>OY986439.1:150540685-151850511 GCA_963920525.1 Dichetophora obliterata
TTATATTATATTATATTATATTATATTATATTATATTATATATATTATATTATATTATATTATATTATATTATATTATATTATATTATATTATATTATATTATATTATATTATATTATATTATATTATATTATATTATATTATATTATATTATATTATATTATATTATATTATATTATATTATATTATATTATATTATATTATATTATATTATATTATATTATATTATATTATATTATATTATATTATATTATATTATATTATATTATATTATATTATATTATATATTATATTATATTATATTATATTATATTATATTATATTATATTATATTATATTATATTATATTATATTATATTATATTATATTATATTATATTATATTATATTATATTATATTATATTATATTATATTATATTATATTATATTATATTATATTATATTATATTATATTATATTATATTATATTATATTATATTATATTATATTATATTATATTATATTATATTATATTATATTATATTATATTATATTATATTATATTATATTATATTATATTATATTATATTATATTATATTATATTATATTATATTATATTATATTATATTATATTATATTATATTATATTATATTATATTATATTATATTATATTATATTATATTATATTATATTATATTATATTATATTATATTATATTATATTATATTATATTATATTATATTATATTATATTATATTATATTATATTATATTATATTATATTATATTATATTATATTATATTATATTATATTATATTATATTATATTATATTATATTATATTATATTATATTATATTATATTATATTATATTATATTATATTATATTATATTATATTATATTATATTATATTATATTATATTATATTATATTATATTGTATTGTATTGTATTGTATTGTATTGTATTGTATTGTATTGTATTGTATTGTATTGTATTGTATTGTATTGTATTGTATTGTATTGTATTGTATTGTATTGTATTGTATTGTATTGTATTGTATTGTATTGTATTGTATTGTATTGTATTGTATTGTATTGTATTGTATTGTATTGTATTGTATTGTATTGTATTGTATTGTATTGTATTGTATTGTATTGTATTGTATTGTATTGTATTGTATTGTATTGTATTGTATTGTATTGTATTGTATTGTATTGTATTGTATTGTATTGTATTGTATTGTATTGTATTGTATTGTATTGTATTGTATTGTATTGTATTGTATTGTATTGTATTGTATTGTATTGTATTGTATTGTATTGTATTGTATTGTATTGTATTGTATTGTATTGTATTGTATTGTATTGTATTGTATTGTATTGTATTGTATTGTATTGTATTGTATTGTATTGTATTGTATTGTATTGTATTGTATTGTATTGTATTGTATTGTATTGTATTGTATTGTATTGTATTGTATTGTATTGTATTGTATTGTATTGTATTGTATTGTATTGTATTGTATTGTATTGTATTGTATTGTATTGTATTGTATTGTATTGTATTGTATTGTATTGTATTGTATTGTATTGTATTGTATTGTATTGTATTGTATTGTATTGTATTGTATTGTATTGTATTGTATTGTATTGTATTGTATTGTATTGTATTGTATTGTATTGTATTGTATTGTATTGTATTGTATTGTATTGTATTGTATTGTATTGTATTGTATTGTATTGTATTGTATTGTATTGTATTGTATTGTATTGTATTGTATTGTATTGTATTGTATTGTATTGTATTGTATTGTATTGTATTGTATTGTATTGTATTGTATTGTATTGTATTGTATTGTATTGTATTGTATTGTATTGTATTGTATTGTATTGTATTGTATTGTATTGTATTGTATTGTATTGTATTGTATTGTATTGTATTGTATTGTATTGTATTGTATTGTATTGTATTGTATTGTATTGTATTGTATTGTATTGTATTGTATTGTATTGTATTGTATTGTATTGTATTGTATTGTATTGTATTGTATTGTATTGTATTGTATTGTATTGTATTGTATTGTATTGTATTGTATTGTATTGTATTGTATTGTATTGTATTGTATTGTATTGTATTGTATTGTATTGTATTGTATTGTATTGTATTGTATTGTATTGTATTGTATTGTATTGTATTGTATTGTATTGTATTGTATTGTATTGTATTGTATTGTATTGTATTGTATTGTATTGTATTGTATTGTATTGTATTGTATTGTATTGTATTGTATTGTATTGTATTGTATTGTATTGTATTGTATTGTATTGTATTGTATTGTATTGTATTGTATTGTATTGTATTGTATTGTATTGTATTGTATTGTATTGTATTGTATTGTATTGTATTGTATTGTATTGTATTGTATTGTATTGTATTGTATTGTATTGTATTGTATTGTATTGTATTGTATTGTATTGTATTGTATTGTATTGTATTGTATTGTATTGTATTGTATTGTATTGTATTGTATTGTATTGTATTGTATTGTATTGTATTGTATTGTATTGTATTGTATTGTATTGTATTGTATTGTATTGTATTGTATTGTATTGTATTGTATTGTATTGTATTGTATTGTATTGTATTGTATTGTATTGTATTGTATTGTATTGTATTGTATTGTATTGTATTGTATTGTATTGTATTGTATTGTATTGTATTGTATTGTATTGTATTGTATTGTATTGTATTGTATTGTATTGTATTGTATTGTATTGTATTGTATTGTATTGTATTGTATTGTATTGTATTGTATTGTATTGTATTGTATTGTATTGTATTGTATTGTATTGTATTGTATTGTATTGTATTGTATTGTATTGTATTGTATTGTATTGTATTGTATTGTATTGTATTGTATTGTATTGTATTGTATTGTATTGTATTGTATTGTATTGTATTGTATTGTATTGTATTGTATTGTATTGTATTGTATTGTATTGTATTGTATTGTATTGTATTGTATTGTATTGTATTGTATTGTATTGTATTGTATTGTATTGTATTGTATTGTATTGTATTGTATTGTATTGTATTGTATTGTATTGTATTGTATTGTATTGTATTGTATTGTATTGTATTGTATTGTATTGTATTGTATTGTATTGTATTGTATTGTATTGTATTGTATTGTATTGTATTGTATTGTATTGTATTGTATTGTATTGTATTGTATTGTATTGTATTGTATTGTATTGTATTGTATTGTATTGTATTGTATTGTATTGTATTGTATTGTATTGTATTGTATTGTATTGTATTGTATTGTATTGTATTGTATTGTATTGTATTGTATTGTATTGTATTGTATTGTATTGTATTGTATTGTATTGTATTGTATTGTATTGTATTGTATTGTATTGTATTGTATTGTATTGTATTGTATTGTATTGTATTGTATTGTATTGTATTGTATTGTATTGTATTGTATTGTATTGTATTGTATTGTATTGTATTGTATTGTATTGTATTGTATTGTATTGTATTGTATTGTATTGTATTGTATTGTATTGTATTGTATTGTATTGTATTGTATTGTATTGTATTGTATTGTATTGTATTGTATTGTATTGTATTGTATTGTATTGTATTGTATTGTATTGTATTGTATTGTATTGTATTGTATTGTATTGTATTGTATTGTATTGTATTGTATTGTATTGTATTGTATTGTATTGTATTGTATTGTATTGTATTGTATTGTATTGTATTGTATTGTATTGTATTGTATTGTATTGTATTGTATTGTATTGTATTGTATTGTATTGTATTGTATTGTATTGTATTGTATTGTATTGTATTGTATTGTATTGTATTGTATTGTATTGTATTGTATTGTATTGTATTGTATTGTATTGTATTGTATTGTATTGTATTGTATTGTATTGTATTGTATTGTATTGTATTGTATTGTATTGTATTGTATTGTATTGTATTGTATTGTATTGTATTGTATTGTATTGTATTGTATTGTATTGTATTGTATTGTATTGTATTGTATTGTATTGTATTGTATTGTATTGTATTGTATTGTATTGTATTGTATTGTATTGTATTGTATTGTATTGTATTGTATTGTATTGTATTGTATTGTATTGTATTGTATTGTATTGTATTGTATTGTATTGTATTGTATTGTATTGTATTGTATTGTATTGTATTGTATTGTATTGTATTGTATTGTATTGTATTGTATTGTATTGTATTGTATTGTATTGTATTGTATTGTATTGTATTGTATTGTATTGTATTGTATTGTATTGTATTGTATTGTATTGTATTGTATTGTATTGTATTGTATTGTATTGTATTGTATTGTATTGTATTGTATTGTATTGTATTGTATTGTATTGTATTGTATTGTATTGTATTGTATTGTATTGTATTGTATTGTATTGTATTGTATTGTATTGTATTGTATTGTATTGTATTGTATTGTATTGTATTGTATTGTATTGTATTGTATTGTATTGTATTGTATTGTATTGTATTGTATTGTATTGTATTGTATTGTATTGTATTGTATTGTATTGTATTGTATTGTATTGTATTGTATTGTATTGTATTGTATTGTATTGTATTGTATTGTATTGTATTGTATTGTATTGTATTGTATTGTATTGTATTGTATTGTATTGTATTGTATTGTATTATATTGTATTATATTATATTATATTATATTATATTATATTATATTATATATTATATTATATTATATTATATTATATTATATTATATTATATCTTATAAGGTAAATATATAATATTAATGTTATAAATAATAAAGGAAATAATAATGTATTGAATAACAAATGAGTAAACAAATAATAAATACACACATACAAACATGCAAAGCCATGTACACAGTCACATATACACAGGCAGGGAAACAAAACAAGTGAACACGGAACAGAAAGGCAACGGGAGAATATAAAGCAGTCACGTTTGCTTAGGACAGGCATTATTGTTGCAGGCGCAGTAGCATGCACATGCTTTGAGACTGAGTAGTTAGTTCAAGCGTAGTTATCTTAAACGAAGGTGTCCTCACCCTTCGAACGTTGTTTACTCTAAGCAGCGTGTTCGAAGTCAAGCGTAGTACTCTAAAGCGAAGGTGTCCTCACCCTTCGAACTTTGTTTACTATAAGTTCAAAACGTAGTTAACTTAAGCGAAGGTGTACTCACCCTTCGAACATTGTTTACTCTAAGAGAGGCGTAGTTATCGTAAGCGAAGGTGTACTCACCCTTTGAACATAGTTTTACTCTAAGTTCAAGACTTAGTTATCTTAAGCGAAGGTGTACTCACCCTTCGAACATAGTTTTTCTCTAAGCTCAATCGTAGTTATCTTAAGCAAAGGTGTCCTCACCCTTCGAACTTTGTTTTCTATAAGTTCAGAACGTAGTTATCGTAAGCGAAGGTGTACTCACCCTTCGAACGTTGTTTACCCTAAGAGGCGTAGTTATCGTAAGCGAAGGCGTACTCACCCTTCGAACATAGTTTTACTCTAAGCTCAGGCGTAGTTATCGTAAGCGAAAGTGTACTAACCCTTCGAACATAGTTTTACTCTAAGCTCAGGCGTGATTATCTTAAGCGAAGGTGTCCTCACCCTTCGAACGATGGCAGTTGGTGACGCAGGTGCAGCTGCGTTATCAAAAGCATCACAGCAAAAGCAGCACGGCAGCAAAGTAGAAGCAGCATAAGCAAAAGCAGCATGGCAGCACAGTAAAAGTAGCATAAGCGAAAGTAGCAAAGCAGCGGAGTAGTAGCTGCGTCATCAAAAGCATCACGGCAGCGCAGTAGCAGCTGCGTCAACAAAACATCACAGCAGCGCAGTAAGAGCTGCGTCAACAAAAGCAGCGAAGTAGCAGCTGCATTATCAGCAACATCGGGTGTCGACAGCGGCGCAACAGCATACATTACCAATAGCACCATGGCAGGCACAAGCGATTTGCCAGCCTTTATCGAGGGCATACTTTGCAACAGCACACCAACTGAAGCTAGTGACGCAATTGACAGGGGCGTCAAACAGTTGCATCGACTGAGCCAGAGTACAGCCTGCGCAACCGCAACAACGAGACTGACAGAGCTACCACTACCACCTGCAATGGTAGCCGAAATCGAGGCTACAGTAACGAAGACGAGGCGATAGCGGCTTATATTTCAAAGAATAATCGAAGGCAGACGATACCGTGTTCGAATTGGCAAGAACGGACAAGTGATGGTCACCACTGACGGGGAAAGAAAAAAAGGTTGTGAGGACTCAAATTAGTACACAATTTGGGTCTCACAAAGTATATAAATTAATTGTTAACTGAATTTAAAATATGGAAAATGTAAACAACCAAAACATGAAATGTAAATTAAACTGTCTTAATTAAATGTAAAGATTTATTATATATTATGAATAAGATGTATGGAAATTATTATATTATTTTATATCTTATTAGGTAAAATATATAATATCAATGTTATATATATTCTATTGAGGAAATAATAATGTATTGAATAACAAATAAGTAAACAAATAATAAATACACACATACAAACATGCAAGGCCATGTACACAGTCAAATATACAAAGGCAGGAAAAACAAAACAAGTGAACATGGAACAGAAAGGCAACGGGAGAATATAAAGCAGTCGCGTTTGCTTAGAACAGGCAATCTTGTCGCAGGCGCTGTAGCATGCACATGCTTTGAGACTGAGTAGTTAGTTCAAGCATAGTTATCTTAAGCGAAGGTGTCCTCACCCTTCGAACTTTGTTTATTTTAAGTCAGGCGAAGGTGTACTCACCCTTCGAACGTTGCTTACTCTAAGTTCAAAACGAAGTTATGTTAAGCGAAGGTGTACTCACCCTCGGAACGTTGTTTACTTTAAGACAGGCGTAGTTATCGTAAGCGAAGGTGTACTCACCCTTCGAACTTTGTTTACTATAAGTTCAAAACGTAGTTATCTTAAGCAAAGGTGTCTTCACCCTTCGAACATTGTTACTCTAAGTTCAAAACTTAGCTATCTTAAGCGAAGGTGTCCTCACCCTTCGAACGTTGTTTACTCTTAGTCAGGCGTAGTTATCGTAAGCGAAGGTGTACTCACCCTTCGAACTTTGTTTACTATAAGTTCAAAACGTAGTTATCTTAAGCGAAGGTGTACTCACCCTTCGAACATAGTTTTACTCTAAGTTAAAAACTTAGTTATCTTAAGCGAAGGTGTCCTCACCCTTCGAACGTTGTTTACTATAATTTCAAAACTTAGTTATCTTAAGCGAAGGTGTACTCACCCTTCGAACATAGTTTTACTCTAAGTTAAAAACTTAGTTATCTTAAGCGAAGGTGTACTCACCCTTCGAACTTTGTTTACTATAAGTTCAAAACTTAGTTACCTTAAGCGAAGGTGTACTCACCCTTCGAACATAGTTTTACTCTAAGTTAAAAACTTAGTTATCTTAAGCGAAGGTGTCCTCACCCTTGGAACGTTGTTTACTCTAAGACAGGCGTAGTTATCTTAAGCGAAGGTGTCCTCACCCTTCGAACGTTGTTTACTCTAAGTCAGGCGTAGTTATCGTAAGCGAAGGTGTACTCACCCTTCGAACTTTGTTTACTATAAGTTCAAAACGTAGTTATTTTAAGCGAAGGTGTACTCACCCTTCGAACGTTGTTTACTCTAAGTTCTAGACGTAGTTATCTTTAGCGAAGGTGTACTCACCCTTCGAACATAGTTTTACTCTAAGCTCAGGCGTATTTATCTTAAACGAAGGTGTCCTCACCCTTCGAAAGTTGTTTACTCTAAGTCAGGCGTAGTTATCGTAAGCGAAGGTGTACTCACCCTTCGAATTTTGTTTACTATAAGTTCAAAACGTAGTTATCTTAAGCGAAGGTGTACTCACCCTTCGAACATAGTTTTACTCTAAGTTCAAAACTTAGATATCTTAAGCGAAGGTGTCCTCATTCTTCGAACGTTGTTTACTCTAAGACAGGCGTAGTTATAGTAAGCGAAGGTGTCCTCACCCTTCGAACGTTGCTTACTCTAAGATCAAATCGTAGTTATGTTAAGCGAAGGTACCTCCACCCTTCGAACATAGTTTTAATCTGAAGTCTATCATAGTCAATCACAGCGAGAGGAATCATAGCAAGTAACGGAATAAATATGAAGAAGCAAGTATTAATTTTATCAATTTAATTTATTTAATGCTTAATAATTAGTAATAATTAAGTAACGTACTCGTTAAGCAATAAATTAAACAAATGAAAATAATAAAGACTTACTCTACAGTTTAAAACTAAAACGCTGGCTTTCTCATTTAAAACAACGGAATCATTGGTAAATAAATTATTTTGTAAGAAATCCTGGTTTACTCACTGAGCCTACCACAGCAAAAATCAGTAACGAGCAAAAGGGTTCGTTACAAAGGTCCCTATGGACCTTGTCACCCTTTCCCGTACTAAACACCTTTGAAGCCTTATAAATCCTAAACTATTGCTCGGATCGCCTTGATTTTCTTTTTAAACGATTCTTCATAAATACATACCTTGGAATACATATAAGAGTCGGGTATATTTCCCATGGACCATCAAGGAGTAATTTCAGTTTGAAAATAAAAAAGGTACCTTCTCAACCATCGGAGGGTTAATAACAAAATACCATGCATATGTGTTAGTGAATACTAAAAAATTTTTGTGAATGTGTTTAAGTTTCGGTTAGGAGTGTCTTGCAGGGTACTCTGAACTCGTCAACTCTTGAAATTCAGAAAAAAATGTCCCAATTTTTTTTTTAAACAGTACCATCACCTTAATTTAAAAAACAAAATCTGAAACTTACAGTTTATGGAAGAATTTTTATACGTAGAAAGTATGTACCAAGTTTGAAATAAATAATATAGTTTGTAAATGGCTGTGAACACGGACTTTTAATAAAGTGGTTCTGAGAAAAACGCGTTTAAAATTGTCGCTGTGGGAGCTATAGATTAAAAGAGAGGGGACTTATTAGTAAGCACTTTTGCTCTGTTTGACTTTAAATATTCTTCAGACTATATTCTTCGGATGTTTAGCTATAAGAAAAGACGAAAATAAATCAATTTGTAAGTACAAACCCTTACGCCCCCTTAAGTTTCTAGCTGGACCTTTCCTTTGCTGAAATCCGGCGCGTTTAGTGTAAAACTCCATAAAATTTTAAAAGTGAAACTGTATGTGTAAATTGAGGTCAAATAGTTAATTCCGTGGCTGTGAGACGTAAAACGTCAAAGCTTTTTGATAAATCAAAAAGTAACTTAATCATAAAAGCCATAACTTTTGATTGGAAAGAGATATTGGAGTAATTTTTTCAAATAAATTATTTTTGTGACTTGACTTTTTTTAAAACAGAAAACCAACATTTTGGGAAAAATTCATTTCGCCAAAAAAAATCAAAGGGGTACTTGTTTAGATTTGCAAATAAATGCTTTGTCATATGAATGGTAGTCAGATGTGCAATTTTAACTTGATATTATTTTTACAGCAAAAACAATTTTTGAGTAATTTTTCAAGTAAAAAGGGAATATTTTGGACCTTTTTTGGAAAATTCATAAAAAATATATACACTGGCCTAACGGTACTGTTAAAATTTTTTTAAAAGTACTTTTATTGAACTTTTGAAAAAAAAAATTTGTATGAAATATATTTATGAACAGAGGAGATATTTGCATCGAAAAACCAAACTTTGATTTTCATGTCGTTTTTTTCGCATTCTTAGGTAACCATGTTTTACGAAAAAGTCGTTGCACTAAAAATTTCTCCAATTTTCAATATATGTGAAAGATTTTGGTGTCAAAATACTAGAAATTTTCTGAAATTAAATTGGCCAATATATTTTACAGTAAAATGTATTTAAATAATTTAATTTACGTTAGTTGAAAAAAGGCTTAATACCTGTGACACATAGGCAGACTTAAACTTGTTTAAATCGCTTTTCTAGTTTAATTTACTGTTAAACTATGTTTAGAATTCGTTTAGTCAAAACTAGTTTCCGAAAGTCGTTTATCACAGCTAAACGAGTTTTAACAGCTGAATTTGGCATTCTTCTTTCTACACTTTCGTTTATAAGTACTGTGCTCTCACTTGAGCACACACACTGAAATTTTACGATTACATTGTTGTTCGCTCACCCATTGCTTCTACATTTTTCGTTATCTTTTTAAACTAGTAAAGAAAAATATTGAGTGTGTCATCCCCAATGATTATATTTTAAACTACAAAAGATAATCAAGATTACCTATGCCAATGTGTCAAAGCTATAAGAGGCGAGGTCAAAACAAAGTATGTAAAAATCAAATCTATGATGCATACAATATGTGAACGAAGTTTGAGGGAAATACGTAGAGCCGTTTAGATTTGCGTTAAGGATAGATCAAAATATATACAGCTGTAAGATTTATTGTATCTGAAAACTCCTAAATACAAATTTTCGTTCTAATCATAGGAGCAGTTTAGGAGTTTTTGATGTTTTTTACAAGATTTTGCATTTTTATTGATTTGTGGGCGGTGAAGGGGGGTGTGTCAAATTTCTACCTACAATTTTCTATCTAAACCATCTCATCCTCGAAAAAAATCGGCTGCCAAATGTTCAGACTGCCTAAAGTAGCCATACGAACTGAATTACTAAATTTTAGCCTTATACGAACAAAACTGTGTGAAATATAGCATTGTCATTCATTTGTGGGTTGTAAAAGTGGGCGTGAAAACCCATTTTGAGTACAGTTGCCAACAGTCTAATACGACAAAAACCGTTTTAAATATAGAATTTTTGCATATAGTGGGCGTGAAAAGTAGGCGTAGCAAATCTTACATAGCACGTTGTTTTGTTGTATAAATCGGTTTAGACAACCTTTCTGACACGAACGGATGTTCCACAATCACACGTGAACCATTATTGTCTAAATCGGTTTAGTGGTTGACGTGTGATTGTGGAACATCCGTACGTGTCAGAAAGGCTTTTATATAATAGTTTAGATGCACAACTAAGTTATAGTTCGACCACGTCCATTTTTTGTTGAGTTGCCGAGAGTAACCATACAAACTAAATTACAAAATGTTAGTCCACCAATACAACCGAATTCATCTGAAATATAGCATTTTTATTAATTTGTGGGCAGTAATAGGGGGTGTGGCAACTTTTATTTATTATTTGAGATATGGGCCTTGGCAAAAAATGTTGTAAATTTGATGCCCTTAGGTGTTGCCGTTGCTGAGATCTTAACGGACACCAACCCGCACGAACGATTTGTATGGGAGTATATGGGAAAATCTTAAAATGCCACATCTAGAGAACCACTATACCGACTTCGTGCAAATTCACACGAACCATCTACGGACCATACCCAACGTACCCTAAAATCGGTCAACCCCTTTTTTCAGTTAATGGCGACATCAAAATGCACACTTCTTTTTATATATAAGATATGATGCCTAATATGCCTAAAATTGTATATAAAAATGCGAAAAAGGTTTTTCTTATTTGTTGTTTTGACTTATTTTTACATAACAGGCATGCTACACACGCCAGTATACTGGCTCTGTAGTTCGAAAAACTCAATACTTACGTTACAAATACACTCACACTGGATTCACTTTCACGCCACTTTCATCGCAACTGGCAACGAAATTTCAGAGCCGGTGGATTTTGACCGCAGCGGCCAGTGTATGTCAAAAAGGGGGATATCAGTGTTGTTTTTAATTACTTTTGGTGGGTTTATTTCGGGTTTTCGTCGATTTCGTACAGGAAGCAACACTGATAGCTTGTTTACAATTAAAAGACAACAAGCAAAGCACACGCAAACTGCAATAGCAGCGAGAACCTTCGCATTCGATGGAATTTTTTTAATGAACTTTCACGTGCATGTATAGTACCTCTTGCTACTAGCATGAAAGTTCGAAATTTTTCGAAGCATTCGTATTCTTTCGCACCTTTCAACCGAACACGTATTCTTTCGCACCTTCACTGTCACAGGCCTGTGTAACCGGTCTGTTATATATTTTTGAATTTTTTCGACGACAATATATGTATTCTTTACTTGCAATACATTTAAACATTTTTACTAACACACTCACATTTGATTCACTGGCAGCCTAATATCAGCGCTACTGTCCACAAAATTTCAGATACAGTGGATTTTGGCAGTTGCGGACAGTAAATGTCAAATAGAGGGATTAAAGTGTTGGTTTTGTTGTGCTTTTGGGGATATCTTTCGGGATATTTTCTATTTTAACAATAAACAATACTAGTAACTTGTTTATGATTACAAACAAAAATAGAAGTGAAGATCTGTTAAAATTGGTATTCTTCCTTTCGAACTTTTATTGTTCCCAACAGGGAACAATTGATTGATAACAATCAATCTTCGAAAACAAAAATCTATTACAATTCCGTTAACTTCTGTTATGAAACAAAAGGGGCCGAATTACAGCATCCGTGATTAAGCAAAATCACGAAGGGCACGACGTGACAAGTGCCTATCAGTCTTGTACACATTTGCTCGATCACGGATGCTGTAATTCGGCCCGGCCCCAGATTGCTGTCAATAAATTTAAAAAATAAATTAACGCAAGTTGCAGATGTTATCGCTTTTAACGTATAAATTGCAAATATTTTTGCAAAATGAGCACTAAAAAAGTTCCGTGCATTAGCATTACAAACAAGCATTGCCGATTTCATGAATTTTCTTGTTTTAAGACAATGTCGGACAGGGAGGAGACCTTGAGCAGTAGCTCAAGTTTTAATAAAAGTCGTGACTGACGCAGTTATGGTGAAGGAAGCGGATGAGACAGAGACGACCGCGTAGGTTACAAACGTAATAAATGGCAGGAAAATTTATCTGCTTTTCTGTTGTGTTTCATAACAGATTTTGTTGAAAATATTGTATCTTATACTTTAAAAAAATACTATGTTATTTGTCAGTAAACAAAACTTTAAAACTTCAAATGAAAAATTTTAAAACTAAAAATTTTCAATAAATTTTATCAATTGGAAAAATAAATTTGTAAAAAGTCTATAAATTTTGAAGTGATTCATAATAAATTAAAATCCACTCTCAAAATATATTTTAATTTGCAACAATCTTCAATATGTATATAATAAAATGTTCGTTTGCCATTCATCACGTAAGGAAGCTGTTAAGGCCAGCAGTTGCGGACTATGCAAATTGGAAGATATTATGAAAATGGTCCAATGCGATTTGCGTGATACCTGGTATCATTTTACTTGCGCTGGAGTTACAAGTTCCATAGAAAACCATGAATGGAGATGTTCCGAGTGCTCTGAAAAGGCTGCAGTTAACAAAAATGCAAACGAACACGCAATATGCAATTCAAACCAAGGTCAATTCGCTCGAGTACATCATCATCAAAGAAAAGAAGAAACGATCTCAAGCTACAACGTCTAGAAGAGGAAAACGCTTTAGAGTTGCAACGCATCGACCAGGAGAAAAAGTTGGAATGCATCGAACAAGAGAAACAGTTGCAGCAGCGCATCCATCAGAAGAACAAATTTCTCAATAGAAAATTTGAAATTCTAGTAATGTCCAAAAAAAGATGCAGACAGCATTTGCAGCAGAGCTTGTACAAACGTACACAAGAATGGATTTCAAACCTACAAAGTCCTTTACACAAAGAAGTAAACTATACAAGGAGGAGACTCAGGGAGAAATGAGCCAATGAGAATGAAGCAGTTTTTTAAAAGCTCAACTTTCTGCATGTCAAGCTTTGTCGAAGGAACTACCTACGTTTGCTGGAAAACCTAAAGAATGGCCTTTGTTCTTTAATTCATTTATGGAAAGTACCAAACTTTGTGGGTATTCAGATTCCGAAAATCTCTTGCGACTACAAAGGTGCTTAAAAGGAAAGGCATTTGACGCGGTCAGCTGCCATCTTATGATGCCGAAAAATGTTTCAGAAGTTATTCGAACGCTTAAAATGACGTAAAACTTGATACTCTCGTTAGCTACACAATTTCAGTTAGAAATTTATGTTCTATTTTAGAGGCTTCTGGATTGGTGGCACACATGAATAATCCACATTTGGTAGATCCAGTGCTGTTGCAAGATCTCGTGGACAAACTACCAGCGCAGACAAAATTAAATTGGGTAAAGCGAGAAGCGAATATTTCTATATTTTCTAAATGGCTGTTTGAAATTACTTAAGCAATAACAAAAGTAAGTCCGTCTATTCTTTCTAATAAAACTAGCGAAAATGAGACCAACGATTCGAAGCACATGTGCTTTATGTCGTAAAGGTCACATAATTGATGCATGCGAAAAGTTTACTGTCATGAAGTTAGCTGACCGATGGGACAAGGTTCGGCAGCTGAAGCTTTGCAGGTTGTGTTTAAAGAAGCACGGCAACTTCCGCTGCTCTGATGATAAATGGTCCGTTCAAGACTGTGAGGCACGACATCACAAACTGCTACACAAATTTGTACAGAACCCAACAGTGGTCACAGCACACTCAAGTGCAAGTAACAAAGGTAACATTTTTTTTTAAATTCTGCCCGTTACTTTGTACAGCAAGAACCGATTCATAGAGACCGTTGCATTCGTTGATGATGGTCCGAATGTAACGCTTATAGAAAAAGAAATCTGCAAGCAGTTAGAATTAAAAAGAGCAGCTAACAATCTCTGCTTAAAATGGACGTCGGAGACATCACGCAACGAAGAAGACTCAATGCAAGTTAAGGCCCAACTAAATTAGACGTAACGAGACGAAAGAAACTAAACGAACGTCTGCACTCATTACGGATGTAACCCAAAATGAAACGGGTTGCTCAACTCTTCTGAATCAGCTGATCAGTTGGCAATCGAGTGTTACTTGTTTATTTAATTTGTGCATTTTTTAATTTCTAATAAAGATTTGTGAAAGATGAGTGAAATAATAGTGAAATTGAAACAAATTGATGAAAATAAAATAAAAACGCATTTTGCACAGCTGTTGTTGACGAGTTGCTACGCTAGCAGTTCGGTTCTTACGAAATAATACGTCTTGTCAAACTGTTTCGTTTAGTTTCGTTCAGTTACGTTTGCTCATTGGGGTAACAACATTAAAATTTATTTAACCGAACACTTACTTTTTTACTCGTTACGGAGCAAATCGTCTATTTTGGTTGGGCCTTTGGTTGGGAGAAGAAAAATCTCAAGAGAATTCACTGGGATATCATCAGATCGAGAAATGCACCTGCGAGTACGAAATGGAAACCTTGCATAAAATCATTTCAGATTACCTGTCATTAGAAAACGTTGGACGTACGAAGGAGTTAGTGTAACTATAGAACCTATAGCACTAGGAGCTAGTGCTATAAGAAACATCGAAACGCATCGGTAAGCTATTTCAAACGGGCTTAAGTTGGAGAGAAGATATTCCCAAAATTCCAAATAAATATCCGATGGCACTAAAACGACTCCAATGTCTTGAAAAAAATCTTGATCCTCAATATTCCAATAATTTCTCAACAAATTCAAGATTTGGTAGATAACAGGCATGCTACACAGGCCAGTATACTGGCTCTGTAGTTCGAAAAACTCAATACATTCATACTATTTTACAAATGCACTGACACTGGATTCACTTTCACGCCACTTTCATCGCTACTGGCAACGAAATTTCAGAGCCAGTGGATTTTGACAGCAGCGGCCAGTGTATGTCAAAAAGGGGGATATCAGTGCTGTTTTTAATTACTTTTGATGGGTTTATTTTGGGTTTTCGTCGATTTCGTACAGGAAGCAACACTGATAGCTTGTTTACAATTAAAAGAAGAAAAAAAAACCAACAAGTAAAGCACACGCAAACTGCAATAGCAGCGAGAACCTTCGCATTCGATGAAATTTTTTTAATGAACTTTCACGTGCATGTGTAGCACCTCTTGCTACTAGCATGAAAGTTCGAAATTTTTCGAATCATTCGAACAGTACACGTATTCTTTCGCACTTTCACTGTCACAGGCCTGTGTAGCCGGCCTGTAAGGGCTACGCCCGAAAGCTGTCTGCAGTAGAGGTAGCCCAATGTGCTGGGAAAATATGGTACCTTCCTATATTTACTGTCGTCAATCCAAATAAGCCAGTTAAAGTTCGATTGGTCTGGGATGCAGCGGCCAAAGTAAATGGAGTTACTTTAAATTCAATGCTGCTCAAAGGTCCCGACTTATTAGCACCACTGCTGTCAGTCCTATATGGGCTTAGAATGAAAAAAAATTGCAATCTGTGCTGATATAAAGGAAATGTTTCATCAAGTTAAAATTCGTAATGAAGACCAAAATGCTCAGCGATTTTTATGGCGTAATATGGAAACAGCAAGATGTCCTGATGTTTACATTATGCAAGTGATGGCCTTTGGTGCAGCATGTTCCCCAAGTTCAGCGCAATATATCAAAAACAAGAATGCTCTGGAGTTTAAGCAAATATATCCAAGAGCAGTGGATTCTATAATACATTATCATTATGTAGACGATTTACTGGATTGTGCAGATTTTGAAACTGAAGCATTAGAACTGGCAAAAGAGGTATCTTTTATTCATAGCAACGGCGGATTCTTCATCAGAAACTGGAAATCAAACTCAAAGACCGTATTAGAAAGTTTGGGAGCATTGCAAGAAAATAATTATCAAGTGCTAATTGGCTCAAACATAGAAATGGGCAATGAGATGGTATTAGGAGTGTGGTGGTCGCCTGATGAAGATGTTTTTACCTTTTCTCTCAAACTTAATCAGGTTAACACAGACGTATTATCTGGAGTAAAGAGACCAAATAAAACTGACAAATTAAGGTCTCTTATGTCTATATTTGATCCTCTTGGTTTGTTATCATCATTTGTGGTATACCTCAAAATATTGCTACAAGAAGTCTGGAGAAATACTAAAGGATGGACCGATGAGGGGAATGACGATGTCTTCAAAAAATGGCTGATGTTGGTAAAATTGTTGCCAAATATTGAAACTGAGAATTCCTCGGTGGTACTCGATTCATCTGAACTCTGCAGTACAACTTCACGTCTTTGTCGATGCAAGTCAAAGGCATATGCAGCAGTTGCATATTTTCGAATTACTTCTTCAAATACCATACAGTGTACTCTGGTAAGTGCTAGAGTTAAAGTAGCTCCGAAGCAACCTGTATCTATTCCACGCATGGAACTCATGGCAGCTGTGTTAGGCGTTCGTTTAGCTAACACGATTTGCAGCAGTCATAATTTTCCATTAGAAAAACGTTGGTTTTGGTCAGACTCAAACACCGGTTTGGCATGGTTGTGTACAGATCTAAGAAACTATAAGCCATTTGTAATGTTCCGAATTGGTGAAGTACTTGACCACAGTAAAAACTCTAAATGGAGATATATTTCCACTAAAGAAAACGTTGCAGATGATGCTACCAAGTGGAAAAATTCCTTTAAGTTTGACATGCAGAGTAGATGGTTTAGTGGTTTCACATTTTTGAAGCAGCTTGAATCTTCGTGGCCCCCAAAAAATCCGGAGATACTAAAATCATCAGAAGAACTAAGACCACATTTAATCATGGTTCACTCTTATCAGCAATTCAACTTTAATTGCATTTCATAGATTTTCCTCGTGGAAAAGATTGGTTTATACTATTTCCAAGCTTTTTACATTTTTACATAAAGTCCGACAAAGAGTTCCTACAAAAAAATCATTTCCTGTTTGTTTCCTTAAAACTCAAAGTTGATAGCAATATCAAAACTTAATTTATTGTCAAATGCAAAACGATTTCTTAAAAGATGAAATCGCTATTTTAGCAAACTCCAAAAGTGGTGATATCTCCAAATCAAGCGTCCTTTACAAATGTTCTCCATACATCGATGAAAGTCGTGTCGTTCGCATGCATGGATGAATTGGCTTAGTGGTTGGAATATCTGAATATATCAAAAGGCCAATAATACTTCCGAGAGAACACTGTTGCACAAAACTCTTAATCCAACAATTTCATGAACAATTTTATCACGTCCATCACGAAACATGTCTTAACGAGTTGCGTAAGAAATTCTATATAACTTGCCTAAGTGTTGAACTAAAAAAGGTACGTAAAACATGCCAACTTTGTAAAAACAATAACGCGAAACCTGTTGTACCAGAAATGCCAATACCACAAAAAGCTCGACTTGAACCCTTCACTCGTCCGTTTTCGTAAGTGGGTCTTGACTACTTTATTCCAATACATGTTAAAGTAGCTCGACATGAAGAAAAACGTTGTGGAGTTATTTTTACATGTTTGACAATTCGCGCAATACATTTAGAAGTTGCACGCAATATGAAAACTGACTGCTGCATAATAGCTATTCAGAATTTTATAGCTAGACTCGGTACTCCAATTGCATTTTTTTCTGATAACGGTACAAACTTTCATGGAGCAGAAACCGAATCGAAAAATGCAATAAAGGAGCTAAACGTAGAAAATATTGCACTTAAATTTATTACTTCATCAACATGGTATTTTAATCCACCAGCTGCACCACACATGGGTGGTAGCTGGGAGCGATTGGTGCAATCTATGAAAAAGGTTCTTCATCAAATATCTCCAAAAATTACCTTTAGAGATGACACATTATATAACGCATTACTGGAATGTGAACGTGTTGTAAACTCCAAACCTCTTACATATGCCGATTTGGATTCAACAACGGATGAAGTACTCACACCAAATCATTTTCTGCTTGGTTCTTCCAATGGTGAGAAGCCATTAGGGGAATTTACGAACAACGATTGCTTGTTAAGGAAAACTTGGAGAATGGTACAGTACTTTGCTGATATGTTTTGGAAACGCTGGGTTCAAGAATATCTTCCAAGTCTTATCAAAAGGACCAAATGGCATCAGAAATGCAGCCCCCTGCAAATTGGTGATGTGGTAATTTTAATTGATCCAAACCTACTTAGAAATAGTTGGCCCATGGGAGTAGTTAAATCCACATGCAAAGCAAAATATGGTAATGTTAGAAGTGCAACAGTTTTAACTAGAGGTGGAACCATCAACCGGCCAGTGACAAAAATAGCGAAGTTGGATGTCAGGAAATCTGATGATGAAAAAGATGGTTAAGACACGTGGTATTATAACGAGGGGGAGAATGTTAAAAATATTGTAAATTATACTTTAAAAAAAAAACTATGTTATTTGTCAGTAAAAAAACTTTAAAACTTCAAATGAAAAATTTTAAAACTGAAAATTTTCAATAAAATTTTATCAGTTGGAAAAATAAATTAGTAAGTCTTTTTTGAATGATTCATAATAAATTAAAATTCACTCTCAAAATAAAGTTTAATTTCCAACAGATTTCATAACAGATTTTGTCATGTAGAATACCAACTCAAGAGTTTGTAAAAGACTTTTTGACAGTTCGAAAAATCTTTTGTAAATTATAACAAAAATTATGTCCCAGGATGGCATTCGTAGAATCCTTAATACATTTTTATGCTCCTGGCAAGATCGCCAATTAATAAATGTATTGTAGTTTTTGTGTTTTAAAAAACTTTCATTGTTCACTTAAATTAGAAACTGAACTCTTTCTGAGTTTGCTTATAAACTAACTTATAATTCTATCTTGAAGATATCCGAAACCTTTTGTTTATTCCTATATTTAAGCTAACCGAAACTGTTTTGTTATTCTTATATTTTATGTAAACTTTGTCTTTCTGCAGAAATGCTGACAATTACATTTATGCCACTTAATGTATATTTGACATTAACTTTGTGTGTGGTTGTGTGTTAACTTCCCCCTTTCTTAATGAACAACGTCCTCGTTGTTTACAATTTCAAGAATTGGTTTTGGAGTTCTTCGATTCTGTTTACCGCTGATTCAATAGCTTTTCTTTTGCGTTTATCTTGAAATTTTTTGTAAAAGCGTTTTATTTTTATGAATGCAATTATTGTTGATATTATTATTGTGATTATTACAATGGTCCATTAAGTAGGGTGTTGATTAATGTCTTCATTAATCGGTGACAGAAGGTCAACATTTTTAAATTTTAAATCTTTATTCTAACTTTCGACAAAGTCTAAAATTTCCATTTGTGATGGCATATTTATATGATTTAGTATTTTTCCTTTATAGTTTACATAAGTTATATTATCAATTTCAATGGTATTGTTAAAGGTAATAAATAAGTACCATTTACCTTTCAATTTTCAATTCCATGGTAACCAGAAGTTAAAATTGTCCCTTCTTTTACAATTTCTATAGGTTGATTATTTTCTTGTATCAATTTATATTTTCATTTATTTCTGTTAAGTAATTCTCTTATACATGAGTTTTCATTTGATATTTTACAATAATTATGATTTAATTCTTTATTAAAATTTGTTATAACTTCATATTTTTCATTACAACTAGCAATATTTTCATGTTTTATATAAATTTTTCCGTTTCCATTGTTTATCCCTTTTACTTTGTTTTATCCATTGTTTACTTTTTATCTTTTCAAAACCGTTAAATCGAAAATCTGTTGAAACTTGCTGAGTTGCTGATTGTGTAATGTGCCATGTACCAAAAAAACGTGTTTTTAACGGTAAAATCAAATTTTGGGGTGTATTAACAATTTCAAATATGGTTTCGTATTGTACTTGACCTGACCTATAACCTAGACTATGTCACTTAAAAAAGAGTAAAAGTACATTTCCACTGTAGCACCGTGTAATCAATTATCATAATAATCTAAATACTATAAGAGTGAAATTAAAAAATATTAATTCAGAAATATTGCTTTAAAAGAAGGTAAAGTGGAAGGGAAAGTCTTGATTTTCATCGCTTCCATTTTCATACCCAGAAGGCATTCTTTTAACATAGGCATGTCATTGGGAGGAATTTTTTCAATAGAAGATTTCTTTGAGGCCTTCAATGAAAGGATTCCAGTTAGTCTTTTCCAGCATTCCAACATTCCATGGAATGCTTCCTTGAAGTCATTTTATGGTGGTCTTATAGAAGACATTAAACGAAAGGCTTCTAAGAAAATATCTATTCGTTTTCTTGCAGAAGCAATGCCATGAAAGCATTCTCGTAAGGCTATTTTAGGGTGGACTTTTAGAAGTGATTCATTACAGAAATAAACAATAGCTTTTCCTTACGACTAACTCTCTATTAAATAATTGATTTTGTTCAAAAATTTCACATTATTATTACATTTATTTTAATGAATTTAAAAATAAGTTTATAAGTATTTCAATTTTCATAAATAGGTTTAAAGTGTTTACATGTGATTAAGGGAGTTTAAAAAATTCCACAAAAAAATATTCCTTTTACCTATTTTTACGGGATTAAGGTGTTAAAAGTATTAAGTGGTGGGGTCTTTAAAAATTCCTCGGAAAATATCCTTTTCTCTATTTTGACGGGATTATGATGTTACAAGTGGGAAGTGGTGGAGGGTTTAAAAATCAGACAGAAAATATATTTTTCCCTCTTTTTACGGGATTATGGTGTTAAAAGTTGGAAGTGGTGGGGGGTTTAAAAATTCCACGGGAAATATCCTTTCCCTATTTTTACAGGATTATGGTTTTAAAAGTAGGAAGTGGTTCGGGTGGTGATACCGAAAGTATTTCTTTCCTGGGTTTTTGGAGCCTACACATTCATATGTAGCCCGTAGAGTGAAAATTATATAGAGAGGGAAATCAAGCGTTAACAAAATACTTAACCGTTCCGTTTTCCTTATACGCATCTTGTATATATCTGCAACTGAACGCTTGTATGTATCATATTACAAAATCTAAAAATAAAATAAGTTTAACTTTTATCTGTGATGCACTCTAATTATTTTACTTTAATTGAATTTAAGTGCTATTTGAATGCCTTCCAGAAGTAGTTTTTGAGAATGTCTCTTGAAAGCACTTTTCGATAAGGCTAAAAAGAAACACAAATGGGTCTATAGCATGTCTTCTGTAAGCAGTGTTCCTTAGAATGCATGTCACATTTGTATCAAAAATTTTGCTGGGTAACTCTGGATTTGAAATCTCCAGAGATGAGATCTGGGCGTACGCAGATATGAAAACTCTAGAATTACAAACTCTTAAAAATACTATAACTTTAATTTCAGAGCACTTAGAGACTTCTTATAATTCTATAAATTGAAGGTGTTCAATAGTACTATTACAACTTATACTTAATACATTTTTTAATTGGCACACTCTTTCAGAAAGTGCGATATTCTCACTAATTTGAAAATAATTTACCTAAAATCTGTTCAAAATATCGTCTTGAAAAATAGAATTGTATATATATTTATGATTTCGATTTTTTCACATAGTCCACTTCAGTAATAAAAAAATTGTTTCACTGATCTTCAGTGCATACGCTTTTATAGAGATCAATGTTTATCAAACAACTACGAAAAAGTTCAATTTTTACGATATGCGGACATTCCAGGGCGTGGTGCCACCTGAAGAAATCAATTGTGGACCTTCTCTTACACAGGTTTTTTATTTATGAATTAAAGCACCAGAAAAATGCTATTAGAAGTGAATTAAAAAAAAAATGTACCCTAATGTACAGTCAGTTGTTCCAAAAGATGTTCCATATGGCTTAATTCCATTTCGGATGCTCGTTTTTGAATTGGAGGTTCATTATTCAAATTCATTTTTTTTTCTGGCAATATCAGTAATTTATTTATTTATTCGATTGCTAAACCTTAACAGGTTTTATATCAAATTTAAAATTATAAAATAAGATATTTAATACAATTAAAAAATATAAAGTATGATTTTGATTGAAATCAAATATTATTAACAAACTAAAAAGTTTTAATAAATTGCTTAAAGTATATAATTTTATTAAAGTATAAAAATAAAAAAAAGTTCAGTCAAATCGATAATATGAGACAGCATAGCAGGGTTGCGTTTTCAAGACAAATAAGGTCAAGCTAGCAATATTATAAATATGGCGTTATCAAGACAAACAAGGTCAACAATTTTTATATCCGGACATCGGCGGAGTCGTGTGACAAACATGGTCTCATACCCAATAAAACACCACTCCAATAAGTATATATATAATATATATCGTTCTGTCTTCCTGAAGCCGGTGGGATCCTGGCTTGACAGGGTGGTTACTCGACAAACTAGGTCAACTTCACCAAACCAATTTTCATAAAACAAAGAAAACCAGTTGCTAACGGTGGCATCAAGACAAACTAGGTCTTATCGCCCACTCATATTAATATATTATAAATCGATCTAACGTAGTGTTTTAAGAGGTAAAAACCAAGATACCACGGTACCGTCGACAAATGTAGTCACATTCACCATGAAGATATAAGGCAATTGAAGATCCCAGGCTTAGGTCCATTCAGATGTTCATACACCAAAATTATCCAATTTAGACTTAGGTTCATTTATCCATTTAGATTGATATAGAGGGTATCCCAACAAAGGCGCAATTTTTAAATTTTAAATAAAACACAGATATTTAAAAAAAAAATCGTGAAACTTTATTGTATCGTAAAGTAGACAGAAACACCCAGTATCTTCCAAGCGGAAATCCTAGCAATACAGCTGTGTGCACAATTCAATCTGGACGTAAATACAAAGGTCAGGATATAGTTGTGATGTCAGACAGCCAAGCAGCAATCAAAGCATTAGTTTCCTGTGAGATATCATCGAGAATAACATGGGAATGCCTAACAAAACTCAACGAACTAGGCAAGAATAACACTGTTACTATACTTTGGGTCCCAGGACACAAAGGAATACAGGGTAACGAAGAAGCCGATGGTCTAGCGCGACAGGGTGCAGCCACAAAATTTATAGGACCAGAACCATTCTGCGGATTGGGCACACATTCTATAAAAGAAGAACTAAGAAGGGAGGAGAGGCATAAACGTTCAAACCTTTGGAAAAGCCTCCCAAAGCTAATACAATACAAATTGCTCCTCAGAGATTTTAACACTCGGAGAGCAAAATTGTGCATAAGCTTAGGCAAACCGAATCTTAGGATTCTAACGGGGTTCCTTACAGGACACTGTAAACTCAAATACCACCTGATGAAATTGGGCATAGAGACCGATAGTAACTGCCGTTTCTGTGAAGAAGCAGAGGAGACTCCAATACACCTACTTACAAACTGCGACGCCGTGGCTCGCAGACGTAAACTAGGACTGGGGAATTATGACCTGAGTCTAGAGCAGGTTTCATCCCTTCAACCTAAGAATATTCTCAAATTCATTAGAGAAATAGGGCTGGATGAAATTCTGTAATCCGCAAACCCAGCGGAGCTTTGAGAAGGAGGTACAATAGATCTCATTTAGGTCGCAGTACGCATCTCCACCACACAACATTAACATTAACATTAAAGTAGACAGAATAAGGTTATGTATGGTACAATAAATTGTGCAGGTGGCCGCCGCGGCTCTGCTGGCATACACGCGATCTTTTAATGAAATTTTCAATGACCGTTTTGCATAAATGCTGCGGTATTTCATTAATGCCGCGTCCAATTTCCTCTTTTAAGGCTTCAGTCGTCGTCGGCTTATTCGCGTAAACCATCGACTTCAAAAAACCCCAAAGAAAAAAATCTAATGGTGTTAAATCGCACGATCTAGGCGGCCAATTCTGATCTCCAAAACGCGAAATAACATGACCGGGAAATGACTGATGCAGCAATTGAGTTGTTTCTCTGGCTGTATGACATGTGGCTCCGTCTTGTTGGAACCACATGCCCTCCACATTCATTTCTTCAATTCTAGGCAAGAAAAAACTGGTTATCATTTTACGATACCGTACACCATTGACTGTTTGCGCTTGACCTGCCTCATTTTCATAAAAAAAAGGTCCAATGATTCCTCCAGCCCAAAAACCATACCACACAGTGACACGTTGAGGATGCATTTGCTTCTCGTGAATCACTCGAGGATTTTCCTCACCCCAAATGCGACAATTCTGCCTATTGACGAAGCCATCAAGATGGAAATGGGCCTCGTCACTGAAGATGATTTTAGCGGCAAAATCAGCATTTTCATGTTGTCTCTCCAATACCCAATTAACGAACTCCCTTAGCTGGCCTCAGTTCCTGAGTCAATTGAACTTTGTATGCATGAAGATGCAAATCTTTCGTCAAAATTCGCTGCATAGTGGATTTGGAGACACCAATTTGCTGAGCTCGGTGTCGAATTGAGGTGGATGGAGTTTGAGCGACATCATCACGTACAGCTGCGACATTTTCGATCGGTCGACCTGGTCGAAGGCGCGTTGTTGTCTTTACATCACTAACACACCCAGTTTTGGCAAATTTATCCATTAATCTCTTTACAGTTGACTCTTTTGGAGCATTATTGTGACCCCAAATTGATCACAATTTGCGAACTGTAGCCGCAAAACTTTCACCATTTTGGTAAAACAATTTCACAATGAGAATGCGTTGTTCATTCGTGTAGCGCTCCATTTTTACTAACCTCGTACCTTCTACTAGCAAACAATAACAATTGTTCAAATGTCAAACAATGACACTTCGAATGGCGCCAAATTTAAAAATTGCGTTCTTGTTGGGACACCCCCTTTATTAATGTGTTTACAAATATCACCAGATGCATCAGATATATGTTTGAGAGAACTTAATCATAATCAACGACGGCACTGCAAGTAATCTATAATTTTATGTTTGATTGAGTCCATGGATCCACTTAAAAAAAGAGGTTTATTTTGCAAATAATTAGTTCTACAAAAGTTCATGTGGAGTAAATCAAAAGATCTTCTAGAACGAAGAGGAATATTAAAATATATTTTACTAAATAAATATGGACTGTTGACATATCCATGTAAAAGTTTTATAATCCAACAAACATTTATTATAATCCTCCGATTTTTTAAAGAAGAAAGATTTAAGAGTTGTAACCGATATTCATTAGATGGTAAGTGAAAATCAGTCTTACAATAAAGATAGCTTAAGCAAAACAAATTTTCCTAAATTTTCTATTGTTTTTGATGTAGATTTGAGAAGGTTAGTAACAGTAGAATTTCCAGAAAGAAATCCATTTTGGAAAGGAGACATTAAAGATTTAACGCTATGCAATAGTAGTAATGTAACAATTGCCTCTAAAAGTTTAGGCAAAGCGCTTAATTTTGCGATGCCACGGTAGTTATCAATTAAAGACCTATTTCCGGATTTATGCAGCGGAATAATAAATGAATGCTTCCAGGCTGCAGGAAAATAGCAGAGTTTTAATGATGAAGTAAATAGTAAAGAGATTGGAGTTACTAATTCTTCACAGCAGTATTTAAATATACATAAAGGTATGTTATCAGGACCACTTTTATATGATGTTTTAATATTTTTTAAATATTTCTTGATATTGTGTTCAATTTGCTATGTGGAAAAGTTCTCCGTATTTGGAATATGTTGCTACCAACCCATCTTCAATTAATACATAAGGTTCGCAGGTATAGTCTATTATGTCCGCTGTTGAAATTCCAATAATAATTAAAAGAATTAACATCTGTAAATTAAGATTTGATGTTATCTTTATGAATCGTATTATTTATATTAGTGATAATTTTATTTCTTAAATTTCATATTTTAGTTTTATTTTACTTACACGTCTGTCTATTTTAAAAAATACGTTTTGTCACCTTTCAAAGTTTCTTTCCTTTCTTTTTTTATTATGATACTCTAAATCTTTTATCTGTTTTTCCGTTAATATTTCATAAATACTGTCATACAAGTTTTGGTTCAAAAGTATATCTTTTGGGTTTCTATTAGTTACAGAGTGAATTGTTTCGTTGTATCTCATAGTAGATAATATAACAAGTTCCCTGATGTCATTAATATTTCTTTCTAGTTTCATACATTTAATAGTTTCAGTTAGGGTTGAATGTGCCCTTTCTATTTGACCGTTAGATAATGAATGATCAGGTGGAGTTGTTTCAAATTAATTTCGTTATTCCTATACATTTATTTCATAACTTCGCTTGTAAATGTTGCTTCATTATCCGAATATATATTCTCTACTCTACCAAATGTTTGAACTATTTCAAATAATATACGTTTAGCTTCTATCCTTGAATTAACATGTCTAACAACTAAATATTTCGAATATTTATCGATGGCTGTTAAGAAAATCTCACTTTCTATAAAAAAAAACCTATTTGTATCATTTCACCCACCTTTTTGGAATTGGCGTATCGCCAATGGGTCCTTTAATTGGCTGTCTATCATATTTTGTTTTTTGACGTATATCACAATTTTTCGTAAATTCTTGACATTTTTTCTGGGCTGTTGGAAAAAAATAGTCTGTAAGTAATTGTTTATAATTTTCCCTAGCATTTCTATGTGCTCTTGTATGAAATCTATGTATTAAATCATACTGATTAAATCATCTGAATTTCTTATATCCATAACCATTCGTGTCGTGTGTACAAAAAATTGTTGTGTATAAATTCTTTTTATTTCTGCCCATACTTTTCCTATTACCTCTGGACTTGCATAAATTGCTGTGATTATATTTGGTCGTAATATTTTCCTGAATTAACCTTATTTGGGTGTCAAATCTGATTTCATGTTTCCAAAAACCTTGAAATATTTGTGTTGATACTAAATTTGTTTCTGTTGGGTGTTCTTCTACTATGATCTTCGGAAACAATTGACTGGTGCTTTTACTCTTTTAATTATGTTGTTGTCACTACTGTCTGTAGAATGTGCCGTCTGTTCATCGTCGTTTAAAGTATTAATGAATTGTCTACTTAAGGCATCTGCTACAACATTCTTTCTTCCCTGATTTATACTTTATTTCTGGTGAATATTCTTCAATAAAAGCTGTAGAGTTGCAGATGAATGTCGTCCCAATTATAGCCTTTAGTGGGGTCGACCAATACAAAACATGCGGATTCGACGCGGATATAGATGATTCCGTGCGGTGTAACCTCTTCACCGTGGCAAACAATATAGATATGACTTTACGACAAAAAACCTTGTTTTGCGTTGAGAACTATATTTTAATTTAACATTTAGCCGGAATAAAAAAACTATGACTTTTCTTCTTGAATACTGTTCACTTGTGTTTTATTAATAATATTTGTCTCAAAAAAAACAGGGTTGTATACCAGAAATTTTTTGTAGTGAAAAAGGTAGTTAAAAGGTGAAGTAATAAAAAATGAAAAAGGTATAATGTAGTGAAAAGTAAAATGTTGAAAAACAAAAGAAAATATCTATGCAAACTAAACATTCTCCGCCGCCAATGATATTAGAGTTACCGATATCATTACATCAAATCCATGATCGCTGCAATGAACAAACAATAAGTGCAAAGATATTAATGTGCCTGGTGTGCTTCTTCTTCATTCCAGTTATCTTGAATTGGCAAAAGACAAATTTTGGATATTGGCCTTTTTAAAGTTCCAGCTGGCGTTTTAAGAGTGACGACACGAACCAAATTGTCGGCCCCTGGGTGGGTTTCAATAACACGAGCGAGAGGCCACCGATTACAAGGAAACCTCTCATCCTTAATTAGCACGACGTCGTTCACCTTTACATTGATATGCTGACGTAGCCATTTTGGCCGTCTTTGTAGGCGCGAAAGGTACTCAGAACTCCAACGGCGCCAAAATTGTTGAAGTAAAAATTGACCACTTTTCCATCGATCAATAAGATTGAGCTTGTCCATCTCATGCTCTGGAGGGGCCAACAGCGAATCTCCAATTAAAAAATGGCCCGGTGTTAGCACCAATAGGTCCTCTAAATCATTAGTTAGTGGGCATAAGGGTCTGGAATTCAAACAAGATTCGATCTGCGCTAACACCGTACTAAGCTCTTCAAATGTTAGGATTCGGTCACCGAGGGTGCGTTTCAAATGATGTTTCATGGACTTTACCCCCGCTTCCCAAAGACCCCCAAAGTGTGGGGAGGAGGGGGGAATAAAGTGCCATTGAATCTGGTGATCGTTTAGAAACGGCTTGATACTCGAGTTGATAAATGTCTCATACGCCTTTCGGTTCTCTTTAAGTTTCTTGTTTGCACCTATGAAATTGGTGCCGCAGTCGCTGTACAAGGAATCGCATAACCCTCTTCTTCCGATAAACCGCCGCAGTGCACCGATGAAAGCATCTGCTGATAAGTCCCCTACAGGCTCCAAGTGAATAGCCTTTGTTACTAGGCAGACAAAGACTGCGATATAGCCCTTCAGCGATGTGCGACCTCTTCCTTTAGATGGTGAAATGTTGATAGGGCCCGCGTAGTCGACTCCAGTCGAAGAAAATGCTCTGGCTGGACGAATTCGCACGGCCGGTAGGTCGCCCATCAACTGTTCTGATAATTTTGGTTTATGCCGGTAGCATATGACACAGCGGTGGATGGAAAGTCTCACTACATTTCGACCGTTGATGATCCAAAAGCGCTTGCGTATGTGGTTGAGTGTGATTGCTGTTCCCCCATGCATTGTGGTTACATGGCTATGGTTAACTACTAAATTTGTAAAGTGGTGCTTTGCTGGTAAAATCAATGGATGTTTTTCTCTGAATGGCAACAAAGCATCGCGCAGCCTACCTCCAAGGCGTAATACATTGTCTTTTTTATCGAAAAAAGGATTCAACGGCGATAAAGAACTGCGTTCTGGTAGAGACCGAAGAGATGAGAGATGATTCCAATCACGTGCAAAGACATCCTGTTGAACTAGGCTGACAATGAGGGCTAAACTTGCATCAAGCTCCTTCACAAGCAGTGTATCGGTTCGGCGATCAGATTTCGGTAGACGGCAGTTCAAAATAAAACGTTTAGAATAAGATATGATGCGTACCAATTGCGTCAATGATGAAAATTTCTCGACAATTTCCGTGATGAATTGCCTCTGCACGTTAGCGATGTTGACCCTTATGTGTTTCATCTCCATTTCCACTGATGAGAATACTGAGCCCGTGTTATCTTTAGTAGGTGGCCAGTTTGATCTTGACATGCTCAACCAGTCGGGTCCATGCCACCACAGATTGTGCTCTACTAGCTTTGCTGGGCTCATTCCTCGACTTGAACAATCCACTGGGTTGTCGCCGGACGCAATATGTTGCCATTGCTTACTACTCGAAGTTTCTAAAATTTTATTAATACGGTTAGAAACAAAAAGTTTCCAGCGATGTGGATCGCCTCGAATCCATCCTAATGTGATCATAGAATCCGTCCAAAAAAACACATTTGATGGATCTACACACAGATTTATATTTTGAATCAAAAATTTAAAAATTTTGGTTGCAAGAACCGCTCCGCACAGTTCAGCTCGAGGAACAGTCAAATTTGGTTTGATAGGCGTGACCTTGCTTTTTGCAATTAATAAGAAAGAGTGATAACTGCCATCCTTATCACTAACTCTAAGATAAGCTGCCGCTGAGTAAGCGAACATTGATGCGTCGCTGAAGAGATGTATTTCAATTGAGCTGTTTGTGCTGCTGGTATTCAGCCATCGTGGTATGCTTATCCTCATTATAGCAGGTAGCTCTTCTATATATTTTTCCCATAATAATTTTATTCGATCTGGAACAGGAGTGTCCCATCCAAGTTTCAAAGCCCATAACTCTTGCATTATGACCTTTGCTGAGACGATCACTGGGTTAAGCCACCCAAGTGGGTCAAACAAGCGGGCTATAGTAGACAGCATTGATCGTTTTGTTGGAGCATCAGAAGAGATTTCGATGTTGAAGTCGTACCGAAAGCAGTCGTTGATAGGATTCCAAAATAAACCGACTGTTTTAACTGTCTCATTATAATTGAGTTGCAACAGATTATTAGTTTCTCGATGTTCCTCTGGTACTGCATCCAATAACTCCGGCCTGTTGCTCGCCCATTTTCTGAGTTCAAAGGTGCCGCTTCTCAGCATGCCAGTTATTTGTTGTTGCCGTGCCAACGCTTCTTGAATTGAGTCACCGCCAGACAGTACGTCATCCACGTACATATGCCCCTTAGCAATGTCGACAGCCAATGGAAAATTTTTTTCTTCGTCATGCGCCAGCTGATGTATTGTCCGAATAGCCGTGAATGGCGCTGATGCCGTACCAAACATAACGACAGAGCAGAAGTATTCCTTGATTTCATCGTCTGCATTATCACGCCACAGAATTCGCTGAAACTGTGCGTCCTCTTCCTGCATATCTACCTGTCGATACATTTTTTCAATGTCTGCTGTGAATACAAACTTGAAAAACCGCCAGTTGGTGAGCACAGCTAACAGATCTTTTTGCAGAGCTGGCCCGGTCGCTAGAATGTCATTCAGAGAGTTGCCGTTACTGGTTTTCGATGAAGCGTCGAAAACGATTCTTACTTTCGTCGTTGATGATGACTCCTTTATTACGGGGTGATGTGGTAAATAACAACAAGCGGTGTAACTTCCATGATAACTTGATAAACGTGTCTGTTGTTGTTCGGATGTTCCAACTGCTTTCATTTGACCTAAACTGATATACTCGTCGATAATTTCCTTATATGTTGATTTAAGTTTTGGATCGCGTGATAATCGACCTTCCAGCTGCATAAATCGTTTTAATGCCATTTGGCGTGAATTGCCAAGCACGCATGATGGATAAATTTCTGACAAAAAAGGCAATCTTACTAGATATTTCCCAGTATCTAAACGCTGATGAGTTGAGCTGTAGAACTGCTCGCACCACTGATCCTGTGAAGATACGCGTCTGCTTTCACCAAGGTCTTCAAGCTCCCAAAACTTCCGCATCAACCCCTCAAGTTCGATAAAGTTGTGCAGCGATGATATTGTAATTGTTGGAGCGATTTGCTCTGACACCTTCCCCGAGATAATATAACCAAAAACTGTTTGTTGTGCGATGGGGTGTCCCTTTTTTAACCTTCGTACATCATTCATGATAATTTCGTCATAGACATCGTTGCCGAGCAGAATGTCGATTTTTTGCGGCTCAAAATATGCTGGATCTGCAAGTTCCAATTCATTAAGGTGTTGCCAGCTTTTAGTGTCCATCCTTCTTTCTGGCATGAAATTGCAGACTTTGGGCAATACGTAAGCCAACACATTGACCTGAAAGTTCGAATTAAATCGCGATGCAACTGATATCATGACGCTGGATCGAGCCTCAGCAACCGTTGTTTTTGATAGCCCAGTTATATTGACATAAGCCCGGTTTCGCGGATAACGAAGTAATTGTGCTGTGTATTCCGTAATAAATGAGGCTTGTGACCCTTGGTCCAAAAAAGCGCGAAAATGCAATGGCTCTCCATCGACAGATTTAACCTTCACAACAGCTGTGGGCAGTAATACGTTATACTGCGTTGCATTGATGCATTCTTGATCAGATACTTCATTGATACCTTGCGGCGTCTTAGTCACATTGCAATGCATTGTTGTGGGTGTGGAGAGCTCCAGGCTTCTATTCACATGGATTAGTGTGTGGTGCTTGCCACCACATGAAGCGCGAGTTCGACGACTGCTGCATTTGAATGATACATGATTGTGACCTAAGCAGTTAAAACACAACTTATATTTTTCCACTGCTGCTCTTCTGTCTATGATATTCATATCGCGAAAGACCAAGCAATCACGGACTGGATGTTCTTCTTTTGTGCAAACCGGACAGATAAAAGTTTTCTTTGCGATATGCAATGAATTGATCCCTTTTTTATTAAAAGGTGCTGATAAATCACCCTTGCGATTATTTGTTTGCACGACAGCTTGCTTTGAGGATGGCTGTCCCAGTGATTGTGATGATGTAATCATCATTTGATATTGCTCATCCAGCATTTTGCATAAATCTTCGAAAGTTGGTATTGTTTTTTGCTTGCACACTCTACGATCCCATTCGTGATGAATGCAAGTGGGAATTTTCTTAAGCATGTAGTAAACTAACATTTCGTTTTTACCATCAATGTTTGTGCCTAGCTTTGCTATTGAATTTACACACGAGCGGCATGTTTGAACATAACGTTTTAAGGCAGTTGCATCGTGGGCTACCACTGCAGGCTGCTTATCGAACAAATTCATATAGTGTGTAAATAAAACCCTGTTGTTCTCGTACAAATCGTTGAGCATTTTCCAAGCTAGCTGATAGTTTTCTCCGAGCAGCGTGATATGTTGGATGTCTTGTGCGGCTTCATCTGTAAGCGCCCCTTTTAGGTAATGAAAACGTTGAAAATCATTTAAGCGCTCGCTGTTATGTATTCGAGATAAAAACACTTCCTTGAAAGTTGGCCAATCTACATAAGTTCCAGTGAACGTTGGCAACTTTATTTCAGGCAGTGGCACTTCCGTGCTGATCACATCGACTACGTTTGCAGCTGAGCTGATGACTTGATTGGTGGCCGAAACGACTGGTAACATTGGCGAAGATGGTGGAAAGGCAGCTTCAAATGCCTCTCGTATTGCCGATGCAGCTTCCAAGTATGCTTCTTCGAACTTGTCTTCAATTTCTGCTTCAGTGTATTGCGTTTTAATTTCTTCAGGAGAATAGAGTCGTATCAGCTTTCGATGACTTTCGCGGAATTCTACATGATATGCCGAGAGGCTTTCTAGTCGAAGTTGAAAGTATGGCTTTGTTTTACGCGAAGCAGCATCTTTCTTGAAATTTCGCAGCACCCTTTGTACAGATGCTATCAATGCGGTTTGCTCTGCTATTAAATTCTCGACATCTAAATGCTCTTCACTGTCTGTCATCTTGCCACCAGGACACAAAAAATATTCAATGCACTTACCTTTGTGTAACCCTTTTTGAGGTTATGTTGCTTGTTGCGTAACGTCCTGCACGTGCCGGCAAGTTTCCACTTGTTGCTGATAGATTTGCTGCTTGATGTTGCCGCACGCCCGATAACCACGACGAATCCTCACAGGAGGCACCAAAATGTAGAGTTGCAGATGAATGTCGTCCCAATTATAGCCTTTAGTGGGGTCGACCAATACAAAACATGCGGATTCGACGCGGATATAGATGATTCCGTGCGGTGTAACCTCTTCACCGTGGCAAACAATATAGATATGACTTTACGACAAAAAACCTTGTTTTGCGTTGAGAACTATATTTTAATTTAACATTTAGCCGGAATAAAAAAACTATGACTTTTCTTCTTGAATACTGTTCACTTGTGTTTTATTAATAATATTTGTCTCAAAAAAAACAGGGTTGTATACCAGAAATTTTTTGTAGTGAAAAAGGTAGTTAAAAGGTGAAGTAATAAAAAATGAAAAAGGTATAATGTAGTGAAAAGTAAAATGTTGAAAAACAAAAGAAAATATCTATGCAAACTAAACAAAAGCTTTGCATCTTTTTAATTTAATATTTGGATTCTTATCACTTATAGCAAATGTTAATGGTTGATGGTCAGTGTGAATTATTAAGTTTGCTGATCCGTATAAAAAATTCCTTGAATTCGTCAAGGCCCATACGATGGCCAGCTATTCTCCTTCATTCGTAGCGTACTTCTTTTCGGTTTTACTTAAGCTTCTACTAATAAAAATGATTGGTTTTCCTTCTTGAGACAAGACTGCGCCTATGGCAGAATTTGTTGTAAGTTCAAAACCTTTACTAAAGTCTGGTATATTTAGGACAATATTCTCACATAATTTCTCCTTAATTTTTTCCAAAGCATTTTTAGCGTCATCACAAAACGTGATCTTAACTATATTACTATGATTTTGACCAGTTTTTCCATTTGGTCCCTTTAAGTATTCCGTCATTTGTTTTACTATAAACGCATAATTTTTAACAAATTTTCTATAAACCGGCTAGACCAAGAAATTATCTTAATTGCCTAAGTGTCTTTGGTTCGGGAAAGTTTTTTATAGTCTCTACTTTTTTAGGGTCTGTTTTTATGTAATTCTGTGTAACTACAAAACCAAGAAATTCAATTTCCTTTCTGAAAAATTTTGACTTCTTTTTCGAAATTCGCATATTGGCATAATTAAGTGCTCTGAGCACTTGGTCAATATGTTCAAGATGTTCTTGTTCTGTTTCAGAATATATAATTACGTCGTTCGTATAAATAAGACATATTTTACGTATTAAATCTCTTAATATATCATCAAATGCTCGTTGAAATATTGAGGGCGCATTTTTAAGCCCAAATGGCATTCTATTAAATTCATACTTTCCGTTATTAACGGAGAAAGCAGTTTTTTTATTACGATATTTACGATATTTTACGATATTTATTTAACAAAAGTTGTTGACATATAAGATAAAATCTTTTGCATGCCGCTATAAACATTAGAGATAACAACTTAAAGATACATAAAAAATAACATCAAATTAAATTAAAACCTAATAATTAATTACGAGTGATTTTAAATTCTGAATCAATTAATTAAAAATATTAACATGCAATAATAACAATAGAGTTCAGCTACTACAGCTTTTTCGCACTTTCTCCACATTAGACTATCTTAAGAACCAACTTAATATCATTGAAATATCTCAACGATATCCATAGATAAAAGTGGTCCAAAACAATCCAAAGTGAGAAAAATTTACCCACCATAATATGGGTTGGGCTCAGGGACAACACAAGACATAACAATTAACCATGCGTTAACATAGATCTAATCATACATTAGTTTTCAATCTACTTTTGAGTTGACCTTTCGATAAGTTAACATCAAAAAAGCTACAGTTGTTAACAAAAGTACTCATGCGATTTAAAGGAGCAGTAGCCATATACTTTGTGCTACTAAAAGGTAAGTAAATTAAATTGTTAGCGTTTCTACTGCTTCTACGGTTAGTGTTAAAATTTATAAGAGTTAGGAGATCCGGTGAATCGAACCCACCAGTTATGAGTTGGTGTAAGTAGACGATATCAGCAGACTTCCTTCTCTCATTTAAAAATGCATTTTTAATAGTTTTAAACGATCCTCATAAGGAGTAGGATTAAAAGTGTCAGTTCCCTTAGAGCAAACCGAACAAATGTTTTTGAATTCTTTCTATTCGTTCAACATGTACATTGTAACTTGGCGACCAAACTTGACTTGCATACTCCAAGTGAGGACGGACAATTGAATAATACAGCGTTGTAGTTGTAATCATACTATTAAATTCTTTGGCCCAGCGTTTTATAAAACCGAGCATAGAAGACGCTTTTTTATAAATGCTATCAATATGAACGCTAAACGATAGTTTCGAATCCATGCATATACCAAGATCTTTGACAGAATTTACATGATTTAAAGCTGTATCTTTTATCTTATAATCAAAAATTAATTTATTCCTTTTTCGCGAAAAGGTCATAGTTTGGCATTTATCTGGATTAAGAAACATATTATTTTTAGAACACCAAACTTCAAAGGATTTTAAATCAGACTGGAGTAGAACTGATTGTCTTTAGAATCTACTGTTCTGTATATTTTCATATCATCTGCATAAATGAGCAGATGGAAGTATTTGATGATGTAGGTTACATCATTAATGGCTAAAATAAACAGAAGTGGACCAAGGTGGCTACCTTGAGGAACACCTGATGCAGCAATAAATTCAGCAGACAACACACCTCGAAATCGTATTTGATAAGATCGCTCTGTCAGATACGATTGAATCCAGCTTACAAAAAATTGTGGAAAACCCATTAACTTTAATTTAAATATAATTAATTTGTGTGGTAGTCTATCAAATGCTTTACTAAAATCAGTGTGAATACAATCGACCTGGTTACCTGAATAAACTGAATTTAAGCAGAATGTTGTAAAATCGAGGAGATTAGACACAGTGGATCTGCCAGTAACAAATCCATGCTGACGAGTTGTTATGACCCTCCCACAATGAATCTTCACACGATCATACACGAGCCGCTCGAAAAGTTTTGGAATCGATGAGAGTTTAGCGATAGGCCTATAGTTGTTTACAGCATTCCTACAACCTTTTTTATAAATAGGACTTATAAAAGATTTTTTCCAAAAAGGTGGAAAATTACATTCCCTAATTGATTTATTGAATAATATGGAGAGTGGTTGGCTTAGAACGGAACTACATTGCGTTAACACTGCGGCAGGAATTCCGTCAGGTCCAGCATTAAAATCTTCTTCGATCGATCCAGTATACTTTAAAATATCCTCTGAATTAAAAGATATAGGGTCCAACGAAACCCATGGTGTAGAGTTCATATATTCAAAATAATCTTCATCAGGATTAAAAGAGTCTGAACAGAATGACTCTTTAAAGAGAGTGGCAAATAGGCCACAAAATATAACGGGATCGTCAGTAAATCCGTCAGAAGTCTTAAGTGATGAAGGGAATCCATCAGATTTTTTTTTTGGTGTTTATGAAACCCTAGAATTTCTTTGGATTAGACAATATTCTCAGCTTAATATTGTCTAAATAATTTTGATATAAGGTAGCTGAGCAACTTTCAAAATCCAGAAACAAACGCTTGTAGGTTTCTAGGTCATTTAAGTCTAAGCTACAGACATTTCTTCCATGTTCCTGTTGTTGCGAAGAGTCTTTAATTCCCTTGTGTACCAAGGGTAAGCACAATTTTTCGCAAATTTTAGGCTATACGGCACGGACTCAGAAAACATAGTAAAGATTTCCATATAAAAAAAAATTAATTGAATTTTCAATACTATTACCATTAAAATATTCAAAAATGACATTGAGTTTATTATGAAGTAAATGATTCAACCTCAGAAAGTCAGCTTTTTGAAATCGAATTCATAAACTTTATCTATTGAATTGGAATTCACCATATTTTCCCTGTCGGACTTGTACCATATACTCAGTGGTGGATGGTAGTCATCAACAGAAGTTAGAGCATGAAGGGCCCTCTTAACAATCACGTTGTTACAGTCTGTAGTTAAGACTAACTTTTTGTAAGTCAGAACATATATTATCAACAAATATATGTTCTTGGCTTGTCTTCGAATTAGATGCACAAAAATATGTATCATCGTCTGAAGATTCCCATTTCAAGTCAGGCAGATTAAAATCGCCCAACAATAAAATGTCGTCACTAACGTCAAGAATATTTATAACGTATTCTTTGCAATCCGCAAGGCTTGCATAAATTTCCACACTGCTCTTTGGAGGAACATAAGCATTAACTACATATACATTAGAATTACAATGTACAACCTTAATGCATATAAGTTCGATATTAGAAGAGCAGGGAATATCGATAATGGAACTAACGAAGGAGTTCCTTACAGCTAATAAGACACCACCACCGACAACAGAAGTATTGCCAGCGTATCTGTCTTTTCTATATACTTCAAAACTATTATCAAACAATTCCAAGTCAGTAATGCTTCCATTTAACCACGCTTCAGTCAATGCGATAATACCTTCAGACAAATTTTGAGACATTAAAAATATGTCTCGCGTCTTAGAGCGTAATCCCCTTATATTTTGATAGTAAAGGGATAGCTTATTCAGTTTTTTTGAGTTTGACGAACAGGTTGATTCGTCCTTCTAGACTTATTCTTAGGCAGAAACTCTGAAACGAATATATTATCGGTCCACAAATAAGAATTTAAAACATTTGCAAACTCTTCAGCTAGAACTGTGAGAATGAAGGAAGCGTGGGAAGGTTTATTCCCTATTTTTCTATATGAAAAAAAGTCGTTTCGACTCAACAAGTTGTTATGTTTGATAAACGTCAATACGTTTTCAACAGTTGTGTCAGGCTGAAGACGTGAAATAAATAAATTTTTCCTCCTTGACACTGCCCTTAAATTTAAATGATTTCTGGGTTCAATAGGAGGTAAAACTGGACTATTAGTCAAAGGAGAAATATTAGTGGGTGACAAAGAAGAAACTGGAGTATTTTTGTTCAAAGATGCTTTGCGACGCTTATTTTTGTTCTTATTTTTGTTCTTCCTCTTTCTTTTTTAAATAGAATGGTCTTTTTCTGATGAAATAATAGTTTGAGACCCGGAAGAAGCAGTCTGTGACAAAGAAGGTGGGACATTTTCCGGATGAATATTTCATCATATACGCTGGTACTGGGTGCGGCTCTAATTTCGCTAAAAAAATGTGACAATTTCTCTAAAATTGTTATTTAACGTATTAAGACTTTCCCCAAAAAGCTTTATTTTTGAATAAAGTTCATCTGGGGAAAGTGCCCTACACGAAGCACAGTACCAGCGAAGACCTGATCGTACAGATACTAAATCTTCTAGACATGATTTAGAAATACCGGCACAAGATGCATGAAACATTTGCTCACATGGACCAAAACAACTAAACATGGGGTACAGAATGTTTTGACATTTACATAGCTCGTTCAAAGAACAAGCGAGAATATTTTCCACAGAAAAATATTCCATGTTTAAAGATTGAAAAAGTAAGCAGATGCCAAATGTGCTTTTAGGGCTATTATTTTAACACAACGAGCCCACAGTTGAAAAGAGAACAAAGAACAAAACAAAACAAAAATAATAATGTAGACTTAAATATAGGATATAGAAGTATAATTAAAGAAAGATAAAATACAGGCGAGAAAGAAAGAACCAAGAAAAAGTTAAGAGAAGTATTCAAAGATTAAATGCTTAAATTTCTTATGATTGGAAACACTTTTAATATTGAATAGCAATGAATTCCACGATCTTATAGCACTGACGAAAAAAATCCACTGGAGTTGACGAAGTTATATCTAGGGATCATAAGGTTCATGTTTCTGCTTGATCTACAGAACTCTATCTTTTCAAAAAGGTACGATGGTTTTTGTGTGTAAATGATTCGGTGTAGAAAAATAGTGTGCCTAGCTTCAAGGTAGCTTTGTAGGTCGCGACCAAGCAATTTTTTACTGTGGGCAGATATATGATCAAACCTTCTTAAGCCATATACATACCTGGGGTCAATTCCCGTTTTGTGTTAAAGTGAAGTGAAAAGAAGCTTTTCACAATAGTTTTCATTTAAAGATTTCACTTTTTCACTTCACTGCGCACAAAAACGTGATTCTTGTTCGCCTAATGAAAAGTAGCTGCTGAATAGCATTTGAGAGTTGCTGAAAATCTATTAAACAAAGCTTTTATGAAAAATAAATGTAAACAACTTATTAGATGGTAGAAAATATTTTCAAAAATGACTTTATTGAACATGATGATGACTTTATTATGACTTCAACATTCTTTTTATTGATTTATGTAGAGAAAACTTAAGGATTTTTAGGAGGAGACTTCGCGATGAAGAAAACTCATTCAGCAGAATTTCTTGAATTCAAAGCTATAAACTTGATTAAGAAAGTAAAACTATATATTAAAAATAAGCAATAAAAAAGAAAAGTATAATGAATTTTGCATAAATAAATATAACCAAAATAAGTTTTTCGGTAGCATAAAATAGCCGAAACTAATATAGCAAGTCGATAACGCGCGATTGCAACCGGCGTTAACTTTGTTTTCATTTCAGCTAAAAACAAACAGCTGTTGCAGTTTTAACACACAACGGGAATCGCGTTTTCCGTGTAAAGCTGAAAACACTTTTCATATGACGATAACGCAGAACGGGAATTGACCCCCTGGCTGCATTATTGAAGGCAACTAAAAGCTTATGCAACGACCGAGAATCGAGTTTACAGTATACGACTTCCGAGTAAGTTATTACTGGCATCAACAGCTGCAAAACCAGTTTTTTCCTAGTTTCTTGAGGCATAAAGCTTGATGTCATCCGCAGATTTCGAAGAACATAGTAAACTTTTTTTATGCAAGAATTGATTTAATCACCACAGGATAGAGAATAGTTTATTTCAAATCCAAGTTTGGTGACCTTACAAACTAGTTTAAGCTTCACGTTGTTAAGCAAAATTGGATTCAGGTCTTCATTGCTGAATTTTTTTTTTTAAATTGGCAATACATAAGATTTCGAGGGGTTCAGCATGAGCATGTTATCAACAGCATAATTTCATATCACGGCTAAGTCCTCATTGACTCTAGCGCATAAATCTTTAACTTGACCTATTGGCCTCGACAAGTAAAGTTGGAGGTCATCAGCATATGCATGCATTGTGACGTGGTGACACTTGCTAAATATGTCATTTATGAACATGGTGAATAACAACGGACCAAGTACTGAGCCTTGAGGTACTCCACTAAATGTGCCCTTTAAAAGAGATAAATTATGTCCCACCCTAACTCTCTGAGACCTACCTATCAAATAGCTTTTTAAGAGGCGGACTGCGGATTTAAGGGACCAAAAATGTTGGGAAAGCTTTCTGCAGAGGATAGAGTGGCTGACGGTGTCGAAAGCTTTAGAGAAATCTAGTAAGCACAGCAGTGTCAGATCGCCCGAATCATAGGGTACTCTTATGTCATCAAGTACTTTGACCACAGCAGTAGAGCAGCTGTGCCCAGGACTAAAACCAGACTGTAAGTGCGACATGAGATTGTAAAGGCTCAAGTGGCGGGATATCTGCTCGGCCATGAGCGCCTCACACACTTTGGATATCGAGGACAGAAGACTTATTGGGCGGAAATCACATGGACCGCAAGGGTTTGGTTTTTTTGCAACAGGAATAATAGTCGCCACCTTCCAAGCCTGGGGATAATACGATGTAGTAAAGCAATGGTTTATTATGTGGGCAAGATGGCTAAGGACATATGGTAAAATAAGCTTAACAAATCTTATCGAAATTCCATCCTCCCCTGCAGCATTTGATTTTATTTTGCTAGTGCATCGAGCTAAATCCAATTCACCTACTGCCTTAAATTGAAATTCGTTTGGAGATTCCAAATCATAACTATCATCATCAACGATGGCATACAAACCATTCGATGTAGAGGTAGCAACAAAATAATCGTTCAAATGGTTAGGATCTCTGTTACAGGCTTCGCTGTCTTTGTTGCAAACTCCAATACCTTTTAAGTTTCTCCATAGCTGTTTTGAAGGTAGAGCAGGGTTCAGTCTGAACTTGAAAAAGTTTGACTTGGAAAGTCTAACAGCAGATGAAGCTGCGTTCCTGGCTCTTCTGTGCTCATCCCGATTGAGCACAGTTGGGTTACGCGTCCATTACCGATATGTCTTTGACCGATATTTTAATTCTACTTTAACCGTCTGCGTAAACCAGGGGCAACTTTTATTTATTACGCGGCGAATACGTAAGGGAACATGAGTGTCAAAAAGGGTATTAATTTTCTCAATAAAAAAGTTAAGCTTGTCATCGACTGAATTTAAAAACCAGCAATCTGACCAGTTTATTAATGACAAATCATTGTATAAAGAGCTGCTGTCAATGGACCTAAAATCACGGTATGAAAAGTAACTGACCGGTACAACAGGTGCAAGGCAGATATTAAGCGCACAGAAGAGAAGGTCGTGATCAGATACAAACGAGATTTGATCAAAAAGCAAAATAGACGAAGCATCAGGTACCATAAAAATGTCTAGTAGGCTCGGCAGAAAATTGTTTGAAAACCTAGTGGGCGTAACAGAGTTAACACAGTAAGTCCAACAGTAGGTACGATATGGCGGTTCTGGCTCAGGCTCCAGGCTCTATTACCATCAGCGCCATATGCGGTGGAATGGGGAACTATTATATTAGGTTTGTGTTTATAATATCATGTGTTAGTGTGTTTTATATAGAAGAATGAGAGAATTTTTAATGTGGTTTGTGTCAATAGTACAGAAAAACAAAATAGGTGTGTGACTATAATATATTCATCTAGCAAATATCATTTGTTTATATGTATAGTAGTCTACAACAGATCAATGTAATGAATTGAGGTAATAAACTGCTGTTGCTGTTTGCTGTTGTTGTTGTTGTTGTTGTTGTTGTTGTTGTTGTTGTTGTTGTTGTTGTAGATATCAAGTCCTTCGAGAACATTCTAGAACATTCTAGAAGCTTAGCTTTTTTTGATAATAAGCTCCAATAGGGTTAATCTTTTTGATAATAAACTATTGTTTTTTAATTTAAATTAAATTTACTTATAAATGAAATTAAAAAAAACCCATTAAAACATTGAGTAATGTATGGCTAGACGCCTAGATTTTTTTGATAATAAGCTTCAATAGGGATTATCATGTGTGTGTGTGTATTATAGTTTACAACAGGCTAATCTAACGAATTGAGGTTAGTATATGTGTTTTTTTTGTTGTTGTTATTACTTAAAATTGATATGCAAGCTATGCATTCAAGTTATACATGTCAATGAAAAAAAAAACCCATTAAAAACTTTGATTTATGATATGTTTCTAGAACATTCTAGAAGCTTAGCTTTTTTTGATAATAAGCTTCAATAGGGTTAATCTTTTTGATAGTAAACTATTGTTTTTTAATGTAAATTTAATTTACATATAATTGAAATAAAACCCATTAAAACATTGAGTAATGTATGGCTAGACGCCTAGCTTTTTTTGATAATAAGCTTCAATAGGGATTATCATGTGTTTGCGTGTATTATAGTTTACAACAGGCTAATCTAACGAATTAAGATAAGTATGTGTTGTTGTTTTTTTATAGAACTATATCTATTAATTTAAAGTGTAAGTTTAAGTTGCTGATTGCATTCAATAGCATACATATAAGCTTTTAGTATATCTGATTGCGTTCAATAGCATACATTCAATAGCATAAGCTTTTAATATAAAAACCTAAATAATAGTAAACTTATTGTTTAAAAGAGGGAGGGATAACTTATGGTTGAAGTTTGTACATATATTTGCTTTATGTTTTTATTTGTGTTAAGTATTCATATTAAATAACCTAAAAAATGTTGATAATAAACTGTTGTTTTTGCTCTTGTTGTTGTAAATTGAATACTTTTTGGGCATGCATGTAATTAAGACGTTCACTTGATGATGAAGCCTCAGCAGAGGCTAGAAGGTTATGAACTTATGGTTTGAGTAAATACACTTATAAAATTATATTAGTTAATTTTTCAACATTAAGCGCATGTTAAACTTCCATGTGTGTGTGTGTGTGTGTGTGTGTGTGTGTGTGTGTGTGTGTGTGTGTGTGCGTGCGTGCGTGTGTGTGTGTGTGTGTGTGTGTGTGTGTGTGTGTGTGTGTGTGTGTGTGTGTGTGTGTTTAGAGAAAATCTGTTTGATTTTACACAATTATTTTGTGTTAAACGAAAGTTAAAAAAACTAATAAAGATTGCAATTTTCTATGTTTTAAGGAATCTTAATGTATTAAAATGGTTTGAAAAAAATATTTTAATGTATTAGATTTTAATAAACTAAAATTTATTGACAATATCTAACATGTTGTTGTTGTTATTATAAAATGAAGACAAGCGTGCTGATAGACAGACAGACGAATAGACGGATAGACGAACAAATAGACATATGATCACTAAATTGATGCTCATTGATGCTAAATTGACACACACACACACACACACACACACACACACACACACACACACAGGGTTCCCAGTCGTCGTCATCCAATGACCGCAATGCTGTAGCGGTGGCATACTTGGCTGCTGCAGCAGATACAGCTACAAGAAAAACACCAACTAACGACGCAAGAGGTGGCACTTTCACAAGCGACCCCTTCGAAAAGAAGGCCAAGGTGATAAGATCTCCGGTGAAGTCCCGGCAAAACAAGGAAACCTGCGAAACCACCGATGAAATAACCAAAACACCAACAGGGGCTGGAAAATCTGACAAGCCAGAAACAACGTCTTTCTGCAGGCTCGGGTCTCAGATTAGGAAGCTTGTGGATATGCTTGAGGATGGGAAAAGGCGCTCAATCCATCAGCCAATGCGAGATGCAATTGATTGCATTAAAGCACTCTACGAGCTCACCGCCATTGAACAGCATGATGATGTCGCTAAAGAGGTAATTAGACGCAATAACTCCTCTCAAACGTCACCATGGCTCCAAACCGTCGCACCTCAAAAAAGAAGACCGGACTCTGATATAGAGACCCCGCAGAAAAAACGCAGATATGCAGCAGTTTTGTATGCAAACAACAGGAAGCAAACCCTAAGCCAAGAAGCTAAGGGGCCTATCATACCTGGAACTGTCGCCGTAGAAATTCCAACAAAGGTTGGAGATACAGCGGCACCAGCTGAAGGCAGAAAAGAAAGCAGGCCACCGCCAAAAATGAAACAGAAGTGGGAAAAAGTTGACCCGAAAAAGAAGCCCAAGACAAAGCCCAAGCAGGTAAAAGCTAGACCAGATGCTTTGATTATTTCCGCGAATGAGAATCAGACGTACGCTGAAATTCTACGGAAAATAAAAAGCGATGATGCGCTTAAGTCTCTTGGAGAAAATGTAAAAGCAATCCGACGTACCGCGAGGAACGACCTTTTACTGGAGCTTAAGCGTGAACCGGAACAGAACACTGGTTCATACCAAACAGCAGTGGAGAACGTGCTAGGCGACTCTGCCAAAGTCTCGGTGAAAACCCACTCTATCGTTATTCAGCTGAGGGATCTTGATGAAGTCACCACCAAAGCAGAAGTATGTGACGCACTACATGCGCAGTGCGAAATACGACGGCCCGACGAGGGATCGATAGGAAACCTCAAAACGGGATATCAAGGTACGCAAACGGCTTATGTCAGTCTACCGGCAGAAGACGCAGTTAAGGTACTAAAGGTGCAGCGGATACGCATTGGGTGGGTTTCCTGCAGAGTACGAGAGAGTGACTCGCCAAAGCGATGTTTTAAATGCTGGAAGTACAATCACATAGCTAAGGACTGCAAAGAGGACATAGATAGGAGCACCCTCTGCAGAAAGTGCGGAGAAAATGGACATATGGCGGTGACGTGCAGTAATAAACAAAAATGCGCGCTATGCAAAGGTAATCATGCAGCTGGAAGCGCTCGCTGCCCAGAGCACCAGAAGGCGGTTAGAAGGAAAAGATGAGAATGAAAATCGTTCAACTCAATCTTAACCACTGCATCGCAGCGCAGGACTTGCTGCAACAGACGATTTTTGAGCGACAGTTTGATCTTGCTCTCTTGTGTGAGCAGCACCACAACATGAACGGCTCTGAGTGGGTGACAGATGCGCCAAGCAAAGCCGCAATATGGACCCTTAGTGGCAGGGCATTTCAAAGTAAAGCTCCAGCCGCTAACACGGGCTTCACCTGGGCAAAATTCGATGGGATATTTTTCTTTTCGTGCTATGCGCCACCCCAAATGGACATCACCCAATTTGAGCGGTTTCTAACGGAGCTTGTTGCAGAGGCCCGAGGGAAGTCACCCATAGTGATTGCAGGCGATTTTAATGCCTGGTCGACAAGATGGGGTAGTAGGAGCACAAATCGTAGAGGGACACTCCTTATGGAATGCCTTGCAACCCTGGATGTTGAGCTTCTCAACAATGGTCACCACACATTTGAAGCTGGTAATAGACAGTCAGCAGTGGATCTCACGTTTGCGCACAATTCCATTGCGCGTAACAGCACATGGAATGTTGATGATTATTATACGCACAGTGATCATCGTGCGATCGTCATTGAACTGCAGCATTTATTTATCCCGAGAAGGATAATTAAAGCACAGACGCAGGGATGGAAGCAACACGCTTTCGATGCTGAAGTGTTTCAGATTGTTTGGAATGAGGGAGAAACAGTGGATGAAAGAGCGACAAACATGGCGGCAAACATCCGACAGCGAATAATAACCTCATGTGACGCAGCAATGCCGAGAAGGAAAAAAGCGCCAATCAGGAAACCGGCCTACTGGTGGAATGACGAAATTGCGGAATGTAGAAGACGATGCATTGAGGCGCGAAGGAAAGTAACGCGTGCTCGAAATCGCCCAACGTGGCAATCGTTGCATGAAAACCTTAAGGAATGCCGAAAACAGCTAAAGAAGGCGATCGAAAAAAGCAAAGAGTCCAGCTTCCAAAGGCTTCGGGATATGGCGGATATTGACCCGTGGGGCAAGGCGTACAAAGTGGTGATGAGCAGACTACGTGGACCTAAAGCACCACAGCCATCGGAACCAGCTATTATGAACAGCGTGGTGTCTGAACTCTTCCCACCACAGCTAGCACAGTTACAAGGCTATAGGCTACCTGAAGACATAGGTGATATCCCTCCGTTGACACCGGAAGAAGTGCTTCTGACATTGCAGAAAATTTCCGACACCAAAACGCCTGGGCTGGATGGCATCCCTAACGTGGCGATGAAAACCGCCATACGAGCAGATCCCAGCGTGTTTGCTAGAATGTACACAGCGTGCCTTAACGAAGGAACATTCCCGTCTTTCTGGAAAGTCCAAAGATTAGTGTTGCTGCTTAAACCAGGGAAACAGCCCGATCAACCCTCTGCATACAGACCACTATGCATGCTTGACTCGCTGGGCAAAGTACTAGAGAGTATCATCGTCAGAAGACTCCAAGATACCCTTGAATCACCAGGCGGACTATCTTCCAAGCAATTTGGTTTTAGACGAGGAAAATCGACCATCGATGCTATCCAGGCAGTTCTGACTATAGCTCGCGACGCTACAAGTGGCATTAGGTGGAAATGGGGTGATAAGCAGTACTGCGCAGTGGTAACACTTGACATTAAAAATGCTTTCAATTCGGCTAGCTGGCCACGCATATTGCAAGCGCTAGGCACATTCGGTATTCCCGGATATCTTCAGCGAATTATCGCCGATTACCTTAGCAACAGAATGCTGCTTTACGACACTGACGATGGCGTCAAGCGGTACAAAGTGTCCCGGGGTGTCCCACAAGGCTCAGTATTGGGACCAACCTTGTGGAACGTTATGTACGATGATATTTTCCGTATTGTTCTCCCTGAGAATACTTCATTGGTAGGCTACGCGGATGATATCGCGCTGGTTGTAGTAGCAAAGCAACTTTACACTTTAGAAGCATCATGCAGTGAAGCGATTTCAATAATTACGACGTGGCTGCGAAGTGTTGATCTTAAGCTTGCAGCGCAAAAAACAGAGGCGGTTCTTCTGAGCTCACGTAAAGTGAGGGAGTGTTTCACCTTCAGAGCAGAAGAACATATTATAACCTCACAACCAAATTTGCGATATCTTGGTGTTATTATTGACACACGCATGTCTTTTAAAGACCACCTAATGTCCGTTAGCGAAAAGGCATCGAATGTCAATGGTGCACTCTCGCGCATCATGGCGAATATCGGTGGACCTAGATCCAGCAGAAGAAAACTCCTAGCAAATGTTACGAGCTCCATCATGCTTTATGCAGCACCAGTATGGGCGGATGCTACGCAAAGGTCGTCCTTCATATCTGGCATTCGGGCGACTTATCGTCTCAGCGCATTGAGGGTCGCTAGTGCGTTCCGCACAGTGTCAGATGACGCTATTGGTGTAATAGCAGCTATGCCACCGATCGATATACTGGCATGTGAACTGCAGCGCTGCTACAAAGCTGGTGAAAATGCCTCAAAGGCTGACGAAAGACGGCGCAGCAATGAGTGTTGGCAACGTCGCTGGGAGCAGTCTCAAAACGGAAGATGGACCTTTTCCCTTATCCCAGACGTGGAAAAATGGGCCAATCGGAAGCACGGAGATGTGGACTTCTATGTGACACAACTTCTTAGCGGTCATGGATGTTTCAAACACTACCTCCACCGATTTAAGCATGAAGAAGACCCATTTTGCCCAAACTGTCCGGGTGAAATTGAAGATGCTCGGCATATCCTCTTCAACTGCCCACGCTTTAACGCAGAGCGAGCTGAACTGACAGAAGCTTTTGGTGTGACCCCCACTTTAAGGAATATTGTTCACCACATGTGCGATACTCCCCAAAAATGGAAGGTGTTTCAAGCAGCAGCAGCGAAAATTATGACCGAACTTCGCCGCATCGAACGGGTAAGACATAATGAGCGTACAAACCAACGCAACGCAGGTGAAAGCAGCCATAATCCCTCTTTACCAACGACGGACGACCGGACTGAGACGATCTAGTGATCACCACTGACGATTGAGCAATAATGCTCTGACGGCCTCCAGACGTAATACCCACCGGTGGTTCCTCCAGGAACCAACCGTTCGACTGAGGAGATTTTTAGCGTGTTAAAGTCGCGCACTGACTAAGGCTTTCGATGCTTTTACTCTTCGTTAAAAAAAAAAAAAAAAAAAACACATACACACACATACACACACATACACACACATAAACACACATACACACACACACACACACACACACACACACACAGGGTTCCCAGTCGTCGTCATCCAATGACCGCAATGCTGTAGCGGTGGCATACTTGGCTGCTGCAGCAGATACAGCTACAAGAAAAACACCAACTAACGACGCAAGAGGTGGCACTTTCACAAGCGACCCCTTCGAAAAGAAGGCCAAGGTGATAAGATCTCCGGTGAAGTCCCGGCAAAACAAGGAAACCTGCGAAACCACCGATGAAATAACCAAAACACCAACAGGGGCTGGAAAATCTGACAAGCCAGAAACAACGTCTTTCTGCAGGCTCGGGTCTCAGATTAGGAAGCTTGTGGATATGCTTGAGGATGGGAAAAGGCGCTCAATCCATCAGCCAATGCGAGATGCAATTGATTGCATTAAAGCACTCTACGAGCTCACCGCCATTGAACAGCATGATGATGTCGCTAAAGAGGTAATTAGACGCAATAACTCCTCTCAAACGTCACCATGGCTCCAAACCGTCGCACCTCAAAAAAGAAGACCGGACTCTGATATAGAGACCCCGCAGAAAAAACGCAGATATGCAGCAGTTTTGTCTGCAAACAACAGGAAGCAAACCCTAAGCCAAGAAGCTAAGGGGCCTATCATACCTGGAACTGTCGCCGTAGAAATTCCAACAAAGGTTGGAGATACAGCGGCACCAGCTGAAGGCAGAAAAGAAAGCAGGCCACCGCCAAAAATGAAACAGAAGTGGGAAAAAGTTGACCCGAAAAAGAAGCCCAAGACAAAGCCCAAGCAGGTAAAAGCTAGACCAGATGCTTTGATTATTTCCGCGAATGAGAATCAGACGTACGCTGAAATTCTACGGAAAATAAAAAGCGATGATGCGCTTAAGTCTCTTGGAGAAAATGTAAAAGCAATCCGACGTACCGCGAGGAACGACCTTTTACTGGAGCTTAAGCGTGAACCGGAACAGAACACTGGTTCATACCAAACAGCAGTGGAGAACGTGCTAGGCGACTCTGCCAAAGTCTCGGTGAAAACCCACTCTATCGTTATTCAGCTGAGGGATCTTGATGAAGTCACCACCAAAGCAGAAGTATGTGACGCACTACATGCGCAGTGCGAAATACGACGGCCCGACGAGGGATCGATAGGAAACCTCAAAACGGGATATCAAGGTACGCAAACGGCTTATGTCAGTCTACCGGCAGAAGACGCAGTTAAGGTACTAAAGGTGCAGCGGATACGCATTGGGTGGGTTTCCTGCAGAGTACGAGAGAGTGACTCGCCAAAGCGATGTTTTAAATGCTGGAAGTACAATCACATAGCTAAGGACTGCAAAGAGGACATAGATAGGAGCACCCTCTGCAGAAAGTGCGGAGAAAATGGACATATGGCGGTGACGTGCAGTAATAAACAAAAATGCGCGCTATGCAAAGGTAATCATGCAGCTGGAAGCACTCGCTGCCCAGAGCACCAGAAGGCGGTTAGAAGGAAAAGATGAGAATGAAAATCGTTCAACTCAATCCTAACCACTGCATCGCAGCGCAGGACTTGCTGCAACAGACGATTTTTGAGCGACAATTTGATCTTGCTCTCTTGTGTGAGCAGCACCACAACATGAACGGCTCTGAGTGGGTGACAGATGCGCCAAGCAAAGCCGCAATATGGACCCTTAGTGGCAAGGCATTTCAAAGTAAAGCTTCAGCCGCTAACACGGGCTTCACCTGGGCAAAATTCGATGGGATATTTTTCTTTTCGTGCTATGCGCCACCCCAAATGGACATCACCCAATTTGAGTGGTTTCTAACGGAGCTTGTTGCAGAGACCCGAGGGAAGTCACCCATAGTGATTGCAGGCGACTTTAATGCCTGGTCGACAAGATGGGGTAGTAGGAGCACAAATCGTAGAGGCACACTCCTTATGGAATGCCTTGCAACCCTGGATGTTGAGCTTCTCAACAATGGTCACCACACATTTGAAGCTGGTAATAGACAGTCAGCAGTGGATCTCACGTTTGCGCACAATTCCATTGCGCGTAACAGCACATGGAATGTTGATGATTATTATACGCACAGTGATCATCGTGCGATCGTCATCGAACTGCAGCATTTATGTATCCCGAGAAGGATAATTAAAGCACAGACGCAGGGATGGAAGCAACACGCTTTCGATGCTGAAGTGTTTCAGATTGTTTGGAATGAGGGAGAAACAGTGGATGAAAGAGCGACAAACATGGCGGCAAACATCCGACAGAGAATAATAACCTCATGTGACGCAGCAATGCCGAGAAGGAAAAAAGCGCCAATCAGGAAACCGGCCTACTGGTGGAATGACGAAATTGCGGAATGTAGAAGACGATGCATTGAGGCGCGAAGGAAAGTAACGCGTGCTCGAAATCGCCCAACGTGGCAATCGTTGCATGAAAACCTTAAGGAATGCCGAAAACAGCTAAAGAAGGCGATCGAAAAAAGCAAAGAGTCCAGCTTCCAAAGGCTTCGGGATATGGCGGATATTGACCCGTGGGGCAAGGCGTACAAAGTGGTGATGAGCAGACTACGTGGACCTAAAGCACCACAGCCATCGGAACCAGCTATTATGAACAGCGTGGTGTCTGAACTCTTCCCACCACAGCTAGCACAGTTACAAGGCTATAGGCTACCTGAAGACATAGGTGATATCCCTCCGTTGACACCGGAAGAAGTGCTTCTGACATTGCAGAAAATTTCCGACACCAAAACGCCTGGGCTGGATGGCATCCCTAACGTGGCGATGAAAACCGCCATACGAGCAGATCCCGGCGTGTTTGCTAGAATGTACACAGCGTGCCTTAACGAAGGAACATTCCCGTCTTTCTGGAAAGTCCAAAGATTAGTGTTGCTGCTTAAACCAGGGAAACAGCCCGATCAACCCTCTGCATACAGACCACTATGCATGCTTGACTCGCTGGGCAAAGTACTAGAGAGTATCATCGTCAGAAGACTCCAAGATACCCTTGAATCACCAGGCGGACTATCTTCCAAGCAATTTGGTTTTAGACGAGGAAAATCGACCATCGATGCTATCCAGGCAGTTCTGACTATAGCTCGCGACGCTACAAGTGGCATTAGGTGGAAATGGGGTGATAAGCAGTACTGCGCAGTGGTAACACTCGACATTAAAAATGCTTTCAATTCGGCTAGCTGGCCACGCATATTGCAAGCGCTAGGCACATTCGGTATTCCCGGATATCTTCAGCGAATTATCGCCGATTACCTTAGCAACAGAATGCTGCTTTACGACACTGACGATGGCGTCAAGCGGTACAAAGTGTCTTGGGGTGTCCCACAAGGCTCAGTATTGGGACCAACCTTGTAGAACGTTATGTACGATGATATTTTCCGTATTGTTCTCCCTGAGAATACTTCATTGGTAGGCTACGCGGATGATATCGCCCTGGTTGTAGTAGCAAAGCAACTTTACACTTTAGAAGCATCATGCAGTGAAGCGATTTCAAGAATTACGACGTGGCTGCGAAGTGTTGATCTTAAGCTTGCAGCGCAAAAAACAGAGGCGGTTCTTCTGAGCTCACGTAAAGTGAGGGAGTGTTTCACCTTCAGAGCAGAAGAACATATTATAACCTCACAACCAAATTTGCGATATCTTGGTGTTATTATTGACACACGCATGTCTTTTAAAGACCACCTAATGTCCGTTAGCGAAAAGGCATCGAATGTCAATGGTGCACTCTCGCGCATCATGGCGAATATCGGTGGACCTAGATCCAGCAGAAGAAAACTCCTAGCAAATGTTACGAGCTCCATCATGCTTTATGCAGCACCAGTATGGGCGGATGCTACGCAAAGGTCGTCCTTCATATCTGGCATTCGGGCGACTTATCGTCTCAGCGCATTGAGGGTCGCTAGTGCGTTCCGCACAGTGTCAGATGACGCTATTGGTGTAATAGCAGCTATGCCACCGATCGATATACTGGCATGTGAACTGCAGCGCTGCTACAAAGCTGGTGAAAATGCCTCAAAGGCTGACGAAAGACGGCGCAGCAATGAGTGTTGGCAACGTCGCTGGGAGCAGTCTCAAAACGGAAGATGGACCTTTTCCCTTATCCCAGACGTGGAAAAATGGGCCAATCGGAAGCACGGAGATGTGGACTTCTATGTGACACAACTTCTTAGCGGTCATGAATATTTCAAACACTACCTCCACCGATTTAAGCATGAAGAAGACCCATTTTGCCCAAACTGTCCGGGTGAAATTGAAGATGCTCGGCATATCCTCTTCAACTGCCCACGCTTTAACGCAGAGCGAGCTGAACTGACAGAAGCTTTTGGTGTGACCCCCACTTTAAGGAATATTGTTCACCACATGTGCGATACTCCCCAAAAATGGAAGGTGTTTCAAGCAGCAGCAGCGAAAATTATGACCGAACTTCGCCGCATCGAACGGGTAAGACATAATGAGCGTACAAACCAACGCAACGCAGGTGAAAGCAGCCATAATCCCTCTTTACCAACGACGGACGACCGGACTGAGACGATCTAATGATCACCACTGACGATTGAGCAATAATGCTCTGACGGCCTCCAGACGTAATACCCACCGGTGGTTCCTGGAGGAACCAACCGTCCGACTGAGGAGATTTTTAGCGTGTTAAAGTCGCGCACTGACTAAGGCTTTCGATGCTTTTACTCTTCGTTAAAAAAAAAAAAAAAACACATACACACACATACACACACATACACACACATACACACACACACACACATACACACACACACACACACACACACCACACACACACACACACACATACACACACACACACACACACACACACACACACACACACACACACACACACACACACACACACACACACACACACACCTGATTATGCAATTTATATTAAAAATATGTTTGTATGACTTGGAAGAAGAACTTCTTTGCTGGCATAGGTTGATGAAACTGCGATCATGACACCACCTCCTCTAGAAACACTCGAAGATAGAGTTCGATCTCTTCTGTATACTTCGTGCCGTCCGTCAAAAAGGTTTAAAAGGCTGTGTCCCCCAGGACCTTCGGGCATAACGAACCCGCGGACCCCAGTTAGGAAATCCAGGCGCGTCTGTAGCGGTCGGCAGTATCTAAACCTGTCCGTAGGTATAAAAGGATTGGGGTAGATATCCCTGAAAACAAAATCACTTACTTGGAATGTCGGAGAATAACAAAATTACTCCAGGTGGCAACCACAATAGTGGAAATCCACCCGTGGACACTACCACGGCAGGGGCACGGATTCTGGAGGCCCTAACCAACATTTCATCTCCTATTACTGCTGCAACGGTGGCACACTCGGCCGCTGCACCAGTTAAAGCTACGAGCAACAAAAAAGCTGAGAACCCTTTTACATTGAGTTCAAAGATCCAGCGTTCGCCTATTAAAGGCACTCCCGGAGGCACAAAGACCCTGATGCAACTGAAGGAGAGTAAAGATAAATCACCCTCGGAAGTAACACCAAGCCCTAGAGTTGACGATCCTGTCAGTTCTAGCTTGGGCAAACTGAAGCTTTACATCGATGGCCTGGCAGAATATGTAAAGAGTAGAACAAACGTTCATCACGAGATAAAGAGGCTTATTAATCTCTCTAAACTCGCGTACTCTGATCTCGCGAGAGAAATAAAGTAGGATCTAAAGAGGTAAATGCTAACTCTGGGGATCCACAACCGCTCAGTCAGGCACCTTGCGTCGATAAGGATTGCCAAACAGATCCATTGTTCTCGAAGGCGTCGAAGGCAGCCTCAAAAAGGGCAAACGAGCAAAGCTCTCGAGCTACGCCACCAAAAAAGAAGAGAGTACAGCAGTTGGCGGTCCAAGTACACACACCCAACCCCACTTCTACTGAAGAAACCCCCACGCTGATCAACAATCATCGCAGTCGAAGCGTAATGATAAGCCCTGGACCAAGGTGATCAGCAAGGCAAGAAAACGGAAGAAACGGAAAAAACCACCACCGAAGCTAGTAAGACCGGACGCAATCGTGGTGGCGAAAGTAGGCCAACTTTCATACAGTGACATCATCCTGAAGATGAAGCAGGAAAAGTCACTCGACGAGTTCGGAGAAAACGTCTCTAGAGTAAGACGAACAGAGAAGGGTGAGGTGTTGATCCAACTGAAGCGTTCAACCACACAGACGACCCAACAGTTGAAAGAGAAGTTCGACTCGGTGTTCGCCGGTCACACGGAGACAAAAGCGCTCACGGAAGAGACTCTAACAGAGATAAAGGATCTCGAAGAGGTGACGACATCCGAAGAGGTGCGAAGCGCAATCCAGAGGGTGCTTGGCGACACCATTGTGGCTAACGTTAAGTCACTTCGCAAAGCGTACGCCGGCACCCAAACAACGGTCATAGGCCTACCAGCTCCACAGGCGAAAAAACTGATCAAAATCAGTGAAATCAAAGTTGGTTGGGTAATTTGCAGAGCCCGCGAGAAGGAGTGTAGTAAAAGTAAAACTTCGATGGTTAGCTTAAGACTGACTTTATTATATATGAATACAAAGCTTATCACTGTATTAGAGCTAGTTAGTTAATATACATATTTATATGTCGATATTGATTAGAACCTGTTTCGAATATAGTATAGAGAATATGTATATAGAATAGCTCTCATGATAGTAACATGCTAGCATACTACACCTTCCTTTCTATTAATAGAATGATCTTACAAATAGAACATTCTTCAGAAGTAGGTATATATATATGTAAATTTATTATTTAGTACTAATATAAAAACGTATTTGTTTTAATTATATTAACAAAATATTTATGTTGTGTTTTTTTTTAAATTTTAATATTGTGGTGTAGTAAAAGGAATTCATTCATAATATTGCAAGTAATTTTTAAGTGTTGATAAAATTAAAGAAATTATAAAGTTTAGGGTTTTGTTATTTCATTTTTGCAATATCTTAAGTCTATTTTTATGAACTATAAATTGTTTTTTCTTATTGTTCTTTATTGTGCAGTTATTTCTATCATCTATTTTTATAACTTTATATGGTGAGCTCACATATAAAAGATCTAACTTATGGTGTGAACTACAATATTTTGTAAAATAACTAAGTCTCTTACGTCTATATTATTTCATTTAAGGTTTTATCATAATTGTTTTTTTGTCTAATTTTTGATTCTTTTATAAAATTGTTAGCTCTTTTCTGAGCAACTTGGAGTTTGTATTTCAACTCTTTTTCATTGGAATCATAATAGTAAATTGGTTCAATATCGTGTGGATTTAGAAAATCTAAAAAGTTCGGTTTTTTAGCGAAAACTAACTCGAATGGGCAATATCCATGAACGGAAGATGGCGTTGTATAATAACAATAGGAAAAATATTGTATCCACTCATCCCAGTCGTTTCTATTAACAGATATGTAGGACCGAATGTATTCGTTAAAAGTTCTGGGACTCCTTTCTACTGTTCCTAAAGTTTGATGGTGGTAAGCAGTAGATGTGACTTTATCGATTTTAAGGAGATTACACAATTCATTCAAAACTTTGTTTTTATATTCGGTCCCCATATCCGTAATTATTTTGCTCATAGGACCGTAAATTAAGATAAATCTTTCGAATATATTTTGCGCTACTGTTTTCGCACTTTTGTCTGGTATGGGTATTGCTACTAGATATTTTGTCAAGTCACATGAGATAGTTATTGCATATTCATGGTTTTTTTCTGATTTAGGAAGTGGTCCTATTGTATCGATCAAAACAGTGTCAAACGCTTTGATGGGCGTAGGTGTAATAAACATTGGTTCTTTGATTTTTGGAAGGGATTTATTAATTTGACATTGTTCACATCTTTTAACATACTTCCGCACATCTGCCGTCATATTTTTCCAATAAAAATCTTTTTTTAGCTTACTAAGTAATCTAGAAACTCCTGCGTGTCCACCAAACATAGGATGGTTGTGGTATTTCTCGAGCAAGGTCAATTTTTCCTCTTTGTTCCTAACAATTTGAATTCTCGGAGTTATTGCAATTTTCAAGTTTTTTAATAACTTGTTCCCCTTGTTTTTAAATTTTTCGATCCGGATCTGATTGAAGATTTGTTCATTTATCGATATTTGTAATTTTGTTATATTATTGTTATTGGCCTCAGATGTAAGCCTTGGAAAGAATTGATCTAAATCAATTTTTCCATTAATAACAAATTGGCTCATGTCAATGCTACTTATTATTTTTCTTGCGCGCTGTAAGTAACATCGTTGGCCTTTAAATTTAAGACATGTCCATTTTTGACTTCATTAATATTTATTACTTCATAGATATTAGGGGATTTTTCATTTTGTGCAATATTTTGGTTTTCTGGCCTTTGAGTCTTACTTTTTGCTTTCGATCTTGTCGTTACTTTAAAAAAGGAGTTGTTCGCTTTGGAAATTTCTTTTATCCTATTAAAATCTATGCGTGGTAGAGCATCAGCCGCGTAATTTTCTTTTCCCCTGATATACTCGATTTCAAAGTCATATTCCTCTAAATCCAACCTCATTCGCATTAACTTAGATGATGGGTTCTTCATTGAGAACAGATATGATAACGGCCTATGATCACTTTTAACTAAAAATTTCGTACCATACAAGTAGGGTCTAAAATGGCGTATCGCCCAGTGAATAGCAGCTAGTTCTTGTTCAATCACCGATTTATTACATTCACCTTTTGTAAAAGCTCGCGATGCGTAAGCTACAGGTAGTTGTTTGCCATCACATTCTTGACTCAATACTGCACCACAGGCATACTTACTTGCGTCAGTAGTTACACAAAATTGTTTTTTAAAGTTGGGATATTGCAAAATTGAAGGGCTTAAAAGAGAATTTTTTAAAAATTTGAACGCATATTCACATTCTTGAGTCCATGCAAATTTGACGTTTTTCCTGCATAGGTGTGTTAAGTGCCTTGAGTGTTCAGCAAAGTTGGGTATAAACTTTCTATAATAATTACAAAAAGCCGCGAATCTCTTTGCTTCATCGCCGTTTGTTGGTGTTGGATAATTTTGGATGATTTTATATTTGCTATCGTCTGGCAAAATACCGTTTTCAGTGCATTTATGTCCTAGGTATGTCACTTCGTGACGAAAAACTATGCATTTGTCTGGATGCAGTTTTAAATTGTATTTTCTACATAGTGAAAAGATATTATGGAGATTTTTTAGCATATGATTTTCTGAGCAACCAATTACTACAAGATCGTCCATGTATAAAAATGCTTGCTGAGGTTCTAACCCAGCAAAAGCTAAGAACATCATCCTTTGAAAGGAATTAAGCGCCACTTTAATCTCGTAAGGCAGTCTATTGAAACGAAATGACCCTTTTTGGGTTGAAAATGATGTAACATTTTTTGATTCTTCTTCCAGCCCTATTTGGTGGAAACCAGATATTAAATCGAGACACGAAAAGTATTTTGCTCTACCCAGTTCATCAAGTATGTCGTCAATGCGTGGTAAAGGGAATTTATCAGCTACTAATTTTTTATTTATTTGCCTATAGTCCACTACGAGTCTCCATCGCTTTTCAGTTTGACCTGATAAAGGCTTTTTTGGCACTAATAAAATTGGACTGTTGTATTCAGAAGTTGAGGGCTCTACTATGTTATCTTTTATATGTTTATCAACTTGTTTGTTGATTTCATCTTTATAATTATAATTTTTTATATATACAGGTGTCGAATCTTTAAGGTAGAATTTTTGTTTATAAAAATTATTTTGACTTATTGGATCTGTTTCCAATGCAAAAATATCTGTGAATTTGGAACATAAGTTAAAAAGTTGTTCTTTAACGAATTCTGGAAAATTTTTAGACAACTTTTCTAAGATCTTTTGCTTATGATTTTTATTTTCACACTCTTGAGGTACTATGTTAAAATCTTTAATTTCATAGCTGAACAACTTTTCAAATCTTCTTTTTGGTTGATTTATGATGATATTTTCATCCGTGACATTAAGAATACGAACATAAGGGCAAGTGCTGGATACTATTGTGTTGGAAATAAATATACCTTTATGTATATCTTGAGTTGGTATAATTAAATCTTGTTCCTCGGATTCGACAAATATTTTTCGGATTACACTTGATCTTGCTGGTAGAGAAATAGCGTTAGGAATGGCGTATCAAAAATACGAATAGCAAAATTTTCATTAACGTTGTTCGGTCTTAAAATTAACCAATCCTGGGGGTCAATTCCCGTTTTGCGTTAAAGTGAAGTGAAAAGAAGCTTTTGACAATAGTTTTCATTTAAAGATTTCACTTTTTCACTTCACTGCGCACAAAAACGCGATTCTTGTTCGCCTAATGAAAAGTAGCTGCTGAATAGCATTTGAGAGTTGCTGAATGTCTATTAAACAAAGCTTTTATGAAAAATAAATGTAAACAACTTATTAGATGGTAGAAAATATTTTCAAAAATGACTTTATTGAACATGATGATGACTTTATTATGACTTCAACATTCTTTTTATTGATTTATGTAGAGAAAACTTAAGGATTTTTAGGAGGAGACTTCGTGATGAAGAAAACTCATTCAGCTGAATTTCGAAAGAACACTTCGACTTATATCGCTTTCCCAAAGCTATAAACTTGATTAATAAAGTAAAACTATATATTAAAAATAAGCAATAAAAAAGAAAAGTATAATGAATTTTGCATAAATAAATATAACCAAAATAAGTTTTTCGGTAGCATAAAATAGCCGAAACTAATATAGCAAGTCGATAACGCGCGTTTGCAACCGGCGTTAACTTTGTTTTCATTTCAGCTAAAAATAAACAGCTGTTGCAGTTTTAACACACAACGGGAATCGCGTTTTCCGTGTAAAGCTGAGAACACTTTTCATATGACGATAACGCATAACGGGAATTAACCCCCTGGTTTTGTTTGTAGTCTAAAATACAATTGAAATGCTTTATAAAATCTAGTCCCATAATGCCATCAGCAGGTATTGGGAAATTTTTGTCTACTATCTGAAAATCGTGAGTTATCCGAATATTGTCAATAATGAGATCTGCAGTAGATTTTCCTAAAGATTTTATTACGCCTTGTCCGATACCGCTGAATTATATTTTGAATTCACATTATTGTTATTTTTTATTGAATTTACCTTAAAGATCGAAATATCGGCCCCAGTGTCAATAATGAAAACTGATTTTTCATTATTAAAAGTTGTTTTTAATATTAGATTGCTGTTGAGATTTAGGTTTAGATTAAAAATATGACTTTCATTTAATTGTATGTATACCGGGGGCATCGAAGTTTTTCGAATCATTTTCTTCATTAATGACTCTAACATTTCGATTTTGAATGCTATTGTTGTTGCTATAACGTTGGTTGTAATGCCCATAGTTTCGACCACGTCCGTGAAAATTCCGACCACCTCTACTACTATTACCACGACCACGCCCCTGACCTCGACCAAAATAGCTACTATAAGAGTTACTATACCTTGCATTCGGTTGGTTGCGCTTAAAATTTAAAATGGCATTGTGCTGGCCAGTCACATCAGTGCAGCTGTTTACAAACTTACTAACAGCTTCATTCATATTATTAAACTGGCCCGCTTCCATAATTACTTTCACTTTATCAACGGTGCTATTTTTAATCATAGCCTTAACTGCCACTTGAGTAGAATATTTGTTGGCCAAAGTAGGTGTCAATCCATCAGAAATATATGCATTTTCTAAAATTGTCAAATCTTCAATTTCCTTTGTGTATGCGTTCGCGGTTTTACTACTTTGTCGAACATTCATTATCTTTGCGGATAATACCTCTACTGATTCGCCCTTAACACAATATCTTAGTTTGCTAATTATTTCACGAATACTTGTTTCATTAGTAATTAGGTTCCTAGCAGTTCCTTTAAGTTTTGTTTTAATTAGATGAACTGCAACATTTTCATGGGTTTCTTTTATGGAATCAACTAATTCTAAAGAATCTAAAAAGCTTTGCAAATTTTCATATTTACCACCAAAATCAGAAATTAGCCTCGAGGCCATACTCAAAAATTCAATGTTTGTTTGCGGCATTTTGTTCAGTGAATTAATTTGTTTTGTTTTTGAATCGTCGCAATCACTACTGTCACTACTGCCTTTTTCTTCTTGTTCTAGTTTCAATGGTGTGTCAAAATGTGTTGGTATTTTTACATGTATATTATGTTTCACAAATATCTTCAAAAGACTGTATCTTAATTGATTATATTGTTGTGTTACTATTAATGCTTGTTCCTCTGTTAAACTTTTAAAAGAATCAAAAAATAGTTTATTTAAATTGTTGTAATTTTCAACTAATGTTAATATATGTTTTTGAATTGTTTCTTTTGTGATTGGTATATTTTTGTTAAGACATTTGTAGGACTTGTAAAAGTTGGACTTGTGAATTTTTATTTTGTTTATTATATCTTGCCATTCTGCTTCCATGTAATACGTATACTTAAATAAAATACTAATGTACGACTAATTCATAACTGTATGTATAAATACGTATGTTCGAACTTATCGTGAAAGAAAACAATTTTAAATTATTGTACAATAAATCATCACTTAGTATACAATTGGAAAAATATAAGTAGTTGCAAAAACTAATTAGAAAAATTTATAATAACATAAAATTTGTAGGTATAATTGAACAAAGCGCTCTCATTCCATAGTAAATTAGGTTTTATATTGAACCTCATTATTTCTACTTGCGGTTGAAGTAATCGCATTTCTTTTGAAATGATGCTTGTAGTTTAATGTCGTGTTTTTGTTCTATGGCCACGATAACATTCTTCTTATTTTCCTCTTTGTAGTAATTTAGATTCCTAGTTACCGCAGTTTGTAGTTGCTTAAGGTACACAGCTACCGGAGTTTGTAGTTGTAGTTGCTTCTGATCATTTTGTTGCTCATATGCTAAAGCTGGCACTCTCTTTCTTTTTATAAATTAAAGCAGCATTTTTGTTGTAGTTTGTGTATGTATTATATTGTAGTTTTATTTTTAGATGCCTATTTTTGTAGTTTAATGGAGTTTTTTTCAGCTAAATGTATATATATATTTCACATGTGTATATTGATCAGGTCACCTTGACCGACTTTTGAATTTTCTTCAAGGTGAACAAAAAAACCACTACTCTTCACTCAAAATTTTAATTCAGTTTTCAGATAAAAATTTTTAATAGTTATGCATTGTTAATAGAATTAATTTTTTTTTCACTATCGATGGAACTTATCTTTTTAGTTTTGCACAATTGGTTTGCACGTAATTAGTTTGTACTTCGTAGGTATGCATTGTTTTTTTTTTCGTTTTATTTTTATTATTATTATTATTATTAAGCAATTAAGAAACTTTTTTATATGTTTATACTATGTATAGTTGTGCACCAGTTTTAATTCGTAATTATTAGTAATTGTTAGTTTTAAGTGTTGCAACTTAAAATCACTTTTTTGTGTCTTAACCGGCATTGTCTATTTGACTTTTCTTACTTTTCATATTTTTTTTTTAGCTAAACTGGCAGGATCGCCATGTAGTAAAAGTAAAACTTCGATGGTTAGCTTAAGACTGACTTTATTATATATGAATACAAAGCTTATCACTATATTAGAGCTAGTTAGTTAATATACATATTTACATGTCGATATTGATTAGAACCTGTTTCGAATATAGTATAGAGAATATGTATATAGAATAACTCGCATGATAGTAACATGCTAGCATACTACAGTAGCTCCAATCAGGTGCTTCAGATGCCTTGACTTTGGGCACACCGCAAGAAGCTGCAAAAGTGCAGACCGAAGTGGATGCTGTATGAAATGCGGTACAGAAGGCCATAAGGCCAAGGATTCCGAAGCAAAGGCGAGCTGCTTTCTTTGCAAAGCTAAAGAAGGCCAAGACTCCAACCACCGCGCCGGAAGTCTGAAATGCCAGTCCGTTTAAGGAGCCAGCCAACGGAGACGCAGATGAGAGTACTGCAGTTGAACCTCAACAACTGTGGCGCAGCACAGGACCTCCTCGGGCAAACCGTCAGAGACCAGGCCATCGACCTGGCTATATTGGGTGAACCTTACGCCGATAAAACCGTAGGAGCATGGGCCTCGGACATTACCGGGAAAGCCGCCCTATGGTCTTGTGGAAGTGCTCCCTTCTATCTAAGGCTTCATACACATGCAAACGGTTTCGTCCGCGCGGAAGTAGATGGCATACATGTCGTGAGTTGCTACCTAGCGCCAAGTCTGTCGATCCAGGAATACACGGAGATTCTAGACACGATAGTCAGCGAAACGAGAGGCCTGAAACCACTCCTTATCGCTGGTGACTTTAACGCGTGGGCAGTTGACTGGGGAAGTCAAAAAACAAACCAACGTGGCTTTATTCTCCTTGAAGCGTATGCTCTACTAGACGTGGTGCTGCTCAATAATGGATCCCAAGCAACATTCAGCCGTGCGGGCGGAAGCTCCATCATCGACCTGACTTTCGCCAGTAGCGAGTTAACTAGGCAAGCAGAGTGGCATGTTAGCAATCTGTACACGCACGGCGACCACAAAGCTATCATTTATAAGCTCAATGGTCGACCGCGTAGCCGACACAGCATAAATACGGGAAATAAATGTTCGTACAGAGTCGAAACACTAGACGAGGACATTTTGAAAGTAGTAATGGCCGATATGCATCTGTCTGGCACGCCAAATGATATGGCAAGGCAGACCCTGGACCAAACAAGAAGAGCTTGCGATGCAGCGATGATCTCGAGGCGGTCTAGCAAGCGCAAGCAAGACCCGGTCTACTGGTGGACGGTGGAAATTGTTGAAGCACGCAGGAAATGCCTCGAAGCAAGAAGGATGCACTACCGTGCAAGAGGTTCATATAGCTTCAACGAACTCCGCGAAACCTATCGAATACTCAAGAAAGGCCTGAAAAAAGCAATCCGTACGAGTAAGCGCCAATGCTTCCTACAGCTATGTGATGAGGCAGAAACCAATCCATGGGGTACTGCATACAGATTAGTTATGAAAAAAATGAAGTCGTTCAGGCGACCAGCACCTACGGACCCGCAGGTACTAAGTGCTATAGTTAGAACATTCTTTCCACAGCAGCCAGTCGGTCGAGGAAAACATTGAGCTACGGACCATATTGGCTGTAACTATAGAGGAGATTGTTAACGTAGTAAAAAACATAAAAAACGACAAGGCGCCAGGTCCTGATGGTATTCCGAACCGCGCACTGAAGATTGCGATTATGTCGCAGCCGCATCAGTTTGCCTAGCTTTTCAACGCGTGCCTTCTAGAGGGCATTTTCCCAACACAGTGGAAAACCCAGAAGTTAGTGCTCATACCGAAAGGCAGTTGCTCCACGGACGCCCCCTCAGACTACAGGCCGATTTGCCTACTCGACACAATAGGCAAAGTCTTTGAGCGTGTGGTGTGCAACCGCCTGGAAAACGCGATCCAAGCCGGAGGAGGACTTTCGGCTCGACAATTTGGGTTTCGAAAGGCCCAATCAACGACGGACGCTATTAAGCTAGTTACAAGCACCGCGCAGGAAGCAATTGAGGGAGTGAGGGGAGCAAAGCAGTACTGTTTGGTGGCAACACTCGACGTAAAGAACGCTTTCAACTCAGCTAACTGGAGTCTGATTATGACAGCCCTCAGGAACTTTGGAGTACCACGATACCTCACGAAGATCGTGTCACACTATTTCAGTGAAAGAGTCCTGCTCTACGACACAGAAGAAGGCATGAAGACGTACAATGTCTCCGGTGGAGTCCCACAGGGGTCGGTTCTTGGCCCCTGCTATGGAACGTCATGTACGATGGGGTTCTCAGGCTTGAGGTGCCAGCAGACGTCAAGATTGTTGGCTTTGCAGACGACCTTGCAGTTGTGGCGACAGCAAAACACCGTGAAGAAGTTGAGGCCCTCAGTAATGTAACTATCGCTATGATTTGCGATTGGCTGCGAAGAGCGGGACTTAGTCTAGCTGAACATAAGACTGAGATGGTACTTATTAGTAGTCGGAAAAAACTAGAAACCGCTAGCATCAGTATTCTTGGAACAGTAATTGAATCAAAGCCGTTCATTAAATATCTCGGTGTAATGATCGATTCCAGACTGTCATTTAAGCAACATATGCAGTACGCACACAGGAAAGCATCCGAAGTATGTCTGGCGCTATCTAGAATAATGCCGAACACACGAGGCCCCAAACAAGCACTACGAACACTGCTCCTCAACGTAGTGCGATCAACTATGATGTATGGTGCGACTATATGGTACACAGCGATGAAAACGAAGTCCTACCGACACGGAGTAGAGTCAATTTACATGGTTCTAGCTAGCGCGATCCCTATTGAACTTCTCGTGGAAGAAGCGCTTCTCACGGCTGGTAGTGAAAGCACAACAGCTAATAAAAAACTCGCTAGAGGGAGAAGCTTTGCAAAAATTGCAAGACCGCTGGGATAGTTCAGAGAAGGGTCGGTGGACGTACCAGCTCATCCCTAGCCTAACCGAGTGGTATGGCAGAAGCCACGGCTCAGTGAACTTCTACCTTACACAGATACTGAGCGGACATGGTTGCTTCAGGGCATACCTTCACAAGTATAAACACGTGATCGATCCTTACTGCACTAATTGCACAGGAAACACGCTGCAAGACGCGGCGCACGTTCTTTTTGTGTGCCCCATGTTCCATAACGCCAGAATTGAGGCCTTGGCCTGTCTCGGCGAAACGTTATCACAGCAAAATATGGTTTCTCTTATGCTAAAGATCGAAGAGAACTGGTCGATGGTTAGCACCCTGGCTAGAAAAATAACCGAAGAGCTGCGAAGAGTTGAGCGCGCGCAAGATAAATGAGGTAAAGGTTGTTGACCCGACGACCATCCCACAGTAGATCCCGGCAGTAGCCAAACAGTTTCCAGCCTAGTGCTGTTCCCAAACCCCGCGAAGTTATGCTTTACGGCGGTCCCGCGGGGTCCTATAGGGTCGAAGATTCAATGCGGAGGTTATGATACCGCGAGGTATCATGTAGGTTTAGTGCGTAAAAATCGTACACTCCCACCTGCACGGTGGGGCCTTTTGAAGGTTTCCCCTTCGCGAATAAAATAAAAAAAAACACACGCACACACACACTTTTTAATGAAGCTATCAAAATCTTATCAATTAATACGTTTTCGGTAAAAACTTATAAGATTCCCTTAAAATCTTCAAGAAAAGTTGTAAATAATATATTCAAGGAAAAAATCTCTAATAAAAACACCTCGCGTATTAATCTAAATTTAGAGGCTTTCTCCCTCTTGCACCTATAATACCTGCACTTGGCACTCTAAGTCGTGGATTATCGAGTATGTTAAAAGCAATAAATGTGGCTAAAATTGGCTGGCTGGCTGAAGTAAAACATCATTATAGTAAAATGGAAGCTATTGCAATTGATAAAGACATGTTCCTAAAACCCTACAAAAAAGGATTGGGACTATATGTAAAACCTTGTATACAAAATTTTTAATCCTTGTATACAAAATTTTTAATCTTATCAATTAACACGTTTTCGGCTTCTCATCAATATATTCGCTGAATTTCACCCCAAGCTAATCTTCACTTTGCAACAAAAAAAAAATATGCTAAATATTCTCATTATTTATAGTTAAAAAATCTGTTATTAAAAAGTATATCCCTCATATGATACTACACTTAAAACACACGACTAGTTTCTTCACCCCTTCGTATTCACAAAGTCTTATGAAACCACATGATGGCTTCGCTCACATAGTACGTGTCATAAAAATAATAAAAAAACACATTAACTCAAATTGAAGTCTTATTTATTGATACTTAAATTAAATTTTTACAGCCGTATTCATAAAAAGTTACAAACCTCTTGTAAGCCCTTTGTAAGACACATGCCTAAAAACGTTATTCATAAACGTTCAATAACGAAAAAAATCTCTTGTAAGAGCTTCACAAATGAGAGAATTTTAAAATAGGAACAAACCTTCCGTAAACCTTCCACAAAGCTATTTTAAATTTTAATGTTCTCAATTGAGAGCAATCTTCTCATTTTGTGACAAACTAAAATGTCAACAAACAAATAAATAAATGAAAATAATTGTGTTTTGTGATCAGGGTTGCCACATGGGCAGATAAACTTTTTGCTGGCAGTTTTTTGAGAGTGTAGACAATTTTCCAGTTTTTGCCTAAAAAATAGTTTTTTTTTTTATTTTACCCAGTTTTTCAAGTTTTTACGATTAAAACAATGCTTACTAGTTTAATGAATCAAATACAATAAATAAAATTAATCGTATGTTACTACAAATATATAAGTAACATTTGAAGCTGCTACTCATTTTAATACTACTTTTCACGCCCTTTCAAAAATTTATTTATGTAGTGGTAGCGCAGTTGCTATTATTGTTGCTTTCTTTGTTTCTGTTCTTTTGTCTCGATTTTCATTCGTCAAGTCTTGACGGTCAATATATATATATGAATATATATGCTTTGAAAACTACTAAGAAATTGATGTAAATAGTTTCAAGTTATTAAAAAATCATGAAGACATTTTAGGAGTCGAGGTATATTCGTCTTTAAGCTCTAGGCATAAATTATTCGAATCAGATGAAATGGATTTTAGAGAACATTGCTTAAAATTTCATGTTGAGCTATGCAATTGTTTATTAGAAAAGTTTGATTTTGGGAATGATTTTCTAAAATGTGTCGAACTTTTAGCACCAACGAAAATTTTAAAAGGCAAGATTTCACTATTTTCAATTTGTGTATTTTTCTACCTAGTGTCATCCATTCAAAAAAATTACAAGAAATTGACGATGAGTTGCATGTGTTGCGCCACATTAATTTCAGTGATTTGAATTTACTTAATGAAAAATATTGAAACTTTTTGGAAAGCAATTTTTGATCAAAAACGTGGAGATAATTCCGAAGTCTTTCCATTACTTACAAAACTAGTTTATGTTGTTTTAACGATACCTGTAGTAAAAGCAAATGTAGAACGTATTTTTTCACAAATAAATATTAATAAAACTCAAATCAGAAATAAATTAGAAATTCCCACCTAGTGTGGGATTTTTTGAACTAAAAATTTTTTAAGGAAAAGCGATTGGAACTGCACAAATTAAAACAGTCATCAGAAATTATAAAAAAGTTTGATTAATTTTTCAGATTTCATCATTTGTGACTGTTTGATTTTTCTTAAACAGTCTCTCCATTGCAAAATTTTACAAAGGTTTGATATAAAATGTATTTCTGATTTTGGGTTTATTACTGGAGATTTGAGAAAAAATGCTTTCTGTATTTGCTGGTGCTTCAGGAATCGATAAACAGCATCAACAATTTTCCTTTGTAAGGAACAGACTTGGAGTTATCTCCACATTTCTTAAATGAATTACTAAAATTAATTTGATTTATTAATGAGTAAAACTATTTTGTATGGGATGTAATTTACTATGATCTCAAAAATTGGTAATGACATTAACATTCACATAAATATCAAATGTATATTTCTTTAAACTATTTTTTAAGTTTTTCAATTGATAATTTAAATGATTTAAGTTAATAAGTGCGATTGTTTTTGTTTTGTTTAGTTATTAATTTAATTTAAATACTTTATTTCAAATACAAGAATAAAAATTCTAAAGCACACATTTTAAATATATATGTTTTAGTTTTTTTTTTAGTTCCAGTTTTTTCACAAAAAATTAAGATTTTTTTCTGAAAATTAAAGTTTAAAAAATATGGCAACACTGTTTTTGATTTAAATGTAAACAAAATTTTAAACAAATGCCTGTCTATATATCAAATTCACAAGCCTATTTTTTCCTTTTCTAAATTTTTAAGCAATTGTCATTCTATTTATCAAAGTCACAAACGAAAACTACAACTGTTCCTACTTTAAAGCATCAGTATTCTCACTTCAACTACAAGGCTCTTACAACTCGTTTATGAATACAACGCTTTTAAAGAGTATTTTAACTTTAAAAAGCATTTTAACTGAAAAACGTTTGAAAGCTGTTTTAAAATATTTTTATGAATACGGCTGTTAATGTTTATCTTTAAATTAATATGTATAGTTCTCTAACGCTTGCATTGATATTTTTTGCTCATGAGTTTTTCCTAGACACAAACACACGATATTCAATTATAGTTGATTTTAAGTGTAATATAAGCTTTGATATGCGTAAGAAACGCAACAGCTCTTTATTCGTCTGTCTGTCTGTCTGTCTGTCTGTCTGTCTCTACCTGTCTACCACCACAACCTGTATTCTTGTACGCTGATCTTCAATTTAGTGATCATATGTCTATTTGTTCGTATATCCGTCTATTCGTCTGTCTGTCTACCTGTATATCAGCACGCTTGTCTTCAATTTATAACAACAACAACATGTCAGATATTGTTAATAAGTTTTAGTTTATTAAAATCTAATACATTAAAATCTTTTTTTCAAACCATTTATATACATTAAGATTCCTTAAAACATAGAAAATTGCAATCTTTATTAGTTTTTTTTAACTTTCTATACCCAGAAAAAAATTGTGTAAAATTAAACAGATTTTAAAAAAGTTTCATGTTAAAAAATATTTAATATGGAAGTTTAACATGCGCTTAATGTTGAAAAATTAACTAATATAATTTTATAAGTGTATTTACTCAAACCATAAGTTCATAACCTTCTAGCCTCTGCTGAGGCTACATCATCAAGTCAACGTCTTAATTACATGCATGCCCAAAAAGTATTCAATTTACAACAACAAGAGCAACAACAACAGTTTATTATCAACATTTTTTAGGTTATTTAATATGAATACTTAACACAAATCAAAACATAAAGTAAATATATGTACAAACTTCAACCATAAGTTATCCCTCCCTCTTTTAAACAATAAGTTTACTATTATTTAGGTTTTTATATTAAAAGCTTATGCTATTGAATGTATGCTATTGAACGCAATCAGATATACTAAAAGCTTATATGTATGCTATTGAATGCAATCAGCAACTTAAACTTACACTTTAAATTAATAGATATAGTTCTATAAAAAAACAACAACACATACTTATCTAAATTCGTTAGATTAGCCTGTTGTAAACTATAATACACGCAAACACATGATAATCCCTATTGAAGCTTATTATCAAAAAAAGCTAGGCGTCTAGCCATACATTACTCAATGTTTTAATGGGTTTTATTTTAATTATATGTAAATTTAATTTACATTAAAAAACAATAGTTTATTATCAAAAAGATTAACCCTATTGAAGCTTATTATCAAAAAAAGCTAAGCTTCTAGAATGTTCTAGAAACATATCATAAATCAAAGTTTTTAATGGGTTTTTTTTTTTTCATTGACATGTATAACTTGAATGCATAGCTTGCATATCAATTTTAAGTAATAACAACAACAAAAAAAATACATATACTAACCTCAATTCGTTAGATTAGCCTGTTGTAAACTATAATACACACAAACACATGATAATCCCTATTGAAGCTTATTATCAAAAAAAGCTAGGCGTCTAGCCATACATTACTCAATGTTTTAATGGGTTTTTTTATTTCATTTATAAGTAAATTTAATTTACATTAAAAACAATAGTTTATTATCAAAAGATTAACCCTATTGAAGCTTATTATCAAAAAAAGCTAAGCTTCTAGAATGTTCTAGAATGTTCTCGAAGGAATTGATATCTACAACAACAACAACAACAACAGCAAACAGCAACAGCAGTTTATTACCTCAATTCATTACATTGATCTGTTGTAGACTACTATACATATAAACAAATGATATTTGCTAGATGAATATACTATAGTCACACACCTATTTTGTTTTTCTGTACTATTGACACAAACCAAATTAAAAATTCTCTCATTCTTCTATACAAAACACACTAACACATGATATTATAAACACAAACCTAATATAATAGTTCCCCATTCCACCGCATATGGCGCTGATGGTAATAGAGCCTGGAGCCTGAGCCAGAACCGCCATATCGTACCTACTTCCAACTTCAGAAATGCGGTCGAGAAAGCTGTTGGAAAGATTGTCATGTTGAAGTAGATTAATGTTAAAATCTCCAGATATAATAAAGTGTTCATAATTAATAGCACAATTCGACAATGAGGTAAAAAACAGGTCCAAATTGCAGTTGCGGTTAGGATTATAAACGCATGAAATTAATACTTTAATACCATTGCCTAAAATTTCAATGTTTAAGAATTCTATATCAGATTCGCTTGAGCTACGTAGAAAATTAGCATTTAGATATTCCTTACAATAGAAAGCAACCCCACCACCTCTCTTGTCTCGTCTGTCTTTTCGAAAAAGTTTGAAATTTTTCAGATTTAGATAGGAGTCATTTATGTCCTCATGAAACCAAGTTTCCGAGACACAAATGACATCAACAGAAGATTCCACAAAAACATATTTTGATTTTTCAAGGTTTGCTATTATTACACTGACATCAGGAATCGGGCAACGATCAAAAATTTTATTTTGATTAACTTTTCTATAGTCTATGACCCTTATTATGAGCTGCGTTCGATCTTCGACTGTAGTCGAAAGTCCTGATCGAACGAATTTGCATTTGGTATTATAACGTGCTTTCGACAAAGAGTAGCGCTATTGTGAATTTCGTTCATTTTGTTTGTTCACAGTAGTATATTTCTATCAGCTGTTCGTTGTTTTATTTCGACTAAAGACGATTGGTTTGAAAGATGATTGCAAGAAATAAGACAACAAAGTTATGACTATGACGAAATTATGGTTCAACGCTTCATCAGAAGAGGAGAAAGCTTGACGGTACTTGCTAGAAGTAGAAAAAGGTTGAGCAACGCTTTCTTTAGCTAATCTTAAGCCACTTTGCTGTTGTTCTAACTGGTAGTTCTAAGCAATTTAATTCCAGCGTGAGTTCTTCCCATTTCTTTGTCGCCTAAACTTTGGAACAAATACCCTTTGCAGTTAAAGTTTGCCTCCATCAATAAGACCAGTCATTCTAACTGCGACTTGTTGCTCACCACCTGCATAAATTTTACAAAAACAGTTCAATAATATTTTTTAGTCTGTTGGAAAAGGAAAACACAATCACAAAATACTTAAATTTTTAACAATTATTGCTCTACACGCATCGCATCGAAAGCAAAATCTTATTCAACTGAAATTTCGATGAGCAACGAACATTTCGATAAGGTTGCACTGCTCATAATAAGAATTTAACGTTCGATACTCGTTGTTCGATAGCCAGCGAAGATCGAACGTCGAAAGCAACTCATAATAAGGGCCTATGACTTTTTTTTTGCTTCTTGCTATCGTCTTCATTAAAACTTTTTTTGGGAATACCCCCACACGGGGGAATTGTAAGGCGAACGCGATTGTCGTATTATATTATCCTATAAAAGTCGTCCTACTTCATCATTTACGAAATCATTTGCAGACAATGGGTAAGGATGTTCTTTTTACCATATTGGTTCATTGGTTTTAGTTCGAAAGTTTTGTTCGTTGTAGTTTAACTTTTCAATTTTATTTTTTTCATATTCTAGCTAAGTTTCTTTTAAATTGAGACTTCCATTTATTTTTTTCAATAGTTCTTTTCCTATTATAGCATCGTAATGTTTTAACTCTGGTAGTTCGTAAAATATAGTTTTAACTCCAAAAATATTAACTAAATAATACCTCTTTATTATTGTTCTCCCATGGATTGAACTTACGCACTTATCTGGTACTATCTCAGAGGGATTGTTAAATGCATTTCTTCTACAATTGTTTTTGTTTGTACCTGTATCTATAAGAATTTTGAGAGTCTCTGATTTTCTATTATTTTTCTTTATATGAGCTGTTCAGAGCACAAGTGGCGTAAGTCCATTTTTGGTAGTTTTGAGAAAATTGAACATTTAGAAAAATTCTTATAATAAATTCCAAGTATAAAGAACTCAGTTTTGCTTATAAGCTAGGTCAAGAGCATAAATGGAGCTATCCATATCGTTCAAAATAAACTAAATATAACATAAAAATGGTGCAGAATATTGCACATTTGTAAAAAAATTTGGAATTGCGCCACTGAAAATTATTTTAAATTTCTCGTTTCCGCTGTAGAAATCTAATAGGAGATATTTTCCCAAACTTTTTGATGAGGAATGGCAGCATTTTTACCTAGAAGTTGGACAAAACCACCCCTTAGCGATTATTTGCATTATTAAGGGAGATATAAAATGAATGGACTTACGCCACTTGTCCTCTGAAAATTTTTAAAAATTTCTCTTTTTCGCTGTAAAAATGTAATGGAAAATATTTTTAGAAATTTTTTGATGAGGAATAACAGCATTTTTACATAGAAGTTGGACAAAACTACCCACTAGCAATTATCTTCATTATTAAGGGAGATATGAAATGAATGGACTTACGCCACTTGTCCTCTGAAAATTTTTTAAAATTCCTCCTTTCCGCTGTAAAAATGTAATGGACAATATTTTTAAGAATTTTTTGATGAGAAATGACAGCATTTTTTCATAGAAGTTGGACAAAACTACCCATTAGCGATTATCTTTATTATTAAGAGAGATGTAAAATGAATGGACTTACGCCACTTGTCCTCTGAAAATTTTTTAAAATTCCTCCTTTCCGCTGTAAAAATGTAATTGAAAATATTTTTAGAAATTTTTTGATGAGGAATCACAGCATTTTTACACAGAAGTTGGACAAAACTACCCATTAGCGATTATCTCCATTATTAAGGGAGATATAAAATGAATAAACTTACGCCACTTGTCCTCTGAAATTTTTTTAAAATTCCTCCTTTCCGCTGTAAAAATGTAATGGAAAATATTTTTAAGGAGTTTTTGGTAAGGATTGACAGAATTTAGTTTCAGAAGTGCGATTAAAACATCCCTTTGTGATTTTCTGAATAATTGAGGAGGCCAGAATGCATTTATTCTTATTAAAGTTAAAGTCTTATTAAACAGCTGAAAATAAACACAATTGTTATCTAGTTATTTAGTAGGAATGTAATAATATGTAATATTTATTAATATATTAAAAAATGTAATCAAAAATCTTTACAAATATAAGTTTTCATAGTTATCGTTATCTTTTTTTATCGTTATCGTTATTTGGACCAATGGTAAATTTTCGAAAAGGTATATATCAAAACTCCCTTTATAATGAAGATAATCGCTAAGGGATGATTTTGTCCAACTTCTTTGTAACAATTCTTAAAAATATAGTCCATTACATTTTAACAGTGGAAACGGGTAATATTAAAAAATTTTCAGAGGACAAGTGGCGTAAGTCCATTCATTTTATATCTCCCTTAATAATAAAGATAATCGCTAATGGGTAGTTTTGTCCACTTCTATGAAAAAATGCTGTCATTCCTCATCAAAAAATTCTTAAAAATATTTTCCATTACATTTTTACAGCGGAAAAGAGAAATTTTTAAAAATTTTCAGAGGACAAGTGGCGTAAGTCCATTCATTTTATATCTCCCTTAATAATGCAAATAATCGCTAAGGGGTGGTTTTGTCCAACTTCTAGGTAAAAATGCTGCCATTCCTCATCAAAAAGTTTTTGAAAAATATCTCCTATTAGAATTCTACAGCGGAAACGAGAAATTTAAAATAATTTTCAGTGGCGCAATTCCAAATGTTTTTACTAATATGCAATATTCTGCATCGTTTTTGTGTATTATTTAGTTTATTTTTTACGATATGGATAGCTCCAATTATGCTCTTGACCAAGCTTATAAGCAAAACTGAGTTCTTCATACTTAGAATTCATTTAAGAATTTTTCTAAACGTTCAATTTTCTCAAAACTACCAAAAATGGACTTACGCCACTTGTGCTCTGAAAAAATAATGGTATTTGTCAGAGCAGTAACAAAGTATTGCATTTTTTTCAGAGATATCGTAAGCTAGGAGTTTCTAGCCCGTACTCATAAATAGGTTACATTTTCCTCTTCACTTCTACGTACTTAACTCAATTTCCATAAAAAATGGACTTACGCCACTTGTGCTCTGAACAGCTCATATATGGGAGACCCTCCTTTAGTCTAAAAAATTCTCCCCATACTGCATGTTATTTAATCTGGGCTCTTTTGCTTCAGCATTCCTCTGTTTCTTTCTTATTTCTGTTTCTTTCTAATTTCTTTTTGTTTGCAAATTATTGCCAATGCCGCTATTTTGATTTTTATTATTGTTTGGCCTAATATAATTATTATTATGTCTAAACATTGAGGATCCCCTATCTATTTCCATTGGTTGCGGCTTAGGTTGAAAATTTTGATTCTGTCCCTGACTATTCATATTTTGTCTTGGGATTGAGAATCTCAAGTTATTTATAAGAATGATAATTATTTTAAATCCTATTTTTATTAAACCCATTTGTTACTGCATGTCGTCGTTGTTCAAAAACTAGTGCAAAATTATATCTTTCATTATTTGCCTGAATCACATAATTTGTTTGTATTTTTATTAAATGCTGTTTCAGAAAACATTTCAATAGCAATTTATTGCAATTTTTTCAGATTTGAAATTTTAAGATTTTTTTTTTAATAAATAAGAAAAAAAATGAAATTATTTCAAAAATTAAAATATCAAAACTCTTATAATTTTTATCCGATTTTTATGTTTTATACCTCATCTTTAGGGACAATTCAATAACAAACGAAGTGCATACCATTTTTATGCACAAAATAAAGCTTTATATGAAAAAATAGAGAAATATGTAAAAAGTCAAAAAATTTCCATATGCTTTTCAATTTACAACAAAAAGATCAACCCGCGGAAATTTTGCGCACTCTCATCGAACTCATATTAATACATGCTGGTTTTTATTCTAAATGTCACGTTTTTAACAAGTCATAATTTTAATTTTTCGAAAAATTTTAATTTTTCATACAAATGCATAGCATATAGACTATAGATATAGACATGGAAATAAATAGCTGTAAAATTTGTGTCCATTGCATACAGAAGATTGTAGACAAATTAGAATTTTACAAAACATGGATTATATATAAATAAAATATAAAAATATATAAAGGGTCCGCCAAATAACTTTTTTTTTTGAAAATTCTATAAAAAAACTACTGGATATTTTCTCAAATTTCTTCTTTTATTTGAAAGTACAATCCTTCCGGTTAATAATTAAAAATAATTTAATTCAAATGGCTGCCTCGACTGGCCATGCAGTAGCCTACACGATCGGTCCAATTTTAAAGCTCATTATCGATTGTGTGCAGCTGGATTTCACCAATGGCTTCACGAATATTGTCCTTTAAAGCGTCAATTGTCTCTGGCTTGTCGACGTAACACTTGTCTTTGAGGGCACCCCACAAATAATAGTCCAACGGTGTCAAATCCCAGCTCCGAGGTGGCCAAACGACATCAGCTCTGCGGCTGATAATGCGATCTTCAAAAACAGGGCGAAAAACATCGAGTGTAGCTTCGGCTGTGTGAAACGTAGCGCCTCCCTGTTGAAACCAAATGTTGCCAATATCCTCCTCTTCAATTTTTGTGAACAAAAATACGTTCAACATGGCCCGATAACGATCGCCATTGACTGTAACGGCCACTCCTTGCTCATTTTCGAAGAAAAATGGCCCAATTATGCCTCTGGACCAAAATCCGCACCAAACAGTGACTCGTTTTGGGTGCAGCGGCTTTTCAATGTATGCGTGCGGGTTTTCTGTGCCCCAAATGCGACAATTTTGCTTGTTTACGTCTCAATGATGTCTCCGAAATGTTCAATTGTTGAGAACGACGGTGAATTGATGTTGATGGCGCTTCACGCACACTTTCTGCCACAGCAGCAATATTCTCGGGTGTACGCACTGCTTTTGGCTTTTCACGCTTTGGTTTATCGATGAGGATGCCAGTTTCTTCCACTTTTTTCACAAGATAACGAACATACGGAGCTGACGGTGCTTCTCTTCTTCCAAAATCCGTACGCAATTTTCGCACACATTCTGCAACATTACCATGATTTTCAAAGTAATGTCGCAATATTTCATAGCATTGTTCAAGCGTATACACAACCATATTCGTTTAGCGGAAAGATAAAACTAATTATCTGTCAAATCAGACATGAGCTAAGTGTTAACATTCACGAAATAAGCACTAGTTAAAAAAAAAACGTTAGATGGCGGACCCTTTAGTATTCAAAGATATTATTTGTTTGCTTTTTATAAAAACAGAAAAAAAAATCATCAACAATTTTTTGAGGGTTTTCACAGGCTCACGCTTTGTCGTATGTCGCCTGTGTTTTCCTCCAAACCCTACAACACGATGAACCCGACCTACGGGTAACTTTTGGTATGCCGTATCTGAACGACGTAAACAATAGGGGTATTCACGACAAGTGTCACATGATAAAAACTTTCGAATCCAGTTGATTGCGAATACACCACATCGTGAATTTCCCTTCATGACGCAATGGGGTTTTGAGAAGAAAGGAAAAAAAACAAAAGTAAAATGATATATATAAAATCTTTTTTAACGGACCGTATTTGAATTTGAATTCGAATTCAAATTCAAATTCGCCTTGGCTTACGGAAATCAAAGTTCCTTTCCGGTGTTCTGTCAAAAGGCAAGAACAAACTTCAACCGGTTTACCGGTTTAAACCGAAACGGATTACTGGTCGCCATACTCGAATTTGAATTTGAATTAAAATTCGCCTGGTGGTACAGAAACTTCTGCTCATTTCTGACGTTATGTCAAAGATTTCCACGAAAAAATATCACTTTCGATGACAGGAGGTGTTCACACCACGCGTAAAAAAAAAGAAGAAAATGGCCGACCCTCACAAAGCTGATACTAGTCCAAGCCTGCTGCAGAAAAGTGTCAAAGAAGGGGAGAAGTGTTTAGTGCCACAGGATCCTTAATATGGTACGTGCCTAAATCTTTTACAGAGAAATCCTCAATAACGTAATACGAATAACCAATATTTTTCTTGATTTTAGCGGGCAAACCCACGGGTGCAAGTTTTGCATTGAAATTTTTCGAAGCATCGCTTAAGGCAAAATTTCGCCTTATCACCTCTTTTCCAACCTTGAAAGTACATGGTCTCGTATGCAGATCATATATTTTCTGATTCTTTTTTTTTTATTTTTTTTTTTATTTATTTATTTCATTCATCATTCAGAGTACAAGGCTCTTATAGACTACGTAAATAAAATATAGTTACAGTTACAGTAGTTTCGATATGCCTCTCAAATTTTTGAAAGTATATTGTCTCTTAGCAACTGGAAATGGTCATGACGCGGCAGTGTGCAATTTGTATCGGTAAGAAGATCTAAATTTCGAAGCAATTTGTACTCGTCACTATATGATAGCATATAGACATGGAAATAAATAGCTGTAAAATTTGTGTCCATTGCATACAGAAGATTGTAGACAAATTAGAATTTTACAAAACATGGATAATATATAAATAAAATATAAAAATATATAAAGGGTCCGCCAAATAACTTTTTTTTTTGAAAATTCTATAAAAAAACTACTGGATATTTTCTCAAATTTCTTCTTTTATTTGAAAGTACAATCCTTCCGGTTAATAATTAAAAATAATTTAATTCAAATGGCTGCCTCGACTGGCCATGCAGTAGCCTACACGATCGGTCCAATTTTAAAGCTCATTATCGATTGTGTGCAGCTGGATTTCACCAATGGCTTCACGAATATTGTCCTTTAAAGCGTCAATTGTCTCTGGCTTGTCGACGTAACACTTGTCTTTGAGGGCACCCCACAAATAATAGTCCAACGGTGTCAAATCCCAGCTCCGAGGTGGCCAAACGACATCAGCTCTGCGGCTGATAATGCGATCTTCAAAAACAGGGCGAAAAACATCGAGTGTAGCTTCGGCTGTGTGAAACGTAGCGCCTCCCTGTTGAAACCAAATGTTGCCAATATCCTCCTCTTCAATTTTTGTGAACAAAAATACGTTCAACATGGCCCGATAACGATCGCCATTGACTGTAACGGCCACTCCTTGCTCATTTTCGAAGAAAAATGGCCCAATTATGCCTCTGGACCAAAATCCGCACCAAACAGTGACTCGTTTTGGGTGCAGCGGCTTTTCAATGTATGCGTGCGGGTTTTCTGTGCCCCAAATGCGACAATTTTGCTTGTTTACGTCTCAATGATGTCTCCGAAATGTTCAATTGTTGAGAACGACGGTGAATTGATGTTGATGGCGCTTCACGCACACTTTCTGCCACAGCAGCAATATTCTCGGGTGTACGCACTGCTTTTGGCTTTTCACGCTTTGGTTTATCGATGAGGATGCCAGTTTCTTCCACTTTTTTCACAAGATAACGAACATACGGAGCTGACGGTGCTTCTCTTCTTCCAAAATCCGTACGCAATTTTCGCACACATTCTGCAACATTACCATGATTTTCAAAGTAATGTCGCAATATTTCATAGCATTGTTCAAGCGTATACACAACCATATTCGTTTAGCGGAAAGATAAAACTAATTATCTGTCAAATCAGACATGAGCTAAGTGTTAACATTCACGAAATAAGCACTAGTTAAAAAAAAAAGTTAGATGGCGGACCCTTTAGTATTCAAAGATATTATTTGTTTGCTTTTTATAAAAACAGAAAAAAAAATCATCAACAATTTTTTGAGGGTTTTCACAGGCTCACGCTTTGTCGTATGTCGCCTGTGTTTTCCCCCAAACCCTACAACACGATGAACCCGACCTACGGGTAACTTTTGGTATGCCGTATCTGAACGACGTAAACAATAGGGGTATTCACGACAAGTGTCACATGATAAAAACTTTCGAATCCAGTTGATTGCGAATACACCACATCGTGAATTTCCCTTCATGACGCAATGGGGTTTTGAGAAGAAAGGAAAAAAAACAAAAGTAAAATGATATATATAAAATCTTTTTTAACGGACCGTATTTGAATTTGAATTCGAATTCAAATTCAAATTCGCCTTGGCTTACGGAAATCAAAGTTCCTTTCCGGTGTTCTGTCAAAAGGCAAGAACAAACTTCAACCGGTTTACCGGTTTAAACCGAAACGGATTACTGGTCGCCATACTCGAATTTGAATTTGAATTAAAATTCGCCTGGTGGTACAGAAACGTCTGCTCATTTCTGACGTTATGTCAAAGATTTCCACGAAAAAATATCACTTTCGATGACAGGAGGTGTTCACACCACGCGTAAAAAAAAAGAAGAAAATGGCCGACCCTCACAAAGCTGATACTAGTCCAAGCCTGCTGCAGAAAAGTGTCAAAGAAGGGGAGAAGTGTTTAGTGCCACAGGATCCTTAATATGGTACGTGCCTAAATCTTTTACAGAGAAATCCTCAATAACGTAATACGAATAACCAATATTTTTCTTGATTTTAGCGGGCAAACCCACGGGTGCAAGTTTTGCATTGAAATTTTTCGAAGCATCGCTTAAGGCAAAATTTCGCCTTATCACCTCTTTTCCAACCTTGAAAGTACATGGTCTCGTATGCAGATCATATATTTTCTGATTCTTTTTTTTTTATTTTTTTTTTTATTTATTTATTTCATTCATCATTCAGAGTACAAGGCTCTTATAGACTACGTAAATAAAATATAGTTACAGTTACAGTAGTTTCGATATGCCTCTCGAATTTTTGAAAGTATATTGTCTCTTAGCAACTGGAAATGGTCATGACGCGGCAGTGTGCAATTTGTATCGGTAAGAAGATCTAAATTTCGAAGCAATTTGTACTCGTCACCATGAGTTATCATATTCTGACCGAAAACAACTTGATAGGGTGAATTTGCAATTGGTTGGTGCACATTAAGCCTTAGAGCGCTATTAATGATACTCAAGTACTGGTCACGTTGGTCGGAGCGAAAGTATGAGCGCAGAGCTTCGTTAATGCTACGATTAACTCTTTCGGACGCATTTGATTGCGGTGAGTAAGCCGCTGTGCAAGTGTGACCCACCTCGTATTTCTTTAGAAACGCTTCAAACTCTTTGCATTTGAATTGGCTACCATTGTCTGACACTAAGATTTCGGGTACCCCAAAGCAATAAAAAATCTGTGCTTTTAAATATTTTATTGTGTGCTTCGATGTTAATTTTCTGAGAGATTTCAAAAACGAGAATTTATAGAAGTGATCTAGCACGATCAATACACCAATATTACCCTTCTTGCTACGCGGAAAAGGTCCTATCAAGTCGACATACAACCTCTGGAACGACCGCTCTCTTTGCCATGTGTCCCATTGGAGGACGAAGAGTGTGAGTGGGTGCTATTGCAGTTATGCAAAGGCTACAAGAACCTATGTATCTGCGCACTTGGGACACCATACCGGGCCAGTAGAAATCACGAAGCCACTCAAGAGTTTTTGCAATGCCACCATGGGCAGCAGAAAGCACACCGTGAGATGCATATAACACATCGGTTCTTAGCTCACTTGGGACAAATAGTTTCCACCCTTCAGAATTTTCGCCTTGATTGAAATTGGTACGGTAGTAAAGATATTTGTCGATTATTTTATAATCGGGCATGTCAGAACTCGAAAACTTTCCTTTCATCTGAGTAAACTCAAATGCCGCAGAATTCAAATCGATTACTGGTAAGACTTCTATCTCTATACTTTCTACAATATCGCTATCTTCAAATGCTCGCGACAAGGCCTCGGCTACCACGTTTTCGCTCCCTTTTTGGTGCTCTATCTTGAAATTGAATCCTTGCAGCTTTAAGGCCCACCGGGCTAACCTGCCACTCAAGTCTTTCTGCCGCATCAGCCACTTTAGACTATCATGATCCGTCACGACCCGAAACTCATGTCCTTCGATATATGGCCGAAACTTTTTGATAGCCAGTACCACCGCTAGGCACTCCAGTTCCGTAACGAAGCAGTTTCTTTGCGCTTTGTTAAGCTTCTGAGACATGAAGGCGATTGGTCTCTCGTCTCCATTTTTGTCTATTTGCGCAAGAAGACCACCAACTCCGAAACGACTGGCATCAAATTGGACAATGAATTCCTTGTCATAATTTGGGTGTACCAGAAAAGAGGCTGAAGACAACTTGGACATAAACAACTCGAAAGCGCTTCGTGATGAGCCACGCAAAGGTTTTCTTTTTAGACAACAGCTCAGTCAGAGCAAAAATAGTTGACGAATAGTCATTAACGAATCATCGATACCACCCTGCCATACCCAAAAATTGACGAAGCTTACGATTAGTTTTAGGAACCAAATATTCGGCTATAGCCGCTATCTTATCGGTGCCCACCTTCAGATTTCCACTTCCCACCACAAATCCCAAGTGCTTTACCTCCCTTATGCCTAATTGACTTTTCTTTATGTTTATCGTAAGGCCCGCTTGACGTAACCTAGCTACCACTTCGAGTAAATGAACTCTTTTTGTTTCCTCCATCTAAATAGACGAATACATGACTTTTTAGCTGATACGGAATAACTTTATCCATAAGTCGGCACATAGACTGAGTAGCGCTACATAAACCGAAAGGCATGCGAGTTAATTGGTATAAGGGTCGGTTTGGCACAGTGAATGCTGTTTTCGGGCGTGAAGTTTGGTCTAGTTGAATTTGCCAAAAGGCATTTTTTAAATCAATTTTCGAGATAATGTGCACAGGTGGTAGTCGAAAAATAAGACCGTCAATATTAGGGATAGGGATACGCGTCTTTAATGGTGACCTCATTCAATTTACGAGAGTCCAAACAAAATCGAACTTTTCCGGGTTCGACAATGACAACGGCTGGCGAAGACCAAGGAGAGTTATCCGCCTCTTCGATGACCCCCAGGTTTAACATACGATCAATCTCTTGACACAACAATTTTTCTCTGGCCGGTGATATTGGATAATATCTTTGTTTGATTGGTATCGCGGCTCCAGTATCAATCGAATGCTCCATCAAGGTAGTCAGACCCAGACCATCCTTTTCAAACGAAGGAAAAGCGGCGATAGTCGCATCCAACCGTTATCTCTGTGAATGTGTGAGACTGACCAAGTTAGAATCATAGGAGAATTCCAACTCCTCGAGTTTGTTGTCAAAAGATAGTTTTATGCCGAAGCAGTTCCAAAAACCGGAACCACATTTAATATTTTGATGTAGAGTAGGAACGAGTAAAAACTCGAAAGTTTTTGTTTTTATCTGCATACGTTATTGGAAGAGTAATCGAACCCACGACCTGCTGATTTTGTCCGTCCGCTGTTTTGATGCTACTGACTAGTTTTATAAATTTACGGGTTGAAGTTAAAATTTTTGATTGATATTGAGCAAATGACAATATTGCGAATTGATTTTATGCGCTTCCAAAAAGAATGCATGCGTAAAGACGAACGAGTTTTTGTTAGACTTGGCTCAATAAAAAATTATATTTCAAGCCTCAAGATACTCTTGGAGTCGAACGTGATAAGGATGAAAGCGAGATAGTGGAGAAAGATTTGGTGAAGATGGTGACGACTTTTGCAAAATGCAAATGGGTTTTAATTCCAAGGTCGTAAAAAAAATGTTGTTTTATGAACAAAAATGTAGAATTGAATGCGGATACTTTAAGAAACCGATTGATTCGATCATGTGGCTTGCCACGTTATTGCAATAGGATACGCGTTTTTAATGGTGACCTCAGTCAATTTACGAGAGTCCAAACAAAATCGAACTTTTCCGGGTTTTACAATGACAACGGCTGGCAAAAACCAAGGAGACTTATCAGCCTCTTCGATGACCCCTAGCTGTAGCATGCGATCAATCTTTTGGCACAATAATTGTTCTCTGGTCGGTGATATTGGATAATATTTTTGTTGGATTGGTATCGCTGCTCCAGTGTCAATCGAATGCTCGATCAAGGTAGTCAGACCCAGACCTTCCTTTTTAAACAAAGGAAAAGCGGCGATAGTCGCATTCAACCGTTTGTCTTTGTGAAGGTGTGAGACTGACTAAGTTAGAATCCTCGGAGAATTCAAGCTCCTCCAGTTTGTTTTCAAAAGAAATTTTTATGCCGAAGCAATTCCAAAAAACGAAACCACATACAATATTTTGCTGTAGAGAAGGAACGAGTAAAAAATCAAAGTTTTTGGTTATATCTTCATACGTTATTGGAAGACTAATCGAACCCACGCTTTGCTGATTTTGTCCGTCCACTGTTTTGACGCTACTGACCAGCTTTATAAATTTACGAGTTGAAATTAACATTTTTGCTAAGTCATGACCAATGCAACTTTTTTGCCATTTGCCCCACTGTCGAGCAAAGCCAAATAATTACTATTTGAAATTTTAAGATTTGTATAAGGACGGATGTCGGATGGTTTGAAAAATATTGAGGATATAACAATACTGCGCAGAGATTTTATGCGCTTCCAAAAAGAATTTATGCATGAAGACGAACGAGTTTTAGATAGACTTGGCCCACTAAAAGTTATATTTCGAGCCTCAAGATACTCTTTGAATCGAACGTGATAAGGACGAAAGCGAGATGGTGGAGAAAGATTTGGTGAAGATGGTGACGAATTTTTCAAAATTCAAATGGGTTTTAATTCCGAGGTCGAGGTTGTGGACGCCCGCCGTTCTGCTGACGAACATCCCACTTGGAGTTTTCCGCTTTCGGACTACATTTCGACAAGTTGGTTTGTAAACGTCCACTGTACCACACCCATAGCAGAAGATTTGTTGTGGTTTCAGGCACAGTTGGTAGCCATGACCTATTTCGTAAAAATTCCAACACTAACAAGGTACTGACCGCGTTGACTTCAACATCAACTTCTAAATCGTTGGGCTTGGACTATTAGCGGGCCTTGACGCGGCTTGTTGAGGTGTCCCTGGTTGCGTGCTCCGCTTCTAGTAAGCGAACGACCTCGCACTGTATTTACGAAGGCCCTGCGAACGAGTATTTACAAGGCTCGTTGAAGACGTCATGTTTTCTGCGACTGAAGTCAACTCCGCAAATCCACAAGGCTGCCTGCAAACTGGGCAAGTCGGAATTTTCTCCAACCACGTGCAAATACAGTGCTGAAACCGATGGTTGCATTTAGTTGCGATTCTATCCTCCACACTCTTAAGCTCCTCGCTACACACCGCGCAAAATGTATTGTCCAGTGCTTCTGCCCCATTAGGATGTGGAGAACCCATCGGACTCCGTGGTACCATCATCATGTAAGAAATTTAAAAAAAAAATTATATAGTGAGCCACCAACTCAACTTCTTCAACCTTTAGCTGGCGGTAGCCAGACTTGCCTAACCAAAACCAGAAACAACACGATTTTCCAAGTAAAATTTCCTAAGAGGAGTGAGTCCGGAAACAAAGTTTAGGTTTAATGGATTTATTTAGGGATATGTATTTGTTTTTATTTATTTTTTTTTATAATTATAAGTTTAGTAACTTATAGGTTCAAGTATAATAACTTCTTAGGGGAAAATTATCAATAACTGTTTATGCAGGTTCAACAAGGATCGCACAGGATAATTCGAATTCCACTTAATCAGTTCAACGAACATTTTGGATATAATTGTTAAAGTTGATTTCGTCAAGAGAAAAATGTTGGGGTAGAATGCGAAGTTTTTTCAGAAAAAATATTTTCGTATTAATAACGATAATTTAGCGATAATAACGATATCATCAATAAAACGATAATATAATGATAATTTAGCGATAAGATAATTATAGCAAAAATTAAAACTATAATATAGCGATAATATAGCGATAATATAGTGATAATATCGCGATAATATTCTATTAAGGTAAGATAACGATAATAACACGATAAGATCTCGAATATTTAACAATAATTTACCGATAGCGATAGTAAATCGGTAAGTTAGCTATAATATCTCATGATATTCGGTGAAGAAAAATAACGATACGAAAGCGATAATTTACCGATAACGATAATAAAAGGATAAATTAGAGATAACGTAATCGATGTCGATAACACAGCGACAATTTCGAGATAGTATAACGATAGCGAAGGTTTAACGATATTATAACGATAGTATCTCGATAATTTCGCGATAAGATAATGATAAGTTAAGATAACGATAAGAAAACGATAAGGTAACGATAATTACTCGAGAAGTTACGATAAGATATGAAAAAAAAAATTTATCCATGAGATAGAGGCAAGACAAAAAAATTTCAATTAGTTAAATCACTCTCTTATTTCTTCACCATCACTGAAATGCTGCATCAAGGTGTAGACAAAAAAAAACTTAGGCTTATCTTTGAATCACATGTCACCACTCCTTTTAAACTGTAACTAAATGGAAACTATTATTTTAGTTGAAACACGAGCGAGTTCGCCTACAAAACTTTTCATGGGCGAAAATCTCAACTGAAGATGAATCGTGATAGGAAAAAACTTAATTAAGAGGCAGGAAATTTTTGGTATGATCAACCGTAGGAAGTTGACATCAAAAAATCCTGAGAAAATTTCACGACCCCATAGAAAAACTGTGAACGACCAAAAAAAATAATAATTTTAAAATTAAGATGTAATTTTACCGATTACTACCCATCATTCCACCGGTCAGAACCCAAGATAACTCAGATCTCTGCTATCCTTGAAGAATTAATGTTTAGCATTCGAAAGAAAAATAAATAAATCAAATGTCTCTAAACTGACCAAAAAAAATCTTTGTATTTGTCTGCGTTGAGGGAAAGGAGAGGGGAGGGGGATTGGAAAAAGGTTACGAAGCAAAAGGGCTGTTTAAAATGTTTGAAAACATTGCCGTTTACGAAAACAGAGCCCCACGTTTGGCGCCAATTATTTTCTGTAACAAACAACTACCCAGTTCTTGGCTGAGATGTCCTAATAGCCAAGTCCCACAGCCTCGAAGCGGTTTCTTCACGCCTAGCTATGCTTCGGTCGTAGCTCATGGAAAATGGGAGTGGGGTTGCTTCGGACCGTGGGATGCCTGGGGGTTCCAGGAAAATAAACTTTCGGGTGCAGAGGGTTAAAGGAGCAACTTCAGCTCCAACGGACACAAGCAAAAAAAAACTTAAACATTTTACAAACCGGAATAAAAAAAAAACTTAGATAGAGAGAGACGACTGTATGGTGGCTTGGTGACTGTGATTCTAGATTAAGGGAGGGCAGGGGAGGGGAGGAGATGTTGTTTTTTCCACCCGGTCTTAACCCGCCCAACCTTCCCCTGTTTCATTTTATTCTCAGGAGCCCTCTGGTGATAGTTCCTAAGTTTCTGCTCGTAGGGTGAGTTCACACTGCAGATTCTGGCGTTTACACGGGCAAATTGCCGTTTGATTGGCTGATGCGAAAACACGCACATGTAACACGACGGCCAAACGAAGAGGAAAGTGGTTGTTCCAAACTTTCCTAAGTTTTTACAGCAGCTCAAATAATAGTAATGCAAGTTTGCGATTAATTATATTTATTAGCAGCTGGCTGCTTAAAAATTCTGGAAATTAACCATGTATTTGAAATTCAATTTTAATTTAACAAATATAATACCTTAGTCAAAACAATTCAATTTATTAAATGAACAAAGCAAAGTTATATGGTGCAATTCTCTTAACTAAATAAATTTTAATATTCATGTGCGAGTGCAGATTTTACGAATATTGAAATGTCAAATATAAGTGTGGTGTGCAGCAATGTTTATTTAGTGCACTTTTGTGCTAAGGTAGTTTACGCAAGGTAGCTTGTGTGTGCAAATTGCTTGCAGTTTTTTTCATTTGCGGCTTTCGGCTACATTTCCGCCCCCGGTAAGCGACTATTCATTGAGAGCTTATCTTCTGAATTGCCCACATCCAATACAGCAAGCTTAACAGCGGGCCGCTCAAGTATGCCTCTTAATGTTTTAACCTTAGCTCGGCGTACTTGGCCGTCTTTTGCAACAACTGTGTCGATGACTCTGCCCTTAAGCCAAGAGTTGCGATCAAAAGTTTCATCTACGATGAGGACGATATCGCCTGTGGCGATTGGCTTCACCTTCTGGAACCATTTGCTCCTGCGCGTAAATGTGGGAAGCATTTCGGTCAGCCATCGGCGCCAAAAGTTGTTGGCAAATGCTTCGCTCTGACGTAGACACATCTTGTAGTCTATGTTCTGTGGATTGCAAAATGGTTTCGCACCGTTGGAGCTGCCAAGGAGTAAATGGTTTGGAGTGAGTGCTTCTTGGTCCTCATTGTCTAGAGAGACGAACGTAAGCGGTCGGGAGTTGATCATCATCTCGACTTCCATTAGTAAGGTCCGCAAACTTTCATCAGTGAAAAGCTGCAACACCGAGATTTTATATAAAATGGTTTTCACCTACCTAACCATGCGTTCCCACGCTCCCCCAATATGGGGCGCTGCTGGCGGATTCAACTTCCAATCAATGCCCAAGATAACTGAATTTGCGTTGTATTTAAATTTTTTAGCTCATCTCTAAGTAGTTTTTCAGCACCTATGAAATAAGTGCCATTATCGCTGTAAATTTCGGCAGGAGAACCGCGTCTGGCGATAAAATTCCTGAGGCACATAAGGCAAGAATCCGTGCAGAGGCTATGCGCTATTTCAATATGAACAGCCCTGACAGTTAGGTATGTTATCAAAACACCCCAACGCTTTCTGCTTTTTCTGTCCACAGTCACAAAAATTGGGCAAAAATAATCGATGCCGATATATGTAAACGGCCTAGAGAATGCGCTAAGGCGTGCTCTTGGCACCGGAGCAATTAGTGGCGGTTGGGGTTTTGCGTCATTTCTTTTACAAATTTGACAATTGCGTCTTACGCTCTTTAATAGAGGCCGCAATTTCGGAATGTGGTAAATTTGTTGTATTTCATTTAGTGCTGTTTCGTGATTGATATGGAAGAAATCCTGATGGTACCTTGCGACGATGAGTCGAGTAACTATATGTAAAGCGGGCAACGCAATTAAGTCTCGCTGCGGCTTAATATCACGCGACATATATGCAGTACGATTTTTTACTTGAATTATTTCATCTTTGTCTAAATACACATATTGTTTACCTAGTGGCCCATTTTTCCACAATGGTTTCTCATATTTAAGTGCGGTCCATTCAGCAATGTAGCACGATTTTTGTATAGTTTTGTATATAAATGTTTTCGCTCGATTTAAATGCTGCGCTGTAAGTAAAATCGGAGAGCAATCTTTTTTAATATTATTTCGTAGGCGCTCTATGTATATATACCAATTTGCTACAGCGCGATATAATCTAAACCAACTTGAAAAATATTCAAAATATATTTGGGTTGGTTTTGACTGCCGTATGTGCAGAAAACGAGGCAGAAGTTCGCTTGCATCGATGTCACCAAGTCCACAATTAGTAGGCCAATTGATTTCATCTTCTTTTAGAAAATCTGGTCCTTGAAACCATTTGGCATATGCATCTGCACCTGGCTAAATTTTTGTAGCGACATCTGCGACATTTAATTTCGACGGTATCCATCGCCATTCTTTTACATTTGATAAATCATGGATTTCTGCGACACGAAACATAACATACTGTTGAAATTGGCGAGAATCATTTTCCAGCCATTTTAAAACGGTTTTAGAATCACTCCATATCACTCGTTTGGCAAATTTCAAGTTGTGGCCTTTGCAAATCGCATGCATTAGTCGAGCGCCGATCACGGCTGTCTGTAATTCAAGGCGCGGTATCGATAATGGTCGTAAAGGCGCTACTTTTGTTTTTGCAGCGACTAATCTTAACTCAACAATATCTTGATATTGTATGCAAAAATATGACACGCCAGCGTAGGCATTCTCGCTAGCATCTACGAAAGTATGCAGCTGTATTTTGCAGTCTTTTTCATACATTTGTAAGGAATAGCATCGAGGAATAGAGACATTTGTAATCATTGGCATGAACGATATCCAATCGAGCCATTTTTTTATGAAGTTCCTTTGGTATTTGTTGATCCCAATCTGCATCTTGTCGCCATATTTCTTGTAAAATCATTTTTAAATACGACAGAATACAAGAAACAAATCCCAGTGGGTCAAATATTGACATTAAGACTTGCAAGACTTCTCTTTTCGTTGGCACGGTGTTGGTTTTAAAAGCATTGCATTTTAGGCGCACAAATTTCAAAATATATTTAAATGTATCTGTTTTCGGTTGCCAGTATATGCCCAAAATTTTCTCGTATTGGGCTTGGCCATCGTTGCAGGGAAAACATTTGCTTGTATTCGACCCACCTTCGCCTAAAGCTTCTAGCACTTGCTTTGCATTTGAAGACCAACTTCGCATGTGGAATCCTCCTTTTGCGTGAATGTCGCGCACTGCTTTGGCGAGTGCCATAGCTTCTTCTATAGTTAAGGTCGAATCAATGAAATCGTCTACATAGTGTCGTTCGCAAATTGCCTTCGTGGCTCTTGGATTTTCATCGGCGTATAACTTTGCATTTTTGTGTCGTACAAAATGCGCTATGCAAGGCGAGCAGGATGCGCCAAAGGTGAGCACATTTAACTTGTAGACAATAATGCTTCCTGTATGTGCGTCCCACCATAGAAAACGTTGTGCTTCTGAATCTTCGTCTCGGACTGCTATACGGTGAAACATATCAGCAATATCTCCGCAAATGGCTATAGCGCCCATGCGAAAATTAAACAATATTTTTATGAGCGGAATAAGTAGGTCTGGTCCCTTGTATAAAAAATCATTTAACGATAATCCAGACGTTTTAGCGGCTGCATCCCATACAAGCCTTATTTTATTTGGTTTGTGAGGGTTGCGCACAATAAATATTGGCAGATACCATGCCTTTGGGCCTTTTTGTTTGATTGCGTTAAATGGCAACTTTGTCGCATAGCCTTTCGTGATTAAACTGTTGATTTGTTGCTGTATGTTTACAGCTAGTATTTTCTCTCCTGACATTTTTCTATTCAGGCACTGCATTCGTTTCATTGCAGTCGGAAGACTATTGGGAAGCTCTATTGAATCTGATTTCCAAAGTAGGCTAACGACAAATCGATTATTTTTCAGTTTGCATGTTTTATCTAAAATTCTTATTGCTCGCTGGTCTTATTTCGATAGTAAATGATTTTGTGATGAAACAGAGTTAACATTTTCCTCTAAAAAATAATTTTTAATAAGTTCATGCAATTCACGATCACTGTTGCAGCTGCAGTTGTGTATGTTAAGACTGCCCTTTTTGCCTATAGAATCACCACCACCACCAAAGAGTGTCCAGCCAAGATTTGTTTTAATAGCTATAGGCTCATGCCAACCACCTTCACGTACCTTCAATGATACTGTTAAATTTGGATTGTGAATTCCTATTATAATAGTAGGCACAGCGCCTGAAAATGATTGCAATGGAATGTCATTTAAATATGGATATTTTTGTTTTATTTTATGTGCAACAGTATGCACGTTTCTTATTGGGAATATTTTTGAACCTGGTATTGCTGATGATACTTTGATGTCAAATGTTCTTGAGTTTTCATGATAGCGTGTGACGTCGCCAGTCCAGCGGATACAAAGCGGCTCAATCTTGCCACTTTCGCCCATCTCATCAGCTACGCTTTCTTCCATGAGTGTGAGCGTGGACCCATCATCCATAAAGGCGAATTGATTGAAATTGATTTTGACTTACCATACAAGGTCACTGGGAGAATTCTAAAAAATTATTTGTTTAGCTGTCATCAAATTACAGCCATCAACAAAGAACAACATTGGAATCAGCTCTTTTCTGGTCATCAACCTGAGGCAACAACAACAGCTTATTAATAACATCAGCATGTTGTTATTGTTGAATTGCAATCAACATTTTTGCACTATGTCGCAAACAGGCCAACACACGCCTGAATGTTAACACGAGAGAATGTTTAGCTGTCATCAAATTACAGCCATCAACAAAGAACAATATTGGAAGCAGTTCTTTTCTGGTCATCAACCTGAGGCAACAACAACAGCTTATTAATAACAACAGCATGTTGTTATTGTTGAATTGCAATTAATATTTTTGTCAATTAAGCTTCGTTTTACTTTATTCATTGAACTAATTTAATTTGTTAATTAAGCTTAATTTTACTTTATAAGAAATTAATTTTCAATAAAGTTTTACTGTTTTACTTAGACATTCGAAGAACCATTGTGTTTAATTTACATTCGGAATTGCTCTACAGTCAACATCAACATTCAAGGAATTGGTTCAAGTGCCAAATTCCTACATCTCAACATCAAAATTAAGGAAATGGTTTATGTGCCAAATTCCTACATTCAATTTAATCATTGGTGACCCCAGATAAGGACAAAGTATCCTTCAACAGAAGATCAGTGAGAGTATAAACAACGTTCTACAAGCCAATCTTCAGTTTTCTTGGCCAACAACATGTCCACATTCGAAGAGCTTGTGACGTACCTAAAGGATACGGGTGATGAAATACAAAGGATCATCACCAACTTCAAAAAGGATTCCGCAGACCGGAAGACAACCGTCGCATATTTCAATGATCGGTTTCAAAAACTCAATAACGCTTGGGAGCAGTTCAAAGAAAAGGACAGCAACTTACGTTCGCTAAGCAATCTACCGACGAATCACGATTACTTTTCATGACGAATCACGATTACATGAAACTGCATTCATGACGTCATTGTGTCGTCTGTTAAAAGGAATAGCAAATACAGAAGAGGAGCAATCGCAAGAATACTATGAGGGCAACATATCACGTCTTAGAAAATTATGGAACGAAATCGAGGCATTAAACTACAAGATGTGGGAAATTACCTCAACTCCAGAAGATCAAGGCTACGATTACAATGCTTACCTGGATACTGAATTGCTTGTACATGAGCGAATAATAAGTTTGTCGACAAAATCCAAAGGACAAACTTTAATAAATGAGGCCTCTCCAGCATGCAGGCTGCCAAAAATTTCAGTTCCGAAATTCGATGGTGACTACTTAAAATGGCAACAATTTTATGATATCTTCTCAGAAATGGTACACAAAACTTCAATACCTGCAATACAAAAGATGTGGTACTTGAAGTCAAATTTAACTGGTGAAGCCGAAAGAATCATCAGACATTTAACACTGACCCAGGAGAATTATGACATTGCGTGGAAGGCACTTCAAGACAGATACCAAAACAGGAGAGTGTTGGCGTCAACCTTACTACATCGAATAATAGGACATCCAACATTACCAGCAGATAATGTGTCATCAACATCAATAAAAAATCTTTATGATGCGCTGCATGAGAGCATTTTAGCATTGAAGAATCTAAGCATAGACACTTCATCGTGGGATCCATTACTCTTGCACATACTCATAAAAAAGCTGGACAGGCAGACCCACATGTTGTACGAGCAATCATTAAAAAACCCCAAGGAAATCCAAACCATCAGTGACTTCTTGTTGTTCCTCGAAAATAGGTTTCAATCATTGGAGGCTCTTGGCGGAAGGGAAAAATCAACAACATCAAGGGCAACATCATCCATCGCATCAGCTTCTACTAAGAAGGGATGCAGTTTTTGTTCCATCGGAATTCATCCAATATATTACTGCAACGAATTCCTGAAGTTATCTGCAGCGGATCGTTTGAACTGGGTACAAAGGCAGAAATTATGCTGTAATTGCTTCAAACATGATCACAGCACAAGAACATGCAAGGCAAGATCATGCACTAAGTGTAATAAAAAGCACAATTCACTGTTACACTTGAACCTCACAGCTCAGGCCCCTAAAGAGAGACAATATCAAGAAAATCTTAAACAACAATCTAACAAGGAAACTTCATCCAAGGCTTCAGTATCATTAGCCGCAGCCGAAGCAATGTCGCACCACAGGAGTTATGTACTTTTAGCTACAGCCAAAATTAAAATAACAGCAAGCAACGGACAGTCTAGTGAATTCAGGGCAATCCTAGACTCCGGCTCTCAAATCAACCTTGTGACTGAACGACTTATCAAAAGATTGCAAATTGTTCCATCTTAGACCGCGTTATGCATTGAAGGCATTGGTAAACGAACAAAAAATACAACACAACGCATCAATTTTGAACTTCAATCAAGAACAACGAATTTTTCCTCAAGAGTAGAAGCATTTGTATTACCAAACATTGTTCCAACGCAACCAGCTCGATCATTAGACGTTTCTTCATCGTCAATTCCTGGAAATATTCAGCTGGCCGATCCAGAATTTTACGATCCAGGAAAAATTGATGTACTTTTGGGTGCAGAATTCTACTTCAGCTTAATGTCAACTGGTCGAATCGAGCTTTCACTAGAATTACCAATTCTACAGAACACATTGCTGGGTTGGATCATCAGTGGTAAAATTAATAATGATTCAGCAACAGATACCATTACTTGTGCAGTCTTCAGTCATGAAGAACTATCAACCAACGAGCTAATACAACAATTCTGGAAACTCGATGACGTCGATGGAACTGAAAGCAGCCTCACCTTACCAGACAAGCACTGTGAGAACCATTTTCACCAAACTACAATTAGAAACAGCGAGGGTCGATTTGTCGTTAAATTACCACTCTCCAATCACCCAAGCAGCTTAGGAGAATCAAGGTCTCTCGCATTCAAGAGATTTTTGGCAATAGAGAGACGTTTGGGAAGGAATTTAAAACTAAAAACGCAAGACGTCGAATTCATGAAGCAATATATAAAACTAGGATACGAGTGAAATCAGTATTAATGATATCCAACATCCTCACTTCTTCATCCCTCATCACAGCGTTTTGAAACCGTCAAGCACAACCACACAGTTAAGAGTTGTTTTTGATGCATCCGCTAAAACTGCATCAGGGTTATCGCTAAATGACATCATGTACACTGGTCCAACAGTGCAAAGCGACCTATTCTCAATACTTTTGCGATTTCGACTACCAAGATTTGTCTTCACAACAGGCATCGAAAAGATGTACAGACAAATCTTAGTTGACACAGCCGACCGTAACCTGCAACTCATTATGTGGAGAGAAAATGAAAATGATCCCCTAAGACGCTATCAACTCAACACAGTAACTTATGGAACATCCTCAGCACCCTACTTAGCAACTAAGTGTATACAACAGCTAGCAGAGAAAAACTTCGAGCGGTTTCCACTAGAAGCCACAACATTACGCGACAATTTTTATGTTGATGACGGTGTGAGTGGATCAGACAGTTTAGTCACAGCCTTGGAAATGCAAAATCAATTGACAACACTCCTTCAAGGTGCAGGTTTTAAGCTTCGAAAATGGTGTGCAAACCATCCTAAGTTACTGCAGGGAATTCCTCCACAGGATCAAGAAGTTAATCTTGATTTTGAGAACGCCTCTACAAAAACGTTAGGATTAACCTGGATTCCTAAGGCAGACCAATTTTGCGTAACTACAAACATAGAGAATAGCTCAACCATAACAAAACGTACAATCATTTCAGATATAGCAAAAATATTTGATCCATTAGGCCTCGCAGGTCCAGTTGTCATCACGGCAAAAATACTTATTCAGCAATTATGGCAACTCAAATTGTCTTGGGATGATCCCCTACCATCAGAGTTGGAGACAACTTGGTCAACCTTCAGACACGATTTAAGGGCACTAGACAACACATGTTTTTCTAGGCATGTTTTTAACGGTCAGAAACCAACTACAATTCAGATTCACACATTCGTGGACGCTTCCGAAAAGGCATGTGGCGCTGCAGTTTACCTTCGCTCAAAACTACCGGATAACAAATTAATAGTCAGATTATTATGTGCCAAATCACGTGTGGCACCTCTGAAGCGTCAAACATTACCTCGCTTAGAGCTATGTGCTGCAGTGCTTGGAGCTGAATTAACATCAAGAGTGAGAAAGGACCTGCAATTAACTAAGGATATTTCTTATTTTTGGACAGATTCGGAAATCGTACTTTCGTGGATAAACTCGTCGTCGTCATCACTGCGAACATTTGTAGCTAATCGAGTAAGCAAGATTCATTCCCTAACCATTAAAACTCAATGGCGCCATGTAAGCTCAAAGGAAAATCCTGCTGACATTATTTCACGTGGACTCCAGCCTACTAAATTAATGACGTGCAATTTATGGTTTTATGGCCCGCTGTTCTTACATGGAAAATCATCAGATTGGCCTAAGCCATTTTCTAATAAAGTTGAAATCACAACAGATTTAGAACGAAACCAAAAGGTCCAGGGTTTATTTGCAACCACGTCCAATGGGCTAGACGATATTGTGTACAACGTGAATCATAGAAAGTCTTTTAAAATACTACAAAGAGTAATGGGATATGTATTAAGATTTATCAAAAACCTCAAAATAAGTAAGGGACCACGGCCAGCACAAAATGCATTAAGCGTTGAGGAATTGAATACTGCACTTACAGTAATCGTTTCAGCTGTACAAATCTCTGATTTTGGCAAGCAAATCAAGCAGATTAAGGCCCAGCTTGAAATCGACAATTCCAGCCCACTTAAAACTTTAGCACCCTTTCTTGATGACAAGGGTGTTCTAAGAGTTGGTGGGCGCCTAGCAGAATCTACATTATCATTCGACTCTAAGCACCCCATGTTACTGCCATATAACGATCCAATTTCCAAATTGATATTAGTCAAATTACACATTGATAATCTTCACTGCGGCCCACAGAACCTGTTAGCAGCTTCGCGACAACAATTTTGGATAATCAAGGGAAAAATCATGGCAAGAAGCGTTGTACAACACTGCATTCGATGTACCAAGGCAAAACCAAAACTATTCAACCAAATAATGGGAAACTTACCTGCATCTAGAGTCACACCATCTCGACCCTTCATGCACACTGGTGTGGACTTTTGTGGGCCATTCTGGGTACATTATAAGATCCGTGGAAAGAAACCACATAAGGTTTATATTGCCGTCTACTGTTGCTTTGCTACAAAGGCAGTCCATTTGGAGGTAGTTACAGATCTTACAACTGAAGCGTTTATTGGATCACTCAAGCGTTTTATTTCACGGCGTGGTCTTTGTGATACCAAATACTGTGACAACGCAACCAATTTTGTCGGGGCAAGAAATAAACTGGAAGAATTAAAAGACGCAATCTTTGCAACAGCGCCAAGAGAAGGGATCATCAAAACATGTAGCGACCGTGGAATAAGTTTCAAGTTCATTCCCCCAAAAACTCCACATTTTGGAGGCCTTTGGGAAGCCGCGGTTAAGTCAGCCAAACATTTAATGTTGCGCAGCGTATCTACAGCATCTTTAACTCATGAAGAGCTCGAAACTCTTGTCATCGAAATCGAAGCAATTCTAAATTCACGACCGCTAACTCCACTGTCATCGGACCCAAATGATCTGTCAGCACTAACCCCAGGGCATTTTTTAATTGGCGCACCTTTGACTGCACAAATCGATAGGAATACACCAAATACTATAGCTACACTATCGACTAGGTGGAAATTGGTCACACAACTCAAATATGAATTCTGGAATCGTTGGTCCCGAGAATACCTCAATCAACTACAACAAAGGTATAAATGGAATAACCAATCACCAAATGTCCATGAACGGCAAATGGTCATCATCAAGGAAGACAACTTGCCTGTTTTACAATGGCCACTCGGCAGAATAGAAAGGGTCTACAAAGGAAATGACGGAATGGTCAGAGTAGTTGATGTAAAAACAGCATCAGGTTTATCAAAACGCCCAGTTCACAGATTGGCACCGTTATTCAATGAAGATGAATTCACCAATAACTATCCAACACAGGAAGAACCAGTGAATTCACGGACCAGGCCATCAAGTGACAAGGACTTAAACAACATACCTACAAAGAAAAGAAAACCAATAACCAATCCATTGGTTCTGACAATCTTCATCTCCTTATTGCTTCTTCCTGTAGTACTTGGAACGACAATTCTAGTTAATCAATTTGGCTCTGACCCAGGATTATACTTTGAAGGTATCGGGACAACAAGAATCATAACAGCAGAATGGAAAATGATAGTATATTATGATATGGCTCCGTTTTGGATAGAGATCAGCACATTTTCATCTGGAATAGCAGTACTTCGAAAATTGTGTTCAAAGACACAACAATCATCCACTTGCGACACGTTAATCGAAAATTTTGAGTACTCCAGAGATGAACTTCTTCATGATAAGGATACACTATCAACAATTCGAAAAAGAAGAGCAGCCTTTAACATCGTTGGACACGTTGCTCGTACTTTGTTCGGTGTCTTGGACTCTGATTATGCGGAAGAAATGTCAAGGACAATCAGTCAGGTCAAGGCAAATAAGGACCACATTCTACGATTACTTCAAAACCATACGTCAATTATCGATTCTACACTTAATATAATTAAACATGATGAAATAGCCACAAAGGGTAAAATCACGGAATTACAAGGAAAATTAGATTTTTTAATGAATAAGGTAAACAACGATTTGGAACAAATCAGACTTATTCAATTTATAACACCATTAACGGCTCAACTAACGTTGATGGCCGCCAATCTACAAAGGATTCATTCAGAAATAATAAATGTCCTGACTGACACACACCACGGAAAAATAAGTCCATTACTACTCACGCCTGACCAATTACGGAATACAATCAATTCCATTAGTAGCCATCTTCCGCCAGCTCGATCATTGCCAGTTGATATTGCTAATTTTGTACAATTCTACAAAATCATGAAAGCAGAAGGAGCAGTGACCAAAAATGAAGTGATATTTGAAATAAAACTGCCTCTTATCGACCAACAACATTTCGATTTATTCGAAGTAACTTCCATTCCTACACAAAAAAATGGAAGTCTTATTTCAATAGAAACTGATGTTGGCTTATTTGCAGTCAATTCACATCGAGATCAATTCTTCACTTTAAATCATGGAGAACTCAGACCATGTTTCACAACAAAATTAAACCTCTACATATGCGACAACAAGGGACCTTTATTTAGTAGAGAATCATCTGTTCATGCTTGTGAATTTCGCATGTTTAATAATAAAACCGACACACAATGCAAACTAGGCAAATTGCAAGGAACCTTTACTTGGACGCAACTAAAACACAGAAATATGTGGATCTTTGCAACAATTTCAAACACCGAAATATCAGTGGTATGCGACACTCAAGTTACGCAATTAACTCTAACAGGTTCAGGCATGTTTACAATGAACCCAAACTGCTCTATGAAGAGTGATGCCATTACCATTCAAGGCCATCGCTTATCTTCCAGCGTCATGCATACCTCATACATTAGATTCAAGGAAGGCAGCTCGATGGCAACATCAGACGAAATAAAGGGAATATCTAACTCAACTTCTACTCCATTCGAAACTCAAATAGGAAAATTAACGGCACTTCAAACCCAGTTAGAAAATGAAGACTTCTCCAAGCTACCTGAAATAGTGATTTCCAATAGCCAGCACCATCACATTGTGAGTTATACTTCATTGCTGCTATCCATAACAATACTCGTCATATGTGTACTATGGATACTTAAACGCAAACGAAATTCTAGTATGTCAACGTATGCACCACCAAAACCAGCTCGAAGTCACATTAATGAGTCATCCTTTAATGTACATATTTAATTGAGATTGAACAATTCAATTCTTAAGCTTGCTGACACCTGTTTCAAATTTACAACATAAGGCCAGCGACAAATAGTTGAGCAACAGCTCAACGGGCGGGAGAATGTTTAGCTGTCATCAAATTACAGCCATCAACAAAGAACAACATTGGAATCAGCTCTTTTCTGGTCATCAACCTGAGGCAACAACAACAGCTTATTAATAACATCAGCATGTTGTTATTGTTGAATTGCAATCAACATTTTTGCACTATGTCGCAAACAGGCCAACACACGCCTGAATGTTAACACGAGAGAATGTTTAGCTGTCATCAAATTACAGCCATCAACAAAGAACAATATTGGAAGCAGTTCTTTTCTGGTCATCAACCTGAGGCAACAACAACAGCTTATTAATAACAACAGCATGTTGTTATTGTTGAATTGCAATTAATATTTTTGTCAATTAAGCTTCGTTTTACTTTATTCATTGAACTAATTTAATTTGTTAATTAAGCTTAATTTTACTTTATAAGAAATTAATTTTCAATAAAGTTTTACTGTTTTACTTAGACATTCGAAGAACCATTGTGTTTAATTTACATTCGGAATTGCTCTACAGTCAACATCAACATTCAAGGAATTGGTTCAAGTGCCAAATTCCTACATCTCAACATCAAATTTAAGGAAATGGTTTATGTGCCAAATTCCTACATTCAATTCAAACATTATTCTTTTTCTGCAACAGTATTGCGATGATTACTTAGATTGCTAGCGACTACAGCGTTTAGCGATGAAGCAGCGAAATTGGCAGAATTTGACTCAACTACTGCATCGTTTACAGCGCTTAATGAGGTATTTGTTGCGGATGCGGAATTGTGGAGCAAGCTATTATGTCTTATAGTGCATCCGGCAGTGCCGCATGCTTTGTTGAACCAAAATCTGCCCCCATGTGCGCCTGGACACTGTCGGCATACCTTCAGCCTTTTAATTGTTTCCCACAGTTCAGGCACTGGCATTTCTTGAAATTTGTTGCATTTAAATAATTTGTGCTCAGCCTTACATACTGAACAATCTTTAGCTGCTTTTGCTGGTACGTCTGCAATAGCTGAATGTGTATTTAGACTGGCAGACTGCGCGCTGATTTTCTATCATCATCGTGCGTAAAAACTGGTGTGGTTACTCGACATGCCGCCTGAGCTATTTCGTATAGCCATTCAGAAAAATCTTGCGAATTCGGGTTGTCAAACTTCTTTGAATGTAAAGCCCAATTCAGCAGTAAATCTGAGCTTAGCTTCTCAACAAATTCCTGCAGTAAAGAAGGGCTATTTAGGTATTCTGTAAGTTGACTGGCGCGCATTGCTGCGCAAATATTTTTGACAGCAAATGCATATTTAATTTAAGGCTCTAATTTGCCTTTCGGTGCTGGAAGTTTTCGCGCTCTTTCAATGAGTGTTTTTAATATATGTTCGGGTCTACTGTAATACATTTTTTAAGTTTTGATAACATCCGGCACCATCTCTGGTAACATTAAGCAATTACGTACGGCATCCCTTGCTTTACCATGCAGGCATTTTTGCAAGCGAATCATATTTTCATCGTTGGAATAACCGGCTACGCGTGTGCTCTGTTCAAATGAGCTGAGAAATATGGGCCACTCTCTAGGATCGCCGTCAAATGATGGCAAATATTTTGGTACTGATTGTCGCGCAACAAATTGTGTTGTTGTTATATTAGCGCGCTCTGTATGTGTACTTGCAAATTCATTGGGCTCGTGGCCATGAAAATTGAGAACGGGCAACGACGCATTAGCATGGTGAATCGTAGCTGAAGCCACATTCGTATCAGTTCGAATTTCAACTGAATCGCCCTGATGCTGTACAAGTGGTGGCTCTTTTGTTCGACCTCTATATATATCAGAATTTACCTTTTGTTTTTCCGCATTATTTTTGGGCTTGCTTTCACCTTTGTTGTCACTATCGGAATCCGATGCACACAAGATTTCGTATTTACGTTCGTAGAAACTCCTTTTCTAAGCGCATTTCCTCCTCTATTTGTTGTAAACGAAGTTGTTTCTTCTTGCTGATAGCGCCACCATTTTGCTTACTTTCGTGTTCGACAGTTTGCGGTTGTGTATTGAGGTAAGGTTTTTCTAGCCTCGTGTCATTAGGCTCACTTTCGCCTTTACTTGCCGAGTCAGAATGCGATGTAAGGTTATGATCGTCATCACCCACCGAGGGCTCCGCCACCTCAGGAGAATTCGCTTGCGTATTTGCGGTATGCGTATCCGCTTGCTGCATTTGCCAACAATTCGCACACAACCATTTGCTGGTGCATGGATCGCCGGAACATTGCTGTGCACCCAGCAGCCGCACTTCTTGCAGCTCATCATCTGGTCGTCATCAGCTTCCTCGCATAGTCTGCACTTGAAGTTGCCTTTTGCCTTATCCATTAATCTTATTCAATATAAGAATTTTTAAGAAATGTTCCAAAATTTGCTAAGTTTTTACAGCAGCCCAAATAATAGTAATGCAGTTTGCGATTAATTATATTTATTAGCAGTTGGCTGCTTAAAAATTCTGGAAATTAACCATGTATTTGAAATTCAATTTTAATTTAACAAATATAATACCTTAGTAAAAACAATTCAATTTATTAAATGAACAAAGCAGAGTTATGTGGTGCAATTCTTTTAACTAAATAAATTTTAATATTCATGTGCGGGTGCAGATTTTACGAATATTGAAATGTCAATTTATTGAGTGCACTTTTGTGCTAAGGTAGTTTACGCAAGGTAGCTTGTGTGTGCAAATTGCTTGCAGGCTTTTTCATTTGCGGCTTTCGGCACAGTGGGGTTATATCGCATTCAGGCGGCACCAGATGGCGTTCATTATGGAAAAGACAAACTTGCCTTGTAATATTAGGGTCATTCATGATGTTGCGTATTTGCCCTATTATAATGCATTTTGACGAAATGCACTAGTTTATTAAATTTTGAGGGCTTTCACAGGCTCACGCTTTGTCGTATGTCAACTGTGCTTTCCCCCAAACCCTACAACACAATGAACCCACCCTACGGGTAACTTTTGGTATGGCGTATCTGAACGACGTAAACAATAAATAATTCACATGGTGAAAACTTTCGAATCCAGTTGATTGCGAATACACCACATCGTGAATGGCCCTTCAAGACGCTATGGGGTTTTGAGAAGAAAGAAAAAAAAACAAAAGGAAAATGATACATATAAATTCGTTTTTTAACGGACCGCATTTGAATTTGAATTCAAATTCAAATTCACCTTGGTTTACGGAAATCAAAAATCCTTTCCGGTGTTCTGTCAAAAGGCAAGAACAGAATTAAACCGGTTTTTGAAACGGATTACTGGCCGCCATACTCGAATTTGAATTTGAATTCAAATTCGCCTGGTGGTACAGAAACGACGGGTCATTTCCGACGTTATGTCAAAAATTGCCACGAAAAGAGATATTACTTTCGATGACAGGCGGTGTTCACACCACTCGTAAAAAAAAATGCCGACCATCACACATCGAGAAAGCCCCGCATTCGAATATAATGTAGGAAAAAATTAAACAAAAAAGTTGAGATTAAGAAATTCCTACACGGCTAATATATATAAATGTATGTCAATTAGCATTAGGCATTTAATGCCATCTAATAAGCAGTAGTAAAACTACAAAGCAAAAGGACAGTTGAATATAGTAGGCGGCGACAAAATAAAGCATAACCCAAAAGCACACACACATGTAAATTCGAAACAAAACGTCTACTGCTACTATCCAAATTTGTTCCTATTATTAGTTTAACAGTTCTAACTATTTTTTTAACCTTTTAAAAAGGTCAGTAAGTTTTCAGTTTACTTTTGGTTTGGATGTTTTAATATTTTTGTATTTTGAGTAGGCAATGAAGAGAAGCTACCCAAGTGGAGCAAGAACAAAATATCAAAGCGGTTCCTCACAACCAATAACAACATTTTTCACAACAACGGCGACTATTGATGAACGGGATGGAGCAAGTCCAATACCAGCGACTGCAGCTGAAAATTTGCTGTGCGATTTAGATAAACAGCAACTAAGAACAGCAAACTCTAAAGATCCAGACACCAATGTGGATACAGACACTTGCCAGCTAGACGAGCATTGCATTGGGACACAGACGAAAAAACGAAATTTCCGACGTACGTTTTTTACCATTTTGTGATATTGCTATTATTGATAAGAATAATGCCTCCCATATGCAATCATTTCTTAAAATCCGTACTTTCGAAATTCCAAGAAATATTTCCTTATAGTTCGTTTCCTTTTAGTCTTTAGATAAAAATTTTACCTAACGACGAAACTAGCACCAGAGACTGGATATGTTGGAGTGAAGCTAACAAGTAAATTTATTGTGTTAATTATTATTTGTTCAAAACTGAATCTTTTCAACCAACTTCAATCAACTTTCGCCAATAATCCAGGATGGAATATCGACAAAGGTTGGAAAATAATGTACGAAAAATTACCAGCTCATGAGAATTCAACATCGCACAAGCAAAACTATATAGCGTGGAAATTGGCTTCTAGGGCAGCATCATCTGACAAAACAATTGACAGTTTGATTTCGGTTGCAATATCATCTGAAATTACTTTTTGGAAGAAAATACTGGAACGTATTTTGCACGTCATCATGTTTCTTTCAGAACGAGGAATGGCTTTCTTTGGGTCGACTTCACGCATTGGTGATCCTAGCAACGGAAATCTTTTAGGCATATTAGAAAGGCTTAGTAAATACGATACATTTTCATTTGAACATATCCAACGAGTTCAGAAGTCACAAGATATTGCAACTCAAATGCAATTACATTATCTTTTTCCACGTATACAAAATGAATTCATTGAACTGTGCGGCCAATACGTGCAAAAAACTATTATTGAGGAGATTCTTGCTTGCAAATATTTTTCAACTATTGTTGATGCAACACTACATAGCTCCAATAAAGAACAAACCACAATTGTCATTCGTTATGTCAAGATTCCTGATAATAGTTTCTCATTTTCGATCGAGGAAAGATTTTTGTTTTTTGATAATTTCACTAAAAAAACTGGAAAGGAAATTGCTGGTATAGTTTTAAAAGTTTTAGACGACTTTGGATTAGATTTTAAACTGAGTATTGGCCAAGCCTGCAATAACGGTGCTAATAAGTCTGGTAAATATAATGGTGTGCAATCCGCTCTTCTAGACATTAATTCTAATTGCATTTTCTCAAGCTGCGGAAACCACACATTAAACCTTGTTTGTGTAGACTGCGCCGAGTTATGTAAAGAAGCAATTACTTATTTTGGAACTATACAACATTTGTACAACTTATTCAGTGGCAGCCCGCAAAGGTGGCAAATATTACAAAAATACATACCAATATCCTTGCAAGTCATGCCTAAAACCACATGGTCAGCATGAATTGATAGTGTTCGGCCTGTTGCACATCATCTAGGTCAGTTAAGTAAAGCTCTAATTGAATTGCTAAACCTTACTGCATTAGCTCGAGCTGAACTAAGTTTTATTCAGAAATATACGTCAAAAATGGAATGTATTTTAATTTTATCGTTATGGATCAAGTTGTTAACAATATTGCAAAATTTACTTGTAACCGATCGATCAAAACTGAGTCTAAAATGGAAAAATTTTATAGAGTCAATGTGTTTTTTTTTTAATTTGATTCAATTTTATCTGGTCTAAGATAACGATCTGAATCACTTCATTTGATTTGTAATTTGTTTTCGTTTTTCTGGCAATTTAATGAACTGAGCTGCGAATATCTGCAGTCAGCAGCACAAAGATTTAAGAAAACGTACTCAAAGGAAGTATCGTGTGCTCTATGTATGAAAATGTTATATCTAAAAAGAATATATTCAGTTAACTTTAAGATGGATTGTTAGCCAAAGAATCTACTTCAAGAAATATACCATCTTGAGCTTTGTGGGATGTTTCCAAATGTTACCACTGCTTTGCGGATATTTCTCAGTTTGCCAGTATCAGTCGTATCAGCTGAACGATCTTTTAGTGTCCTTAAAAGAGTCAAAAACTATCACCGGTCTACCATGGGACAAAATCGTTTAAATGGTCTTTCCATGCTGAATATAAATTCGGATACAGCAAGAAAATTAAAATTTTCAGCAATAATAAAGCATTTTCAGAACAAAAAGCTAGAAAGGCAGTACTCAAATAATGTTGTATCTTATATGAAACTATTTTTTAATAATAAATAATAAAAAAAATTTATATATGTATGCAATAATTTTTTAAGATTATTAAAAGTTCGTATGTTTGTATGTTTACTTTTTCTTTATAATTTGAGTTGAAGTTTCTGCAACAAGCACCAGCAACATTGAAGCAAACCACAATATTTAGGTAAATTAAGTTGGAAAAAGCAAATTATGTAAATATTTGTTAATTTATGTGGTAGAAATATTACATACAACGATTAGGGGATATGCGACACAAGACATAAAGCAGGCCTTGTGAATTGACTATATATATGTGTTAAATGCTACTGAAGTAAAAATAATTATGACACATTAATATTAAAAATAATTTTTGATCCTTAATATGTCTTAGATAAATACAGTTGAATACAGGGTAGGGTGGCTTCAACCATAAAAACTAACTTATTGCAAGTTTTATAAAAATATGATGACTTTTTGGCTATTTGGTCACCATTTCGGCTACGCCATTTTCAATTTTCAGTTTTTGATACACAATCTAAAATCAACAACCCTGGACACTCCCATATTCTAAGTTTCAAGTTGATACTATCTGATTTCAACTTTTGGCCAGAAAATCGGAAAACTGATTTTTATTTTTCGAATTTAAAAATGTTATTTTTGCTTTTTTTTACTTCTTTATGTGTGCAGAATATGCTCCTCAAATATTTGGACGAAATTAGCCTTTTTTGAAAAGATATACATATATACCAGAATTACCGGGATTCAAAATTCTAATACCAGTTATGGAAACTGAATTAACTAGAAAATTCATTGAATGCTCGAATTTATGTGCATATAATTTATTTAATAACTAGCTGAAACCCGGCGCGTTGAGTTAACACACAACCACACACAAAGTTAATGTCAAATATACATTAAGTGGCAGAAATATAATTGTCTCATTTCTGATGAAAAACAAAGTTTACATAAAAATGAGAACAACAAAACAGTTTCGGTTAGCATAAATATAGGAATAAACAAAAAGGTTTCGGATATCTTTAAGATAGAATTATAAGTTAGTTTATAAGAAAACTCAGAAAGAAACAGTTCAGTTTTGGATTTAAGTGAATAATAAAAGTTTTTTGAAACACAAAAACTACAATACAACTGGCGATCCTGCCAGGAGCATAAGAAATTCATAAAGAATTTTACGAATGCCATCCTGGGACCAAGACAACATCAACAAGTATCCACCACAAGGAGAAAAGGACAACAACCCATATCATCTTGGGAAAGAAAATAATTAACAATATAAAAAGAAAAATTGCAATTAAAATTAAACGAAAATTAATCTTACGATTCCTAATTCAGCACCCCCAAGATATAAAGATTTATAAAATAGATTCCAAATAAAAAAATAAGCATAAAAAAAATGTTATCCAATAACAAAGTAAGAATTCTGCGAATCTGTACTTCAGAATAAGGCAGATCTCCCAGAATATAAAAGTTAAATAAATTAGGTAATTCCAGAAAACAAAACCACAGAAAAGACAACCTAAGAACACCAGCATCGAAGGAACAATATAAAAAGATTATTTTTATCTTTTAATTTTTATTTTTTTTAATTTGTGAAATTAAGTAAAGCAAAAAAGAGACATAAAAATAAGTGAAGTAATGAAAATTTTTATGAAATGTTTTGTTCTAGTGGCGCAAACACAAGTACTTGAACTTGGATTGCTCTGGATTGAACACTTAACAAACACAGGCACTTGAACCTGGATTGTTTACGTAGAGAGTTAAAATAAAAGCACTATAATGATTAGTGTAAAATAAATAACTGACATTATGATTTTATTGTGCTTAAATATAAAACATATTGCTTAGTTAAACGAATTAAATATTGATTAACTAACATTAACTTCAACAAATGACAAAACCTAAATTCATGGTAAATATTGTTGATTTAGCATTGATAATGTAAACAATTAAAACATAAAAAGTGCAAAGTATTCAAAATATATTAAAGGAAACAAACTTAATAATAAACAAAAGTAGGTCAGCAAGCGTGCGTTGCCCTGTGCTGTAGCTGCAGTTTGTTTTGCCTATGTTGTTGTTCTACCATAAGTTATATATAGAGCAGCAAGCGTCCGTTGCCCTGTGCTGTAGCTGCAATTTGTTTTGCCTATGTTGTTATTGTACGGTTATTGTACATTCTCCCGCGCGTTGAATGCTGGCATTCAACTATGCAGGTATTGAATTTACGATGATGGGTTGTTCTTTTTTAAACGCACCAGTTTTTATTTGCCAGATAATACAGCTTGCTATTTTATTTGATATAATAAGGGCTGTATAGCTGATTGCGTAATGATGAATGTTGGTAGACAGCGACAGTTCTGGAAGCTCTGAAATCTTTCCTGACTTCAAGACATTTTGTAGTGCTGTAAGTTGTGCCACGGTTTTTGTTGTAGAATCAGGAGAAGAGTTGAAGATCTTCCTTGAAGATATATTGTACTTGAATGGTTATGACGTTATGTTTTATTATGTACTCTGGGTCTAGTGATAGTAGTCCAGATCCCTCTATTTTTATTTGAAATGCACTAGTTCCGCATACAGCTCTTATTTGAGCAGTTTCCTTAGTCCCGTAGGTCCATTGATTTTTGTGGTTCAATTAAGTCCATACAAAATTATCATGTAAATTTTTGACTTTATAATCTGCCAATTTTCTATTGTTGAACAAATTGAATTCGCAGGAGAAGGCCTTTGATCCCTTGATAAACAGGGATTATTTATTTGAACAAAGACAGGTTGATGCAGTAATTACGAGGCATGCTTTGATTTAAGTGAGACTCATCGGGATGTAATAGTCCCTGTGAAGATTTGTGGCCATAAGTTCGGTATCTGCCTTAATTGCTATCAGAGTATTGTTGAGTGTTTTAGGAATTGGTATCACTCGAAAAATGTTGAAAAAGTTCCTGATTCATAAATGGGAATTTTATCACAAATATAACATGATTATTTGCTATTCCTACTTCTGATGTCATTAATTTGTCAATAGGTCATCTTTTTCGATTGGCAACTGTTTTGATGGTGGCAAGTTGTTTTTTTTTTGTAGCTATGAGAGACAACTGTAGTCCTAATGACATAAGAAGATGCCACGTGCTGTCTCAGTTTCCTTGTTGATTGCATTTTAAAGTCTAGGTAGTTCTTCCTGTATCATATTTACTCTTGTGCTTGTGCTGACTTCGTTTTGCTTTATTATATTAATTGTCGAATCAATAATGGAAGTGTGCTTCTTAAGAATGTTGACCATCTGCGCTTCGTTATTCAGTATTTGGCTAATTGTTTTTGACATTTCCTTGGCATAATCAGAATCAAGAACACCAAACAGTGTATTGGCTATGTGTCCGGCAATGTCTAAAGCAGCTCTAGTCTTGCGTCGCCTTATTAACAATTCGATGTCCAATTTTAATTCCGTTCTTGTGTGCAGGAAATGTTTGGCAAGTGCTGTGCAGCCTGAACCTTGGCGTGATTGGTTGCATAGCTGTTGAAAGGCTAATGTTCCATTAGTGAAGGCATCGAGTTCGACCCAGAACGGAGTAAGGTATGTAACAATTTCCCATTCGGCAGTCGCCAAATGTGCTGTACCAAAATCTTCAAAATAAATTCCAGGACCATTTTCAAATTTTTTAATGTCGACAGGATTTGCTAGTATCATTGGTAGCAGCAGTAAAGATACTACAAGAGTTGTGATCAGTAATTGTTGGAGAATTTCTTTCGTTTAGTTGGAACTTCACTCTTTTCTTCTTCTTTATGATTCTGTTGAGATGGCTATGTTGGATCAAATGTTGGGCCGGACTCTACAGGAAGTGGTGCTAGTTGGTTGATTGCTCTTTTCCATATTGCTGTTGCTGTTTTTACGTCAACAACACGCACTGCTCCATCAGGTCCAGTATGTACATCTACTATTCGGCCAAGAGGCCACTGCATGACAGGAACATTTTCTTCCTTGATAATAACCAATTCATGCTCTCGAATATTTTTTGAATGGTTTCTTCCATTTTCGTTTGTCTTGTAATTGGTTGAGGTATTCGAGATTCCATCTTCTCGAGAATTCATGTTTAACCTTCGATACTAGATTCCATCTTGTTGCCAATGACATTATGGACTGTGGTGATCTTCTATCGACTTGTGCAGTTAGTGGTTCACCAATCAAGAAATGTCCTGGTGTCAGAGCAGTCAAATCATTTGGATCTGTGGACATTTGTGTTATTGGTCGAGAATTTAAAATGGCTTCTATCTCAATGATAACGGTTGGATGCGGTTGACACGCTTCGCAGTAATAACTGTTTTGCTGATTTAACGGCCGCCTCCCTTAGTTCGCCAAAATGTGGGGCCTGAGGTAGGATGAATTTAAAGTCGATTCCGCGGTCGCTGTATGTTTTGATGATTTTCTTTTGGGAAGTATTTACAAATATGGCGTCGTTTAGTTTCTGCAATTTATTTTTGGCTCCGACAAAGTTGGTGGCATTATCACAGTAAAATATATCGCAGCGCCCACGCCGAGATGTAAAACGCTTTAGTGATCCTATAAAGGCTTCGGTTGTCAAATCATTGACTAACTCTAGATGCACACCCTTGGGAGCGAAACAGCAGAATATGGCATTATATGCTTTATGCGGTTTCTTACCACGAATTTTGTAATATATCCAGAAAGGTCCACAAAAGTCTACTCCAGTTTTAAGAAATGGTCGTGCTTGAGTTATTCTGGATGCTGGAAGATTGCCCATAATTTGTTGAAGAAGTCTTGGCCTTGCTCTGGAACAGCAAACACAACCTTGTACGACGTTCCTTGCCATTAATTTTCCTTTGATTACATAGCCAAAATTAGTTTTTTTATAGGATCATTATATGGCAGCAGCATTTGATGCTTAGCATCGAATGGTATTGTTGATGCCTCTAAGCGTCCACCAACTCGCAGAATGTTCATTTCGTCTAAAAATGGTGGCAAACTATTAAATGGACTTGTCCTTTTGAACTCCGCGTATTTTTTCAAATGTATTTTTTCATCCTTGAAATTAGAAGTCTGTATTGCTCTAACAATGAAAGTTAATGCATGATCACGCTTGGTGAGAGTAAGTACCGTTTGGGTTTGTCTTAACTCCCTTTTGCGTCTTGTGTGATTTATGAACCGTAGAACGTATCCCATAATTCTTTGAAGTGTACAAAATTAATTTCTATGGTTAATTTTGTACACAAAATCTCCATTTGGTTGCCCGACGTTTTTGGTTAATGTGAACACCATGTTTTTGCTGGCTACTGGTGAAGGTTTCCGTTTCTTTTCCATGTTGGTTGAAATCGCCAATGCGGAGTTGAATCTTAGTGGTCCAATAGTTTCTATTCCATGTAAAAATAGTGGTCCATAAAACTAAAGATTGCAATTGGCTAAAGTACTTGGTAGCAGTAATCTCGACAGGATGTCAGCTGGGTTGTTTTTTGAGCTGACATGACGCCATTGTTCCGCCAATATTAAATTTTGAATTTGCCACAATATTTGCCACAAATGTTTGGAATGATGATGACTGCGCATTAATCCATGAGAGAACAATCTCTGAGTCTGTCCAGAGAAATGCTTGATGTTCCTTGAGATTAAGGTCATTCCTTCCTCGGTTGAACAGTTGATCTGTTAGCACTGCTGCACATACTCGCAGCACATCGCAGTTACTATCACTGGAGCAACGATTCCCAATGGATCAAACCGCCTAGCTAAATCAGATGTGATCGCTCGTTTTGTGACTACCTTCACTGGATCCAGTCTTACTTTAAAACAAAACTTACTTTGATCAGTTTTTGCTAGCCATAGTAATCCTAGTGTCTTGATTGAATCGTTGTTAGTATTGCTGAAATCTAATTTTACTTCCTGGTCATCTTGAGGAATAATCCGAAGGAGCTTTGGATGATTTGCACACCATTTGCGCAAATTGAAGCCATGCTTTTTCAAGATGTGTATGAGCTGCTGTTGTGCTTCGATAGCTGTTGTCAAACTGTCCGATCCACCAAGCCCATCATCAACATAGAAATTGTTCTGCAAATTCTGAGATCCTAGTGGAAAACTATTCACATTTTCGTTTACTATGCGTTGCAAGCATTTTGTGGCAAGATATGGTGCTGATCGAGTTCCATAGGATACCGTGTTGAGTTGGTAGTAGCTTACAAGTGCCGTTGGATGAGCTCTCCACATAATGGTTTGGTATTGCTGATCTTCTGGATGTATTAAAATTTGTCTATACATTTTTTCAATGTCCGTAGTAAAAACAAAGCGTGGCCAACGAAAGCGAAGAAGTATGGAGAATAATTAACTTTGGACTGTTGGAATAGCCATTCAGTCATCATTTAAGGAATAGCCAGACGTAGTTTTGGCTGATGCGTCAAACACCACTCGTAGTTTGGTTGTTGTGCTGTCTGACTTTAGTACACAATAATGAGGAAATAATTAGGCGCCAGTACAGAATCAAGATTAACTTTCTTCATATGCCCTAATCGCTTGTACTCTTCCATGAATTGGACATACTGATTTTGAACCATATCATTTTTGAGAAGTCGACGTTCTAGACTTAAAAATCTATTGTAAGCCATTTTTTTCGATTCTCCCAAGGCTGATGTAGTTTGAAGAAACGGCAGTCTAACGACAAAACGATTTTCTTCATTGATGCGAACATTTTGAGTGAAATGTGCCTCGCATCGCTGCTCCGCCGGAGATAAGCCCTTTTCATTTGATTCTACTTCATCCATTTTGCACAGCTGTTCCACCATTTCATCCAGTGATAAATTACTGGTGTCTTGACCACCAACACCACAAGTTAGTGAGTCTGATGATTCAGGGTTGTTACCAATCTTTCCACTAACGATCCAACCAAAAACTGTATTTTGTAGGACTGGGAGGTCAGATGACAGCTTGATTTGTCCTGAAGCCATGAGCTTAAAGTAAAACTCATCACCAAGCAGGATATCAATTTTTCCTGGTTGATGAAATTCTGGATCCGCCAGTTGAATGTCAATAGGAATCGGCCACTTAGAAACATCAAGATTGTGGTTTAATTGATCAGAATGATGTTTGGAAGTACGAAGGCCTCCAAATGGGTTGAAAAATTGTTGTCCAACGAATGTAGCATGACACTGACCCGTTGCGTGGCTCTGTTTTTTTGCTTTTCCGATGCCCTCAATGCAGAGTGAAGCGTCGCTTGGGATGATGGACAACCTTCTGATGAGTCGCTAGGAGATAATGTATATTTGTGAACCAGAGCCTAATATTGCTCTAAATTCACCTGATTTTCCATTAGTCGCAGTTGTTTTTATTTTCGCTGTTGCTAGTAAGACATAACCTTTACGTGCTGGCATTGTGTTGGCTGCAGATATTTTTTAATCAGCTATTTTTGAATCAGTTGCCTTTGTCGCATTTGGAACATAGGTTCTTCCTTCTAGATGCACCAATGAATTGTGTCTCTTGTCACACTTAGTGCAGGTCCGTGATGGGCAGTTCTTTGCTGTATGACTTTGCTTGAAGCAATTGACACAAAGTTTATTTTTTTGCACCCAATTCAGCCTCTCTGGTGTAGATAATTGCAGGAATTTTTTGCAGAAATACAATGGATGATAGCTGATTTTGCATAATCTGCAAGCATTTACATTCCTTTGTGTCGTTGCAACTGTAGTGAATGCTCTAGTCGTTGCCTGTTTAAATAACGATTTATCTTTGGAACTGATCGACTCCATTGATTGGAATTGTAGTTCCAAAAATGGCAAAAATTCATTGATTTGCAATAGCTCTCTTGGTCTTGCTAATGATTGCTCAAATCTAATATGCATCGCTCTATCTAATTTTTTAATCAGTATGTGCAATTTTTTTATGTGATTTTTTACCGACACAGCTGTTGATGTACCGAAAGATTGCTCTAGTAATTTCTGGACCAAGGCTTTAACCTGGATTCGTTTGTTTTTATATCGATCTTGCAACAGCGTCCAAGCTGCATTGTAGTTTTCTTCAGTCACAAATGACGTTTTGCGGCTTCTCCCGAAACATTTGATTTTAGATACCACATTTTTTGGACTAGTGGTAAAGTTGTTTGTCTATCATTTGATAAAATAGGTTGTAGAATTCTTGCCATTTTAGGTAATCGCCGTCGAAATTCGGAATTGTCACCTTTGGCAATGGTAGTGTAGTCTGAGCAGGATGAACCTTCCTGACGTTGATAATGGTGTGTTACTCGATTGAAGCTGATATTCCTTAATGGAAAGTTTGACCAGTTGTTGCCTCACCAAATCTCCTAATTCGTTGAAATCAGTTTGGTCGAAACCTACTGATGCTTGGTCCTCCAGTTTTTCTAATGCTTCATCCTGAAGGCCTTCAAGTTGAGTCCATAAATGATTTATGGTGCTGATATTGACCTTTTAGAATTGAGGTGTCTCTTCTTGTGCAGCTGCTAGTGAACTGAGCAATCGCCGTAAAGCTGTCATGCGTGCTGCAATCTTTCGAATCAGGCCTTGATGTTGACTGGTTGTCGTTGGCCACGTGTTGATCGTATCATGTTGTTGTCGATCTGATTTTGTACCAGCCCCATGCTTGGGTTCAGGTTTGTTAGCACCAGCATTTACTTCTGATGCCTCTTGCGATTCAAATCGTATGATTTCTGTGTTGAAAAGCTCAATGTGGTATACAGCTATTTCACGTCTTTTATCATACTGATCTGTGAAATACTCGTAATTCATTGGCTGGTCGATCTTGCATCTCAGTTCGCTGTCTCGATTTTTATATTCATCCCAAACCAAGTTAAGCTGACGCAAACACTCTTTGTAATATGCGGCGTTCGACTTTCTTCCAACCGAATCCTTTTTTAAATTTGCAACTATCCGATGTATTTCCTCGCCAGTCTTGACTTGTAATTCCAATAACGCGCTGAATGTTGTCATTGTTTGCTGTAGTGTGCCTCTTGTGGCACCTTAGTCGTACTTTTGATTTCGGCGATCGATGTGGCGTGTCCTTATGGCACCCTTGGTTGCGGCGGTCGCTGTGTCGTGTCCTTGTGGCACCCTTGATTGCGGCGGTCGCTGTGGCGTATACTTGTGGCACCCTTGATTGCGGCGATCGCTGTGGCGTGTCCTTGTGGCACCCTTAACTGCGGCGATCGCTGTGGCGTGTCCTTGTGCACACTTGATTGCGGCGATCGCTGTGGCGTGCAATTGTGGCCACAAAATGTTGTGTTTCTGGTCGGGGTCACCAAATGTTTTGTCCAGCGGCGCAAACACAAGCACTTGAACTTGGATTGCTCTGGATTGAACACTTAACAAACACAGGCACTTGAACCTGGATTGTTTACGTAGAGAGTTAAAATAAAAGCATTATAATGATTAGTGTAAAATAAATAATTGACTTTATTATTTCCTTGTACATGCTTAAATATAAAACATATTGCTTAGTTAAACGAATTAAATATTGATTAACTAACATTAACTTCAACAAATGACAAAACCTAAATTCATGGTAAATATTGCTGATTTAGCATTGATAATGTAAACAATTAAAACATAAAAAGTGCAAAGAATTCACAATATATAAAAAGAAACAACAAACTTAATAAATAACAAAAATAGGTCAGCAAGCGTGCGTTGCCCTGTGCTGTAGCTCTATTTGTTTTGCCTATGTTGTTGTTGTACCATAAGTAAAATATAGAGCAGCAAGCGTGCGTTGCCCTGTGCTGTAGCTGCAATTTGTTTTGCCTATGTTGTTATTGTACGGTTATTGTACAACTATTTTGAAATGTTAAATTTTTTAATACTAGAAAAGGATATATAATGCTATATTCACACTGAGAGCTAAATGCACATTTACGAACGGCTTTTTACTCGTTGTAGGGGTAACAGGGACAAATATATATAGTAAATGATTTAAGATATAAGATTGCTATATTGCGATAATTGTGGCCAAGACTACAAAAACAAAAATTGCCCAAAATTAAATAAAACAAAGTAAACAACTGGAAGGGCAAATACGCAACATCATGAATGACCCTAATATTATAAGGCAAGTTGGTCTTTTCCATAATGAACGCCATCTGGTGCCGCCTGAATGCGATATAACCCCACTTTCCTCTTCGTTTGGCCGTCGTGTAACATGTGCGTGTTTTCGCATCAGCCGATCACAAGCTGTTATGTGTCAACGATACGGCGTGGGACATAAGCGACGTTGGGGACATCTGGTACGGGGCGGGCGACTTACGATAAAAACAACGAGTAATGCCAAAAGTACCCAACCTATATCGCGAAAACGGCAATTTGCCCGTGTAAACGCCAGTCTGAAATTTGCGTCATAGCGTCATTCAATTCTTTCGCGATGAAACGCAATGAGTTAATGAAAAAGAGGGATGAAGTTCACTGAGAATGAGAATAGCGAATTCTTTGTTCTCACTGTTCTCGCATCTTCCATGGATCACACTCAGCAGAACCCACTACACATGGTTCATTGCTTGTGTGGAATGAGTGAAGGTTGTACTGAAAAATTATGGCACGGGTGAGACCTGTTAATGCCCGAGGGATGGGTGTGGGGATGGGCGAGGGATTTGTGGTTGCATTCAAATGATTTTAATTATAGAAAGAACTCAAGAACATTGAATGAAATCTTGCATGAAAATTCATGGGCATACGCTTCATGTTTTAGAACTTTAGAGTTATTTAAGATTTTTTTAATATATATGACGCTTTTATTTATATGTAAATAAATATATGTATACATTAAGAGATAAGATATTTTTAAATTTTTTACCAAAAATATATTTAATAGCCCATTATCATAAACAAAATAAAAGTCGACTCTAAATTTAGTGCAAGCTTTTTGACAACATATTCTATTAAAAAACTGTCAAAAATGCTTATATTAAATTTAGAGTCGACTTTTATTTTGTTTATGATAATGGGGCAATGAAAATAATATTAAATTAATTAAATGCGCAATATTACAAGCAAACTAGTTAAGTTCCAGATTGAATTATTCATAATGTTTTATTGTTACTCAGAAACATTGAAATCATCTATACTTTTTTAAAAGAATATACTTTTTTTAAAAGATTTGTTAACGGTTTGTTGATTAAACACTTAATATCACAGGTCTTTTATACGCGTACATATATTTTGATGTTAATGTTTTTTAGAAATGATGCAAAAGATCAGTGGTGCCATTTGTAAAATTCTAATAATATGATACCTGCAGTAATATCACATAATTGTTTAGGTATGAATAGCTTTGTTTTCTTAAGGTTACATTGCGCGTTTGAAAAAATGTTACTCAATTTAAAACATTTATTTTGATTTATTTATAATACATAGAGACTTAATTTTTTTTTTTAAATATTTTTGTATTTGTTTTTAAAAGCTCCTTGTTCTTCGTTTTCAGCCGGGGTCATAAGGGTATTTGTCGCTACAATCTAAACTTGAATTAATAAGTAAATAATTAAAATATTTTGGAATATTTTTTTTATTATATACGTAAAAACTTAAGTCTCTGTGTATTAAAGTCTATTCAAAATAAATGTTATAATTGGAGTAAAAACACAAAAAATCTTTCATTATTTTTTAATTTGAGCCTTTTTATTTTTTCCAACATACAGTTTTTTTGAAAATTGAAATAGTGTTCTACAAATTTTAATAGCAATGTAATGCAATAAAAATCTTTTTTAAAGTGTTTAAAATTTAAAAATAATATAAAAAGGAACAGTCGAAGGAAAAGTGAAGGAAATAGTGAAATTCTAATTTTTTAAGGCAGATCGGTGGTCTAGAGATTGTCTTCTGCAAATTTTAAAAACATTTTAAAAACAATTATAAATGAACTGTTTCATTATATTATTTAAATAATACGTTACAAAAAAACTAAACGTATACTTCTTATTATTTTGGACACCCACTTTATTTTTATAATTTGTTTTGCATTGAAAAGTATTAAAAGTTAAATCGTTAATGAATCATTTTTATATACTCTGAGAAAAAAATCATACTAAAATAAAAAATTAATCAATAATTAAAAAAATTTGACTTGTTTCCAAGCTCCAAAGAATTTTTTGGTTTTTTCAAATGGAAATTTTTCTTTGATAGAAAAAAATAAATTTCTAAACAAAGTTTTAATTATTTCTTTCAAAGTAAAATTATTTTTTTAAAAAAAAATATTTACATTTAGAAAAAAAACTTCCTTGGCTATTCTTCGAGGTTCTAAACTTCATTTTAGTACGCTTTATTCTGAGTGAGTTTTTATTATTTTTATTTTATTGTTTTTATTTTAGTGTTATTTTTAAAAACAATATAAACAAAATAAATAATATTAAAATAAAGCATATTTTAATTTTGCACTCAACTTTGTCTTCGCGGCTCAACGTGTGTATTAACGATGACTCCAACCCCCCGCTTAACTCGTCAACAACTACAGCATCGTGCTAATAACATTGATGATGGAACGCCAAAGCTGCTGAGTGGTGATTTGTTATCTCGCTCTATTCGGGATCAACTAATTGCAATGGAAGAGCGGATAAGTGGCAGCTTTAAAACCGACATGCGGCAGCTTGAAGACCGGTTTCTCCAGCATTACAATAAATCTTTTAAGCAACTCTCTGATGACATTGTGAGTGTTGAGACCAAACTCGTCACTAAAATTGCAACTGAGGTGAGTGTCATTAAGAATGACTACAGCGAGATTGATAAAAAAATTATCTTGCTCGAGTTGAGTTGAGTGTTGAGTGAGTGATTTAACTCGTCGTTGTAGTGAGTTGGAAAATCTAAGAGAAGAAACTCTTAAAAACATAAATAACAACATCAATAACTCGAACGACAACAAACCGGATTTCTCTTCGGATGCAGTGTTATTTGGGCTGCCGTTTTCAAGCGAGGAAAATTTAAAAGCAATATTTAATAGCTTATGTCTCTTTGTTGACCTTCAACCACCCCAAATTAAAGATATATTTCGCATTAAAAAAAATCCCAGCAATCCGAATTCTTTAATTATTATAAAATATTTTTCGGCTTTTGACCGGAATCGTGTCCTCAAAGCTTTTGGGGCTTATCGAAGACGTACTAAAGAAGCCGTCAACTTAAGAGATGCTGGATTCGACAGCGATTGTAATGTGTTTGTTCATGAAAGCCTCAATGCTGAAAGACGCAAATTACTCCAAGCTGCGATTATCTGCAAACGTAATAAAGACATCTTTAACGCTTTCTCCTTTCGTGGCTCGGTGTATATCAGAAAGAAAAGAAATGCAGATGCTCGACTCATTACGAGTGTGGAAGAACTTCGCAGTGCGATTCTCGATGATGTACCTGTTGGCGAACCAGTTTTTTAATTTGCAGTCTTATATGTATTTTATGTTTATTATAGTTGTTATTATTTTTTTTCTCCTAATTCACTCTTTAACTGTAATGTTCTTCTTCTATCTCTTACTACTTTCTTATTTCTCTAAAATTAGCTCTCCTGCTGTTTTCTCTGCCTATGTCAGGTTCTAGTTATTCGCCTATTGGCGCTAATGAAAATGTAAAAATCTTGATGCAGGTACTGTGTAAGCAGTACAGTGGCCTAAATGTTGTACATTTCAATGCACGAAGTTTGAATATGCTTAAACTTGATTATATAAAACATGTTTTCGAAAAATTCTTTAGTAGACGTTATTTGTGTATCTGAAACGTGGCTATGCAATGATATAAGTGATACTATCTGTAACATTAACAATTATACTCTGTATCGTAATGATCGGTCTGGTAGAAAAGGTGGAGGAGTTGCAGTTTATTGTAAAACTTCTCTGAATTCAAAAGTAATATGTAGGTCTAGTGGACCTGGTATAGAATTTTTAAATGTATGCATATGGGATAATAATACTAAAATTTGTTTGTCATGTGTGTATAATCCCAACAAATGTTTTTCTTTTGATCCTTTGTTTTCTGCTTTAACGAGCAGCATTCTTGACTATGACTTAATGTTGTTGTGTGGTGATTTCAATGTCAATATTCTATCCAATGATTCCGTAAAACAAGTACTGTTCGATAAAATATCGACACTAGGACTTTCAGTAGTAAACGACACTGTGCCCACTCGCTGCTGCAATAACTCTACTGCTAGTTTACTTGATTATTTTATTGTCTCGGATCCTTCTGCTGTGTCTTTATTTGATCAATTGTTTTTTGTCTCGGATCACGATTTAATTTTCTGCACGCTAAATGTCAATTTATCCCATCATAGAACTAATAATACTTTTTCGTATCGTGATTTTAATCATATTAATTATTCTTCCCTTTATCTTGATGCGTCTATGTTATGTTTTAATGACTGTTGGCTTCACCATAATGTTAATGATAAACTCAGTTCCCTCTTAGTCCCAATAAAATATCTGTTTGATACGCATGTTCCTCTTCGTGTGTTAACTGTAAATAATGTTTCTTGTCCCTGGTTCACTCAGAATGTTGTTATAAGTATTAAAAAAAGAAATAAATTGCAGAAAGTATGGCGAATTAGACCATCGTCAGAAAACTGGGAATCCTTTAGACTGGCCAGAAATGAATCTGTTCGTGTTATAAGACAGGCTAAAACACGTTACTTTTCTAATAAACTAAATTTGTCTCTTCAAACCAAAACGTTGTGGAACAACATAAGAAGACTTGGTTTGTGCAATAATAACCGCTCTGAATGTAATGAAGATCCTGAACTCCTAAATAATTTCTTTGTCGATACTTCTGTTACCTGCACTGATAATCCTAATCTTACTTTTAACCTGACTATGCAACAATCTTTCGAGTTCGAAACAGTTAACGAACTCGACGTTGGGAATTGTGTTTCGCAGATAAAATCCAATGCAGTCGCGGAAGATGGTATTCCCATCAAATTCATTAAACTTATACTGCCTTACATTATTAGTCCCCTTACGCACATTATAAATAGTTGCTTCATAACTTCTTCCTTTCCTGACATGTGGAAAATTGCTACCGTTCTACCTGTGGCTAAAAAGCGAAATCCCTCTGGTGTAAATGATTTTAGGCCAATAAGCATTCTGTCGCCATGGTCTAAAATATGTGAAAAAATTATGTCGCAACAAATAAGCAAATACTTATCTCAGAAAAAACTATTATCCCCATACCAGTCGGGTTTTAGGGCAGGACATGGGTGTTCTTCTGCAGTTTTGAAAGTGCTTGATGATAATCGGCCTGAATATGACGTTGGCTCCATGACCTTACTCTGCTTACTTGACTTTTCCAAGGCCTTTGATAAAGTAAACCATAATTACTTGTGACAAAAGCTTAAATTTCTCTTTGGGTTTTGTAATAGTGCTGTCAATCTTTTGTCTAATTATTTATGTAACAGAATTCAAAGAGTCAATGTCGGTCAAATGTTTTCATCGTATAAAATTGTACAAAGTGGCGTCCCACAAGGTTCCATTCTAGGCCCGCTGCTATTCTCTTTGTTCATCAATGATATTTTTAATGCATGTAAGCACGCTTTTGTTCATGCGTACGCTGATGATATCCAGCTCTATCTGTCTCGGCGAACTGGGCTTCTTGATGATCTGTGCGTCAGGTTGAATGAAGATCTCAGTAGCATTGATGAATGGGCTAAATTTAATGGGCTTCAACTCAATGCTGCCAAATCGTATGTCCTTCCCATCTGTAAGAGTAAAACTTGTGTTGATGATGTCCCTGACCTTTTTATAGGAACTAGCAAGCTAAATGTTGTATCAAAAGCAGTAAGCCTTGGTTTTGTCATAAATTCATCTTTGTCTTGTGTTGACCACGTTAATAGTGTTGTACAAAAAGTTTATTATGTCCTTCGTAATTTAAGAATGTCTGCTAGTGTTACTCCTGTTGATTTAAAACGTAGATTGGTAAAACAATTGATCTTACCTTTAATTTCATATTCAGAAACAGTGTACAGTAAACTCGACTCTTCCTCCCAATTAAAACTACAGATTGCTTTTAATTATGCAACACGCTACGTATATGGTTTGCGAAAATTTGACCACCTTTCCACGTTCAGAAACGCTATACTTGGATGTGACCTAACAACATATCTTAGTGCTCGTAACTTTATGTATCTCCATAAAATCATACATGAAAAAACACCTCGCTACTTGTTTGAAAAACTCCAGTTTTGTCTTTCAAGAAGAAGTCATGTTTTAATAGTCCCTAGGCATTATTCGTTACATTCGTCTCATCTTTTTTTCATTAACGCCATTAAATTGTGGAATGCTTTGCCTCGTTGGTTAAGAGAGATTAGTGGGAGAGGTAATTTTAGGCGCTCTATCCTATCTTTCTTCTCTACTTCATAGTTTCATGACTATATTTTAATCTATTTCCTGTATTCTTTACTCTATATTATTAATTCTTAAAAAATAATTGCAATGTGATCCAATTTAGCATTTAATATACTTAATATTTATTATAGCTTTCTTTCTTTCTTTCTTTTAAAAATTTAACGTAACCTTAAGTATATATTTGTTGTTATTACTGTATAGTTTAGTATTATTGTTTTTTTGTTTTTTCAAGCTAATGCTTATATCGTACTATAAAAGAACCTAGTTCTTATTGTACCAACACGTTTCTCTAAATAAATAAAGACATAAAATAAAATAAATAAATATATAAAACAAAGAAATTTTTACTTTTAAATCAAAAGTCTCAATTTTTTTAAACAAATGGAAAATACGTTTGTTTCAAAAATAACTTCAATTAAAACTAAAGAAATTTCATATTTTTAAAACAAAAACTTGTGTTTTTTGATTTAAAAGCCGAACTTTTTTCTGAGTGTATTAGCATTTTCTTAATATTTTGAGAAATTGACATGTAACGCTTTAATTTTTATCTGAAATAAGCAATCCAGTTTGTCAAAATAGAATGGAAATAACATCAAATTCCGATACAAAAAGTCATCACCAAAATAGCGAAACATAGTCCTAAAAACTTAAAAAATTTGTTATTTTTTACAACAATTTACTGATATTTTACTGAAAAGTAAAAAAAATTTAAATTAAATCCCACCAAACAAAGCAACGTCATCAACTTGATATGAGCATTACTATGTAGAATGCTTTGGCGATAATAACTCGAAAAATAAGTATTTTCAATTATATGAATTAAAACAAACCTAATAACATAGTTTTAACATTGATCTTAAAATTTTTTGTTTCATCGAAGCAAATAATAATAATGCAAGTGTATATTAGTTACACTCATTTCGTTTTCTTTTTTATATGGAAACAACGCAAAAAATTATTCACTTTATACATTTTTCACCATTATTTGCTCATAAAACCTAATTTTGTAAAAAACTGGCATGCACTTCGTTTTTTTTTAAATTAATCCTTTAAATGAGCGTTAAATCATAAAAAGGGGATAAAAAGTACAAGAGTAGTGATATTTTACTTTACGAAAAAAAATTTCATTTTCTTGTTGTATTAAAAGAAAATCGTGAAAATTCCTATTTGAAAAAAATTGCAATGAAATGTTGTTGAAATATTTCCCGCAGCAACACTTTATGCAGATTCAAAAAATTATGCGATTACGTTAAATAACATGTTCGTAAAAATTTTTTTTACTAGATATGTAAAATTTTGTTAATTTTGAGTTTAGGTGTTTTACGAAAAAAATCCAAAAATGTACAATTTAAAAAACGACATCTTGGGTGACTACTATTTTTTCAAAAATCTTTAGCTATTTTTACAAAAAATTACAAAAACCAAAATTCGGATAAAAAGTTATAGCTGTAAAACTTGCTTTTTTTTCAAACTCCTCAAAGTGTCTGTTTTTTGCACTGCGAACTCAAAAAAAAAAAAACATAAGAAATCGATAAAACTATCTTTCGCTTTTAAAATAACTTTAGTTATTTCAAATTTTTTTTTGATTTTAGTTAGGAAAACGTTAAAAATCCAGACCTGCCAACATATCAGACACTTGTTTTAGGGTAAAAAATACCTTAAAATCGCCATGACAAAATTTATATACTTGATAAAAAGTCTTTTAACCCCACCAAATAAAATTGTACTAAACTGCTGTAAGATATTATAACCTGTGAAAAAATTCTATATTTTGCACATAATATAAGAAAATCATTGAACATATGATTTTTAAAATATAATTTATTCATAAATCCACCAAAGATATAAGTGTTAGAAATAGTTTCCACCAAACGTAAAATATTACTAATGTGCGGTATATTTGTATTTTATATTTACAATTGTATCCGTTTCAGCATAGTTTCGTTTTAAGTGCCGTTTTCTTACTACAGTGGCTCCATCGCATAATCGGACAAGAGATTGTATGATATGCATGTGCTCTAAACTTAAAAAGAGCACGAAATATATTGGTTTTTCTACTTTTATTTACACTTAAAATGCTTATCTTTCTGAACAATAAAAAAACAAGTTTTATAATGAGAATTTTAAATTTCAACAGAAAAACAAAAATAACTCAGTTTCTTGCGCTCAACGCATAATCGGACAAAGTAAAAAAGTAATGCTAAAAATTCGACATCGAACAATTAATATTTTGTTGCATATCCTTTGTTGTCCAGAACGGCCTGTAAGCGCTTTGGAATAGATTTTACCAAGTTTTGGCATACTTCCGGCTCAATGGAGTTCCATGCTTCTAGTAAAGCCTCCTTTAGCTGAACTAACGTATTGAATTTTTGTTGATACCTCCTCTCCTTGCTAATTCCTCCCAAAGATGCTCAATTACGTTAAGGTCTGGGCTCTGTGCAGGTGTTTGAATAAGTTTGGGGCAGTTATGGATCCACCAAAGCTTAGCAACGCTCGATGTGTGCTTGGGATCGTTGTCTTGATAAAAAGCAAAGTTGTTTGCGATACCCAGTTTCTCTACACTTTGCTTTACATTTTGCTTCAGAATATTGAGGTAAACAAATTTGTCCATTTTACTATCAATAAAATGCAAATTGCCTTCTCCGGCACTCGACATACAGCCCCAAACCATAACAGAGCCTCCTCCATGCTTAACAGTGGCTTTTGTGTTTTGAAAATTAAATTCGGCATTTGGTTTACTCCACACAAACATCTTGCCATCTGATCCGTGCAAATTAAATTTGCTTTCATCAGTAAACAAAACCTTTAAATAATGAAAGCTATCAATAGAAATGTATTTTAAGACGATTTACTATAAAATTACTTGATTCCAAAAATCTTCTCTTTTTAGTAAATGCTCCTTGGCATATTTTAATCTTTTGCTTTTATTTTTAGGGCTTATAAATGGTTTTTTTCTGGCAACTCTTCCGTAATAATCATATTTATGTAATGTATTGCGAACAGTATTTAGGCATATATCTTTTCCAGTGCGAGTTTTTAAATTTATTTTAAGTTCTTTTGTGGTTTTAAAAGGATCTTGCTTAATTTCTTTCAATATCGACCGCTCTTCGCGCTCATTTTAAATCTTGCCTTGATCTTCTCTGCTCTTGTTGGCCAACCTAAACTCATCACGGAACCTCTTTATTATGTCGTGGACAGTAGATTTACTTTTTTCAACCAATTCGGCAATTTCTATTACGGTTTTACCTTCCAAATTCAATTATACTATTAATTACCTAATTTCGAATGTAGACTGCTTTCCATTTGGAGTCATTTTAAATATAATTTCAGTTATTGGTAGCTCTATCTGTCACTGAAAGGAATTAAAGAATGAATATGAAAAAAACGCCACGTTGAAGTGCGTATTTGAAAAATAACGGTATTTTTAGCATTGCTTTTTGGCTTTGTCCGATTATGCGTTGAGCGCAAGAAATTGAGTTATTTTTGTTTTTCTGCTGAAACTTACAGTTATCATTAAAAATGCTGTTGTTTTTTTTTTTGTTCAAAGAGACCATTATGTGAAGAGTAAATAAAAGGAAAAAACCCAATATATTTAGTACATTTTTTCAAGTTTAGAGCACATATGTATCAGACAAACACTTGTCCGATCATGCGATGGAGCCACTGTATATTCTTTGATTAAATTCCATTAAAATTCATCATACCCAATTTTAAAAATTGTAGAATTAATTTAAAATTCTTAAAATCTGTCTTGGGGTAATGAAACTGTTAAATTCTTAACATTGCGCGATGTCGTTTCCAAAATAAATTTTTACGAACAAACAGAAATCTTAAATAATATTCTCAAAAAACCTAATCTAAAAATATTATTGAATAAATGACACCTTAAATTTAATTTTCAACAATTTTGTGTATTTGTCCTCCTAGCATGGGACGGTATAAGTAACAATATGAAAATAGTGGCATTTTGTTTGTTCAATGCAATAACAAAAATATGGTTTTGTTCTTTGCTTTGACTTATTTTTCTCTCCTTACTTTACAAATAGCGAAAATATAAAACTTATTTTTTATGGATATAAAAAGTATTCATTTTATTATAACAATGCTTGAAGTGATCAATTAAAAAATAATTCTTAAGTGCCATTAGTTTAATAATGCTTTTAAAAAACGAAAATATACTACCTGATTTAATAAAAACTACTTTGGAATAAAAAAAGCTAAATATTTAAATAAAACATGTTTTTGATAATTCGTAAAATACGTAAGATTTTTCTTAAAATTCTTTGTTTTATGTATGAAGGGCACATCTCCCCTTGACTTTTTTTACAAATTTTGAACAATAATACAAAAACAGATTTTATAAATATACAAATCGGAATGATAATATATGAGTTACAATACATATTAAAACATTTTATTGAAGACTACAACAACAAAAAATGATCACACATCAAAAACTTTAAACGTAAATATCTCATACTGCAGTTTTAACAGAAGTGCCCTTGTTACATCTACCTCCTCAATTATAAGTAAGATTAATTTAAAAAGAAGATACTTCCTTTTTTAATTTTTTCCTTTAAATCAACTACAACGTCCGCTTGTCTTCGCTTACGCGCCGAAGTTGCTCCTAAATAAAATAAATGTATGTTACTTAGAATGTAACATACTTCCTTCTCTTACTCCTTTCCGATTTTTTCAAAAAAGATAACTTTTAACGTCCAATTTCAGACGCAACTTCTCTCTCCTTTTTCGATATTTCGAAATTACCTGAGCAATTCCGCATGTTTTTTAAAGAATTTCAAAGCGTCGCTGCTTCTTTTACAGTTTTTGGAAAAAAGAGGGGCTTTTCTTTGTAAAATTTTTTCTGACCTTTATGGCATTGATTTTTGTTAACAGAAAACTATTACATTTTTATTTTTAAAACTAAACATTTTTATTGTCTTCTTCGCTTTTTTGATCCAAACCTCAAAAAGTTCGAAGAAAAAATTAGTTTTCTAAAAAAGCGCAAAAAAGTGCATCGTAATATTAACAGCAAAGTTAAGTAATATTATATTTTTAATATATACGCTTGCTGTAGGTTAACCGAACCTAACCAAAATCTTGTATGCTAACCCAAAGTTCCTAAAAAAAAATAATTATTTTTTCTAGCCTTCAACAAAATAAATGCGATTTTCTAAAAACTGTTTAAATTTATTGAACTTTTGATTTTACTAAAATATAGTAACTACCATTTACATTATTATCCATATATTTTTGCTTTATCAAATATTTGTTTTCACTATATATGACACTTCAAAGTTTTGCTTAAAAAAACCATGTGTTTTAAATTTGTCAGGTTATTCGAGTAACGCTACTTTTAAGGCTCATTAGCCAACGGTAATAGGACTTTGACAATATTAAAGTGCACATTCCCTCATTTTGATGAATTCTCTATCAGATAAAATTTCCTATAGTGCAACGCTCAAATAATTTCGTTATTTTTTCTGAGTTAATGTGATTATTTTACTTGAAACAATATGCATTTATGAAAATATTTTTTTAATGTGTAATTTTTAACATTGAATGAAGATAATTAACGATTTTTTTAATATATTTCAGCTAGTGTTAATGCAGATCATTTGAGGATTTTGATAGATATGGGATTTTTTAGACAACATGTTATTGAAGCATTGCACAATAATAGCACATTAGAGCAGGCAACTGACTATTTATTAAATCATCCAGAAGCATGCTGTGTAACAGCCTCCCGCGAATCTGATTATACTGATTCGAATGCATCAAATTCAATTAGTCAAATGGAAATCGATGTCAGTGCTATTTCATCTACATCAAACTTTGAAAATAGCACACCAACAGAAAAAGAGCACGTATTACAACCGGATACAAACGTATATGTTAAACTCAAACAAATTTCAAAAGAGACATTTAATATATTCTGCTCTGATACTTTAGAAAGGACATTTTCATATATGGAGATTTTGCCAGAAACCGTAAATACTGGAGTTGACCTCTTAACGATTATTTATCGTCGTCAAAATCTTTCTGGAAAACAAAAATTTATTATTAATATGGTGAAAAATTTAACAGATTGCATGAATAAAGTGTTTCTTCTCATGGATGCGAAACAATTGTTTGAGAACAAGGAGCTAGAGTACGCAGCTACAAAACTTAATATTCGTTTGAAAGTTTTATTCTTACTTCTTGACGAAATGTATTCGGATGTGCGGAAGGAACTCTGCATTTCACTTTGTAAAGAACAGAGCTTAAATTTGATGATAACACTGCTAAACAAAACAAAACATGCGCTTGAAAAACAAAATGCTAATGGCATAAAACCAACAACTCCATGCTGGTTACAAAGTCTTGTTGATTTGATGGATGCTATTGATAGCGTTAGTACTATTTTACAGCGTAAAGCTAATATGCGGGCAGTGTGCAGTGATATTTGGAAGTGGTATGATACTTCAACAGGAAAATGGAATTTGTATTCTGAACCAAATAATACAATTATAAAAAATGCATTTAAAACTGGTGAACGTTCCATCATAATAAATATTGGAAGGCAAAGGTACACAATTAACTTCAATTGTATGACCCAAGTCAGTGAAGCATCTGGTAGTCATCGACCTGTTATGCCAGGCCTGAGAATCACAGAGGCTATTGCAATGTATTATCGAAATTCGAATCAAAAAGCTGAAAATACTCTTACTCAAATAATTAAGAATGATTCTGATGTTCACAACATAAGATCCCCTGAAATCTTCTTATCTCTTAGTTCGATGTTAAATTTTAATAACGATGGTGGTTGCGGAGAAATTCAGAAAAACGATACTCATAACGAAGAGAATCGTTTGCATCAGTCTATGGAAGATACTGATAAAGGTAAATAGTCTTTTAAAAACTGACTCATAAACTAATATAACATTTTATAATCATGTTAACATAAGTAACATGATTTTATTTTGTAGTTTGATTAGTTTTTTAAGTTATCAATCCCTTATCTATTTGGATGATATTAAATTTTTTTATATTGTATATAATCAAACTTCATATTCTACACACGACTGGATTTTTTCAATCCATATAAAGGGTGTTTTTTTTAGCTGCATGAGAACTTTAAATAATAATATGAGACAGAAATATTTTTGGAATGAATTTTTTTATTATTATAATCTGGTAGATAATTTCATGGCATTTATTTTTTAAACATGATTTCCAGCATATGTTCGTCGCGGCTACGAGTTACATAGTCCATTCGATCAGTCCAATTGTTCACTACTTTTTCCAATAAATCTGACCGTATGGCGTCAATGGTGGCTTGAATATTGGCTTCCAATGCTTCAAGGACTGCTGGTTTGTCGGCATAAGCCAATGACTTAACATAGCCCCATAAAAAGTAATCGAGAGGCGTTAAGTCGCACAAACAAGTTAACAAGACCACTTAACAGGACCACAGGCCAGGTAACAGGACCACTTCTGGAAATAAAGTTGTCACCAAATTGATTTTGCAATAAATTGATGGTTAAGCGCGCTGTATGGCAAGGTGCGCCGTCTTGTTGGAACGAAATGTCGTCGACGTTTAGATGATTAATTTTTGGAAACAAAAAACCAGTCAGCATGGATTGACAGCGCTCGCCATTCACCGTAACGGCAGCTCCTTCCTCATTTCGAAAGAAATAAGAACCGATGATGTCGCCAGCGTGTAAACCGCACCAAACAATCAATTTTAATGGATGTAATGGTGATTCGTTAATGGCTTGAGGATTGTCTTCCATATACGGCTTGCTTATTGACGAAGCTCACTAGGCCGATTATGTTGACCGTAAAATGGACGAAGTGCTCTACGAACTTCGCGAATACATTTATTATTTTCAAAGTAAATTCTCACAATTTGGAAGTGTTGTTCTGGCGTTAAACGATTCATGATAAATTGCCAAGCCTTACTGAACAGAAGTAGTAGTAGTACTTTATTGAGTCTTTTATGAATCGCTTTTACAGGATAAGTTTAAACAGTATCTTAATTGTTAACTTAGTGGCTTTTATAGTATGGCCAACACAGTCTGTCAAAAATATCAAGTAAATTAATATTGCGAAAGCCACTCGGCTTGGCAATTATTAAAGACTATTTTACTCTTGCTCGACACGTAATTTAGCTGTTGCGTTTGATGTTCTGTCATTAATAAATATATGCCTTACTGAACAGAAATGTAAACACAGTTTGACATTATCAACTGTCAAACCATAGACAACAAACATCGAAACTTCTCATGCAGCTAAAAAAACACCCTTTACTTAGTGATTTGCGAAGACGACAAACGCTACATGTTTGGTCCAAAAAACATTGCGGCTGACATAGATTTCATCCTCCAGTTCGACTTGTAAGAACGCTGTGACTGTGTCCGTTTGATGAATCACCAATTCAATTTGAACTGCAGTGGCCAAAAGTAAAAGTATTGACAAATAGCGAGCCACTTGAGAGTATGTCATAATGTAATCGATACCACTTTTGTATATACTATTTTTTAATGAACGTGCAATGCCTATTATTAAGCCAAACTCTATTAATTAAATTTTTAAAAAAATTCTGTGTGTTGTTTTGAATTTAATTGTTTAAACAATTTCAAATTATTTTTGTTTGTTTGTTTGTTTACTTTAAGACAGTGCAATGCTGACGCGCTCGCGGTCTATTTCAACTAATTATTTAAGTAGTTTGTGACTTAACAAGTTTGTAACGAGTTTCGGCGTAATATTAAACAAATTTTAAGTACAAACGTTACTCGTTTCAACGCATTGCATTGAATTGTCCCGTACAGAGAGCAATTAGTTAAATTGAAAATAGGAAGTAAATAAAAAGGTTGATTATATAAAAACTAGTATCGCCTGCGGTCGAAATTCGACAAATTATCTGTAAAGCAGTGAACAAAAATGAACACTAATGTAGCGTATGTTAAGGCACTGTAGAGTAGATTTGAGAAAACAAAACATTAAAGAGGCATATCGTAGATGACTCGTTAAATTTTTAAAGCGTTGAAGTTTGTATACTTAAACATTTCAGTACCAACATTTCTTCTAAACATATCCACCGTCGGAGTAATTTTGTTAGCAAAATAGCGAGCATTTGCATAGTTTACTATTTGTAACAATTTCACCATCGCAATATATATTCACAAATGTTACATACCTCAGGGGAATAATTATATGAGCATCAAATTATTTTGAAAAAAACAATTAAAAACGATCGGAATTTTATCAACTTTATTTTGTAGTGTATCATAGTGTTAAGGAACAGCAACAAAAACCAAAACAATTCAATTTTCAAATGCTTATACAAATAAAAATTCAAAATTAAATATTAACACCTTTTAGGAAATAAATATATGTGCATGACATCATATCTTAAAATAATAATAACCGAAACGAATTTTGGTTTTTTTTTGGTAATTACTATATTTTTTTTTAAAAACCTGATGAATCCTATTTGACATGAGTTCATCAATTGTTTTAAGGGTATGTGGCTTATTTGATCCCACTCAATTATCAAAGCCTCTTTGAGCTGCTTTATGGTCTCAAATTGTCTACCATTCTTGAAAGCTTTGTTTGAAAGTGTTCACCACAAGTCCTCAATATTATATTTAGATCCGGGCCAACCGAATGCCAATCCAAAAGAGCTATATTTCTAAATAAAAGAAACTCCTTCGTAATGCGCACTGTGTGAATCGGGGCGTTGTCCTGCTGGTAGATCCAAAAATCTTCATACAGGTTCCCAGTGAATTCGATGAGTACTTACTTACTTACTTAGTTGGCGCTACAACCGTATGTCGGTCTTGGCCTCATCTAAGAATTTGCGCCAGCCATTTCTGTCTTTCGCTTGCTGGCGCCAGTTGGAAATTCCAAGCTTCGTCAGGTTGTCCTCTACTTGGTCTTTTCAACGAAGATGCGGTCGTCCTCTTCTGCGTTGACCGCCGCTGGGTACCGAATCGAATGTTTTCTTCACTGGAGCATCGTCTTTCATGCGCTGAACATGACCAAGCCAGCGAAGCCGCTCGATTTTAATGCCCTTGACTATGTCGATGTCAGCGTACAGCTCATACAGTTCATCATTTCACCGTATTCGGTACTCGCCATTGACGCAGATTGGTCCGTAGATCTTGTGAAGAATCTTTCTCTCGAATGCTCCTGAAGTCTTTTCATCTAAACTGCTCAGCGTCCAGGTTTGTGATGCATAAAGCAGGACGGGCATGATGAGCGATTTATAGAGCTTGATTTTCGTTCGTCGAGAGAGGGCTCTGCTTCTCAATTGCCTACTGAAACCAAAGTAACATCTGTTGGCGAGAGTTATTCTTCGCTTGATCTCAATGCTGATGTCATTGGTTGAGTTAATGCTGGATCCCAGATAAACGAAGTTCTTCACAACCTCGAATGAGGTATTGTCAATGGTAACGTGGGTTCCAAGACGCTGGGACTGTTTGTTTGTTGACACTAAGTATTTCGTCTTATCTGCATTCACTGCCAGACCCATTCGACTTGACTCTCTTTCTAATCTGAAAAATGCTGCACTGACTTCGCGCGTATTATGGCCAATGATATCTATGTCATCAGCATACGCAAGCAGCATAACACTCTTGTAGAATATTGTGCCACTACGTCTCAGATCAGCAGCTCGGATGATCTTTTCCATCATTAGGTTGAAAAAGTCGCACGATAAGGAATCACCTTGTCTGAAACCTCGTTTGGTAATAAACGGTGGGGAGAGGTTCTTCCCGATTTTAACTGCGCTGCTGGTGTTGCTCAGTGTCATCCTGCAAAGTCGTATTAGTTTTGCAGGAATACCAAATTCAGACATGGTGGAGTACAGGTGCTTCCTTATTGGGCTGTCGAAGGCGGCTTTGTAGTCGACAAAAAGATGGTGGGTGTCGACTTGTTTTCCTTGAGTCTTCTCCAAGATTTGTCGTAGCGTGAAAATCTGGTCGATGGTGGACTTTCCAGGTCTGAAGCCGCACTGATAAGGTCCGATCAGTTCGTTTACAATGGGCTTCAATCTTTCACATTAAACGCTTGACAGGACCTTATGTGCGATATTAAGAAGGCTTATTCCACGGTAATTGGCACAGATAGTGGGATCGCCTTTCTTGTGGATTGGGCAGAGCACACTGAGATTCCAATCGTTCGGAATGGATTCTTCCGACCATATTCTGCATAGAAGCTCGTGAATGCATTTAAGTAGAGCTTCGCCTCCGTTCTTAAACAGCTCAGCAGGTAAGCCATCAGCTCCCGCGGCTTTGTTATTTTTAAGCCGAGCTATAGCTGTCAGAACTTCATCATAATCGGGCAGCGGAACCTCAACGCTGTCATCCAAAATTGGGGTTTCCGGAATATCATCTCTATTGGCGGGATTGTTGTCAGCGTCGCCATTTAGAAGCTTAGAGAAGTGTTCCCTCCATAACGACATTGTACTCTGGACATCTGTCACTAGATTCCCGTTTTCATCCTTGCAGGAAGAGGCCCCGGTTTTAAAACCATCGGCAAGGCGTCTTATTTTTTCGAAAAATTTTCGGGCATCATTCCTGTTACCATACATCTCAATCTTCTCTTACTCGCGCTTTTCTGCCTCTCTTTTTTTCCGCCTGAAAATATGTCTCTCTTCCCTGCTCTTTTCTTTGTATCGCTCCTTAGCAGCGCGCGTTACAACCGACTGCAGGGTGGCTTTATAGGCGGCGTCTTTCTCTGCAGTGGCGTCGCGACACTCCTGGTCGTACCACTGGTTTCGGCGAGGGCGTTGGTAGCCAATCACCTCTGCCGCAGCCGCACGCATGGAGTTGGAAATGTGTGTCCACTGCGCGCATATATCATCGATTGGAGGAGTGCTTTGAAGCAGGAGTGAGAGTCGAGTGGCGAAAGCATCGGCTGTCTGTTCCGATTGCAGCTTGTCGACGTCTAGCTTTCTCTGTGTAGGGTTGCGTGTATTCTTAGCTGCGCACAGACGTGTACGGATCTTGGCTGCAACAAGATAGTGATCCGAGTCAATGTTTGCACCACGGATCGTGCGTACATCCAATACACTAGAAGAGTGCCTTCCATCAATCAAAACGTGATCAATTTGATTTTTGGTTTTTGATCAGGGGACATTCAGGTGGCTTTATGAATATTGAGATGCTTGAATTTAGTGCTACTTACGACCATGTTTCGTGCTGCGGCGAAGTCAATCAGCCTCATTCCGTTATCGGAGGTTCCGTTATCAAGGCGCTCGTAGAAAATTTCCTTGATCTCATCGTCCTTGTCTTCTGTCGGAGCGTGCGTACATATTAGGCTTATATTGAAAAATCTAACCTTGATGCGGATTATGGCAAGTCGTTCGTTCACAGGTGTGAATCGCAGGACGTGGGGCCGTAGTCTCTTGCCAACTACAAATCCGCATCCAAACTCGTGCTTCTCCGCATGGCCGCTGTAGTAGATATCACAGGGTGCATGCCGAATGCAACCCTGTCCCTTCCATGGCATTTCTTGGATAGCAGTGATATCAGCTTTGTATCTTTCCAAGACATCAGTCAGTTGGATAGAGGCACCTTCCCATTTGAGGGTTCGGACATTCCAGGTGCATATCCGTAAATCATTATCAGTTTTTCGTTTGCGGTAGTCGTCATCAGATTTGGGGATAATTTTTCTTCTTTTCTTATTTGTTTTCATTGAAATTGGTTTTTACGGGTGGGCTTCAAACTCGACGCACAACTTATTTTAAGCCTAGGGAGGCCCGCCGCTCAGACTAACGGTTGTCAGTTTTGACGTTGCCCAGGAAACACCACGTGGAGGTTTGAGTCGACTTGAGGCGATTTCACAAAGAATTCGATGAGTACATTGTCTAATAACTTAACATAAATTTCTGCATTTCTTTTTGTTGGTATGTACCAAAGCGGACACTTTCCGGCATACCCAAAAGCTGCCCAAATTATTAGCGATCCGTCACCCCGATTTCGTTTCTGTGGGTGGGGTCGAAGTTTGGTGGGGTTCTTAGTACATCGCGATAGTACTTATCACAGCCATCAGAGCCGTCTAAATTAAATTTTTTCTCGTAAGAAAAATTACGTTTTGGAACTCATCTGTCCAAAACTTAAGCTTTTCAGAAAATGCCAAACATGGTCTTATGTGGCTTTTCTGTAATTTAGGAACAGGCTCTCGCATATCTTTCATATCTTACCATTTATTTTCGGTCAAGACTTGATGGATTCTTCTCCTTGATAAAATTTGAATTAATTGACCTTTGATTTCCAGGCAAGACATGTTTTTTTCTACTGCTAGATGCCAAATTTCCCACTTACACCGGTCATTGATGCTGGTCGGTTTGCCACAACGCTTAATCTCGCCATCGCTTTCGGCATTTTTCAGAAAACTAGAAATGGTACTTCTATATCGGTTGACTCTGGCAGCTATATTAGCAATTTTCGTATCAACTTCAAACTTCATGTAATCGTCTTATTAATCCGCGCTTCTCCTTCGATAAATGTGTTCCATGAGGCATTCTAGCCTGCAATGAACATTAATCCATGTTTGTACAAAAACTTATTTCCTAAGCAGATCACAAAATATTACTGTTATTGATATACACAGTATCAATATAACGGTACTTAGAATGAAGGTTAAAGGCCTCTTTCCAGCTCTCAAGTAAAGCATATTTCTCATACGAAAAAGGTAAAAGTAATCAAAAAGTAATTTTCTTTTGTTAAAATTACTTGAGAGTGAATCCAGCTCGCAAGGAACAATTTTTATTTATATCCTTTTTTTCATCGAAAAGTAACAACGGCACTGTGAATGTCAAGGAATATATCATAGTTTTATTATTACTTAAAGTAAAGTTTTTTGACAAGCGATACACAGAGGTAAGTAATTTGTTTAATTTTATTGATCAATTGATTGAAATTAAAAAATACTAACATTAGAAGATTTCAGAATGAATAATTTGATGGACGGTGATGAAGAAGCAGCACAGCTTTGAATAGAGCTGCCTTCTGTCCAAAAAAAAGAAAAAAGCGGTCTGCCAACTTTTCCGAGGAGGAAAAGCACCAGTTGGCTAGGGAGGTTAAGATGTGGCCAGCAATATGGGACATAACATCCACCCACCACAGCAACAAGAATGCTGTTGACCAGCATGGCGAACTATTGCTGGTATTTTGGGCAGATCAGGTAAATAAACCTAACATCACTAAAAGACCTTTTATACTTATAGTTATGTTTCAATTTAGAAAGTGAATGTAAGTCGGCATGGACCGCAATGCGCGAAGGCTACTACTTGGCCAGGAAAAACAAAAGTGGTAGCGTAGGTGGTCAAACGTTAGAAGAACCGGCTATGACAGCGTGGACTGGGAGTTCGAAGAAGACCTCTCGTTTTTGCCCAGCACCTCAAAAAAAAGAAAGTTAGTAAAATTTATCCCAGTGTAGAACTTTGAAATAATATTTGTATTTATTTTACAGGACTTTTACTACTCCGATATCGGAAACTGATGAGGTTGCATCGCCACGAAGTAATCGATGCTCGGATTATAGCTATGTAAGTAAGGGTTCAACAGAATTGGTTTTGAAAACGATGTCGATATTGAAAGAGCTGTTTGGCCGGCGGATATCAAATATTTATTTTGTGTGTTTTTGTGTTAAGTTACTTACAGCCCTATTATGGCAAATTAACAATTGTTAACCAGTATTTTTTATATTTGTATATGTTTGTTGTTTTCAAAACAAAATTTTAAGCAGAAAAACAAAATTTTTGAATGAAATTGTCAATAACTGAAAGTTGACAATTTTTATTAAAATTTGCTATTTTTGAGCTTCAAATTTTGTTTTGAAATCAAAAAATTACAACAAACACATTGAAATATTCAAAATATTAGTTAACAATTTGTTAATTTGCCAGAATAGGGCTGTTAGTTTGCATTTACTCATATATGAATATATGCTCAAATTTTTCCTGCAGATTCGCTAAATAATACCAGGTAAATAAGGAAGCGTTTATTATGGTACTTTATTTAACAAGTGACTTGCCTTTTTTGGTGAATCCCTTCGCTAGTTTCAAATCGTTCTCTATAAAAGCAGTTAGAATTGCAATTTAAGATGTGTTCTTATGTTTTCGCGTAATAAAAAATACAAATATATAATAAACTAACACAAACAGCTAAAATCGTGCACTTCTAACATTTTCTAAAAATTTTCGCTGCTTTGATAATTTATAATCGGTTTGTGTGACACAAAAATTAAATCTGTGTCGATTTCAAAACCGATTCTGACAATTGTTGGCTTCCTCAACATCACTTTATATCTTTAATAATTTTTTTATTGTATGTTAAGGAGACCATATCACAGGAGCCTTTGACGCCTGAAGAAACCCGACCAAGCTCTGCAAGAAGGACGGAAATGTGGCAAAGGTTTGATAGCCTTTTGCAAAAGCAGGAGAATATCCTTGAAGGCCGAGAGGGAAGAGTGCATGAGTCCCCTTTTAAAGAGGCACTATCAAGCATCGACTGAATGCTTAAGCAGCTGCCGAAGAGCGTAGCTGATGCCGCTTGTGTTGAATTTTCAGCTTCTTTGTTGGCAAAAATTACACAGCAAAACAAATAAAAGCATATAAATAAAAACACAGTTTTATGAATTTTATTAATTTCTTATTGTGGAATTTAAGAAGGTTTTCTAGTGTGAAGACAAAGTTTTGATTCGATTTTGTAAAATTTCGAACTCAGAGACCATTTCAGAATCAAAGCTTATCTATGTTCTTAATTTCAAGTCATTAGATTAATTTTTGTGGAATTTTACCGCTTTCATGAGGTCACTTTGTATGGAAGGTGTGACTTTTCTTCGATTTAGCTTAATTTTGAATTGATATTATTTTTCAAGTGAAACTTCTTTAGCACCGTTGTAATTTAAAAGTGATGAAACGCAAAATGACACAAAAACACATATAAGGGGTGATTCATTCATGGTGAATCAACTGAAGCAGGTTAAAAGGGGACGTTGAGTTAAGCAAAAAATTGTATGGGAGGAAGGTCGTAAACCCCCCGCCCTATCGGAGCTATAAGGGAAAAACCGAAATCATAGGTGACTATACTGCCGTCATAAGGAAGAGTGCGTCATCTACATATTTCAATATTATGTAGATTAGCGTTTGGATGATTACAAATAATTGGTTCTTCAGGATAGTAAAATCCAGTTTGTTTTAAAAATTAATGATATTTTACCGATTTTATTAAACTTGCAAAAACTTTGGATCAAACACTGCAGTTGCCGCTTTTTTATTGCTTTTTTCTATAAATTTAAATAATCATATTTGTGTTGATGTGACATTTCAGGCTAAAATATTAAGCAATTGCGCAAAAAAAAACCGCAATTTTTACTCTATTTTCTTAAAGATGAAAAAAATATGATTAAGAAAAAATAATAATACGGATTTTGATTTTCATGCTAGATGCCGCAGTCTTCCTTATGACGGCAGTATACGCTTAACTACATAGCTAACACATCTCTCAACCGATTTCTAATTTTTAATCATTTCATTTAATCATATTTAAATTTAAAATCATTTTCGAAAGGAAATTAAAAGCCCTTTACGCTTCTTAGTTAAAATTTTTAGATAAATAAACAAAACAAAAACTTACGCGCAGCTAAACTGAAAAATTATGTTAAGTGATAATATCTGAAAAACGCCAATCTTCTGGGCGTTTAAAATATAAATATACCACTTATGCAGTACGAGTGAGGTATTAAAAATTAATAATATTTTGTTAATATAATTTATGTGTATTTTATTTAAAAAATTCTTAAGCACTAAATAAACGCTGCTCTATTTTGCCAAGGAATTGACCCAGTTGTAGAATTGACATATTCTGTAAGTATTTTTTGGATGTATTTTCCGTAATCAGAAGATCTGCCATGATAGGAAGCCAAGTCAGTTTGCATAAGGGAACCTTCTTGATGCTCGCTAGCTGCCCAATCTCCGTCCACCCAATTTCCATCGCTATCTTCAAATCCTGAGAACGTTGTGTGGCAATAATTTCGGGGATTTTTATTCAGCAAAAAATTGTGTAGCAAACAGCACGCTGAAACAATTTTTTGTGCCCGATCAGGACTACAAAATAAGGTCTTCTAGAGGCAAAGCCATTTCGCACTTAAGATGCCGAAAGCAATCTCAATGCAGCGTCTTGCACGACTTAACCTATAATTAAAAATCCTATGTTAAGGCAAAATGGGTTTGGAATTGAATGACTTCAATATCCTCTTGCTTAACTCTTTCAGCCACAGTTTTACATATATTATTTTATTAATAAAACAACTGCATTTTTAGTTTGATTAAGGTTTATTTATAATAAAAAAAAAAGAAAAAAATAAATTTGCGCTTCAGGCTTTTGTGGAATAGGGTGGTTAGTTAAGTAACCACCGTGACGGTTGGCATAAAAAGTATTCAAGTAAAGTGTAGTATCCGCTGCCAAATTTTATAACAAAAAATTAATTCTGATGAAAATCGGAGAAACATGTATTATTTTTGCGTATGCAAAGAGGAACTTTGCAGGTTTTGCATTGCCATATAGTACGCACCGGATTCTTTTTGGTGCTGCATTTTGCACATCTTCGTGATGTAGATCGCTCTGGCTGATGCATACTGCTTTCCAGACGCAATTCTCTTGGTACTGATGGTTTGTGTTTCTTTATTTTTACCGGTAGCGGAAAAGAGGGTTCCGAAGTTGAGCGCCTAGTGCTTGATTTGGGTTTTTTCGCCTGAACTGGAGCTAGAATTCCAATGTAAACAATTCTTCGAAAGTCTTTGGCACTGAGCTGATCAAGTTCTGGGTGGTGTATTTTCTGAAGCTCTTTATATGTTATATAAGAGTTTATGACGGCGCAGTCCAGAAAATGAAAAAAAATTCGATGCCACCATTTGCGGGATTTTCGGTCAATGGCATAAGTGCTTTTCAGCTGATCTAATTTATCAACATAGTTCATACATTTGTTATATTGAATGACAGCTTCAGGACAATTTATTTCATTTAGCTCTCCATTGCGTTCTCTGCGAGTAACAACACCTGCCTGAGTTGGATCTATGTTATTGGTGAGAATAAAAACTGATCTTTTATCCTTCCATTTTAGAAAAGCCACATTCTCATCACTGACCCTGTAATCATGTTCTCCTCGTTTTAGATGTTTGTCCTCTTTCAGCTGTGGTAGAAATTTGCGATTTGAGTTGACAGTGCCACAGGCCAATATATTGTCCTTATACAAGTCTACTTGCAAAGGATAGCTATTGAAATAGTTATCAAAAAATACTTTATGATTTTTTGATTTCAAATTCATGCAAAATTTTCGAACAACTTTTCCTCCTAGATCAGTTTGTATCTTCTCACCATCCTTTCCAGTATATATTTCGAAATCTAAACAATATCCGGACTCAGCACACATCATCCAAACTTTATATCCCCTTTTGATTGGTTTCTTTGGCATATATTGTTTGATGGAATTTCTACCCTTGAACTTTATCATGCTCTCATCTATAGCCACTTTTTCTGGTGCGTGATAATTTTTATTAAAATTTATTTTTAGTGCATCTAGCATAGGTCTTATCTTATAAAGTTTGTCGTAATTATCATCTGTTTTTTTGGGCATTAGGACATTGTCATTCAAATCTAAATTATTCAGATGCCATCCAAAGCGGTTGAGTGACATAAAGGAAGATATGTATACGTCTTTCATATCAGGGGCAGAAGACCAGTAATCTTTATAGCTGGGCGATTTTTTTATACCCATCACTAAATTCAAAGCAAGAAATACTTCAATTTCTTCAGGTGTAGTGGGTGTAAAAGGTGCTCCTTTCTGCGTAGCATATAGATTTGTTTGAAAGCAGATTGTTTCAACTAAGTTTGCTGTCCAAAATAAACGAAATAATTTTGTTGGTGTTATATTCTCTACTTCTACTATATCATCTGGAACACCTCCGCCTCCTGTATATTCACACGGCTCTTCCATTCCGAAATTTTTTTCCACTTTGGTTGCACCACTGCGGAGCTCATAGTAGGTAACTGGTTAGCAGAAGTAGTAAACAAATTTGATAAAGGTATATCATCATCCGAGTCAAAATAATCATCAAGTTCTGGCTGCGGTCCTGAAGGTATATCACCGAGTACCGTCAGATCGGTTTCTTGGTCATGATTTCTTTCTTCGTCTGATTCGAAACTACACACACTTTCACCATCAGAAGGTATATCTTCAAACAAAATATCTACGATGTCTTGTTCATGGAGTATGCGCGGCATTCTAATTATATACACAACACAAAATTATGTGGGAAAACAGATTATTTAAAATGTACTATAGTCACAGTGGTTAGTAATCTAACCACCATATTACTTACGTTATTTTTTGTATATTATGCTCTTTTTACATATATATGTTATCACAAAACAAAAAAACAAGTACTAAATAACTAAACACCACTGATTTCGTTTAAAAATGAACACTCTATGCTGGCGGAAAAGGGCAGGTATCATTTACCACACTAACTCCAAATTTTGAGTTTTTGAAAATATTACAATCACCCTCGCTTGCATATGCGCCGATGTCTAAGTAGGTAAATTTGTAGTAGGCATCGCAAGTGGCCAATATGCTACCACTATTTGCTGGAGCTATAATGTTCACATGCTTCCACTCACAAAATTCCACTCATTTCGAAAGCCATCCGCTACTCCTAAGAGCATGTCCTCATTCCACCGAGGTATTTCATTTTGTAGAGTTGTGCATATTGCTTCCCAAACGTGATCAATAATTCTACCAAAATGTTGTTTGCTAATTCTGTAGCAAGATGACGTTATAAGTCACCAGATGCTAAATATCTAAAAAATGTGTATTTTTATAAATAGATACAATTGCAAATATAAAACTATTAAAAATCTTACTCTAAAACAATTGCTAGTTTTGCCTTGGTTGGTATAAAATCGTTTGGCCTAGTGTTCCGTTTTGGAAGCAAGTGTGGAAGCAATAACTCGTACAACTCATCGAAGATTTCAGGAGGCATATGAAAATTTTCATTAAATAAATTTGGTGCACTTTGAAGATTTGCGAAATCTGTTATGAACCTTCCCTTCTGGTTGCGCTCTTTCAGATATGGGCTCACCCAATACCTGGGACTTTGACGAGTCTTTCTTTTATTCTCTTCCTCCTCCTCCTCCTCATCCTCCTCCTCCAACAGTTCCATGCCTGCCAGGAAAATCTCACAGTTAATTATTGAGATTAAATCAGCCCTATAAATGTCAAGGCACATCAGTAAATTATATAAAAAACTTTTTCTCAATTTCTTACCTTTTTATTTAAATAACTTCGAAAATTTTTTTTTTTACAATAGAAACAGCTGACAATTTTTTAACAATGTGTCTTGTCAAAATTACTTGAGTACTACTTTTTTATACCAAAGAAATAAAAGTAACATTTTTCTTAAGTGATTACTTGAGAGCTGGATAGAGGCCTTAAAGAAGAATTTTGCAAAAGACAAAGAAAGAAAAACCATTGCATACCTAAAAGAATAAAACCGGTTTAAAAAGAGAAACGATCGCTAAAAACAAAAAAGGCACATATAATTATTTCCCTGAGGTAAATTAAATTCTTATTGTAGAGTATAGATGGCAAAAACTGTCTTTATGTTTTGTACATCTTATCAATGTCTAAAATTACCTCTAAACAATGTTCTTCCATCTCGTATAGTTTAGATTTTATTTAAGAAATGCTCTTTCTACGCTGTTTCAGGTCAAAAAAGGTCATAAATCTAAAATCCAATCATATTGCACAAGCCTCCTCATCCAGACCTTTTATCCGATACCTCTTTCTACCTCTTACTAATTCTGAGATCCCCTTATTAATATAAATGTATACTTTCATCGCTCATATACAGGACATAGGCCATCAATTTAAAATCGACCATGCTTCTATTCATTTATGGTGGAGTACCTTTCGAATGATTACGTTTCATTGTAAAACCAAAAGCCAAAATACAAATCACCAGATGGAAACTTTTGAAGAAACCGTAAAAATATTGAATAAAATATTAAGACAAAAAATTTTTTGTGACGTAACGCACGACCGATCCCCCCACTCTATTTCATGTTTAGTCATAAATGTTGAACATCCTCCTAATACCACATTTCGTCCTAAATGTCCAACCCTCCTCCACCCTTAAATGTGTGACGTATTATATGGACAACACTTACATAAGTAACGAATTTGCTTTCAAAAGTTTTGTACTAAAGTCGGATTCACTGACCTGACCACCTTTAGCAAGTTTTGCAAGTTTTATTTTGTATGAAGTTTTTGAGCTTTATCTCTATCCACGCTCAATGTCAGAGTAACAAAAACTTTCTGCACGCTCTTTGACTTGATTAAAATAATGTAGATTTTTGTAGAATAATGTAGAAAACTTGCTGAACGTGATAGTGAATCCAGTTTAAGAAACGAAAAAAATTTCGGATTAAATGAGAGAAAATCAGAAACGAATATACTGACAAGCAAACCGTTTGTATGAACTAAAATTTTCCCAATAGGAGTGTACGATTTAAATTTTTTCTGAAATTTAAAAGCTTTGCAATTTTATTAATATTTAATCGGAACATGTCTACTTAAAAAAGAAAATCAAAATATACACACTTGTAAAGTGGTTTTGTCTAAGGCTGAGATCAAACTCAGCCGTTTTAGAATTCTCTGAAGGATCCACTTAACCTCCAGCAATTAAGAACGCAATTTGAATTTACGTTTTCAATATTCAGTTGATCTCGTCTATTGGTCGGTGCCGGTTGTTGAATTGTTTTAATAAGTGTACTTTTTGTTTTTGTTAATTTTATTCTAATGCTATCTGTTTGTAATACATGTGAGTGTATTTCTGATAATAAACATTAATAATTATTAACATAACATTTGCATTTGTGTTTTCAATTTAATGTCTTACTCATATTAACAATATTCCTCTTTTTGCAGTGATTTGTTTATCTTAGTCTCAGTGATTGTTGTTTTTGTTCTTTGTTTGAACTTAACTGTGCGCTCGTTGTGTTAAAAAATAGCCCTAAAAGCACATTTGGCATCTGCTTACTTTTTCAATCTTTAAACATGGAATATTTTTCTATGGAAAATATTGTCGCTGGTTCTTTGAACGAGCTATGCAAATGTCAAAACATTCTGCACCCCATGTTTATTTGTGTTGGTCCATATGAGCAAATGTTTCATGCATCTTGTGCCGGTATTTCTAAATCATGCCTAGACGATTTAGTATCTGTACGGTTAGGTCTTCGCTGGTACTGAGCTTCGTGTAGGGCACTTTCCCCAGATGAACATTATTCAAAAATAAAGCTTTTTGGGGAAAGTCTTACGGCCGATTTCTTCACCGAGTATCAAATCGAGCTTAGAACTCAGTTTCAAACTAATTCTCGGTTCAAAAAATTTTAGTACTCAGTTATTTCTTCACTTATTTGGTACTCGAATCATGTTCAAAAGATAGTGTTGGGCACTAATACTCGGATCAATTTTATACCAATTTTATGCCACTTTATATGAAAGCTTTGTCAAAATTTGTTAAATAATTTGTTTTTATTATTAAAAGCAAAACAAAAAATTATTTGGAGGCATAAAAAAGCGTTGTGTTTAGATTGTCGGCAAGATGCTGATGCAGCTAAATAAGGACAAGAGTAAGCTTTAATCTAGAATATTGGAGTTATTGATATTATATATATTTCCTTTTGTAGTAAAAACTACATATGGGCCATACTTAGCTGTCACCGTAGTTAGCTGCCGCCGTCAGCTGAACAAAACCGAAATTGAAGTCTGGCACTAGAGTGGCTTTAAATATGATGGCGTTTTTTGTTGTGCACTACTTTAGGACTTACGATTTTACCAGAATTTAGAAGTCATTGAGCTGCCACAACACAATCCAGAGATCTCTCTACGAGTGGGCATTACAATTCCGAGGGATTATTGCTAAAGGGACTTCGCCTGGTCGAGTTGAGATGACTATGTCAACCATTTGACTGGACAAAATTGGACCCAGCGTTATTGCTTCCGAGATTTTTTAATAGAAAATCTACAATTCACAATAGAGATCGAAAACAACAAAAGCTTTCCATATTTGGACATAAGACTCTAAAGACACAACAATAAAATAGAATTTAACTGGTTCTCCAAACCATCTTCTTCTGGAAGAATGATAAATTTTTTATCGACGCAGCCAACAGCACAAAAATTCAACATGGCAAACAGCTTTATAAAAAAATTATTGACCACAAGCGACGAACAATTTAAAAACGAACACATCAACAGAATCAAAACTATACTAAAATCTAACAATTAGCCGACAAAAATAATAAACGATCTTATTAAGAAAAATCTGGGATGCACAAATGCCCACAAAAATAACCACAGAGTAGGAGAAGATGGCAACCCTAAGATGAAAAAATTTTTTGGTATCACATATATTCCCAACTTGATCGACAGCAGAAATCTACATAGAACAATAAACAACAGAAAAGACATTACATTCGCTCTCAAACCACACTTAACTTTAAAAAATATATTTACAAATACAAAAACACGCATAGAAAAAGAACAGCAGCTAGACGTTGTGTATGAAATTGGATGCAATGGAAAAGAAGGAGAGGACTGCAAACTAATCTACATAGGGACCACGAAGAGAGCGTTAAGAGTTTGAACACAGTAGAGTAGCTAGGGGGATTCTAATCCAAAAACGCGTGTATTTCCTTATGGGCCTCCAAATTCACAAAATTGTGATGTGCAGCGCAGTCGGCGTCGGGGTTGATCATCAAGTTGGCCGATAGTAGGGTGGCTGAAGCATGTTGTTATAAATTGGAGATAAGCATGCAAGATGGGCGGATGGATGGAGGGACGGATAGCTAGATGGATTATGATTGGTCAAGCTGGCTGTAGTAGGATGGCTGAAGCGTGTTGTTGTTGCTATAAATCAAAATTTCAAGTTTAAAGTGATAAGCCCGAGCTTCATAGCAAGCATAATGTTTATATATTTAAGTCGCTACAAAAACTTCAAGTTTAAGGTGATAAGCCTGCAGCTTCATAGTATGTATAATAAGCGGGCCTAAAACCGCAAGTTTAAGATAAGGAAACAGTGAAGAAGTAAAATATTTGTTATTTTTCCCATGCTTGTTAAATATGTTTATAAATTTAAGTCGCTACAAATTTCAGGTTAAAGATGATAAGTCCAAGCTTCATAGTAAGCGTAATAAGCGTGCCAAAAACCACAAGTTCAAGATAAGGCAGCAAGGTAGTTGTTAAGCATTTTAATAAATTTAATATGAGTTGGTTGACTAATGTAAAGACAAAGTATGAAAGCAGCAAAGGCGGCTGCGACGGCTGCGGGGGTTAATGATAAAATTAAGCTAGAGAGTCTAAGCGTCATCATAAGCATGACCATACTCAACTGTGCCGTTATAAATAAATCAAAACGAGCTGATTTATATATGAATCATTATTGTTCTTTTATTGATTTGTTATATATAAATTGTGAAAAAAATTAATTTTGTATTTAAATTATTCTTATGATTTCATTTGTTAGAGGAGTGTATGGACTACCAAACAGTAAGCTGACGTTTTCTCTGGAATCGGTTTGTTTGCTTCGGTGTAAAACTCAATTCGTACATCAATAGGTCCTGTTTTAACTGAGTCATTTTGATGTGTTACATCAACAACAATAAGCGGTGCTGTTGCCTTATATTCATCAACATTGAGCGGATGTTGAGGAATTTATAGCGTAAATGATCATTATTTTTACTCTGGCTTAAAGTGAAGTCTTATAGAAATTTTTTCCCCTCGAAAATTAATAAGGTCACCGTCTTGATTTAAGACTTTTATCATTATGCTGTTTATTTGTTGACAGTTGACGGGTAAGTAAATGACATTTCGAGGTTTTTCATTTATTTTATATCCTGGTGAGACATCGAGAGGAAATTCGTGAATAGTATGAACTGATGTGTTGTTAATATATGATCCGGTTGTCAAGTTGCATTCAATTCGTATTGTGTTTATATTTGTAATATTTAAAGGTAAATCAGATTCAAACTTTTTTCTAGTTTTATCTAACTGACCTATATGTATATATTCCGTTTTTTCTATCTCTTGTAACGGATCTATAGGAACCACTTCTATAAATTCCTCATACGCCAACTCATTTACTATCAACTTTCTTATACTGAATCCCAGCACCTGTCCTATACTGTTTGGTTTTGAAAAATCTATGTCCACGGAGGATACAATTTCAATTTTAAGAGTGTTGTTGTTTGATTTAATTTCCAGGAAAATTGAATCATCAAGGTCTCTTACGGCTGATTTCAAGAAAAACCCAATATCCTCAAATTCATATGAACCAACTGGTATTGTAATAGTATGCGGCCCGATATGAAATAAATTATGGACATCAACATTGGGTATAGAATTAAATGTTACAAAGTCTACAAGTCCGCAAACATATTTTGTTGCCAATTCAATTGGTGGAAAATATTTTCCAATAAGAGTTGACGTGGTTCCGCTTAAAGAGATTGTTATAGACATTATGAGTAGTCGTAATGAACTGACCATCTATACATATTTTTCCCCGATTTAGTATTAGTTAACGACTTGTAACGATTCGTTTTTCCTAAGGCTGGAGTCGGCTCGCCGGACCCAGGCTCCGTCACAAATATTTTGATATTTGGAACGCCAAATCAAAACTCTTTATTTTTATATCGTTATAATGCGTTATTATTTAATTTACTTCAATTATCAATACAATTTATAAAAATCTTAAATAATGTCTATGTTTTAAATTCGACCTACATATAAGTCGGCCTAGGAGTGCGCTTGTGTTTGAGTTTTAGAATCTAAATTAAAAATGCTCACAAATGAAAAAGAAAATAGTTTTTAAGGACGATAGAGTAGCGTTGTGCAGCGACTCTCACTTAACACAAGCCAAGACAGGTTATTTTGGCGTTTGACGCAAGCGTATCACTTAACTTTAAAGCCGGAGGATGGGATAGATAGCCCGGGCTAATGACGTAGCAGTTAGCCCAAAACTAGAGTAGACAAGGAGGTTAGAGTAGCTTTGTGCAGCGACTCTCACTTAACAACAAAGCCGGATGGTGGGATAGATAGCCCGAGCTACTGACGTAGCAGTTAGCCCTTGACTAGAATAAATAGAGTAGCGTTGTGCAGCGACTTTCACTTAACACAAGCTAAGATGGGTTGTTTTGGCGTTTGACGCAAGCGTATCACTAAATTTCAAACAGGATTGTTTTGGAGGAGGTAACTTGAGCAGCGACTCTCACTTAACTCAGGTCGGAACTAGGATTAACGGACAAGGTTGAGCAACTTGAGCAGCGACTCCCACTTAACTCAGTTGGATAGGTAGATGGAAAAGGGATTGTGGTGGGGTTCCTAGCAAGGAGCAATTTATAAAGTACGTTAATCTAAAAGTAAGCACTCCTAGGTGACTACCATGTAGTCGAACTTTATTTACTTTGATTTAATTTAAACAATTTAGAAAAAAAAGAAAAAGAATATATATATATTAAAAGATACTTAGATCCTGGGCGTTTTCCTGGCGCTGGTGTTAGCTTCCTGCTGTCGTCCTGCTGTTGAGCGTGCTGGTGCTGGCGATGTCGACGTTGCGCTGCCGTTAGTAGTGGCTGCGCAGTTGACGTGGACGTTCTGCTGACTGTGCTGGCGATGTCGACGTTGCGCTGCCGTTAGAAGTGGCTGCGTAGTTGACGTGGACGTTCTGCTGACTGTGCTGGCGATGTCGACGTTTCGCTGCCGATGGTAGTGGCTGCGTAGTTGACGTGGACGTTCTGCTGACTGTGCTGGTCGCGTCGACGTTACGCTGCTGTTAGTGGTGGCTGCGTAGTTGACGTAGACGTTATAATAGCGACCGCGGGCCGTGACTGCACGGCACTTCGTTATCGCGCACTTGTTTAAGAATGACTTCCCTCGATGAGTTCTGTTCCCGGACTAGAGCTTCTGCTCTGTTTGACGGCACTTTACTGCACCCAAAAAATATTTAGGAAAAAATTACGAATAAAATCTTTGTAGAAATACAAACAGAGGCTATTCGTAGAATGTACAAATGTTTTGTACATAGTACAAACATTTGTAGTGTTGGCCGCATGAACAAAAATTTTTGAATTCGTAACTTTGTACATTCTACAAACGCTAGTTTGTAAAAATCTATAATTTAATAAATAAATTTAATAAATTTGTGAACTGAACGAACATTGTTTACATATACAAAGCGGTGGCAGCAGCATTCGTATATTTGTTCGTATCTTTGTAGATGGAACGAATGCGTTTGTAAAATATACAAATATTTCTTTGTACAATGTACAAACTGTCATTTGTATTATTCACAAAGTCGTTCGTAGGCTGAAAAGAACAAACAGCTTTGTAGAATATAATAATTGTTTTGTACATAGTACGAAGCTTTTTTTTGGGTGTGAATGAGGTTCTCGGTCTTGAATTTATTACTTCAGACCTTCGAGTCATGCTATCACGAATCTTCTGTCTCCCTTCCGCCTGTATGCCATTATTGCGTTCTCCCTTCTGGTTGTAATTTTCCACTGCAGGTGTTCATTGTTATTCGAGGCATCGTCCGATTGTCCCGTTGCCATGAAAATAAAAGAACAACAACCATTAAAGACACTAATTAGCATTAATATTTTACTGCGTAGTAACGCAGTGGATGATGCAATAACCCAAACGTTATTGCGCCAACCCTGTAGGAATGCTTAAACTCATTCCTTTGGTTGGGCCTAAGGCCTGAATGTGTAAAAGCCAACTACGATCAAATAATCAACCAGCTCAAATCGGTTTCATACCGCCTCAGGGTTTATTATATTATCGATATGTGAATATATATGTAAGTATATAAAAAAAGAAATAGCAAAACGAAATGAAATTAGAGTTCAATGTTTTGTTTGTTTAAAACAAAATTATTATGAGCTTAATCCTAATCTTAATCCTATGTGTCTCTTGTGCCCTAATCTAGTGGGGAAGGGGTCCTTGGTGGACCTGACCCATCGTCTACGCCCCTTGCTGAAGCCTGCCCTCGCATTCCTGCCTGCCTACTGGGACATTCTCTCGTCTTTTGGTTGGTCTACGACCCAGCAGGAATATCTGCAAGAAAATAATTTTAAAACAATTAAATATGTGGGGCAAAACTTTAGGGAAGTTTTGGTCCTTACAAACTAAAATAGTTTATAATTTTCTTTATTCATATTCAAATTAAATTTTGCTCAAAACATGAAGATATTAACTGACACTGATAGTGATATTGATACTTATCTGATATTGATGCTGATACTGATCGGATGCTAATACTTATCTGATACTGATCTGATACTGATCTGATACTGATCAGATACTGATCTGATACTGATCTGATACTGATCTGATACTGTAATAAACAGTTTTACAGTTAGATGTGGCAAGTCGTTAACAATTATTAATGACTAGTTGTCATTTACTAATTTGTTCATATCATTATTATTGATTATTCTCATAAAAACGATAAATTGATTCTATTTTCATATGTGTGTTTTATTCGGGAGTTTGTTACATAGAATAAAAACATAATTCAAATAGTATTTCCATTTAGTCCTACATCAACTCTCGATCGAGGACATATAAAAGAATCTGTTGTCAACATTAAACATAAAAAATTTTAAGTTCTTGGGATTTCAGCTTTAATCATGAACGAAATATTAAATGTCCTTCAAAAACCAATATATGATGAGAGTATTATAAAGAGGGATTACCATAGCTACTCTCCCTATTTAAAATCATTCAACAATAACGATGAGATTCGTATACCAATTCAAAATCAGGATCTCTTTGTCCTACCAAGTGAGAGTATGATTTACATTCATGGCTTCATAGTAAAACGTGAAGGTGGAAAAGATGTGGCAACAACAGGTGTGAAATTTAAAAATAACTTTGTGTCATATTTTTTTGACGAAATTAATTATGAAATTAATGGTTTTGAAGTTGATCGTACGCGCAATCTTGGAATTTCATCCACCATGAAAAATTTTGTATCATTGAATAAAGCTGAAAGCGATGCATTAAAAAACGCTGGTTGGTGCCCTGATGAAAGTCTAACTTTAGAAAAAAATCACTTTAGTTGCTGTATACCACTAAAAATGTTGATGGGATTTGCCGAAGATTACACTAAAATAATATTAAATTCGAAGCATGAGCTTATTATTCAACGTTCTTCGTCTAATGATAGCTCATATTATCCTACTAATGCCGCAGATCAATTAAAATTGACAATACTGGATATAACATGGAAAATGCCTCACATACAACTATCGGACTTTTCGAAATTGGAAATGTTCAAGATAATTAATAATGAAAACCCTATTTTAATGGCTTTTCGAAGTTGGGACTGTCATTTCATGTCATGTCATGTCATCCTAGATTTCAGAAAGTAAAAGTACAAAGGTTTTATGGAATGTAAAACTGAGTCAGCAAAATGAAAAACCTAGATTTCTTATCATTGGCCTACAAAATGAGAGGAGCAAAGAGGAAGGAAATACATTCGACCATTGTAATATAACTAATTTAAAAGTTCATTTAAACTCTGATTCATATCCCTATGATGATTTAAATACGCGCTTTGAAATGGGATAGTATGCTATATGATATGTATGCAAAATATCAACAAAGTTGTTATTATATGCGGGAACCTCATCCATTGCTCAATAGTGTTGAATATAAGGTAACAGCGCCGCTTATTGTTGTTGATGTAACACATCAAAATGAAGCAGTTAAAACAGGACCTATTGATGTATGAATTGAGTTTTACACCGAAGCAAACAAACCGATTCCAGACAAAACGTTAGCTTACTGTTTGGTAATCCATGATCGTTTAATTGAATACACTCTAACAAATGAAATCATAAGAATAATTTAAATATAAAATCAATTTTTTTCACAATTTATATATAACAAATCAATAAAAGAACAAAAATGATTCATATATAAATCAACTCGTTTTGCTTTATTTATAACGGCACAGTTGAGTATGGTCATGCTTATGATGACGCTTTCAATCTCTAGCTTAATTTATCATTAACCCCCGCAGCCGTCGCAGCCGCCTTTGCTGCTTTCATACTTTGTCTTTACATTAGTCAACCAACTCATATTAAATTTATTAAAATGCTTAACAACTACCTTGCTGCCTTATCTTGAACTTGTGGTTTTTGGCACGCTTATTACGCTTACTATGAAGCTTGGACTTATCATCTTTAACCTGAAATTTGTAGAGACTTAAATTCATAAACATATTAAACAAGCATGGGAAAAATAACAAATATTTAACTTCTTCACTGTTTCCTTATCTTAAACTTGCGGTTTTAGGCCCGCTTATTACGCATACTATGAAGCTGCAGGTTATCACCTTAAACTTGAAGTTTTTGCAGCGACTTAAATATATAAACATTATGCTTGCTATGCTTGCTATGTTGTGCAGCGACTCTCACTTAACACAAGCCAAGACAGGTTATTTTGGCGTTTGACGCAAGCGCATCACTTAACTTTAAAGCCGGAGGATGGGATAGATAGCCCGGGCTAATGACGTAGCAGTTAGCCCAAAACTAGAGTAGACAAGGAGGTTAGAGTAGCTTTGTGCAGCGACTCTCACTTAACAACAAAGCCGGATGGTGGGATAGATAGCCCGAGCTACTGACGTAGCAGTTAGCCCTTGACTAGAATAAATAGAGTAGCGTTGTGCAGCGACTTTCACTTAACACAAGCTAAGATGGGTTGTTTTGGCGTTTGACGAAAGCGTATCACTTAACTTCAAACAGGATTGTTTTGGAGGAGGTAACTTGAGCAGCGACTCTCACTTAACTCAGGTCGGAACTAGGATGGACGGACAAGGTGGAAAAGGGAAGGGACGGAAGGTAGGTGGAAAAGGGATTGTGGTGGGGTTCCTAGCAAGGAGCAATTTATAAAGTACGTTAATCTAAAAGTAAGCACTCCTAGGTGACTACCATGTAGTCGAACTTTATTTACTTTGATTTAATTTAAACAATTTAGAAAAAAAGAAAAAGAATATATACAGGGTTTCCAATATTCGAAGCGCCCATCTGGCAACACTGTAACTTTCCGCAGTGATGCCAAATCGACTAATGACATACCGCGTTTGAAGCGTCATTCCAAGCAAATGTTTACAATGGAACAGTACACGCCACGCGAACGCTCTAAAATTGTTGAAATTTACATTCAACAAAACAAGTCAATAGTAAGAGCAATTTTGGCATAAAATTATCATGAGCGATGAAGCTCATTTTCAGTTGAACGGAACGGTAAACAAACAAAATTGCCGTATTTATGCCACTGAAAATCCACAAGAGATTCAAGAGGTACCTCTTCACGATGCAAAAGTCACTGTTTGGTGCGGCGTTTGTGCTAAAATGCTCATTGGGCCGTTCTTTTTCGAAGATGATAATGGCCACAGAGTTACTGTCAATCAGGAGCGTTATCGCGATATGATAAACAATTTTTTCATGCCAATCGTTCGTCGAAAGCGTATCAGGCACTACTGGTTTTAACAAGACGGTGCGCCACCACACACAAGCCGCACTACAATCGATTTTTTGAAGCAATTGTTCCCTGGCCGTTTGATGTCAAAAAATTGTGATTTCGATTGGCCGCCAAGATCACCAGATTTAACGCCTTCAGACTTCTTTTTGTGGGGTTATTTGTTGAAAATTGTTCAAAAGAAAATTGTTATCTAAAATATATTAAAATAAAAAAAATTTTCTTTAAATAAAATATATATAAAAAAAGCTACAAGCCTTCGCACCAAAACTGGCGATCCTGAAACGAACCACATCAAGACCTTTCAACAAGAATTTATTACGACATAAACACTTCATTTGGGTCAGCAACAAAGTGACACCAATTCTGCTACAGAGTCCCAAGCAACTCTAATGGCAACAACTCACTAAAAGAAATTGGCACTACATCAGCAGATGGCTTAGTTAATGAGAATCGGCCAAATCAAACACGTTCCACAACCGATACGTTACCAACAAGAGCTACGCCAACGCCCACTACACCTACTGTTGACACAGCTACAGCAGCACCAGCAACTGCTTCTGCACCAAGAACAACAGCCACAGATAAACCAGCAGCAGGCACAACATTATCCGCAAACGCCACCTTAAGTTCCTCCTCAGTCGTCACTACCGCCGGTGCCAAAACAGCTACAAACACAGCGCTCCAACAACTAACAACATCGCTCAGTTCACCAACTACAACTTCCACGCCAACAACAACAGCGTTTATAACAACAACTACAGCTACAGTTGCAGGCAGGAACAGTAATAAAATTCGCACTGCTCACGTTATCATCAACCGCATAAACAACACAATTATTGCTGCGTACAGCATCATTACACAGCGACTGCAACATGCAATAATTATAACTAAACCACCGATAACACCTGCATCAGCAACAACTACAACAGCGCTAAGCAACAGCAACAGCACCATCACCAACATTAGCAATAGCAACAGCATCAGCAACCACAATAATAATAATAATCATATTCAAATTCTGCAACAAACACAGCATCACCAGCAACAAGCACAACAACAACAGCAACAATAAGAACAACAACATTTGCAATAGGAACAACAACAACATTGGCAGCAGCAACAATTTTCTTTCTACATAAAAAAAAATAATTGTATGCTATGTTAAAATTTTTTTTTGACATTTATAAAATTTTTTTTCAGGTTGCGTATCATTTTAGATTACCACGAGGCACACAACGTAGCTTCTAAAACGGACTTTAGACGATAGGGTCGTAAGTCTCACTTTCGTAGGCACTACACTACACTAGGGACATAGGTACACCAAAAAAAAAAAAAAGGGAAGAGTTAGGATTTTCAAGCTTAAAAAAAATAGTAGAAGCAAATCTAGAGGGAAAAATGCTACGAACACCCCCACACACACCCCTTACTCCACATCCACCCCTTGGAGATAACACACCATTCACAGTCTTTGTGACTAACCCTCTCACACCGCCAACACAAATACACACGGTTGCGGTAAAATTATCTACATTCTGGACGAGTTGTCCAGACGCTTGGTTCGCACATGGGAAATACAATTCCAAGCGAAAGGAATCACAGTTGATAAGACTAAATACGAATACCTGGTAACATCGTTACCACAAGAAGTCATAGTCACTGTGCTAGAATTTATCCAAAAACCGCCAACACAAAACACATACGAAGGGCTTAAAAAGGCATTGCTCGATAGATTTTCACTGAGCGAAAACAAGCTATTTGATTAAATCCTTTCGGATTCTGAGATGGGTGACCAAAGGCCATCTCAGTTCTATCGGTCACTTCTTCTACTAGCTGTATCAACAGTTAGTGGCGATTTAATTTACAAATTATGGTTACGCAAGTTGCCAAATATTTAAATAACGCCTTGACCGGGTCCGGACACAGAGAACTAGAGGCACTCTTAAAACTAGCAGACGATTTATGGGAAGTCATGACTGGTAGTTAAATTTCTACCATGTCTAAAAAGCCAGCTTCCATCTCAGAAGAAGTAATGGCGATTACCCAACGTTTCGCGGAGACCACGTCCAAAATTTTAGAAAACTTTAATAAGTTGACACTGGAGGTACAAGAACTGAGAAGTGAACGTTCTCGATCACAAAGCTCAAACTTCCAAAGGTACTCCAGACGTCGTTCATCTAGAAGAGAAGTGTCACAACAATGACCGGCCAACTGGGTTTGTAGGTACCACTACAAATTTGGCAGAGCGGCCAGACTCATTGACCCCCTTACAAAATTATCCGTCAACGCAATTTCGAGATATTCCGAAACACAATTACCAAAACTATTTATACTCGACGATAAGTACACACAGTTACTCAAACAATTCCCTTCACTATTCACAGAACCAGATTACACTGCACCAATCAAACACAAAATAGTACACCACATAGTTACAGAAGGACAGTTACCATTCACACGACCACGACGTTTAGACCTATCAAAATTAAAAATCGCAAAACAAGAATTCGACTTTCTAGTCAAGTCAGAATTTGTAGACCGTCCGACTCAAAAACCTCTTCTCCACTACACCTTGTAGCCAAACGCGAACCAAATGACTGGAGACCATATGGCGACTACAGACGGCTGAACCCTATTACTGTACCTGACCGTTACCCTTTACCACATATACACGAATTTTCCATCAACTAACACAACACAAACTTTTATTCAAAAATTGACCTGGTCAGAGCCTATCACCAGATACCGATGGCTCCTAGCGACATCCACAAAACAGCCATAACAACACCTTTCGGAATGTTCGAATTTCTCCGAATGCCTTTTGGCTTGAGAAATTCAGCACAGACATTCCAAAGATTTATACACGAAGTCTTACAGGGACTAGATTTCATTTTTGTTTATTTAGACGACATACTTATAGCTAGCGAGACCGAGACAGAACACATAAAACACTTAACACAAGTTTTCCAAATACTTTCAGAATACGGCTTAAACATTAAATCTAACAAATGCACTTTCGGAGCATCAGACATAAACTTCCTCAGTTATAACATTTCTAAACAAGGTATCCGACCTTCAGAAGAACGTACACAGTGCATACGAGACCACCCACAACCCACCACAGTCAAACAAATGCAAAAATTCATAGGCATGACAAATTACTACCACCGTTGTATCCCAAAACTCGCACACATGCTAGGCCCAATTTATGACATGGTCACCGTAGCATCAAAAACAAAAAACAAACAGTTACACTGGACAGAGAACACACTACAGGCATTTCCAACAATCAAAGATAGTTTTGCAAAGGAAACACTACTCAATCACATCAGTAGTAATGCAAAATTATCGATTGCCGTAGACGCATCAAACACAGCCATTGGTGGCGTTTTACAACAACAGAATAAAGGTACACTAGAACCATTAGCCTTTTTCTCAAAAAAGTTATCAAAGTCAGAAACGAAGTACAGTACATTCGACAGAGAATTACTAGCCATATACTTAAACATCAAACACTTTAGACACTACCTAGAAGGAAACAATTTTACGGTATACACAGATCACAAACCACTGATTAACGCTATACATTCACAAACAGAACGCAGTCCCAGACAAACAAGACACTTAGAATACACAATTCACACATGACATTAAACACATTAAAGGTTCAGAAAACACTGTAGCAGATGCACTTTCACGAGCTGAAATAGAAGCTTTTGCCTGTACAGACATCAACCTGAGAACACTACACAAAGAACAGAACACAGACACAGAATTGCAAGATATACTAAATAGCCACAGATACAAGCTCGAACAGATACTCATACCGGTACTCAACATTAAAATTTGGTGCGAACAGAAAAATTCTTTAACACGACCTTACATACCACAAACTTTACGAAAACAAGTATTCGAACAACATAGCAAATATGAATACACACCTTAACAAATGGGCACAAGAATGCGTTAGATGTCAACGCTCAAAAATACACAAGCACACGAAGACAACACCACACAAAATCAGCATACCACACGGCCGTATCGAACATATCCACGTTGATATAGTCGGTCCTTTGCCAATTTCAAAAGGGTATAGATACCTACTTACCGTAGTCGACAGGAACACTCGTTGGCCAGAAGCATATCCGCTGAAAGACACAAACACCGACACGATAGTCGACACTCTTCAAAGAGAGTTTATTTCACGTTTTGGAGTTCCATTGAAGGTTACCTCTGATCGAGGAGCACAATTCACTTCCGCGACCTTTAACACATTTTTAAAAAATCTCGGTTGCCAACATATAACTACTTCGGCTTACCACCCACAAGCCAACGGCATGGTAGAGCGTTTCCACCGCCAGTTAAAGGTTTCCCTTATCGTGACAAACAACCACTCAAATTGGTTCACAGAGTTGCCACTAGTTCTTCTGGGCCTTAGATCCTCCGTCAAAGAAGACATCAAAGCGTCGCCAGCTGAGATGGTCTTTGGCCAGCCGCTCAGATTACCGAAACAAATAGTAATTCGCAACAATGAAGCTTTAAACCCTTCAGAGATGCTTCCAAATATCAAAAAAATAGTCGAAAACAAACAATCACACATTTCACACCATAACACAAAATTCCAACAACACGTTCCTAAGGAACTCAACACTAGTAAATTTGTCTTCGTTAGAAACGACACCATACACAGCAAACTCAAGGAACCCTATGATGGACCTTTCGAAGTAATCAACCGAAACCCAAAATACTTCACAATACTCAAAAATAACACACATACTACAGTTAGTTTAGACCGTTTAACCGTAACACTGGTACTATTTACATATGTAAATATTTCACTTTTAAATTGACTACAAATTTGATGTTTTTGGCACGATTTGAATATAATTTACATTCAGTGGCTAATTTTGTTTATTTAAACAAATTTAAAAATTTAAAATAAAATGTAAATTATATTCAAATCGTGCCAAAAACATCAAATTTGTAGCCATTTAAAAAGTGATATATTTACATATGTAAATAGTACCAGTGTTAGGGTTAAAACCAGCATCAATTAATACAGACACAACAACTATTGGGGGTTGGAATTAATTTTAAAGGTTTTTTTCGGTTTTTGAGCATTTATTTAGAAACAACGGTACAATGTATATTATTCAAAGTATTGTCCATTTTTAGCTACAACATTTTCCCATCTTTCTGGCAGCATATGTATTCCGCGCCGGAAGAACGATTCGTCTTTTGAGGCAATCCACGAATCGACCCATTTTTTGGTATCCTCGTAAGAAGTGAAGCGCTGCTCAGCCAAGCCATGCGTCATCGATCTGAATAGGTGGTAGTCGGAAGGGGCTATGTCTGGGCTATAAGGCGGGTGGGGTAGCACATCCCAATTCAGCGCCTCCAACGTTTCCTTGACGGTTCTTGCAACATGTGGCCGTGCGTTGTCATGTTGAAAAACCACTTTGTCGTGTCTTTTGGCATATTCCGGCCGTTTAACCTTTAATGCTCGGCTCAATTGCATCAATTGTTGTTGGTAGCGTTCCCCAGTGATGGTTTCGTTAGGTTTTAGCAGCTCATAGTACACGACACCCTTCTGATCCCACCAAATACACAGCATAAGCTTGGCGCCATGAATATTCGGCTTGGCCCTCGATGTTGATGCATGGCCGGGTGGTCCGCACGATTTTTTTCGCTTAGGATTATCGTAATGGATCCACTTTTCATCGACAGTGACAATACGATGCAAAAAACTCTTCCTTTTATGCCGTTGAAGCAGTTGTTCGCACATGCAAAATCGCCGTTCAACGTCTCTCGGCTTCAACTGGTACGGCACCCAATTTCCTTGCTTTTGAATCATTCCCATGGCCTTCAAGCGTTTGCCGACCGTTGATAAGTCGACGCCCAATGATTCTGACAATTCTTGAAGGGTTTGACACGGGTCTTCATTGAGCAAAGCCTCCAATTCCTCATCTTCAAACTTTTTCGGCTGGCCCGGACGCTCTTTGTCTTCCGTATCAAAATCACCACTTTTAAACCGACGGAACCAGTACTCACAAGTAGAAATCGATGGAGCATAGTCCCCGTAAGCCTCAGTAAGCGTGCGTTGTGCTTCAACCGCTTTTTTCTTCAAATGGAAGCACAAAAGTAAACCTTCCCGCAAATTGCGTTTTGTTGGAACGAAAGTCGACATGTTCACAGAGAAAAAAATATATGTTGTTTACACTTCAGTGGAATGACACATACTGAAAAATGAAGCTTACACAATGTGCTTTGAAATGAATATAGTCACAGGTGTGCCCGATGCGATCTATTGATAGTTACGCCATCTCTTAGAAAACCTTTAAAACTAATTCCAACCCCAATACAACACAATCTAAAAGAAAGGTAAATTTTAACTTACTCAGAAATACAACAAGATTCATTTGAGGAGGGGGAATAATTTGGTGCTCTGTTACATCACCACATAGAGTAAATCTCTACATTCTATTTTACCCTTTGTAACATTAATGCTTACCTTTTGTTACATTACTACACTCAGAAAAAAACACCTATCTTTTTGTGATAAAAATTTTCTCTATTTTCGATAATAGAAATTTTCTTTATTTCAAATAAAATTTACTTCAATTATAATAAATTTTCATATATTCGAAGAAATATTTCCTTCCTTGTGGGAAATGAAAATATTTCATGTCTCTAATAATGATAATAATTTTTCTCTCACTGAAAAAATCTCATTTATAGAGAATGAAAAATGTTCTGTATTGTTGATAAATAATTCACTATGCGAAATATTTTCTTCAATAACAACAAATCCTTTCTCAAAAATTAAAAAGGCTTCTTCTCAAAAATCGATACATTTTTCTTATATTGAATGAGGTACGAAAAAATAGAAAGCGTGAGAGCAATTGATTAATGTTGTGAAAAGCAAGTGTTGCATATTCTGCATATTATGACGATTGTTCCTTCAAAAGGTTTTTTTTACTTAACATAGCTACACAAAGTGATGTTGTTTATTACTACTATTTCTTTGGATGCATTTACAAAATCGTTTTTCAGAATAAATTTCTGGAATATTTATAAAGAGTCCCGAAAAACAATGCCACAACAATAATTCTACCTCTTAACACATTTTTAACTAATATTTTTAAAACCGAATCACTCATATTAATGCTTCTACTTTGCGTAGAACTGAGTTAAAACAAAGGTTTGACAAAAATAATTTTTAAATCGTTTTAAAGAAAAATGTACGCAATAAAGAAATATGTTGTATCAATGTTGAGAAAATATATCTTTCTTTTAAATAAAGTGTTATTTTTTGTGAGAAACTATAAACGCAACTTAAAGAAAACATTTAATAAAATTAAATAAATATATCTCTGTTTTCGGGATTTTACACAATGAAGAAAACGGTTGAACGTATTATAAAGAAATATTTTTCTATTAAAGAGAAGGTGTCTTTTATTAATGAGAAAATATTTCTCTTTTTTGTGGAAGCTTTTTGCCATTTTTAGGAAATTTTTGGGATCACATTTAGAGAAAAGCATTCTCTGGAGCAAAGTCAATACCATTTTTCACTAAATACGATGCCATTTTTCTCATTTTCCGATAAACTTTTTTCTGAGTGTACTTACCTTTTGTTACATTGATACTTACCTTTAGTTACATAAATACTTACCTCTCCTGACGTTGATTTTTATCTTAACTTAATTTCACTTACCTTGGTTTATCATTAATAACGTATTATATCATTTTAGCAATTATTGAAAATACTTACACTTGTCTATAAAACACTTGTTATAAAAAAACATTTTGATTTTCATTTTGAAAATTTCAGTTGTGAAAATTGTTCAAATGAAAAAGTCACAAAATAAAATTGTTATCTAAAATATATTAAAATAAAAAAATTTTTCTTTAAATAAAATATGTATAAAAAAAGCTACAAGCCTTCGCACCAAATATATATATCTATCAATACATTCGCCAAGAGTATTACTAAAATAAAGACATTCATCAAGAGTATTACTAATATATGTACATTCATTAATTTTACATTTCCCTTTTGTTAAACAAAGAAACAGAAAAAAATGACAACACCCGCCACACATGTGCTTTCGTCGCAATCTCGTTGACGACTAAATAAAATGAATAGCAAATTGTTTTCTTCCAGTGTTATTTCGTCACTCTCACCAATACTACTACCTTGGGCATCTATGATTTAAATTGTACTTGAATTTTGTACGGAAACAGGCCTAATATTAAACTTACGATGGCAAAAGAATAGAATACAGATCGCGTAGCAAACGTCCTAAACTTTTATTTTAATAATATTTCATCAAAAAACATACGGCCCATAACCTGTTGTTAGTGAATTGGAAAATTATTATAAACAAAAGAAACTCTACTTGCTTATTTAAGATCAAAGTTGAAGGGAGGTGTTTTTATTTTTCTTTTCTTAAACACAAAAATTACATTTGGCAAAAGCTTTCTGCTGGCATAAACTGCAGCTATTTTTCTAAGTAATTTATTTCTAAGTAATATTCATTTACAACACAAAGCCCTTTTTTTATAAATTCAAATCGTTGAGACAAGGGCAGCGCAATAAAGTTTGAACAGTTTTCAATACAGCTGGGTCGATTTGCAAACGCATGTTGCCTGGGCGATTTTGGGTTCGGATATGAAAAGTAATTTTATAGAAAAGGGGTTTTTTAATTCATTAGGAATTTTTTTCAAGCAATTTGTAGTATAAAAACGTGCACAGCTAGAGCTAAACTGATGCCAGAAATAAAATCCTCGCACCCCATTCAACCTTGGGGTTGAAATAAAGGGTTATTTTAAATACATCCGTGTGTTTATAATTCTGCATAAATTTTTAAATATATCCGAATTTTACTCCCCTCAAAATCTCTGAACATTCGGACTAAAAAAAATAATATTTATTGAATAATATCATAAAAAGGAGAAAATTGGGACCTCTCTCTCCACAAACATTCAAACTTAGAGAAACATTAAATTGTAAAAAATACCTCTTTTTATAAATTGTGTGAAATTTAGGTTGGACATAAAATTTGTTTTTTACAATAACTTATTCATGGGCTTCTGGGTATGCGCAATCCATTGGTGAAATAAAAATTGGGGATTTTAAAACAAAAAAGTTGACTTTTTAAATGTTTTTCAACACAACAAATTTTTATTTAAATTTTGACTTGGACCTAACTTTTTTCCTTTTTACACAGCCAAAACTTTAAAATTTATAGCTTAGGCTGTAGAAAATTTTATCACGTTATAAAAAATTGTCCGTAGTACTTACCGTGCTTTCTACAGTGACATTTGTAAACATAATTTTTTTAAAACTACTAATTTATAAAAAGCGATATTTTTACAATTCAATATTTGCTCAAAATTAGAATGTTTGAAGAGAATGGTCCCAATTTTCAACTTTTCCATGATATTATTTCTTAAAATTTTTTTGAAGTGAAAACTTCTTTAGGCGCGTTGAACGATTTTGGTAGAGGGTAAATCATTGGGTTGCATCATCGTATTTTTCCAAGGAAATCGTCCACAATCGGCCGCAAGCTCACAAAGAAATCAATTGGAAACTCCTGAAATTAATGCATATAATCTCTTTGTTAGTATAAAAATACTTAAGTTAGGTTGCAATAAGATGTTTGCAACCAAAACATATTATTAGTTCGGTTTATATTAGTATATATATGCCTTTAAAGTTTGGCAATTTCTTCAGTTGTTGTATTTGTCAACATTTTTGGAAAATTTGCTTTTACTCAAACAGCTGCTATTCATGGTGAGATTTAAAAATGGATCGATCTTCTTCTCTTTCTGCTTTTTTCTGCTGGAACTTCGTTTGCAAACAAGAAAAATAATGTATGGATTGAGTGTTTTAACATTTTAATCTTTAAGTTGTGATAAAGGAATATGTTGAACATTTAAATAATGACATGCATGCTCTTATTTTATTACATATCGTCAAACAAAGTTTGACAATTTTCATACTTGTTGTATTTGTCAGTGGCTTTTTATTTTCACCACTGCGGCATTTTATATTCAGAGTTGTCAACTATGGCTGTGTGTCAATCGGAAAGTTTTCAGTCGTGGTAAGATAGAAAATATCAAGTTGAATAAAATTTGTGTGTGTTGTAATAAATTTGTCTTTTTTGCTGTGTCAAATGGACGATGAAATTTTGACAAATACAAATTTTGACGTTGCAAATTTCGGTCGTGTTTTAGCGCAAATATTTTATTTTATTCGCATTTTATCAATTTGCGACATATTTAATTCGAGAGCTTGTACTTGCAACATATTTCGTAAACTTGTAATATTGTAAACTTAAAAAACTTAAAAAATAACAAATTAATGAAAAAAATGAACGAAAGTGCTTGAGTTTGTGTCTGCCTGTGTGTGGGCCAACGGTCTCCAACATCAGCAAGTGCAGCAAAGTTAAATTGGCTTTCATTGCTGGCGAGCGTCCTCCAAGTGCCACCACCAGCAAGTGCAGTGCAAAATTTGTTGCTAGCCAACATCCTCTAAGTGCCATCACCAGTAGCACAAGCAAGTGCTAAGTGCTTGCTAGCAGGCAAACAGAAAATATAGCATGCAAAGTGCTGTATATTTTACGCCGCCAATTCGGTTCATCCCCTCTAACTCTGCGCAACCGCTGGGATCTTGTAATTGTCTTTGCATTGTTTTTGTAAATTTGCTAAGTAGTAATTGTTATACAGTAAGCTTTAATTTTTTGTGGATGTTTATTTGTAGCTACAGTCAGCATATGACATCGAACTAATTTAGAAAACAGTTTAACATATGAATTAAAGAATTGGTAAATCTATTTGTTTTTAGTAAAAGTGTTACCGTATCGGAAATATATATATATATGAATATATGTGTATTATACATGTATATATACATGTATATTAGGGCGGGTCAATTTGTATGGACGAATTTTTTGGAGGTCTGGCTCAGCGAAATTCGTAAAATACATGTAATTTCAAGACTTTTTCTCCACTACAGCATATACAAATTCTGAAAAAAAGCTGTGCGGACTTTCGTAAATAGATTTTGTTCTCAATTATAAAATATGAATGTATGAATGTATGTGTATGAATCTATTTACGAAAGTCCGCACAGCTTTTTTTCAGAATTTGTATATGCTGTAGTGGAGAAAAAGTCTTGAAATTACATGTATTTTACGAATTTCGCTGAGCCAGAATTTGACCCGCCCTAATGTATATATATATATATATACATATTTACATATATATAGTTCATATATATGTACAATTTAGCTCATTGAGGAAATTTAAAGAATATTTATGTATATTTATATAATAACAATTACGTATTAAACCTGCGAAATAATTAATATTTTCAGTAGTAATTGAATAACTAAAGTCTGCTTATCCTAAGCATTCTATTTTTTAAAACTGTTTAGCTTTAATTTCTTATATGAATTATATATATTTTATAAGCTATAGGTATTTCTTAATTTTAGAATATTCTATTTTTAATACACAACGCAATAAAGATATGGTGAACATGTATATTGTGTGTCATGATATAAATAGATATAAATAAGCTTTAATATTGTATTTATATAAATTCAATAATGAAATAATTTAAATAAATTACTTTAATTATATGTATTTTTGATATGGTAACACTTTTCCTTAAAATAGTTTCAGTACTATATATAAAAATTTAATAAATTGTTATAAGCTCTTAACAAAAATAATTCTAATTTCATATGCCGACTGTAGCTACACGATTAGAATTCACAACGTCTACAAAAAATTTCCGGCTAACTGCGCCAACAACAATTACCAAGGAAATCTACAAACAAGGACGCACAGAGTAGAACAAGATCAGAGCGGAACTTTTAAAACTTTTTGATTTCATCCTACATGTAGGACGGGCTGCAGCATGAGCTTTCGCACATCCTACATGTCCGTCCGACCTGTCAAATCCATCCTACATGTAGGATAGTCGAAACCCCCTATTAGCATGAAAATTCTTATATAGCAGTAAGGCGGTCCGTGGCAGGACAACGTCTTCCAGGGAATACTAATATTTTATATATAGGTTTTCGCTTCGGTCGGCAGTCCTCTCACTGCTATACTTTTTTATTTTTTTTTTAGTAAGCGCACAGTGATATTTGTAAACATAATTTTTTAAAACTACTAATTTATGCAAAGTGATATTTTTACAATTCAATATTTGCTTACTTGTTTTCCTTTTTACACAGCCAAAATTTTAAAATCTATAGCATAGGCTGTAGAGAATTTTATTACGTTAAAAAAATTGTCCGTAGTACTTACCGTGCTTTCTACAGTGATATTTGTAAACACAATTTTTTTAAAACTACTAATTTATAAAAAGTGATATTTTTACAATTCAATATTTGCTCAAAATTAGAATGTTTGAAGAGGATGGTCCTAATTTTCAACTTTTCCATGATACTATTTTTTAAATATAATTTTTTTTTAGTAAGCGCATATGTCAATGTAAACACTAGGGCGTATCGAAAAATTTATATCGTATTCTAAGAGGTTTAAAAAGTTGTATGGGGTGGCCAAGATCTCCCAAAAAATTTTGTAAGGAAAAATAAGGCCGTCTTCCTTTCCTGCAAAGGCAGAGTTGTTTGTTAAGAAAAACAGTAAAAAATTACGATCTCAAAATGCCATAAAGGTCCTGTATGAAGGATATTCGAATCTAAAGATACATTCGAGGTAGCAAAGAACTTTTATTTGCTATCTGATTGTCTAAATTTTGGAGATTTTGATTGTAGTGTTGACGTTTTTCTTAAATTTGGTGAATTAATAATTTGCATATGTATTTTCTGGTTTTTTAGAAATGTATACTTGAATGCAATTTTTTAACTTTATCAAAAAAATTAATATAATGTTGATTTTATTTGATTTAAATACCAATTATAAATGTATGATAGTTAAAATCATACTTTACAATAATCATACATTAAATTAATATAATGTTTTCTATTTCGGGCACCAGAAGTGGAACCGAAAAAGATAATTTTCTCAATTCGAATTCTGCAAAAAGTTTGAACAACTCCCTGTCAAAGAGTATCAGTTAACAACACCAGGTTATGAGCACGGTTTTTTTCCTATTTCGACTTTTTAATAAATTTTTCCTTCCTGGTATGAATTTTATTATTTCGTTAAAAAACCTCAACTCAGCATTTACAAAAATGTTACACAAAAATTCTTAGTTTCTGACTTAAAAATTGCCATTCGATGCGTCTCAATTGACTTAACAATTCTGTGGTCAAAAGCACTAAGCGCTTAAGTCAAAAATTGCTGTTTCGAGTAATCTCGTGTTAAAGTTTTCAATCGCCATATGAATTGTATGAAAGAGTCTTTTGTTTTTGTGTCATAACTTTGGCTAGGGTCATGCTAGAAGCTCCAGATTTTGTGTGCTTATAAAGCTATATGCTTGAAACACATCTACATCAATAACTCAGTTTTGTCTTAAGTCGACTTAAGCGCTTAGTGCTTTTGACCACAGAATTGTTGTTAAGAAGTGTTTTAATAAAATAATAACCATAAAGAAGATATGAACAAAATTGTTTCTTTTCATGCTTGAAATAACTTTTTTAAATATCAAAATAGGAAAAAAAATCGTGGCGTTTTCCTGCTTTTTTAAAAAATATATTTTTAGACAAGGTTTTTTCGAAACTATTTGCAGAATTCGAATTGAGAAAATTATCCTCGGTACCACTTCTGGTGCCTGAGATATAAAACCTTTTATTCATTTTTTCCTGACCACCCTTCAACATTTGAGACCTCTTAGAATGTGAAATTCGAAAAAATTGTAATTCGATACGCCCTAGTGAACACCTCTATTGCACATGTTCAATTTTCCTTTGGAAAATTCCTTTGGAAGGGTTTGGAATTTTCTTTAAAACAGCTTCTAGAAATCAAAAATAAATTCGATATTCGTGTAAACGGATGGATCACAAATAAGTTTAAAAGATATGGGTTGCAAAATTTCTAAAAAAATATTTAGTAATTTGTTTTTTTTTTATATAAACTTAAAAATGTGGATTTTTGGACGAAGCCAAATACTAACAAAATTTTTTTGAAGTAAAACAATAATAAAATTTGGCCTTGCTTTCGTTATTTATTTATTTCAGTACAAAAAACGGCAATCATTAAAGAATCCAGTCTGGTTAAATAGGCCGGAAAATATGCAATTTTCATTAATCTTTTTTGGAAAAAGTAAATAGTATAGGTACTCTAAACTTTTTATGCATATTTACAGTACTTTTAAGAATATCGTATAAAATTTCCAGATTATAATAAATAAATATTTAATTAATATACAGCAAGCCACGGGGCGACGTGGACCAATGCTTAAAAACGAACTGAGTTGGCGACCTTCCCACAAGTCACAAAATTCATCTGAAACTATTTTTCTGTTGAGTTTGAATGTGAATATGGAATAATTTTTGTAATTTTTACTGAAAACTTTCGTTACTTTTTTTTTATAGAAATTCCAATATGAAATTTATCAATGAGATTATGGTCCATTGACAATTTAATATCTCGTTTTTTGAAAAAAACTACATAAAGATTCGTTAAAATTGACCAAGTTATGAAAGTCGCAAGCTCAAAAACGTAGTTTTAAAGAAAACAAGTTTAAAGTTTTAAACATAGTGCGTTTCCTGCTTTGACGCGGTCGGCTCGGAGGCTCATAACTTTTAAACTATAACGAATTTCTATTTAGCCTTTTAGAATGATATTTTACACAGTTATTACAGCTATCGACAAATGCAAAAGAAAAATATAAATTGTGCATTACAAAAAAGCAAAAACATTCCGCAAATATTCTGCTATTTTGGACCGAAGCCGAAGCCTGAGCCGAAGGTTAAAAAATCGGCCGAATATGCCAAATACCGAAGTCGAATGTTCGGTCGGACACTAATATCTTGTCTTCACTTAAACTTTAATAACTTTTAGAAATGTCATTCGACTTAAATGTCATTAGAGTCCTTTTGCAATAAACGTTTTAAATCGAGACTTTTTATTTTTTTCAAACGTGCAATGTCACCTTAAGTTTTTGCAAAAAGTGTAATATTAAATTAATAAAAAAATTACAACTCAACTGTATCTTGGCAAAAACTTATGCATAACAAAAAATGACCCAGTCAAGTTTTATCTGCTTGCTATACTTGGTGGTATATTGTTTCTTAAACATATTCCAATTAGTGAAGTTATATAGTAACTGAAAAATCGAATTTCTCAATTTTCTGAAAACGCTACCTAGGAAAAAATCATTTTCGTATTTAGCAACCACAAATTAGAAAAAAAAGTTTACTTAATTTTACAATATCAGTGTATTTCTTAATAAATTTCATTTATATTTATTTTAGATCGTAAAACACCAACAAATATAAAGGAAACCAATAGCAAACATTCAGAAAAACAACAAAAAATTGTGCTAGATGAAGAACCAACGGGACTTGCAAAGTACAAAACCGGAGATCTAATCGAATGCATTGTTGGTCTGTTAAACCCGAATATTTTTCTGAATTTCGAGACAAAATTGTCTTTACTTAAACTTTGTGCACGTCTTACTAAGGATTTTCAAAATGCAAAAACTTTTGTTCAAATTGGTGGAATTCAAATATTGCTGAAAATGAACCAATCTTGTGGCCTAATGGGATTTCCAACATATGCTATAATCATAATACGTCATGTTCTAGAAGCACCAAAAGTTTTACAAGAGTCTATTGAACGCATCCTATCAGCTAGATCAGTCCAATCTGTACCGGTGGGTCATCGAGATCTTATATATATTTTAACTCAAGTGTCATCAGCAGTTGCTAGAGATCCACACATATTTTTAGCTGCTTCCATGAAAATTCTACGCGGTGATTATTCAGCCAACCAAATGCTTTCCATTGATGAATCGAAATTTCTAGTCAAATCGAAAACATTAATAAATCGAAGAGATGGAATTTCGTCCAATTTTGATAACTCCGAAGTTATCTCACCAGAAAGCAATGTTTCAGTTAAAGTTATCAAGGACTTGCTATGTGCAATTGTGCAACCGTGTTGTCACTATGGCGGACAACAACTTAAAAATACCGAAGCCAACACTAAACGATATCAACTTAAATTAAGTACAGGACCAAAACTTAACGATGTATGTATATTAATTAGGGTGGGCCAATTTGATGAAATGTTTTTTCTTTTTAAATTAGAAATGAGTCATTCAAAAGTGTTTACGTAGGTTTTTTTGCGAAAGTATCTCATTTCGTTTGACAACTGCTTGTCTGTGGCTGTTTTTATGTATTTTTTGTTTGACGTTTTTCTTTGTTTTTGTGTTCGGTGTTTTTTATGCATTCTCCATTGAATGCGCTCGAAATAGTTTGTAATAAGTTAAAAGAACATTTCCAATCTCATTCATTTGTTTCAAATGAGTTGAATTGCAATTGAGAATTTTGTATGGGAAATGAGATGATTTCGTTTATCATCTGGCTGAATGAGCTGAAATGAATCATTTGGCCCAGTGTAAACGTAGTATAAAATAAATAACCAGACAGGTGATGTGCGTTTGGAACTAAAATTATTTTATTTTACAAACCATCTGAGCAAATACTTAAATTATTTTTCGCCATCACATCGCTGCACTTAAATAATAACTTTAATTCGATTTACATCTGCCATTTCATTGGTTTTATTATTTGCTCTATTCTGCGCTCAATTTACTCCATCCACCCATGAATAGGTGCATGTAGAGTAGGGCTTAAGCCCGCTCAAAATGAAAAAAGAAACATCAATTTGGTTCTCTCAGCGCTCAGAAAATTAAACACGAGAAGTTATTTTGACAGTTCTCGCCCTACTCTGTTTGGATAAAACTGCGGTAAAAACTGCGGCGAAGTTGCCGCTTTTTGATCGTTCTATAAATTTTAATTATCACAAACACTTCAAAAAGCCGTATCTACATCAACTGTGCGTTTTATATAGTTCTAGCAGGTAGATCTGTGAAGTACTAAGTATATACTTTAACTTTGCCAATACTAACTTATAATTAAAACTTTCCTGTACTAAAATTTAAACCAAAGAAATATTACAGCGTTATTTTTATCTTTTTGGTTTAAATTTGAGAACAATTCTGTATTACTTTTTGTTTTTAATGCAATTCATACTAAATTCTAGTACATTGGACAAGCGCGTCAGAAGCTAATTTCATCTGGGGGACAGTACAAATGGGGGGGGGGGGCAAAAAAATTCAATCCTTAAAAGAAACATGAATATGAATAAACAAATTTTTTATTTTAGTTTTAAAATTCTATAAAAAAAAAACTACTGGATATTTTCTCAAATTTCTTTTTTTATTTGAAAGTACAATCCTTCCGGTTAATAATGGAAAATAATTTCATTCAAATGGCTGCCTCGGCTGGCCATGCAGTAGCCTATACCATCGGTTCAATTTTTAAGCACATTATCGATTGTGTGCAGCTGTATTTCACCAATGGCTTCACGAATATTGTCCTTTAAAGCGTCAATTGTCTCTGGCTTGTCGGCGTAACACTTATCTTTGAGGGCACTCCACAAATAATAGTCCAACGGTGTCAAATCGCAGCTCCGAGGTGGCCAAACGACATCAGCTCTGCGGCTGATAATGCGATCTTCAAAAACAGGGCGCAAAACATCGAGTGTAGCCGCGGCTGTGTGGCACGTAGCGCCGTCCTGTTGAAACCAAATGTTGCCAATATCCTCCTCTTCAATTTTTGTAAACAAAAATTCGTTCAACATGGCCCGATAACGATCGCCATTGACTGTAACGGCCACTCTTGCTCATATTCGAAGAAAAATGGCCCAATTATGCTTCTGGACCAAAATCCGCACCAAACAGTGACTCGTTTTGGGTGCAGCGGCTTTTCAATGTATGCGTGCGGGTTTTCTGTGCCCCAAATGCGACAATTTTCCTTGTTTACATACCCGCCATGATCAAAATGAGCTTCATCTGAAAAGATGATTTTTTTTTGGCAAAATCGGCATCTTCTGTAAGTCGATCGCAGGCCCACTTAGCGTAGCAAAAACGCATTGGATGGTCAGTTGGCTTCAACTCCTGAACCAATTGGACTTTGTATGGCGTCATAACAAGGTCTTTGTGCAAAATTCGTCTCAATAATGTCTCTGAAATGCTCATTTGTTGAGAATAACGGTGAATTGATGTTGATGGCGCTTCACGCACACTTTCTGCCACAGCAGCAATATTCTCGGGTGAACGCACTGCTTTTGGCTTTTCACGCTTTGGTTTATCGATGAGGATGCCAGTTTCTTTCACTTTTTTCACAAGATAACGAACATACGGAGCTGACGGTGCTTCTTTCTTCCAAAATCCGAACGCAATTTTCGCACACATTCTGCAACATTACCATGATTTTCAAAGTAATGTCGCATTATTTCCCAGCGTTGTTCAAGCGTATACACAACCATCTTCGTTCAGCGGAAGGATAAAACTAATTATCTGTCAAATCAGACATGAGCTAAGTGTTACCATTCACGAAATAAGCACTAGTTAAAAAAAAACGTTAGATGACGGACCCTGTATAAAGCAAGACCAGGTATATCTCTATATGGTTTAAATGCAATAAGGTACAAAAAGTTATATCAATTTAAATTCTTCTAAAATGTTTCTTTCTGTCCTTGCAAGCAAAAAATATTTCACCACCTCCATGAAATTCAATTCTTTGGTTTTATCTTTGTGAATGTGTATAAATGCATCATGAGTGAGTCGTTTCTGTGGTCATAGTTGCTCGAAGATACATTTTAAGTCGTCTTAGTGCACTAAAAGAACGCTCAGATGAAGCTGCTGATGCAGGCACAGTCAAAACCAAAGCAACAAGTTTTTCAACTTAATTTAATAGTTTTTTCAGTGTATCCGATTTTTTTCATATTGGAATTGCAGTAGAAACTCTACATTTTGTTCTATCTTTTTGCAAACACAGAGAAAGAAAATGGTTATCGGAAAGCATGCTTATGAAAAAGAGAGAAAGAAGAGCAAAATATATAATACAAAAATATTATCGTTGTAAAAAAAACTGATATTTTTGAAGTTTTATAGAATAACTTTTGAAGTTTTCGTATTAAATTGTTTATCTAGCAGTTGCCCCCTCCCCCCGCTTGCTACGCCAATGACATTGGATACTAAATTTTAATTTGGACCCGTAAAAAATTATCCTGAATTCTGATACCCAATTAATGTTATTTGGTTCATATGTTTTTTTTTATTTCTACTTTTACGTATAGCACAATAGCCCTTTGGTTATAGTAATGAGCTCACAAACTTTATGTCGTGGGTATGAATCTAACGATGTTTGATATTTTTTGTCTTTTTTTAATATTTTAATCCAAGCCGCCTGTACAAGATTTTATTTAGTAGAATACAAAAATGGTATGACTGAATTTGCTGAGATGCTTGATTTTCTGCAGAAAGAAAAGCAATTGCTGTATGGGTAATGTGATCAACCGTACTCCTTTTGGGAGTGTTTTACTTCTTTTTTCTCGCTGTACTTCTTGTATCGAAGTACGCTAAAAGTACTTCGTTTTACTTGTTGTACTTCTTTTTGACATAATTTTGACAATTTTTTCATAAATCTAATCAAAATTCACCTCTCTAACTACTGAAAAAAATTATTTAAGGTTTGTTTCTGTACTCGATTCAGGTAACTTTATTTATGTTATGGTAGTAGCCCAGTGTGACGACCGAAGTGTTAACTTTTTCATAAATTATTTTAAATTAGAAAATAAAATGTGATCGTTTTGAAATGTTTCATCGATGTCTTAAAGTGTGCAAAAGAATTTTCTTCGACTTGATTGTACATTAATTTGCTTATAATTATCTATATCAAAGAAGAGTACTCGAAAGAATGTGTATTTTTTGGGGGAAGCACCCAGCCTTACGTGTTCATCTGAAATAAAAAAATCAAAGAGAATATCGGTCGGCAGGCTTTATTGTAGTGCACTATCCTATAATATGTATATTTAAAAAAACAAATAAAAAATAGCGAACTTGTGAAAAAAATTTGTAAATCTAACTTTTTTAATTTGTTTAAAAAATTAACTTATTGAAAAATTGATAATTTTAAAGTTCCAGAACTAGCTATGTATGCCTTAAAAAACAGGTGACCAAATCGGTCGAATTGTTTTAAGTTAGTGCTTCCCCGAAGTTTCGAAAACGTAGTTTCGAAAAAAAGTGTTAAAAGTTTTGAAAACGAAGTTTCGAAAAAAAGTGTTTAAAGTTTTAAAAACGTGTTTTAAAAAATACGTTACGACGCATTATCTTCTTTTGAATGTAACTTTAAAAATATTTTCAGTTTAAGTCTAAGACTTGTAGAGTATATTTTTAATATTTAATTTTTATATTCTATTGCGAAAATTTAAAAAAAATTGGTTTTTTGAATTCGTCAAACTGGTGGACTCCTACGTTAATAAGCAATGAATTGTTAGCTGCATCGTATTTTGAGTCTCTTATAAATTAAACTTTTTGTTTAAAAGATTTATTCATGCATCTTTTAATATCTTCATTATTTTTTGTGGATGTACTTCTATTTTGTTATTCTATATTTATTCTATGTATTTCTTTTGTGTCTCTATTTAAAGTCTGTGCGTGTACTTCTTTTTGCTTTGAAAATGTTGGTCACATTATGTATGGGTATCTTTTGCCATCCTTAATAACACTAAGCGTCAAATTAAAAAGAATCAATTCAGCAATCAACTTAATATATTTAAATAGAGTGGCTAAGACAATGAAAAATAAGTTGATAACTCGATTTGAACCTTATTTAAAACTGTCTGCTGGAAAACATGATGCTCTGATAGCTGATGTCCTGTTCCTAAACATTAAGTTAATATGGTTTCAAGCCTTACAGAACATGACGCTCACTAATCTTTCTCCTGACGATATTTATCGGATAGTTGTTGCAGAAGCCACTTGGCATGCAAGTTTGAGTGACTGCTTCGTAGATCTTGGCATAACAGACACTGGACATCAGAAAGAGTTTTTTATTTTGGTAGCCCAGGTAGCCTTATAGCAAACAAAAAGCTATGCTCTTTTACATTTCAACATTTTTATATAGATGAATCGAGCGAAGATTTAACGCCAACTCAATCCACATCATTGCAAAGTGCAGACTATAACAAAATTATAGAAGAGCAATTTTTAACCGACTTCAAAAATGAGGAGGTTCTCAAGTTGGTTGGTTTCTTTGTTTTTTTTTTTTAATGTATGTATGTACATTAGGTATGGACTAGTGTTGTATGGAGATCCTTAGTAACAAGATTTGGATACGCGGCAACCCCTATTTTTGTGAGGTTTATAAAAAAAAATGCATGAGCCAAAAAATGGGGGAGGTGGGGTGGGGGTAAATGGCTCCTCATCGGGGTCAAAGGTGGGGGAAAACGAGACAAAATACACGAAACGCTTCACAACTCTCGCCGGGTCGCTCCTAGAGACGTGAAATGTAAGACCGACCCCCATTATTTTTCCCCCTCCCACAATTTTTATGAACATACTAACCCTCTATCTGCGCTCCTTAGGGTGGCTCCCATACTAAATATTATTTTTTATAAAATTACCCGCCACCGCCCTAACTAGCCCCAGAGTGCCCCTAGAGGAGTCAAATATATGACCGACCCCCAATATTTTTGTTACCCCAGCAGTTTTTAAGAACATACCTAGCCTCCATCTTTAATCATTAGGGTGATCCCCATACAAAAATTTTTAATTTAAAAAAGAAATTATTACTAATATAAAAACTTTTTTTTTATAATTAATATAAATTATATAGTGATGATTAAATTAATAAATTAATTCATTTTTATTATTTTTTATTTCAAAGTAAAAAATGGCATTAACATCGACGGGCATTGCGAGTAGTTTGAGATCACATACGGATCTCTTTTTGATCGGACAACCATGCTCGAATATAGCGAGAGCAAAGTTGCCGTCTAGACAACAAGTGCTTAGAATGTATTTTTATGGTACTGGAGTGCGTAAAATAAGTGCCGACGAAAGTGGTTCTTTGGTAACCGACACTGTCATGGTTTTTTGGCGCCAAGCATTTATTCCGACTAAACAAAAGAAAAATGTGAAAATAAAGGTGAAAGGCCGCGTATCGAAATCGAAAACTCGTGCACTAGTCCAACCCTAATGTACATCGATAACTCCTAAAGTACTAGCCCGATTGCAGCAATTTTGTGTCAACAGATAAAGACATTGGACGCGGTGGTGCCGAGGTGCGCGAGGTGATCGTCTAAAAAAGTGGGCGGTATTCGTGTCAATAATAGAAAAACATTGTAACTCGAATAATATTTATACTAGGATACTGAAATTAGGTACAGGGGTAGGAAAAATTATTAGAAGTTGTTGTCAAAAAGTAAGCGTTTTGTGATAAAGGGCGTGGCAACATTAGAAAAACGCTGTAACTCGAATAATATTGACTCTAGGACACTGAAATTAGGTGCAGGGGTAGGCATAATTATGAAAATTTACTGTCAAGACAGTTTGCGTTATTAGGCAGAAGGGCGTGGCAATATAAGAAAAATACTGGATCTCACTTAATATTGACACTAGGGTACTGGAATTCGGTACAGGGGTAGGAAGATTATTACAAATTACGGTCAAGAAAGTGGGCGTTATTGGACAGAAAGCGTGACAATATTAGAAAGACACTCTATCTCAAATAATATGGACACTAGGGTAATACAATTCGTTACAAGAATGTGTAGAATCATTACAAAACACTATGAAGAAATTGGGTGGTAATAGACAAAGGGCTTGTCACTTTTAGAAAAACACTGTATCTCAGTTAATATTGACACTAGGGTGCTAAAATTTAGTACACGGGTAGGTACAATTATTACAAATTATGGTAAAAAATGGGCGTTATTCAACAAAGGGCGTGGAAACCTTAGAAAAACACTCTAACCCGAATAATATTGATTAGATAGAATTATAACAAAACACAATCAATAAAGTAGGCGGAATTTTTCAAAGGGCGTGTCACTATAAGAAAAACACTATCTCGAATATTGATACTAGGGTACCAAATTTGTTACAAAAATGGGCAAAGTTATTGTCATATTCTCTAAAAAGGAGAAAATAATACCATTTTTAAAAAAAAAAATCCCAACTTCAAAACTACTACAAAGAAAAAAAAATTTTAAATTACTTTTCACATTAATTCTTGGTCAAATTTGACAATTTATTTATATATATTATTAAATTGGAAACCTTATTATTATAATTTCTTTTCTATTTTGTATTATTATCATAAATATATTAATTTCTCCATGAATATAAAACGGCGCTAACATAATCAAACTTTTATAAAATTAACGCTCTGGCCTATATTCATGGAGAATATAGTAGGGATACAGACAATTTGCGAGGAATACAAAAAAATAAGTGTTTTGTCAAGGTCACTGCTGCTCGTCACTAGATCATACGAAATAAAAAAGGTATAAAAATGTTGATTTTTCGAAAATGGAGGATTTGGAAATTCAAAGTTGCCAAAATTTTACTCATATTTTCAAAAAAATATAATTGTTCAAAACAAAATCGTTCGTTCATCAGGACCACCGCTGGGGGCCACACAAATAAATTTCTTGCAAATTAATTCCGATTTCTGAAGAACGCGCGCAAAAATGTACAATTGAAGTTTTACATTTATCACATCAAGAGTTGCCAACGCAGCTTTATTTTTTTTTTAAACAGCGATTTTGTTTATCAGTATAGAGAAGAGCAGTTCTCAGAGTATCGTCAAGTTTTTGTTTCGCATAAAATGAAAAAGTCGAAAGTAAAAGTCGACTATCGTTTTTTTCAATGTTAGAAAGTCGGCCGCCCAAAGTCGAAAACTAAAACACAAAAGTCGATTTTCGACTTATTTCGACTTCGACTTGCACTTCCCTATGTTGTATATTGGAGACGCGTACTGCGACCTAAGTGAGATCTATTGTACCTCCTTCTCAAAGCTTCGCTGGGTTGGCGGATTACAGAATTTCATCCAGACCTATTTTTCTGATGAATTTAAGAATGATCTAAGTTTCAAGGGATGAAATTTGCTCTAGGCTCAGCTCATATTTCCCCAGTGCTAGTTTACGTCTGCGAGCCACGGCGTCGCAGTTTGTAAGTAGGTGTATTGGACTCTCTTGTGCTTCTTCACAGAAACGGCAGTTACTATTGGTTTGTATTCCCAGTTTCATCAGGTGCTATTTAAGCTTGCAGTGTCCTGTAAGGAACCTCGTTAGAATTCTTAGATTTGGTTTACCTTAGCTTATGCACAATTTTGTTCTCTGAGTGTTAAAATCTCTAAGGAGCAATTTGGATTGTCTTAGCTTTGGGAGCCTTTTCCAAAGGTTTGAACGTTTGTGCCTCTCCTCCCTTCTTAGTTCTTCTTTTATAGAATGTGTGCTCAATCCGCAGGGTGGTTCTGGTCCTATAAATGTTGTGGCTACACCCCGTCGCGCTTAACCATCGGCTTCTTCGTAACAGTGTTTTTCTTGCCTAGTTCATTGAGTTTTGTTAAACATTCCCATGTTATTATTGATGATATCTCACAGATGAGGATGGGTGCCTCCATCACGATATACATCCAGCGAAGAATTGTTGGGTTGCAACCCCAACTTTTTCCCGCCAGGTTCGTACATACCATGAGTACGCGCGTTACTTTGTTCATATTTTTCTCTGCATGTCTACTCAATATAAGCTTTGAATCCAGAGTGAGTCCTAGGTACTTTACTTCTCCTTCGAAGGGAATTTCCGTGCCATCAATTCTCATAGTTCAGAGATTTAGCAGTCTTCTATTGTTAGTAAAAGGTAATATGGGAGTTTTCGCTGGGTTGATATTTAATCCCACTGTGTTGCACCATTCCTTTGTTACTGACAGTCCCCTCTGTATCAGGCTACAGAGTGTTTCCTCGAACTTCCCTCTCGCTATTAAGGCGATCTCGTCTGCGTAACCCTGACATTTTATGCCATTCTCGATTAGCTTCGATAATAGTTCGTTAACAACAAGACTCCACAACAGTGGATAAAGGACTCCGAATTATGGGTAGCCTTTTGTATAGTGACTACTTTTGGTATAAAAATGACTGTGGCCCTTCTCCATTTCCTTGTGATATAGCCCAGCGCAAGGCTGCTTTTATTTGTTTTGACTACGTTGGGCAAAATTGTTTCTGCACCTTCTAGGCATTATATACTGCATTGTTTACCTGCTCTACATAGCATTCCAGTTCTATAATGTTACTAATTCTACTCCTAGCTTTTACTTTTTGTAGGTTTTCTGTTAGGGTGTTGGTGTATGCGTCCCAACTGGTATTTCTTGGCTTTTTTTTTGGGTTTATTCTCTTGAAATTTTGTCCCAAGTATAAACTGTATTACTCTATGATCAGATATTGATAGTACTTATAATAAATTTTAAAAGGTACTCTCCTCTGGTGTTAACGTCGGTGCTTCCTCAGATTGTGTGGTGCGCGTTTGCGTCACAGCCGATGTCTAGGGAAAGTTGCTTTTTCCTGCAGTACTCCACGAGTAGTTTTATCTCAGCTGGGGGATGTTGGGATCGTCCCCAGGAAAGTAAGCGGGTGCAATTACTGTGGCACAGTGTTTGTCATTAATTTATATGTGCGTCCCGATAAAGGATAGGCCCCGCGACATAAGTTCTGAAAGACAGTTTTTAGTATTTTTCTGCATTAAAAGACATGCTCTGGGATTGATTGTTCTCTAGTCCCAAGTTACCTGACCCTCTTTGCAGTAGAGGCCACTGACTTTTCCTCTGTAGCACCAGGGTTCTTGGATCAGGACGAAGCCAAGTTGTTCTGTGGTAAACTTTCGAGCCTTTCCGTTTAGACGTGTTTTTGCGAGCTCTAACTTTTAAAGTTATCCAGCCAAAAGTTCTAATAAATATAAATAGAAATAAACAGCTTTAATCAACCTGCACATACATCTGGAAGCGTGATAACGTGGATTTCATCCTTTTAAAATACTTGATATTTAATTTAATTTTCAATATAAATATATATATATATGTATATGTTTATTTGTTTAAATTTGCTTCTTTCCTTCTTCCTTTTTTGTTTTTAACGCAAGCAGGTTTCTATAGAGCAAATTATCGCATTTTGTTTCTACATCTGTTTTAACGCTACTGCAAAAACTCTAGTGCTTATAAAACTTTTCAATTCGTTGGTTCTACAAAATCAGGGCTGCAAAGTTTCTACAGTACAGTGACTTTAAATAAAATAACTGTTATTCGTTCATTAAAAGCATTAAAGTTCATTTTTCTCCTTTTACTTTCATCTATATTGCAAAACTTTCTATTAAACTGAAAATGATCTGCAATTTCCGAAACTGCGCTGTAAAAGGTGAATCAGACCGGCTGGTTACTTGTTGGTTGTGTGATTCATTTTTTCATATCAAGTGTGCAGCGTTGACTGCGAGGATCTTCGATGCACTCAACGAAAGTAAGGGTCTTCGTTGGTCATGTGAAGATTGCAGGTTTACAAACGTTGAGATCTTTAAACTTATTAGACAATCTCGGAAAGGTTTTTTGGAGGTGGCTAAGGATCTAAAGGTAGCACAAGATAGACTGAGTGAGTACGAAGATTTGTTTAAAAAGTTTAAAATTATGGATGAAGCTTAGAATTCTCCAAAACGTAAACGTTCAAACAAAAATCTTCGTAGTTCAGCTAAAACTTCTGATATAGCCATGCCATCGCCCAATAATAATACTGTTCTACCTTCTACTGTAACTGTTTTCCCTAATGTGATAATACAGCTTGAAGATCAATCAATTGGAGCTGTCAATACTGATCAAATGACTGATAATATCGCACCAACTAAGGTCGCTGCGTCAGCTGATCAGATTTCTCCTTCTGTTGAAGCAATACCAATCATAGAGGTAAATGCTGATTCTCCTCGCGTTTCTAGCACACAAAAAACTTACGCTGAAACTTGTATTGCCTCAAATGTGGTCCCTGCACCTTCTCAAATTACTTCGGTTTCTACAGGAGCGATACCGAAACAAATATCGAACAGCAGTATCAAAGCCCCTGTTCATAAAGAACTTGTGGTTATTGAGCCTGTAAAATCTATATTTGTTTCTCGTTTTGCAGCTGATACATCCAGTGAAGACGTGTTATTCTATATAAACTCTAAGCTGAATGTTGAAAATAAAAATATCTCTGTTTACAAATTCAATTTTTCATACGAGCGTATTACGTCCTCTTTTAAAATATCTTTGCCTGGTGATTTTTTTCACAAGGTATTGGATCAAAAATTTTGGCCTGACAATACGATGGTGCATGAATTTATTTCTAGACCTCGGCCTACAACTTCCTTGGCTACTTTTCTGGTTTTTAACAAGAATCAAAAAAACTAGATTGTTGCTTTCAGTTCCTTATCCTTTACCAAAACGTTCGTGGCATTAACACAAAACCAAATAATATATTAATTTTGAGTCACAACCTTCACTTTAATATAATTGCTTTTAGTGAGACTTGGCTGAAACCTAACACTCTAAGTACTGAAATTCTGTGCAACAAATTAAACATATACCGCAAAGATAGAAACTTCATTCCTGGTATTTGCTCTAAAGGCGGGGGTGTGTTGATTGTAGTCAAAGCAACACATTTCTCTGAAGAGTTATTAATTCCAGAATCCTTGGACTTTGAATTCTGTTGTGTTCATGTTAAGTTTGGTTCCTTGAGCCTTTTTATTAGATGCTCATATATTCCTCCCCTTTCTACCTTAGAAGTTTATAGCAAACATTTGGCATCTATTAGTAAAGTTTGCTCAACACTGCAATCTAATGATCATATTTTAATAACTGGAGATTTTAACCTGCCAAACGTTTCTTGGAACTGCTGTTCTGAAATTCCTGGAATATTTTTACCTTAATCTGAATGTTTATCCGATAATTATTTTTTAAACGAGCTCTCAATCCAAGGCCTGTTCCAACTTAACTGCATCTTTAACAAAAATAATCGTTTGCTTGATCTGGTGTTTTTTGATGACAGCAATATCGCTTCTGTGTCTAAATCAGATCCTCTGGTTACACCCGAAGATTCTCATCATCCAACATTAGAAATTATTTTAAATTTTCCAAAACCATCTGTGCAGTACTATGATTCTCAACCGCCTATTGAGTTTAATTTTAAAAAAACAAACTACGTGATTTTGAAGAATAACTTGTCTAATATAAACTGGAATTCTATTCTAAATATTAATACAAAAAGTTTATCTTCTCAGAGTCTTGATGATGCGGTATATGCGTTTAATAGAACGCTCAATTATTGTTTTCTTAAGGCTGTTCCGCAAAGGAAAGCCTCTTTGACATCGGGTCCGGTATGGTACACAAATGAATTAAGAAAAATGAGAAACTTGAAATCTAACTACATACATATTTTAAAAAATATCAAAAAACACATAACATATGCGATTTTGGATGCTATACCTCGATTAAATACAGTTACCAACAGTTATGCAAACAATCCTATAATATCTACTTAACAAAAGTAAAATTAAACATCAAATCTGATGCTAAATACTTCTGGAACTTTGTTAACACAAAACGTAAGATTGATTCCTATCCTTCTTTTATGAAGTATAATTCTGTTGAGTCTGATAATGATAATAGTATTTGCAATATTTTTGCTGACTTTTTCAAGACGACTTATTCATCATCGTCCTATGATTATTTAAGTTATCCTTTTAATATTCAATCTGGGGATATTTATTTCCCAATAATTGACACAAACACAGTCTTATCTTTTTTAAAAAATATTAAAACATCATATGAAAGTGGTCCTGATAACATACCTTCATGTATATTAAAATAGTGCTGTGAAGAATTAGTAACTTCAATCTCTTTACTATTTACTTCATCATTAAAATCCTGCTATTTCTCTGTATCCTGGAAGCATTCATTTATCATTCCGCTGCATAAATCCGGAAATAGGTCTTTAATTGATAACTACCGTGGCATCGCAAAATTAAGCGCTTTGCCTAAACTTTTAGAGGCAATTGTTACATCACGACTATCGCATAGCGTTAAATCTTTAATGTCTCCTTTCCAACATGGATTCCTTTCTGGAAAATCTACTGTTACTAAACTTATCGAATTTACATCAAAAACTATAGAAAACTTTGGAAAAGGCATTTAGAATGATGTTATTTACACGGAATTTAGCAAAGCTTTTGACGTTGTAAATCACAAACTATTGATCTTAAAATTACATCTTGTTGGATTTCCTATACCGTTGGTAAAGTGGATTGAATCTTACTTAAACAATAGAACACAGTCTGTTATTTTTAAGCTCAAGAAATCACATGAGTTTCCTGTTACTTCAGGAGTACCTCAAGGAAGTCATCTTGGGCCCCTTCTGTTTCTACTTTTTATAAACGATTTGCCATCTGTCATAATGCATTCTAGCATCTTAATGTTTGCTGACGACGTCAAACTCTTCCTTTCTTTTAAAAATGATAGTGACGCTGTATTTTTGCAAGCCGACATTGATCATCTTCATAACTGGTGCAAAACGGACCGTATGAACCTCAACATGAAGAAAAGCAAGCATATGTCTTTCCCGCGCAAACCACCAATTAAATGTACCTTCAAAATTTGTGGTTATCCATTGGAGTCCTTAGATATTTTCAATGATCTTGGAGTTACAATGGATCCTAAACTACGCTTTAATTTTCATGTAAATAAAATAATAAATAGAGCAAATAGTTCTTTAGGATTTATTAAACGTTGGGCAAAAGAGTTTAATGATCCATTCATAACGAAAACCTTATTCACTTCTCTAGTGCGGCCTATCTTAGAATACGCTTCAGTTGTTTGGTGCCCACGATACGGTTGTTACATAGACGACATTGAATCAGTGCAGAAACAATTCCTTATTTTTTGCTTAAGCTATCTTTATTGTAATATTGATTTTCACTTACCATCTTATGAATATCGGTTACAACTCTTAAATTTCCTTCTTTAAAAAATCGGAGAATTATGATAAATGCTTGTTGGATTACAAAACTTTTACATGGATATGTCAACAGTCCATATTTATTGAGTAAAGTATATTTTAATATTTCTCTTCGTCCTAGAAGATCTTTTGAGTTACTCCACATGAACTTTTGTAGAACTAATTATTTGCAAAATGAACCTCTTAGAAGCGCTTGCGGTGATTTTAATTTTGTATCTGATGTTATATCCTTAAGGCCCTATTCTCTTTCAGCAAAAAATTTTTTTTGATTTTTTTTTTGCATTTTTTTATAGCTTGGACATTTAAGAATATAACCCTAAAAGGGTTTTTTGAAATTCGAAATACTTTAGAAGATATGGCCATTTTTGTGGGGCCATGTCTTCGCTAAAATGAGTAGTTTTTATGTTGCTTAGTTTTTGAACGCAACGGCATCAATTAACCACCGAATTCCGTTGAATAGTTAATGGACAGGCAAAAACAGGTTTGAATACACATTTGCAGAAACATATGAATGAATATGAAATCAAAGCCGCATTTAGTTTTGTTTCGATTGAGTTGAATAGCGGACGCACGCTTGCGCTTACGGTTTGCGGAAAAGTACAGTTTTGAAAAAAATTTATTTTTGTGCGGTAAAATGGATAAAAAAAGTAATAAAACACGTCAAAAACCCGTAAACAAAGTGAACTATGTTCGCGCCGGTCGAATTAAAAAACGCAAATTTCGTGGAAATAAATTTGATAGAGTAGAGGACACTGAGTTTGCGAGTACTTCAGCCAAAAAATTCAAAAATAATCCCACGGAGGATATTGTCATCGAAAACAATTTGGAGAATTGCATCTTGGACTTCTATTCAGTATTCACAACACTTGCTACTTTCGTCATTTGTGCCACATACAACGAAAAATCGGAATTAAAAAAAGCATCGCCGAATGGAGTTGCATTCAAAATCGCTGTGAACTGCGCTTGCCCAACCAGACTTATTCCTTCATCACGTTTCGCCGGCAAATCGTATGAAATAAATCGCCGCTTGGTTGTTGCCATGAGACTTTTGGGCATTGGTCCCAAAGGCATAGATATGTTTTGTGGCATTATGGACATAGGAGTAGGTCTGAGCAACAATTTGTTCTACAGCAGCCTTCAAAATTTGCATTCAGCTGCAGAGGCCGTTTATAATTTCGTTATTTCCAAGGCCGTTCGTGAAGAAAAAGAAGCCACCATGGAAGAAAATGAAGGGTGCGATCCAACGCTATTGACTGTGTCGGGCGATGGCACGTGGAAAAAACGCGGCTTCGCATCTTTCTATGGTATAACGACATTGATCGGCAAGTACACCAAAAAAGTTGTTGACTCTGTGGTAAAGTCTGCTATTTGCAATAGCTGCAAATATTGGGAATCCCAGCAATATATCCATCCAGAGGGTTTCGAAGCTTGGAAGGAGTTGCACGAAGAGGAATGCCGTAAAAATCATGAAGGCAGCGCAGGAAAAATGGAAGTCGATGCGGTTAAGGAGATGTTTGCAAGATCAATGGAAAAACACGGCGTCAAGTATGAAAAATATATCGGCGACGGCGATTCTAAAACTTTCAAAGCAATTCTCACTGAAGACCCCTACGATGGCGACCCCACTGTGGTAAAAAAAGAATGCGTTGGCCACGTTCAAAAAAGAATGGGGTCCAGGCTGCGCAAAGTCAAAAAGGAGAACAAAGGTATAGGTGGCAAGGGCGCTGGAAAGCTCACAGATAAGCTTATAAGTGAACTGACGACCTACTACGGTTTGGCGATTCGCCGTCATCCGAAATCCCTAGAAGAGATGAAGAAGGCGGTTTGGGCTACGTATTTTCACAAAGTATCTACCGACGAAAATCCCCAACACCAAAATTGCCCGACCGGTGAGTCAAGCTGGTGCACGTATCAAAAGGCCGTGGCGCAGGGTAACGTGGATGACTTCAAACATAATTACGATCCGCTCAACCCAAAGGTCGCCGAAGCGATAAAACCCGTCTACGAAGCGCTGTCATCGGACGAGTTGTTGAGTAGATGCCTCGGGTCTGAGACTCAAAACAGCAATGAAGGTTTCAACAGTATCGCCTGGACCTTTGCACCAAAACATATGCACGCTGGAGCGCGGACAGTGGAGATCGCAAATTACATGGCAACCGCCATTTTCAACGATGGTTTTCAGCCAATACTCAAAATTATGAGGTTGATGGGAATCGCCATTGGAAACCAAGCCTACAATTTTGCGTTATCACGTGATGAACTTCGCCTCAACCGCTCGGAAGCTTACGCTGTGGATGCATCAAAGGAGGGCAGAATTGCTCGCAGAGCTCAAAGAGCCAAAGATCAAAGCTTTTTTGAAGAAGAAGAAGGTGGTTTATATGGACCTGGCATCGCTGAATAATTTGGGTAAGTATTCCAAAAACAGTTTTTTCTTTCATAAAAGAGTGAGTTTTGTTTTGTCCAAATCGCGTCTTTCCAACTATCAAGCCACTTTTCTCCGGTTCTACTGAACCGATTTTGATAAAATAATTTTTTTTTCGAAAAATAAACTTCAAACTTTGAACGCGTTTATCTCGAAACCACGTTTTTCGAGCTGGCGGCCACGATTCCGCCAGTTCTACTGAACCGATTTGGATGAAACAAAGTTTAATCGACGTATAATTGTCACCATTCTGGCCCGTAGTAATTTTTTTTACTATTTTTTTTACTATTTTTTTTTACACTAAACTACAAAAAAATGGGTCCAAATTCGATTTGTCAATTTCAAGTGGCCGCCATTTTGTCAAAAAAAAAATCGCAATTTTATTTTACTACGGGCCAGAATTACATCTATGCTGATCATAACCCTATATTTTTTTTTTCAGACGCTCCTGAGGGCCGGAATCGTGGCCGCCAGCACCATGCCTTTTTTTTGAGGGCCAACTTTGACGGTGCCATCATCTATGGACAGCCCCTATATCGCGGCGAAAAAAATTTTTTTATTTTCTTTCATTCATTACTAATTCAATAAAAAAAACAAAATTCAAATATCTTTTTGCGTTTTCAAATGAGAATTTTTTCAAAAAGGGTCCAAAAACAGCAAGCTGAAGGAGAATAGGGCCTTAAATGAATCCATGGACTCAATCAAACATAAAATTATAGATTACCTGCAGTACCGTCGTTGATTATGTAAAGTTCTTTCAAACATATATCTGATGCATCTGGTGATTTGTAAACACATTAATATTACAATCTTAATGGATAAATGGCCCTAAGCGTAAAATGGAAAATTTTGGTGAATAAACATCTAAATAACCTGAATGGACCTAAACCTGGGATCTTCAGTTGCCTCATATCTTCATGATGATTGTAACTACATTTGTCGACGGTACCGTGGTGTCTTGGTGTCTTTACCTCTTGAAATACTACGTTAGATCGATTTGTAATATATTAATATGAGTGGCCGATAAGACCTAGTTTGTCTTGGTGCCTGCGTTCGCAACTGGTTTTCTTTATTTTATGAAAATTGGTTTGGTGAAGTTGACCTAGTTTGTCGAGTAACCACCCTGTCAAGCCAGGATTTCACCGGCTTCAGGAAAACAGAACGATATATATTATATATATACCTATTGGAGTGGTGTTTTATTGGGTATGAGACCTTGTTTGTCACACGACTCCGTCGTATATAAAAATTTTTGCTAACTTGACCTTGTTTGTCTTGAAAACGCAACCCTGCTTTGCTGTCTGATATCATTCGATTTGACTTAACTTTTTTCTTTGTTATTTTTTATGCTTTAATAAAATTATATACTTTAAGCAATTTATTAAAACTTTTTAGTTTGTTAATAATACATGATTTCAATCAAAATCATACTTTATATTTTTGAATTGTAATAAATATCTTATTTTATAATTTTAAATTTGCTATAAAACCTGTTAAGGTTTAGCAATCAAGTAAATAAATAAATAAATAAAAAATTACTACCGATGCAGCTTTTGTGTGGTGGAGGTTTACCTGGGCAAATTTCGTGTTGGTTACTGTGTTGGTTACCGGTTGTCATAGCACAGGTCTGCTACCCCCTTCTTCTTCAGGAAGCGTTACTTTTATCTCTAGGGAAGGTTCACTTTCGCCATCAATGGAGAGAGCGGCGAGGTCCATGCCCTCTGCCTGAGTTGTTGAAGGTATTGCGGTGATGACTGAGACGGAGGTGAACTTCTCCGTGCCAACTTTACCAGGTGTTTGTGATGGTGGCGTTGCGTCTTTTTTGGGAGTTACTGTGAACGTAACTGCTGCAGACGTTACCACTGTTAACATTGCTGCTGTGGACGTTACCACTGTTAACATTGCTGCTGTGGACGTTACCACTGTTGAAGTTGCAGCTGTGAACGTTACTGTGTGGACGGTTTGGTCGTTGGGAGCGGTTTTGTGCCCAACACCGGGATGGTTCTAAAGCGGAAGCTGATAGTCGAGCCCCGTGTCTTGATAGTCTCGAGTGACTCTCGATCTATCGAAAGCGTGAGCATGTATCCGTCATCCTTGCTGGATATTCTTTGGGCAGGACCGCTATTTGGATGCCTTTGGCTATGCGGCATAGCTGGTCCTCTTTTTCTGTGGTTCTTGCTCTGGTAACTTAGCCCCAGGCTCTAACCTACTTTTACTTTCAGGAGCTATCTTGACCTTCTTGCTCTCTGGACGTTGAGGGGGCGCTATCTCACTGCAACTCCTCTTCGCTGCCATGCTCTGTTCCAGATAGCGCAGATACCATCTTACGCCCGCTCCACTTAGACCGACTCTTAGGGGGTCGTCTATCCCTCCTGGCTCCCTAAGCTGAAGAAGGTGGACAAGGCGACGTCTATTGGACAAGGTGGACAAGGGTGTAGGGCTTGTGTTTATGCCCTCTTTTAGTTTCCCTTTTCTGTGCCGCTTCCTTGGATGAGGACGTAGTTTCGGAGCCGACGTATCTTCCCGGTGTTCTTCTGCGGACGTTGTGACAAGATGTAATCTCCTGTGGTTCGCAATTGTTCTTTGGTGGCTGGTACAATGGGCCTTTGATCGTTGTGGATGTTATGCTCCACTCGATCTCTGCCGTACGGGTTCCTACTAACCTGTGTTCTGCAGTGCCTGTGATCATCCATGTTGATTGTATGCCCCACTTGATCATTACTGCGCGATGTTCTGTTGGCTTGATTTCTGGCTGGCAGAAGAGGATTTCTCCTAGGGTTGCTTTTGACCTTCTCTTTATCTAAGAGGAGTAGGTATACTATGCCGGTTCTGGCTCACTTCCGGTAAAAATAAGCGCCATCTAGCGGTGGTTGACGAAAAACTATTGCATACTTCTGGGGGAATGCTTGTTTGACAGCGTTGACGAAAAAAAAAATTTGCATGCTTCTGGGGGAATGCTTGTTTGACAGCGTTGACGAAAAAAAAAACAAATAAGCGCCATCTAGCGGTGGTTGACGAAAAACCATTGCATACTTCTGGGGGAACGCTTGTTTGACAGCGTTGACGAAAAAAAAAACATTGCATGCTTCTGGGGGAATGCTTGTTTGACAGCGTTGATGATCAACGATTTAAATTTTTCGTGGTGGCTGCGGAGGCGGAGGCAGCACCATCTAGCTAGGTGAGGCGGAGACAGCGCCACCAGAAGTAATGCGTGTATGAGGTTTGTGTCTTGGCTTTCCACAACTTGACAAAAACAACCGCCAGATCTCTGCATGAATTAACCTTGAACTTGATAATACAAACCATGAACCTGACCATTCTCAACTATGTTGATATATGTAAATAAAAATAAAAAACGTGTTGATTTTATCATTTTTATTACATAACAATTTTGATTATTTTAAAATTGTGAAAAATAAGTAATTGTTTATTTAAATTATTCTTCGAATTTCGCTGGTAAGAGGTGAGTATTCGATTAAACGATCATGAATTACCAAACAGTATGCTGACGTTTTATCTGGAATTGGTTTACCTGCTTCAGTATCAAATTCAATCCGTATATCAATAGGTCCCACTTTAACTGCTTCATTTTGGTGTGTAACATCAACAACAATAAGCGGTGCAAAAGTCTTATATCCAACAACATCTAGCAATGGTTGAGTTTCCCTCATATAATAACTTTGTTGAAATTTTGTATACATATCATATAATACAGCATACTTTCCTGTTTCGAAGCGGGTGTTTAAATCATTTTAATAAATTTAATATGAGTTGGCTGACTAATGTACAGTAAGCTGACGTTTTGTCTAGAATCGGTTTGTTTGCTTCGGTGTAAAACGCAATTCGTACATCAATAGGTCCTGTTTTAACTGCGTCATTTTGATGTGTTACATCAACAACAATAAGCGGTGCTGTTGCCTTATATTCATCAACATTGAGCGGATGTTGAAGAATTTATAGCGTAAATGATCATTATTTTTACTCTGGCTTAAAGTGAAGTCTTATAGAAATTTTTTCCCCTCGAAAATTAATCAGGTCACCGTCTTGATTTAAGACTTTTATCATTATGCTGTTTATTTGTTGACAGTTGACGGGTAAGTAAATGACATTTCGAGGTTTTTCATTTATTTTATATCCTGGTGAGACATCGAGAGGAAATTCGTGAATAGTATGAACTGATGTGTTGTTAATATATGATCCGGTTGTCAAGTTGCATTCAATTCGTATTGTGTTTATATTTGTAATATTTAAAGGTAAATCAGATTCAAACTTTTTTCTAGTTTTATCTGACTGACTTATATGTATATATTCCGTTTTTTCTATCTCTTGTAACGGATCTATAGGATTTACTATCAACTTTCTTATACTGAATCCCAGCACCTGTCCTATACTGTTTGGTTTTGAAAAATCTATGTCCACGGAGGATACAATTTCAATTTTAAGAGTGTTGTTGTTTGATTTAATTTCCAGGAAAATTGAATCATCAAGGTCTCTTACGGCTGATTTCAAGAAAAACCCAATATCCTCAAATTCATATGAACCAACTGGTATTGTAATAGTATGCGGCCCGATATGAAATAAATTGTTGTGGACATCTACATTGGGTATAGAATTAAATGTTACAAAGTCTACAAGTCCGCAAACATATTTTGTTGCCAATTCAATTGGTGGAAAATATTTTCCAATAAGAGTTGATGTGGTTCCGCTTAAAGAGATTGTTAAAGACATTATGAGTAGTCGTAATGAACTGAGCATCTATACATATTTTTCCCCGATTTAGTATTAAATACTTACTAAAATAGTTTACAATTTTCTTTATTCATATTCAAATTAAATTTTGCTCAAAACATGAAGATACTAACTGACACTGATAGTGATATTGATACTTATCTGATATTGATGCTGATACTGATCGGGTGCTGATACTTATCTGATACTGATCTGATACTGATCTGATACTGATCAGATACTGATCAGATACTGATCTGATACTGATCTGATACTGATCTGATACTGATCTCATACTGATCTTATGCTGTTCTGATGATAATCTGATACTGATCTGATACTGTAGTAAACAGTTTTACAGTTAGATGTATTCATATTCAAATTAAATTTTGCTCAAAACATGAAGATACTAACTGACACTGATAGTGATATTGATACTTATCTGATATTGATGCTGATACTGATCGGGTGCTGATACTTATCTGATACTGATCTGATACTGATCTGATACTGATCTGATACTGATCTGATACTGATCTGATACTGATCTCATACTGATCTTATGCTTTTCTGATGATAATCTGATACTGATCTGATACTGTAGTAAACAGTTTTACAGTTAGATGTGGCAAGTCGTTAACAATTATTAATAACTAGTTGTCATAGTATTTCCGTTTAGTCCTACATCAACTCTCGATCGAAGACATATAAAAAGAATCTGTTGTCAACATTAAACATAAAAAATTGTAAGTTCTTGGGATTTCAGCTTTAATCATGAACGAAATATTAAATGTCCTTCAAAAACCAATATATGATGAGAGTATTATAAAGAGGGATTACCATAGCTACTCTCCATATTTAAAATCATTCAACAATAACGATGAGATTCGTATACCAATTCAAAATCAGGATCTCTTTGTCCTACCAAGTGAGAGTATGATTTACATTCATGGCTTCATAGTAAAACGTGAAGGTGGAAAAGATGTGCCAACAACAGGTGTGAAATTGAAAAATAACTTTGTGTCATATTTGTTTGATGAAATTCGATATGAAATTAATGGTTTTGAAGTTGATCGTACGCGCAATCTTGGAACTTCATCCACCATGAAAAATTTTGTATCATTGAATAAAGCTGAAAGCGATGCATTAAAAAACGCTGGTTGGTGCCCTGATGAAAGTCTAACTTTGGAAAAAAATCACTTTAGTTGCTGTATACCACTAAAAATGTTGATGGGATTTGCCGAAGATTACACTAAAATAATATTAAATTCGAAGCATGAGCTTATCCTTCAACGTTCTTCGTCTAATGATAGCTCATATTATCCTACTAATGCCGCAGATCAATTAAAATTGACAATACTGGATATAACATGGAAAATGCCTCACATACAACTATCGGACTTTTCGAAATTGGAAATGTACAAGATAATTAATAATGAAAACCCTATTTTAATGGCTTTTCGAAGTTGGGACTGTCATGTAAATCCTAGGATTTCAGAAAGTAAAAGTACAAAGGTTTTATGGAATGTAAAACTGAGTCAGCAAAATGAAAGACCTAGATTTCTTATTATTGGCCTACAAAATGAGAGGAGCAAAGAGGAAGGAAATACATTCGACCATTGTAATATAACTAATTTAAAAGTTCATTTAAACTCTGATTCATATCCCTATGATGATTTAAATACGCGCTTTGAAATGGGACAGTATGCTATTCTATATGATATGTATGCAAAATTTCAACAAAGTTATTATTATATGCGGGAACCTCAACCATTGCTCAATGTTGTTGAATATAAGGCAACAGCGCCGCTTATTGTTGTTGATGTAACACACCAAAATGAAGCAGTTAAAACAGGACCTATTGATGTACGAATTGAGTTTTACACCGAAGCAAACAAACCGATTCCAGACAAAACGTCAGCTTACTGTTTGGTAATCCATGATCGTTTAATTGAATACACTCCTCTAACAAAGGAATTCATAAGAATTATTTAATTATAGCAAATCAATAAAAGAACAATAATGATTCATATATAAATCAACTCGTTTTGTTTTATTTATATCAGTATAGTTGCGTATGGTCATGGTTATGATATCGCTTTCAATCGTTAGCTTAATTTATTTTGCTGCTTTCATACTTTGTTTTTACATTAGTCAGCCAACTCATATTAAATTTATTAAAATGGGTTAATTCATGCAGAGATCTGGCGGTTGTTTTTTTCAAGTTGTGGAAAGCCATGACACAAACCTCATACACGCATTACTTCTGGTGGCGCTGTCTCCGCCTCACCTAGCTAGATGGTGCTGCCTCCGCCTCCGCAGCCACCACGAAAAATTTAAATCGTTGATCATCAACGCTGTCAAACAAGCATTCCCCCAGAAGCATGCAATGTTTTTTTTTTCGTCAACGCTGTCAAACAAGCGTTCCCCCAGAAGCATGCAATGTTTTTTTTTCGTCAACGCTGTCAAACAAGCATTCCCCCAGAAGTATGCAATGGTTTTTCGGCAACCACCGCTAGATGGCGCTTATTTTTACCGGAAGTGAGCCAGAACCGGCATAGTATACCTACTAAGAGGTAAATCTCTTTCAAAAACTAGTTACTAATGTATCTAATGCCCTTATTAACTCTAATTCAAATTATTCTTTATATTATCACAATGTTGGTGGGTTGCGCACTAAAATTAATAATCTATTTGTATCTTCTCGTGCTTTTTAAATTTCTTTACCTCATCTAAACTCGGGTTTACTTACTAATTTTGATGTGGATTAATTAATTGATATCCCTTTAAGCCTTTACTGGATAATTTTAATTAGTCGCTTCATGTTATTCTGACGGGTTATTTTAACCTGTGTAACTTTAGCTGGGAATCAGTAAGCGGTGAGTTGTATCTTATGCCGTTTCATTTTCTTTCTGAAATAGACGCACGTATAATTGATTTTTTCTTGCAATATGACTTAGTCCAGATTAATGATAAATTTAATGATTTGGATAGAATATTAGATTTATTTTTTATAGATAAGGAATTTGTTGTCATTTTATAATTTCCTCAATCTGATATTGTAAGTAGGTCACAATATCATGTGTCCATAATGCTTGAATTTAGTGCCTTAAATTATCAAAAATCGTCTACTCCTCTTTTGTCATATGACTTTAACCGTGCTAACTACAATAGTATTCAAGCTGGTCTTGAGTCATTTCTATGGAACGAAGCTTTTGCAGGATTGGAATTTGCTGAAATGTACGCGTTATTTTGTTCTATCCTAAATGATTTGATTAGGAATTTTGTCCCAAAGAAGAGTACTCGTAGCTCTAATCATCCGCTTTGGTTTAATCATCGGCTAGGGAATTTTAAAGAATAAAATGAATAAAGCGTATTAAAGGTTAAGAGGTTCCAGGGATAATCAACAACTTAAGCAGCGTTATTTAATTTGTCTCAATGAATTCAATATCCTTAATAAATTTATTTTTAAATCTTATATCACATCAATTGAAGATAAGCTTAAAAAGAACATTAAATTTTTCTGGTCCTACATAAATTTGAAGCGGAAATCTAGCGGCATTCCGTTGTAAATTCGCTATTGAATATCAAATCTTCTTTGGCTGGTCATGATGGTATAGCTCCTATTTTGCTAAAAAGATGCGCGGCTGTAATTTCTCGCCCTTTAACTATTATATTCAATGAGTCGCTTTCAAATGGAATCTGTCTGAATGAATGGAAAGTTTCTTATATTGTTCCGATTCACAAATCAGGTCCGAATCAGGATGTCTGCAACTATTGATCGATAAGTAAAATCTTATGCATGCCTAAAATCTTTGAAAAAATTGTTTATGAAAAATTATCGTTTCTTGTAAAAAACATTTCGGTGAATCACGATGGATTCTTATCTGGCAGATCAACTGCGACTCATCTAAATCTATTTTCTTCTTTTGTAATTAGAAACTTTTCTTATGGTTTACAAACGGATGTTGCCTTTACAGATTTCGCCAAAGCGTTTGATAAAGTTAATCATGAAACTCTTTTGCTAAAACTTTCTGCTATTGAATTTCATTTAAGCCTACATGCATGGCTGAAATCTTATCTCATTAATAGAAGGCAAAACGTGAAAATCAATGATTGCTTGTCTTCAGCTAAGCAGGTCTCGTCAGGTGTTCCTCAAGGGAGTCATCTTGGTCCACTTTTATTTCTTCTCTTCATTAATGACCTTCTTCTAGTCGTGGAGCACTCAATATGTCTTCTTTTTGCCGATGACCTAAAACTTTTCCGATCAATAGAATCTGTCAATGATTTTAAACTTCTTCAATATGCCCTTAACTCTGTTGCCAATTGGTGCTTAGTAGGGCGTATCGAAATACAATTTTTTCGAATTTCACATTCTAAGAAGTTTCAAAAGTTGCATAGGTCAAGATCGCCTAAAAATTTTTTTTGAAAAAAATAAGGATATCTTCCTCTCCCGCAAGAACAAAGTGGTTTTTTGAGAAAAACAGTAAAAAAATCACGATCTCAAAATGCTTTAATTTTTGTAAGAAAAACTACATATATCTTAAAGCAAAAGCAAATATAGACTTTAACCAACAATATTTTGGCTAACACGATGCCACTCTTGGTTTTTACCCACGGTGTCCTGTGTAAAGGATATTCAAATCTAAAGGTACACTCGAGATAGCACAGAACTTTTAATTGTTATCTGAATGTCTAAATTTTGATGAAATTGATTACAAAATTAACGCTTTCCTTAAATTTGGCGAATTAATAATTTGCATATTTTTCGCATACCTGTTTTGGAGAAATGTATACTTGAATGCAGTTTCTTAACTTTTTCAAACAAATGAATATAAGGTTGTATATCTCGGACATCAGAAGTGGTACCGAAGATAATTTTCTAAATTCGGATTCTGCAAATAGTTTTAAACGAATCCTTGCCTAAAAATATCTCTTTTTTTTTTCTATTGCCACGATTTTTTTCCTATTTTGATTTTTAAAAAAGATCCTTCAAGCATGAAATGTAACAATTTTGTTCATATCTCCTTTATGGTTATTATTTCATTAAAACACTTCTTAACAACAATTGTTAAGTCAATTGAGACCCATCGAATGGCATACTCAGAAACTCACAATTTTAGTATAACATTTTTGTGAATGCTGAGTTGAGGTGTTTTAACGAAATAATAAAATTCACGCTAGGAAGGAAATTTTTTTAAAAAAATCGAAATAGAAAAAAAATCGTGGTCTTAATCTGGTTTTGTAAATTGATACTTTTGGAAAGGGTGTTGTTAGAAATATTTGAAGAATCTATATTAAGGAAATTATCTTTGGTACCACTTTTGGTGCACGAGATATAAGACCTTATATCCATTTTTTGGAAAATGTTTAAAAATTGCATTCAAGTATACATTTCTCAAAAACAAGAAAATGCATATGCAAAAAATATGCAAATTATTACTTCACCAAATTTAAGGAAAACGTCAACACTATAATCAAAATTGCAACAATTTAGACAATCAGAAAGCAATCAAAAGTTCTGTGCTACCTTGAGTGTACCTTTAGATTAGAATGTCCTTCACACAGGACACTGGGTAAAAACCAAGAGTGGAGTCGTGTTTCCCAAAATATTGTTAGTTAAAGTCTATATTTACTTTTGTTAATAGTAAAAATAAATAAATATATCGTGTTTTTTTACTGTTTTTCTTAAAAACCAACTTTGTCCTTACTAGGTCTTCATCCCCTAGGTCTTTATCTGGAAATATTCTATTCTACTACTCTTGAAAGAGTGTCCTGTAAAAAGGACTTGGGAGTTTTTTTGGATCAAAAATTATCATTTAAAAATCATATCGAATTGATAATTGCGAAAACTAACTCAATGTTAGGGTTTTTAATAAGAAATTCCACTGATTTTTCTAACCCATACACCTTTAAGACACTTTATTTTTCTTTAGTTAGACCGCACCTGGAATATTGCTTGACGATTTGAAACCGTTACTACCTTGTATACGCCAATAGACTAGAATCGGTCCAACGCAATTTCACAAGACACATGTGGTTCAAATTAAATTAGGATCTACCCATAGTGCCTCATTATGCTACCCGATGCGCCCTAGTTAGCCTCAATCCACTTACTACTCGTAGAAAAATTTTCTCTGTCATTCTTATTTGGGATCTAATTCACAATAACATCCAATGGCCGGAATTACTATCTCAGCTCGACTTCTATACTCTGTAACGTGAGCCTGTGTGCTAGAGAGAAAAAAAAAAGGAAAACATGTATTAATGCTGTAGCAGAATTATACCTACCAATTGCACCGAGTATACATCCGTATTTGTCCTTTGAGTTTTTTTATTCTATTTTTGTTTAGTTTTATTTATTTTAGTTTGTTTATTTAATTTAATTTGTCACAGCTCGTGTGCTAGTTAAGATTTAATACGAAATGATAGACAATGACAGATGGAAAAAGTCCACTGTGATTGGAATTGTTGAAGAAAGCGGGAGAGTGAGTGGCTGGTTGGAATGAGTGGAAAACTCGGTCACAATAGATGTTTAGTCTAGTTAAATGTTGAGTTTTTCTTATGAGTTAGCCTGGAGTAAAACCATTTTTGTGATTTGTGGCTAAATATCGTTTTTTTACGTTGGTTTTGAGTGGTTAATTGTGTATATTTTCGTATAAGAGGTTGTTGTCCATAATAAATAAAGGTTCTATGTTTACTTTGACTCAAATCGGTTGAGTAAAGCAAGCAGTAAAAAACGACTTAATAAGCCAAACTTTACTGTGTGTTGGTATACGAACGACCGACTAGCTTAATATAAGACTTAGAGGAAAACTAAGTGCAAAATCAGAGGACATATAATAAATAGTTTCTGGTTAAGCAACAAGTGCTTAAATAAAGTGGTCGACAACCAAGTGTTTTTTTTATTTATTACTTATATAAATTAAAACTTAAAATTTTTAACTTAAATAGTTTTTTTATTGTATACTAAAAAAAGAAATACAAAGTGAGTAGTTTTGTGCTGTGTTAACGAAAATAGAAAAAAAGTTTAATTAATTTAATGTTGAAATGCTAGGTCGCTGATCAGTTGTACTGGTTAGTTCAGTGATATCGAGATCCCGTTTCAGTACCTATATATAGACGCATATATATAGGTGGGTGAATATAGATACCGCATAATATCGTAGGTGAGTCATGAATATATTGCATATTAGTAGAAGGTAGGTTATAATTTGAAATTTTTATATAACAGGTCCTGGCAAAGCGGGAGTGCTGTTTTAAGGCCTACGAATTTTTAGAGAAAAAAAATCGAAGATTACTACGATTACAAATTGCGGCAACCAAGTGAAATCTTATAAAAAGATTGAAAATTTAAAGTTGGAGTTTCGGTCGAGAAGTGTAGGTCTAGCTAAATAAATAAGCTCAAACGCTCACGAGCCAATATCAACCAGACCAACAGCTGATTGACACTGGAAATAGTGTTTAAATTCAGGAAAGGTTACTGACCTCAACCGACGTTGGTGCAGCAGAGAGCCAAAACACAGCTGATCGACTGCGTGCATATGCAAAGTACATAAGCAGTTCAACGACCTCAAAACGTCAGTATATGTATAGATGCGAAGTTAGCATACCAAACAGGATCTGGGTATTTTGCGATGCAAAGTGGCAAAGTAAATTTGCGGTTAAAATTTTATTTATCACCTTATTAAATTATTAGGAATTAGTGAGTAAAGTGAAGTGAAGTTAAGTTTTTGATTTAGTCTTTTCGCTTTAGTATTATTTTTAACTTTAGTTTTTAGGTTTTTTTTGATTACTTTGAGTTAATGATTAATTTTATTCTTTTCTTTTGGAATTTAAGTTTCCTTATAATTTAAAATTGCAGTTTTTTATTTTTTTTTTGGTAATGAGTCTATTTGAATTTTTAATTATCTAATTTATTTGCATTTTTGCTTTAATTCTGAATTCAGCTTATTTTTTCACAAAAAAAACAGTTTTAATATAATTGAAAAGGAAAGAAAACTGTTTAAAATTTTTGGTTTTTTTTTTATCCTAATTTCTAACTTAATCATTTAACTTAATAAAGAAGAAAAAAAAAACAAGAAGGAACTCAACAAAGCGGATGCTGGCGCCATCATCTTCACTTTTTGGGAAATTGGTGAGATTTTTTCTTTATATTGATTTTATACATATATATTTACACATATGTCAGCTAGTTACATATACCTGAAACAAAATGTAAACAGTTTAATTTCTTTTGAATACTCAAATAAGTGCTAATGAATCTAGATTAATAAATAAAATTTAAATAAAAATTAAAAATTGAAATTAAAGTAAAATTAAATAATAGAAATTAAGAATATGCATATATATATATATAGACATATATATTAATATATACACATATAAATTCATGTATATATATATGTATATACAAACTCATGTATTCTTAATTGAAAATTTGTTTTAATAAAATTAAACAATGTTGTGAATAACAAATTTTTGAAAGTTGATATTTTTGTGCTTTCAAATACGTTCTTTTTGTCTAAGAGTTTAGCTGAAAATTATGAAGTGCTAAACTTTTGGCTGTCTGGTGTGGAACCTGGGTAGGTCCGAAGCAAGGACTGTAGCTATGTAGTCTAAACAGGGTATGAGATACGGTCAGCATTAGGGAACCACATACAAAATTACTTGGAGTCCTTATGTGGTTCACGGCTGCTAACCAAACAGGGCAGACACTGGGTGAGATGGCTCCAGCTGACGGACTGAGACTTAGGGTTGTAATTGTATAGTAATTTCGGTGCTTTTTTCTTATACTTACTTCTTTTAATCTATCTCTTCAATTCTAGTCGATATTTTCTTAATTTTCCTATCCTATCTTCTAATTTTTGACACGAAAATTAGTATGTTTTGAACCAGTGTTGTGCACATGATGGCAAGAACCGCCCCAAAAGCCGTCGAGCAGCCTGGAATGCCACCGTGTCAACCGCCTGAAGTGCTGCACACCCAAAATGGCTTGGCTCATTACAACTCCATCACGGTTTTTCCGCAGCCATTTCCATTTTCGGCAGTTGCTCCACGTATCTAACTATACTCAAAATATGCCAATGGCACGCAGTATTCAGAAAACTAATGAATTGCTGAGTGCAGCGGACTTATTTCGTAATATCTCTAGAAATTTTTTTAGAGATAACCTTGTATTAAGCATTATGGCTCGTGAGTTCTGAACTACCTTATTTTTAAAATTTTTTCTCTTTATTTAATAAGTTCAAATTATTCTTAATTCTTTGTTCTTACAATTGATAAATATTTTCATCTGTAAATTTTCTGGTAAATAACGGTTTATGGAAATATTTCCTTTTGTAAGCTATCCTAAGTAGTCTGTGAGAGTTTTATTCTGTTGATGCAAATAAATAAATAAATAAGCAGACTTAGGTCTGCTGTCCTGCTTGGGGTGATTCCCCGCAAGTCTTCTTGTTTGTTCTGTTTGTTTTTTTTAATTGTCCTCATAATTAGGGTTCGACCGATAGCTCCCGTCTGATGACAAAAACGTTGCAGTCTATGTATTAGGGCTGGGAAGGGGTGATCGACTATGCCAAAGCCCGTATGATGACAACTTCAAGACGTCAAGAAAAGGCTTGAAGACAAAATTTATGTTTTGCAAGGTGAGGTTGAGTACTTACAAAAACAAGGAAGAGAACGATGCGTTGAAATTGTTGGTGTTTAAGCACTCAACGCCAACGCTCTTGAGTGTGCACCAGAGAACTGCAATGAGTATCCGACAGAATTCGAATACTCAAATCAAACCCGAGCTGTTCTCAACTCTATCCATACTTAATAATATGTGTAAAATACTTATAGGCATTCGGCTCATTAGCATTTTTTCGGGTGTAAGTACATTCCCATATCCGAGAGCGGCGTGATCCGATCCTCTTCGAGCCGTTTTCAATGAGTGCGTTGAGTAAGTTTATTACAAAGGCGCTCGATCCGAATGTATTTTGAGTGTACTCTGAGTACTGCTCCTTCTCTGCCAACGTCTCTTAGCGTTAAGGTACAATTATAATAGACGTAATGTAAAGAAACGAAATGTTGTCAACTGTCATCGGGACGGGACGTAATGTAAGAAAACGTTGTAGCAATCGTAATAGGCAGTAGCCAGGCAGTTGTTTGTCGAAAATACTTGCACGTTCTAGTACAAGTTTAATTAAACTTCGTCATCCATAGCTGTGGATATATACATAGCTGTCCGCCATCTAACGTTTTTTTCAACTAGTGCTTATTTCGTGAGTAATAACACTTAGCTCATGTCTGATCATGTCTCATTTGACAGATAATTAGTTTTATCCTTCCGCTGAACGAATATGGTTGGGTGTACGCTTGAACAATGCTGGGAAGTATTGCGTCATTACTTTGAAAATCATGGTAATATTGCAGAATGTGTGGGAAAATTGCGTACGGATTTTGGAAGAAGAGAAGCACCGTCAGCTCCGTATGTTCCTTATCTTGTGAAAAAAGTGAAAGAAACTGGCATCCTAATCGATAAACCAAAGCGTAAAAAGGCAAAAGCAGTGCGTACACCCGAGAATATTGCTGCTGTGGCAGAAAGTGTGCGTGAAGTGCCATCAACATCAATTCACCGTCATTCTCAACAATTGAACATTTCGGAGACATCATTGAGACGAATTTTGCACAAAGACCTTGATATGACGCCATACAAAGTCCAATTGGTTCAGGAGTTGAAGCCAACTGACCATCCAATGCGTTTTCGCTTCGCTAAGTGGGCCTGCGACCGACTTACAGAAGATGCCGATTTTAACAAAAAAATCATCTTTTCAGATGAAGCTCATTTTGATCTTGGCGGGTATGTAAACAAGGAAAATTGTCGCATTTGGGGCACAGAAAACCCGCACGCATACATTGAAAAGCCGCTGCACATAAAACGAGTCACTGTTTGGTGCAGATTTTGGTCCAGAGGCATAATTGGGCCGTTTTTCTTCGAAAATGAGCAAGGAGTGGCCGTTACAGTCAATGGCGATCGTTATCGGGCCATGTTGAACGAATTTTTGTTCACAAAAAATTGAAGAAGAGGATATTGGCAACATTTGGTTTCAACAGGACGGCGCTACGTGCCACACAGCCGCGGCTACACTCGATGTTTTGCGCCCTGTTTTTGAAGATCGCATTATCAGCCGCAGAGCTGATGTCGTTTGGCCACCTCGGAGCTGCGATTTGACACCGTTGGACTATTATTTGTGGGATGCCCTCAAAGATAAGTGTTACGCCGACAAGCCAATTGACGCTTTAAAGGACAATATTCGTGAAGCCATTGGTGAAATACAGCTGCACACAATCGATAATGTGCTTAAAAATTGAACCGATGGTATAGGCTACTGCATGGCCAGCCGAGGCAGCCATTTGAATGAAATTATTTTCCATTATTAACCGGAAGGATTGTACTTTCAAATAAAAAAAGAAATTTGAGAAAATATTCAGTAGTTTTTTTTATAGGATTTTCAAAAAAGAAAAGTTATTTGGCGGACCCTTTAGTACTATCACATTAATAACGAAAACTCAACAAAATACGTAGTTCAACAATATAAAATAGCGCAATAATCGAATCTAACCTCAATGTTTAGTTGCTCTTTGAACAGACGTAATGTAAGGTTACGTAGAAAACGAAATTCAACGGATCCTTACGTCCCGTTACATTACGTTACGTTTATTATAATAACTTGTAGAAGAAAGTATTGTTTGAAAAAATAAGTGAAAGTGAGTTCTTTGGTCAATTGACATTAGACCACATTACGTTAATTCTATTATAATTGGGCCTTTAATTATTTTTTTTTTGCGTATGCACTTTTCATAAGTACTTGTCTGTAGGCCATGTGAGCTCTCATTTTTTGTTTGTTTTTTCTCGAAAACTGGTTTTTGGTATTTTATTGTTGCACTCTATGGAGAAAAAAACAATAACAACGCTTGTGATTTTGGTTTGTTAGACATAAACAAAAATAAAATAAGATCAAAACGCCGGCGTACAGCGGTTAAAAATTGGAAATAAATACCAAAACTGATAATCTATTTTGTGATTTCTTTCTTTGCGTTGTTTAAGAATATTCTAACTCGCATGATTCCAAAATATTTATTAGAAATATATAAAGGTTTTCTGTGTAGACGCCTTAAAATACGATTGATGTGAAAATGTTGAAAAAATTTCGTAAAATATTGATATTTTTCAAGAGTTATTACAGACAATTGAGAAAACGTATTATTAAAACGTAGCATTATTGAAAAAGTTTTTGCATTCTTGAAATATTTCTATTTATTTTTGCAATCAATTTCTTATGCTAAGTTGATATGACAAAAAAACGTAAATTTATTTTTTTGCAGAATAAAACATAATGATCTTCGGATGTCGACGATATTTTAAATAAAGAAATGCTTTTATTGGACTTTAAGTTGAGCGATTAAAAAAAAAAACTGACAGAATTTTTTGCGTCCTTGAACAACATTTGGTAAAAACTAAATGCATTTCGAAGAAAATATAGATTTGTTTAGTCTCAAGGTTAATTACTATAGTCATTTTCTTTAGTATGCTTTTAGGCAATTCTTGATTAAACGATCACTTCTTATGAAAATGCGGCATATTAATATATAGGTATATTTCTTTATTTAAAATCGTTAAATTTTTAATGTAACTAGTAAAACCATTTACTTACTACACACGATAAATAGTATAAAATGTTATAATTCTTCTTTTGCAATTCTTTAATATATTTACAGAGTACTTAAGTATTCTATAGTGTGTTTCTCAGTCTATTAATTTGCTATGTTAATATAAAGTATATATTTTTTAAATAATTACAATTAAATTGAATTAGTAAAACAGTAATGTGATATGTATAAAGTTAAATTAATTCACATTATCTTATAGTTTAATATGAAACATTTTAATTAATTTCGCAATAAAATGCTTACAAAATTATTCAAATATTATAATTCAATTGTCAAGAAATGTTCTTAAAACATCTTCAATAAGCTGAAAGTGAAATATATATTCTTTGATTCTAAAGAACAGAATTAGAATACTTATGCAAGCCATGTATTTATGCTACACGACCTGTGCTCACTTTATCACAATGCCAAAAAGTATGCTATTATCTTTTTCAACTGTTGATAGTATCACATTCACAACCAGCGCCAATTTGTGGCAAAACACATGAGGTTTACTACTTTGAATAAAAACGATACGATAAGCTTTTTTTATGATTTGTTTTACTTAATAAAAAGCAAACAAATAATAGCTTTGAATACTATAAACCACTAATTTTTTTTTTATTATTATTAATTAATTAAGTACAATAAGACTTAGTCTTTTATAGAACATCAATGAACATATTATAGCAACATTAAAAAACTTAAATTAAAAATGAAAAAATTACAATAAAAATTATATTACAATAATAAAATATTCAAATAAATAAACATTATAGTTAATTTAAATCAAATAAAATGAAAGCTGAATTAATTTATCAATTAAAAATTTAAAAACTAAAATGTAAGAAAAGATATGGTATGGGAAAGAAATAGTAGAACGGAACATCAGAATAGAATATAAATTATAAATAAGAAAGAAAAGAAGAAAAAGAGATTTAATTCAAGAAACGAAATATTTAAAAATGGCTCGTTTGAAGTCGTTGCTCGAAGTTATTTGCTTAATATTAATTGGCAAGGAGTTCCAAATTCTAATTATGCTAATAAAAAAGTACCTACTTGTATTAAGATAATTATGCCTAGGGACAATAAAATTAATACATCTCACGGACTGAAAAAATTAAGTTTATCATAAAGATATTCTGGACGTTTTATATATATTAGTCGATGCAAAAAAATGAGGTTACGAATTTTAAGATAGTCTAATAAATCACACCCCAATATATTTTTACTTTTCGCAGAAATGTGATCATACCGATGTACACCATAGACATATCTTGCTGCGCTGTTAAACGCTACTACAAGTTTGTGTAGTGACTGTGAGTCAAGTTGACAAAAAACAGTTTCAGAAAAAGATATAAGTGGCATTATAAGTTGCACAACAAGTCTGCGGCGAGTTTCAATTGGGGTATAGGCAAAGGAGAGTCGTAAATTTCTAAGGGTTCCATATATTTTTCCTACAGTATTATTTATATGGTCAGTACAAGTTAGATTAGAGTTCATTATAAAGCCCAGATTTTTAGTCTTTTCAACAATTTCTAATTGGTCAAAACCAATAAATAATGGCGGAATGTCTACAGAGCTAGAGCAATTTCTAGCGACTGCCATAACTTTGGATTTTAAAGGGTTTATTACCAGCGAGTTAGCTACAGCCCAATTATTAATAAATAATAAGTCTGAGTTAAGTCTGAAGCTCAAATCCTCTAAGAGGCCAACAGGACGAGACAGGTACAGCTGAATGTCATCAGCATATGCATGAATAGAAGCATATTTACTTACTTCAAAAATGTCATTTAGAAAGATTGAAAATAAAAGAGGACCTAAGATGGATCCCTGTGGAACACCAGTGTTAATGGTTTTGAAAGATGAAAAATTATTTCCTACTTTAACTCTTTGTGTTCTTCCGTTCATACGCTATCCTGATATCGTCAGTAATTTTTAATATCGCTGTCGAACAGCTATGTCCAGATCGAAAACCTGACTGAAAAGGCGATAGGAGTTTGTTTTCATTTAAAAATTGAGTAATTTGGTCCGCCATGATCTTTTCGAGCACCTTTCCTAATGCAGGCAGTATGCTTATTGGTCTGTAGTCTTTATAGTCAGATGCGTTAGCAGTTTTAGGTATCGGAGTCACTGTGGCAGTTTTCCACATGTTTGGGTACTGCGAGCTAGATAAACTACAATTAATAATGTGGGTCAAAGGTCCAATTATAAAAGGAAGAACAATTTTAATAAATTTAATTGGCATCCCATCAACTCCAACAGCGTTAGATTTTATCTGCATTATACATTTCGTAACAAAGTTTACGTCGACAGGAGTGAATGCAAACGAAGGAAAAATAAAATTCCTTTGTATCAAAGATGAGTTTTCGTAGCTGGTACTTGTACTTGGAGTGCTCAAGAAAAAAGCATTGAGAAGATCAGGATCTAAATTACATTCATCTGATTGCTTTCCAAATACTCTCAGACTTTTAATATTCTTCCACAGCTGTTTTGAATCCAAATTAGGATTTAGTTTTGAATTATAGAAATTAGTCTTTTCCTGTTTTATTATTGCTGATGCATTGTTACGAGATAATCTATAATTTTCCCAGTTTTGGCTAGAGCGATTAATTTAAACAGTTTAAATGATGCGCTTCATTGAAGTTAGAATTGGAAAAAACACGTGAATTGGAAAATTTCATATGGGAGGTGGGCGTGGCAAAAAATACTTATTTTATGTTAGACATCTATTGAAGATTGGTTCAGGACAAAAAAAAAAATATGGTGTTATAAATATCATTCTATTTATGCCGCCGCATTCTAGCTTCGTAGAAGAGAATATGAGTCGTGTTGCGTGCGCTAAGGGTGATTAGATTCTTGTACATATTTTTTTCGGATATACTCTAAGTCGCAAAAAGCTATCCGTTGCCGAAAGTAACCATATGAACTAAATTACCAAATTTTAGTATAATACGACCAAAACCGTTCAAAATAAAGCATTTTTGTTTATTTATGGGCGGTAAAAGGGTGTGTGTCAACATTTTTTTCACTTAAACCATCACCAAAATTTCACCTTAATTTAGTTTATACCTGACTTACTTTGATTTACTCCTCGCTTATCTCCAGAAAAAAGCGTAAACATAGAGCGACCACGTCCATTTTTAGTCCAGTGGCCGAATGTACACTCTAAAAAATATGTGTAAGTTTACTGCTATTATAATAGTAATAATTTGTTGAAAATTTAAGTGAAGTGTAGTTTTACTACAACTTTTCAAGTAATCTTTAATTTTTCAATTGAAACGTAAATTTCAGTAAAATTAAACACATGTTGTTGAATTTTGCTACAACAAAAATATCAATATAAATTCATTTTTGAAGCAATCTGAAATTGTTTTAAATTTGACATTAATTTCAGTAAAATAAAACATCAGATGTTGGATTTTGCTACAATATCAGTAAACATTTTTACTACTACATCAATTGTATTAAAATTCAGCAATTGTTTAACTTTCAACAACTGTAAGAGTCGTGCATGTATTTCTCATTCGAGTTTGCTTATAATCGCGTAAGGACGGTTGTTTTTTGTGCTGCTGTTTTTATTTATATTTATTACTCTAAGGTATTTTATAATTTCGGTCAGTTTAATAAGTCACTAATATGTATCAGTGCAATATATGTAAAAAAAATGCATGCATTTAAAAGTGTACAACTCTCACTTATATGTGCATAAGGAAGAGAAATTTAATGACTTTTTCAATTGTTCTGTAAGCCAGTGCAAATATCTTGGATCCAGCTTTAGCCATACAAACTAAATTACCAATTTTTAGTCTTATACGACCCAAAAAATTCCAAACCGTCTGAAATAAATCATTTTTATTGGTTTGTGGTGGGGGTTAATAGAGGGCGTAGAAACCAATTTTTGGTAGAGTTTCTGACAAAACCCATACAAACTAAGCCAAAATTATAGCTCAATCGGCCCAGTAGTAAATTTTAATGATTTCTAAAAAAATTGGGAGTAGCAAAAGTATGACCATGCCCATTTTTACTAAAAAATGCCGAAAGTAACCATACAAACTAACTTACCAAATTTTAGTCTTACACGAAAAAATCTGTAAAGTAAAGAATTTTAATTTATTTGTTGGCGGTAAAAAGGGGCGTGGACGCCAATTTTTAGTACATTTGTAGACAGTTCTAAACTTTTCTAAAATCTTTGAAAAAACAGTTAAGTCAAGAATGTTAAGCTGCCTTACTAGAATAAATTCTTGTAATGATTCTTAATTTGGTTTTAGAGAAAGAAAGTCTAGCGAAGACGCCCTTCTAAAGTTTTGCTCCAACATTTATAATGGCTTAGACAAAAAAAAAAAACAATAGCTTTTTTTCATTGATATCACCAAAGCCTTTGACACCGTCAATCAGGACACTTTACTATAAAATTTTTTAAATGTAGTTTCAGAGGCTTCTTCCATGATTGCTTAACATCCTATTTATCTAATAGACAAAAAGAGTGAAACTAAATAATAAGTTTAGCTCCTTTTTAAAAATTAGCATTGGTGTTCCCCAAGGTTCTGTTTTGGGTCCTATTTTGTTTTTAATCTACATAAGCTCAATCTTCTTGCAGCCTTTTTCTAGTAAAACAATAGCCTTTGCTGTTGATATGGCCTGTACTTACGAATGTGATACAGTTTTTTATCTTGTGGCTGAGATCAGTCACGACCTAAGTCTCTTAAAACACTGGTTTTCGGTCCACAAACTTATTTTGAGTGACAAAACAAAAATTATGTATTTTAATTTTGCAGGGAAAGATCTGAATCTTGAAAATTTTATCTTCCACACCACTGGTTGTGATAAATTTTCTTTTGACAAAGTAACATATAGCTCTTCGTCTCTGTCTATTACTTGCAACAATTCGCAAAATTGCTCCACTAAGTGTTTTATAATTGGTTTTGTAAAGATTTTTAAGTATTTGGGTGTAATTGTTGATTTGAGAGTTAATTTAATTACACCTTTACATTTTTAAAAGTCTTAAAATTGTTTTTCATTAGATCGGGATACCTATTGAACAAATATAATGCTCAATATAATTTAGGGATCAACCATCGCAACTTGGCTCTGATTCCCCAACATAATTAGCAGCATTATCGCGCCATCCAGCCTGTTAAAACGTATTATCGTGAGCTCTAGAATTTATGTATAAATATCGTGTTAATTTTCAACTTTTCCTAACTAAACTTGAAACACATATGCATAACCGAATTTGCCTTAACTTTACGACGTGATTTGTTATAAATATCGCTGCTAATTGTAAAAATCTGCAATATTTAATAAACTTTAAACTCTATATATTGTGTGAAACTAAATTTTGTCCTGTCTGCGATCACTCAATTACATAAAACGGTGCACTCAAATAATAACATTAAAGGCGCGAAATAAGCAAAAAATAAATAAAAAAGCAAAAACAAAATTAAAAATTAAATGCTCTATTAGCGACGAACTAGCCGCCCACGCTCAAACAAAACTAATATGAACTCTTTTGCTTTTGCTCTCATCACACTGCATCACCTCTACATTTTCGTCATTGTTTTTTTGCAGTCAGTGCTTTTTTGTTGTTTTTGCCACATTTTCTCCTAAATCATTTCAAGTTTGTGTAATGACTCCCTCGCATATGCAGTCTCGCCAACAACGGGAGCTCGTTTCTCGAGTCGTTAACAAGACTGAGGGAACGCTAAAGATGGAAAGAGCGGCTTAGTGTAAATGTAAGAGAACAACACGCAACCCTAGAAAATCTACTTCGACAGCATGCTGATCAACTGTTTTTGCGTCTCTCATCAGATCTTGTAACTAAATTTGATAAATTGGATAATGAAGTGGCCTCGATCCAACAACAACTCACTTATAAATTTTCGGAGTATGACAGCAAAATACTAAATTTGGAGAACCAAGTAAGAGCTCTCTCATCACTCTGTGAAGATTTAAAATCATCGACAACAACAACAACAACCACAACTATGCTAACTCCATCACTTACAACAACAACAGTGCTGATTCAAATTCTGATTCTGTTCTCTTTGGTATCACGCAAACAAATGGAAAGAATCTTAAAGGCATTTTTAATTTCATCTACCGCTCAATTGATTTTATAGCGCCTCCAGTAAAGGTATCTTTCGGGTTAAACCTAAAGATAACCACCCTAACTCTGTGGTAATTGCTAAGTTCTATTCGACTTCCGATCGCAATCGAGTTTTGAAGGGGATTATCGCAGGCAGGCAAAAAAAAGCGGTTAATTTGAAGAATGCTGAGCTTGACTTAGATTGCAATGTTTTTATACATGAAAGTCTTGCCCCGGACGCCAGAAAACTGCTACAAGCTGCTATCATTCTCAAACGCAATAAACGAATTTTTAATGCGTTTACTTTTCGTGGCTCAATTTTCATTCGCATGTCGAAAGGTGCTGAACAGATAAAAATCAACAGCCATAATGACCTTTAGAATATCGTGTGTGATGATGCTGTTGCTGATACTGGATGCGACTATTAAAATTCACGTATCACTTTTAATCTTTATTCTACTTACTTATTTTAAGTTTATTTTTTGCTTAACTTTATATAACTGTTTCGTTTTACTCTTACTCTTTTTGTTTTTTGTTTCTAGAATTTTTTTGCCTGCATTTTTCTTTCTTGTATCTACTTGCAATGACTGACCCTAGTAATTCGTCTTTTGGCACTTATGAAAATTTTAAATCTCTAGTTCATGTTTTGTGTAGGCAACATGGGCTTAATATTATTCATTTCAATGCTCGTAGTCCTAACATGGCGAAACTTGATTACATAAAACATATTTTTAATGATTCGTTAGTAGATATTATTTGTGTTTCTGAAACGTGGTTGTCAAGTAATAAATGTGATTCAATTTGTGATATTAATAGTTATAATGTGTTTAGAAATGATAGATCACGAAAAAGAGGGGGTGGTGTTGCTGTTTATTGTAAAGTTAATTTGAATGCTGAAATTCTAAATAAATCTATAGGTCCTGGAACTGAGTTTATCAGTATTAGTATTTCAGATAATTGCACAAAAATTTTGTTGTTTTGTGTATATAATCCTCATAAATGTAATTCTGTTGATCCCTTGTTCACAGATTTGCTAAACTATAATCTAAATAATGATGTAATTTTAATGTGCGGAGATTTTAATATAAATATTTTAACGAATGATTCATATCGACAATTGTTGACGGATAATATATCATTCGCCGGGTTATCTATAGTAAACACAACTGAACCAACTCGTTTCTGTCCTAATGCTACTCCAAGTCTTTTAGATTCTTTTATTGTATCTGACCTTTTGCTCGTTCCGATCACGATTTAATTTTCTGCTCGTTAAATATAAATATGTCTCGTAATGTCTCTTCTACTTCTTTTTCGTACCGTGATTATAAAAATATCAATTATCCTTCTATGTTTCATGATTTGTCGTTAATATCATTTAATGATTGCTGGCATTATAGCTCAGTTGACGATAAGCTTTGTTCTCTTACAACCCCTGTTAAATATCTATTTGAGAAACATATTCCTTTGCGAACAATTGTCTTAAAAAATTCATCTTGCCCTTGGTTATCTCAGAATATTCTCAATGCTATAAAAAAGAGGAATATATTACACAAGCTTTGGAGAAGAGCACCCTCTTCTGCAAACTGGGAAAGTTATAGGTTGGTCAGGAATGAATCTGTTCAACTAACAAGGCAGTCTAAGACCCGTTATTTCACTGCCAAACTCACAGTCCTCACTGCTCGAAAAATCATCATCAGAGTCTTGATAGACTTAAATGTCACTCTGGGCCATTAATTAACTAATTGAAAGTGCGATAACTGTATTGAAAAGACAAAAAAATATCAACAGAAAAAATGGAAAAGTGTAAAGGCAACATAAATAATTTTTGCTATGTTTGTGGCAATTTTACATGAAATAACTCGCAACACAAAGCCAATCTCAATACGAGCCGGGGCCATCACAGTTTAACCCCAATTCTAATCACGAAGGACTGGCTTGATTTCATGGTTAGCAGATTAGAGCTTTCTCAAAGAAAGTTCGAAGAGCTCGCCAAACTTTTGAATAATCAAAATCTATTGGCGTCAGACGTTAAGGTCATGTGTTACAGAAAGCACCAATCTGAACTTCAAAAGCTTCTTACCATCGATGAAACCAGGGCATTTGCGTATTGTCAAGATATAAGAAAATTAATGTGGCAAATGAAAATTCATTATAACTCGGCTGAGTGGCGACTATTTATAGATAGCTCAAAGCAGATTCTTAAAGCAGTGCTGTTACATCGACTGAATGAAAAGCCATGTGTTCCAATCCCATATTCCACCGAAAACGTATGAAAAACCGGATAAAATTTTAAATTCTGTAAAATATAAGTACCATCAGTGGCGGATTGGTTGTGATTTTAAGGTCGTAGCAATGCTCACCGGATTGCAAAGTGGCTACACTAAATGTATGTGCTTCTTACGTAGTTGGGCTGCACCATATAAAGGCAATCATTACCAAAATCATTCGTGGGAAAGTAGAGCATATCATAAAAAGGGGAAGAAATTAATGTCATTAAGAAGTCACTAGTCTCACTCCTTCATGTAAAGCTCGGTGTTGTAAAAAATTCCATTAAAGCCTTCGTAAGAAATAAGAACAATTTCGAACATGCGAACGATATTTTAAGCATCTTGAGGGATTATATTTTTGAACAGAAAATCAGCATTGATAAATTGTAGGAAGGTGAGTAAGTCAAACATAAAATTAACAATTTTTGTTATTGTTTAAGCTTAAAGATAAATTGGGACATATATTGTACATTTAAAAAATAGACAATTTTTTACAGGCGTTCTCAATGGCCCAGACATCCGCAATCTCATCAAAAATAAGCGCTTCGATGACATTTTAGTTGGCGCAGAAAAGGATCCGTGGCTCTCAATAAAAGAAGAGATAGTTGGTTTCCTTGAACAGCATCGGTCACAAAACTATGAAAAAGCTATTAGTAGCAAGTTGGCTGCGTTTGAAGCAATTGGTGTTCATATGTCCTTAAAAATCCACTACTTGCATCATCACTTGAACTACTTTAGTCGTCAGCTTCCAACGGAGTCAGATGAGCAAGGCGAAAGGTTTCACCAAACGGCGTTGCCATTTGAATTAAGGTAATAACATCTCTTTGTGCCTATATACTTACATGTTTATCAATTTTACAATAAGAGCTAACTTACATTCAGATATCCAGGGAAGGGATCCCCTGACGCTTTTATGCCTGAAATATGCTGGCGCACGAAAAACTTGTTTCGAGATGCTGAAGTTGCGCACATGGAAGTGGATGGTGAAGAAGAAGATTCCCAGAGTGACATTGACGTTTATCAAGACTCTGATAATGATTTTTCGAGCAGTGAAGACTTGTAAGACTTGCTGCTTAATGTGAATGATGCCAAAAATTTCACGAATAAAAGTTGGTTTTGTAAATGTTTCCAACTATAGAAAGTGTGTGTTTTATTTCTATTGGAATATAGAATATATGTATTAGTTCTTCGAAGTAGGTTAGCTGGGCAACGGCTCCAAAACACATCTATTAACATTTATGTATATTTAAGAAAAAATAAATGTGTTTGAGATTTTCAAGTAATGTAGACGCACTCAAACCACCTATGTATGTTCTTAAGAATTATTTACAATCCTTCTGGCTACAAATTAACTGAATTTAAAAAGTTTCTAATTGGCTAAGTTTAGAAGTTATGGTCGAAAAACTGCGAAAACAACCCTAAAAACCGGTATTTTTTGATTTATAAATTATCTTTTTAAGCTTATTAAGTAGTGTAGACACGTTCAGATCACATAATCATATTAACATGAGTTGTTTAGTGTTTGCTTAGCTACAATTTAGTTGAAAATTTGGATTCCCTTCACGTTATGACCCAAAAAGTGAAAAAAATAAAAAAAATTTCCCAATTTTTTCAAGAAAAAGATTGAAACAAATAATTTTATAAATTTGTTTTGTTTGTAAGACTTATTTATTAGACTGTTAGCTATAACTTTTCCAAAGACTGTTAACTGATATCTCTAAATCTGACGGAGCTATTGAACAAAAACTAATTATACTTTTTTTGTCAAAATCACTAAGACCCACTATATATAATGGGCCATAAAACGAAAACGTTCGCCAAACTCACGAAACCCAGCTAGGGTCTTACTCACCTTTGATCATAGTATCGAACCTATATAGCAGGATTCTGTTCTTTTGTCAAAATCTGTTTTTTGAGTCACTCTGTTATTTATGAGGTTATTGACAAAGTTATGTACAGTTGTTGATTAGTAGGAAATAATAATAATAATCAAATAAAAATAATAAGATAAAGTTACCATATAAACTAAATTTCCAAATTTTAATCTAATAGGATCAAAACCGTCCGAAATATAGCGTCTTTATATATTTTTGGGCAGTTGAAAGTGACGTGGAAACCCATTTTTAGTACAGTGGCTGACAGTAACCACACAAACTAAATTACCAAATTTAAGTCTTACACGATCAAAAGCGTCTTAAGTAAAGAATTTTCATTTATTTTTGGGCTTTAAAAAGGGGCATGAACACCCATATTTAGTACAGTTGCTGACAGTAACCATATAAAGTAAATTTCCAAATTTTAGTCTAATACGATCAAAACCGTCCGATATATAGCATCTTTATTGTTTTGTGGGCTAAAAAAGGGGGCGTGGACACCCATTTTTAGTACAGGTGCTGACAGTAACCATACAAACTAAATTACCAAATTAAAGTCATATACGACCTAAACCGTCTGAAATATAACATTTTTATTGGTTTGTGGGCGCAAAAAGAGGGTGTGGTAAATTTTTTTCCTTAACCAACCTGAGCCAAAATTTCAGCTCAATCAGCCCAGTAGTTTTGGAGTATGTAGGCATCACACAGACAGACAGAATATATGTACCCTGAATTTTGTTTGAAATCGGTCGACCCGTTTTTTCAGTTTATGGTTACATCAAAATGTACACTTCTTTTTATATACAAGACTAGCTTAAACTCGGCGCGTTGCTGCCGCGGACCCGTTGCCAAACACGAATAAAATGTTATCAGTGAAACTGTATATGTAGATTGTGATCGAATACTGAATTCCATGGCTGTGCGGCGACTCAATATAACTCAAAAGCTGTTAAATTTCTCAAATTTAGGTTTTCGGGAGTTTCAACGCCCCCTTGTCCAACGCCATACAAAGTTATCAGTTATACTGCATGTGTACATTAAGTTCGAATACTGAATTCCGGGGCTGTGCGGCCTATAACTCAAAAGCTATTCGATATCACAAACTTGGGTTGTATGGTTGGTGCCGCTTTGTCCAACGCCATAAAATGTTATCAGTGAAAAGCCACGTGTAAATTGTAGTCGAATACCGAATTCCGATGCTAAACGGCTTATAACTCCAAAGATATTCGATATCGGTAATTTTGGTTGTATGAGAGGTGCCACTCCTGCAGGGGGTAGGAGGGTGAAATATACTTTACGACCTATTCTTATGCCTACCAAATATACATACAAAATTTCATAAAAATCGGTCGAGCCGTTTCAGAGAAGTTCTGTAACAAACACCGTGAAACGAGATTTTTATGTATCGATGATTCCATATCAATTCGACTAATTTTGAGCAAAATCTGACCTTTGTGTTTCAGATTTTTTTTAAACTTTATAGGTTAGTAGTGCCTTTAAAAATAACTAAAACTGTGTTGTTTTTTTTTTGTAAAATTTTTTTTTCAAAAGTTATGCACTATGAAAATATTAAAAAAACATCAAAAAAATACAATTAGTGCATGTATTCAAATAGATTTTAAACCGTAAGTTGTACAGAAAACAAGTGTTGCTATCCTTTAAAGATCTTGAATTTGTCTTTCTTTTCTTTTTTTGTTACATAAAATTTTCAGTCACATTTTTCATAGTGTTCGCAACAATTTTTTTTTATATTTTTAGTGTAGTGTTGAGTTAAAGCATCAATTTTAAAGTCTAACATAAAATTTTAGGTTATGATTCCGACGATTGCTATTTTTAACGATTTTTTCCAAAAATGCCTACAAAATATTTCTTGTTTTTACACCGAAAATTCCATATTTTTAAAAATATAAAAATACAAATGGAAGTTTTTAAAACTATAAAAAAATAAAAAATTAGTTTTACAAATTGTTGGTTTTATTTGAATACTAATGGATATATTTAAAAATAACATACATTATTTTGAATGTTCAATGGTATTAACATAAAAAATGGAATTTTCGGTATAAAAATAGGAAGTCTTTTGTAGCCGTTTTCTAAAAATTCGTTAAAAATAGCAATCGTTGGAATCCCAACCTAAAATTTTGTGGTATCCTTTAAAATGAATGCCTTAATACGACCCTTTATTAAAGAGATACATTTGTTGCGAAAACATAAAAAATGTAACTAAAATTTTCAGGTTAAAAAAAAAATATTTATAATAAAAATGCTACAAAAAATACACCACCAAAAAGACACATTCAAGGTCTTTAAAATATATAAAAACATTTTTTTTTTCTGTACAACTTACGGTTTCAAAGTTACAGCTATTTAAATACAAGCACTAATTGTATTTTTTAAGGTTTTTCATATTTTTCACAGTGTATATCTTTAAAACAAAATTTTAAATCCAAAAAATAGTTCGCAGATATTATATTGTTCAGGAGAACTGTCCACCTAGAGTGTTTCATAATTTTCAAAAATAGTGATGTCAGATTCAGGTTTGACATGGAATCACTGATATTAGATATACATTAATTAATTTCTGTAAAAATGGCTTAAGTTAATAAGATAGTATCATCAAATAATACGTTTTTAATAAGTTTTAGCTTTCTGGTCACGGAATATTTTTCTGTGGAAATGCCCATATACACCAAGTATCATTATAAAACATGCACAACTCGAGAATTGTAATCTTTTCTGAAAAGTGGGTGAGGTTATAGTTCGACCACGCCCATTTTTTGTTGAGTTGCCAAGAGTAACCATACGAACTTAATTACAAAACTTTAGTCCAATACAACAAAATTCGTCTGAAATATAGCATTTCAGTTCATTTGTGGGCGGTAATAGCGGGTGTGGAAACTTTATTTTTTTTTAAGTGAAAACTTCTTCAGGCGTGTTGAACGATTTTGGTAGAGAGTAAATCTTTGGTTTGCATCGTGATTTTCCGAGTAACTCTCGTCATCAATACAGACAGCGAAGCGAGTTGGTTTTTAAATGACGCTCTTGGATCTTGACTACCAGGCGCTCAGCAAATATAGCAAGCAAACATCAATAACATAGCTCCGCTTCGAAACATTAGCTGCATTCCCGTGGCACTAAATCAGATCAAATCTCAGTAAAATGTTAGTTCAACTTTATTACAATTTGTCACCAGTCTTGAAACAGCTGTTTTAAAAATAATAATAACAAAAGAAAACAGCAATACCAAAACGCCCATTGAGCGGTGATACGTCAAAATACGAAAATTAATATTTATTTAGATTTGCCAACTATGTTCGTTTTGATAAAAAATGCTTGAAACATGGCAGCATTTTAAGATCAGAAATAGAGCTAGAAATCGAGCTGGTTTTAATTTTTGTTTATGTTTTGTGAATAAAATAGAGCCGCGCACTAGATCAACGACCACGGGAATGCAGCTATTGAATGTTACTGTTTTTGTCAATGTATATGTAGAGCTAGCTGTAGGCTAAAATAAAATAAATTTAAAATTTTTGATATTTCGTTTTTGTTTGACTGGCCGTGGAGTATCTTTTAATGCCTCAACTTGAGATCTTGCTACCAGGCAAACAAACAACAGCTAGCAAAGTGCTGTTTATTTTCCGCTGCCAATTCGGTTCATCCCCTCTGACGTTGCGCAACCGATGTGATACTGCTCTTCTCTGTTCGTCGTTTGTAGTAGATTTGTTTGGTAATTGTTGTAAATGTATTTTAGTTCAGCTACAGATCTACATATACATTGACAGAAAAACAGTAAATATCCTTCATGATTTCTTTAGGAAGGAACGATTTGTCAGCAGATAAACTTATTGATGGCTGCTTGCTGCCATAGTAGAACTAGACAAGATAGTGTGTGAGGACTCAAATTGTTGCACAATTTGGGCCTCACAAATTATATAAATAAATTGTTAACTGAATTTAAAATATGGAAAATGTAAACAACAAATTTAAAGATTTATTATATATTATGAAGAAAATGTATGGAAATTATTGTATTGTATTATATCTTATTAGGTAAAATATATAATATTAATGTTATAAATATTCTATTGAGGAAAAAAATAATGAGTCGAATAACAAATAATAAATACACACATACAAACATGTAAAGCCATGTACACAGTCACATATACACAGGCAGGGAAAACAAAACAAGTGAACACGGAACAGAAAGGCAACGGGAGAATATAAAGCAGTCGGGTTTGCTTAGCACAGGCAGTCTTGTCGCAGGCGCAGTAGCATGCACATGCTTTGAGACTGAGTAGTTAGTTCAATCGTAGTTATCTTAAGCGAAGGTGTCCTCACCCTTCGAACGTTGTTAATTTTAAGTCAGGCGTAGTTATCTTAAGCGAAGGTGTACTCACCCTTCGAACGTTGTTTACTCTAAGTCAGGCGTAGTTATCTTAAGCGAAGGTGTACTCACCCTTCGAACGTTGTTTACTCTAAGTCAGGCGTAGTTATCTTAAGCGAAGGTGTACTCACCCTTCGAACGTTGTTTACTCTAAGTCAGGCGTAGTTATCTTAAGCGAAGGTGTACTCACCCTTCGAACGTTGCTTACTCTAAGTTCAAAACGTAGTTATCTTAAGCGAAGGTGTACTCACCCTTCGAACATAGTTTTACTCTAAGTTCAAAACGTAGTTATCTTAAGCGAAGGTGTACTCACCCTTCGAACATAGTTTTACTCTAAGCTCAGACGTAATTATCTTAAGCGAAGGTGTACTCACCCTTCGAACGTTGTTTACTCTAAGATCAAAACGTAGTTATCTTAAGCGAAGGTACCTCCACCCTTCGAACATAGTTTTAATCTGAGTTCTATCATAGTCACTCACAGCGAGAGGGATCATAGCAAATAACGGAATAAATATGAATAAGCAAGGATTAATTATATCACTTTAATTTATATAATGCTTAATAATTAATAATAATTAAGTAACGTACTCGTTAAGTAATAAATAAAAGAAATGAAAATAATAAAGACTTACTCTACAGTTTAAAACTAAAACGCTGGCTTTCTTATTTAAAACAACGGAATCATTGGTAAATAAATTATTTTGTAAGAACCCCTGGTTTACTCACTGAGCCTACTTCAGCAAAAATCAGTAACGAGCAAAAGGGTTCGTTACAAATGGCGCCAGAGCAGGGACTCTTAAGAAAAAGAAAGCACGAAAGCTAGATAAGAAAATAAGTACAGAGAGCAAAGCTAAAAGACAGAGAACAAAGCCAACGCTAGAAAAGAAAGCTTAAGTCAGAGAAAACATCAGCGTAACACAACACATGATAAAAATGGTCAGTTCCTCCTGGTTATACTTTCTACGGAAAGACGAGCTGCAAGGGTACGCAGAAGAATTTGGATTCGATAGCACAGGAACGGTGCAAGAAGCAAGGAAAAATTTTGCTACCTTCATCACAGATCAAGGACAGAAACCAGAGCTGCAACCACGCCTTGCAGAACTAGAGGCAAAACACGGGAGGACACCATCACCGGCAAGAAATCTCGAGATACCGAAAATAAATGTGCCGGTAACACACACGGTAGAACACGCAGGAGCGCATCAAATACCATGTTCCACGGTAATAGACCAGGTCAGGAACTGGTCTTTTAAATATGATGGCGGAAAAGAACCACTGGCCTTCATTGAAAGAGTAGAGGAGCTAGCCGAAGTATACGGGTTAAACAAGAATCTCTTACCCCGAACAATGCCCGAACTGTTGAAAGATAACGCGCTGAAATGGTTCCGCAACAATAATCGGCAGTGGCAAGAATGGAATGCATATAAGAGGGATTTCCTACGGTTCTTCCTGCCATCCAAATATTTTGAACATCTGGAAGATGAGATCCGAAAAAGGCACCATCGGCAAAGATAAAAATTCAAAGACTACCTCATCGAGCTGCAGAATTTAATGCGACATGCAGGTTTCTCTGAACAAGGCAAACTAGAGCGCATATACCGCAAAAGTCTCCACGACTATCAGCTCTATATAAAGCGAAAAGACTTCAGGGACCTCGAGGAGCTGATTATTCTAGCCGAAGATTTTGAAAGTTTGCAAAAAGAAGATCCGCCGACCAGACCAGCCATACCACGACAGCGAGAAGAGCATCACCGCAGAATTACGCAAGAAACCGAGTATCCAATTAGTCCACGGACGGCATGTCGACGTTGTGGGCAAGAAGGGCACTACAAATACGAATGCAGAAACCCCGCTATAATTTTCTGCTGGGAGTGCGGGCAAAGAGGGACGTTGACGAGAAACTGCTGTAGACAATCATCGGGAAACTACCAAGGTTACCGTCCCAGGCGAGTACAAACGGATACCCAGAACTATCGTCCTCGCAACTAAACACTATCACGCAAAACGGGAACCACGTGGTCGCTATAGTCACAATAGGCAACCACACGACCAAGGCGACGATCGACACTGGGGCAACACGGAGTTTTATCAGCAAATCCCTGGCAAGTAAAATAAAGGAATCAAGCAAACTCGAAAACATATCGACACGCATACGATTGGCTGACGGGACCACGAAGGAGGTTACTCAGCAACTCGTAGTAAACATAAAACTCGGAGGAAAGCAATGCAACATAGAATTAATCATCCTGCACGACGTGATCGACGACCTTATTCTAGGCATAGATTTTCTGGTCAAAATGGAAACAAGATTGCAGTGCGGAGACTGCGCAATTATTCTAAAGGAAAACACGAACGGGAAGAAAGAACAAGAAACGGCATGCTGTACGGTTGTACGAATAGAGGTAATTGGATCAAAAACGGGTGGTCCACAGGAAGCAGCTAAGGTTATACGAACAGAAGAAACTAGATCAAGCACGGGTGAGTCACATGAAGTAACGAAGGTCGTACGAGCAGAAGAAGTGGAATCAAGCACAAAATCAGCAAGTTTGCGAAGGCAGATCTGGGAAAATTCAACGGTCTCAAAGGGGCGTCATATATCGCCATGCACCGGAAGGGCAAGTTACTCATCAAAACAAGCGATATATCACGACAACCGCAAGAAATATTGCTAAGAAAAGCAAAGAATACACATAACTGCAAATCAACGGTTATCGCAGAGAGAAGCAGAAGTTCAGCAGAATCCTGAAAAGTATCCGAACTACTTCAAAGAAAATTATGTACTATACCGCTATATACCGCCAAACAAAAAAACTGACAACTACGCACCCTGGAAACTGTGTCCCTAGTTTTCAGCGAGAACAAGTAATAAAAGAAAATTACGATGATCCAACCGCAGGCCACATGGGCATCCGCAAGACCATCGCCAGTATAACAAGCCGATACTTCCTGCCAGGCATGTTCAGAGACATAAGCCGGTATGTACGAAGGTGCTCTATATGTCAGCAATTTAAGCCAAACTCATCGCAGCAGCATCTGCGTCATCAACTGCCACGGCATCCGCCCCTGCATAATCAACGGCCATCGCAGCAGCACCTGCGTCAGCAATTGCCACAGCAGCCGCCACTGCATAATCAACGGCCATCGCAGTAGCACCTGCGACACCAACTGCCAGCGCAGTAGCAGCTGCGTTATCAAAAGCATCACAGAAGCGCAGTAGCAGCTGCGTCGTCAAAAGCAGCACAAAAGCGCAGTAGCAGCTGCGTCACCAAAAGCAGCACAGGAGCGCAATAGCAGCTGCGTCATCAAAAGCAGCACAGCAGCGCAGTAGCAGCTGCGTCATCAAAAGCACCACAGCAGCGCAGTAGCAGCTGCGTCATCAAAAGCATCACAGCAGCGCAGTAGCAGCTGCGTCATCAAAAGCATCACATCCACACTGTTAGAGCAACGTCAACAAAATCAGCACAGCAGCAGCTGCATAATCAAAGCAGTGAAGTATCAGCTGCATTATCAGCAACATCAGGTGTCAACAGCGGCGTAACAGCATACATTATCAATAGCACCATCAATAAACGCAACTGACAGGGTCGTTAAACAGTTGCACCGACTGAGCCAGAGTGCAGCGTGCGCAACCGCACCAACGAGACAGGCAGACCACTACCACCGGCACTGGTTTCCGAAATCGAGGCTGCAATAACGAAGAAGACGAGGCGGCAGCGGCTTCCATTTCTAATGCAGAATTATCGAAGGCAGACGATTCCATGTTCGAATTGGCAAGAACGGACAAGTGAAGGTCACCAGTGAAGGGGAAAGAAAAGGGGGGGTGTGAGGACTCAAATTGTTGCACAATTTGGGCCTCACAAATTATATAAATAAATTTTTAACTGAATTTAAAATATGGAAAATGTAAACAACAAATTTAAAGATTTATTATATATTATGAATAAAATGTATGGAAATTATTGTATTGTATTATATCTTATTAGGTAAAATATATAATATTAATGTTATAAATATTCTATTGAGGAAAAAATAATGAGTCGAATAACAAATAATAAATACACACATACAAACATGCAAAGCCATGTACACAGTCACATATACACAGGCAGGGAAAACAAAACAAGTGAACACGGAACATAAAGGCAACGGGAGAATATAAAGCAGTCGGGTTTGCTTAGCACAGGCAGTCTTGTCGCGGGCGCAGTAGCATGCACATGCTTTGAGACTGAGTAGTTAGTTCAATCGTAGTTATCTTAAGCGAAGGTGTCCTCACCCTTCGAACGTTGTTTACTCTAAGTCAGGCGTAGTTATCTTAAGCGAAGGTGTACTCACCCTTCGAACGTTGCTTACTCTAAGTTCAAAACGTAGTTATCTTAAGCGAAGGTGTACTCACCCTTCGAACATAGTTTTACTCTAAGTTCAAAACGTAGTTATCTTAAGCGAAGGTGTACTCACCCTTCGAACATAGTTTTACTCTAAGCTCAGACGTAATTATCTTAAGCGAAGGTGTACTCACCCTTCGAACGTTGTTTACTCTAAGATCAAAACGTAGTTATCTTAAGCGAAGGTACCTCCACCCTTCGAACATAGTTTTAATCTGAGTTCTATCATAGTCACTCACAGCGAGAGGGATCATAGCAAATAACGGAATAAATATGAATAAGCAAGGATTAATTATATCACTTTAATTTATATAATGCTTAATAATTAATAATTATTAAGTAACGTACTCGTTAAGTAATAAATAAAAGAAATGAAAATAATAAAGACTTACTCTACAGATTAAAACTAAAACACTGGCTTTCTTATTTAAAACAACGGAATCATTGGTAAATAAATTATTTTGTAAGAACCCCTGGTTTACTCATTGAGCCTACCTCAGCAAAAATCAGTAACGAGCAAAAGGGTTCGTTACAAGTGTTAGGCCTGAATGCTTTCTGTGTCTAAGTGACCATAACTGTCAAACTCATCCATTTTGATATATTTGCCAATTCTTGCTTTCATATTGCATTCTCATTGGTTGCACAATACAAAAGTATTAAATGTCAACTTCGTTTTGATAGTTTCGGTCACCGGCTCTCCGCCCTAACACTACCTTCTCTAATTTTGCCATGCTTGCTGCATTTGCTGAGCGTCTGGTAGGCAATATCCAAGAGCGTGTATTTGAGTTTCATGACCAACATAAAAACATTTGTAGTTTTATGAATGTCGCCAGCATATTCTCTGACTGGGACCATGGTATAATAAGTAATAGGTAGGAGTGACATTTCGTGTTTCGACCATCGAATGTCAAACAAAAGAAAACAAAATAAAGAACGTGTGTCACACACATTGGCCGCATTCAGAGGAGTCACCTGTTGTGAATGGATCATTTAATTGCAAAGGTTTCTCACTCAAATTTAAAAAAAAAACCGTTCCCAACTATTGACTCCGTTGAAAGCTGCCAAACACGCACTTTATATTGTTTTCTTTTGTTTGAAATTCGATGGTCGCAGCTCGTGAGAAAATAAGTAGTTGCCAATGCTACCTAATAATAATTTTATCATGGGTGGGACTGCATCGTCCAAAAATTTTTTTTTTCCTATTTCAGCTGCCATGAGCCTATAGTATCTTTTTTAAAAATATAATGCAATGATTAATGACCCAAACAGTGAAAATAATGTAAATGAAATTCAATGAAATGCATGTAAATACAAATTTTATGTATGTGTGAATTATTATGTATTTTAAGTGTATATAAATTATTTCAATAAGTTTCATTTATATTTTTGTTTATGTTTTACTTTGTTTTTTATATTAAAACCCATAATTTAAAATATAATGAAGTGATAAAAGATGAAAATAAAGTGCATTAATGATGAACCGGGTGAACGGATGAACCGAATCGGGGGCAGAAAATAAACTGCTCTTTGCTTCAAGGCCCATCAAACAAAATATTATACATAAAAAAAAGAAAATGTATTTTATTTTAGCTACAGCTCTACATATACATGGTCCGTCATATAACGTTTTTTTCAACTAGTGCTTATTTCGTGAATGGTGACACTTAGCTCATGTCTGATTTGACAGATAATTTGTTTTATCCTTCCGCTGAACGAATATGGTTGTGTATACGCTTGAACAACGCTGAGAAGTGGGCCTGAGATCGACTTACAGAAGATGCCGATTTTGCCAAAAAAAATCATCTTTTCAGATTAAGCTCATTTTGATATTGGCGGGTATGTAAACAAGCAAAATTGTCGCATTTGGGGCACAGAAAACTCGCACGCATATATTGAAAAGCCGCTGCTTCCAAAACGAGTCACTGTTTGGTGCGGATTTTGGTCCAGAGGCATAATTGGGCCATTTTTCTTCGAAAATTAGCAAGGAGTGGCCGTTACAGTCAATGGCGATCGCTATCGGGCCATGTTGAACGAATTTTTGTTCACAAAAATTGAAGAAGAGGATATTGGCAACATTTGGTTTCAGCAGGACGGCGCTACGTGCCACACAGCCGAAGCTACTCTCGATGTTTTTCGCCTTGTTTTTGAAGATCGCATAATCAGCCGCAGAGCTGATGTCGTTTGGCCACCTCGGAGCTGCGATTTGACACCGTTGGACTATTATTTGTGGGATGCCCTCAAAGATAAGTGTTACGTCGACAAGCCAGAGACAATTGACGCTTTAAAGGACAATATTCGTGAGCCATTGGTGAAATACAGCTGCACACAATCGATAATGTGCTTAAAAATTGGACCGATCGTGTAGGCTACTGCATGGCCAGCCGAGACAGCCATTTGAATAAAATTATTTTCCATTATTAACCGGAAGAATTGTACTTTCAAATAAAAAAAGAAATTTGAGAAAATATTCAGTAGTTCTTTTTATAGAGTTTAAAAAAAATGTTATTTGGCGGACCCTGTATTTTATTTTTATATAAACAATATTCAATTTAAATGTAATAATATAGTTTGGTGTAAGTATAAAATAAAAATGCTATCTGAATAAAAAAAATTTTGAAAGTAATAATCAAAGGCTGAGGGGGTAAAAATAGAAATTTTTTTCCGATTAGCATGAACATTTTTATATAGCAGTAAGGCGGTCCGGTGCAGGACAAAGTCTTCCAGCGAACACTAATATTTTATATATTGGTTTTTGCTTTGTCGGCAGTCCCCTCACTGCTATACTTTTTTTTTATTATTTGAGATATAAACCTTGATAACAGATGTTGTAAATTTAGTGGCCTAAGGTGTTACCGTTCCTTAGATTTTAAAAGACAATGCACAAACGACTTCGTGCGTCTTTTGCACAATCGTCTCATAGCACAAATACATCAAGTTTCATTATAAAAAGATGCACAACTCAGGAATTATAATGATCTATGTAAAGTGGGCGTAGTTGTAGTACCATACAAACTAAATTACAAAATTTTAGTTCACTACAACCGAATTCATCTGAAATATAGCGTTTTATCGATTTGTGGGCGGTAATAGGGGGTGTGGCAATTTTTAACTATTTATTGGAGATATGGGCCTTGGCAACAAATGTTGTAAATTTGAGGGTTTTACCGTTCCTGAGATCATAACGGACACCAAACCTCACGAACGATTTGTATGGGAGTATATGAGAAATTTTTTAAAATACTATATCTCTGGAACCACTATACCGATTTCGTGCAAACCCACATAAACCATCTACAGACCATACCCAACGTACCCTGAAGTTTTGGTTTAAGTAATTCGATCCGTTTTTTCAGTTAGTGGCCACATCAAAATTTACACTTATTTTTATATATGTATAAGATAAAAGGAAGTCATAAATGCAATTCGTGAAGGTTTCATTTTTACCACATAAACAACTTTTGAGTCAGTTTTTTACTAAAAAGTCAATATTTTGGACCTTTTCGAAAAAAATATAACAAATAGTATTTTCCGACAGACGTTATCCTGCCACTGACCGCCTTACTGCCATTTACAAACTTTCATGCTAATCGAAAGAAAAATTATGTATACTTTATTCGTAGTGTAGTTGCCGAAAGTAACCATATGAACTAAATTACCAAATTTTAGTATAATACGTCCAAAACCGTCCAAAATATAGCATTTTTGTTTATTTGTGAGTGGTAAAAGGGTATTAGGCAACGTTTTTTTCATTTAAACCATCTTGTACTTAAAATAAATTAACTGCCAAAATTTCAGCTTAACCCGAAACAATCTGTCGTGGCCATATGGCAACGCAAACACAAACACTTAAAATGTGCTTATTTAAGCTTAAACCATTTTATATTTGCGTTAACAGGTCATTCTGAAAATTGAAAAAAAAAATACTCAGGCTGATTCTGGTTAACTTAGTTTATACCTGGCTCACTTTGATTCACGCCACGCTTATCTCCTGAAAAAAACGCGTAAACATAGCGTGACTACGTCCATTTTTAGTCCAGTGGCCGAAAGTAACCATACAAACTAAATTACAAAATTTTAGTCTTATACGACCCTAAGCGTCTGAAATAAAGCATTTTTATTGTTTTTGGGGCGGCTAAAGAGGGTGTTGGAAATTTCCTTAACCATCTCCTACCTGAACAAATCTACTGTCAAAATTTCTGCTCAATAGGCCCAGTAGTTTTGGAGTCTGTAGGCATCACACAGACAGATAGAATATTTGTGGGAGTATATGGGAAAATCTTAAAAATGCCATATCTTTAAAATGCCGGAACCACTGGGCCGATTTCGTGCAAAAAAATTCGTCACGTAAACCATCTACAGACCAGAGAGCTGCAAAACTCACATAAAATTATTCATACGTAATCAACACAATTCATGCTTTTGCGTTCAAGCGATCAAACTTGCTCGAATGCACATATTCGCAGTTGAGTTTAATTCAATTAAACCATGTGCTTCGTGGTTGCTCCATGATTTTAATCATCGGTAGCCTTCTACGAACACTTAAAGTTTATGTCGTCTTCGTACCGACATATTTCGGATGATTGTTTGTTCTGCTCAACAACGATTATTTTCATAAAGAATGAAATGCAAAAAGAAAAATCAGTGCGCATGAGTTTTTTCATGTGCTGGCAGAGAAGGAGAGAGAGAGAAAACTAGAACCAAAGAGAAGCAAGATATTTTCATGCCAATATAAATTATCATCAGCAGTATAAATATCTCTCCAAAATAACTCCATCCTCCTTTATTATTTCAGATATTATCCTCCATTGGACACTTCTACCCTTGCATCGCGGCGAAAATATGTAAAAACTTTTTGAAATTCGTTCTAGCACAATAAATTCGTCGTATGACATTTTTAAAACAACAAAATTTAACTATTTCTTTGACTCCTCATCTACGAAACACATATGCATTGCAACATATAACTGTTATTCCGTATAATTTCCAACGCCAGCACTCGAACATGTGAATTCAATCAGCTGATCAACTTACACGAATGAAGCCTACAGCAGCATCGTGCTGATTTTATTCAACGCCACTATTGGTTCGCTCAAACATGTGATTAGATCAGCCAATCGACTCACACGCAAAGTGATACGAAAGACGCGTTCGCCAGCATTATGCTGATTTTATAAATTTTGCTGAGCGATTTGAGTTGAGTAAGAATTTCAGTGAATGATTGAATCAAAGAAAAAGTGAGTTTTGCAGTTTTCTGCTACAGACCATACCCAAAGTACCCTGAAATTTTGGTTGAAGTCGATTGACCCGTTTTTTCAGTTAGTGGCTTCATCAAAATGTACACTTATTTTTATATATAAGACTAGCAGGCCACTGTTGTCCGCGGCCACGGACGTTTTTTTTATCAATCTCCTTACCGCCTTAAAAACGGGACAATTTTTCCACACATGTGCAAATTTTTACTTAATTTTTATTTTGACTAATTTTTATGTAATACGATTAGTTTTGCGACATCCGACTTAGTGATCCCAATGGGCAATCGTCCTTATTGGGTTAAGACAATACACATCAAAGAAATAAGAATCGGTATTTTTTCATTTGTTTTGCTTTTCTTTGAAGCGCCTATCTGCATTTATATGTATCTTACTTTTCGCCTTGATCGAGGCTCATCAGTTTTTTTTTGTGGCGCTGTGCTAGCTGAGCACGAAAAGAAAGAGAAAAATAGATAGCAACATGAAGTTTATTGCAACTCTCGCAACACAAACGCGTCAAAAGACAACGTATAAGCAATGCGTGGCAGCTGGGATGATTTCTTAAAAAACTTAATACCTTAATTAAATATACTTATTATTAAAATTTCGAAATAAAAATACCCCTGTAATAATCTGTAGAACAAATATGATGTTTTAAAATTTTTTTCATAAAAATTGGCTCAATACTTTTGGAGTAAAGTCGTAGATTTAAATTTTCACTTCAATTTTATATAATAGTAAAGATTTTAAATTTGTTTTAATTGATCCGAAAGCGTTGCAAGGAATGCTTTCAGTTATTTGTGCACCCTTTGGCATCTGCAATGAAATAGTGCAGTCAATATAATAAGTTCAATCATAAGTATTGAAAAGACATATGGGCATTTCCACAGAAAAGTCTACCGTTGCCAAAAAATTAAAACTTATTGTTTGATGATATTACCTAAGAGAACATTTCAATTTTATTAATTTAAGAAGTTTCTACATATATTCATAAACCATGGTGATCAAATCGTCTGCACTGTTTCACAAATGTAGTTTTTCTTTTTCGTAAATTATTAGTTAATGTTTCGTTAACTTTTTTGTTTTAGTAAAAATGAAAGGCATTGGCTAAAGGTAATGAGAAAATGGCTGAGGAAAGGAAAGGACCATATATTGAATTTTTTTTTAATTACTACCCAAGCAGCAAAGAATGCACAAAATTAGGCTTATACAGCTAATTCTCTAAGCTGCTTTGCAGTGTATATACCCCAAAATTTAAGTAATTTTTCGTAATTTGAGGTACAAATAAAACGTTGCATTTTCGTTGCCGCTTTCTTCATCGAACTTCGAAAATATTTGAATTTTTCGAATAAAAAATAATAATAAATTTTATTTTATTTTGTATTTTCTTGTTACTTTTTTGTTGCTTACTTTCTCAACTGAGAGTTATTTCAGCTGCTTTGCAGTTATTACATGTCTTCAATACAATTTTTTTACCATTTTATAATTGCCTTCGTCGGGACTCGATCCCTGGCATCCTCGGTTTGTAGTCCGTCGCTTTACCCATTGAGCCATGTCGCTGCTTGTCGAAACGAAGATTTTTTTTTATTCATACACTTAACTTGAAGTGCAACAACTGAACTATTAAGCAGCTTAAATAATTCCCTTTAAAGCTGCTTACAGGGGAAAAATAAGGTCCATGGTACTTCAATTATATGGCATTTCAAAGCAGTAGGCTATTTATAGATCACCGCCATCAACTCTACTAAGGTTGCCATCTGTTCTAGTCGCTTCTTTATTTATTTCAATATTCATTGGTGTTCGACAGTTTGTCGAAATACACCATAGAAATGAAAGGAGTTTTTTTGCTTCTCCAGAAGCTAGTGTTTTAACTGAAAGGTTGTTATTTTCACAACCAAATTTAAACAGTGAGTTGATCACAGCTTAATCACTCAAAGACTACTGAAGAGGAAAATGTAGCGATTTCCGAAACAGACTGTCTAATCAGCTAAGTGATTGACTCTATACAGAGTTGTTGTTGTTGTTGTTGTTGCCTTCTTAAAAACTTGTTATAATTTAATAGTTCATTAAAACTAATTTACTAATTTATTGTAATTTTTTTACGAATTGACCAAACTAAACGCCAAAATGAAAGGTAATTGATTTTATTTTCAACTCTTCTATAAGAATTTAATAAAATAAGAATTTGTATAGAACATTTTTATTGTCAAATAAAATAACTGTTTTTTAAAAAAGAATACCCCTTCGATTTTTTTAGAATAGTTTTTAAAAAATGATTAATTAATTACCTTTAAAATGAGATATTATTCAGAATGGTGTCTCTTATTTACAAATTTTTTTAAAAACTTAAATTTTAGGTTTATCACTTCGAAAATAATGCCCCATATACAAAGTCTTGCCCAATTCAGAGAGTTTTGAAAATTTTGTAACCCAAGTCAAACATCACTTTCGTTTTTTGTAACGGAACGCCATCACATATTTTTGCTTATATCTTATATCTTTAGGGTCGATTGTTGTCATTCAGCCCTATCGCGACTTATTTTTCACGCAGAATTGAAAAAGGGAGTTTTTGTTTTTAAGACAAAGTTCAAGAACATTTGGAAAAGTTTTAATGCAAATTTGTGTATCAACCATTGATGAATAAATTTGCATTAAAAATTTTCCAAATGTTCTTGGGCTTTATCTTAAAAATGAAAACTCCCTTTTCCAATTCCGCAAAAAAAAAAGAAGCGATAGGGCTGATTGTTTGAATTTAATATATTGCTACTTAATTGCTGCGCAAATATAAAAAAGCCTTTTTAAAGATTAGACATTTTCATTTTATTTTAATACTTCTTCGTGCAAATCGTCCGTAACGGCAGTTTGGAAATGCCCATATATACTTTGGTATTAAATTATGCGCTCCTATTATTAACTTTATACAAAAATTTTACATTATAATATAGATTCATGTTGGAAAACTTTTTTGTCAATTTTGCACCTATCTGGCTGTGCACCCGTGGCGGTCCGCCCCTTTGCTAAGCTACTGCGTCCTAGTCTTTAATGGGAAAGGGCGCACATATTAGGCTTTTGTGAAAAAATTTAGCCATGATGCCGATTATGGCAATCTGGTTGTTCACAGGTGTGAATTGCAGGACGACTCCGAACGTTCTTAAGAATCTTTTCATAGCAGTTTCTACTCTCTGAGGTTTGCCATTGTCTGCAAAGAGTTTTGCTGCCGAACAGAAATGCTAATTCAATTGAAAAACATTCTTTCTGAGCTGGGATTTGAACCCACGCACTTTAACTAGTAGGCAACTGTAGCCACTTCTTGTTTTGAAAAGATCAACAAAATTCAGAAATTCCATTTAAAATAATAAAAAAGCCCAAATATAAAATTGTAAATACAACTTTAAAAAACTGGTAGTATTATAAAATAGTATTTTATTTATTTTTAGTGCTTGATGTTGCCATATGGATCTATTCAACCTGAAGATGGCTATGAACCATGTTGTTGTAGTTGGCACATTCCGTCCAGTGGACACACTCACAATAAGCCTGTTCTTACAAGAGCAACTATTATAAAAATATTGACAGACGCAGTGCGATCATACCCATCATTAGTTCCTCGTATTATTATGGAACACTCGTATAGTCCATCTGATAGTTTCCTTATTGATAAAAATCAGTCTTGTCTCTCTTTTATTATTGATAACTTTTTGGCAATAACTAGGTGCCAGCAGAATGCTGAGGTCAGTATAATGTCTAGAGCATTAATTACTTCACTTGCTGATTGTTATGGCTATACATCAGTGCAAAATAAAGTTGCTGAAGAAGTACATGAAGCCCTAATTCGTACTCTATTATTACCAGAATCATCAGTAAAACATACACGGCTGCAAGTTCTTATAGGGCTTTTACCATTGATGATCGAAAGTCCTATTCTTATTAATAAGATACATATGCAGCGCAACAATATGTACAGAATTCTGTTACATCAAGGCATTATGACAGATTTATGTAAAATTGCACAATATATAGACTTATCTAATTCATACACATATCCTACATTCTTCTCAATTTTACGGCCGTTGGAAATTTTTTTAAAATTGACTGTTGCTCCTGGTGCTAAACGGTATCTCTTTGGAAATAACTCTCAAAATGGAAATTCGACTATAACTCGCAGATTGTATCCTAGATTAACATCACGCTCTAATGCAAGCTCTAGGTCCGCTGCAGAAAGTGGGGATAATGTTCTTCGTGATATTATACGAAACGTGTTATCTGATCGTCGTCATGGGTTCGAATTTTTGTTTAACCCCGAAGATTTTGTTATTGATTCCGAAGAATCTTCTAACACAGCTGGAATAATCGTCGATGATGAAGGCGACGAAAATCAACAAAATACATCTACCACTTCGGCAAACGCACATCCCAATGGACGTCCTCAAGTAAGTTTTTTATATTATTATGAAAAATATTTTGTTTTTATTTATTTGTAGTTCAAAGGTTAATACCATGCTCATAATAAAGCTGCTTTTTGCATTTTCATGCTAGCGTTCATGCTGGCTGTAATGCAGCATTAGCTTTTATTTTGACATTTGTGTTTCAAAGAATGATACAAAGATAAAAACTGGAATGCATAAAAAGTGAGTATTTGCTCCGACTCGATTTTTCAAGTAAAAAACTTATAACCTCTTTTCATTTTACTTGAAAAATCGAGTCGGAGCAAATACTCACTTTTTATGCATTCCAGTCAGTGTGTGCTTTTAGCAAGTAAAAAATTTACTCAACATGTTAAGTCTAAGTCTTTGATCAATATCAGTTTAAGCATTTACGTTGAGTAAATGTAGCGGAAAAACAAAACGCGGCCAACAACTGCTTCATGATGTAAACATGTTGAGCTAATCAAAAACGGACCTGTTGCGTTGAGCAACGGTTGTACTTGCTGAACGCGCACATTGACATATCGCTCATTTGCTCGAAGACTGTCATAACACAAAAAAGACGATTTTTGAGATGATAATACAGAAATGTGTATTTTAACATGATATCTAATCTGTCAAAAAATGGTACTGCTATCTTATTTGCTCATTACGTGGAAGCAAAAAATGGCGTTATTTCGTTTGGAACCTTACTCGCTTTATTATTTGCAAGACCGTCTTATCTTAGTTATGTAATGATCATCAGAAATAGTGACATATTGGTTGTTACATTATTCTTCGAAAAGTAAGAACATTTAAATCGCTTGTACTATTCATGTATATTGTGTTATTTTGAGTTGACAGTTTAATTAAAAAATGTGTTTCAAACCATGCTCTACAGCTTTTTTATTGGCTTGGGGGCGGCAAAAGAAGGTGTGGCAAATTTTTTTTTTCTTAATCTACCTGAGCCAAAATTTCAGCTCAGTCGGCCCAGTAGTTGTGTAGGCATCACACAGCCAGACAGAATATTTGTATGGAAGTATATGGGAAAATCTTAAAAATTCCTGAAACAAATCCACTGCCAAAATTTCAGCTCAGTTCGCCCAGTAGTTTTGGAGTCTGTAGGCATCACAAGACAGACAGAATATTTGTATGGTGTATACGGGAAAATCTTAAAAATGCCATATCCTTAAAATGCTGGAACCACTGGCAAAAACTCTAAAAAGTAATTAAAATTTAAATTTAAAAACCAAAAATACAAATCATTGATTCATTAAATTGTTAAACACACAAGCAGCATAAACCTTTATCTCGCTTTTCCTCTGCTATTGTGCATCTCATTGTTTCTGTTGCGGTGTCGGGTAGCTTTGCACATTTATACTCTCTCATATTGAGTTTGAGTATGTATTAATGAGCGATTTAAAGAGCATACTGAAACTAACCCAGTGGTAAATGGACACATGACGTAACCAAGTATTTCTTTAATACAATGTAGCTGCGAGGCATCCAACACCTGTACCTGTACACAATTCTGAATTTCATTTGTTCAGGCATGTACACAGTAAACTGCTTTTTGCAGAAATCTTATAAGACTTTAGGTGATTTTTTTGTGCTCTGATTTATATTGCAAAAATTAATAAATGTGGAATACAGGTAAACGAATAGTTAAAAATAAAAATTTTTAATCTGAAACAAAAACTGACATATGAATTTACAGTAAGGTGGAGCGAAAATGATTTGTTTTTTGCAATTTTTATTTTGTACTGCTAGATTTGGTGTCAAGAAATTCATTAGTAAAATCTTTAATCTAAAATTATTGGAACAATGTAACTCAAAACTACTTATTTTAAAACATGATTTCAAAAAATTATATATCTTTCAAAAACTTTTTATTCGTGTTAAATAAAACAAAATGATCATTTGAAATCAGTCTTTCAAAAGTGCTTACATTGTTTTTTTTTTGCGAAAGTATCTCATTTCGTTTGGCAACTGTTTCTTTGTTTTGTTTTTAATGGTTGATATTGATGATGTATAAATGGTGTATAAAATGATTTGTTATTCGAGGTTTTCCTTTGATTTTAGTGTGTTCGGTGTTTTTTTATACATTCTCCATTGAATGCGTTTGAAATAGTTTGTAATACGTTTTAAGAACGTATTCAATCAATTCAATTGTTTTAAATGAGTTGAATTGCAACTGAGAATTTGTATGGGATATTCCTTCGTTTCTCATTTAGCTGAATGGGCTGAAATGAGTCATTTGACCCAATGTTGCCGTAGACTTAAATTTGATAATGTAGTTTGTAATATTTAAAAAGTTTTCCAGAGATTATTTCTTAAGCTGTAGAACATTGTGAAAAATATAATAACATTTTGAAAAATTAAATTCGATACAAAAAGTAATAGAGGTGGTAGCTCATGATTATTTATTAGACAAACTATTTATTGAGTTTTGTGCCAAAATTAAGCAATTTCTTCAGATAAATGATATGTAGAGTGGGGCAAATGGAAATTGAAAAAAAAAAAATGAAACAAAAATAACTTTTGGCCTATTTTTTTAGCACAAATTGAATATTTTAAAGGTTTTGTGAAAACAATATAAAACATTGAATTTGTGAAATAACACTTAATCTTTTCTTATTTCTCCAAACTCACTTAATTGACCTTTCAGACAAAGGAAATTTGATGAACATCGATTTGAAAATGGCCGAGATGTTTGCTTGCAAACTAAAATTTCAAACGGATTTTTCTCATTCTAATTCTAAAGAAAATGATACTATGCTTCCATCTGCTCGAAATCTTGAGATTTTGTGAGATTTCGTAAAATCCATATTGAAATCAACAAAGTTCTATGTACAAGTTTAAGATTTTAAAATCTTCTGATTCCAACAAAATCTAGTACAAAATATCATAAAATGCAATGCGGTATCCCTGAAAAGTTATATCAGTATCCAGCACTATTCAGCTTATGTCAAAATTTTCATATTGACAATTGGCAATGACAACTTATAATTATTTAAAAAAAAAAAAACAATAATAATAAAAATTAAAAATGCAAAACAAAGGAAATATGAAAATAAAAAAGGAATCAAAACAGATCCAACGGAAAATGGAGCGGTTTTAAATTACCCAGCACCAAAAAATGCGGATCAAGTCAGAAGGTTTGTAGCTTTCTGTAATTATTACAGACGTTTCATTCCAGATTGTGCAGCGATAGCAAAATGTTTAAATTCTCTCTTGAAGAAAGGGACGCCTTTTATCTGGTCAGAAGAATGTGAGAAGGCATTTAGCACTTTAAAACAGAAACTGGTTGACCCCCCAGTTCTGCAGTATCCGAATTTTGAAAAACATTTTATTCTATCGACTGACGCATCTGATTTTGCGTTAGGAGCGGTACTTTCGCAAGGTGAAATTAAACACGACCTTCCAATATCTTACGCCAGCAAGTCATTACAGAAACATGACATAAACAAACCATAGACCTTTAGTCTCATTGTTTTCGCATAAGAACCCATCATCCAAGATGACCAGAATAAGATTGGATTTATCTGACTATGACTTCGAAATTGTGTATAAACAAGAAAAAATCGACACTAACGCGTACGCGTTATCGCGTATAAATAAAGATAGCGAGATTCTTAGAACAATGATTCCCACATTAGAGAGTGATAGTAAAGAACTAAATGTGATAACAAGGAGCAAGAGACAGCTTGAAGATAGAACAGAGATTATGAGCAAAAATATGGAGAAAAATGCGAGTGAAATGAAAAATAAAGGTACCAACCACCCGAGTCAACACCTCCAAGGAAGTGTTAAAGAGAGTAACATATCTCACAAGGAGTCTGATCAACTCTTTATTTGGGAATGTACATCCTTTAATGACGTAAGGAAGGTAATAAGAATGAAATTTACTATTAAAGAAAAATGCAGGCTTGCCTTAGAAAAAATTAGTAACGAAGTGCACATAACGTGTAGCGATGACCCTTCGCGCCTAGGTGAAATGTTGGAGAAGCTACATCGTTTTTTACGAAATCCACAAATAAAGGAGCTAGCCCAGTGTGATAAAGATTTTATATTTAAAAATATCGATATTAATATGTTTAAAAAAATACAATGCATTGAAAGAAAATGAAACCTCGCCAATCAAAATACTAGTATACAAATCTCAATCTCTAAACTTCAACAAAGATATATTTGGAAAGGGATGAGGAAAATGGTAAAAGAATTCATAAATGGCTGTGAAAAATGCAACAAACATAAAACAACGCAACACATAAAAGAAGGTTTAGTGTTGACAGACACACCAGCCACGAGTTTCGAGAAGATCTCCATTGACACAGTGGGTCCGTTACGCATTTCAAACGGATGTAGATACATTTTAACGATGCAATACGAGTTAACAAAATTTGTAATCGCACACCCGATCGAAACCAAAGACGCTAAGACAATCGCATCAACCCTTGTTGAGCAGCTGATACTCCAGTACGGTTGTTTTAAAACACTTTTGTCTGATCGTGGGACTGAATTCACAAATGAGCTAATGTCATGTGTATGTAAACTACTTGACACTCGCCAAGTGTTTAGTTCTCCCTATCATCATCAAACAATCGGAACGCTCGAAAGAAACCACAGAGTACTTAACCAATACATGCTTTCCTTCGCAGAAGATTACGAATGGGATAAGTGGATAAATTATTATTTTTTTGCGTGTAATACGACACCTCATGTCGACACAGAAGCTCCGTATGAGCTAGTTTTTGGAAATTGCCTTCGCTACCAAGCGATGCACTCAAACAAACAAGAACAATTTATGATTTATGTAAATGAGCTAAGGATTATACTAAGGACTTCTATAAACAAAGCTAGAAATTTGATAAGCACTGTAAAAGATAAGAGAAAGATAGCTTACGATAAAGATAAGAATTTGCAACATTTTCGTAAGGGTAGAAAATAAGAAAAAATTGCAAAGCCCTTATGAGGGACCTTTTAAGATTGTTGATAAAAAAGGAGTAATCATTACACACAAACTAACTCACTTTAACTTAGAATACTATAACATAATGTAAAATATATATATATAAATATAAAGAGAAAATACATATTTTAAGCTATATACATGTAAAATATTCTTAAATTCATCCACTCTTTAAAAATCATTTCAAGAAATAATTTTTCGCTTAAGGGTATGGGTGTAGTGTCATAGCACAGCCAGCTAACGGTACGCTGCACATTAATAAAAAAATATGTTTTCTTTTCTTTCATTCATTCTTTTGTCACAAACAGCTTTTAATGAATGGCATTAGGTCATGACTACATTTCGTCATAACCAAAAGTAAACAATGCGCTCACTGGCCAGCTAACCTAATTAGCAGCTCAAGTGCAAGCACAAGTGCAACCGCAGCATAAATTTTAAATACCGAATCAATGAGGAAGTGAATGAAAAGCAAACCAGAGATAAAGAGATAGAAAACTTAAATTTTGTGGCGTCAAAACATATGTTTTTTCCATTTTTATGTACTTTGGTGAAACTCATTTATTGTGTACGTGAGCTCACCTCAAATCAGTTTGCCGCGACGATTCTAAAAAAGTATCCATGAAAAGGTCACAAATGTATTCTTTTCAGAAAAAGTATCCACATATTAGAGTACTGAAACCAAATTTTTTAAGCTTTAATAACAATTCCATTTATTTAATTTGAAGACTAACAAATAGCAAAAGAAACAAAGCATGTACATATTTAAAATAATAAGTTATAATATTAAGACCTAGTGCTTGAATATTTTAAATATTTTTACGATTTATTTTTTTAAATGTTAAAATAATGAACAACGATATTTAAACTTAAAAGGTATATTGAAAAACTCATAAAAAAATTTTGATTATGTTCAAAATGGTGCTCAATTATAGCCTTTCTAAGAAAGAGCTTCGGCGCTGTTTCTAACATTTACTCTTCTATTAATCTAAAATATTAAAACCAAGAATACAATTAATAACTATAAAATCAGCTATGGCCGGGACTAGAAAAAAAAACACTGAAAATTGGCAGAATGACGCGCTTTTGAAATTTAAGTTCTAAAAACAGGGTTTTTTACTGGTTATTCAGTGTAAAATATACGATTTTTTGAAATATTGATAGCGAAAGTCACTGATGCGAACAACATACTAAAATTTTAGATGATTCAGCTGCATAGCTTTTCTTTTCGCTACAAAACATTGCCGAAAATAATATTTTTGAGATAAATGAGTGTAAAGAGAGTGAGTATGGGTATTTCTGCTGTGCGCTCGATACCTGCTAAAACGGCTGTAGAAGCAGAGATAACGTCAATATCCATACAAAAATTTAACAGTAAATTCTCAAAAACTATACTTATGAAAGATTAAAAAGAAAAAGAAGATCAAATTTTAGATAACCGGCGCCTGCCTTTTAAAGGAACATATGTACATTTCAGTACTTCAGTATGTTATATTTTGTGTTATTTTTAAATTTTTTATAAATGATGTTTATTACATAAATGTTAAAGGTTTGATATTTATACAAAAAACAATATATAAAACATAGTTGTTAAATTGCGATTACGTTAATAAACAATTATATTGTATTATTATGTTTTAAAAATAATTGTAATCATAATATATTCCTTGACGGAGATGTTTGTGATAAGTAATTGATAACGGTTACAAATAATCAAAAAATAATTACGACTACTTAGAATTACGAAAATAATCAAAAAGAATAAAAAGTTATCAAGAAAAATTAATCCGACTACTTTAAGAAATTATTTTTGATTCTGTTTGAGGTCGATTCGCATCATTTCGACGGTGAGGTTGTGAAGTGCAACCAGTCATTTTTAACTGAAACCGGTAAACATGACTTGTATAGCATTTTTTTATAAAAAAAAAAGAGTACTTGACGACATCCTAATCGAGTTGGGGCGAACTGTCCAATATATTCCTACCTAGCCGCTGCAATTGGATTCAACTTAACAGCTGAATTTTTTTAGTGATTATCGTGACCATAACATTAATGATTTAATATTTTATGTTTTTAGTGATTGCGTATTTTTATAATTCTATATGTGAACGTAAAATCTGCATTTGATGTAATTTATCAAAATGTATGCATTTATTTATCTATATTTCTCATTTCCACGCTAGGCTATTTTATATATGAAAGTAACACGTCATTGTATATAGTATTTTTAGTGTTTGTAAATGTCTCGTCGTGTGCAAGCTGTCGTTGTCTTTTACTCATATGTTTTTAGGACAATCGTCAAAAGCAAATGTTAAAATACTCCTTGAGCAGGAGTAAATTAATTTGTAATAATACTATAATAATAAAGACTCTACTACTACTTTGATTCTGTTTGATTATTTTAAGAATTTTATTCATAAATAAACATATATGTATACAATCATTTAAAAAGATTTTAAAAAAACAAGAAAGAAGAAAAAGTGCTTGACAAAACTAACAGAGGAAATGTTGTAATGCATTTTTTTGTTCTTGTTTTTTGACAATCTTTGTTTACCAATTAAACATATCTATGTTAATTTATCAAAAAATGCAACAACAATTTTAGTTTTTTGGACTGAAATTTTTTAAATAATCAAAAAGAATCAAACATAATTTCTAAAAGTAGTCTGATTATTTTATTTGATTACTTTTAATTCTTTTTGAATTTTTTTGTCATCTGAAGAAATCGTAATTTTTTGTGAATGTGATTATTATATTACAATTACAAACAGAACATAATTGTACTGAATCAATTATTTCAGATTTTTTAAAAAAAAATAATCGAATTGCTAATGAATACGATTAATAATAATTATTTAAGAGCTATGATACAAAATAATATATAAATACATAAAAAGTAATTTAATAGCTTATTCAGTTAAATGTAATATAAATAAAATGGGTTGCTATTGCCCTATTTTTAAATTAAATTTAAAAGTTAAAAATTATTCGTTCTTAAGTATTCTGCAAAACAATATACCTTTACCTATTCCCAAAAAAAAAAATCTCTTAGTCTTATCGCTTATAAGTTTTAAATAGTAAGTTATAAATTAGAAAAAATTCATTCAGCAGCAGCTGAACTATGAGGCAGGCCTAATATTTTTATCACAAAATTTTAAAGTTCTTTGTTAAGAGGTTGCGTTAATGCATTTTTTTATAAGAAAGTACTGTTAAAAAATGTCTCAATGTTATAAATTTTCTTAACGTTTTTGTCGAATATAATGAAATGCCTACTTTTTTATATTTTTGCAAATAAAAACATATATTGATATAAAAATTATTTTTTTAAAAAAGTATTTAAACTTAAACTGAGGCTTAAAAAAGTATCCATGCATTTTTCAAAGCGGCAGCACTGCTTGAACAGATTCCTATGGTGTAATTATTCTAAGAAAATTTCACCATGATTTTTCAGAATGTTTTCCATTGCTTTTCCGACGTCTTTTGTGGTATACCTTTTGTTACCCATTTTGTTCCAATAATATACTGTTTTACAATTATCGGTCCTCAAACGTAACTGGTAAATTTCTTCAATCTGCCATAAGCCAGGGTTGTTTTCCGTTGATTTTACGACATAATATAAGTGTTTTGTGTTAGTATTGGAGCCAATTTAACGTAAATCGAACATAATGCTATCTCTCTCCAACGCAGTTTCCTATCTCTTTATCTCTGAAGCAAACACCAATTAAAAATTAAGTTACCAAATATAACATTTGAAACGATGTGAAAATAGAATAGTGGGGAGGAGTTAAGAATTTATTGTAATAATTAACAGTGGTATTTTTGATTTAAATATAAGTATATTTGAAAATAAAGAGAAGAATAAATTTAAAGAAGAATAACTTCAAAGAATAAATATGACTTTAATTCTCTAAGTACGGCACATTGGCCATCAATTTTTCTAGCAGCCTTATCTACGGCAATAAAATAATAACACTTAGATAGATAGGTACATAATTTATCACTTGGACCAAATTTATTACATAATATTTGTACCATTTTTTAATTATTAAACAAACACAAATATTTTTATATTTTGCATTTGAACATAAAACCAAATACTTTAATATTGAGATTTCCAAATTGTACATGGTATTTAATATTTTTATCGCAGGCGAAGCAGCGGGTATTTGCTAGTATTAGATATATGGTAAATTAGTAAAATTTGAGTATTAAATTAAATAAAAATGGATTTTTTTAAGAAATTCGCTTGAATGTTATCCGCTGCATTTAAAGTAATCTTGGATTACGCTGTCTTTTTTTATTCAAGAGTATAACAGCACACGCAATAGAATTAATTTTATTGCAAAAAAAAAACAACGATTTCAAAATAACGTTAGAGAAACACACTTTTTAACTTAAACTTTGTTTATTTCAAAATTAGGCATTTCAGCTTAGAAAAAAGTTTTTCGAGTTCACATGGATTCAGTTTATAGTTGATAATATTGTACACTAAGACTGGCTCTTTTAGAGTGCATCAATTGAAATAAAGTACATTAAGAATCGTAACTTAATTAGCTAGTTTAAAATATAAAAATCAGAAAAAATTTCAAAAGTAGACAAAAATAATTATATTTATTGGCAAAAATATTTTGTATGAAACATCAGGAACAAAAAATCTTAAATAACTTTACTGACTAGTAGAAGAAACAGATAAGCAACCGCAAGAAGAATTGAATATAGTGGACGGATAAGTTTGTAAGAGAATTATAGAAAAAGAAAAGAAAACGATGATAAAAAAGATTAAAATTATAGATTAAATTGTATATTAAATTGTATATTAAAATGATTATATATTGCACGTTTAAAGCTGGTTCTTAATATTATTTGTTTTAAATAATTTGGTTGTGAATTCCAAGGTCTAATGGTGCTTATGAAAAAGAATCTACTAATGTGTAAAAAGTTGTACCTTGGAACGATTAGATTTGAGGATCGAGAAAATTGTAAAAATTAGATTTTCTCATAAAAATATTCAAGGCTTTGACACTAAATAAGTTTATGGAAAAATATAATGTTTCGAACGTTCAAGTAATTCATCAAATTGCAACCTAAAATGCCTTTACTTCTGACAGAAATATGATCAAATCTATTAGCATCATAAACATATCTAGCAGCGTTATTAAACGCAACAAACAGTTTATGTTGCGACTGGGAGTCGAGCTTGCTTTCCCCAACGTCTGAGAAAGATATATAAGGCATAATCATTTGAACCACAAGTCTGCGACGTACTTCTAGAGGGGTAAAACTAGAAGAAGTACGTTAATATCGTAAAGTCCCGTATACGTTCCCAACGACACTATTAATATGATCAGTACATGTTAGTTTAGAATTCAGTTCAAAGCCAAGATTTTTTACTTTGCTTACAAACTCCAACTGATCAGACCCAATGAACAATGGCGGAATATTTACGAAGCCTGAGTTAGTCCTCACAATCGGCAAAACTTTTGACTTTATTAGATTTATAAGAAGCGAGTTTGCGGTAGCCCATTTGTTTAGCGAGAGTAAGTCCAAGTTCAATCTATAGCTCAAGTCTTCTAAAAGACAAGCTGGCCGAGAAATGTAAATTGGAATGTCATCGGCGTACGCATGTATAAAAGAATAATTACAAATGGAGAAAACATTAGTAAAGATAGAAAATAGAAGGGGGCCTAAAATCGATTCCTGAGGAACTCTCGTTTTTATTGTTTTAAGGTTTGAAAATGTGTCACCAACTTTTACTCGTTGCTTTCTGCCTTCTAGGTAATGATAAACTAATTTAATACCTTACTTACTTAGTTGGCGCTACAACCGTATGTCGGCTCATCTAAGAATTTGCGCCAGCCATTTCTATCTTTCGCTTGCTGGCGCCAGTCGGAAATTCCAAGCTTCGTTAGGTTGTCCTCTACTTGGTCTTTCCAACGAAGATGCGGTCGTCCTCTTCTGCGTTGACCGCCGCTGGGTACCGAATCGAATGTTTTCTTCACTGGAGCATCGTCTTTCATGCGCTGAACATGACCAAGCCAGCGAAGCCGCTCGATTTTAATGCGCTTGACTATGTCGATGTCAGCGTACAGCTCATACAGTTCATCATTCCACCGTATTCGGTACTCGCCATTGACGCAGATTGGTCCGTAGATCTTACGAAGAATCTTTCTCTCGAATGCTCCTAAAGTCTTTTCATCTAAACTGCTCAGCGTCCAAGTTTGTGATGCGTAAAGTAGGACGGGCATGATGAGCGATTTATAGAGCGTGATTTTCGTTCGTCGAGAGAGGGCACTGCTTCTCAATTGCCTACTGAGCCCAAAGTAACACCTGTTGGCAAGAGTTATTTTTCGTTTGATCTCAATGCTGATGTCGTTGGCTGAGTTAATGCTGGATGCCAGATAAACGAAGTTCTTCACAACCTCGAAGGAGGTATTGTCAACGGTAACGTGGGTTCCAAGATGCTGGGACTGTTTGTTTGTTGACACCAAGTATTTCGTCTTATCTGCATTCACTGCCAGACCCATTCGACTTGACTCTCTTTCTAATCTGGAAAATGCTGCACTGACTTCGCGCGTATTATGGCCAATGATATCGATGTCATCAGCATACGCAAGCAGCATAACACTTTTGTAGAATATTGTGCCACTACGTCTCAGATCAGCAGCTCGGATGATCTTTTCCATCATTAGGTTGAAAAAGTCGCACGATAAGGAATCACCTTGTCTGAAACCTCGTTTGGTAATAAATGGTGGGGAGAGGTCCTTCCCCATTTTAACTGCGCTGCTGGTGTTGCTCAGTGTCATCCTACAAAGTCGTATTAGTTTTGCAGGAATACCAAATTCAGACATGGTAGAGTACAGGTGCTTCCTTATTGGGCTGTCGAAGGCGGCTTTGTAGTCGACAAAAAGATGGTGGGTGTCGACTTGTTTTTCTTGAGTCTTCTCCAAGATTAGCCGTAGCGTGAAAATCTGGTCGATGGTGGACTTTCCAGATCTAAAGCCACACTGATAAGGTCCGATCAGTTCGTTTACAATGGGCTTCAATCTTTCACATAAAACGCTCGACAGGACCTTATATGCGATATTAAGAAGGCTTATCCCACGGTAATTGGCACAGATAGTGGGATCGCCTTTCTTGTGGATTGGGCAGAGCACACTGAGATTCCAATCGTTCGGAATGCATTCTTCTGACCATATTCTGCATAGAAGCTCATGAATGCATTTAAGTAGAGCTTCGCCTCCGTTCTTAAACAGCTCAGCAGGTAAGCCATCAGCTCCCGCGGCTTTGTTATTTTTAAGCCGAGCTATAGCTGTCAGAACTTCATCAAAGGCGGGCAGCGGAACTTCGACGCTGTCATCCAAAATTGGGGTTTACGGGATATCATCTCTATTGGCGGGATTGTTGTCAGCGTCGCCATTTAGAAGCTTAGATAAGTGTTCCCTCCATAACGTCAGTGTACTCTGTCACTATATTCCCATTTCGTCCTTGCAGGAAGAGGCCCCGGTTTTAAGCCCATCAGCAAGGCGTATTATTTTTCGACAAATTTTCGGGCCTGATTCCTGTCACCATACATCTCAATCTTCTCCTGCTCGCTTTTTTATGCCTCTCTTTTTTCCGCCTCAAAAAATACGTCTCTCTTCCCTCCTCTTTTCTTTGTATCGCTCTTTAGCAGCGCGCGTTACAACCGACTGCAGGGTGGCTTTGTAGGCGGCGTCTTTCTCTGCAGTGGCGTCGCGACACTCCTGGTCGTACCACTAGTTTCGGCGAGGGCGGTGGTAGCCAATCACCTCTTCAGCAGCCGCACGCATGGAGTTGGAAATGTGTGTTCACTGCGCGCATATACCATCGATTGGAGGAGTGCTTTGAAGCAGGAGTGAGAGTCGAGTGGCGAAAGCATCGGCTGTCTGTTTCGATTGCAGCTTGTCGACGTCTAGCTTTCTCTGTGTAGGGTTGCGTGTATTCTTAGCTGCGCACAGACGTGTACGGTTTTTTTTTTTTTTTTTTTTTTGGATTCGCCCGGAGGTATGAAATCTTCCAAAGATACGTATACACGTCCTATACGCATGCACGATTTACATTCTAGATCCTGCCCGAATCAGCCGGGACAGACAGAATGCACATACGTACATTGGCAATTAGGATTTTCCACTGAGCACATTAGCTGCGTTCCATTCGCTTCAAAATAATCCAGATTATTTTTTTTAACATGCAAAGTAAAAACAAAAATAATAATCCTATAACAAATAAGATTATTTTTGCTATCCATATGAAATTGTGATATAGCCTTTAAAAAATTTGAAACACAGGTGCCGCACCTGTATATTTTTATGAGTTGTCATTTCATTTTTTGAATTATTTGTTTGTTTATTACAATGACTATTAGGTAGCCATGACAGATACCTATTTTCTCACGAGCTGCCACCATCGAATGTTAAACAAAAGAAAACAAAACAAACCGCGTGTGTTACACACATTGAACGCATTCAGCGCAGCCAACAATTTCACTTCAATTATTTATATAATTGCATAATATTAAAAATTAAATTAAATAATTTACAATTTTTCTGACGTTTAGCGTAAAACACATTCAGAGAAAAACATCATTCACTAAGGTATCGCTACCATAACAGTTCTCAACAGTTTTGAACGACACACGTTCTCATGACACCTAATAGTTATTGTATCATGATTGCTTGCTTGAATTTAATTTTGACTGCAACGGTAGTGCCCTCTACGAGTCGTTTTTCTTACCGCTCCTTTGGAAAATTTGTTATCGCGATTATATTAAGGCGAAAAGAACGCAGCTATAAATTGGCTTTTCAGCGGAATTTAAAAATTTAATATATATAAAACGCGTATTTAAGTATACTTGATTCTATATAAATAAGCAACATCGAATTAAATAATAGTAATTATCAATTTAAGGTACCCGAAAAACAATCCAAAACACTTAACTCAATTTAACTGGTTTGCGGCCATTGTCCAACCCAAGGACCTACGTGGAAATGAGATAAATATCATATCCGCCAAATCAAAATCCCAATTAGTTGGATATGCATTTGGGCCAACGCTGGCATAAACTTGTGTGGAAAAGAGATATACTCTGGGACACCTAATTTCAAATCAGGAAACTACATGAGCACGTAAATCCCAACTCGATTAAAAATTAAAATATTGAATAATTAAAAAGTAAGTTTTAAAAACGATTCATATTTGATGGTGCTTACTTTCTAAAACATAGTATCGCGACAAAAAAAGAGAAACAGAACAATCTCAATTACCAATATTACATTGTTATAAAACTGCGTTAGGTATAATAGGATGAAGTTAAATTGATTTAATTATTTAAATGTAATATAATTTTCCGTTTTAAGACGTCTACTGAATCAGAAAAATTAATCATGTTAAAGTTATCATTGAAATCACTGCACATACATCGTAAAGGTTCATGAAGAGCGTAATTAGAACTGCACTGACTCAACTTGAAGAACAGAAAATGTCTAGTTCCTCTTCTTGGGATGTTTAAATTTAGAGCTGAGATGAGATATTCCGAATTAATCTCGCCACGAAGTAATTTATACAGAAACATGACATTAAGCATCATTCTTCTGCTTCTTAGGGAAGGTAGTAAAATAATTTTTTAGACGTATTTCATACGATGGAAGCATAATATTGGGGTTTCAACGACTATGACGTAAAGCAAAAAGTAAAAACTTTTATTGAACGGATTCTATGGCGTCGATGTAGACATCCCAACATATTGTGGGTTCCATATAACTGATGCATATTCAAGAATTAGCCTTACGAGAGAGGTATATAATAATTTAGTAGTAAAGTGATCACTGAATTCTTTAGCCCATCTTTTAATGAAACCAAGGACTCCTCTTGCCTTATTTATCACCAAATTAACGTGGAGATTGAAGCGAAGTTTTGAATCCATAATAACACCAAGATCGAGAAAACTGGAAACAATTTCAAAGTTAGTGTTATTTATAGTGTAATTTATGCTATTAGCAGATTTACGCTAGAATGTCATTTGCTTACATTTTTTTAAGTTGAGATTTAATATATTTTAGCTACACCAGTCCACAAGTCTATTTAGATCAGATTGTAAAAGATGTCGTTCTTCGGGTGATTTGTAACAAAGAAAAAGTTTCACGTCGTCAGCGTACATTAAGACGTTACAGTGTTTTATTACCGAAGGAAGATCATTAATGAATAGTAAAAACAAAACCGGTCCAAGATGACTGCCCTGAGGAACGCCAGAAGTGACCGAAATACTTTTTGAAAGAGAATTCTTATATAAAACCTTTTGAGTAGGTCTAGATAAATACGAATTTATCCAATTTAATAATATGACAGGAAACCCAATAAGGTGGAGTTTTTTGGAAAAGAAGATTATGATTAACACTGTCGAAAGCTTTGCTAAAGTCCGTATAAATACCATCAGTCTGCAGTCCCAAAGTAAAACCATTTATAAGACGCGTAGTAAACTCTAAGAGGTTTGTTGTAGTGGACCTAATCTTCAGAAAACCATGTTGAAAGACAGAAATGGTGGAAGACACGGAGTGGGTTAATTGATCAGTTATGATTTTCTCAAATAACTTACTTAATTTTGCAATTCCTCGATAGTTAGAAACATCTATCTTGTAGCCAGATTTATGAAGGGGTATAATATAAGAATCCTTCCATATAATAGGAAAATAACCACTATGCAAGGAAATATTAAAAATATTTGCTAGAGGAGTACACAGGTTTGTAGCACATTGCTTTAAAATACAGCTTGGAATTTTATCAGGGCTGGTCGTAAAAGAAGATTTTACTTGTCGAAGATAACACATAACAATATTTGGGTCTATTACAGGAGTTTCAAAAGAGTTAAAAGTTGGGAGAAAAGGATACACCGTGCTAGTATTAAATGGTATATCGGATTAAGTTGATTTAAAGAAGTTTGCAAACATGTTAGAAATCACATTGTCACAAGATGATTCTTCCTGGTTGAATTTCATAAGGGGTGGAAAACTGGGGAGTATATGCCGGTTCTGGACCGGAAGGTTCAACTAAAAAACAAGATGTTAGTCAGGCAAATTTCTCAAGAATGCTAAAAAAATTCACCCGTGGTATTTTGGTTTTGTGTCTTTGCTAAAAATGTATATGGTTTGTGTCTTGACTAATATGAATGGAAGTAATGAATGAAAGCATACATTTGGGGATAGGTAGGTTGAATAGTCATAGGAGTATGTGAATGTGATTTCGAAGGGGGTACGGCTTGGGATATAAAACATATAAAAAATGTATTTTGGTATGCGGGCGAATATAAAAAGTCGACTGATGGCCAAAGATGGAATGCGGGTGTTGGACCCTCTAAAAGAGTCCCCTTTTGTACGACGTTGATCTTTAGAAAAATGTCATTGTATGGTTGTAGGTCTGAATTTTGTCGGTGGGTCTTGGTGAATAAGACTTCCGGTGGCGTGGTGCGTAAGCTTTAATTTTTGTCTATATTGGAAAAAACATGGCATATTTTTGGGTATGGGTGGAATAAAGCATAGTAAGAAACAGCTTTTTCATATTGAAAAACCATAGTAGGACACAGCTTTTTATTTATGTCATATGGAAATTGGGTAGAAAAAGTCATTGCATACTATTGTAATAGAGATTTATACAGTGCTTTGAAGTAATGTGATTCATCATGCATTGCTTGCTGAGTTGAATTAATCTTGAACTTGAGAATACAAACCATGTTCTTGACCTTACTCAACTATGTCGATTTATTTTGTTTTTTAGATTGAGCCAAGTTTAGATTACATTTTTAGTTTTTAACTTAAAGATAATAAAGAATTAATTTTTAAAATAAAAAAATTTTGTTCTTACTGTCTAAAACTAATTATTTTGTATTTTCTATTTTGTGATGACCCCACACGTAAGTGCTTACACCATCTTCTCTAATAAAACGTTTATCATCATCATTGTTTAAAACAATTTCAGAAATTTCTTGAGTTTATATATCATGAATAATGGATTTTAATATATACATTTTATCACGATATATAGTTCTATCTATCAGACATTTTCGATAATCATCAATACTTCATTTTTCTAAAACACATCTCTTAACACCTTTCGATTTTTTAATCTCTGTGTAACCTGCAACATCTATTGAATACACTTTAGATCGAAGACCAATGAACTCTCTCATTATACGTCCATGATTCTCGTCTTACATCAACCCCAAAACCTTTTTGTTTTGCAAAGGTTAATTGAACTGGTTATTTTAAGAATAATCAGACGTATCAAATTTGAGACAAAGATCATTGTAAATGTCTTTATAAAAATCATCTGTCCTTATTGTATAAATAAAAGAGTCCGTATCCATATAATTTGACAATAAATTTTCATTAAATTTCGGTTTCATAAATTGATAATGAAAATCATACATTTTAAATTTGAATAATTCAAGCACTGCAAAACCTAAATATATAGGTTTATTAAACGTTATATTATCTAAATTCATTTTAATTGCAATCATATTTTTTTTTTCTTTTCAACTTTTCTCTTTCCCTTCTTTCTCTTTTCAACATTTTCCATAGTTTTGCTATATACAGCGTTATTAAGAAGTTTAAAAAAAAAATTTTCAAAATCATTTTTAGCATTTGTTCGATGGAAAGTGTTCAATTCAATATACTGTTTCAACCATGCTGATTGTCTAAACTTTAATATTCTATGAATTTTAGTTAATTTTAAACCGTTTTGAATGCACTGCTGAAGATTACGATTGTGTATTATATAACTTTTTTTATTAGTCAAATCAGAAATAAGTTTCTTAATGTGATGATTATTTTGAATTGGAGATCTATTTAATTCTGCACAAAACGGTAAATCGTTGTGACTAATCATGAAGCTCTTCAGAATATTCGAAATCAACTTCTAAAAAGTAACCAAAAATGCAAAATATATATGTTTTATTTTTTAAAAACTTTACCCTGCTGTTGGAATTTTATAATAATCTTAATAGTATGGGTAAGTATCTGATGTTGATGATAATGATTGTGATGACTTACAATGAAACAAAATGGATTTTAAGTATTTTGTTTTTTTCTTTATTTTTTCAACCTATTTTCGAAAACAAAAACTTCAAACATAAATGTCCACAATTTATTGTGTTAAAATTTTGATATCTATTATAATTATAGTTTATATCCTTCCCTAAATATTTTATTATTTCCTTTGGTGGTTGTAAATTTCCAAAGCTGTCAAAATATTCAATTTGAATGTTGTTTTTCCAGTATGCTACCGGGGCCCTTTGATGTATCGAGATTTATTATTCCACACTCTTTTTTAAATGGTTTGCTTGGAAGAGTATCACACATAAACACTCCTCTAAAATTTGGAATATCTTTGGCATATTTTCTTATATCTACATCGGTAAGGGCTCTTTTAGGTAGCTGCATTAAAAATTTTGTTGATAAGACTTTAAATATAATCCAAATCCCTTTTTATATGGTTTTAAGAACATGCCTTTTCCCATTGCAATAGCTTCCGTTTTACTGTTATGCCGTTTTGCTTCATTTAACTGCTCTTTGCCAGTTTTTACTGCATTGATTGCTTTTGTAATGCCAGATACTCCACCAGCTAGACCACCAAGTGCACCCAGGGCAGCGAATATAGGTGCAAGCGGGAGAAAACCTCCAGATTTAGGTAGCGGAATTACTCGAGGAGTCTTAATCAGAGATTTTTTCCCCTTGAAAATATTGTTTACAACTTTTCTTGAAATTTTAACTGCATCATCCAAGTTTTTAGTTTTCTTAATTCTCATTTTAGCACTTTTTAGGGCGTGTCTAAATAGACGATGTCCATTTACTTGAGGAGATCTCACCGTTTTACTGGTAACGTTACCCAGACCAAATTTTGTTTTCGCTTTCATTGCGTTAGTAACAAGCCAAGCGTTTGATTTTTCAGCAATACTACTATCACTTGCGGTAACTCTTTGCCAAGCTTTTTCAGACAAGATTCTATCAACAATATGCCTTTTTTCCAAATCTTTATTGTTTGAGTATAATATATCGTGTTGTCTGCAAGCAGCATCCAAAAGATTGATTCCTTGGTCGCCTCTAGCTAATCGCTTCTTTAATTTAGTACCGGGTCCACAAAACTAATATCCAGGTAAATGCAGCTCAATGGGAAGTTTATCGATTAAATTATTGATGAAACCTTTCCCAATGAAGGATGGACTAAGACTGATTGTCTTTTTATAAATAATTGTCATTAGTATTTATTCTTTTCCAAGTAAAGGTTGAATGGAAAGTGAATTAAAATTAATAAAAGGACCCGATTATATATGAAAACATTTAGTAGTTTTCAATATGCGATTCTTAAAACAACATAAGTCAATTAACGTAAGGAATATTGATTCAAAGTTAAATTCACCAAATAGAACACGGCACAGCTCATTACTTCCGAACTCTATTCGCGATCTTATTGTTGGACCTTCAAATTGTGGGAAAACAAATGTGATAATAAGTCTTATTGAAAGTCCTAATGCACTGAAATTCCAAAGTATTTACTTATACTCAAAGTCGGCACAGCAACCGAAATATCAATACTTGGAGCATCTAATTAAACCTATTAAGGGGATACATTTTTCATCATTTTCTTATAATGATGACGTCATATCTCCAGACGAAGTGCAGTCCAACTCAATATTTATATTTGATGATGATGTAGCTTGTAAGAAAGAAAATCACATACGCTCATACTTTAGCATGGGACGCCTCAAGGATGTTGATAGCTTTTACTTTTGGCAAACTTACACACGTATACCAAAACACCTAATTCGCGATAATGCTAATATGATTATAATATTTAAACAGGATGAGATGAATATAAAATACATTTATAGCGATCATGTTGGTTCTGATATGTCTTTTAAGACATTTCATGACTTATGTTCAAAGTGTTGGAAAGAAAACTATAGCTTTCTAGTTATAAACAAGGATGATCCCATAAATAATGGACGCTATAGGAAAGGATTCAATGTTTTTATTAGTCTATAAAAGGAAACAGTATAGATATTTTAAAATCAGTACAACAAATGCTGCTTAACGGATACCATTAAACAGCTAACTGCTTAACTGATAACACTAAACAGCTAACTGCTAAACAGCTAACTGCTAAACAGCTAACTGCTAAACAGCTAACTGCTAAACAGCTATTTGCTAAACAGCTAACTGCTAAACAGCCAACTGCTAAACAGCTAACTGCTAAACAGCCAACTGCTAAACTGGGCTATACTGTTAAACAGTCAACCGTTAAACTGGGCTATACTGTTAAACAGCCAACCGCTAAACTGGGCTATACTGTTAAACAGGGAACTACTAAATAGACCAACTATCAATATGAATAATAAACCAAATCTAGTGAGCAATCTTATTAAAACTAGAAATATTTTGAAAAGGAAATATAAAAGTCTTCAGCTCGGAGAAGCTGCAAATGATGAGCTCTTAGAAAAAACTTTTGAGCCAATATCAAAACCATTAAAAGAAATAATTCAATCGGCTAATAGCAAGAGAACCATATTAAAAAATGAAAAATATTCGGATAACTCTTTTAAGGATAATAAAGTTACTACCGGCACACCATTTAAAAAGAGCAGGGGTATGATAATAATACATTTTCTCCAAGCCTTAATAGACAGAAAATCGATAAAAGTTTATCCGCGTTTAAGTCATTTGATGCTGATAATGACGCTGATGATGATGATACTCATGATGATGATAATGCTGATAATGATTTGGAAAATGATGATGTCACCATTGCAATAAATCCGGATCAAAGTATTCAATTCAATTTATCAAGAGTTCAGTTAAAAAAATTCGATAAAGTCTATGGTCCTCACAAGGATAAAAATCAGATATGGAGATTGGGTAATGAACCAATTACTTTTGATTCAACCAATGTAAATGTAGGTAACTCACAATGTCCCTTCACACCAGGCTTATATGAACTATTAGTTTACAAGGAACCAATCAGTTTAAATGACTCAGATTTAAATACTTATAAACAAATATTAGAGATGACTAATGCTCATAAACGAAATAACAGCATAAATGGACAAATTAATGGAAATCGTTCGAAAAAATATACAACGATTATTAGAAAACTATTTAAAGAAAAAGTTCATAGAGGCGAAGGTTTGATGAAGTTGAGTACAAAAAAATCAAATTATGTATATTGGGATGACCCCAACGAGTTGGTTGATAGATTGCGTCTTTTAATAGCATCATCAATAGCTGGTCACTCGAATCATAATAATGAAATAGTCGCAATTATTGAGGAGCTGCGAGAAGCAAAGATTATTGTATAAATAGACTACAAAATATAGCATAATCAATATTCATAAGATGCCTATCGAAAAGTTTGGACATTATATGAGAGATATCAAAACCCACACACCAAGATTCATTTAGATAGCGATCGTCATTTCAACTTCAACTCACGTAGAATAAAAAATATTGCTAATCCTGTATTGGAAAACGATGCTGTGAATAAAATTTATTTAAAAAGCTATTTTGAAGAAATAAAGAAACAATTGAATACATTTTATATGGAGAAAACTACGGAAGCAGAGGATGGTTTTCATGAATTAATACAACAACAAAACACATCGCTTACGACAAAACTTGCAGACTTAGAAGCAACGATAAATAAATCAACGCAAGCTCTTACGCATAAAGTTGATGTAGCCGAAGAGCATTTTTTAAGAAAAATAAAAGGCTATTACGAGTTTTTTAACGAGAAAGTAAACCGTGTTGAAAGGAATTCGCTAACTGAAGCTCTAAAACGTGTGTGGTCTAAGGTTGCAGATAGAGCCGGCGAGGTAGAAGCTCTTAAACGAGTAAAACCAAATGAAGCCATTAGAAATGGAGAGACAAGCAGTGGTGCAGGAGCTTCATAAGCAAGCACGCAGAAATTTTATACGGCGACACGTGGTGACCAAGGGTATAGACGATCTTTGGCAAGCAGATCTTGTTGAAATGGGCGCTTATTCAAAGTACAACAAAGGATATCGGTTTATTTTAACAGTAATAGATACATTTTCAAAGTTTGCTTGGATTGTTCCCGTAAAATCCAAAGGTAGTGAAGATATTACTAGTGCAATGATATCCGTTTTTTCGCTAAAGAGGACACCAAAAAACTTGCAAACAGATAATGGCAAAGAGTTTTATAATAAAACATTTCAAAACCTGATGAAAAAACATAATTTTAATCACTTTTCTACATATAGCATCATGAAAGCCTCTATTGTAGAATGGTTTAATAGGACCATAAAAGGTATGATGTGGAAAAAATTTAGCTTACAAGGGAATTATCAATGGATAAACATTTATAAGGATTTAATTAATGAATATAATAACAAAAAGCATAGAACCATTGGAATGGCTCCAAAGTCGGTCAACACAAGAAATGAAGGCTCTATACTAAAACAAGCTTATAATCACCCTAAAATTTTTAAAAAAGATAAACTAAAAATTGGCGACCACGTTTGAATTAGCAAATATAAGCATATTTTTGCAAAAGGATATGCACCAAACTGGACAACTGAAGTTTTTAAAATTCGCTCCATACGAAACACAAACCCTGTAACATATTTATTAGACGACTATAAAGGAAACCCTATTCTTGGCGGATTCTATTAACATGAAGTAATGAAGACACATTTTCCGAATACGTACTTGATTGAAAAGGTTATTAAAACAAAGGGGCAGCAAGCTTACGTTAAATGGTTAGGATTTTCCAGCCATCATAATTCTTGGATAAATAAAGATGAACTAAAACGCCTAAAACAATAAAGATAAATATCTGTACTTAATAAAGAAAAACATTTTATTTTTTAATAATGAAAATTTGATTGCTTTTTATTGAAATTTTATTTTATAAAATTTTTAAGTTGATTCTTTAAAATACGTTTTTTTCTGCAACAACACATGAGCCATCTTCATCTTCTTCACAGCTTTCATATAAGTTGTTGTTGTTGCTGCTGTTTATGTTGTTGTTGTTGTTGTTGTAGAAACCGAAATTTATATTTTCCTTCTTCTTCTTTTTAACTATTAAGGAAAATATGCCATGCATATCTTTGGTTTTAAGTAAATTGTGTGGATTATCATTTAAGTAGTCCATCTGATTCTTAGTAATAATCAGAAATCTTTTCGGTAAATAAATGTAAAATTCTTTATTTACAAGACATCTGATACTTTCACCATATTTTGTATCTATTCTCTCGATTCTGTTGACTTCATATGGGAAGTTTACTTCCATATCCTTTATAGGTAAGTAATTAATACTAGGATTTTGAAAAAGATTTTGTAAACTGGCTTTCATCATTTTATTCTTTAAACTTTACGCTGTGATAGGTACTTTTAAACTGATTCTTAATATTCTATAAAATGGTCTTATTAAGCATATTGCATCATATTATTTAACGATTTCTTATCAGTTGTCATTGCCTGCATTCAGCGGAAGGAACTGTTCCACAACTTTCGGGCTGAATGGTATGTGCTCACAGAATATGTTCCTTGAGCTGTCACAATTAATATAGCGAAAATATTTAATGCTACTTCGCTACCTGAGCGCTTTTTCGGATAGAATGCAGCCATTATTTACATCCGGTTATTTGGTAATTTCTTATCAGTTGCGGTTAAATACGTATATAAAATCATAACTTTTTATGATGAATGCATGTATGTATGTATATATTTTGTAAGTATGTATATATGTGTGTATATAAATTAGTCATGATAAATACTGCACTTGTCATGCACAGTGGAAAATTTTACAAATAATAAATGCTATAGTTTTGGATATTATGTTGCAGGTGTTCGTCAACTCTTATCATGTCTTTTAAAAATATACCGTCGACAAAAGAACACATCTTTTAGAGAAAAAGAAAAAACAAAATGAAAAATAATTTCATCATATTACTCACTTATTTTTGCATTGTACAAGTATTTTCAGCTACAGTACCAATTGATTTGAGTGAAAATGAATTTAAAAATACCGAGTTTGCTGTAAAATTACCTAATAATGATACTGTAAGCATACAACTAAATTTTAAACTTTTAAAGTTAAGTAAAGATTTAAATGGAAACGCTGAGTCAGCAACAGAAGTAGAACCTCAGTCGGCTGGAGAGGAAGAGCGCCACCCGCCTATAGATCAATCGTTTACAGCTGATGAGGCTATTGAAGCATTTAGGCAAGACTTAGTTTAAAAGGAGCAAAATATTGCCGGAATTATTGAAAGTTCACAACCATTTTACAGGCATTTTCAACTACAATACAAAGATAATATAAAATTGCGAATTCGCTGTACATATGATAGCAATTACTTGAAACGTCGATTAAATATTTCATGTTTTGAATATCGTCAAGTTGAATACGAGAGATTTTTAAGTAACGGTGAAATTGAGGTGGTTACTGAGGATGATACTACTTTCCGTTCAGATATGACATTAATCAACATTCAAGATTACAAACACGATTTGGAAATGGAAATATACTAAAATGTTATCAATCAGTTATAAATTTGCAGTCATCATGTTAAGAGGTCTTAATTATCAAAGTACGAATAATGAGTTTCGTGCTAAATTTTTAAATGATTTCTTAAGTGAAGAAATACTTTTATGGCCTGAGCACAAGATTATTTTACAAAAATTAAAAGTTCGACTAGATGAATATGCACTCTATAAGATAAAAACGTCTAAATTTGGTGTCCATTATAGCAATTGTGTATGGTCAAGGGATGAAACAACTTGTGGTCCTGATACATGTGGATGCTCCTTTATTGATGTATTATGGGATGATGCTTTGAATATAATAAACTTTTATTATAATATAAAAGTTCAAATTTTATCAAGTTTTCTTCACTCAACATCGAGATCTACATAACACTTGACAATGTCTGAGGACAGAATTTTAGTTATAGATGTTCAAGGTTTCTACATCAATAATGAATTTAGTGTAAAAGAGATGAGTATTTTAGCGGATGATGACTCACAAGTTCAAACATTTATAATGAAACCGCCTCTTCAATATTCTATGCTGACATCAAGCATAAAAGTTTCGTATAATTGGCTTTATAATAATCATCATGGGCTAAAATGGGAAGAAGGCAATTCAACTTTGGCAAATATTATAGCATATTATATAGCATATATTAAGGATGAAAATTTTATTTGTTATGTTAAAGGTTTAGAAAAAATAAAGTGGATTAAAAATTTGTTTAAAGATGAAACTAGATGATTTAAACTGTCCAAATTTAAAAACTCTATACCAAAATGGTCAAGTAATAAATGCTTGTAGCTATCATAAGAAACATTTTATTTGTGCTGAAAGAAATGTATTACTCCTGAAGAAGTTTATAAATAAAGAACTAAAATTATAAAACAATTTGCGTTGTTATTAGTTACTTAAATTATATTAAATATATATGGATCATCAGTTCATTACGAAAACTCGGCATGTCTAGAACAATAAATGTCCTTCAAAAGCCAATATATGATGAGAGCATTATAAAAAAGGAATACCATAGTTACTCACCATATTTGAAATTTTTTAATAATAATGATGAGATTCGTATACCAATTCAAAATCAGGACCTCTTTGTCTTACCAATTGAGAGTATGATTTACGTTCATGGCTTTATAGTAAAACATGAAGGAGAAAAAAATGTAGCAACAACAGGTGTGAAATTTAAAAATAACTTTGTTTCATATATGTTTGATGAAATTCGATATGAAATTAATGGTTTTGAAGTTGATCGTACTCGCAATCTTGGAATTTCATCCACCATGAAAAATTTTACATCCTTGAATACAGCTGAAAGCAATGCATTAAAAAACGCCGGTTGGTGCTTGGAAGAGACTTTTGCATTAGAAAAAACCCATTTCAGTTGCTGTATACCTCTGAAAATGTTGATGGGTTTTGCCGAAGATTATACTAAAATAATATTAAATTCGAAGCATGAGCTTGTCCTTCAACGTTCTTCATCTAATGAGAGATCATTTCATCCTACTAATGCCGCAGATCAATTAAAATTGACAATATTGGATATAATATGGAAAATGCCTCACATACAATTATCTGACTTTGCAAAATTGGAAATGTACAAGATAATAAACAACAAAAACCCCATTTTAATGCCATTTCGAAGTTGGGACTGTTATATAAATCCAATGCTTCCAAAAAGTACAAAGGTTTTATGGAATGTAAAACTAGCTCCACAAAATGAAAAACCTAGATTTCTTATCATCGGTCTACAGAAGGAAAAAGGTAGGGAGGAAGGAAATACATTCGACCATTGCAATATTGCTAATTTGAAAGTATATCTAAACTCTGATTCATATCCCTATGATGATTTGAATAGTCGCTTTGAAATGGGGCAGTATGCTGTTCTATATGATATGTATGTGAAATTTCAACAAAGTTATTATATGCGAGAACCTCAACCATTGCTGGATGTCGTTGGATTCAAGGCTATTGCTCCGCTAATTATTGTTGATGTAAAACATCAAAACGAAGCAGTTAAAACTGGACCTATTGATATACGAATTGAATTTGATACCGAAGCAAATAAACCGATTCCAGATAAAACATCAGCCTATTGTCTAGTAATCCACGATCGTTTAATTGAATACTCACCTCTAACCAGCGAAATCAGAAGAATTATTTAAATGTGTGTGAATTATAAAAAGGTAACCAGTCATCATCTGATCTTTATTGTAATAAATTAATTTATTGCTACTACTGCGGTAGCAACTCGCACTTAGAGGAGAAGTGTAAGAAGAAGAAGGATGACCAAAAGTTAGCAATATGGGCAAAGGAGCAAAAAGACGCTAAAAATAAGATTGGTAAAGGAGTAAAAAGATGCAGAAACAGAAGAAGAAGATAGAGCAAAATTATACTCGAATCTGATTGGTTAAATCAATTACTTTTTATGCATGTAATTATTACTTTTTATACATGTAATTATCAAACTTTATATATAACAAATCAATAATAGAACAATAATAATTCATATATAAATCAACTCGTTTTGTTTTATTTATATCAGCATAGTTGAGTATGGTCATGGTTACGATGACGCTTTCAAATTCGACAACTCCTGGTTTGTCGTGGGATGCTATGCTAAAAATGACAGAAATAAAATTAGAATTGCTCACCGATATAAATATGTATAATTTCATTAAAAATGGTATTAGAGGTGGTATTGTTCCATGTTCAACACGTCGATCAGTTGCCAATAATAAATATCTAGAAACATGTATTTAGATGCCAACAATTTATATGGTTGGGGAATGTCTGAAGCGTTATCAGAAAGTGAATTTGAATGGATTGAGGATATAGATAACTTTAATATTTCAGAAGTGATTGAAAACTCTGTTTTTGGTTACTTTTTAGAAGTTGATTTAGAATATTCTGAAGAGCTTCATGATAGTCGCAACGATTTACCGTTTTGTGCAGAATTAAAAAGATCTCCAATTCAAAATAATCATCACATTAAGAAACTTATTCCTGATTTGACTAATAAAAAAAAAAATTATATAATACACTATCGTAATTTTCAGCAGTGCATTCAAAACGGTTTAAAATTAACTAAAATTCATAGAATTTTAAAGTTTAGTAAACACTTTCCATCGAACAAATGCTAAAAATGATTTTGAAAATTTTTTTTTAAACTTCTTAATAACGCTGTATATAGCAAAACTATGGAAAATGTTGAAAAGAGAAAGAAGGTGAAAATCGTAAATGCGTGGGAGAGTGAGCGTAGACGTTTAGGTGCTCGAGCTCTTATAGCAAAACCAAATTTTCCTAGCTCAACTCATTTCACAGATAATATGATTGCAATTAAAATGAATTTAGATAATATAACGTTTAATAAACCTATATATTTAGGTTTTGCAGTGCTTGAATTATTCAAATTTAAAATGTATGATTTTCATTATCAATTTATGAAACCGAAATTTAATGAAAATTTATTGTCAAATTATATGGATACGGACTCTTTTATTTATACAATAAGGACAGATGATTTTTATAAAGACATTTACAATGATCTTTGTCTCAAATTTGATACGTCTGATTATTCTTAAAATAACCAGTTCAATTAACCTTTGCAAAACAAAAAGGTTTTGGGGTTGATGTAAGACGAGAATCATGGACGTATAATGAGAGAGTTCATTGGTCTTCGATCTAAAGTGTATTCAATAGATGTTGCAGGTTACACAGAGATTAAAAAATCGAAAGGTGTTAAGAGATGTGTTTTAGAAAAATGAAGTATTGATGATTATCGAAAATGTCTGATAGATAGAACTATATATCGTGATAAAATGTATATATTAAAATCCATTATTCATGATATATAAACTCAAGAAATTTCTGAAATTGTTTTAAACAATGATGATGATAAACGTTTTATTAGAGAAGATGGTGTAAGCACTTACGTGTGGGGTCATCACAAAATAGAAAATACAAAATAATTAGTTTTAGACAGTAAGAACAAAATTTTTTTATTTTAAAAATTAATTCTTTATTATCTTTAAGTTAAAAACTAAAAATGTAATCTAAACTTGGCTCAATCTAAAAAACAAAATAAATCGACATAGTTGAGTAAGGTCAAGAACATGGTTTGTATTCTCAAGTTCAAGATTAATTCAACTCAGCAAGCAATGCATGATGAATCACATTACTTCAAAGCACTGTATAAATCTCTATTACAATAGTATGCAATGACTTTTTCTACCCAATTTCCATATGACATAAATAAAAAGCTGTGTCCTACTATGGTTTTTCAATATGAAAAAGCTGTTTCTTACTATGCTTTATTCCACCCACACCCAAAAATATGCCATGTTTTTCCCAATATAGACAAAACTTAAAGCTTACGCACCACGCCACCGGAAGTCTTATTCACCACCGACAAAATTCAGACCTACAACCATACAATGACATTTTTCTAAAGATCAACGTCGTACACAAGGGGACTCTTTTAGAGGGTCCAACACCCCCATTCCATCTTTGGCCATCAGTCGACTTTTTATATTCGCCTGCATACCAAAATACATTTTTTATATGTTTTATATCCCAAGCCGAACCCCTTCGAAATTACATTCATATACTCCTATGACTATTCAACCCACCCATCCCCAAATGTATGCTTTCATTCATTACTTCGATTCATCTTAGTCAAGACACAAACCATATACATTTTTAGCAAAGACACAAAACCAAAATACCACGGGTGCATTTTTTAAGCATTCTTGAGAAATTTGCCTGACTAACATCTTGTTTTTAGTTGCACCTTCACTTCCGGTCTTAGTCAAGACACAAACCATATACATTTTTAGCAAAGACACTATACCAAAATACCACGAGTGCATTTTTTAAGCATTCTTGAGAATTTTACCTTGCTGACATCTTGTTTTTTAGTTGCACCTTCACTTCCGGTCCAGAACCGGCATATACATACTACTCTGGAGGCTTTACGTATTGAGTTAACAAAACTATAGAAAAGTTTTGGATCATCTTTAAATTGAGATTTTATTTTAATTATATAAACAGAATAGCATTGTTTATTTAATAGTTGATATCTATAACGACAAGAAGAATAGGAAGCAAAGTCTAAACTAGAACCGGATATTTTATATTTTTTAAATAAACGCTTTTTTAAATTTTTAAGTGCCTTTAGATCATTTGTTAGCTAGGGTGGACTTAAAGGATTGGAGAAACACCTTTTTTTGGGACGGACAATAAGAAACACCTTTGCAGAGTATCATTGAAAAACTGTACAGAAGTTTCGACGTCATAATATGAATATGATGTTCCGCTAGTTAAAATTGGAGAGCAATCAGTCTGCGAAAGTAAGGAATTAAGTTTTACATAGTCCGTTTTCTTAAAATTATAAACTTTTTTATTTCGCGCATCAGCAGTTACTTTATCTTCTTTTTCTTGGGGGAGTAAAACTGTTATTTCAAGAGTTGGATGATGTACATCTTCTGGAAGAGATACGGGATTCGAACTATTAACAGTAGTGCATCTATCTACAAATACAAGGTCTATGGTTCTGTGGTTTATATTTAAAATATCATTGACTTGTTGAAGGCACAGATCAGACAGCTTATCTAAGAAATCATTTATCCAATCACTATTGGAAACAGGAGTAAGAATAAAGAATCGTCAGACGATCTCCAAGTCACAAAAGGTAGGTTAAAATCACCCAGCACAATAAGAACGTATTTATTTTTTAACAAATTATGAACTTTTTCGATGGCGTGTAAGTGTTTTAAATACAGGGTCTGACAAATGACTTTTTTTATAATTTTATAAAAAAAAACTACTAAATATTTTCTCAAATTTCTTTTTTTTTTGAAAGTACAATCCTTCCGGTTAATAATGGAAAATAATTTTATTCAAATGGCTGCCTCGGCTGGCCATGCAGTAGCCTATACGATCGGTCCAATTTTTAAGCACATTATCGATTTTGTGCAGCTGTATTTCACCAATGGCTTCACGAATATTGTCCTTTAAAGCGTCAATTGTCTCTGGCTTGTCGGCGTAACACTTATCTTTGAGGGCACCCCACAAATAATAGTCCAACGGTGTCAAATCGCAGCTCCGAGGTGGCCAAACGACATCAGCTCTGCGGCTGATAATTCGATCTTCAAAAACAGGGTGCAAAACATCGAGTGTAGCTTGGGCTGTGTGGCACGTATTGCCGTCCTGTTGAAACCACATGTTGCCAATATCCTCTTCTTCAATTTTTGTGAACAAAAATTCGTTCAACATGGCCCGATAGCGATCGCCATTGACTGTAACGGCCACTCCTTACTCATTTTCGAAGAAAAATGGCCCAATTATGCCTCTGGAATAAAATCCGCACCAAACAGTGACTTGTTTTGGGTGCAGCGGCTTTTCAATGTACGCGTGCGGGTTTTCTGTGCCCTAAATGCGACAATTTTGCTTGTTTACATACCCGCCAAGATCAAAATGAGCTTCCTCTGAAAAGATGATTTTTTTGGCAAAATCGGCATCATGATTTTCAAAGTAATGTCGCAATATTTCCTAGCGTTGTTCAAACCATATTCGTTCAGCGGAAGGATAAAACAAATTACGTGTCAAATCAGACATGAGCTAAGTGTTACCATTCACGAAATAAGCACTAGTTGAAAAAAAAAACGTTAGATGGCGGACCCTGTACATTGTTAAGTCAAATTTAGGAGGAATGTAAGAGCAGGTAACATAAATAATACTATTATTTAATTTAACTGCAACACAAATGAACTCAATGTCACTGGTGTCAAGAATTGTCAATTCTTCAGATACAAGCAAGTTTTGAACAGCTATCAAAACACCACCACCGATCTTATCATGACGATCTTTACGAAAAATTTGATATTTATTGCACATTATTTCAGAATTTAAGATATTAGAGCGAAGCCAAGTCTCTGTAAAAATTATAATGTTATATTCAAAATCAAAACTGTTTATGAAAATATCTTCAAGTTTGAAGTTAAGACCCTTGACATTTTGATACACAAGCTCTAATTTAGACTTGCGGTTTTTTAATCGTTTTTTAGATGAGATTCAGGGCTATTTCGGGGACGTGGCAAATGTCCAACATTTACCGGTCTTGGATTGCTTTTAAATTCAAATTCGCGTACAATTGTGTTTGGCGGCCAAAAGTTTACATCAACTATAGAATTAAATAAATTTTCAGGAACTGTTAATCTAAAAGAAGTAATCGATCTTACATTTGAATATTTGAAATTATGAACCGAAAGATGCAAGGAACAATTCAACTTTGATTTAATGAAAAAATATATATCAGCCTCTGTTGTATCCGCAGCTAAGCGAGAAACAAAAATTGATTTAGTTGGTGGAATTGCAATGATTGGCTTAGGTGGAACAGAAACCTGAGAAGTGAGAGGAACAACCTGGGAATCGACCAAAGTTGGTGAAAGAGAAACAGTTTGGGCATAAGACATGACTGGCAATGAAGGTGGAGGTGCCAGCACTGGCAAAGGAGCAGAAATCGATATGTTTGCTGTATTCGTAGTAGAAGTTAAAATAGGTGGAGGGGCTGTTATACCACCAATGTCCATGTCATCAGCAATGTCATGTACAGAAGAATGTAGAGTTGGAGTTGAATCCGTTTTTTGCTTACTACGCAAAGACATGTATTTTTTTCCTTTTGGGAGAAAATATACTCTTCAATATATTTAAAATCGTCGAAAAGAGACTGATATTTAAAAAATATTGCAGAAAGCGAAGAAAGTTCCTTACTTTTTCAGAAAAGCCTTGCTTTGTCTGCTTGAAAATCTTATAGAAGTTGATGTCAGCCAATCTACATTTCTCGCAAGACCAACGCAACCCTTTACCTTCCTCAATACAATCCGCAACTCGACCTGTCACGCCTGCACATTTGGTATGAACAGTATTATCACATAACCAGCATGATAAAAACCGCTCAGTTTCACCCCTTACAAAGCAGCCAGGCTTAGCACAAATCATATTAAAATAATGCAGATAAAATGACGAAAATAAGGCAAAACAAAAAAAAAAACACTGCACTTAAATGACAAGCAACAATTTTAACAAATTTTATCAATAAGAATAAAAAGAATAAAAAAAGAAAAATTAGCTTTGTAACCACCCTGTACTAAAAGTTCCTAAAAGTATACATCGATTAACAAAAGAAAGTAGCAAAAATTTAAAATACAATTGATGCACAACTGCTAATGTAAAAATGAGACAAATAATCAAACAACAGAAACAAGCGAATATGAATGTAAACACAAAACTCAAAAACTTAGCTTCCACAGCTTATGAAAAAAAAATTTGTCAGAAACAAATTTTATTTTTCTTCTTTAATAGAATTAAGTGGAAAAATAAACAAAAATTATAAAAACCTGACTGGAAAACGCCCTCAAATGTCCCAAAAAGTACAAGTTTACACAGAAATTAGACTTAAATATTCAAACACACTGGATTAACTTAAAAATTTTCGCAGTTAAGTTAACAAACAATCTGCTTACAACGAGAGTTGACTGAGAACTGATCTTGGCTGCAACAAGATAGTGATCCGAGTCAATGTTTCCAACACGGATCGTGCGTACATCCAATACACTGGAAGAGTGCCTTCCGTCGATCAAAACGTGATCAGTTTGATTCTTGGTTTTTTGATCAGGGTACATCCAGGTGGCTTTATGAATATTGAGATTTTTGAAACTAGTGCTACTTACGACCATGTTTCGTGTTGCGGCGAAGTCAATCAGCCTAATTCCGTTATCGGAGGTGTTGTCGTTTAGGCTGAACTTTCCGACTATTGGACCAACAAAAATGTTCCTTGCCCACCTTAGCGTTGAAGTCACCAAGCACGATTTTTATGTCGTGACTAGGGCAGCGCTCGTAAGCATTTTCAAGGCGCTCGTAGAAAATTTCCTTGATCTCATCGTCCTTGTCTTCTGTCGGAGCGTGCGCACATATTAGGCTTATATTGAAAAATTTAACCTTGATGCGGATTATGGCAAGTCGTTCGTTCACAGGTGTGAACCGCAGGACGTAGGGCCGTAGTCTTTTGCCAACTACAAATCCGCATCCAAACTCGTGCTTCTCCGCATGGCCGCTATAGTAGATATCACAGGGTGCATGCCGAATGCAACCCTCTCCCTTCTATCGCATTTTTTGGATAGCAGTGATATCAGCTTTGTATCTTTCCAAGACATCAGTCAGTTGGATAGAGGCACCTTCCCATTTGAGGGTTCGGACATTCCAAGTGCATATCCGTAAATCATTATCAGTTTTTCGTTTGCAGAAGTCGTCATCAGATTTGGGGATCAGTTTTCTTCTGTTCTTGTTGGGTGGGCTTCAAACCCGACGCACAACCTATTTTAAGCCTAGAGAGGCCCGCCGCTCAGATTAGCCGCCAAACTAACGGTTTTCAGTTTTGACGTTGCCCAGGAAACACCACGTGGAGGTTTGAGTCGACTTGAGGCGATTTTACAAAGATTATGCTGGCCTCGCCAGGTTGAGACAGTCAGACATGTTATGTAAAGTAAAAATAATGTTGAAGCTTATTACAAAGTAAGTTATGACAAATAGAATCAAAAGCTTTTAGGCCTTTATCATACAATATTGAAGGATCGTTATCCAGTATAGTAGAATATTTAAATATTTTGAAATCTGAGTCTCGGATCGCGATCCACATATCACAATAAATATTGAATGTGTATCAGGCGCCTATGTGTAACGTATGTATCCTTTAACTCCGGAGGTGGTGGTAAATTTTATCCCCTCTTTACATATTTTTGTCGTCTTTAAAAAAATCTAGTAAAATAAACTCCCATTTTTATTAAATTAAAAAAAACAAATTTAAGTTTTGTATTTATTTTAAATAAAAATATTGAAGCTTGTTTTTATACAATAAATAATTTTGAAAACCTCGTTTTATTAGAATTTTTTTCAAATTAAAATGGGGTAAAATTTATCACCACGTCACAGACTATGTCAAAAATATTCACCACCGAAGTTAAAGGGTATGTATGTTATTATTGTTGTATGTAGCCTGCAGTTACCCAGCGGTTAAAATAGTCCTTAAACAATACATTCTCTCAAGCCTGAGGGGTAATGGTAAGGCCTGAGTATTCAACATGCCACTATAGTATAGCGTAAACGCACGACTATACTTATCGTATAGCGTAAAGCAGAGGTGTCGTGGCAGTGAGCTAAATTACAAATTAAAAAAAAAATAAAAATAAATTAATGCTTTGATGGCGACGAAAAAAATTAAAAACAAAAACAGCAACATGAGTACGCTGAGCTAATGTCTCTTCAAAAAAAAATTGCAAAAATAGGTTTTAAGCATCTGACGAGACCCAAATCTTACACTCATCCAGTAAATCAAAAAAATAAATTATTCCAGACAAGTGATATTGAAAATACTGCAACAAAAAACTCGGCACGTGTGCGCTCCGAGCAAATACCAACAAAAAAACACACAGCAGCAATAACATTGATAGCTAGCTTTCGACGCGAGCAAACAACAACAATGCCATGTACATAATTACTCGAATTACAACACACACGGAAATATTGAACTTGTTGTTAGTGAGCTAAAAGAGCTATGGGACTTACAACTCTGGCGTGAAGCATGAGGTAATACATTAATTGTTTTGACACAATTTATTTGTAACATGCAGTCTCCACGGGACGTAAATCATGTTAAAGCAACTATAAAATTTAATTTCTTAACATAAATATGGTAAGCAAAATTTTATACGTGGTCATGTTATAATATTTCATGGTGAAATTAAAAAAGAAGAAGCGAAAAATTACAACTCGTTGCTTAACATGAGTGTTAAAAGATTTCGCAAGACATTTATTTCAGAACATGAGCAAAATTGGTCTCCACCAGAGAACTTCTCAAGACTACTTGAAGTCTATTTCAAGTACTTGCCTGAAATAAAAGTTCAAGCTTGGTTGAGCTTGACAATTTTCAATCAAGTATAACTTGTTCTTGATATTAAATAAGCGACAGCTTGCGACTTGCAAGTATGCTAGCTTACAAGCGAACGACACGAAGTCCTAAGTAAAAGAAACGTGATGCCTTCGGCAATAAGCTTGAAAAGCTTGAAATTGAAGGCAAGTATTCAAAAACTTCAGTAACCTTGTGTATTAAAAGCTTATGCGTATTAAGACTTTCAAGGGTTCTGTGGACTCCGTGGTTGGTAGTTTTGGGGGTTGCTGATTTCGGAGTTGATGTCAAAATTTAAAATTCAAGATGGCGGATAGAGTTCCCACCTACATTTTTTTTATTTTTGCGAATTCTTGTGCTTTATTTGAAAAATTTGCATTAACCATATTTCGTCAAAGTAGGAACAAATTTTTTTCAATATGTCGCCCATTTCACATTGAAGTGTAATATTAGTTGCACTGACCATCTTCGATTTGGCTCAAATTTTGTGCTTAGATTAGTTTATTGTTTAGAAAACCAAATCCAGAGTTTGCGGTTTTGAGATTTCTCTCGCGGACCTATAGCCATGAGAATGCAAAAATAGGATCTCTTTTGAGACAACGTAGCTCAGGCATTAAGATGCATTTAAAAATGCGATTTTCGTATAAAGAGTATCATTGGAAATTTTATTTTGAGGGAAAAATATTATGCTTTTTAAAAAAATTGCGGTTACACGACCAATTATTAATTTCAAAGTTTAATACCATTAAATACCAGCAACAGGCGCTATAATTCTTTTTTTTTCATTATTTTTATTTTTCTTACGTTTCATTACCTTTCCAAAGATATGAATTGAAAGTGTGCTCTTTAAGGGTTCAGAAGTTATGGCATAAAAACGTTTTCGACAACTCAACTAGCGTTAATATTTATTGTAAAAAGACTACAATTCAAAGAAATTTAAAAAGATTTTTACGTATATAAAATAAAAAAACTTTTTTCAAAGAACAATTAGTCCTTTGCAGCCGGTGTCAAGATATTTTAGTCCCAATTTATCGGAAAAAACAATCAAAGAATATAGTAATAAGATTACGACAACCTTAACTACAATTATAAGGTTTTGTTACAGTTTTCTCCGCTACGGAGATCAAAAGCGTTGAGAATAACAGCATTTTTTAAAAAGTCGTGCTTAATATTTCCTATTGGGCCAAACTTAATAATGCTAGTAAAGATTGTAGCTAAAAATATCCTTATTAAAATGCACTTAGATTTTTTTTCGATAAATCGGGACCAAAATATTTTTACGCCGGCTGAAAAGGACTGCTTTTTTAAGCACCTATCAAGAAGAAGATGCGATTAAAAACAAAAAAAATCATTTTGGAATATTTTTTTATATTATTTACACTGAAAAAAAACAAAAATTAAACAAATAATTTTAAAATAGAAATTTACCGCTTTTGCGTTCCTACAAAACAAAATTTAAAATAAGCGTATTAAATTTTCAACTAAAAACCCATTTATTTTATTGTAATTTTCTCATATTATTTCTTTACAATAACAAAAAATACGTCGCTGTCTGAGTTTGAATTGAAAAATAATGTTCAGTAGAATCTTTGACAATAATTGCCAGATAATTGAGACCAAGTTGAGAAAAACCCCGATTTTACATTTGATCGTGTGAAAATATTTTTTAAATTGGTTTTACAAATAATTAATATTAGATAAAATGCAAACTAATTTATTACTTTAATGTTTAAAATATTTAAATATTTTAAGCCGCAATAAACCCAAACTTCATCGAATGGAGTTAAAAATAGTATTCGAGGGTGTCCGGGGTCACTTATTACGAATATGACGTCGAAAACTCGAAAAAATTAAAAAATGGAATCGAAAAAATGGCGGTTCAGTTTTATTGTTTCTAATTTAAGAACAATATTTTAAAATTATGTTTTTAAATATTTGTTTTCAATACTAACGTTTTTGTTATAAATTATTTTTAAACTGTGTTGCTATAAAAGTATATTTAAAAACATTGTTTTGAAAAAAAAAATTTTGTTTTTTAATACAACTGTACAAACGTTTGAGTTTAAGTTAAATTAACTTTTTTCAAGTTCTATTTAAAAAAAATCATTTATTGTTAACACAGTTCCATTAAATTTGAACACATATTCCTTGAGTGTACTTTAAAAACATTTTAGTCTATAGTCTTTTCACAATAAATGATTTAAATTGAGTCTTTTAATTTTTTTTTTCCATGTTGTGCTGAGTGTTTCTCTCGAAGCTTGTTAAAATTCTTTCATTTCGTGGGGTTCTAACCCCTAAAACCCCCTCCGTACGCGCCTGGCATACTATTTTGAGTATAAACTGAAGATATAAAGTATGCAATGCTTTTGTAATAAAAAATAATATAAAAAATTATCTTATTTATCATTATAGTAAACTTCAATTAACTATTATAAACTTCAATATTCAAATAATACTTTTTTATATTAAATTTTTTTCTTATGTGTATGAAAGTACTTTTGTTTCCTTTTAATAAAAAAAAACAGTATTTGTAAAAAATTGTAAGTTTTTAAGAAGGCAACAACAACAACTCTGTATAGAGTCAATCACTTAGCTGACTAGACAGTCTGTTTCGGAAATCGCTACATTTTCCTCTTCAGTAGTCTTGAGTGATTAAGCTGTGATCAACTCACTGTTTAAATTTGTATATGACTGAGCAGATTTTGGAATTCATTCTTTTGAATTGTATGGCTGCTAATCATATGACATTTGAAAGCAGTAGGCTATTATAGATCACCGCCATCAACTCTACCAAGGTTGCCATCTGTTCCAGTTGCTTCCTTATTTATTTCAATATTCATTGGAACCATAGAAACGAAACGAGTTTTTTTGCTTCGCCAGAAGCTAGTGTTCTAACTGAAAGGTGGCTATTTTCATAACCAAATGTTCATTTACACATGAATTTGACCGAAATCGATCAATTATTAGATTATTTAATTAATTTGACATTAATTAAACTTATTTGGCCGTGCTCCGCCATAGTTAGTTAATTAGTTTCAATGATCTATTGAATTATAACATGAATTAAAATTGCGGGCTTTTAGATCAAGTTTTTAAGAAGGCAACAACAACAACAACAACAACTCTGTATAGAGTCAATCACTTAGCTGACTAGACAGTCTGTTTCGGAAATCGCCACATTTTCCTCTTCAGTAGTCTTGAGTGATTAAGCTGTGATCAACTCACTGCTTAAACCAGTATATGACTGTGCAGATTTTAGAATTCATTCTTTTGAATTGTATGGCTGCTAATCTTATGACATTTCAAAGCAGTAGGCTATTTATAGCAGGGTGCGGAGAACGTTTGAAATACGATTGTTCTCAATTATCGTTCTCCTCATATAAAATTGTTCTCGCAAATTATCACGAACGAATGGGGAACTCTCTGCTGGCGTCGTATTTTTTATCTCTGAAAAATTTGTCAGTCTAAAATTTTTTCGATCGAATTTTTCACAAAAAAAGAACAAGCAACGAACGTTCGTTTTTAATTTTTCATAAAAATTAATCGTTCAAAGAAAAATTCAGGAACGTTCGTTTCCTAAAATAAGTTCGCAAAAAAACTTTGTTGCGGATGCGTATCATCGAGCGCTGTTGCTGTTGAATTAACATTTTTCCATACAAGGGCAAATTATTTTATCATTAAAAACACCATAAAAAAATTGATTTGACCTTGTAGATGTTGTTATTACCATTCCGTACAAGGACGAATAATTTTGGGAACAAGTTTACTTTACGGGCTACGCACCGATTTTTTTTTTTTTTTTTTAGAAAAATGGGGTTTTACCCCCTAAAAAGGAATACGTAAGAAAAAAAGCCCGGACTCTTCTAGTTTTTTTTTTAAAAATCCCCAAAGTTTTGAAAAAAGTGCAAAATGGGTACATGTAAACAATACCAAACATGACATTTTTAAAATTTTTTTTTTTGTAATGTGTATTTGGAGGTAAAATAGGGAATGGTGAAAAAAGAAAAGGTCTATCTGAAGTGGTTTATAAGATATAGTGGTTCAACATTGAAGAAATGGGCCCAAAAAGGAGTGATCTTTTTGTCCTTTAAAAGTAAACATTATGAGTATCAAAAGAAAGGTATTAACAACAGCTATTGAAAGAGTTATTAATAATTGAAATCGATGCATAAATTTTGAGGATAATAGTGTTTTTATAATGTTTATAAGATTCTCAACGTTTCGTACAAGGCGAAATAACTTCATAATAAAAAAAGCACCAGAAAAAAATCAAGTAATTATACAAGAGCATATAAGAACTTTTGAAGAAAATATTGTTGAAGATGAAAATAGCGCCGCAGGCGAAAAATTGTTATAAAAAATCGCGCGATTTTTTCTAACAATTTTTCATTATGTCAGTATAACATATGAAGCAGTTTTGAAGACGAATATAGCGCCGCAGGCGAAAAATTGTTATAAAAATCGCGCGATTTTTTCTAACAATTTTTCATTATGTCAGTATATATTATATCAGTTAATACCTTTCTTTTGATACTCATAATGTTTACTTTTAAAGGACAAAAAGATCATTCCTTTTTGGGCCCATTTCTTCAATGTTGAACCACTATATCTTATAAACCACTTCAGATAGACCTTTTCTTTTTTCACCATTTCCTATTTTACCTCCAAATACACATTACAAAAAAAAAAAATTTTAAAAATGTCATGTTTGGTATTGTTTACATGTACCCATTTTGCACTTTTTTCAAAATTTTGGGGATTTTAAAAAAAAAAACTAGATGAGTCCGGGCTTTTTTTCTTACGTATTCCTTTTTAGGGGGTAAAACCCCATTTTTCTAAAAAAAAAAAAAAAAAATCGGTGCGTAGCCCGTAAACTACACTTATGCCTAATTTTGTCATATCTGTGTCGATAAGCAATAGTAGCTTAATTCAACTTACGACAGATCTCAGTTATTGATGTAGCTGTGTTCTATGCATATGCATTACAAACGCACAACATCTATTGCTTCTAGCATGACCAAAGCCAAAGTTATGACACAAAAAATGGACACTTCCATTTAACTTATATGGCGATTGAAAAATTTAAAGCAAGATTTATCTAAACTTTGAAATCATACTTAAGGCGTTATTGCATATCGACACAGATATAAGTAGGGCAGTTCACGATCTTGTTGCATCGTTGCAAATGCAAAATTAACCGCTTTTACAAAAACAAAAAGTATTGAAAAGCTTTTGCAGCATATGCTTTTTGTTTTTGTAAATGCTTTTTATTTTGCATTTGCAGCGATGCAACAAGATTGTGAACTGCTCCATTATATGTTAGAACCACTCGAGATTATGACCTTTCAAAAGCGGACATAGTCCCAAGCGGTCTGAATCCCCATTTGGTGTTATGATCGCTTATTAAGCGGTAATATTACTAGATACAATTTTTGGGACTATGTCCTCTTTTTAAACGGAACAATTTGTAGTTTGGGATTATGTACCTTGGAGTTATGTCCCGTCACCTCCTTTTGTTACCAGAAAAGCACGATTAACAGCACTTATGGTATTTTTCAAAGATTGTAATTCTCATGTTATTTTGTGAGAAAAATCTCTCACGTGGGTAAAAAAATACCTCAAAACACCACAAAATACCTCAAATTACTACAAAACACCACAATACCTTAAAACAACTCAAAACGCTTCAAATTACTACAATTACGTGGTAGAAATACGAATTAAGGGAACGATGCGTTATTTGAATTGTTTGACGATAATAAACCTTTGTGCGAATTAATTTTCCCGCGATTCTACTTTACTTAACACTAACAAAATTACCATCATACCATTATCCATTATACCTTTATCTTCAAACCATACCACTTATACCATATCCATTACATATATCTCCCATTATACTGTACCTATCATGCAATCTAATCATATAACACCAATCATAACTAACCATCTTTTTTCATTTGATTGTGCATATCAAGTTTATTTACCTTATTCAAAAGCATTAAAACATTATTTATCCTCATATGCATGTACAGTTCACATGTGTATTTGGGTTTCACCTTTTCACGTCAGCAAGTGTAAAACAATACTACAACAAACTTATATTTTGTCTAATAACTCCACGTACAAACGAACGTTCGTGAATTTTTTCTTCAAACGCTCATTTTTAATGAACAATTCCAAACGAACGTTTGTTGCTTTTTGTTGTTGTGTGAAAAATTCGTTCGAAAAAATACAAAGCTCACAAATTTATCAGTGATAAAAAAAAAACGACGCAAGCAGAGCGTTCCTTTTTCGATTGGGAACGTTCGTCTACTTTTAAATTTTTCGTTTGAAAAATTCTCACACACAGCAAAAAGCGAACGATAAGATTGTATTTTAATCAATTGCGAACGAATTTTTCCGCACCCTGATTTATAGATCACCGCCATCAACTCTACCAAGGTTGCCATCTGTTCTAGTTGCTTTTTTATTTATTTCAATATTCATAATCTATTCATTTCTCCATTTTAGTTAAATTGGGTAATTAAGTTATTAGGTAGTTAAGTAATTATGAAAATAAGTAATTAAAAATTCTATTCTATTAAAAAAGGCTATTTGTTTTGAGAAGATAAAATATTGGTTTAAAAAATATTAAAAATTTTTATCCTTAATTTTGCGGTCTCAAGGTCCAAATTATTAAAAATGAAAAACTTAAATAGTTTTAATTAGTTTTTATGATCTATTGAATAATTACATGAATTAAGATTGTGAGCTTTAGATCAAGTGAGTTTTCAAGAAGGCAACAACAACAACAACAACTCTGTATAGAGTCAATCACTTAGCTGACTAGACAGTCTGTTTCGGAAATCGCTACATATTCCTCATCAGTAGTCTTTGAGTGATTAAGCTGTGATCAACTCACTGTTTAAACTAGCATATGAATGTGTAGATCCTCTAATTCATTCTCATGAATTGTATGGCTACTAATCATATGACACTTCAAAGCAGTAAGGCCATTTTAGATCACCGCCTTAACTCTAATCAAGGGTTGCCATCTGTTCTAGTTGCTTCTTCATTTATTTCAATATTCATTGGTGTTCGATTGTTTGTCGAAATGCACCATAGAAATGAAACGAGTTTTTGCTTCGCCAGAAGCTAGTGTTCTAACTGAAAGGTGGCTATTTTCACAACCAAATGTTCAATTACACATGACTTTGACCGAAAAATCGATCAATTATTAGATTATTTAATTAATTTGACATTAATTAAACTTATTTGGCCGTGCTCTGCCATAGTTAAGTTAATTAGTTTTTATGATCTATTGAATAATTACATGAATTAAGATTGTGAGCTTTAGATCAAGTGAGTTTTCAAGAAGGCAACAACAACAACAACAACTCTGTATAGAGTCAATCACTTAGCTGACTAGACAGTCTGTTTCGGAAATCGCTACATATTCCTCATCAGTAGTCTTTGAGTGATTAAGCTGTGATCAACTCACTGTTTAAACTAGCATATGTATGTGTAGATCCTCTAATTCATTCTCATGAATTGTATGGCTACTAATCATATGACACTTCAAAGCAGTAAGGCCATTTTAGATCACCGCCTTAACTCTAATCAAGGGTTGCCATCTGTTCTAGTTGCTTCTTCATTTATTTCAATATTCATTGGTGTTCGATTGTTTGTCGAAATGCACCATAGAAATGAAACGAGTTTTTGCTTCGCCAGAAGCTAGTGTTCTAACTGAAAGGTGGCTATTTTCACAACCAAATGTTCAATTACACATGACTTTGACCGAAAAATCGATCAATTATTAGATTATTTAATTAATTTGACATTAATTAAACTTATTTGGCCGTGCTCTGCCATAGTTAAGTTAATTAGTTTTTATGATCTATTGAATAATTACATGAATTAAGATTGTGAGCTTTAGATCAAGTGAGTTTTCAAGAAGGCAACAACAACAACAACAACTCTGTATAGAGTCAATCACTTAGCTGACTAGACAGTCTGTTTCGGAAATCGCTACATATTCCTCATCAGTAGTCTTTGAGTGATTAAGCTGTGATCAACTCACTGTTTAAACTAGCATATGTATGTGTAGATCCTCTAATTCATTCTCATGAATTGTATGGCTACTAATCATATGACACTTCAAAGCAGTAAGGCCATTTTAGATCACCGCCTTAACTCTAATCAAGGGTTGCCATCTGTTCTAGTTGCTTCTTCATTTATTTCAATATTCATTGGTGTTCGATTGTTTGTCGAAATGCACCATAGAAATGAAACGAGTTTTTGCTTCGCCAGAAGCTAGTGTTCTAACTGAAAGGTGGCTATTTTCACAACCAAATGTTCAATTACACATGACTTTGACCGAAAAATCGATCAATTATTAGATTATTTAATTAATTTGACATTAATTAAACTTATTTGGCCGTGCTCTGCCATAGTTAAGTTAATTAGTTTTTATGATCTATTGAATAATTACATGAATTAAGATTGTGAGCTTTAGATCAAGTGAGTTTTCAAGAAGGCAACAACAACAACAACAACTCTGTATAGAGTCAATCTTTTAGCTGACTAGACAGTCTGTTTCGGAAATCGCTACATATTCCTCATCAGTAGTCTTTGAGTGATTAAGCTGTGATCAACTCACTGTTTAAACTAGCATATGAATGTGTAGATCCTCTAATTCATTCTCATGAATTGTATGGCTACTAATCATATGACACTTCAAAGCAGTAAGGCCATTTTAGATCACCGCCTTAACTCTAATCAAGGGTTGCCATCTGTTCTAGTTGCTTCTTCATTTATTTCAATATTCATTGGTGTTCGATTGTTTGTCGAAATGCACCATAGAAATGAAACGAGTTTTTGCTTCGCCAGAAGCTAGTGTTCTAACTGAAAGGTGGCTATTTTCACAACCAAATGTTCAATTACACATGACTTTGACCGAAAAATCGATCAATTATTAGATTATTTAATTAATTTGACATTAATTAAACTTATTTGGCCGTGCTCTGCCATAGTTAAGTTAATTAGTTTTTATGATCTATTGAATAATTACATGAATTAAGATTGTGAGCTTTAGATCAAGTGAGTTTTCAAGAAGGCAACAACAACAACAACAACTCTGTATAGAGTCAATCACTTAGCTGACTAGACAGTCTGTTTCGGAAATCGCTACATATTCCTCATCAGTAGTCTTTGAGTGATTAAGCTGTGATCAACTCACTGTTTAAACTAGCATATGTATGTGTAGATCCTCTAATTCATTCTCATGAATTGTATGGCTACTAATCATATGACACTTCAAAGCAGTAAGGCCATTTTAGATCACCGCCTTAACTCTAATCAAGGGTTGCCATCTGTTCTAGTTGCTTCTTCATTTATTTCAATATTCATTGGTGTTCGATTGTTTGTCGAAATGCACCATAGAAATGAAACGAGTTTTTGCTTCGCCAGAAGCTAGTTTCATTTCTATGGTGCATTTCGACAAACAATCGAACACCAATGAATATTGAAATAAATGAAGAAGCAACTAGAACAGATGGCAACCCTTGATAGAGTTGATGGCGGTGATCTAAAATGGCCACTGCTTTGAAGTGTCATATGATTAGCAGCCATACAATTCATGAGAATGAATTAGAGGATCTATACATTCATATGCTAGTTTAAACAGTGTGTTGATCACAGCTTAATCACTCAAAGACTACTGATGAGGAATATGTAGCGATTTCCGAAACAGACTGTCTAGTCAGCTAAGTGATTGACTCTATACAGAGTTGTTGTTGTTGTTGTTGCCTTCTTGAAAACTCACTTGATCTAAAGCTCACAATCTTAATTCATGTAATTATTCAATAGATCATAAAAACTAATTAACTTAACTATGGCAGAGCACGGCCAAATAAGTTTAATTAATGTCAAATTAATTAAATAATCTAATAATTGATCGATTTTTCGGTCAAAGTCATGTGTAATTGAACATTTGGTTGTGAAAATAGCCACCTTTCAGTTAGAACACTAGCTTCTGGCGAAGCAAAAACTCGTTTCATTTCTATGGTGCATTTCGACAAACAATCGAACACCAATGAATATTGAAATAAATGAAGAAGCAACTAGAACAGATGGCAACCCTTGATTAGAGTTAAGGCGGTGATCTAAAATGGCCTTACTGCTTTGAAGTGTCATATGATTAGTAGCCATACAATTCATGAGAATGAATTAGAGGATCTACACATTCATATGCTAGTTTAAACAGTGAGTTGATCACAGCTTAATCACTCAAAGACTACTGATGAGGAATATGTAGCGATTTCCGAAACAGACTGTCTAGTCAGCTAAGTGATTGACTCTATACAGAGTTGTTGTTGTTGTTGTTGCCTTCTTGAAAACTCACTTGATCTAAAGCTCACAATCTTAATTCATGTAATTATTCAATAGATCATAAAAACTAATTAACTTAACTATGGCAGAGCACGGCCAAATAAGTTTAATTAATGTCAAATTAATTAAATAATCTAATAATTGATCGATTTTTCGGTCAAAGTCATGTGTAATTGAACATTTGGTTGTGAAAATAGCCACCTTTCAGTTAGAACACTAGCTTCTGGCGAAGCAAAAACTCGTTTCATTTCTATGGTGCATTTCGACAAACAATCGAACACCAATGAATATTGAAATAAATGAAGAAGCAACTAGAACAGATGGCAACCCTTGATTAGAGTTAAGGCGGTGATCTAAAATGGCCTTACTGCTTTGAAGTGTCATATGATTAGTAGCCATACAATTCATGAGAATGAATTAGAGGATCTACACATTCATATGCTAGTTTAAACAGTGAGTTGATCACAGCTTAATCACTCAAAGACTACTAATGAGGAATATGTAGCGATTTCCGAAACAGACTGTCTAGTCAGCTAAGTGATTGACTCTATACAGAGTTGTTGTTGTTGTTGTTGCCTTCTTGAAAACTCACTTGATCTAAAGCTCACAATCTTAATTCATGTAATTATTCAATAGATCATAAAAACTAATTAACTTAACTATGGCAGAGCACGGCCAAATAAGTTTAATTAATGTCAAATTAATTAAATAATCTAATAATTGATCGATTTTTCGGTCAAAGTCATGTGTAATTGAACATTTGGTTGTGAAAATAGCCACCTTTCAGTTAGAACACTAGCTTCTGGCGAAGCAAAAACTCGTTTCATTTCTATGGTGCATTTCGACAAACAATCGAACACCAATGAATATTGAAATAAATGAAGAAGCAACTAGAACAGATGGCAACCCTTGATTAGAGTTAAGGCGGTGATCTAAAATGGCCTTACTGCTTTGAAGTGTCATATGATTAGTAGCCATACAATTCATGAGAATGAATTAGAGGATCTACACATTCATATGCTAGTTTAAACAGTGAGTTGATCACAGCTTAATCACTCAAAGACTACTGATGAGGAATATGTAGCGATTTCCGAAACAGACTGTCTAGTCAGCTAAGTGATTGACTCTATACAGAGTTGTTGTTGTTGTTGCCTTCTTGAAAACTCACTTGATCTAAAGCTCACAATCTTAATTAAATAGTTTTAATTTTTAATTTTAATTAACCAATATTTCGACTACCGTCGGCAATCATCATCAGGGTAAACAAACTGAAAACATATATGTACATTAATTTTCAACAATTAAACAATTAAACAAACAATACATTACAACAATTATACAGCAACACAAAAACAAAAATTGAAAAACTTGACAAATCTAATGTAATTTACAAAATTACATGCAACGGTGACGGGTCCAATGTATGTGACCAGGCATATGTTGGGACAACAAAGAACAAGCTACGGACAAGAATTTCCTCGCATCGATCAGACCACAAATCTCGCAGACCTTTGGACCAGAAAACAGCACTTGCAGCCCACTGTGCGCAACATGCACACACCTGATTTTGACGCTGTAGAAATTTTACAACAAGAGAACAATTACTTGAGACGATATACATTAGAAATGCTCCACATCATAAGCTTACCAGAAGAAAAGAAACTGAACTTTAAAACAGACACAGACAGATGCGCACACATATTCAGGAAGTATGTTAAAAATAATAGTTAAGAACCTGACGGCACAACAAGTGGATGTTTTTGTTAATTTTGTCATTTGTTTATGTATCGAAGTTCTTGTCAAAAATTTTAAAAAACTGTGATATTAATGTTTAATGTCGTTCTTTGATGTTAAATATGTACAAAATTAATGTACATATATGTTTTCAGTTTGTTTACCCTGATGATGATTGCCGCGGTAGTCGAAATATTGGTTAATTAAAATTAAAAATTAAAAGTATTTATGTTTTTCATTTTTAATAATTTGGACCTTGAGCCTGCAAAATTAAGGATAAAAATTACTTCAAAAAGGTCGTTAAACAAATAAAATAAATATTAAAAATAAATTTTTACAATTCTTCCAACAGTTATGATAAAATAGTTATGATCAAATATTTGCCATAATTAAATCTCATGAAAGAAAAAATTTGTAATAAATAAATGCAGTAATAAATGTTAAATATATGTAAAAAATGTAATTTTTTATGAAAATTGTATTAATTGTTTAGTATATTTAAAATTCTGGTGTTCTATCTAATCGGCTAAGATTTTCAATAAAATAGAATCTTAGCCGGTTAGATAGATTTTAGTTTTCTATCTAATCAGCTATGATTTCCAATAACGTAGAAGCTAGAAAAAATACACATTCGGGTAATATACAAATATTTCAAAACTTACATTTCTTTCATTTCAGCCAAATAATAAAATAGCAGATCGAAGCTACAACAAAGGCACAACAACAACGTAAAGCTAATAACGAAACAAAACCCATTCAGCATAGAGAAGGAGATCGCAGAAAAAGCACACATACATCTAAATAAATGCTGTAAAAGTTGTGACAATTGTCAACTTTTTATCTCATTCATAAGTGCAATTCGGAACTTCCATAGTTTCCGCCATATCGTCTGTGCCTTTGGTTTTCTTTTGTTATTGCTTTATTTGGCTGATGTTTTCAATCTTCTCCTCCAGCCACTCATCAACTGAACACTTCGTCATTAGCAAGACGGTTGAGAGTAGGGGTGTCCACTTAGAAAATACATCGATGTTTTTTTTCGATGTAATGCATCGAGACAGTGCATCGATACTTTCCGATATATCGTTGAGAAACATCGATGTTTTCTAAAAATCGAGTACTTTTTCTAGCATTGCATCACAATACTAAAGTCAGCCCCTTCCTTTACAATTTTTAATTTAACTATGACTATTTTAATTTATTAAAATCTCCTACAAAACCACTGTCCCTGTTCGCACGCCTTTTATCAGTAAAAGTGCCTCAACACTATATGTTTCATACATATGACACGGCAAAAATTACAAATAGTTTTTAACATATGAAAATGTCGTTTTGAAATGTCGTTTGTATTTGCGTCAGTAAATTTTTGAATTAGAACAGTCTCTAATTTCGTACGTTTTTCCATCTGTACAAAATGTCAGTTTGATAAATTTTTTATGTGAAAATAGAAGAAAAAGCAAATTTAAGATATTTAACCAATAAATTTATTTTTAATGAATTTATTCTTAGTTTTAATGACCAAAGGTGGACACTTTAGAGCTTTACGGCTTACAAAAATTTCAAAAGCTGTATTTTATTTTCAAATGACGTGTCAGATAGGTGTGGAGACAAAAGAAAAAACTGAATGACAAAAACTAAATTTTGACACACAGATGAAATTCGGTATGTAATTTTTTTGACATGTCATCTGTATGAAACATATAGTCTGGGGGCACCCACCTTAACTAAGGAAAAGAAAAACAAAATTTTTTAAAATCATTCTCTGATTCAGTTGTTGTTTATTAAAAAAAAAATAAACGCAACAAACAAGAATATTGGTTATTCTAAAAAAAAGTCAATATATAAGAATGTTGGTCATAATTATTACAAAAATTTAAAACGAAAAAATCCTCCACAATCATAGAAATTCCAGTAATAATGTTTTATTTTCAGTGTTTTCCTTTTTAACTATTTTTTTTTATTTATTTTTTTATATAATAATTTCATTAAGTAGCTAAAATTCATTAGATGTTATATGAAAATACATCGATCCATCGAGTATATCAAAAGCTTTTCAAAACATCGGATCAAGTCGATGTATCGAATTGTAAACATCGAGTAAATCCGATGCATCGATGTATATCGAATATCCCTACCTCAGGGTTCTATAATGGGTCCGCTTTTATTCTCAGTTTATATAAATGACTTACCCTCTGTTCTGCACCGTTGTGGCATACAAATGTACGCTGATTATGTGCAATTGTATACTAGCTGTCGCGAGTCTGATGTTCACTCCTGTGTCGCAAGTTTGAATGAAAATTTACGTCAATGATTGGGCTTCTGCTAATGGTTTGTGCCTCAATCCAAACAAGTCAAAATGTTTAGTTATAGCTAGGAAACATAATTTCACTTCAATCCTACCTGAAGTCATACTAAACGGATCATGGATTGAGGTCGTGAAATCGGCAAAAAATCGGCATTACTTTCAACAGTACCTTGAATTGGACAAATCATGTCAATATCACAGTAGGAAAAATCTTCGGTATGCTCCGCAGCTTGTGGGCTACACAATATTTCACCCCCTTTAACATTAGAATGCTACTGGCAAAAACGTATCTCGTTACCACCGTACTATATAGATCTGAAATTTTCGCAGACTGTAACTCTGCAAGTAAGCACAAGCTGAACGTTGCTTATAACAACATCGCTCGTTATGTCTTCGGACTTAAACGAGCTGACCGCGTATCACAGTATGCGAAACAAATATTCCGTTTGACTTTTGGCCATGTCCTGAACATGAAGGTTGTTAGTCTTCTTGCATAAAATCATTTTTATTAAGGAACCTCTTTATTTATATGAGAAATTAAAATCTTTAAAATAAAATTAAAATTAAAGAAATTAAAATATTTGTCATAAATCTCAGTTATTACCTTTGGTTAAATTTTACAAAATTATTAATGTTTTAACTTTTTCCCATGTATAATTTTAACTTTAAATTTTATTCAAAACTATGTTCGACAAAATATGCGTTGATATCAAAAAACAAACTGCTGCTACACATACGAAATATCACAAAACGCTCAATGTGCGATGACAAGTGAAATGACACATAAAATATATCTTTTCCGGCCAATGGTCGATTTATCGACCTCTCACTTTGGTGCTCATCTGGTATATGATAAATATACAGTAAATAGACAGGCGATGAATGTTTTGTAAAGTTTGAACCTTTTGAATGAATTCCTCATGATGCGTTATAAAATTTTATTAATTTCAATACTAATTATAGTTTAATTAAAAAATGTCCAAAAAGGTGTTCATATGTGTGGCTAAATGTTTAATGCAGCTAAGTTCTAACGCAATAGGAATCGGTGGAATGTCTCTTAGGTTTATTAAACTTGTCCTTCCTTATATATTAGGTCCTTTAACCCATATCATAAACCACTCACTTACCTGTTCCCGATTTCCTGAGTTGTGGAAAGTAGCAACGGTAATCCCAGTAGCTAAAACTGCATCCGCATCAGATCCCAAGGACTACAGGCCCATTAGTATATTACCTGCCCTGGGCAAGGTTCTAGAAAGAATTATGACTGATCAAATCGCTGAATTTTTATTTGATAATAAGCTTTTATCGCCATTGCAGTCTGGCTTTAGAGCTGGGCACAGCTGTTCGACGGCAGTATTAAAGATAGTTGATATTAGGATAGCGTATGACCAAAACTTTATAACTATTCTCTGCCTTATTGATTTTTCTAAAGCTTTTGATTCTATTTGTCATACTTTACTCTGTAATAAGCTTCAACATTATTTTTACTTTAGTAATAATGCAGTTAAACTAGTTTCTCATTACCTAGAAGGCAGAAAGCAATGAGTAAAAGTTGGTGACTCATTTTCAAACCTTAAAACAATAAAAACAGGAGTTCCTCAAGGATCGATTTTAGGCCCCCTTCTATTTTCTATCTTTATTAATGATGTTTTCTCCATTTGTAAACATTCTTTTATACATGCGTACGCCGATGACATTCAATTTTACATTTCTCGGCCAGCTTGTCTTTTAGAAGACTTGAGCTATAGATTGAACTTGGATTTACTCTCGCTAAACAGGTGGGCTACCGCAAACTTGCTTCTTATAAATCCCCTTAAGTCAAAAGTTTTGCCGATTGCTACTCAGGCTTTGTAGGTATTCCGCCATTGTTCATTGGGTCTGATCAGTTGGAGTTTGTAACCAAGTTAAAAATCTTGGCTTTGTACTGAATTCTAAATTAACATGTACTGATCATATTTATAGTGTCGTTGGGAACGTATACGGGACATTACGATATTTACGTACTTCTTCTAGCTTTACCGCTCTAGAAACACGTCGCAGACTTGTGGTTCAAATGATTATGCCTCATATATCTTTCTCAGACGTTGTGTATAGCCAGCTTGATTCACAGTCGCAACATAAACATCTTGTTGCGTTTAATAACGCTGCTAGATATGTTTATGATGTTAATAGATTTGATCATATTTCTGTCCGAAGTAGAGGCATTTTAGGTTGCGGTTTAATGAATTTGTAATGTATACACTTCTACATTATATAATACTAAAACAAACAATTATAAGACATATTTAAAAGATACACACCTTTACAGTACGTATCACCTTATTCTATTTTACTATATTATACTAAGATAATATTCTAACAACAAGAACATATGTTCATACTAAGCACTACTATCTATTTCATTCGCACACATGTACTCATATTGCTGAATACAAAATATATGACATTACATTTTTACTTTTACTCCTACACAAATATATTAACATGTGATTATGTTTATGTTTTCTAATAATTTAAGTCTACTCACTTACTCACATTATACTACTATTACTAAATTACAAATATGTATATGATATTCTATTATTACTTTTACACTAATTAAAGAACATATGATTCTGTTTACTTTCTAAATACAAAAACAATTGTTAACTAGTTTTAAGACAAAATACCGTTATACTTACTATAAAAGAACGAAGAAATTTCAAATAAAGTTAATCTAGTTTTGAGCTCTAACAGCTGCCAACTATTTTCATTTTAATAAGTCTTGAGCTTTAATAGCTGCCGACTTAAATCCTTTTAGCCTCTGCACTTTTTTAGTGAACGGCATAAAAAGGATATTTAAAATAGCGCCAGTGGCGAACTTCGCCGGCAACCAATTAGGCAGGACCTAAATAAAAATGAATGTTTTTTTTGTCCTTGCTTTTACAAACGCGTTATTAATTAAGGAATAACACGAAACACTTCATGGCGATCCTGCAAACCGCGCAATATTTTCATTTGCCGACGGCAAAGAAAAGCTTACCGGAGTACGTTCCAACAGGCGAAATTATTAACGTGTCCGTAATGCATTCCGTCAATGACAGAAAGCTGCTGACAAGCCTAAAAAAAATTATTACTAACAAATCTCCAACACTTTGGAAGACACCTAGCCAAATCTGGCTTTAGAAGGAAGGACTGGAACTTTGCATGAAATACCACAGCAAAATATAAGAACAAAGAAAAAACATATATACATTTTCTTTATAATTATGTTATTTTACACATTAACTCACAATTTATTTTTATTTTTTATAAAAAAAAGAACTACTTTTAACAAAGTTTTACACATTAGGTAAATAAATAAAAAAACAATGATGTAATGAATTCTATTCAGAAACAAAGGAATATTTCTTCACTATTTATCCTTTTTATATAGCCACTTTAGCTCGATTTGTTTTATTGAACATTTGCCTTTATTTTTGCACAACACAAACACTAAAATTTAGTACATTTAAATGCATTTTAACATTAATTTTCGCGAAAATAAAGTATAAATTGCACAATTGCAATATTTTAACACAATGTTTATTTTTTTAAAGGTATATATTTTGTTTCCTTTTCTATTCTAATCAAAGTAAACAAAACATTCAAACAAAATAAAGTATCCACACAACTCAAAGCGCGTTGAGTATAATTTTCACGAAAACAAAATTTTGCGCGATGTGCAAAAAAAAAAACTTGAAATGATAATTATAATGAAGTTATTTAAAATAATATAGGTACAACTTCTAATATTTTAAGAAAAATATTTATATTTTATACCGAAACTTTGCAAACTAAAGAACGTAAACATCAGAACCCGACATTTTTGCAATAACTAGTTTTTAGTTATCTGACTGTTTTTTTTTCATGCTTATTCCCATTCAGCGACGAGCACTTGTTGCGCCACCTGCACGTTGAAGTTTCAACGAAATCTAAATGTCAAATTTGCTACTGGCACTATCTATAAAAAATTAATACCACGGGTATTCATTCATACATGAATGGATACGATAAAAAATAATATATTATTGATTGAAACAATTAAAAGAAATTTAAAAAAGAGTAAAAAAAGAGAATTTTCAAAACAATATATAGAGCACAAACTTAAGTATATTCAAAATCTAAAACTCGAAGTTAATAATGTTTCAGTTGAAGAAAATGAAAATTATGAAATTTTAAAACTAAAATTTAATAATCTTCATGAGGAATTATTAAAAACAATTGAAACATTACCAATATAAGAAAAAAATATTAAAGAAGTATTAAAAGAGAATAATTTGTAAAATATGGCCAATTTTGATATAAATACAGTAGGTAAAAACCTACAAATTTTTAAAGGACATTTCACACATTTGGAAGATTTTGTAGTCCAAACAGAGTTACCACATGATATGTTAAGAAATGAAGATAGAGAAATTTTTATAAAGTATGTTTATAATTTTAAATTAACGGCACAAGTTCGAAGTATTTTAGGACGTTCAAATAGGCCAACGACATTTGAAGAGTTGAAAAATTCATTAGAAAAAGCTTATCCGAATCCAAAAACTTTGCAACAAGTACTAAACGAACTTGGTTCACTCAAGCAAAATAATAAAACCATATCTGAATTTAGAGAAAAAATTTTAGAAATAACTGAACAATTAAGTTCATTTGAAATTAAAACTTTGACTAATCCGACTCAAGAAGCAAAAACTGCAATATATATAGTTAACGAAAGCATGGCGTTAAATGTTTTTACTAAAGGTGTTAATTCCGAATTTCGGACAATATTATTGGCAAATACACCAAAAACATTTAATGAAGCCGTTGAAAGATGTTTAACAGCAGAAGAAAGTTTAGTCTCAGACAAAAATACAATTTTTCAAATCCGAAATAGAGACAATTTTAGAAACTCTAGAGATCAATATAACAGAAATAACTTCAAATACAACTTCAATTCACAAAACAATTACAGAAATAATACACAAAACTATCAAAATAATAACAACTCAAACAATAATTACAGAAATAATAATTATTTTGGATATTCACAATATAACAATAACACATATAGAAACAATAATTTTCAAAATGCAAACAGAAACAATCAAATCCCAAACAATAACATAAATCGTAACACTTTTTTTTTCAAACAATAATACAAATAGAAACAATAACTTCTCACAACGAAACAATAACCATCCAAACAATTCCAATAGCAATCAAAACAGAAACAACGTACAGGGAAACGCCCAAGGCCGGGTACCAAATACTGTTACCCGCAGAGGCCAAAATTAATTTTCAAAATTACACAAAATTTATCAAATTATATAACTTTGTTATGTAAAAATAACAATAGACATTTAACATTTCTTATAGACACTGGAGCTGATATCTCCATTTGTAAAACAAAAAATATAAATGAAATTAATACTAGAAATATTTCACAATTAACGGGCATAACGAAAGAAGCAATGGAATGCATAGGCACAACAAATTTAGATTTAATTATAGAAACAGAAATAATCGAACATAATTTCCATATAGTTGAAAATGATTTCCCAATCGCATCCGATGGAATCATAGGGCGATACATTTTAGAGAAATATATGTCAAAAATAGATTTCGAAACATATACACTTACTCTAATTATAAATGAAAAAGAATATATTTTACCTATAATTTTAAAAGAATTCAATAAAAGAAATATTATTATTCCTGCCAGAACAGAATCTATAATACCGATTAATATTCAAGTCAAGGAAGACAGCATAGTTTTAAATAAAGAAATAGAAAATGGAGTATTTTTGGGCAATAGCTTAATACCAGCAAATGGCAATGTTCATATAAAAATTTTAAATACAAATGATAAAAATGCAACATTAAGTAATTTTGATTTTGAAACCAAACCATTAAAGAATTATAATATATTTTCTTGTAAAATCAACACTAAATATGACAAAAATAGACTTGAAACATTACTTAAAACGTTAGACATTGGTTGCAACGACCCAGATGCCAAATCATCAATAATAAATATTATTAAACAATACGAAGATTTTTTCCATCTTCCTGGAGAACACTTAAGTACAAATAATTTTTACACACAGACTATACAAACAACTGATTCGACACCGGTATACATTAAAAATTACAAACTTCCACAAACACAGTTAACAGAGATAAATGAACAAGTCAACCAACTTTTATCTGACAATATAATAGAACATTCAGTGAGCCCCTACAACTCACCATTACTTGTAGTTCCTAAAAAGTCAATAGATGACGAAAAAAAATGGCGACTAGTAGTAGATTTTCGTAAGTTGAATGAAAAAATTGTAAACGACAAATTTCCGTTAACAAAAATAGAAGACGTTCTCGACAGACTTGGAAGAGCTAAATACTTTTCGACCTTGGACATGACCAGCTCTTTTCACCAGATTAACTTAGACGAAGACTCACGACCGTTAACTTCTTTTTCAACTGGAAATGGACATTTCCAATTTAAACGTTTACCATTTGGATTGAAGATATCATCCAACAGCTTCCAAAGAATGCTGACCATCGCATTAAGTGGCTTAGATACAGAATCTTTTATTTATGTAGACGATATAATTGTTTTCGGTTGTAGTTTAGGACATCATAAAGAAAATGTATTTAAAGTTTTTGAAAGATTAAGAAAATATAATATAAAATTAAATTCAAATAAATGTTGTTTTCTGAAGCCAGAAGTCATTTACCTTGGACATCTTATTACAGCCAATGGAATTAAAACCGACCCATCTAAAAACAAAATAGTTAAAGAATATCCGATACCGAAAAACGTAGAGGAAGTAAGAAGGTTTGTTGCTTTCTGCAACTACTACCGAAGATTTATACTTAAATTTGCCGACATTGCTAAAAATTTAAATTCACTTTTGAAGAAAAATACCAAATTTCACTGGGACGAAAATTGCCAAAAATCATTCGATGAACTAAAAACAAAACTTTTAAATCCCCCGATACTCCAATATCCCGACTTTTATAAACCATTCATACTCACCACAGACGCTTCTAATTATGATCTCGGTGCAATTTTATCGCAAGGCGAAGTAGGCTCAGACTTACCAATTTCATATGCAAGCAAATCTCTTTCAAAACATGATATAAATTATTGAGAAAGCCAATTATTGAGAAAGAGCTCTTAGCTATACACTGCGCAATCAATTTTTTTCGACCCTACCTTTACGGTAGAAAATTTTCGGTTCTAACAGACCACCGCCCACTAGTGTCTCTTTTCTCACATAAAAATCCGTCATCAAAAATGACACACCTAAGATTAGACTTTTGCGATTATGATTTTAATATTATTTATAAAAAAGGAAAAATGAATACTAATGCTGACGCGTTATCGCGCATAGATCTAAACAGCGATTCCCTAGGTTGATAGGTTGAGGTTGAGGCGGCAGCCGCTGTACGTGCTTAAAACCAAAACGCACGTACCACAGCTCACTTAGACCAATGAGGTCCGTTGTGATACCGCTGCACACTTGGCCTTCAGTCCGAGTGGAACCACATTGAGCTCTTAATAAAGCTTGTTAGACGTTTGACGCTTGTCCCCGACAGGTCGTAGAGCTCCGAAAAGAAGAATGACCCCAAATGTTTATGCCTTCTTCTCGCAAGCGCGGGACAGGAACATAGAAGGTGAGAGATAGTTTCCTCCTCCTCCTCGTCCCTGCAGCTTCTGCAGAAGTCATTAGTGATGACTCCCAATCTGGAGGCATGTCTGCCTATTAGGCAGTGCCCTGTGGTAACAGCCACTAACGTAGCCACCTCTGATCTTCCCAACGAGAGAAGGACTCTCAGAGTCGGCCAGATAAGCCTTGTTGTTCTGCATGTTGAGAGTTCGGCCCATCTTGAGTTGGCTTTAGATGTGGTGTACTCATTAAGTAGCATTTTGACAGTTGCCATCGGGATGCTCGGCGAGTTTCGACCCATTAGAGTCACCGATGTACCTTTCCTAGCAAGCTCGTCTGCTTTTTCATTTCCACGTATGCCCTAGCGATTCCCTAAAAGCGATGATTCCGACAAATACGGAAGTAAGCAAAAATATACTAGCTATTACAAGAGGTATGATAAAAATAAACATACGCAAAATACTGATTTTAACAAAACGCATTGTAATTCCCATAAAAAGCGTCGCGAACTTTTTGTGTGGGATTGTACATCCATAACAGACATTAAAAAAAAATTAAGGTTCAATACAGATAAAAATTTTAAGGGTACCCAATTTGAAATTAATGATGAGGAAGTAATTATACGATGTAGTGATAATCCACTGTTCACACCGCTGACTTTGGAGAAGCTATCATCAAAAATGTATAATTTAGGAATTGAAGAGTTAGTGCTAAAGAGAAATGATGATATATTTAAAACCATTGCAATGGATAAATTTAAAGAGATTTATAATAATTTAAAAAGAAAAAAAATTAAAATTTGAAAATTTTAATTTACACTGAACCAGAAAGAATAGTCGACAAAATGAAACAAAATCAAATAATCGAAGAATACCACAATTTGACACATAAAGGTCACCTCGGTATAAGAAAAACTACTGTTGTGTTTAACGTCCGAGGTCTCCGTGCCTTCCGCAAGGAGAAGAGAGACCAAAGACGGGAGCAATTAAAACGATTAAGTTATTTGTTTATTTGCTAGCGTTTAAGCTAGTTTTTTTTATTTTAGTGTTTCAAAAAGGCCCGCTGTCTAGGCGAGGCTGCGACCTTTGTAAAACTCGTTCAAATTAGCTCTGCCAGTTTCTGGTCGACGCAGGGGTTTATAAAGAAAGTTTTTACTTTCCAATGATGTTCTTAACTTCCCGACATTCCTATAATTTCCAATAAGTGGAAATTATTTACCAATACATAATTAAAAAAAGTGCCTACTCAATATGTAAAAGTAAATTTACATATTGTCATTTTACTTTCCCCTTAAAAAAAAAATGACAATATGTAAATTATATAATTTGAATATTTTTGACTATTTTCTAATAAATATAATTGTGCTTCTCTCTTTTTTTTTTTTGTTAATTAAAGTAGAGTAGTTATATCATTTAGCGTAAATTTAAGATCCATATTGAAGTACTCAGGACCTTAGCCGCGCGTTGACGAGTAAGAATTTTGAAATATTTAGTTAGAGCAGAAAAAGATATTATTTTTTTTTTCACAAGACTTTCAAACACAAATGGAAAAAAGTAATTATAAAAATTTCAAATGAAATATTGCGAATAATAATAATAATAAGTGTGTTTTTCTATTTTTTTTTTAATCATATGAAAAATTTTTTAACTTTGCTTACTATTATAAATTATTTTCCTGTTTGTTCCTGGTGTTTCACTTGTTGAATTTGTTCTTGGTGTTTTTCCTGTTGAATTTGTTCTTTGGGTTGTTGATGTTGTTGCTTTTGCTGAATTTGTTGAATTGGTTCTTTGATAATGTTGATGTTGCTGCTCTTGTTGAATTGGGTCTTGCTAGTGTTGATGCCAGGAGGTTCTTAGTAGCCTTATAGCTGGTTACCCTGGTCTTCGTTTAGAGTTGGGCCAGGAGACTTCACGTCTTAAAGCTGGTTAACCTGGTCTTTTATACTTTTCACTTTTATGCGTTTTTGTTACTTTTTTTTCACTCGCCTCTGTTTTAGCCTCGGCACGCTTTAAAAACTTTATTATATTTTTAAAATTTCACTTGCCGCTGTTTAAGCCTCGGCACGCTTTAAAAACTTTATTATTTTAAAACAAAAAACTTTACGTTTGGGTTTGTTATTTTTTTTTCTGGGATGGAGCGTATCCCTCCGCTGCCACCAAATGTTGTATTTAACGTCCGAGGTCTCCGTGCTTTCCGCAAGGAGAAGAGAGACCAAAGACGGGAGCAATTAAAACGATTAAGTTATTTGTTTATTTGCTAGCGTTTAAGCTAGTTTTCTTTATTTTAGTGTTTCAAAAAGGCCCGCTGTCTAGGCGAGGCTGCGACCTTTGTAAAACTCGTTCAAATTAGCTCTGCCAGTTTCTGGTCGACGCAGGGGTTTATAAAGAAAGTTTTTACTTTCCAATGATGTTCTTAACTTCCCGACATTCCTATAATTTCCAATAAGTGGAAATTATTTACCAATACGTAATTAAAAAAGTGCCTACTCAATATGTAAAAGTAAATTTACATATTGTCATTTTACTTTCCCCTTAGCGGTACGCGATCACGCACACTTTGCATGCTAGGGTAGGTAAATGAACGGCTTTATGCTGACCGTGCAAGCTGATGCCGATGCACCCAACAGTGCAATGTCTTGGTTTTGTTGCCGCCGACGTTGTAGCCAGAAACACTTGACAACTAAAAGCAAAGCATTGGTTTTGTTTGTTTGGTAATTTAAGCGTGTGCGCTTAAATTAGGTCAGTCTTTTTATTTTCATGAACGCCGGCAATTTGAGTCACCGTACTCAAATTGGGTCTCGGTCGTTCGTTCATAATAATAAACAAAAGGTTGTTTGTTATTTATGCGCTTGTACTAAGAAATCTGCTATACGGTGACGTATAGATTAAACAGATTTTTTGTACCGCATTCTAAAAAGTATTATGTTCTTTATTGGTTTTTTGGTTAAGTGTTTTTAGGAACATCGTGTGAGGTCGGGGTGCACAAAGTGTACAGGCGAATGTTGTGGGATACAACATCCCTCCCCCCTTATAAAAGAAAATTTTTTCCTTGAAGAGACAAAAGTTTTCTGCAGGTCGGGTTGATGTTCAGAAACTGACATAGCTTTACATTACTCTGTAAAGCTTAAATTTATATACATTTTTTTTTCTCAATTAATTAACTTATTTTGATTAGTTAAATATATAGTAATAGTAATTGTAATAGAAAAATTAATGATTAATATATGTCTTTTTTTGTACATTATGTCTATATATATATTTTTTTTCTTTTTGTGTGAGGTTATATAATTAATAATATGTGTTTTTTTTTTAATACAAAAATGAGTAAGGGATATAGCATCAAAAATATATTATTATTTTTTTTTTATATAGATATCTTTTAGTTTTTGTATTTTTAAGTTCGATTTGATCTTTATATTTGTTGTTTGAAAGCTTTTGCAAAAAAATTTTGTTCTTTTTCTTATTTATTTTAAAAAACTCTTTATTGTCTTTTTCGCTCGATATACATACCGTATCGGCCCGGACAACGACAACCCATGTAATTTGCTAAAAAATTTTTTTCTTTTTTTTTTTTATTACGGAATGTCAATTTGACGAACGACCTAGGAAAATTGGCTAAAACCTAATCTGCCAGTAATCTGAAAATGCTAGCGAAGGAAACAAAACCGATCTTCTTTTTTTTGTTTGTGTGTTTGAAGTATTGTGATAGTAATGTTGTGTTTTATGTGTATGTGATATTTTAATCAGAAAATGGTTTGAGATTATTATTGTGTAAGACTTTAATTTTGTTCCGAATTTTTATTGCTGTATTTTCTGGTGAAATTATTTTTATTATTTTGTATGGTCCTTCCCATAGTGATGAAAATTTATTTTTTCTTGTTTGATTTTTAATTAACACGTTTTCTCCAACGTTGAAAATTTTCTGTTTTGAACCTTTATCATAATATTCTTTTGGTTTTTCCTTTTTAGTTTTTAACGTGTGTCTTGCAATTTTAAATCCATGCTGTAGTCGTGCTTTCAGTTCATTGGCGTAATTTTCGTAATTATAATTTAAAGTTGGATCTTTTTGCAAATTAGAAGGAATTTTGGCAGGATATCCATAAAGTAATTCGTGGGGGCTGAAATTAGTGCTACTATGTGGTGTATTATTAAAAACAAATATAGCGTATGGGATCCAATCGTCCCAAGTGAGGGGGTCATTATTTACATAATGCCGAAGATATTCAGCTAAAGTACGGTGGCTACGTTCAAGTGCTCCGTTGGTTTGTGGATGATATGGAGTAGTTTGTAATTTTTTAATTTTTAACAATTTGCATACTTCTTTAAACAATTCGCTGAGAAAATTTGTGCCTTGATCGGTTAATAGTGATTCTGGAAAACCGAATCTGCAAAGTATTTGCTCTACAAAAGCCCTGGCAACTGTTGTCGCCTCTGCATTTTCCAAAGGTATAGCTTCGGTGAATTTAGTTAAATCATCCTGGAATGTAAAAATGTATTTATTATTCTTATAGCTAATTAGAAGTGGACCGACTATGTCCAATGCTACTCTTTCAAACGGTGCTGAGCTTGTAGTTGTAATTTTCATTGGCATTTTTGGAGATTTATTTAGCTTATTTTTTTGACATGATTCACATTTTTTTATATGGGTTTGGACATCTGTCTTCATCGTAGGCCATTAATAATATATTTTCAATCTTTTCAATGTTCTGGTTACTCCTTGATGTCCTCCGAGTGGCGATTCATGATATTCTGCTAATATTTTGCTTATTTCTTCAGGATTTTCCAAAGTTCTTCTTTGATTTGTATGCAAAAATATTGTATTGTCTCCAAAGATTTCGGTAAGTAATAGTTTAAAAGTTTCTTTGAATTGTATGTTGAAGCTGGGCAGTGATATGGCAATTGATTGCATAGGTTTGTTATTGTGACTATTTTTTATTTTTAACAATGTTTTTCTTGCCATTTGTTGGTCTTTTATGCTTCTGAAATGTATTGGTAGTGTGGTTGTAACTAAATTTTCTTTTTCTGTAAGAGGATATGTTTCTATTTCTCCCATTTTACTGTGTGGTGATTTGAACATAAATCTCATATCTAACGAACGGCCTAAGCAAATATTGTATAACAACATATCTTCGTTAGGGTTGTCTGTTGTAAATGATTCTATACCAACTCGCTTTTCCATCAACACCTCTCCCAGTCTTCTTGACTTTTTTATTATTTCTGATCCTTCTGCTGTTTCTTTTTTCAATCAATTGTGCTTTGTCTCTGATCACGATTTGATTTTTTGCACGTTAAATGTTAATTTGTCTCACTTAGTTATCCCATGTACTTTTTCTTATCGTGATTTTAAAAATATAAATTATCCATCTCTTTTCCGTGATGTGTTCTTGTTATCTTTTAATGACTGTTGGCTTCAACACAATATTAATAATAAGCTTAATTCCTTTTTAATACCCATTAAATTTCTGTTTGACAAACATGTTCCTGTACGTAACTGTAGAATAAAAAATGTGTCGTGTCCCTGGTTTTCCCAACATGTCTCTTATTAAGAAAAGAAACAAGTTACGGAAAACTTGGCGGCTAAACCCTTCAGAACAGAACTGGGAAGCCTATAGAATGGCGAGGAATGAAACAGTCCTTGTTACTCGACAAGCTAAAACGCGTTTTTACTCGAACAAACTTAAGCTCTCTCTTCCAAGTAAAGTGCTTTGGAACAATATCAAAAGCCTTGGGATATGCAACAAAAATAAAGTTGATAGTCAATTAGACCCAGGGGTTTTAAACTCTTTTTTTACTAATAATGCTGCTTCAGCTTCTGCAAATAGTAATTCTTCGCCCTTGTCAAGTCCTTTACTGTGCCAATCCTTTCATTTCTCACCGGTGGTTGAGTTTGATGTAGGTAAATGTGTGTCGCAAATCAAGTCAAATGCAATGGCTGCTGATGGTATTCCCATAAAATTTATAAAAATCTTATTGCCCCACATTATTAGCCCTCTAACTCACATCATTAACTCATGTTTCATGTCGTCATCGTTCCCTGACTTATGGAAAGTCGCCATTGTTCTTCCTATAGCAAAAAAGCAGAATCCATCCTGTGCAAATGATTTTAGGCCTATAAGCATCCTTTCACCGCTAGCAAAAATTTGTGAAAAACTAATGGCTCAGCAAATTACAAACCACTTAGTTAATAATAACTTATTATCTCCGTTTCAATCTGGTTTTCGTGCTGGGCATAGTTGTTCGTCTGCGGTTGTTAAGATAATTGATGATATACGGCCACAATATGATGATGGGTCTATGACGCTTTTGTGCTTGTTAGATTTTTCAAAAGCGTTTGATAAGGTAAATCATCAAATTTTGTGTCATAACTAAGCTTAAGTCATTGTTTGGTTTCTGTGAGAGTGCCGTTAATTTAATGTCCAGCTACTTGTGCAATAGGTGTCAAAAAGTTCAAATTGGCCAATTATCGTCGGGGTACAAACCAGTTTTAAGTGGTGTTCCTCAGGGTTCTATACTTGGCCCACTTCTGTTTTCCATGTTTTTAAATGATATTTTTTCCGTTTGTAATCATGCTGCTATTCATGCATACGCTGATGATGTTCAGTTATATCTTTCTCGTAGAACTGGCCTTATCGATGACCTTGGTTGCAGGTTGAATGAAGACCTTAATAATGTAAATGAATGGGCTACAAAAAACGATCTTATACTTAATTCTTCCAAATCATATGTTCTTCCTGTCTGTAAGGTTAAGTCTTGTTTAAATGATGTTCCTGATTTGTTTATCGGAGCCAATAAGCTCATTGTTGTGTCTAAAGTTGTGAATCTTGGCTTCCATTTAAATTCTTTCCTGTCATGTGTTGACCACGTAAATAGTGTAGTAAGTAAAGTGTATTATGTTTTGCGTAACTTAAGATTGTCAGCCAGTGTAACTCCAATTAAGATTAGGCGTAAGTTGGTAATTCAACTTATCTTGCCTGTTATAACTTTTTCTGAAATAGTGTATAGTAAACTGGATTCTTCGTCTCAACTAAAACTTCAGATTGCGTTTAATTATGCTACGCGGTATGTTTATGGTCTTCTAAAATATGATCGTCTTTCCAGTTTCCGAAATGCAATACTTGGTTGTAGCATAGTTGATTATCTTAAGGCGAGAAACTGCATATACCTACATAGGTTAATCTATGATAAAACACCTGGGTATTTGTATGATAAACTCCAGTTTGGTATGTCTAGAAGAAGCCATGTCATGATAGTTCCGAGGCATTATTCCCTAAACACGTCCCACCTGTTCTTCATCAACGCCATTAGGTTGTGGAATGCTCTACCACGTAGGCTTAGGGAGACCAGTGGGAGAGTAGCTTTTAGGCAATCAGTCTTTTCCTTCTTTTCTGCTCATTAGATTACTTCTTCTTTACTCCTTTTCTTTTACTTTTGTATTCCTTTTTCCACTCTTACTTTTCTTTACTCTCTAGCAAAATCTTTTAATTTAATTATGGCATAAATTACTTTAAGTTACTTGTTGTTTCAAAAATTGTGTATATAATTATTTTTAATTAATTTTTTGAGTTGTTATTATTTCCTTTTATTATTAACTTATATTGTACTATAAAAGAGTTGTTATTATTTCCTTTTATTATTAACTTATATTGTACTATAAAAGAGTTTGCTCTTAGTGTACTCATGCTTGTTTCTTTTAAATAAATAAATAAATAAAATAAAATATATTATTGGCTTTATAAATTCTGGTATTCTTTTTACTATAATTTTTTCTTCGAGTGATTTTATTATCGGTAATATACTTTTAATTTCGCTTCTTTATTTGAATAAATTGCCTCTTTAGTTTCTAATATTTGACATTTTTCATTGGTCCTTTTGCTTTCAGGCTCTTCTATAATTGTCTGCGTATTTTCATATTTTTCTTTATTATTCTTCATTTGACGGGTCATAACTAAGACTTTATTTTCATTTTCAATGCGACTAAGTGCATCCGCATTTGTATTAACTTTGCCTGCTTTATACTTAATTGTATATTCATATTCTGATAATAATATTTTCCATCTTGCTAATCTAGACATTGGATCTTTAAGCTTCATTAGCCATTCGAGTGGTTTGTGATCAGTGTAGATCGTGAACTTTTTACCATAGACGTAAGGTCGGAATTGTTTTAAAGCAAAAACAATAGCTAATAATTCTTTTTCCGTGGTGCTGTAGCGTGTTTCAGCATCATTTAGCGTTCTACTTGCGAAACATATTGGTTTGTCTTTACCAATTATACCTTGGGAGAGAACAGCCCCAAGTCCCACGTTACTTGCATCTTTCGTAACTATGAATTCTTCATCAAAATCAGGGTATGATAATATTGGAGGGTTAATTAGGTTATTTTTTAATTTTGAAAAAGCTTCGTCGCAAAATGCGTCCCAATTAAATTTTACAGCTTTTTTTAGCAGTTTTGTAAGAGGTTTCGATATGCTTGAAAAGTTTTCTATAAATCTTCTATAATAGCCAGCAAATCCTAAAAACGACTTAATGCCTTTCGCATTTTTTGGTGTTGGATATGTTTTAACTACTTTAATCTTTTCCGGATCTGGTTTTATACCGTCCTCTGAAATGATGTGCCCCAAATAGGTAAGTTCTTGTTTTAAAAAATTGCATTTATCAGGTTGTAGCTTTAGGTTGTGTAGACGCAATCGGTCAAATATTTTTATTAATTTTTAATTATGATCTGTTAAATCATAACCATAAACTACGATGTCGTCGACATAAACGAAACATTCGAAGCCTTGCAACCCCATGAGTACGTTGTTCATGAGTCTTTGAAACGTTGCAGGGGCGTTTTTTAAACCAAATGGCATTCGGTTATATTCGTAGTGTCCGAATGGTGTACTGAATGCAGTTTTGCATTTATCAGATTCCTTAACATGAATTTGATGAAAACCTTTAGCTAAATCTAGTGTGCTGAAGTATTTAGCTTTTCCTAATTGGTCTAATATATCTGTAATATTAGGTAAGGGGTATGCATCGTCAACTGTTAAATCATTTAGCTTGCGCAAATCTACTACGACTCTCCAGCGTTTTTGGCCGTCAGAGTCTGCTTTTTTCGGAACTAATAAAAGATGTGAGTTCCATGGACTTGAACTTGATCGGATGATATTGTCTTCTAACATTTCATTAACTTGTTTGTGAATTTCTTGTCGTTGACTTTCAGGGAGTCTATACGGCCTAACGAATAAAGGAGGTTTATTTTCTTCTGTAATAATTTCATGGTCAGCTGTATCTGTAACTGTAAGATGGTCTCCTTTGAAATAAAATAAGTCATTATAATTCCTACAAATTTCAAAAATAGATTTATTTTCTTCATCATTACAATGTTTAAGCTCAATGGCTGTTTCTATTTTTTTTAATCTTCCCTTTACTAAATCTTTTGTTCTGTCTAATTTGACTTCGTTAAAATTTTCTATCTTTTCCCACTCATATTGAATTTTATTTAAATTAATTTCTTTGATTTCTTCTGTTGTGTTCATGAAGAGAACTTTTACTTTGTTTTTGATAGGGCGTACCAGGGTTTCCGCCAAATATACTCCTGGGTTTACTTGTTTCTTGTGGATCACTGCGTCTTTTGTATATTCAAAAGGTAATGGATCGCAGCCCGTAGACATTGGGATGGTGAGGACTCTTGTGATGGCTTATGCTTTGTGCTGCATCCTTTTGTTCCTCCTCCCATTTTGTACGATTCTTTTCAATACCCGTAGGTAAAGCCTTGGTTTCCTGCTTAAATATATTTTGTTTATTTTTGACGAATTTTTCAATTCGAGGTGGCAAGGTAATGGATTGTGGCCCGTAGACATTAGGTTGTTGAGGACTCTCAGTATGACTTATGCCATACGGCGCATACTCCTGTTCCTCTTTCCTATTTTCGCAAATCCTTTTGTTACCCGTAGGTAACACCTTGTTGCACTTCTTCGAAAAGTTTTCATCTTTAATAAATGTATTTTTATTATTGTAGATACTCACTGCTGCATTCGAGCAGTCTAATGGTATTTCTAATTGTTTATTTAAATAATCTATTTTACAATTCAATTTAGATAGGAAGTCATTGCCTATTATGCCATCATATGACAGATTAATATTTTTAGGGAGAATTTGAAATTGATGACTCAAAACTAAAATTTGTTTATCATACGGAACATTAATTGTTTGTGTTTGTTCCCCTAAAGTTTGCATTTTATTTCCTGATAATGTAGAGACAGTGTATTTGAAATTTTTATTTAAATTTAGATTATTGTCTGAGTCTTTGAGTAAACTAATTTCTGCGCCGGTGGCTATTAGTAAGGATGTTAATTTTTCACTTGAAGATCCTAATTTTATGCGGATCACCGGATCCTTATATTCCTTAATAAAATAAATTGAAAGTTTTTTGTTAATGCCGTGCTCGGTGCACGTCGGCTGTTATCTGCATTTGGGAGGAGCTGCCGATGTTTTCCTCCCGTGCAATTCCGTTTCCCGATGAGTTTTCTGCGTGGTGGGTTTGTTTGGAATGACTGCATTGGCTCCTGAAAGGATTCCAATGTGTATTTGAGTCACTATTAACCCTTCGATTTTGAAAATTTTCAGCGTTCCGCAGTCGAGACCTACACTCTTGGTACGTGTGGTTTGGACGTTTGCAGTATGTACAAAATATTGTTTGTACTTCTTTTTTTATGCTATGATAATTTGGTTTGTTTTGGGGAGGATAATTAGAAGTGTTGTTAAAATTTAAATTGTTGCTTTTCTTATAGCAGGTTTCCTGTGTGTGCCCTATTCTTTTACAGTAACTGCAGGTAGGTTTATTTTGAGTATGTACAATTTGAGGCGATTTTTCGAGCCGCACTAAATGCTCTTCAGCAAAAGCTAAAGCCTTTTTTAAGTCACGCTCGTTATGAGCTTTTAAAATCAGCCGTAAATTTTGGTTCCGTAGGCCATCCTCAAATACCTGTATAGCTAATCTATCGTTTTCAGCTTTTAAATACTACCTAACCGATTCTTCGTTAGTACTGGCAAATGTTGCAGAATTTAACGAGTGTAGCAACTTCCCTATTCGTTCGCCAAATTCTTTAACTGGCTCCTGTGATCGCTGTTTGGCAGCTAACATTTCATTTTGGGCAGAAGTTCGCGATTTTTCTTCTTTGAATTCTGTCTCCAAATCTCGTACCAAATCATTCCATTTGGCAAAAGATTTGAATTGTATTAATTCAAAGGCAGAACCTTCCAAACGAGTTTTCACTACTTCAAGAATGAAGCTATGTTCCGCGTCTGTCTTTGCAGATGAAAATAAAATATTACCACAAGCTACAAATTTGTTTAATTCGGCTGGGTTGCCGTTAAATACCGGAACGATATTGTAAATATCATTTAGCGTAAATTTGAGATCCATATTGAAGTACTCAGGACCTTAGCTTAGTTGACGAGTAAGAATTTTGAAATATTTAGTTAGAGCAGAAAAAGATATTATTTTTTTTTCACAAGACTTTCAAACACAAATGGAAAAAAGTAATTATAAAAATTTCAAATGAAATATTGCGAATAATAATAATAATAAGTGTGTTTTTCTATTTTTTTTTTTTTAATCATATGAAAAATTTTTTAACTTTGCTTACTATTATAAATTTTTTTCCTGTTTGTTCCTGGTGTTTCACTTGTTGAATTTGTTCTTGGTGTTTTTCCTGTTGAATTTGTTCTTTGGGTTGTTGATGTTGTTGCTTTTGCTGAATTTGTTGAATTGGTTCTTTGATAATGTTGATGTTGCTGCTCTTGTTGAATTGGGTCTTGCTAGTGTTGATGCCAGGAGGCTCTTAGTAGCCTTATAGCTGGTTACCCTGGTCTTCGTTTAGAGTTGGGCCAGGAGACTTCACGTCTTAAAGCTGGTTAACCTGGTCTTTTATACTTTTCACTTTTATGCGTTTTTGTTACTTTTTTTCACTCGCCGCTGTTTTAGCCTCGGCACGCTTTAAAAACTTTATTATATTTTTAAAATTTCACTTGCCGCTGTTTAAGCCTCGGCACGCTTTAAAAACTTTATTATTTTAAAACAAAAAACTTTACTTTTGGGTTTGTTATTTTTTTTTCTGGGATGGAGCGTATCCCTCCGCTGCCACCAAATGTTGTATTTAACGTCCGAGGTCTCCGTGCTTTCCGCAAGGAGAAGAGAGACCAAAGACGGGAGCAATTAAAACGATTAAGTTATTTGTTTATTTGCTAGCGTTTAAGCTAGTTTTCTTTATTTTAGTGTTTCAAAAAGGCCCGCTGTCTAGGCGAGGCTGCGACCTTTGTAAAACTCGTTCAAATTAGCTCTGCCAGTTTCTGGTCGACGCAGGGGTTTATAAAGAAAGTTTTTACTTTCCAATGATGTTCTTAACTTCCCGACATTCCTATAATTTCCAATAAGTGGAAATTATTTACCAATACATAATTAAAAAAAGTGCCTACTCAATATGTAAAAGTAAATTTACATATTGTCATTTTACTTTCCCCTTAGCGGTACGCGATCACGCACACTTTGCATGCTAGGGTAGGTAAATGAACGGCTTTATGCTGACCGTGCAAGCTGATGCCGATGCACCCAACAGTGCAATGTCTTGGTTTTGTTGCCGCCGACGTTGTAGCCAGAAACACTTGACAACTAAAAGCAAAGCATTGGTTTTGTTTGTTTGGTAATTTAAGCGTGTGCGCTTAAATTAGGTCAGTCTTTTTATTTTCATGAACGCCGGCAATTTGAGTCACCGTACTCAAATTGGGTCTCGGTCGTTCGTTCATAATAATAAACAAAAGGTTGTTTGTTATTTATGCGCTTGTACTAAGAAATCTGCTATACGGTGACGTATAGATTAAACAGATTTTTTGTACCGCATTCTAAAAAGTATTATGTTCTTTATTGGTTTTTTGGTTAAGTGTTTTTAGGAACATCGTGTGAGATCGGGGTGCACAAAGTGTACAGGCGAATGTTGTGGGATACAACATCCCTCCCCCCTTATAAAAGAAAATTTTTTCCTTGAAGAGACAAAAATTTTCTGCAGGTCGGGTCGATGTTCAGAAACTGACATAGCTTTACATTACTCTGTAAAGCTTAAATTTATATACATTTTTTTTCTCAATTAATTAACTTATTTTGATTAGTTAAATATATAGTAATAGTAATTGTAATAGAAAAATTAATGATTAATATATGTCTTTTTTTGTACATTATGTCTATATATATATTTTTTTTCTTTTTGTGTGAGGTTATATAATTAATAATATGTGTTTTTTTTAAATACAAAAATGAGTAAGGGATATAGCATCAAAAATATATTATTATTTTTTTTTTATATAGATATCTTTTAGTTTTTGTATTTTTAAGTTCGATTTGATCTTTATATTTGTTGTTTGAAAGCTTTTGCAAAAAAATTTTGTTCTTTTTCTTATTTTTTTTAAAAAACTCTTTATTGTCTTTTTCGTTCGATATACATACCGTATCGGCCCGGACAACGACAACCCATGTAATTTGCTAAAAAATTTTTTTCTTTTTTTTTTTTTATTACGGAATGTCAATTTGACGAACGACCTAGGAAAATTGGCTAAAACCTAATCTGCCAGTAATCTGAAAATGCTAGCGAAGGAAACAAAACCGATCTTCTTTTTTTTGTTTGTGTGTTTGAAGTATTGTGATAGTAATGTTGTGTTTTATGTGTATGTGATATTTTAATCAGAAAATGGTTTGAGATTATTATTGTGTAAGACTTTAATTTTGTTCCGAATTTTTATTGCTGTATTTTCTGGTGAAATTATTTTTATTATTTTGTATGGTCCTTCCCATAGTGATGAAAATTTATTTTTTCTTGTTTGATTTTTAATTAACACGTTTTCTCCAACGTTGAAAATTTTCTGTTTTGAACCTTTATCATAATATTCTTTTGGTTTTTCCTTTTTAGTTTTTAACGTGTGTCTTGCAATTTTAAATCCATGCTGTAGTCGTGCTTTCAGTTCATTGGCGTAATTTTCGTAATTATAATTTAAAGTTGGATCTTTTTGCAAATTAGAAGGAATTTTGGCAGGATATCCATAAAGTAATTCGTGGGGGCTGAAATTAGTGCTACTATGTGGTGTATTATTAAAAACAAATATAGCGTATGGGATCCAATCGTCCCAAGTGAGGGGGTCATTATTTACATAATGCCGAAGATATTCAGCTAAAGTACGGTGGCTACGTTCAAGTGCTCCGTTGGTTTGTGGATGATATGGAGTAGTTTGTAATTTTTTAATTTTTAACAATTTGCATACTTCTTTAAACAATTCGCTGAGAAAATTTGTGCCTTGATCGGTTAATAGTGATTCTGGAAAACCGAATCTGCAAAGTATTTGCTCTACAAAAGCCCTGGCAACTGTTGTCGCCTCTGCATTTTCCAAAGGTATAGCTTCGGTGAATTTAGTTAAATCATCCTGGATTGTTAAAATGTATTTATTATTTTTATAGCTAATTGGAAGTGGACCGACTATGTTCAATGCTACTCATTCAAACGGTGCTGAGCTTGTAGTTGTAATTTTCATTGGCATTTTTGGAGATTTATTTAGCTTATTTTTTTGACATGATTCACATTTTTTTATATGGGTTTGGACATCTGTCTTCATCGTAGGCCAGTAATAATATATTTTCAATCTTTTCAATGTTCTGGTTACTCCTTGATGTCCTCCGAGTGGCGATTCATGATATTCTGCTAATATTTTGCTTATTTCTTCAGGATTTTCCAAAGTTCTTCTTTGATTTGTATGCAAAAATATTGTATTGTCTCCAAAGATTTCGGTAAGTAATAGTTTAAAAGTTTCTTTGAATCGTATGTTGAAGCTGGGCAGTGATATGGCAATTGATTGCATGGGTTTGTTATTGTGACTATTTTTTATTTTTAACAATGTTTTTCTTGCCATTTGTTGGTCTTTTATGCTTCTGAAATGTATTGGTAGTGTGGTTGTAACTAAATTTTCTTTTTCTGTAAGAGGATATGTTTCTATTTCTCCCATTTTACTGTGTGGTGATTTGAACATAAATCTCATATCTAACGAACTGCCTAAGTAAATATTGTATAACAACATATCTTCGTTAGGGTTGTCTGTTGTAAATGATTCTATACCAACTCGCTTTTCCATCAACACCTCTCCCAGTCTTCTTGACTTTTTTATTATTTCTGATCCTTCTGCTGTTTCTTTTTTCAATCAATTGTGCTTTGTCTCTGATCACGATTTGATTTTTTGCACGTTAAATGTTAATTTGTCTCACTTAGTTATCCCATGTACTTTTTCTTATCGTGATTTTAAAAATATAAATTATCCATCTCTTTTCCGTGATGTGTTCTTGTTATCTTTTAATGACTGTTGGCTTCAACACAATATTAATAATAAGCTTAATTCCTTTTTAATACCCATTAAATTTCTGTTTGACAAACATGTTCCTGTACGTAACTGTAGAATAAAAAATGTGTCGTGTCCCTGGTTTTCCCAACATGTCTCTTATTAAGAAAAGAAACAAGTTACGGAAAACTTGGCGGCTAAACCCTTCAGAACAGAACTGGGAAGCCTATAGAATGGCGAGGAATGAAACAGTCCTTGTTACTCGACAAGCTAAAACGCGTTTTTACTCGAACAAACTTAAGCTCTCTCTTCCAAGTAAAGTGCTTTGGAACAATATCAAAAGCCTTGGGATATGCAACAAAAATAAAGTTGATAGTCAATTAGACCCAGGGGTTTTAAACTCTTTTTTTACTAATAATGCTGCTTCAGTTTCTGCAAATAGTAATTCTTCGCCCTTGTCAAGTCCTTTACTGTGCCAATCCTTTCATTTCTCACCGGTGGTTGAGTTTGATGTAGGTAAATGTGTGTCGCAAATCAAGTCAAATGCAATGGCTGCTGATGGTATTCCCATAAAATTTATAAAAATCTTATTGCCCCACATTATTAGCCCTCTAACTCACATCATTAACTCATGTTTCATGTCGTCATCGTTCCCTGACTTATGGAAAGTCGCCATTGTTCTTCCTATAGCAAAAAAGCAGAATCCATCCTGTGCAAATGATTTTAGGCCTATAAGCATCCTTTCACCGCTAGCAAAAATTTGTGAAAAACTAATGGCTCAGCAAATTACAAACCACTTAGTTAATAATAACTTATTATCTCCGTTTCAATCTGGTTTTCGTGCTGGGCATAGTTGTTCGTCTGCGGTTGTTAAGATAATTGATGATATACGGCCACAATATGATGATGGGTCTATGACGCTTTTGTGCTTGTTAGATTTTTCAAAAGCGTTTGATAAGGTAAATCATCAAATTTTGTGTCATAACTAAGCTTAAGTCATTGTTTGGTTTCTGTGAGAGTGCCGTTAATTTAATGTCCAGCTACTTGTGCAATAGGTGTCAAAAAGTTCAAATTGGCCAATTATCGTCGGGGTACAAACCAGTTTTAAGTGGTGTTCCTCAGGGTTCTATACTTGGCCCACTTCTGTTTTCCATGTTTTTAAATGATATTTTTTCCGTTTGTAATCATGCTGCTATTCATGCATACGCTGATGATATTCAGTTATATCTTTCTCGTAGAACTGGCCTTATCGATGACCTTGGTTGCAGGTTGAATGAAGACCTTAATAATGTACATGAATGGGCTACAAAAAACGATCTTATACTTAATTCTTCCAAATCATATGTTCTTCCTGTCTGTAAGGTTAAGTCTTGTTTAAATGATGTTCCTGATTTGTTTATCGGAGCCAATAAGCTCATTGTTGTGTCTAAAGTTGTGAATCTTGGCTTCCATTTAAATTCTTTCCTGTCATGTGTTGACCACGTAAATAGTGTAGTAAGTAAAGTGTATTATGTTTTGCGTAACTTAAGATTGTCAGCCAGTGTAACTCCAATTAAGATTAGGCGTAAGTTGGTAATTCAACTTATCTTGCCTGTTATAACTTTTTCTGAAATAGTGTATAGTAAACTGGATTCTTCGTCCCAACTAAAACTTCAGATTGCGTTTAATTATGCTACGCGGTATGTTTATGGTCTTCTAAAATATGATCGTCTTTCCAGTTTCCGAAATGCAATACTTGGTTGTAGCATAGTTGATTATCTTAAGGCGAGAAACTGCATATACCTACATAGGTTAATCTATGATAAAACACCTGGGTATTTGTATGATAAACTCCAGTTTGGTATGTCTAGAAGAAGCCATGTCATGATAGTTCCGAGGCATTATTCCCTAAACACGTCCCACCTGTTCTTCATCAACGCCATTAGGTTGTGGAATGCTCTACCACGTAGGCTTAGGGAGACCAGTGGGAGAGTAGCTTTTAGGCAATCAGTCTTTTCCTTCTTTTCTGCTCATTAGATTACTTCTTCTTTACTCCTTTTCTTTTACTTTTGTATTCCTTTTTCCACTCTTACTTTTCTTTACTCTCTAGCAAAATCTTTTAATTTAATTATGGCATAAATTACTTTAAGTTACTTGTTGTTTCAAAAATTGTGTATATAATTATTTTTAATTAATTTTTTGAGTTGTTATTATTTCCTTTTATTATTAACTTATATTGTACTATAAAAGAGTTGTTATTATTTCCTTTTATTATTAACTTATATTGTACTATAAAAGAGTTTGCTCTTAGTGTACTCATGCTTGTTTCTTTTAAATAAATAAATAAATAAAATAAAATATATTATTGGCTTTATAAATTCTGGTATTCTTTTTACTATAATTTTTTCTTCGAGTGATTTTATTATCGGTAATATTAATACTTTTAATTTCGCTTCTTTATTTGAATAAATTGCCTCTTTAGTTTCTAATATTTGACATTTTTCATTGGTCCTTTTGCTTTCAGGCTCTTCTATAATTGTCTGCGTATTTTCATATTTTTCTTTATTATTCTTCATTTGACGGGTCATAACTAAGACTTTATTTTCATTTTCAATGCGACTAAGTGCATCCGCATTTGTGTTAACTTTGCCTGCTTTATACTTAATTGTATATTCATATTCTGATAATAATATTCTCCATCTTGCTAATCTAGACATTGGATCTTTAAGCTTCATTAGCCATTCGAGTGGTTTGTGATCAGTGCAGATCGTGAACTTTTTACCATAGACGTAAGGTCGGAATTGTTTTAAAGCAAAAACAATAGCTAATAATTCTTTTTCCGTGGTGCTGTAGCGTGTTTCAGCATCATTTAGCGTTCTACTTGCGAAACATATTGGTTTGTCTTTACCAATTATACCTTGGGAGAGAACAGCCCCAAGTCCCACGTCACTTGCATCTGTCGTAACTATGAATTCTTCATCAAAATCAGGGTATGATAATATTGGAGGGTTAATTAGGTTATTTTTTAATTTTGAAAAAGCTTCGTCGCAAAATGCGTCCCAATTAAATTTTACATCTTTTTTTAGCAGTTTTGTAAGAGGTTTCGATATGCTTGAAAAGTTTTCTATAAATCTTCTATAATAGCCAGCAAATCCTAAAAACGACTTAATGCCTTTCGCATTTTTTGGTGTTGGATATGTTTTAACTACTTTAATCTTTTCCGGATCTGGTTTTATACCGTCCTCTGAAATGATGTGCCCCAAATAGGTAAGTTCTTGTTTTAAAAAATTGCATTTATCAGGTTGTAGCTTTAGGTTGTGTAGACGCAATCGGTCAAATATTTTTATTAATTTTTAATTATGATCTGTTAAATCATAACCATAAACTACGATGTCGTCGACATAAACGAAACATTCGAAGCCTTGCAACCCCATGAGTACGTTGTTCATGAGTCTTTGAAACGTTGCAGGGGCGTTTTTTAAACCAAATGGCATTCGGTTATATTCGTAGTGTCCGAATGGTGTACTGAATGCAGTTTTGCATTTATCAGATTCCTTAACAGGAATTTGATGAAAACCTTTAGCTAAATCTAGTGTGCTGAAGTATTTAGCTTTTCCTAATTGGTCTAATATATCTGTAATATTAGGTAAGGGGTATGCATCGTCAACTGTTAAATCATTTAGCTTGCGCAAATCTACTACGACTCTCCAGCGTTTTTGGCCGTCAGAGTCTGCTTTTTTCGGAACTAATAAGAGATGTGAGTTCCATGGACTTGAACTTGATCGGATGATATTGTCTTCTAACATTTCATTAACTTGTTTGTGAATTTCTTGTCGTTGACTTTCAGGGAGTCTATACGGCCTAACGAATAAAGGAGGTTTATTTTCTTCTGTAATAATTTCATGGTCAGCTGTATCTGTAACTGTAAGATGGTCTCCTTTGAAATAAAATAAGTCATTATAATTCCTACAAATTTCAAAAATAGATTTATTTTCTTCATCATTACAATGTTTAAGCTCAATGGCTGTTTCTATTTTTTTTAATCTTCCCTTTACTAAATCTTTTGTTCTGTCTAATTTGACTTCGTTAAAATTTTCTATCTTTTCCCACTCATATTGAATTTTATTTAAATTAATTTCTTTGATTTCTTCTGTTGTGTTCATGAAGAGAACTTTTACTTTGTTTTTGATAGGGCTTACCAGGGTTTCCGCCAAATATACTCCTGGGTTTACTTGTTTCTTGTGGATCACTGCGTCTTTTGTATATTCAAAAGGGATCTCTACAAGTTGTTTGCAGCGAGGTTGCAAGGTAATGGATCGCAGCCCGTAGACATTGGGATGGTGAGGACTCTTGTGATGGCTTATGCTTTGTGCTGCATCCTTTTGTTCCTCCTCCCATTTTGTACGATTCTTTTCAATACCCGTAGGTAAAGCCTTGGTTTCCTGCTTAAATATATTTTGTTTATTTTTGACGAATTTTTCAATTCGAGGTGGCAAGGTAATGGATTGTGGCCCGTAGACATTAGGTTGTTGAGGACTCTCAGTATGACTTATGCCATACGGCGCATACTCCTGTTCCTCTTTCCTATTTTCGCAAATCCTTTTGTTACCCGTAGGTAACACCTTGTTGCACTTCTTCGAAAAGTTTTCATCTTTAATAAATGTATTTTTATTATTGTAGATACTCACTGCTGCATTCGAGCAGTCTAATGGTATTTCTAATTGTTTATTTAAATAATATATTTTACAATTCAATTTAGATAGGAAGTCATTGCCTATTATGCCATCATATGACAGATTAATATTTTTAGGGAGAATTTGAAATTGATGACTCAAAACTAAAATTTGTTTATCATACGGAACATTAATTGTTTGTGTTTGTTCCCCTAAAGTTTGCATTTTATTTCCTGATAATGTAGAGACAGTGTATTTGAAATTTTTATTTAAATTTAGATTATTGTCTGAGTCTTTGAGTAAACTAATTTCTGCGCCGGTGGCTATTAGTAAGGATGTTAATTTTTCACTTGAAGATCCTAATTTTATGCGGATCACCGGATCCTTATATTCCTTAATAAAAGAAATTGAAAGTTTTTTGTTAATGCCGTGCTCGGTGCACGTCGGCTGTTATCTGCATTTGGGAGGAGCTGCCGATGTTTTCCTCCCGTGCAATTCCGTTTCCCGATGAGTTTTCTGCGTGGTGGGTTTGTTTGGAATGACTGCATTGGCTCCTGAAAGGATTCCAATGTGTATTTGAGTCACTATTAACCCTTCGATTTTGAAAATTTTCAGCGTTCCGCAGTCGAGACCTACACTCTTGGTACGTGTGGTTTGGACGTTTGCAGTATGTACAAAATATTGTTTGTACTTCTTTTTTTATGCTATGATAATTTGGTTTGTTTTGGGGAGGATAATTAGAAGTGTTGTTAAAATTTAAATTGTTGCTTTTCTTATAGCAGGTTTCCTGTGTGTGCCCTATTCTTTTACAGTAACTGCAGGTAGGTTTATTTTGAGTATGTACAATTTGAGGCGATTTTTCGAGCCGCACTAAATGCTCTTCAGCAAAAGCTAAAGCCTTTTTTAAGTCACGCTCGTTGTGAGCTTTTAAAATCAGCCGTAAATTTTGGTTCCGTAGGCCATCCTCAAATACCTGTATAGCTAATCTATCGTTTTCAGCTTTTAAATACTACCTAACCGATTCTTCGTTAGTACTGGCAAATGTTGCAGAATTTAACGAGTGTAGCAACTTCCCTATTCGTTCGCCAAATTCTTTAACTGGCTCCTGTGATCGCTGTTTGGCAGCTAACATTTCATTTTGGGCAGAAGTTCGCGATTTTTCTTCTTTGAATTCTGTCTCCAAATCTCGTACCAAATCATTCCATTTGGCAAAAGATTTGAATTGTATTAATTCAAAGGCAGAACCTTCCAAACGAGTTTTCACTACTTCAAGAATGAAGCTATGTTCCGCGTCTGTCTTTGCAGATGAAAATAAAATATTACCACAAGCTACAAATTTGTTTAATTCGGCTGGGTTGCCGTTAAATACCGGAACGATATTGTAAATATCATTTAGCGTAAATTTAAGATCCATATTGAAGTACTCAGGATCTTCCGCGTCAGAGTAAAAAGAGGAGTCGAAAAATGGTAGAGAAGCAAAGTTCTGAACTACCTTAGCCGCGCGTTGACGGGTAAGAATTTTGAAATATTTAGTTAGAGCAGAAAAAGATATTATTTTTTTTTTCACAAGACTTTCAAACACAAATGGAAAAAAGTAATTATAAAAATTTCAAATGAAATATTGCGAATAATAATAATAATAAGTGTGTTTTTCTATTTTTTTTTTTTAATCATATGAAAAATTTTTTAACTTTGCTTACTATTATAAATTGTTTTCCTGTTTGTTCCTGGTGTTTCACTTGTTGAATTTGTTCTTGGTGTTTTTCCTGTTGAATTTGTTCTTTGGGTTGTTGATGTTGTTGCTTTTGCTGAATTTGTTGAATTGGTTCTTTGATAATGTTGATGTTGCTGCTCTTGTTGAATTGGGTCTTGCTAGTGTTGATGCCAGGAGGCTCTTAGTAGCCTTATAGCTGGTTACCCTGATCTTCGTTTAGAGTTGGGCCAGGAGACTACACGTCTTAAAGCTGGTTAACCTGGTCTTTTATACTTTTCACTTTTATGCGTTTTTGTTACTTTTTTTCACTCGCCGCTGTTTTAGCCTCGGCACGCTTTAAAAACTTTATTATATTTTTAAAATTTCACTTGCCGCTGTTTAAGCCTCGGCACGCTTTAAAAACTTTATTATTTTAAAACAAAAAACTTTACTTTTGGGTTTGTTATTTTTTTTTTCTCGGATGGAGCGTATCCTTCCGCTGCCACCAAATGTTGTATTTAACGTCCGAGGTCTCCGTGCTTTCCGCAAGGAGAAGAGAGACCAAAGACGGGAGCAATTAAAACGATTAAGTTATTTGTTTATTTGCTAGCGTTTAAGCTAGTTTTCTTTATTTTAGTGTTTCAAAAAGGCCCGCTGTCTAGGCGAGGCTGCGACCTTTGTAAAACTCGTTCAAATTAGCTCTGCCAGTTTCTGGTCGACGCAGGGGTTTATAAAGAAAGTTTTTACTTTCCAATGATGTTCTTAACTTCCCGACACTCCTATAATTTCCAATAAGTGGAAATTATTTACCAATACATAATTAAAAAAAGTGCCTACTCAATATGTAAAAGTAAATTTACATATTGTCATTTTACTTTCCCCTTAGCGGTACGCGATCACGCACACTTTGCATGCTAGGGTAGGTAAATGAACGGCTTTATGCTGATCGTGCAAGCTGATGCCGATGCACCCAACAGTGCAATGTCTTGGTTTTGTTGCCGCCGACGTTGTAGCCAGAAACACTTGACAACTAAAAGCAAAGCATTGGTTTTGTTTGTTTGGTAATTTAAGCGTGTGCGCTTAAATTAGGTCAGTCTTTTTATTTTTATGAACGCCGGCAATTTGAGTCACCGTACTCAAATTGGGTCTCGGTTGTTCGTTCATAATAATAAACAAAAGGTTGTTTGTTATTTATGCGCTTGTACTAAGAAATCTGCTATACGGTGACGTATAGATTAAACAGATTTTTTGTACCGCATTCTAAAAAGTATTATGTTCTTTATTGGTTTTTTGGTTAAGTGTTGTTAGGAACATCGTGTGAGGTCGGGGTGTACAAAGTGTACAGGCGAATGTTGTGGGATACAACACTACGAAGAAACTAAAACAAAAATACATATGGAAAAATATGAATAAAATGATAAAAAACTGCATACTCAATTGCGATAAATGCAAATTAAACAAACAGACTAAACATACAAAAGAAAATTTAAAAATGACAGACACACCAAGTACCAGTTTTGAAGTAGTTTCTATCGACACAGTAGGTCCCCTACGCTTGTCCAACAATTGCAGATATATACTAACGTGTCAGTGCGACTTAAAGTACGTAATAGCATGTCCAATGGAGACAAAAGACGCGAAAGCTGTTGCTAAAACATTGATTGAAAATGTTATTTTAATATACGGTCACTTTAAAATTTTAAAATCAGATAGAGGTACAGAATTTCTCAATGAATTAATGTCGGAAATATGCAGTCTTTTGAACGTTAAACAAATTTTAGTACTCCATATCACCATCAGACTCTAGGCTCGATAGAGAGAAACCATCGAGTATTAAATGAATATTTACTAAACTTTTGCAAAAATGAAGAATGGGACCAATTTATCCCATACTTCACTTTTTCATACAATACCACGCCTCGAGTTGATACTAATTATACACCATTTGATCTAATTTTTGGAAAACTAACAAATCTTCCAAATGATAATCGTTTCGAATCAATAGTATATAATACAGACAACTACGCTCAAGAATTAAAACATAGGTTAAAATATTCTTTACAAAAACCAAAAAAATTAATAAATATTGCAAAAATTAATAGAATTGAAAGAGATAAAAATATAAATCCGTTTAATTTAAATATTGGAGATAAAGTTTTAATAAAAGGGATGAATAGAAGAAAAAATTAATCTCCTTACATTGGTCCATTTGTAATTGTAAACAAAAAAGGAGTAATTTCAGTAATTAATATTAATGGAAAACTAAAAGAATATCATAACAACATGTTAAAGAAATGTTTATAACAAATTCTATCTTTTTCTATTTTAAATTTTCATTTGTGTAAATAAATTAATTATATTTAAATAAATTTTTTTCATAAATTTCAAATAAGTTTTTTTATCTTAAGGGTGAGGGTGTAATGTATACACTTCTACATTATAAAATACTAAAACAAACAATTATAAGACATATTTAAAAGATACACACCTTTACGGTACGTATCACCATATTCTATTTTACTTTATTATACTAAGATAATATTCTAACAACAAGAACATATGTTCATACTAAGCACTACTATCTATTTCATTCGCACACATGAATTCGCACACACTCATATTGCTGAATACAAAATATATGACATTACATTTTTACTTTTACTCCTACACAAATATATTAACATATGATTATGTTTATGTTTTCTAATAATTTAAGTCTACTCACTTACACACATTATACTACTATTACTAAATTACAAATATGTATATGATATTCTACTATTACTTTTACACTAATTAAAGAACATATGATTCTGTTTACTTTCTAAATACAAAAACAATTGTTAACTAGTTTTAAGACAAAATACCGTTATACTTACTATAAAAGAACGAAGAAATTTCAAATAAAGTTAATCTAGTTTTGAGCTCTAACAGCTGCCAACTATTTTCATTTTAATAAGTCTTGAGCTTTAATAGCTGCCAACTTAAATCCTTTTAGCCTCTGCACTTTTTTAGTGAACGGCATAAAAAGGATATTTAAAATAGCGCCAGTGGCGAACTTCGCCGGCAACCAATTAGGCAGGACCTAAATAAAAATGAATGTTTTTTTTTTTGTCCTTGCTTTTACAAACGCGTTATTAATTAAGGAATAACACGATACACTTCAATTACTTGAACGTTCGAAACATTATATTTTTACATAAACTTATTTACTGTCAAAGCCCTGAATATTTATATGAAAAACTTCAATTCTTGCAATCTTCTCGATCCTCAAATTTAATCGTTCCTAGGCACAACTTTTTAAACAGCAGTAGATTCTTTTTCATAAGCACCATTAGACTTTGGAATTCACCACCAAATTATTTAAAACAAATAGTATTAAGAACCAGCTTTAAACGTGCAATATATAATCATTTTGATATACAATTTAATCTATACTTTTAATCTATCGTTTTCTTTTCTTTTTCTATACATCTCTTATAAACTTATCCCTAAACTATATTCAATTTTTGCTGTTGTTTATCTTTTTCTTCTACAAGTTAAATAAGCTACTTAGGATATTTCGTTCCTGATGTTTCATACATAATATTTTTGCTAATAAGTAATAGTTAATTTTGTCTACTTTTGAAATTTTTTCTGATTTCTATAATTGTAGTTTTAATCTAGCAAGTTAAGTTATGATTCTTAATGTACTTTATTTCAATTGATGTAAAGGGACCGCCATATAACTTTTTTTTCAACAAGTGCTTATTTCGTGAATGGTAACACTTAGCTCATGTCTGATTTGACAGATAATTAGTTTTATTCTTCCGCTGATATAAATACAACGCTGGGAAATATTGCGACATTACTTTGAAAATCATGGTAATGTTGCAGAATGTGTGCGAAAATTGCGTATGGATTTTGGAAGAAGAGAAGCACCGTCAGCTCCGTATGTTCCTTATCTTGTGAAAAAAGTGAAAGAAACTGGCATCCTCATCGATAAACCAAAGCGTGAAAAGCCAAAAGCAGTGCGTACACCCGAGAATATTGCTGCTGTGGCAGAAAGTGTGCGTGAAGCGCCATCAACATCAATTCACCGTCGTTTTCAACAATTGAACATTTCGTAGACATCATTGAGACGAATTTTGCATAAAGACCTTGGTATGACGCCATGCAAAGTTCAATTGGTTTAGGAGTTGAAGCCAACTGACCACCCAATGCGTTTTTAAAAAAAAAAACGTTATTTGGCAGACCCTTTACTATAAAAGACCCAGTCTTAGTGTACAATATTATAAACATTAAATAATAATAATAATAAATTTATGGGACCTCTTAAATTTAAAGAAATTTAAAAATTTAGGTATGCACCAGGTGCTAACGAGCCTGGTTATCGCGATAACTAGCACAGAAGTTAAGATAGAATTTTTTGAAACAAGATGAAATTTCTTGGTCGAAAATGGGTTAACTTAAACATAAAAGAATAGGAATCCTATATAGATTTTCTTTTTTTTAATAAGGGCTGCTCTGATATCCCTATATCTTTTGAAAAACAATAACATCCAACAAAATTTTGTGATCTCTTAAAGCTTCTAAAAAAATCATAGTGTTGTTATAGTAAGGTGTAATTATAATTCGGAATATCAGAAAAAATAGGCTGCCTTATTTTGACATTTCATTTGAAATTTTTTATATGAAACCCTTACAATTGTCAAAATAAGGCAGCACGTCACAGAAAAATATTGAAAAAATGTAATGGCATAAGAACACCTTACAATTCTTTCACTATGCTAAAAATTAACTATTAGACTTTAAACTTTTTTATTTAAGCATATTTTAACTAATTCATCTTTCTTAATTTTTTTTTTATCTAAGTATATCTTATCGTTTTTTAATTTCTTATAGCTTAATTTTAATCGTTTATTGGACGACTTTATGCAAAATGAGCACAATTTTGAAAGTTTAAGGAGCAACAATCATCTTTCTAATAGTATCTCAGCAGCGCATGGTGGAATAACTGCAACAGATCATCATCACAACTCAAGCACTAATTCGGAATCTGGTAATAATGATAATGGTGAAGGTGAAAGTGATGGAGCTTCTAGTTCTTCTGAGACTGCAGCAGTAACTATTGATAATGTTACAATGGCTGATGTTAGTACCAGTGATACCAATGATTCTGACTCAAACGCCTCTACTGAAAATGATGATCGGAATGAGGAAGAGGATGAAGATGATGAAAACCATGGTATATAAAGTATTCAATAATATTATATTTTTTATTAAAGTTTTTCCATTATAAAAGGAACTGAAGAAGGGCCCGATGATCGAAGTGAAACTGAACCGGATGATGAGACCCGTCAGTTTATAGAAGTTTTTAACCATATATATGATCGTGAGTGTTCAGAAACAGCATCAAATTTTGCTGATATTGAAGCTGATGATGAAGCATCTGAAGTTGAGATAAATGGTGCAGCAATACCTCAATCGAGGAATGCTGAACTTAATTTTGAAGAAGTTATAACTTGTGAAGAACGAGAACCACTTCAACCAACAGATGTAATGAGAGAACAACCTGCTGCCTCTTTTATTAATACAACAGCAGAACTTAATTTAAATATTCAAAGTAGTTTGCAGCTAGACAGCAATGAGAGGATGATACCAATAACAACTTCTGCGTGGAATTCACCTCGAATTGGCGCGAATATTACTAATGAAGGTGTTGATAATAGTTCTAATATTTCAAATGAGAGATTATTATCAGTTCAGCCTACAAATGATAATTCTAACAACAATGTAATAGCTGATAATGAAAGCCCTCAGCTAAATTTAGCATCCACAAATTCTCAGAACACGGGCCCATATATGCAGAGAACAGATTCAACGAGACGATTAATTTTTCTTGACCAACAATATTGCGCACCAATGCCATCGTACATTAATCCAACAGAAGAAGGACAATTAGAGCTTTTTAATCAAGATGGTATGTTATGTCCTTACATAATTCATAATATATTACACCGTAAAAAACTACACTTATACACTGTAACGAACCGTCTTTCTGGCGTTTTATAGCTGGGGTAGCAAAGTGGCTGTTCAGGGGTCGTTCCAAAACTTAACTTCTTTACTCAATTTTTGTACACTAAATCATAGCACCTCTTTTCGAGAAAATGTTATTCCTGCATACACTAAAGATGTCGTTTATAAAAATTTAAAATAACAGAGGACCTAGTATAGAGCCTTATGGAACACCACTAACTACTATTTTGTATGACGAGGATACCTGACCAACCTTAACTCTTTGCAATCTATTACGCAAATAACTAGACATTAGATTAACAGCACTATCACAGAACCCAAAAAGAAATTTAAGCTTTTGGCCAGCGTTTAAAAACTTCTAAAATTTTTCAATTCGTTTGCTACTTCTAAAATTTATGCTTATAAAAATCAAACACTCGCAGTCAAATCAAAAGCAAAAAAAAAAATCTGATAGACTGCGAAGCACTTCAGCAGTCCACAGTTTCAGCAGGTTTTGTTTTGATTGACTGAAACTATGAACAAAATCGAAACTCGAAGCAACAGCAACTGTTCAACTTTTGAAAGTCGAAGCAGCAACAATTTTTCAGCAGTCATAACAGACTGTTTTGCTTTTATGCTTTGTGCTGCTACATTTGTTTGATCGCTTTCGTGCCAATTTGTTTGCAATTATGTAATTTTTTTATAATTGTGTTCCCACCTGATATGTATTTTTAAAAGTTTTAAACATCATTTAACAGTGTTAGTGGGTCGCTGATTTCGAATCTGAAGTCAAAATTTTAGTATTCAAGATGGTGGATAGGGTTGCCACCTTAAGTTTTTTTAATTTTATGAATTATGCTAGGCAAGCAGGTTTGTTGAGTATTTTTGTTGTTGGTGTTTTACCTTAGAAAAAAATTTTTCTCTTGCATGTAATATTATCGTTGAAAAACGAAACAGATTGGCTCCAAAAATAGCTGTTTGATTTTTCTCAAGCACAAGTTTAAGCAGTAGTAAGTTTTGAATTTATGGAACAGTGGTTGCTTTAAAAAGCAATAATTTTACGAATTTTGCTACTTTGACTGCAGGAATTTAAATCACTGCTTTTGACACAAATGGCGGTCGTAGCCTAGTGGGTAGAGTGCGTATCCCCTAAGCTAAAGAACCGCGGTAGCCCGGGTTCAATTCCAGCTCAGACAGAAAGTTTTTTCAATTGAAATAATTATTCTGTTCGGCCGTCACCTCTCTGCAGACAATGGCAAACCTCAGAGAGTAAAAATTGCCATGTAAAGCTTCTTGAGAACATAAGCCGTTCGGAGTCGGCTTAAAATACGTAGGTCCAGTTTTCGGTCATATGTGATCAAACATTTAATAACACGCACAACACAATTGATCAATAGAAGCTAGGTCAAAGTCCTTCCAAGGGCCGAAATGGCCAGTTTATTTTATTTTTTTTTTTGACACAAATAGGCCTTGGAAAAATCAAGTAAGCCGAGTAGTCATAGAGCCGTCATCATAGTCGGGTCGAATATCATCAAGAATGCAGTCGGAGAAGATGGCATTCCCATCAAGTTCATTAAACTTATACTACCTTACATATTTAGCCCGCTTACGCACGTTATGAATATTTGCTTAATAATTTCATCTTTTCCTGATATGTGGAAAATTGCTACCGTTCTACCTGTTGCTAAAAAACAAAATTCCTCTGGTGCAAATTATTATAAGCCGATAAGCATTCTTGCACCATTGTCTAAAGTATGTAAGAAAATTATGTGCCAACAAACTGGCAAATATTTGTCTGAGAAAAAATAAGCATTCTTTCACCATTGTCTAAAGTATGTGAGAAGATTATGTCCCAACAAACTGGCAAATATTTATCTGAGAAAAAACTTTTATCCCCATACCAGTCTGGTTTTGGGGCAGGACATGGGTGTTCTTCAGCAGTTGTGAAGATGCTTGATGATATTCAACCTGAATATGACGCTGGCTCTATGAGCTTACTGTGTTTGCTAGGCTCTTCCAAGGCCTTTGATAAAGTTAACCATAGATATTTGTGTCAAAAGCTTAAATGTCTCTTTGGGTTTTGTGATAGTGCTGTCAATCTTTTGTCTAACTATTTATGAAAAAGAGTCAATGTCAGTCAAGTGTTCTCATTGTATAAAACTGTGCTCAGTGGTGTCCCACAAGGCTCCATTCTAGGTTCTCTGCTATGCTCTATGATCATAAATGATATTTTTAATGTATGTCAGAACGCATTAGTTCATGCGTATGCTGATGATGTCCAGCTCTATTTATCTCGACGAACTGGCTTTCTTGATGATCTGTGCTCCAGGTTAAATGAAGATCTCAGTAGCATTGATGAGTGGTCTAAATGTAATGGGCTTCAGCTAAATGCTACCAAGTCTTATGTCCTTCCCATATGTAAGAGTAAAACTTGTGTTGATGATGTCCCTGATCTGTTTATCGGTACTAGCAAGCTAATTGTGGTATCAAAAGCAGTAAACCTTGGTTTTGTTATAAACTCCTCTTTGTCTTGTGTTGATCACGTTGATAGTGTAGTAAAAAAAGTTTATTATGTCCTACGTAATTTAAGAATGTCTGCTAATGTAACTCCTGTTGACTTAAAACCTAGGTTGGTAATCCAATTGATTTTACCTTTAATTACATATTCAGAAACAGTGTTTAGTAAGCTCGACTCTTCCTTTCAATTAAAACTACAAATTGTTAATTATGCAACACGCTCAGTATATTCTTTGCGAAAATTTGACCACCTTTCCACGTTCAGAAATGCAATAATTTTATGTGAATTAACTGCATATCTTAGTGCTCGTAACTGTATGTATTTTCATAAACTAATACATGAAAAAACACCGCATTACTTGTTTGAAAAGCTCCAGTTTTGTTTATCTAGAAGAAGTCATGTATTAATAGTTCCTAGGCATTATTCGTTAAATTCGCCTCACCTTTTTTTCATAAACGCCATTAAAATATGGAGTGCCTTACCTCGTAGGTTAAGAGAAATTAGTGGGAGAAGTTATTTTAGGCACTCTATCTTATCTTTCTATTCTACTTCTTAGTTTTTTATCTCTTTATTACTTTATTTTCTCTATTCTTCTGTCTATATTAATAATTATTAGCATTTCATTTCAAATAAGATTTCATTTAGCATCTAAGATATTTAATAGTTATTATAAGATCTTTTTTTGAAAATGGAACGTAACTTTAAATGTATATTTGTTGTTATGACCATATATGTAGTATAATATAATATTTTTAAGCCTATGCTTAAATCGTACCATAAAATCGTACCTAGTTCTTTTCTAAACAAGTTCTCGAAATAAAAAAAAATAAAAAAAATAAAAAAAAATAAAAAAAATAAAAAAAATAAAAAAAATAAAAAAAATAAAAAAAATAAAAATAAAAATAATAAAAATAATAAAAAAATAAAAAAAAATAAAAAATAAGAACCTTTACTACCGCTGAGGAACACCCATGCCCTGACCTAAAACCAGACTTATAACGGGATAGCAGTTTTTTCTCAGAAAGATATTTGCTAATTTGTTGAGCCATAAGTTTTTCACATAACTTTGACAATGGTGACAGTATACTTATAGGCCTATCATCATTCGCACCAGATGGATTTTGATTTTTAGCTATAGGTTGAACGATGGCAATTTTCCAAAAGTCGGTAAAGGAGGATGTTATAAAGCAATAATCTATAATGTGCGTAAGAGAAGTTATTATGTGAGTTAATAAAAGTTTAAAGAATTTGATGCGAATGCTATCTTCTGCAACTTCATTTGATTTCATTTGCATAACACAGTTTCCAACATAAATTTCACAAACCGTTTCAAATTTAAAAGACTGTGGTTTAGCCAGGTTGTCACAGGAAATCATAGCATCATTAAAGGTAGAAAAAATATCAACAACAAAATTATTTAGAAGCTCAGTTCAGTACGATTTTTATTACATAACCCAAGTCTTTTTATGTTGTTCCACAACGTTCAGGAACTAAGGGATAAATCTAGTTTCTCAGAAAAAAATCGTGTTTTGGCCTGTCTTACGAAAAACAGCTTCATTTTTAGCCAATCGAAAAGATTCGCAGTTTTCAGGAGATGGTCTGCTGTTCCATATTTCCTGTAGTTTGTTTCTTTTTTTAATACTATTAGACACGTATTGGGTCAACCAGGGACAAGACTTATTTTTCACGGTTGTCGTACGTAGCGGTACATGTTATCAAAAAGATATGTAATCGGTGCTAAAAGAGACCTAAGCTTATCGTTTATATTATGGTGAAGCCAACATTCATTGAAAGATAACACTGACACATCGAGGTACAAGGACTGATAGTTAATATGTTTGAAATTACGGAAAGAAAAATTACTTAAAGTTTCATTACGAGATAAATAAACATTAAGCGAACAAAAGATTAAGTCGTGGTCAGATAAAAAATAAAGTTCATCGAATAGAGAAACTACTAAAGGATCTGAAACAATAAAATAATCAAGTAGACTAGGAGTGAAATTATTGCAGTGCCGTGTGGGTACATTATCATTTACAACTGATAGCCCTATTGTCGATAACTTATCATACAGTAAAAATTTACTTGTTTCATTGGAAATAATATTGGTGTTGAAATCTTCACACAACATTATAAAGTCATAATCAAGAATTCTGCTTGTTAAAGCGGAAAACAGAGGATTGTAGAATACACACCTTTACGGTTTGATATACATACAATTATATTATACTTAAATAAAATTAAACAATGTAACATTAAAGCAAACAACAATACACAAATGTAAACAAAGTAAGAGGATACACACATTTACGGTATGCATAACCTCATTTTATTTTAGTGTATAGAAATAACATTGAGAACATTAAAACAATTAAACATATGTTCATGCTCAGTACTAGCATCTATTTCACTCACACACATTACATTAATATTGCTTAAATACAAACAAATTATTATTATATTATATTATCACTAATTAAGGAACATGTGACTATGTTTACATTTTTCTAAGTACACAAACAATTGTTAACTAGTTTTAAGACTAAGTACTGTTATGTATAGTATAAAAGGAAGAACAATTCGAAAATAAAATCAATTAAGTCTTGAGCTTCCAACTAGCTGCCGACTTTAGGTCAAATCAGTCTTGAGCTTCCAAAAGCTGCCGACTTTTTCATTTAACAGCCTGAGTGCACTTTTAAGTGCCGGCTAATAAAAATATTATTTAGAGCCAGTGGCGAATATACGCCGGCAAACCCATTAGGCAGGTCCTAATAAAAATAATAAATCCTTAAAAATAAATAATGTCGCGAATTCTTACATGGCGAATCTGACATGTCGCGCATTATATTATGTGGCGATCCTGTCGCCAAAATATTATTAAATGGCGATCCAAAACATATTTACTACATGGCGATCCTGCAAACCGCGCATTATTTTCATTTGCCAACGGCAAATCCATTTTTTAGAATTGAATATTATTTAATATTAAATTATCCTTATTAATTTGTAAAAAAAAGGAGTATATTTGGTAATAAATTTTAATGGAAAACTTAAAGAATATCAGAAAAACATGTGAAAAAACTTGTAACTTAAACTAAATTTTGAAATTTTGTATATATTATAACATTAATTAATTGTATTAAATATTGTATTAGTTTAAAAAAAAAATTATTTTTCAAAAATTCATAATAATTTTTATCTTAAGGGTGAGGATGTAGGATACACACCTTTACGATATGATTTACATACAATTATATGATACTTAAATAACATTAAACAATATAACATTAAAGCAAAAAACAATATTCAAATGTAAACAAAGTAAGAGGATACACACCTTTACGGTATGCATAATATTATTTTATTTTAGTGTATAGAAATAACATTAAGAACATTCAAACAATTAAACATATGTTTATGCTGAGTACTAGGATCTATTTCACTCACACACATTATATTAATATGTATTGCTGAATTACAAACATATGATGATAATGAATTAAATTGCGAGCTTTAGATCAAGTAAGTTTTTAAGAAGGCAACAACAACTACAACAACTCTTTATAGAGTAAATCACTTAGCTGACTAGACAGTCTGATTCGGAAATCGCTACATTTTCCTCTTCAGTAGTCTTTGAGTGATTAAGCTGTGATCAACTCGCTGTTTAAACCATTATATGACTGCAGATTTTGGAATTCATTCTTTTGAATTGTATGGCTGCTAATCATATGACATTTCAAAGCAGTAGGCTATTTATAGATCACCGCCATCAACTCTACAAGGGTTGCCATCTGTCCTAGTTACTTCTTTATTTATTTCAATATTCATTGGTGTTCGATAGTTTGTCGAAATGCACCATAGAAATGAAACGAGTTTTTGCTTCGCCAGAAGCTAGTGTTCTAACTGAAAGGTGTCTATTTTCACAACCAAATGTTCAATTAGACATGACTTTAGCCGAAAATCGATCAATTATCAGATTATTTAGTTAATTGACATTAATTAAACTTATTTGGCCGTGCTCCGCCATAGTTAAGTAAATTAGTTTTTATGATCTATTAAATTATCACATGAATTAAATTGCGAGCTTGTAACGTACCGCCTTACCGGCGTCTATAGCTGGGACAACAAAGTGGCTGTCCAGGGGTCGTTCCAAAATTTATCTTATCTATAACTTTGGGACACTTAATCAAAACGCTTTCGGTTCAATCAAACGTTACAATTTTATTGGTCAGTCTTTAGTTGACGTTATAAAATCTTTACAAAATATAAAATGTTCAATAATATATTCACAAATCCTGTTTCTAATTGTTTTGGTTTTTCATATATCTCAAAATTCAATAATATCTTATAATAATAATTTCAATAATAATAAACAAATGAAAGGCTAAATGCGTAGCGTGAGATTGTTCGATTAAATGAATGGTTAAAACTATTTATAAATTTGAAGTAAATTGATTATTTAAAATTTACTTTAAGTAACCGATCAAAAGATTTACTTTATGATTTAAATTGAATTAATTTTATTATTTGCTTTAAGCAAACAATACGCAAAGATTATTTATAATTTGACTTATAATTATTTTAAATTTGCTTTAAATCATCGATAAAAATGATTCACTATAGCTATTTATGAATTAAACTGAACTGGTTTTACTTTTAATTTTAATTGACATTAAATCTTCGATCGAAGTGATTTATTAGAACTTTTATAATTTAAGCTGAATTGACTTTATTTTCACTTTAAAGGTATTTATAATTTGAATTAAATTTATTTATTAAATTTACTTTAAGCGATCGATCGAAATGATTAGCTAAAGCTATTTCTAAATTAAACTAAATTGATTTTACTTTTACTTTAGAATGATCACTACGCACAGATATTTATAATAATATGGTAAATAAAAGATTAATGAAAAATATCACCAAATCCTGGCATGGGCCCGACTTATATGGGTGTAATTTCGTCCTTGATATTTGATGTCCTTTATTTTATTTCGTCCTGGATGTGGTTTCAGAAGTGAGCTGCTAGGTCGCAAGATTGATTCTCCAACAGTGGGCCGTGAATTGTGCGTTCGTGGCTGAGCTTTTGCAGTCAGTGAATGACGCTTCGATAGCAACTGAAGAAAGGTTTCTTTGGGACCACTTGAACACTGCACTTTATCACTTTAATTTATCACTTTTTCGGAATTTCTGCTTCTAGCTACTCGCTCCTCACTTGGTCTTCAGTTCGGCTAATTACTAAAGTTGCGTGTCCTCCTGTTCATTTCAATTATTCCGATTTCCTGCGACGTGTCCTTTGGTGACGGTGCGGTGTTTGGCTAATTTATTTAATTGGTGTCTTGACTCGTGGCTGGATGTATTTAAATATTTCCTCGGGTGACTGCTGTGTTGGTTGTTCTTTTATACGCAATAACGTTGACTCTAACTTTCACTTTTAACTTACTCACTGACTAAGACCAACTGACCTCGATTTCTCTTCTGTTCGGTCTTTTATAGTCACAGCTATCTGTTGCTGGCTGTGCAATCTATGTACCACTGTCACGATTATTTGGTTCTTGTTAATGTTTGCCTCTCGCTTCCTCTCGTGGTTACCCTACTGCTGGTTGAAGTATGTATAGGGGCAAACATGGCGTGATCTGTCGCTCAACTGTGAAATAGTATGGGTGAAATTTTAATGGCTGCCTGTTTATGATTCTGTTGTTGATGATAGTGTTTCCATCTCTCTCGCTCTCGCAGCCATGCTAGCACCGGCTTTAATATAATGGAGTCCACATGGCGTGATTTGTCGCTCTGCGGTGTGATAGTATGGGTGTGTTTTAATGGCCGCCATGATTGTTATGGGAGCGACTCTCAGAGCATGGTGGTGAATACTATGGCCGCCATGATTGTTATGTGAGCGGCTCTCAGAGCATGGTGGTGGATGTATTGGTCGCTATGGTTGTTTGGTGAGCGACTCTTCCAGTACGATGGTGAATATTATGACCGCTACGATGGTTATGAGAGCGCCTCTCAGAGCCGGATGGTAAAGTTTCTAGCCGCCATGATTGTTTTGGGAGCGACTCTCAGATTATGTAGGTGAATATTATTGCCGCCATGATTGTTTGGTGAGCGACTCTCAGAGCACGATGGTGAATATTATAGCCGCCATGATTGTTATATGAGCGGCTCTCAGAGCACGGTGGTGAATGTTATGGTCGCCATGGTTGTTTGGTGAGCGGCTCTCCCAGTACAATGGTGAATATTATTGCCGCCATGATTGTTAAGAGAGCTACTCTCAGAGCACGATGGTGAATATTATAGCCGCCATGATGGTTATATGAGCGGCTCTTAGAGCCGGATGGTGAAGTTTCTAGCCGCCATGATTGTTATGGGAGCGACTCTCAGAGCATGTTGGTGAATATTGTGGCCGCCATGATTGTGTAGTGAGTGACTCAGAGTACGATGGTGAATATTATAGCCGCCTTGATTGTTATATGAGCGGCTCTTAGAGCCGGATGGTGAAGTTTCTAGTCGCCATGATTGTTATGGGAGCGACTCTCAGAGTATGTTGGTGAATATTATTGCCGCCATGATAGTTTGGTGAGTGACTCTCGGAGCACGATGGCGAATGTTATGGCCGCCATGATTGTTTTATGAGCGGCTCTCAGAGCATGGTGGTGAATGTTATGGTCGCCATGGTTGTTTGGTTAGCGAATCTCCGAGCACGATGGTGAATACTATGACCGCCATGATGGTTCTGTGAGCTACTCTCAGAACGTGTTGGTGAATATTATGGTCGCCATAATTGTCTGGTGAGCGGCTCTCAGAACAGGCTGGTGAAGTTTTAAGCCGCTATGATTGTTGTGTGAGCGGCTCTCAGAGCGTGATGTTGACTACGGGTTGGCGCTCTCTTACTCGGAATGACGTCTCGCTCTGCGGTGTAATGGTGTGAGTGATGGTTATCTCAACTTCAGGTAGCATGATTAAACGGCTTACCCCCTCACGGATCCCGTTGATGGTGGTCGTCTTGCCCTAGATGTACGTGCGAGAAAAGAAGATTCTAGATTATTGCCTCCCTGTAGGTGAAAATATTGAACAATTACGCTATGGCACTTAACCCTTTTTCCCCCTCGCCTAATTGTTGTGCCTAATTTTATGTATGCCCTTATTAACCCTACATCGGCTATGGGTCTAATTAATTTTGTCTACACATTTTGTAATCAAAATGTACCACTGTCACGATTATCGTGGTAGATTCTCTCTCTTGTTGTTTTAGGTTCTTGTTAATGTTTGCCTCTCGCTTCCTCTCGTGGTTACCCTACTGCTGGTTGAAGTATGTTGGGGCCAAACATGGCGTGATCTGTCGCTCAACTGTGTAATAATATGGGTGAAATTTTAATGGCTGCCTTTTTGTAATCAAAATGTGTAGATCTTCGCCTGCCTTGTCCCAACTTATTTTCCCTACGCTTTTCTACAGGAAATTTACCCCGAAGGTCGTTATAAATTCCTATAAGATAAAAATGAAATTTTTTTGATTTACCCCATTTAAATGTCCTATTTATTTCAGTAAAACGGTTAGTTTATGGTCATTTTGATAGGTCGACATTTTGTTTATAAATAACAACATTATTTTCGCCTTGGTATTTTGCACTCGTTGCGAATTCTTTATTAGCTATTTTCATAGTTAAATTAAATGGCCAATCGCCACCTATTTTACATTTTATACTATGACATCCTCTTTTATGGGACTTACGAATAATATGAAATTCCGACTTTCCGGTGTTTTAAGCATCCTAGATGCTCAGAAGCTCAGGTTGACCTTATGGTTTGTCTTTTCATCGCCTAGGGCGAGTACCGTCCTGACAACAAACCCTCTTGACGGTCCTTTATACTTAGACAGTACTTGCCTAGGCGTTTATTCGGCTCTGGCCGTCCAGTTCATGGTAGGCGAACTTTCAGTAGGTGGTTTTGTCGAATTCTCTGGCTCTTTGGGCTTGTCTGCCGCCGCACAGGTTCGCACTAGAAAAATTTATAAATTTTTATGACAAAATATGAAGGTAAAATTTGTTGCCAAATTTTGTCCTTACAAGCTTTAGATCAAGAAAGTTTTTAAGAAGGCAACAACAACAACTCTGTATATAGTCAATCATTAAGCTGACTGGACAGTCTGTTTCGGAAATCGCTACATTTTCAGTAGTCTTTGAGTGGTTAAGCTGTGATCAACTCACTGCTTAAACCAGTATATGACTGTGCAGATTTTGGAATTCATTCTTTTGAATTGTATGGGTGCTAATCATATGACATTTCAAAGCAGTAGGCTATTTATAGATAACCGCCATCAACTCTACCAAGGTTGCCATCTGTTCTAGTTGCTTCTTTATTTATTTCAATATTCATTGGTGTTCGATAGTTTGTCGAAATGCACCATAGAAATGAAACGAGTTTTTGTTTCGCCAGAAGCTAGTGTTCTAACTGAAAGGTGGCTATTTTCACAACCAAATATTCAATTACACATGACTTTGACCGAAAATCGATCAATTATTATATTATTTAATTAATTTGACATTAATTCAACTTATTTGGCCGTGCTCCACCATAGTTAAGTTAATTAGTTTTTATGATCTATTAAATTACCACATGAATTAAATTGTGAGCTTTAGGTCAAGTAAGTTTTTGCGAAGGCAACAACAACAACAACAACTCTGTATAGAGTCAATCACTTAGCTGACTAGACAGTCTGTTTCGGAAATCGCTACATTTTCCTCTTCAGTAGTTTTTGAGTGATTAAGCTGTGATCAACTCACTGTTTAAATAAGTATATGAATGTGCAGATTTTGGAATTCATTCTTATGAATTGTATGGCTGCTAATCATATGACATTTTTTAAAGCAGTAGGCCATTTAATAGATCACCGCCATCAACCAAGGTTGCCATCTGTTCTAGTTGCTTCTTTATTTATTTCAATATTCATTGGTGTTCGATAGTTTGTCGAAATGCACCATAGAAATGAAACGAGTTTTTGCTTCGCCAGAAGCTAGTGTTCTAACTGAAAGGTGTCTATTTTCACAACCAAATGTTCAATTAGACATGACTTTGACCGAAAATCGATCAATTATTAGATTATTTAATTAATTTGACATTAATTAAACTTGTTTGGCCGTGCTCCACCATAGTTAAGTTAATTAGTTTTTATGATCTATTAAATTATCACATGAATTAGTCTAGTCAGATAAGTGATTGACTCTATACAGAGTTGTTGTTGTTGTTGTTGCCTTCTTAAAAACGTACTTGATCGCAATTTAATTCATGTGATAATTTAATAGATCATAAAAACTAATTAGCTTTAATATGATTATTATATTTTACTTTACTCCTACACTAATTAAGTAACGTATGACTATGTTTACATTTTTCTAAGTACACAAACCATTCATTTGCTATTGTGCCATTTTCTAGCATTGGGTAAAACTGGGTAAAATTGGTAAACAATTTTTAAAATTTGTAGTTTAAAAATGTAATTTTTTTAACATAGATTCTAAACATAAATATGTATACTCTTCTTAAATTAAAGAAAAAATCCGTTATTATGACATCAAATTTCTGGCATATCTCGAAAACCGTAGATTTTCTCAGTACAACGCATTTTTGTATGAAAAGTCGTTAAAAATAAGGATAAACGAAAGCTTTTTAGCTAGTATGTTTAATAGTAAATTGAAAAAATTCTCGTCATTATGACATCAAAATTATTGCGATATCTCAAAAACTATAAATTTTTTGACCTATCAAGCAAACATCTCCGTCATTTTCAAATCGTTTTTCATAAAATTTTCTCTGTCTGAAAGTTCAATTAAGTGAATTGGGAAAATAAGAAAAGGTTTAATGTTACCTCACTAATGCAATGTTTTATATTGTTTTCAAAAAACCTTTTTGTCATATATGTCAAATGTGAATGGACTATAGACATATATATGAAAAACTTGGTGTCAAGAATTCTGTGATAAAAAGTAACCTATGTCCCGACCAGAGACGTAAGGAACCCAAATGTCAATTTTAAGGAAAATATATTCAGAAATTTTCAAGTACAGACACACAGACAGATATAAATTAAAAAAATTACATTTTTGGAATCCACATCCTTCCAGAAAAAATTTTCAAATAAAATTAAACGTACAGATTTTTTACAGTTTTATTATATGTATAAATTTATGCATTCAACAGCGCAGGTACACTGATTTGGGATTGATGGGATTGAGACGCTAGAAGCTTTGTTGAGGATTTTTCATCATCGACTCTTGGATCGAAGATGGAACAGCTTTAAATGATAATAAAAATAATTATTATTTTTTTATATTGCACCTTTACAGCCCTATTCTGGCAGCTTAACTGAGCTCACCACATTAACAAAATAGTTAATATTAACAATTTGTTAAGGTTTCGTATTCTGATGCAAGTTTAAAAGCTCTTTTCCTTACAATTTTGTTTATAACAGAAAGAGTCTTAACAACGAATGAAATGTATGTGCTTAGATAGAAAATTGTTGTGAAAATAATAAAAAAAAAAATAAAAATTATAATATAATATTGAGTTTAAATACATTAAACTGAACAATGGGAGAAGTTTTTACTTATTTCAAGTGTTGATAATGATTCAGTAGCCGTGGCAAATTTTTCAAGCGCCTGCAAAGTGACAAGCTGCACTCGAAGCATCTGTTTATATCGCGCATCTCTTCAGTCAATAGGCATATCGATTTTCACCATGCATGGTAAACTTTAAAAGCTTTTTAAGCTTTTATGTTGTTTATGATTTTAAGAATACTAACATTTACATAACATAACAATCAGCTTAACAACTCCTTAACTATTTCTATTAAGCTTACAACCAAAATAGGGCTGTTAATTTAAATAATTATATATATTTATTAGTCAGTAATACTACTTAGAGAAAATTCTGAGTGCTATTGTGTAAAATAATGTATTATGTTTAAATCCATTAATTTTTTATTTCATATGTCACGTTACTTTAGGTAGGGGATGAGGTGTTTTGAAATGCACTACGAAAAGTAATGGAGGGTAAGGGAGGGGTACAAAAGTGCTAAAAATCGGTAACGTAGCTTATGAACGACCCCTAAGCTACGACAATCTAAATTATCATAGAAATCGAATAAAAAAAGAATTATCAAAATCGGTTCAGCGATTACCGAGCTTATTCTGGATCAAATTTCGTGAGTCTCCTTTTATATAATAGTAAAGAAAATATCCACACCAAACACATTATCCCAGAATTACGACTAAAGACAAATATTAAATGCAAGTATTTAAAATAGTTGTGATTTTAAAGCGTTTTGAAATTGCTCACATTTTTGATCAAAAATAAAAAAAAATAAACAAAACATCAATTGTATTTCGCTACCTTAATATAGAAAGGCCCTAACTGAATTTTTTTTTACAATGCATTTACATTTACATTGCATTGCATTTGCATTTTAAAATTTAATTTCTTAAAAATCCAGGGGTGTACTGTCCCCTTAAGGAAAAAAACCCCGGTACGTCATTTGTACGTGAAATAAGCCAAAAATTATGTTTATAATTCAAGTATTGGTACACTCCAGCTTTTGTATTTGTGTTAGCAGTAAGCTGGTATTAGCTGCAGCATAGATGCGTGGATACACCTCTTTTTCGCTTATCTGTTATAGGATAGGTAAAATTATCGTTTTCAATTCTATTAGGAAATTTCAAATACCTCTTTTACGTCGCGGTTGACTGTGTAAATAAACCATTGTTAGCTTGCACGTTTTAATATAGGCTTCTTCGTTCGCCAATCGCCGGTGCATCAGCAAGTGCAGCAAAGTTAATTTGGCTTTCTTTGCTGGCGAACGTCCTCCAAGTTCCATCACTAGCAGCACAAACATATGAAGCGCAAATTCTCCGCTTTGAATTTATTTGATTCACGCCGGAGTATAATGGCAGAAATTTGACTCTGCGCTTGAGACATGCTGAAATGGTGCTTCTCAAATATTGGAGAGTTAACCAGTCAATTGAATTGTGCTGCACTTGCTGGTGCTGCTCGTGGCGGCTCTCGGAGAACGTTGGCAAAAGAACAGGAAATTTGCACTGCACTTGCTTGTGCTGCTGGTGATGGCACTTGGAGGATGTTGGCTAGCAAGAAATTTTGCACTGCACTTGCTTGTGCTGCTGGTGATGGCACTTGGAGAACGTTGGCAAAAGAACAGGAAATTGCACTGCACTTGCTTGTGCTGCTGGTGATGGCACTTGAAGGATGTTGGCTAGCAAGAAATTTTGCACTGCACTTGCTTGTGCTGCTGGCACTTGGAGAACGTTGGCAAAAGAACAGGAGATTTTCGCTGCACTTGTGTGTGCTGCTGGTGATGGCACTTAGAGGATGTTGACTAGCAAGAAATTTTGCACTGCACTTGCTTGAGCTGCTGGTGGTGGCACTTGGAGGACGTAAGCCAGCAAAGAAAGCCAATTTAACTTTACTGCACTTGCCGATGCACCGGGAGATCGATGACCCACACACACGCACACACAAACTCAAGCACTTTCGTTTTTTTTTTATTTTTATTGTTTTGCTATTTTTTAAGTTCACAACATTTCAATTTTAGGAAATAAGTTGCAAGTTCAAGTCGAAATAAATATGCAGCGGAAAGGAAATTGACGTGCTCTTATTATTCCTTTATTTTTGAGTATGAAAAAAATTCGCTTTCGATTGTCAAAATTTGTAGTAGCCCTAGGGCTAGCACAAATTTTGACAATTATATTCACCTCACAAATGCCAAAAATTGCTCTACCAACTGTCAAAATTTGATCATCCGACTGAAAAGTTTCTGATTGACACACAGCCTAACAACTTTTAATTCAATATTGCTGAGAAAGATTGGAGAAAGATCAATAGGGGGGTATTTGATAGGGGGGTATTGGAGATAGGCAAGACGTACGATTTTTGTAGGTTGAGTTTAAGTTAGTTAGCTTTAGCCCATTCTGCTACAGTGTCTTCATTCAAATCTTCATTCATTCTGACACGTAGATCTTCGATTAACCCGACAGGTCTGGAAAAATACAGCTAAAGGTCGTCAGCATGTCGTTGATGAACATAGAAAATAGAAGTGGGCCAAGAACTGAGCCGTGAGGTACTCTATTAGAAGTATGCCTATATGATGAAAAACTAGTGCCCAATTTCACTCTCTGTATTCTACCGCATAAATAACTTCTTAAAAGTCGGACTGAATTGTGAGAAAATCCAAAGTTATACTTGAGTTTTTTCCATAGTATGTTATGGTTCACGGTATCAAAAGCTTTTGAAAAGTCTAGTAGGCAGAGCAAAGTCACATGTGCCTTATCAACTGGTATTCTAACATCATCCATTATTTTAACCATAGCAGTAGAACAGCTATGGCCAGAAAGAAAACCAGACTGATTATCTGACATTAGACCGAATGTACATATGGGCATTTCCATAGTCATGCACGTAACGTTCGTACGCCTTTTTTGTTGTTAAGAATTAAAGAGCAAAGAAATATTTAAAGTTTTTTGTCCTGTTTTAATTTTTGGAGAGCATTCTAGTAGTACTGTATTTAGTGTAAAAGGTGGAAGCGATCGAAAGTATTGTCCAAAGATGTAAGCAATCAAAAGAGGACGCGTTACGATACAAAAAATGGAAGTGGTTTTTCTCTGCATTAATATAATCAAAAAATCTGGGAAGTGTGCACGAGTTTTTTATTAAAAATATTTTAATGTTTTCTGGAATGATGTTGCTATATATTCATAATTGTGTCGTTGAAAATTCTTTTTTTAATTATTTTTATACAAGCCATAACATAATACGTTACGATTCATAGTTACGATACAGATTTTTCCCTTCAAAGAAGTACAACTTTTTTATAGTTTTATTTATTTAATTGAATTTAAAAATCATATAAAGTGTAATTCAGGTCCGTAAAAATAGAAAACTGAAAAAATTGAATTAAACTTTGTATTATACGATTATTTATTATACTTATAAAATTCCTACTTTTGTTAAAGTTTTTCAACTTCTGTCACCATTTTTCTACTTTTGTTGCCATTCATAATGTTTTTTACTTTTTTTTTTTAAATTCACAATATAAATTTAAAATTTTTTTTTCTGTTATGAAGGTTTAAAAAATTTTTCAGTAACATTTTATTTCTCAGTCGCGGTAAACCTTTTGGTGGAAATGCCCATATGTGGTTGGATATCAGTGAGAAGCGGTTCTAAGCTGCAGTTACGGTTAGGATTGTAGACTTACGAGAGAAAAACTTTAGTATTGTTATTAAAGAATTCAACTTTTACATTCAGATGTTTTTTTGCAATAGATTGCAACGCCACCGCATTTATTGATTATGTCATGTCTAAAAAGATGCTAATTTTTAATATTAAAAAAAAAGTTTTCAAACACAAATTTAGCACAATCTATTTTAAAGTCATTAAGACTTCTTGCGTTAAAGTGTACAATCTTTAGGCCGGAGCGTTGCTTGCAGAGAACTTCAATCATTGCTTTGTGATTTTCCTCAGCGCTAAAAACAGTGTTATTTAATACAGACATAAATCACTAAACAATTTAGCGCACTACAAGCATTTAAATCAGAAGAAGAAATTTAAAAAAAAAAATAAGAAAGAAGTATTGAAAGCAATATTGAATGCAGTATTGAAAAAATAGATTACATGAACAGAACATTGAGACGAAAAATACAAGGAATCCTTAAAATAATACTTCGCCATACTTCGACTTCACTTGCGTGGCTGTGCAGTTAGTAGATAGTATTAATTTTGATTCTATCGCCATCCTTCTGCAAATCGAGAATGGAAATCGATGGAACAGCAGATGAAGCTGCAGATGATTGCTTTATTTAGAAATCCGAGAGCTTATAGCAGGGAGTAGTAAGAGCACTAACCTCGTTTTCAAGCGCTATTATTTTATTGTCGCTCTCAACGAGTTTAGCGTGGGTGGCCGCAACTTCTCTCTCTAAGCTACTGAACTTGTGGGCGAATTCGGTCGAGAGTGAGTTAAAGAGCTTATCTGTGTGCCGCAGTAAGCGTTCCTCGGAGAGTCTCAGTTCCGATCTTTTGTTTGCATTCGAGTCAGTTCACCACTGAGTTGCGCTCCAAGCAGGTCAGCGCTGCCGATACCAGATTCGGTGTTCCTTCAGGCTTACCTGTTCCTCGCGGAGCAAGCTGGTCTCGTTGGTGACGCGTCAGCATGGGAGAGGGAGACATCAGCACGAAAGAAATTGAAGAATAATAGACATGGTATATGTGAGCAGCGAAGATCGATCGAACAAAGATATACACAGATGAAGCACACAAGCACGACGCAATCACATTAGCAGTGGTATAGAACAATTATTTCTTTTTTTCTTGGTTTAGTCTAATTCTTGTCTAGATCTAATAACGGGCTTTTGTTTCTTGGCTAATTATTTTATTTACTTTTTTTCAAGCAACAAACTCGTGTTTAGTTTTGTGTTTTTGTTTATTTTGTTTTTGCTATTTACTTATTTAGTTTACATTACCACCGACTAAAAGTGAACCTTGATCTCTAAGGTATTACTAAGCGAGTAATAGCTTCAGACTTAGCACGAATATTCGACCCATTACGAATATTTGGACCTGTAATCGTTTCCGCAAAAATATTCATGCAAGAACTATGGAAGCAAGATTATGAATAGGATGAAAAATTAGAACATCAAACGCAACAAGAATGGCAGCAATTCAGAGAAAATATACTGGAACTCTAAAATTTAAAGGTATCTCGACACATCTTTCATTCAAAACCCCACGTAAGGGTTCAACTACACACTTTTGCGTATGCCTCTGAACGAGCGTACGGTGCAGCCATTTATGTGAGAACAACGTACAAAGATAGAACTTTAACATCGAACATACTCTACGCAAACTCAAGGGTAGAACCCTTAAAACTACAAACGCTTCCTCGATTGGAATTAGATCTTAAGTATCAGGATGTACCTACATTTTTTGGTCAGACTTAGAAATAGTCCTATCATGGATTAAATCATCAGCAACCTCTCTACACACATTTGTAGCCAACCGAGTCACACACCGATCAATGGCATCATGTACCATCAAAGAAAAATCCATCAGAAATAATTTCAAGAGGAATCAGTCCTGAAAAATTCGACTAATGTTCCATGTGGTTTTCTGGACCATTATTTCTATGTGAAAGTCAGGAATCGTGGCTCAAACCAACACCAAAACCTGTTGACACACCCAATGATATCAAAGAAGAAAAATTACCACTGTAGCAACAATAGTTTTATCATCAGCTCCATCATCAGCATCATTTGAGCTGTTAATTTATGGAATCAACCACAAAAACTCTTTTCACTTTTTGCAGTGCACAGTTGCATACATATTGCGTTTTATTGAACATTTAAAAGGCATCGGAAATGAACAATTCCTTACTAATTATAATCAGGTCTATTCAAATAGCTGATTTCAAAACGAGATTTAAAAAAATACAAGCAAGTAAGCAAATCAAATCAACTTGCGAGCCTATATCCATTCCTAGACGACCAAAATATAATGCGTGTGGGAGGTCGTTTAGAAGCATCGTCATTACCCGTTGATGCCAAACATCCAATTCTGTTACCATACAATGACTCAATAGTAAAACTATTACTTAAGACGGTGCATAAAGACAATAAACATTGCGGCTCTAAGGCCCTATTGGCAACCCCAAGGCAAAAATTTTGTATTTTGAAAGAAAAAACTATAGCACGCAATATTGTACAAAACTGTGTGCGCTGTGTCAGAGCAGAACCAAAGCTATATAGTCAAATTATGGTTAACTTACCAGCAGATAGAGTGACAGAATCACGCCCATTTTTAACAGCGGGTGTGGATTATTGTGGTCCAATATGGATTCATTACAAGATTCGCGGGAAAAGACCGCAAAAGACATACATTGTAGTATTTTGCTGTTTTACTACAAAAGCAGTAAACATGGAAGTTGTTTCAGATTGTAACGAACCTCCGGCGCTACAACGCTTTCCAGCCAGGGTAATGCTCAGCGGCTGTCCGGGGTTCTTTCCAAGAATTAGGGTTGGAGGTTTTTGGTGGTGGTCCGCTCGCACTCCTTCTTTAAGGGAGCACTATTTGGCGCGGATCGTAGGCGTGGACTATGGTGCACTTGGTGACTGGCGATGATGTTGGTGGTCGGTCCGGTCATGTTGAATTGTCCTCGTCCGATTTGGTCAAAGGAGAGGAGTTCGGTGGTGGAGTTGGCGAGAGTGCAGTTTGCACAGGGATTCGAGTGAGGTTTTCTCGTATAGAGATGGGATGGTGCGTGCCAGAATTCGCAGAGATTCGCAGGACGCAACCTTCAAGTTCGAAGTTCTGGTCAGCGCAATGGGTAGGATTAGGATTGAGGAGGTGTGTGTGAAACAAAGTTCGCAGAGATTTGCAGGACGCAACCTTCAAAATCGATGCTTTGTTCCAGCGCACGGGCTAAGGTTAGGTTTAGGTGTGTGTGTGTGTGTTTGAAACAAAGTTAGCAGAGGTTTGCAAGACGCAACCTTCAAATTCGAAGCTTTGTTTCAGCGCTCGGGCTAGGATTTGGATATGGTGGGTATATGTGAGTGACAGAGTTCGCAGAGATTTGCAGGACGCAACCTTCAAATTCGAAGCTCTGTTACAACACGAAGGTCAATTTGGGATATCTTACGGAGTGGCTTCGTAGAGAGCCGGATGTGTGCGTGACAGAAATCGCAGAGGTTTGCAGGACGCAACCTTCAAAATCGATGTTCTGGTCAGCGCAATGGACAGGATTAGGATTGGGAATGATTGGATACCTTACCGTCTTGGTGTCGGTTGTCCGTCCGACCTGTTTTCCTGAATAGTTAACTAATACTTGACTATTTCCAGCTCTTAATTAAAAAGACGACTGCTCCACTTGATGTCTCTCACAAGAATCATTTATTTCAAAATTCAAAATGACTAACTAGTGGCCGGCACCAGCGTCGTGTTACTAATACATATTTTTGCTATTGAGATAGCCATACATGTTTCGGTTGCCCGAGGGAGCAACAAAATAAAGAGAATAATTCATACTTTAACTTATCAGCTATGTTAGTGTGTGTGTTGCTATTTTTAAGGGGAAAACTTATTATATACTTAGAATAGATGATACAGGGTGATGTATCTTAATTTGTAAATTCAACTGTTGAATACTTTGACGTTAATTTTAATTCATAATATGTATTGATAGTTTATGTGTAATATCACACATGTATACTTTAAGGTATTTAGTAAAAAATGAGTTATTTAATGTTAGTTTAAGACTCTTAAGAATAATAAAAATTATTTGATAACAAATATTGTATGTTTTGTTTTGGCTGTACTTGCGTAGCAGCCAACTTAAAATGCATTCTTATGTATAATGAAATACCGTACATGGCGTGATGCGGCGGGACTTACTGCAGCTGCTTGTTGCGTCTGCCTGTATTGGGGCTTCTCTTTGCTATCGCCGGTTGTCATGCCGGTTATGTCGACTTGTGCCGTAACTTGTTGTTGTTGTTGTTGCTACTAGTGGCTTGTGCCGTAGCTGTTGTCTTGTGTAGTAGGTGCTGTAGTTGATGTTGGTGTTGTTGTTGTTGTTGTAGTTGTTGACTCATCGTTTGTGTAGCTGTTGGCTATTGTTGTTTGTTAAGCGGCCGGTTCTATTGCCGCCGCTTATATTAAGGGCCGGTTGCGGTGGGGCCATTTGTTGCAAGGCCGATTTTAGTGAGGCCGTTTATGGTGAGGGCCGGCTGCGCGGGCCGCATAAAACGAACTCTTAAATGTGAGGGCCGGTTTTGACAGTCGTCAAAAGGGGTCCTTACACTCCACTGTTAGTCCCGGGGAGAAAGCGCTATTGCTCTACCGGATCGTCCTAAACGGATCCGATAGCGGACGTTCTCGATGAGCGTGATGATGACCTTCCTGGTCCCAGGCTTATGCCGTGCTTGGGCGTTACGAATTCGCTGTTGCAGTTTGGCTGGCCAAGCTGAGTTGATTCCGTGGTGGCTTTCGATTTGGAGGCTTCCTTGGAGTGTTGGTACTTTGCCGACATCTTGTACGTCGGTGGGCTCTGTGGTGCTAAATGTGGCCATGGTCGCGTGTTCGACCTGCGATGGGTCTCCTGGTGTGAGAGCAGGCTCTTCAGGCTGGATGAGCCAACCTATGCAGGATCCAGGGCGGCTTTCGTCGTCCGTGTCGTGATAGCGACCTGTATCGTCGTTGAATAGTTGGGCCGCTGGCTCGACGAAGTATGGGGCCGGTTCTAAATCCCAGCCGGCGTAGTATGTTGGCTGTAGACTGTGTATTTCGTCGTCTGGCTGTTCGCGCGGGTTGACGCATAGTTGCTCTAGGATACTGATCGTTTGCTGGATGTCTGGGTTTGGCATGAATGATGAGACCATGTGTTTGTCGTCGAGTTGATAAGATGGCCAGAGGCTGGCTGCTGTCTCGACGTCTGTTGGCGCAGAATCTGTGTCTGCGTCTAGCTGCATGGGTACTACCTCGAAGGCGGCTATGTCGTCGTCCATGGGTGACGGCATATTTTTGGCGTCTGGCGAAGTGTAGTGGAGTTGTGGCGACGTCCAGAATTCCTGCTGGGCTGTGGTCGCGTTGATGTCTGTTGGTGGACTTGGTAGTGGGATTTGGGGTAGCTGCTGGCTGGCCAATTCCTGCACAAGTTCACTGATTCTCCTCCTTTTGTTGTTGACGAGTTCGGTGGCGAACCATGTGGCGCGCTCGATGTGATTGTCCGGAATGTGGGGGCGTCCTTCACGAAGTTTTCTACAAACTGTAGTGTGTAGAGGCCGTAGTCAGTCAAATTTTGTTGTTGGGGCACTATCATCCTATGACCTGGTAGGTTTTCTGCGTTAAATGACAAGTGCTTTTGCTCCGGATGTTTCGCGCGCATCTCTTGGGTGAGATAATCGCGAATGGGCGCAAACACGTGTGAATGGTCGGTGTGCGCAAGCGAATCGAAAAGTAGCATCGCTGGCGGTGCTGATTGCTGTGGTGACGGTTGTGTGGTAACGCATGACGTCTGTGCCGTGGTAGCTATCGCGCAGATGATGACCACGAACCAATGCTGGCCTTGATTAATGGGTACTACGATGTACCGTTTGGTCAGGATGTCGTGTCGTCGTGTCCAAGACCGTACTCCTGCGTTGCGTCGTTGGGCGAACGACAATGCTGTATCGCCTGCTTGTGGCTTGGGGCGTATGAGGCCTTCGAAAAAGTGTGGACTGAAGAAGAAGTAGTCCTCTTGTTGGTCTTTGGGCAGCAAGACTCGCTGAATCCATTGCATGTAGAAGTCAATGATTTTGTCGTTGAGGTACTCGTTGGTGGCGAGGCAGGCATAGTCGTTTATGCTGATCGTGATACCTCCCGGACCTGGTGGGTATGTGAAGAGATGATTTTGATATTCTTTATCGTCGTCGTCGCTAGATAGCTCGATGGCCACTGCGACAGTCGTCGGCGAATCGGTTGTCGGCGATTGTCCTGGCTGCTGTGGGTGCGCTTGCTCGCAAGCTGCGTCGGCCGTTATGGTTGGGTGCTTTTGCCCAGTTGGCCTGATAGAGGTTTCTAGTAGTGACTCTGGGGCCATACTAATGGGTCTGGCATGGACATGTGGGGTGCTTTGGTTCACCTGAATGTTTCCGCAGTGTATTATGGCTGGTTTGGTTGGCTGCCTTGAGTGCTTTTTGCTGCAATGGTGTCTGCGTTTATGATGTCGCGGCTTCGGTGACGTTGCGTCGAACCGAGGGGCGCGTTTGCTTCGTCCTTCTCCTGTGTTCGCCTGCTTGGTCGAACCTTGCTCGTGTGGGTGGTCCATTTGGCTGCAAGTGATTTCACTTCACGTCAGGTGTTTTAATAAAAACAGTTTGGTGAGATCGCTGCTGGTTGGTTTTCCAAAACACGATGTTGAACTCTTTGTTTGAAATTTCACTTTGAAAGTTTACTGTTTATTGCTTTCTGGTGGCTAATTGCGTTGCTGCACTTGAAACGGCTCAGATCACAATGACTGTATTTGATTTGAATTTTACATCAAAGCTCTGAGTCTGTTTCGCTGGGGTGTTGCCAGTATGCATTTTTTTTCTCGTTGTATGAAATAAGAGAAGGGGTGTTTCCAACGATGCTGTTGTGTTTGACGCTGATTGACGGTTTGATGGGTAAATGTCACCTGTTGACCATATTTTAACTGTGAGGTCGTCTGTAGCGGTTGACCTTTGCTGAACGTTTGTGGCCAATTTGAGTTTGGCGTTTGCTGTGTAGTGGGCATTGTTTGTTGCGTCATTTTTTTGGTTGACGAATTTTTGTGACGGTCGCATTTTGGTGTGGCGATCGTGATTTACGGTATTTTATGCTTGCTGCAGGTGTGTCCTGTAGGTGGACGGTGGCTGGCGTTGCTTCTGTGCACTTGATGGCCAGTTGAAGAGTGGCAAAATCTTGACTTGTGCCCCTTGAAGATTTTCTCTTTTTGATGGCTATGCGGTTGGCATGATTGTAACCATATCTTGTTGATGGCAGGGACATGTGGTGTGATGGCCTAGTGTGATGAACCGTGACGTCACACTTCCTGCTGTGCTGTGACATCTTGATGGCACTGTGCGTGGCCATGATGATGGGGTTTTCCGTATTTGTAGTAAATTGCCTTGTGTGTTTGGTGTTACTACGTTGCCTTTCGTATGATGCTTTATGGTGACCTGGCTGCAGGTGCACGTAGCTGTCGTTTCAGGTAGTTGGGGTAGTTTTTAGTGCAGATACGTGCTGCAGGTCCCAGTTGGTATCGCAGATGGTGCTGCGGGTCTCTTTTGATGGCGCAGGCGGTGCTGCGGTTGCACTTTGTGATGCAGGATCTGTGAAGCGATGCGGCTTGGGTGCAGTCGTTGCTGTGTAATGACCAATTGATGACGCAGTTGGTTTGCGGCTTCCAGTTGTTTTGACGCGGATTAGGGTCGCGGTGGCTTCCATTTGTTGACGCGGATTAGGGCCGCGTGGCTTCCAGTTGTTGACGCGGATTAGGGCCGCGGTAGCTTCCAGTTGTTGACGCGGGTTAGGGCCGCGGTGACTTCCAGTTGTTGACGCGGATTAGGGCCGCGGTGACTTCCAGTTGTTGACGCGGATTAGGGCCGCGGGACTTCCAGTTGTTGACGCGGATTAGGGCCGCGGGACTTCCAGTTGTTGACGCGGATTAGGGCCGCGGTAGCTTCCAGTTGTTGACGCGGACTAGGGCCGCGGTAGCTTCCAGTTGTTGACGCGGATTAGGGCCGCGGTGGCTTCCAGTTGTTGACGCGGATTAGACTGCGGTGCTTAAAACATGTAGACTTATGAGGAAATGTAGCGGGATTCGTTGTCGGAGAAAAACTTCTATATCTCGCTGATGTGTACTGTTTTATGCCGCGATTCCTGTGGTCGCTTCACTTCTATGATGACCGGAGATGTGAAATGTACCACTTCGTAGGGTCCGTTGTATTTCTGGGCCAGTTTTGCTGCGAAATTATCAGCGGCTTTTGAAAGGTGGTGTTGCTGGACCAGTACCAGGTCACCGATGTTGAGTTTCCAGTTCCGTCGCCGCAGGTTATAATGTCGGGCTTGATCCTGCGATGCTCGTTCAAGATTCTGCCTCACTATTCGGAAAATTTCCTGCATACGTTTCGCCTTTTCATCTGGTGTTTGTACTTCGCACCCGGTGCCTAGGGTGTGTTCATCGAAGACGACATTTGGTAGTCTCGGTTCCCGACCCTGAGTGAGGTATGCCGGGCTGTAGCCTGTGGACTCCTGGATCCCTGAGATTATTGCCAACGTGAGCTCAGGCCAGAGCTTATCCCAGTCTCGCTGCTCTTGGTGGGTGAACTGAGAGATCATCGTCTTGATGGTGCGATTGGCCCTCTCTGTAGGGTTCTCTTGGGGCGTGTATGGTGCCGTGTACTGGTGCTTGACTCCCAATGCTTGCAAAAATTCCTTAAACTTCTTGCTGGTGAATTGTGCCCCATTGTCCGTGACCAGGATCTTTGGTACTCCAAATCGGCTGATGATGCGCTCGCGCAGGGCTACTATGAGTGTCTCTGTTGTCGCTTTCCGCATCGATATCAGCTCCGTCCATTTCGAGAACTTATCGAAAAGTACTAGGAGCATGTTGTTACCGCTTTTGGACCTGGGGAGGGGTCCCACGAAGTCGGCGCAAACGATATTCCAGGGATCCTCCGGTAACTGTGACAGCATCTGCCCAGCGGGTGCTTGCTGGCTGGGCTTGAATTTTTGACAATTCTCGCAGCTGCGCACGTATTTGCTTACATCCCTGAACATGGCGGGCCAGTAATAACGATTGGCTACCCGACCGATGGTCTTCCTGATGCCCAGATGACCGGCTGTGGGTGCGTCATGGCACTCATGTAGTACTCTTTTGCGTAACGGCCTCGGTACGCATAGCTTCCAGGGGGCACTGTCTTCATCGCTCACTTGTCGTGGTATGTGGCGGTACAACTTCTCGCCGTCAATGAGATAGTCTGCAAACTTGGCTGGGTCTTCTCTTACTTCCCGTATTTTTTTCTGTAGCCAAGAGCAGGCTTGATCCTGTGCCTCTTCTGTGCTGATCTGCATCAGTGCTTCCTGGGGCTGCCGTGAGAGAGCATCGGCGATGACATTCAATTTTCCTTGCGGTATTGCACGTCGAAACTGAACTGCTGCAGTTCGAGGGCCCATCTTGCTATCCGGCCGGACGGACTCTGTATGGAGTTGAGCCACTTCAGCGACAAGTGGTCAGTGATCACCGTGAACTGGTACCCCTCTAGGTACGGCCGCATCTTCCGTATGCCCCATATGATGGCTAGGCATTCCTTCTCGGTAGGTGAGTAATTCTTCTCAGCGGCGTTAAGGTGGCGACTTGCATATGCGATGACACGTTCATGGCCGTCGATATCCTGGGTGAGCACCGCACCTACGCCGTAATCGCTGGCGTCAGTTTGTAAGGTGAATTTCTGTGAGAAATCTGGGCAGGTGAGGATGGGTGCCTCCGTTAATTTTGTCTTCAGTAGGTCGAATGCCTGTTGCTGCTCCTGGCCCCACTTCCAATGCTTACCCTTCTTGAGGAGGGCGGTGAGTGGCATCACAATTTTCGCGAAGTCGGGTACGAACCTCCTGTACCATGAGGAAATACCTAGGCAGCGCCGTACCTCGCGCAGGTTGCTGGGCGGTGGTAACTTTTGGATGGCGGTGATTTTATCGGGGTCCGTGTGGATTCCCTGGTCACTAACTACATGGCCCAGATATTTGAGCTCCTTCTCGAAAAACTTGCATTTGTCCTTATTTATCTTGAGGTTTGCTGCCCTGAGTCTACGGAAAACTTCGCGCAGGTTTGCTTTATGCTCCTCCAGCGAATTTCCGGTGACAACGATGTCGTCGAGGTAGGCGAAAGCGTGTGGCTCCATTTCGGGTCCTATAGCCTGGTCTAATGCTCTCTGAAAAGTGGCGGGAGCGGAATGTAGACCGAACGGCATGACCTTCCATTGAAATAGGCCTCTTCCTGGTACCGTGAAAGTGGTGTAGGGCCTGCTGTTTTCCTCGACTGCGGTCTGCCAGTATCCGTTTTTCAAATCCAGGCTGCTTATAAATTTTGCGTTTCGCAGTCGGTCGAGGATGTGATGAATACGAGGCAGCGGATACGCGTCAGGGATGGACTTGGCGTTAAGTTGCCGATAGTCCACACACAGCCGCCAGGCTCCGGTCTTTTTCTTGACCAGCACTATGGGCGCGCTGTGGGGACTTCGTGATGGCTCGATACATCCCTGCTTGAGTAGTTCGTCTACTTCTTCGTTGATGATTTTCTGCATCGCTGGATTTTTGGAGAAGTACCTTTGTTTTATGGGCTGTTCGTCGCGCATCGTAATGCGATGGGTGGTGATATTCGACACTCCGGACAGCCTGTCGAACTTCCTGAGCTCGCCGTCGAGGAATGCTGTGATCTCGGCTTGTTGGGCTGAACTCAGCGTTGCGCGCGCAGGTGTCACGGTGGTTATCGATGAATTCGCTGGCTTCGACGTTGGGCCTGGCGTTGGGGGTAGCGATGTATTTCTGTCGTTGCCGCATTGCAATTGTGGGCGGGTGGAGGCTGGATTGTTTCCACAGCCTTGTTGGCTGACTGGTATTGTAGGTGTCGTGGGCGAACCGGCTCGTGTGAGCCGTCTGTGTGTGACGGGAGGCGTAGCCCCGCTGTCCAGTTGTGTGACGGTGGGTTTGGTGATGTTAATGCCTGGTTAGGATGCGGTTGGAGCGTTAACTTACTATCGTTTGATGGTGCGTTTACTGCGGGTATTTTTGCGGCAGGTGGTGTTTCATTTCGCCTGACCAGATTAACCCGGACCGGAGCGGTGGATGGTGCTGATGCTGACACAAGCCGTGTGTGATCGAGGGTGAGGGTGAGGCCCCGATGTTAAGCGTGGTGCTCACCTGATGAAGAAAATCTATCCCCAGGATGAGGTCGTCGAACGTTTCTTTCATAAGGAGTAGGGACACTGTATGTCGCTTGGTGCCCCAAAAAATTATGGTTTCCACCTCTTGCGTGATCGTCTGGTGGGTACCATCTGCGAACCGAACGGATACGTTGGTTGCCTTTAGCTTGGCTAGCGGTACGAGTTTCTGGACAGCCTGCTCGTTAATGAAGCTACGCGAGGCGCCAGTATCCACCATGGCGCCCATCTGTACGCCTCCTATCAGGACGGAGGCTAGTATGCGGTTTGCTGCGGTTGGCACTGATGATCCTTCTGCTGGCCTGTATTATCCTGCACATACGCGGTAAGGAGGTACTCGGCGTCCAGGCCTGGGTATGGGGGTCCTGGTCGCCTGGCGCTCAGTGCCCTCCTACTCATTTTGCTGGGGGACAACCTTATTTGTTTATTATTTTTCTGGACCATGGCGATTATACTTAGTGGTTCGAACGACGAGTGTGATGGTTTTGGTATGACCAATGTAGTAGCCAACTTGTGTGAGGAGGCGTCTCGCTATCTTTGATTTGCGTAATGACGATTATACTTCAGCAATTTAGTCAGGCGGTTCCGGTGTGACTAATCGTGGGGTCGGTCAACGAGTTGATGACCGAGAGTGAACCTTGAGGCTGCTGTTGGCTTAGAGTTGATTGTGCTTGCTGTAGTAGAGGAAAAATGCTTTGGCGTGTTGAGATGGTTCTCGTTTTGTTGGAACCTCGTGTTCGGCGTGTCAACTTGATGAGTGTAGCGTAATGATTTTCTACTTAGAATTCGTTTGATTAAAGATGATTTGTTGAATGACGAGTTGCAGCATCCCGCTATCTTTTATTTTAGTTAAAGTTGATTAAAAATTTGTATGATGTGTAGCATCCCGCTATCTTTTATTTTTTAAAATTTTTTTTGTTAAAGTTGATTAAAAATGTTTGATGATGATGTGTAGCATCCCGCTATCTTTTATTTTAATTTTTTGGTTAAAGTTGATTAAAAATGTTTGATGATGATATGTAGCATCCCGCTATCTTTTATTTTAATTTTGTTAAAGTTGATTAGAATGTTGTGTGATGGTTTGTAGCATCCCGCTATCTTTTATTTTAGTTTTGTTAAAGTTGATTAGAATGTTGTGTGATGGTTTGTAGCATCCCGCTATCTTTTATTTTAATTTTTGGTTATAGATGATTATGTACGTTGTACGATGATAACTTTTCTTCGTTGCAGTTGGTTATACTCGGGTGTGTCACACGAGTTCGACGAAATGTTTCTGATGAAGTTTTGGAGCTTTGAGCTCGCTGCGTCTTCCTCAGAAGTGTCTTTGTGTGTCCGTCTTAAGACGGTTGATGAGGATCACGTTTGTGGCCTTCGTTTTGTGTGAAGGCTGGTGGTCGTGGGTTTTCTTCTTGGACTCTGCTTGCGTAGTGTTTTCTTGCAGAGTCCCTGCTCGGGCGCCACTTGTAACGAACCTCCGGCGCTACAACGCTTTCCAGCCAGGGTAATGCTCAGCGGCTGTCCGGGGTTCTTTCCAAGAATTAGGGTTGGAGGTTTTTGGTGGTGGTCCGCTCGCACTCCTTCTTTAAGGGAGCACTATTCGGCGCGGATCGTAGGCGTGGACTATGGTTCACTTGGTGACTGGCGATGATGTTGGTGGTCGGTCCGGTCATGTTGAATTGTCCTCGTCCGATTTGGTCAAAGGAGAGGAGTTCGGTGGTGGGGTTGGCGAGAGTGCAGTTTTGCACAGGGATTCGAGTGAGGTATTCTCGTATAGAGATGGGATGGTGCGTGCCAGAATTCGCAGAGATTCGTAGGACGCAACCTTCAAGTTCGAAGTTCTGGTCAGCGCAATGGGTAGGATTAGGATTGAGGAGGTGTGTGTGAAACAAAGTTCGCAGAGATTTGCAGGACGCAACCTTCAAAATCGATGCTTTGTTCCAGCGCACGGGCTAAGGTTAGGTTTAGGTGTGTGTGAAACAAAGTTCGCAGAGGTTTGCAGGACGCAACCTTCAAATTCGAAGCTTTGTTTCAGCGCTCGGGCTAGGATTTGGATATGGTGGGTATATGTGAGTGACAGAGTTCGCAGAGATTTGCAGGACGCAACCTTCAAATTCGAAGCTCTGTTACAACACGAAGGTCAATTTGGGATATCTTACGGAGTGGCTTCGTAGAGAGCCGGATGTGTGCGTGACAGAAATCGCAGAGGTTTGCAGGACGCAACCTTCAAAATCGATGTTCTGGTCAGCGCAATGGTCAGGATTAGGATTGGGAATGATTGGATACCTTACCGTCTTGGTGTCGGTTGTCCGTCCGACCTGTTTTCCTGAATAGTTAACTAATACTTGACTATTTCCAGCTCTTAATTAAAAAGACGACTGCTCCACTTGATGTCTCTCACAAGAATCATTTATTTCAAAATTCAAAATGACTAACTAGTGGCCGGCACCAGCGTCGTGTTACTAATACATATTTTTGCTATTGAGATAGCCATACATGTTTCGGTTGCCCGAGGGAGCAACAAAATAAAGAGAATAATTCATACTTTAACTTATCAGCTATGTTAGTGTGTGTGTTGCTATTTTTAAGGGGAAAACTTATTATATACTTAGAATAGATGATACAGGGTGATGTATCTTAATTTGTAAATTCAACTGTTGAATACTTTGACGTTAATTTTAATTCATAATATGTATTGATAGTTTATGTGTAATATCACACATGTATACTTTAAGGTATTTAGTAAAAAATGAGTTAACTAATGTTAGTTTAAGACTCTTAAGAATAATAAAAATTATTTGATAACAAATATTATATGTTTTGTTTTGGCTGTACTTGCGTAGCAGCCAACTTAAAATGCATTCTTATGTATAATGAAATACCGTACATGGCGTGATGCGGCGGGACTTAATGCAGCTGCTTGTTGCGTCTGCCTGTATTGGGGCATCTCTTTGCTATCGCCGGTCGTCATGCCGGTTATGTCGACTTGTGCCGTAACTTGTTGTTGTTGCTACTATTGGCTTGTGCCGTAGCTGTTGTCTTGTGTAGTAGGTGCTGTAGTTGATGTTGGTGTTGTTGTTGTTGTTGTAGTTGTTGACTCATCGTTTGTGTAGCTGTTGGCTATTGTTGTTTGTTAAGCGGCCGGTTCTATTGCCGCCGCTTATATTAAGGGCCGTTTGCGGTGGGGCCATTTGTTGCAAGGCCGATTTTAGTGAGGCCGTTTATGGTGAGGGCCGGCTGCGCGGGCCGCATAAAACGAACTCCTAAATGTGAGGGCCGGTTTTGACAGTCGTCAAAAGGGGTCCTTACAAGATCTAGCTAAAATTATACTCTGATAATGCAACAAATTTCGTCGATGCAAAAAATCAATTAACTGAATTGCATCTAGCTATTTTTTCTAACTCTTCTCAAGAAAATATCATCAAATCATGCAGTGACAAAGACATCGAATTTAATTTCATTCCGCCTAAGGCCCCACATTTTGGTGGCCTCTGGGAAGCAGCAGGCAAATCTGCTAAGTATCATTTATATCGAAGTGTCTCAACTGTTTCTCTTACTCCTATATGACCTATACATGAAACGACCTATACATGAACTAGCTCTATTATTCACCGAAGAAGAGACAGAAAAAATGGACAACAAGTACACTGACAAAGAATCAAAAGCGGAAAAATTCACATCAACATGGAGATATACCAAAACCGAACATGGAGATATACCAAAAGTCAGCGTTAAACGGTTTTTCTCTCTCTGTAATATTAGTTGCAATTCTGATGTTGCCATTAGCAATGAGTTCTCCAATTCATGTATCAAAATTTCGTATCAAGCCTGGTATTTACTTCAAAGGAATGGGCACTGCACAACTATCAACAGGCATCTGGAAAATTATCGTTTACTGTGACTTAGCACCGTTTCATTACCAAATTATATCACTATGAGACGGAATTGTAACCTTCAGAAAACTCTGTTTACACCCAACATCTGACATCTCATGCAGTTCACTCATAGATTATTTCGAAGTTGCTCGTAACAACCTACACCAGAAGGAAACTTTATTGTCATCAAGTCGGCCCAAAAGAGGTGTGTTTAATATCATCGGGAACGTTGCTCACACTTAGTTTAGTGTTTGAAGTAATGAGTGAGGATTGGATGCCAGTGAAATGGTGAAGCAAGAGATTTATCTATAAATGAATTACTCAAATCAAGTTAATTTGAGTTGAGCGAAATGAAAGAAGTGGGTATAAGTTTTAGTTTTCTGAAACAATGGATTTATTGACAAAGATTTGTGAAAGAACTTACTCAGGATGTGGTTGCTCGAAAAGTGAACGAGTACCAATCTTGATACAAGAAAGGAAGTTAACAATTATTAAATATAAGCAACTTTGACATATTTATTTTATTTATGTATTTCACCAAGCAAGGCAATTTACTAATTCTATTTACTTTTTTTTTTTTTTTTTACTTACATATTATTTAAATTAATTTCAAAAGAATACTTAAACTACGCTAATATATCTTAAGTACTACTTTTAGGGGATGACGGAGGGGGACTAGACCAAAAAGCATAACTCTGTAGGGAGCAGTGCTTGAAAAGGACAAATTATTCCGAGTCTATGAGTGACTTTGAGAGGGATCGCTTAAATGTGGATTTTGGTATGGATGGTGAATAGTGCTCGCTAATATTATTAAAAATTCTACAGCACCTACTAATGGGTTCATTATTTGCGTAAATAGTGTGGTGAATATATTAATTTAGGAGCCGCGTATGCCTAGTACGTCTAATTGGGTCATTTAGTGTAATTTTGCTGGAGATATATTCGCTATCAATAGCTCCGTTAATAACATCAAATGTGAAACATGAACTCAGTAAAGTTCTTCTTGATAATAGAGGCATCAGAGAGAGGAGCCTGAGTCTTTGTTCATACGGTGGCAAGTTGTTATAGTCACGGGGGTTAAAGATATCTATTAACGCAAAAAGCAGGAATTGTTTTTGAATGGATTCAATTTTGTCGCTATGAGATTCAAAGGCTGGATTCCAAATGATGCAAGCATATTCAAGAAGTGGTCGCACTAAGGTACAGTATAACGTTTTGGTTACCCACACATTTTGGAATTCTTTAGCACGTCTTTTTATAAATCCCAGCTGTTTATTTGCCCTCGATAAGACTTTATCAAAATGTAGATTAAATCTCAGCTTATTATCTAGGACAACTCCAAGGTCTACAATATGGTTGGTTCTGCTTAGAACAATATTATTAAGGAGGTAACTGCATTCTGGTATCAAGTTCTTACGGGAAAAACTTATCACGCAACATTTCTAAACATTTAAGTGAAGTTTGTTTTGATTACACCATTGCTCAAGTGACAGCAGTTTCGATTGTAGGAAAGTTACATCAACTTCTGATTTAATGATCTTATATATTTTAAGGTCATCTGCGTACATAAGATGGGGAATGTCACAAAGAGTAATAGATAAATCTGAAATGAAAATGTTGAAAAGTATTGGGCCAAGATGACTACCTTGTGGTACACCAGAGGTGACCGGTATATCATTTGAAAAAATGCCTTGAAATTTAACAAACTGGGATCGTTCACAGAGGTAGGATTTGATCCAATTGAGTAATAAACCGGAAAAGCCAAATTTTTCTAACTTCAAAATTAAGATATTATGGTCGACACGGTCAAATGCTTTACTGAAGTCTGTGTAAACTGCATCTACTTGGCGTCCTTTTTCCATTTGATTTAACACATCGGAGACCATGATCATTAGGTTAGTGGTGGTCGATCGGCCTTTCCGAAACCCATGTTGCTGCTCGTTTAAGCGGGGATTAATAAGACTCGTCAGCTTATCACATATTATCTTTTCAAATAATTTTGGTATAGCTGACAAGATGGCAATGCCTCTGTAATTTTCAACAGACCTTTTATCGCCACTTTTATATATAGGTGTCAAATGGGAGATTTTCCAGTAGGATGGAAAAACACCTAAGGATAAGGATTTGTTGAAAAGTATAAATAAGGGAATGGCAAGATTGTTTATACATTGAACTAACAAACTTGGTGGTATGAGGTCTGGTCCAGGTCCTTTGTTTGAATCAAGTTCCATGATAGCATTAACAATTTCATCCAGCGTCAGACTGATATTGTTTAAAATGTCTGTCGCATTAGGAGAGGGGGAGGAATAGAGAGTCTGGGTTGTGGGAGCACAGAAAACTTCTCTAAAGTGATTTGCAAAAAGATTACAGATATCTTGGAGGTTGGAAGAAATTGTATTGCCTTTAAACATAGATGAGGGGTATCCAGCTGATTTACGTTTGACATTAACGAAATCAAAAAATTTTTTAGGATCTCTAAGAATTTTTTCTCCAATAAGGTTGGTATAAGTTCTATAAGCATCATTTGATTTTATAGAGAACTCATTGTAGAGCTCTTCGTATCTCATTTTGATTTCATCGCTTACATTTACGCCTTTCTTAATGAATTTGTATAGCTTGTTTCTTTGGTTTCTTATATGTCTGAGACTTTGGTCAAGCCATGGTTCTGAAAGTTTGTTTTTTTTTCTTTATCTTAGGCACAAATTTTTCAATACTTGTGAAAAGGCGTTGGTAGAAAAGTGAAATAGCACTATCTATTTCCAAATTTAATAGATCGTTCCAGTTATAGGCATTCAAATCAATTTTTATACTGTCATAATCGGCATTAAGAAAGTCGAACACAATTGTGTTATTAAATGAGGTGTTAAAAGACATGTTGTTACTAGGAAATTCTACAGTTAAAGCAGTGTGGTGGAGTGTATCAGAAAATAAGTGTTCAGCCTGAGTAGTTGCAGTAATCTTTATTTCATCATACGAATTAGCAAAGACTAAATCCAACCAGTTGCCGTTCCGATTTGGGGTTGGATTAACTTGTTGTAGGTCATTGCTATAAAAGGTACTAAGTAAATTAAAGTCTATCGAGCTTGAAAGGTTAACCGGAAGAAGATAATTGTCATTTTCATCGACGATAAATGAGATATTTGGACGATTGAAGTCTCCAAAAATTATAACTTTATCTTCCTCATTTAAGGTTGCGGTTAACGATTGGACTGTTTCACATAAATCGTTGTATGTTTTTTCTATAGAACAGGGGGGAATGTAGACGACAACAATGTAAATAAAAATATTGGTCCCTGAGCGAACTTTGATGATACGGTGTTCAAAGAGTGTGTGAGAGGTTGTTGCAACAAGCTCGTTTACTAAAGAGTTATGAGTTGCAATCATAACACCACCCCCACGGGAGAGACCTGTGTGGCCAAAGTCCCGATCATTTCGATAAACTGTCCAATTGCTGTCAAGAATCTCTTCGTTTTTGAAAGTATCGTTTAACCATGTTTCGGTGAAAACTAGTACTTGGAAGAGGCAAGATTTCGCGTCAACAAAGAGTTTATTAAGTTTTCCTCGCATACCGCCACAATTGTGGTAAAATATGCGAAGAGCAGTCGTTGACGGGGAATCACTAATTGGGCTGCGATTAGGGTTTTGATTATGTTCACTACGCTGGTTAGGAATAATATTGTTGTTGCTCTTTACGGGTCTTTTGAAGATAAGAGATATGTTTTGACCTTACATGAGCACCATATGTGTCAAGGTCTTCTTTGACTTGTTGACTTGTCAAGCCAAGTTGCACGTGGAAACTGGTGAACAAATGGCGTAATTCATTGACATCGGTAGGTAAGCCTTCTTGCTGAATCAAGACTTTGAGGTGTGTCTTGGTTTTGCCTTCTATACAAGTAGAGACAGGTGCCTAATGCTTGGTTTTCACTATGTCATTTTTATGACAACACAAAAGTTTATCACCTAAAATATTACCCTAATAAAACTCTAGAACATTTTCTGCATAGATACATTTAATAATTTAATTGTTTTTAATTTTTCAAGATTGCCAAAGTTAGAAAAAATGTCTACATGTTGTTATTTTCAGTTTGATTGACAACAACTGACCACTGAAAATGACATAGTGAAAACCAAGCATTATACATGTAAGCCAGGTAGAGGCGCACATTGTTGTAGACACTGATCTCTCTAAGACGAGATAGGGCATATCTGCTCTCGGTGTCAACACAAGAGTTCGAAGTTAGTCGATGAAAGAAGTGGAACTACCAGGTTGATTAGGGGCTCCACTTGTGATTGGAACAGAAGGAGGTGGGTTTAAAGTATGTGAATATACAAAGTTAGGATATAGTGTCTGGAGCATATTGCTCTCATTTTTGTTTGCTGGTGTGACCTGGTGTGAATTAGGATTAAGATTAAATGAGACCCGTTTTGGGTGAGAGTGCTGAAGTGTGGGATTTGCCTGATTCGAGTTAGAAGATTTTGTTGTTATGCTTTGAATGGGCTGCGGAGTGAAGATTGGAAAGATATTAGTTTTAAGTTTCCAATTGGGATCAGATTTAGAATGTGAATTGGGTAAATTTCTATCCGAGGGTGTGTAGTTTGGATCAGACGAGGTAGGATTTTGTTTATGTGGAGTTTTAATACAATGCGACTTATAATACAAGTTAGAGTTAGAATTATTAGCCTTATTTCTAGCAGTATGTATATGAGAATTAGACTTAGAGTTAAATCTAGAATTAAAATTAGTATTATAAGAAATAGAACTAGAGTTAGACTTAGTGTTAGAGGTTTTAAGCAGCGTCCTAGGTGTATCACTCCATATTGAAACTTCAGCCTTGCCGCCATCTAGACTGAATGTGTGAGAAAATAGCCAGGCAAATTTTGTTGGAATGTTAAATTTGAAATTTCTGCATTTTTTTTTTGCGGTTTATGTAAGTTTTCGCGCAGTCATCATTTGGAATCACAATGCCGTACTTATTCTTGAATAGCTTGCAGACCCAGGATACACTTGTTCTTAAAGGCAGACTCTTAATGAATAGTGCTGTTTAATCAATAGCATTCCCACTGGCTAGCTTTTTATTCTATTTTCCCAATCAGCTAGTGTCCATGTTGTTCCAAAGTGGTGAACCAATTTACGAGGTGCAGCAACTGGGCTTAGATCAGTTTAGTTCGTGATTGTTTTACAGGGAGATGTAGGCGATGAAGGAGAAGACAGGGCTGGTGAATGCAAGAGAGATGTAAAAGAACGGCAAGGATTTGTTGTGTCAGATGTTTCCAGTATTTCTTCTAGAATTGATTGCTGGTGAAAAGATGATTGTGATTGCTCCTGAATTTTTTCAGAAACGCATTCAATATTACATGAAGCGTGTTTCAGCAAATCGTTAACACCTTCAAGTTCTACGCGAGTTGCCGTGACTTCGTTGCTGACTTCAGTTATTTGTTCAAATATAATTGGGAGTAGCGGTTCCTGTTGTTGTACATATGGAGTCGAGGAATTCGAGCTTTGCATCAATCCATCGATGTCGCTTCGCAGATATTTGATGTTCTCGCTAATTTGCTTACAGTCATTAGCAAGCGAGGAAGTTAGCGGCTTAATAATCGAAGTATCTTTTTTTAATTCATCCAGAGCGGTCTCGATGTCAGAGTATTTATTGTCACCAACCACTTCGATCAAACTTTTTATGATTTTGGAGATAGTTGTTATACCCAATTGGGTGGTCTTCATTGAACTCTCCAAAGCCTTATTGGCATCTTCTGTTATTTGAGCAATATTGCTCAGTTGCTTAGAAGTTTTAATAAAAAGTTTTTTGTTTTCCGATTGTGATGTGGCGAAGGACTCACTTAAACATTTAATCGCTAGCATTAAATGTGAGACAGATATTTGCCTGCATTCATCGCAGAAAAACAGGAAGTTGGTAGAGTATTCCTTTAAGTAGAGAAGGCTCCTCTTAGGCAAGCCAATGCAACCACCATGAAAAAATTTGTTGCAGATCCCATTGCAGGTAACTATTGGTTCACTTTTGCCATCAATTGTGCAATTATTATTTCCACTCGACATTTTTATAATTGTTTGTATTTTAATACAACGAACTATTGACACAGTTTAATTTATTTGTATGTGCACTGTTTATTGTTTTTTAATGCTAAATTGCAATATTCGCACTTTTTAAATGTTCAGTTATTTTCGACAAAGTGCAATGATCGCAGTTTTACGCGGCACACTTATTATCACAGCAATATAGCAACGCGTTGTTGAGGCAGGGGAGTAATTTATTTGTATGTGCACTGTTTATTGTTTTTTAATGCTAAATTAACGCGACAGGAAATGGATAAATTGTAGTTTGTAAAGACGAACGTGAAGCGCCATCTAGGTTTCAATATAACTTTATCGTGTGTATAAATTAAATGAAAGCTTAGCTTAAATATAAATATAATGTAAAATGTTCACCTAAACATTCCGCCCGCTTGCAGTACGGCTGCAATAAGATTTATATATAGATACAATTGTCAAAGAAATGTATGAAATATTTATGCAATTAAAATATATTAATTCAAATAGGTAATTCAAATTTTGTAGATAATATTATAGACTCGTGATAAGATGAGAAATGAATATAATTAGATGTATAGTATTTTCTAAGTATAAGGAATAATATACATTTTATAAAAAATATAAGTAAAAGATGTGCATTTGCATATAATTTCAATAATTCAATATAATAGTACGTGCGTGCATATACGTGGAAGGAACAATTAACAGAATTTGAAATTTTAAAGGCACCAGGACCGGAAAGAGTAAACCCAAACACTGTGTTTTGAGCGATTTGTAGGCCGCCTGTGCTTTTTTCACAAAATGCGTGGAATTGGATGTTATATTCTGGAGAGTATAGTATCCATATTGGAATATGGATTTCATTAATGTGTGGATAATTGGATGTGAAAGTTTGCCACTTCTTCAGGCACTTGAATAGGAGTTCATCGCGTGATCGCAATGAGGTATGGATGTCATGAGCTCCAGCAAGCACATCATTAACGTACATGCTGTTTCGAAGAATCTTGCTTGCAAAGTGAAAAGTTTTTCAACACCATCTTCTAGTTGGAGAAGCGTACGGATGGCAACAAATGGAGAACAAGTAACTCCAAATGTTCCAGTTTTGAGTTCAAAAACGCAAACCATTTTGTTTGAAGATTCTAATATATTGAGATTGGATTGAAGCACAGGCCTGGTGTAAAAAACATCATTGAGGCTTGTTCCATTGGATGATGGACTGGAAGCGTTGAATACGACGCGTGCTTTCATAGTGGAGTTGTCTTGTTTGATAACAGTATGATGAGACAAAGAGTGATGATTTGGAGCATATTCATTTTCCGGTTTCGGAACTGCATGGATATGTCTAAGTTCTAGATAGTCACAAACAACGTCATTATATTGAGGTTTAAAAGTATAATTTTTTAATAATCAAGCTTTATTTAGAAGAAATTGCCCATGTGAAATTGATGTTGAATGACTTAGCTTAAGGGTCTCTAGATACCCTTTTTTGAATGGTAATTGGACAACATAACGATCATCGTTGTTTTGTTTTGTTGGTTGAACATACAATTCTTCACAAAAACGATCAGCTTGATCGAGGAATTGTTTCTTCGGAAGGTCCTCTACCTCACAAAATCGAGAAAGTGTCTTGTCTAGTGACGCTTTATTGTGGTATGACACGCATGTTGAAAATGAAGAAATATATGTATTGGATACAGGCCTAGTTAATGTCCAACCAAATATGGTCTCCTGGCCTAATAAGGTACCAAAAATATTATGTTTTATTCCATCTAATAGAATAAGTGGAAGAAGATCACCGCCAATCAGCAGATCAACCTGAGTGCTTTTAAAGAACTGTGAGTCTGCGAGCTGTATGCTAGGAAGATTACTAAAAACTGAAGGATCTATAGGAAATGTCGGAAGATTTCCTGTGAGTTGCGGTAGAACTAAAGCACTAGCTTCAATGTGAATTGTAGTATTAATTGGTGAGCTTGAGACAAATGAACATATCTTGTTAACTCTGGCTGAAGTAGTATTATTAAGACCTGAAATCTGTGCTTGTATTGAAGAAGTTGGAAGTTTAAGTAGCCTTAACAATCGTTCAGAAATAAAAGTTCCTTCTGAACCAGTATCAATGAGGGCTCGAGCAGTAAAAGTACCACCTAGATGGCATGTATGAACCATCGCGGTACCTAAAAGAACGCCTTTGGAATCAGTAGAGAAACATGTTTGAATATTATCAATAGGCATAAAAGAGTTAGTGGACTTTATTGAATGAAAGTTGGGCTGCTGCACGCCTGAAGTTATACTGGAATTATTTTTCGTAGTATTAAGATTTTCAGAAGGTGAAGCTTTGTTGGTTGGACTTGGATTGTTACGATGTAAAAGCGTATGATGTCGCTTGTTACAGGTATAACAATTATATGAACTTTTGCAATCTTTGATACTATGGCCACGAGCAAAGCATTTATGCAAAGTTTATGTTTCTTTATGAAATTTGTTCTTTCTTCGACATTGAAGTCTTGAAAACGAGCACATTGACGAATGGAAATGGAAATGGATGTTGCTCTTCTGGACAGAGCTTACAAAGTGAACCAGAGATCTTGGAGTGATATGTGTTCACCCTTATTGGTGGATTTGAACTTGTTAAGAGTTATAGGAGATTTCTTAGATGAGTTCTTTAAAGGATTTGAATTTCGAATAGCTGTGACCCACCATTTGTTAACGGAGCTCTTTTTACAATATCTCGAGCTTCTCCTTGAGTTTTATTGATTAAGTGGAAGCGTCTCAACTGGACTAAGCCGAGTATTATTTACGTAGATGGCTGTGAATAAGTCACGGAAAGAAGGCCACGTTAAATAATCTCCACTGAATACATCGGTATCACATGGAAGTAAGTGGAAATTGGAACTGGATGGAATATCTGGTGACCTTGAAGAGGAAGTCGACTTAGCAGATCTGTGCTGAATATTTTCAGTGAGCCGTGAAATGCACCGAACATAGTTATGATAGCAGCTCTGATATCGATTCCTTATTGTTTCGATATCGTACTAGCATTCAGTTGCCTTGTCCTTAGGTGCAGCTAGCTCCTTCGAGCATGCTTCATACGCCGACTTAACATTAGCCCAGATAGACTTCATCTCATCTTTATTGACTTCTATTGCAGCTGCTGAATATTCCGAAATATTTGCATCACTAAAACCTGCCTCAAATTCAATTAAATTATCCGAGAGACGGATAAAAGATTTCAATACACTCATAGTGATGAAAAATTTCTTCGGCTTTTTTGGTTTAAGAAAAAATCAATAAGAATTCTATAAGTCAATAAAAAACACTTTTGGAATTTGTACTCTATATGATCGATGATAGAAAAGATCAGAATGAAAAATATCGGACAGTCGATATAAACAAGATCGAATTTAAAGCAGAAATAATTCGATTTCATGTAAAATTTGAAATTGAATTTGGAGATAAAAAGATTGTAGGTAACAAATAATTTAAAACGATCGGATTCGATAACAAGATTTGATATGTATCTCAATTTAAAAACCAAAATTCAGATATCGATAACCAAGTTTTTGAAATATAAATTCACTGTAGGGTTTGGATTTACAATCCAAAATTTTTAGATTCCAGTAATATTATTCACTTTTTGAAAAAACGATGAAAAAATAAATTTCGATTTCAATAACGAAAATCGTATTCGAAAAATCAGGTTTAGGTAAGATTTGAAATTTAAATCGAAACATTCAAATTGAAAGTCGATAAAAGAAATTATTTTAATTTCAATAATCAAATTAATTGTTAGAAAAATTGATAAATGAAAAAGATTTGGATATCACTATTTATATTTAGAGTGAAAAATCGATAAGAGAAAATTCTGTGGTCAAAAGCACTAAGCGCTTAAGTCGACTTAAGACAAAACTGAGTTATTGATGCAGATGTGTTTCAAGCATATAGCTTTATAAGCACACAAAATCTGGAGCTTCTAGCATGACCCTAGCCAAAGTTATGACACAAAAACAAAAGACTCTTTCATACAATTCATATGGCGATTGAAAACTTTAACACGATATTACTCGAAACAGCAATTTTTGACTTAAGCGCTTAGTGCTTTTGACCACAGAATTATTTAATTCTTATAGCCGATATTCACAACGAAAAAACGGAAATATTTAAATATCAGCAGCAATCTTAATTATGACAAAATCGATAACGAAATAATGTGGATTTGAATATTTATTGTAAAAAAATTGATGAATGAAAGTGTTTATATTTTGACACTACATATTTGCTTTAAAATGATTATAAGCCTAAAAATGTTGATTTAAGTACAAATAATCACTGATACTTAAATAATTTATTGGCATCTGTGGAACATCCACTAGAAGAATCGATAAATAAAAACATTTTATAATGTAGCGAGAAATGTTAAATATGAAGTAATCGACAAACGAAAAGTTTTTTAAAAAAGCAAAACTGCACTATAAAAAGTTCGATTACCATAAATATTTTGTTTTTCACCACTAGTGTTCACCATGAAAATCGAAAAAGCAAAGGTTTATTTTTTTAATGTTTAACAGCTAATATGCACTTTGGAAAAATCGATAGCCAAAAATATTTGGATTTTAGAAACAAACATTCACTATTAAAAATCGATAAGTTGGAATATTTTCGCTGGTTACAACAAACTTCAGCAAATTTTTTGGAAAAAGTCGATAAATTAAAGTAGTTGGATTTCGGCAGCTTATATTCACTTTAAAAAATAGATAATAAGTTCAAGTAACGAGAAGAAATGTGTATTTCGTTCATCGAAAAATATTCAAAAAATTATGAAATAATTCAGCTATGAAATTGATGTTTATTTATATCACTGTGATAGATTTTAATTTTTCAATTTAAAATGACATAAATAATTATAATAAATTATTTTGATTGTGTATGGATGTGTGCATTTATATTTTATATGTGTTGAATTTTTATATTATGGATATTATGTGCAAATTATGTTTGTGTGTATAAACGTTTGTAGTAAGAAGAATATTTAATTTTGAATTTATATGAAATTTTGAATCATTAAAATTTAATCCTTCATGAACTAAAAAGTGTGATTAAGATTGGATATCTCGGTGGCCACTGTTCTAAAGTTCAATACACTGCACTTAGTTGTAATAAAAAACAGCTGTTCTAATGCGCTATTGTTTTTGCGTCTCTGCTTGATTGGCATGTAAACGAAATGTAAGGAAACTGACCACTAATAACTAAATCCACTGTTAACTAACAGAGATTCACCTTCAGCTTAGAACATCAAAGCAGAGAGAATATATAAACGAGAGAAGTCAAAGAAACATTAACAGAACGTTAACATAAATCCAACGATCCGAATATTAATACGGTTCGAACAATTGGTTGCCAGCGTGTGCTGCCAGCAACACAGACTCTGCCAGCAGAGGCGACGAAAATAAAAAAAACCACTACCAAATGCGAGACAAGTAACAACGAAAAACAAAACAAATACTCCAATTGAATTTTAGGAATGAATTGGAAACAAATTAATAAACACAATTTGTACTGCGCTACTTATTGGCATGTTTGTGTGTTTATGCAGAATTTGTTTTGTTCTTTACTTGACGTTGTTGTTATGCTCTATTTTATGCTTTTGATCGTGTTTCCGACATTTTTCTTGTTTGGCTGAGCTGAAACAAAAGAAATTGGCCAGTTTGTGCTGTTTCTTAACTAAGCCAAATATGAAACAAGTGAATGTCATTATGGCTTAACAAATTATTTCAATGCGCGAAATAGCGAATATATATTTTATTTATCTAAACTTATGTTATATATTTTATCTTTCAATGTATATATTTTAATATTTTGTCTATATATGTATATTTTATCCATGTTTTGTAAAATTCTAATTTATCTACAATCTTTTGGCCATGCATTTGTATGAAAAATTAAATTTTTTCGAAAATTAAAATTATGACTTTTTAAAAACGTGACGTTTACAATAAAAATCAGAATGTATACTTATGAGTACGATAGGAGTGCGCTAAATTACCGCGAGTTGATCTTTTTGTTGTAAATTGAAAAACATATGAAAATTTTTGGACTTTTTACACATTTCTCTATTTTTTGCACATAACGCCTTATTTTGTGCATAAAATTGGTATAAACTTCGTTTGTAATTGAATTTTCCCAAAAGATGAGCTATACAACATAAAAATCGGATAAAAATTATCAGAGTTTTGATATCTTAATTTACGAAATAATTTCATTTTTTTCTTATTTAGTAAAAATAAATCCAAAAAATTCAAATTTGAAAAAATTGCAACAAACTGCTATTGAAATGTTTTCTGAAACAGCATTTCATAAAAACACAAACAAATTATGTGATAACGTTGAATAACTTGGTCGTTATTAAATTTTTTACTAGAAGTGTAACATTTTGTAAATTTCGAGTTGGAGTATTTTTACCAAAAAATTTCAAAAATGCAAAATTAAAAAATTCACGGTTGGCTAAAGCATAGTCTTATGCTATTTCAGAGAAAAAAAATAACAAAAACAAAAATTCAAATAAAAAAGTTATAGCTGTTGAAACTGGATTTTTTTTTTTCAAAAATGCTCGAAGTGCCATTTTTTGTCATTTCGAACACAAAAAAATTCATAAAAAATTGATATAAATATGTTTCTTATTGAAAATGGCTTCAACAATATAAAAATAAATTTTCTGATTTTAGTTAGAAGAAATTTTGGAGTTACAGGGCTACTAACATATAAGACCCTGGTTTTAAGGCAAAAAATATTGAATTAGAAAAATATAAATACATAGTAGGTAATATACCTACTATATTAATTATAGTAAATTTTTGTAATTAAGTATGATCTATTCTTTGATTTTACATTATTTTAATTTACAGGTATATAAATAGAATACAGAAGTAAATATAGAGTTTAAAGAATCTGTGTACCTATTAGATAAAATATTTTTCATATTGAATTAATTTGTTTAGCCAAAACGACACTCACTAATTTCATATTTGGGAAAATAAAGAAAAATCACAAATCGCAAATTTATTTCATTTCAGCTCTGCGTATCCAAACAAGAAGAATTTGAAACACGATCAAAAGCATAAAATAGAGCATAACAACGACGTCAAGTAAAGAACAAAACAAATTCTGCATAGACACACAAACATAAAATAAAATTGGTAGGTTTTTGCGGTAGTTCTAATAATTTTTGCCTTAAATATTGCCAATAAGTAGCAGTACAAATTGTGTTTATTAATTTGTTTCCAATTCATTCATAAAATTCAATTGGAGTATTTGTTTTGTTTTTCGTTGTTGCTTGTCTCGCATTTGGTAGTTGTTTTTTTTATTTTCGTCGCCTCTGCTGGCAGAGTCTGTGTTGCTGGCAGCACACGCTGGCAACCAATTGTTCGAACCGTATTAATATTCGGATCGTTGGATTTATGTTAACGTTCTGTTAATGTTTCTATGACTTCTCCCGTTTATATATTCTCTCTGATCAAAGCAACAGTTTAAGAAGAACTGTTAAAAAAGCACTGAAAATTATACTTTTCTGTTAACTTGTACAGATAGGTTCTGGTATCGGCTAAGCATAATATGAGCATTTCAATGGCGCGTAACCGATCGTGTCGAGATGAGAGTGCTGAACTGCGATCGTTCTCAAACCCAAAATGGATGCACACAATTTTTTATCCAATAATTTATTTTGTGATGATTTTTAACAGTTTTCATGATTTTTCTCTTAGATGAAATAATCTTTTAATGAATAAAGTTTCAGAGACAGGAATTTATAGCGATTTTTAAACAAGAAATATGATGTTTACATACCGCACTTACTAACACGATCGCTCTTTTTGAAATGTTAATATGTATGTATGTATGTACATATATTTATTCTATATGTTAATGAAGAAAAAAAATAACTCCCGTTGTTCGCGCTTCGGTAAATCTTTTTTTTTAACTTATTTAAGCTATTTTAACTAATGTTAACAAACTTTTGCTTTTAAATTATGATTTTTTAATGAAATTAGGCACTTTTAACTACTTTTAAGTATTTGATTTGATCGCGTCTCTTACGGAAATGTATCGAAACACTACTTTTTGAAGAGATAATAAAGGCGTTTCTTCTTGTTAACGCAATGCACTTGTACTAATATATGAACATAAGAAATCATGCAAACGCACCTGATTCTGATGAGAACGATGATGATGGTGAAATGAGTGTGAGGTGAGAAAATCCTCCTTTGGATAAGATGATCGATGTCTTTTTATTGGATGAAATGATTGATGTCTTTTTGGATGAAATGTTTCAGCTTAGAGCCAGGTATAAATCTTTTGCTTCCTAAAAAATCCGGCTCGAATTGGACCATGAAGAAATGAGTGAGGATTGGATGCCAGTGATATGGTGAAGCAAGAGATTTATCTATAAATGAATAACTCAAATCAAATTCATTTGAGTTAAGCGAAATGAAAGAAGTGGGTATAAGTTTTAGTTTCCTGAAACAATGGATTTATTGACAAAGATTTGTGGAAGAACTTACTCAGGATGTGGTTGCTCGAAAAGTGAACGAGTACCATTCTTGATACAAGAAAGGAAGTTAACAATTATTAAATATAAGCAATTTTGACATATTAAAGCGACAGGAAATGGATAAATTGTAGTTTGTAAAGACGAACGTGAAGCGCCATTTAGGTTTCAATATAACTTTATCGTAAGTATAAATTAAATGAAAGCTTAGCTTAAATATAAATATAATGTAAAATGTTCACCTAAACAGTGTTCTTGACTCAGATTATGCCGAATAAATGTCAAACACCATAAAGGAAATCGAATCAAAGGAGCAGCATCTTCTAAAGCTGCTCAAAAATCAAACATCGATCATAGATTCTACAATCAATATAATAAAACAAGATGAAGCTGATACATCCTCACGTTTAACTGAAATTCAGCGTTTAATTAACGTGGACATAAGCGAAATTGAAGACACTGCTGCACAAATACGAGTGACGCAGCAACTAATGGTTTTAATCATTTAACTTTCTATGATTATCACAGACTTGCAACATATACAAACAAAATAAATAAACATTTTAACACACACCAAGCATGCAAAAATAAGTTCACAAATCCTTACACCGAAACAGCTTGCGAAGAAAATCTTGACTATCAATGGATACCTACCCACTAACTGGGCCCCTTTCAATTGAAGACAACAACCTATTGGAGCTTTATACCATCATGGACGTAAAGGCTGAACTAACCAAAAATCGCGTCATCTTTGAATTAGACCTACCACTAGTTTATCACAAAAAATTAGACTTATATATCAAACACCCGATTCCGATAACAGCAAATAACAGCATCTTGTGCAATTAAACCCACCACCGAAATACTAGCAGTTAGCGGTCATCAGGATTAATACATTGCAGTTAGCCAAGCCGAAATTAAAGCAGCAATTGTGACTAGTGATGACATTTATTTGTTAAGAAGACAGCAAGCTACCATTGGAAAACAATAAAAGAAACTAGCTTGCGAAATTCAACTCTTTAACAATAAGACGTCTCAAAGCTGTGACATAACCAAGTTTCCTGATCAGTTCCTTCACATCACTACATCATGCTAACAAGTGGATTTATGCGTCTACAATTCCGACCGAGAGAACAGAAGTGTGCAATCACGAAACCATCCAACTAACACAGGGCCAGAAATACTCACGATTGACTAACGATTCAGTTTAAAAAATGATGACATTCAAATCCAAGGTTATGTTGAATCATTCAGTCGTGTAGACATATCGTTTGCTGCTATTGGAAACATCTCATCCATCAGTTAACCTATCGCATTAAAGGTTTTATTAAAACCAAACTTCGAGCATTTTGAAACAAAATTGGAACAACTCACCGATCTTCAAACGAAATTATCAAGAGAGGAGTTTGACAATTTACCTTATCAAATCAAGACAATCAGCACTCGTCATCATGTAGTCAGTTATCTTGCTCTAGAGTTGTCCGTATTGCAACAGCCTGCATCGTTGCGAAAATGAAGAAACACTACCAACAAAAATCTTCAACAATGATAACAGAATCTCCTCAACCGAGGCCACGTCTGCATAAATCATTTGAAATAGAAACAACTTAAGTTGAGTCATACACTCAACGGGGGGGGGGGGGAGAATGTTTATACAAACAAACATATCTTCATATAAATATAAACAAAACAATTTTTGTTTTGTTCAAACTGCACGTAAGAATGAAGTTTGTCAACATAAGCATAATTTCAGGCCAACAACATATGATTCAGTATTGCTATTTAGAATATACACAAAACAAAAGTAGGTTTTGTGCGTAACAAAAAATAAGTTTTTTGTTATTTTGTAAAATGTTCTTATGTGCACTTGGGTGCAGTTTTGTTTAATTGAAATTTTATTGTTAATGTAAGCCAATTTTGTGTATAAATATTTTGTAATTTTGATCAATAAATTTAGTATTGTAGATAAAGGCTTTAAGTGTTTTAGGTACTGATTAAATTAAAGTACTGGGAGTCTTCCTCAACTCAACAACAGGTTACTGGTTAAAGTACTTGTAATCTGTGCACAATTGAATAGGTTGGTACCTAGTCAATCAACAAATCATTCAAATGCTATTAATAATCTCTTAGCAATTTTTAAGTTCTTTAAAAGTGAATAAATATTCGATTATAAGTGGACTGTATACTACTCACGCGTTCCGATGTTATATTAGAACTGGTTTCCTTGGCGCATGAATCGCGGCCTTCGGTCGCTCTCTCCTGCAGATAATTTACGCCACATTATCTGCGCTCTCCGAAATGGAACATCCCGGCCCCGTTGAACTAGTTAAACTTCTGCCCAAAGGGCCCTGCGTATTGGAAAATTCGCGATCCCCGCGCGTCTTGCAGGGTTGTCGAGCGCGCTGCTCGGTACCTTTGTAGGTTGTTAATTGTGTTGTTGTTGCGAATCAGGATTCAATGGTATGTAAACAGTAAAATTTCTACTTAATTCTATCCCCTCATGACTTTTCCTTTCTATTTTTACTGCACCTTTAAGTTCACGACTGGGTAGAATACCGGTGCCAAAAGAGCACTTGCAATTCCCGTAGAGATTGCATTGGTTCGATGGGCGCAGTGGCTGAGTCATTACCCTAAGCATGGCTAAGTGCAGCAGGTCGGCCTTTGTAGTCCAGTGTAGAGTGCGCTAAACTACCAACCCGGAGGTCCCTGGTTCGAATCCGGGCTCGGGCATGGTTCTTTTCACTTTCTTTGTTCTTTCCTACATTTAAGAATTATGGAAAACTAAAAATTCACAACTAAATTGTGAAAAATGTGGAATTAAAGAACAGGAACAACTAAGGGCTGAAAATGCTTGCTGAGGTTAAGGCATAACACTAGCCTCGGTTAAAAGCAATTTAAATGGTATTTGCCTTGATTCTTTGATCTTTAAAAAAAAAAGAAAAAAAGTGTGACTTCGGGCTGATAATATATCTAATCGGCTTAAGAAATGTAAAGGACAAATGAATTTAATCCGATGTAAATAATACTTTATATATTTATATTATCTTTAATACGTACATTTAATATTATTTATCGAAACCATATATGGATAAATAAACCAAATTAACTTAGCTCGTTTTCAATAACTTAGCGATTAAAACTATATATTAAATTCCAAAATAATAAAACCAGCCAGTTAAGAAACATTACGATCTTAAAATATTTGCATAATATCACATAAGGAGTGCTTCCTCACGTTATCGCGGTTCGGATCGTTCCACAATATCAATGACATTATCGGATTTGTCGTGTACAACTGATATGCACATGCTTCCAGTAACAGTTTCTGTTACCATCCATCGACGTCAGAATTTAGGTTTAGGTAGTGATTTAAGAGATCCTTGCATAGTATTTGAGTCGAAGGCGGGCGATTCAGGGGGCCTAACTCCAATCGTCTTTGAACTCTTCACTCCCAGCTCGGGACTAGGCAAATAGACAATAGAAGTGACGTTCTCTAGGGTTAGATACCTGGCCGGAGTTTTGATTGAAGACGGGCGAATGGGCCTAACTATACTCGGATTTGGTAAAACACTCTGTAGATTGGAGTCAGGAGAATTTGCCTAACCATACTCGGTTTCAATCAGCCACCCTGTCAATCGGAGTCGGACGAATAAGCCTAACCATACTCGGATTCGGTTTCTGACCAGGTACGTTTACCCCATACTCATTCCTGAGAATATCTGGATAGGGATTTGCATTTCAGAACCCTGTGGTGGAGGTGACAGAGTAACAAAAGGGTCAAACCTTACGCTGGACGGGAGTAGATGGTAGGGATTATCCAGAACAAACCTTTCGTTCAACAAACCGAGACACGGAAGATTCGGCGCCATTTGGGCGACGCCATTTATAAAAATTATGTATGACGTGAGAAAGCTACCTCCGTTTGTGTTTTAAATAAAATTAAGTTTTAAAGCCAAAGCGCATGAACATGAAAGCGCCAACTAGAAATAATAAATACTATATTCATAGTAGATAAGGATTTCGCCCAACACTAAATCTTTAGGCTCGCCTTCAGCGAAGTCGGGTGCTAGTTAGTAAGTCATTATTGTAAATCTAGAGTTAAGCATATCATATTGTTGAAATGATGATGCAGATTTGCAGTCAGTTGATGCGTTTCAACTTAGTTTAGCACAGTTATTAAACATTTAACATGGTCCCAAGTGTTCAGATTACCAATTTAGAAGCAGGTAGTGAGACTGAAATTTGAAACCGTGTTGAAATTGGAAGCAGACTGGTTGTTTAAATTAAATTTTCAGTTATACTTTTTTTTGTCCATCATAATTGAGTCATGATGTCCGAAAGTAGTCAGAGGAACTACTGACTTATCATTTAGAGGTTAATGTGGTTACTTAAAATATTATTAACAACTAATTATTTATTGAATATTATTAAACAAATAAATAATACAACCATTATTTAACATAAGTTCTAGCCAACCTACTTAGGTATGCTAAAAGAACACTGCCGTATGGTTAAATTAGTGCTATTTATTTAACCATTTTTCTTATAACGTTGATTTGAAGATAGTCGACCACACTTCACCCAAAAGTCAAATGCTGATGGTCACAGACTTGCAGCAGAAATACGAGTGGGGAAAAAACCCACTCCACGAATTAAGTTCATCGGTAAAGTACGACCGACCGTGATCCAATGCGGCTCAAAAAAACCACGACCAAAAAGTTTCGAACTTCACCGGTGTGCGAACTAGTCGTCAGCTGACAGGTAGCGAAAAGCTATCATACGCGTGTCCTTGAAGACACCTGAAAAAGTTAGCATAGCGACTGAATTAGGCAGCCAACAGAAACGTGGAGAAAAACAAAACATACCTATAACCATAATAAATTTAGATTTTGATTTCCTCCTCACCTAAGAAAATTTTATGATAATAATTGAACAACGCTCTATCGAAATTTAATAAGCCATCGAGCATTTAATTATTAGCACTTGATGGTGGCTTATTGAATCCTCTTGCCATTAAACCATTTTTGTTATAAGGTCGAATCCTAAGAAAGCCTTACTCAACTGATTAATAGAACCAGCAGTTAAAAGTGATTGTTACTTCTAAATATACTGGGACATAACATATATAATAACATTTAACCATTTATTTTGATTTATACCAATTTTGCATTAGTTTTATGTCAAGCCAGAGTTAGTAGTTTGACGATTACGCTATCTGTGTACTACACATTATCAGTCCAACATCCATAATACCACGAAAAATAAAACCTACACAATTTCAAACACCATGGTCAAAACATCGTGGATATATTCGCTGCGTAAAGACGACCTGCTGGTCTACGCGTCGGCCAATGCCTCTTCGGAATTCAAAAGATCCACTAGAAAAGTTCCCCTAATTTCACAGCACAGACCAACTTTTAACCATCAATTGACTATAATGTCATTGACCGTGACACATTCGGCCACTAAAATTGTACATGACTTGGTTATAAAATAACCATGGGTCATTATCGGTATACAAACCGATAATTTAACCCTTTTTCTGGCACGCAACTTCGCTCACATGATCAAAGAAGGTAGTCTTTGTACTAGGAAGCGGTACCTACATAAAATCTATGGTACTGTTGCTATGTCATAAGGTTTCCCAATCATTTGTGGACACAACTTAGACTGTTTAGGTTTCCCCGTCGCCTGTTCTCAAATTCCAAAGGTAACAGTAAGTTGATCCGATAGTTGCTATCTACCATCTTTCTCTTAGTAATTTAAGGGAATTACCAACCCGAGTTCAACTTAAGTGTAACTCACACCAACCTTCCTGGTCTAACTACAGCCAGAGCGAATGAACCCCGAAGGACCAAGCCCACGACAGTCAATACCCGGGCTCAAGTTTCCACCAGACAAGGCTCTACAACATCCCGTCTACAGACCAAAAGTTCTTAGAACAATTATATTTGACTGTGACACCTTCAGTTACTAGAATTGTACATGACTAGGTTAAAAAAATAACCATTGGTTTTCCGGTAATATACCGAGAGAACCACAATCCTACTTACGCATTTTCGTTAGCTTAATTAAGGCTTATTAAAGCCTCTTTCGAAGGAAGACTAGGAAGCGTGATCCGTAGTATACCAATTGGCTTATACTCGGTCAAAGGATTCTGTGTTTCTTACATAGAACCCTCATTCTAAAACAAGGCCTACAGAACAACGATAGATCAGGTCTCCTCATCATTGATGGATGACTGCCCCGCTCTTCAAGTAATTTTGAATTGATCGTCCATCGAAAGCATATTACAATAACAATGTTATGATAACTTAATACCAAAACCATGCCTTCTCCAAGATTTGGCACCAACAACCAAGGCCCAAGGTAAACCTTTTATTTTTACGGAAATCAGATGAACATTCAAGAGCTGTGCCTCAAGTATAAAATCATTTTGTGATCAATTCATAGGCCTTGTCCCATAAATTGTCCACCCAATAACCAACCATCACCCTTCTATTCCTGGCTTTGGACAAGCAGATTCCACGAAGGTCCTCTGGCGGGTTTATTCGCAGCGACAGAATCAAAAGGAGACCTGTCCTCGCAGGAGCGTCTATCCGAGTTGGAAATAAAACACATAGAGACCAACTTCGCCGCGACCTCAAGCCGCCACCGGCGACGTTCCACCCCAAGCCGATACTAAGTACACCGAGATGAGACCTGGTGATGCCTGTAGCCACAGCCAGCAGAAAGAGACCTCGCGAGCCCACATACGGCTGCGTCATCGACCAGGTTCGACGCTGAGCAGTTCGTTTCGACGGTAGCCAAGACCCCCTGGGGCTTATAGAACTCATCGGGGAATTGGCAGACGTCTACGGATTCGATGGTAGCGCAACAACCGGGCCACGCAAGATTCTTGGAGTGACTTTAAATCGAAATTTGTAAAATATTTTCTGCCGGTACGGTACTTCGAACGTCTCGAAGACCAGATACTAGAACAGATCCAGAGGCCCCAGGAGCGCTTTAAGGATTTAAGTTTGAATCTCCTTGAGTTGATGCGGCATGCTTATTACACTCCCACCCAACTTCTAGAGCGAGTGTTTCGGAATTGTCGACCTGAATATCGACTGTATACCAGGCGCCGCGATTTCACCAAGTTCGACGAACTATAGGATATGGCCGAGGACTATCAGATCATCCATAGTGAGGCAAATCCGTTGAGGGGACCACCAAACAATTTTTGTTTTGTTCAAACTGCACGTAAGAATGAAGTTTGTCAACATAAGCATAATTTCAGGCCAACAACATATAATTCAGTTTTGCTGTCGCTATTTTCAAAACCGCTTAAATATACACAAAACAAAAGTAGGGCAAATTTAAGTCAACAACCTACGGTCATAAACCTCATTCTTATGTGCAGTTTATCACTTTAGCATTTTTTGTTATTTTATAAAACGTTCTTATGTGCACTTGTGTGCAGTTTTGTTTAATTGTAATTTTATTGTTAATGTAAGCCAATGTTGAGTATAAATATTTTGAAATTTCGATCAATAAGTTTAGTTTTGTTTTGTAGATAAAGTTTTTAAAGTGTTTTAAAGTGTTTGGTTACTGATTAAATTAAAGTGCTGGAATCTTCCTCAAATCAATCCTCAACTCAACAACAGGTTACTGGTTAAAGTACTTGTAATCTGTGCACGATTGATAGGTTTGTACCTATATAATCAACAAATCATTCATTAAGGTTGTGATGTTCATCCAATTTTGCGAAATCTCAAATGCAGAATATGCAATAACAATAGAGTTTAGCAACTACAGCTTTTTCACACTTTCACCACGTTAGATCATTTCAAGAACCAACCCAAATATCTTTGAAATATCTCAAAGATATCGATAAAAATGGTCCAAAACAATCAAAAGTGAGAAAAATTTTCCCACCATAATATGGGTGGCCCCTAAGCTAAAGAACCGCGGTAGCCCGGGTTCAATTCCAGCTCAGACAGAAAGTTTTTTCAATTGAATTAATTTTTCTGTTCGGTCGTCACCTCTCTGCAGACAATGGCAAACCTCAGAGAGTAAAAATTGTTATGTAAAGCTTCTTGAGAACATAAGCCGTTCGTAGTCGGCATAAAACACGTAGGTCCAGTTCTCGGTCATTTGTGATCAAACACTTAATAACACGCACAACACAATTGATCAATAGAAGCTAGGTCAAAGTCCTTCCAAGGGCTGAAATGGCCATTTTATTTTTATTTTTTTTTATTTTAATAATATGGGTTGGGCTCAGGGACAACACAAGACATAACAACTAACCATGCGTTTACATAGATCTTATTTTTTATTTATTTATTTATTGGCCAAACAAGGCAATGCAATTAACTTATTCTAACAGGTTTTGTTTACTTATTACTAAGTTTTTTGTTTTTCTTCTCCCCTTTCCTTGTTTTTATTTTATTTTTTATTTGGTGCTCTTAGTGGGCATACTCCGCCCACCGGATTGACATGATTTCAAAAACCATGTCAAAACTAAGAGAAGAGGAGGAAAACAAGAGAGACTATATACACACTTAAGATACGATGTGTATATATTATCCTTAAAGACTAAGGACAAAAGGACGTAAATGGGAGATTTGGAGAGGGATGTCAAAGAATTTTGATTTATTAAACTAAATGCTTATACATATAAATCCATACATGTATGTAGTTTATCTGAGGCCTGTGTTAATTCTGATTACTGAGTGATTTATATAGGGTTTGCTTGAAAGAGGATTTGGACATAGAAGGTGAGTAGTATATAGATATATTATTAAATTCTCTGCAACAACGATTGATGGGTTCATTATTTGCGTATGTAGTTTGGTGCTGATATTCAGTTAACAATCGAGTATGCCTAGTGCGCCTAATCGGATCGTTAAAGGAAATCATATTAGAAATATATTCGCTGTGAATAGCACCATTAATTACATCAAATGTGAAGCATGAGCCCAATAACGATCTTCTTGTTGATAGTGGCATCAAATTTAAAAGGCTGAGTCTATGTTCATATGATGGAAGGCTACAATAATCATGGGGGTTGTACATATCTCTAAGCGCGTATAGTAAGAACTGCTTTTGAATAGACTCAATTCTTTCTCTATGGGAATCGAAAGATGGATTCCAAATTATGCATGCATATTCAAGTATTGGGCGCTCTAATGCACGGTACAAGGATGTAGTGACCCATATATTCTTGAATTCATTTGCACGTCTTTTTATAAAACCGAGCTGTTTGCTGGCCCTGGACACAATTTTATCATAGTGCAGATTAAAGTGCATCTTGCAATCTAAGACAACTCCAAGATCCACTATATGGTTGACCCTTTTTAGTTCGATACTATTGAGGTGGTAGGTATGTAATGTTACGTTGTTTTTACGAGAAAAGCTAATAACATTGCATTTATTGACATTAAGATGTAGTTTATTTTGAAAACACCATTGCTCAAGAGACAACAATTTTGATTGCAAAAAATTTACATCTACATCTGATTGAATTGAATAGCACATTTTTAAATCATCTGCATACATAAGATGTGGGATATCGTTAAGAACTTCTGACAGATCGGATATGAATATGTTGAAAAGAAGAGGACCAAGATGACTACCTTGCGGAACTCCCGAGGAGACTGCAATTTTTTTCGATAGAACTCCCTGGAATTTAACAAACTGGGATCTGCCGTTTAAATATGATTTTAGCCAACTTAGTATGGACCCTGCAACACCAAATTTTTCTAACTTATATATAAGAATGTTGTGATCAACTCGATCAAAAGCTTTACTGAAATCAGTATAAACAGCTTCTGGTTGGTGCCCTTTTTCCATTTTGACTTAAACATCTGATACCATAATCATTAGATTAGTGGTGGTAGATCGCCCTTTTCGGAACCCGTGTTGCTGCTCATTTAGACGTGGGTTAATGAAACTTGTTAGCTTTTCACAAATAAGTTTTTCAAAAAGTTTTGGAATGGCTGACAAGATTGCTATGCCTCTATAATTTTCAACTGATCTTTTATCACCATTCTTGTAAATTGGCGTAAGATGGGATGATTTCCAATATGAAGGAAATGTCCCACAAACCAGTGATTCGTTAAAGATTATGTGTAATGGCAATAGCAGTTGGTCTAAACATCGCACCAAAAAGCTTGTAGGTATTAAGTCTGGTCCTGGTCCCTTTAATATATCCAGTTCTTTTATTGCATTAGAAATCTCTTCCTGGGTTAAATATAAACTATCAACTATAACAGTTGAGCTAGGAGAAGTTTCAGATAAGGTGGTAGGAAGACAAAAGACCTCCTTAAAGTGATCGGCATACAAGTTGCTTATTTCAAGAGAATTGGACGAAGTGACATTACCTTTAAACATAGACGATGGATAGCCGCTAGATTTGCGCTTCATGTTAACAAAGTCAAAGAATTTTCTCGGCTCTTGGACAATTTTTTCTCCGATGATGTTCGTGTACAACTTGTACGCTTCTTCTGATTTGATAGAGAACTCTCTTGATAGCTCGTCATATCTAAGCTTCAGTTCATCGCTTATATTATCAGTGTTTTTGAGAAGTTTGTAGATTTTATTTCTTTGATTCCTCAAAAATCTGAGATTGTTGTCTAGCCATGGTTCTGTGAGCTTATTCTTTTTCTTTATTATTGGCACATAACTTTCGATAGCAGTAAAAATGTGCTGATAAAATATAGAGACAGCACTGTCTAAATCTAAATTGAATAGAATATGATTCCAATTTAGAGAACTAAGATAACATTTTATTCTTTCATAATCGGCGTTGAGGTAATCGTACACAATGGTGTTATTATAAGACTGGGTAAAGTTGATGTCATTAGCAGAGAAAACAACTTTTAAGGCTGTATGATGAACAGTGTTGGTTAATAAATTTTCTGCTCCCATGCATGAACTAACCTTCACTTCTTCATACGAGCTAGTAAAAATTAGGTCCAACCATCTGCCATTCTGATTTTGTACAGAAAAGACTTGCTGCAAGTCACTGCCATAAAAGGTGCTAAGTAAGTTGAAGTCTATGGCATTAGAAAGATTTACAGGAAGAAGAAAGTTGTCGTTTTCGTCGGTGACAAAAGATATATTTGGGCGATTGAAGTCGCCAAGAATAACAACTTTATCTTCCTCTTTTAGGGAGGAGGTAAAAGTGGTCAGTGTTTCACATAGCTCGTTGTATGTTGTTTCACTTGAGCCGGGAGGAATGTAAACGACACCTATGTACACATTGAGACTTTTACCTGAACAAACTCTAATAATTCGGTGATCGAACAGTTTATGGTTAGGTGTGTCTATTAGCTCACTTTAAAGGGAATTGTCAGATGCTACAAGGACACCACCTCCTCGAGAAAGACCTGTTGGAGTAGTCCCGATCCTTTCTGAAGACAGTCCAATTGCTATCAAGAATTTCCTCATTATTGAAGGTTTCGTTTAGCCATGTCTCAGTGAATACTAGGACATTGAAGTGGCATGATTTAGCGTCAACATAAAGTTTGTTTAATTTGCTTCTCATGCCGCCACAGTTATGGTAGAATATATTTAAGAAAGAAGAGTTAGGAACGATAATATTGCTGTTGCTCTTTACGAGATTTTTGAAGAAGAGAAACATGTTTAGCTCTGACATGAGCGCCATAGGTTTCCAGATCCACCTTGACTTGATCAACCGAGGTGCTCGTGAAAGCGGACAAATAAATTACGCAAGTCTTCAACACCGGTAGGAAGACCTTCTTGCTGAATTAATACTCTAAGATTAGTTTTGGTCTTGCCTTCAATGCATGTTGAATCAGGGGCTTTATACATATAAGCGAGATACAGGCGAACATTGTTATAAACGTTGTTCTCCCTGAGGCGAGAAAGGGCATATCTGCTCTCAGTGCCTTCGCAAGAGTTTAGTGTCAATTTCACTTTTGGAGGAAGTAGGGGGTCTAAAAATGACGTAGGACTACCAGGTTGATTGCAAAGCTCATTTGAAACAGAAGATGGTTTTGGTAAACCACTTCCGGTTGGTGGTGAAGGATTAAGAGTATGAGAATGGATAAAATTTGGATATTTCTCACAATTGGTTTCATTATTGTTAAGATTAAATGAAACCCGTTTACGTGTTTGATGAGTTGGCGGTTTAGATGCTAGATTGCTTCCAGTAATCATCTTATTATAAGATGAAGCCGTATTCTGGTTAATTATGGGAGAAAATATGGGGAAAATGCTAGTTTTCAGATTCCAATTAGAATCTGAATTATGGTGGGACTTAGGTTGCACAAACTTGTTTGATGAATAAGGTTTGGATTCAAAAACAGGTAGGTTTACATTTCTTTTATATAGAGGATTCTTAGAATTAAGATTAGAATTAGAATAAGAGTTTAACTTAGATTTAGAGTTAGGACGGGAATTTATATACGGAAAAGAGTTAGAGCAAGAACTATAATTACTTTAAGATAATGGATTCTTGTTAATGTTAGGATTCCTTTCAGAAGATTCGATTCTTGAACTGCCAGAACTTCGTAAAGATCTTGATGTCTTAGACTTTTTCCCAGGCTTATTCGTCCATTCGGTTATTAACCATTCGCCGTGTCTCTCACCGCTGTTGTTCAAGAACATCCACGCATATTGACTTGGGATGTTTAGTTTGAAACTGCAGAATTTTTTTGCTTTATTGGATATCTTTGAACAGTTTGTAATAGATATGCCAAATTTATAACGAAAGTAAGTGCTCATCCAGGATATAGTTGTTTTAACTGACGGCCCTTAATGAACAGAGTGGTCTTGTCAATTTCATTAGAATCATGGAGTTTCTTTATTCTATTCTGCCATTGAGTTGAAGTCCATGACGTTCCAAACTTATGGTTTAAGTTGGTACGAGGGGCTGCAATTGGTGGTGAGTCGCAAGGTGAAGTGGCAGAGGGAGATCCAGGTTGTGAGTTATTGGTATTTTTGTTTTGTTTTGGAGAAATTGTTGATGAACGAATAGAATGAGCTATTGTGGGTACTGTTGATGGTGGAGATCCGATTTGGGGTGGATTCATTGTAACATTTTGAGGAGTAGCAATCGGTGTTATATGTTCCGTAGTGTCATAGGCAGTTAAAGAATTCAGATTAACTGATAAAGAGGTGACCTGTGGCAAACGAATAGATGCTTCCATTATTTCCTCGAAAATAGAGGAAGAGTTATGATGAGAGGCTTGTGGATAACTTATTTCAGCTCTATTGGGTGCAGATCTTATTTCATCCACTACATCTGCAAGCGTCACTCGAAACACTTCAAGATCATCACTGATATCACTTATTTTTTCATGTAATATTTCCAGCATTGGATCTGATTGCGGAAGTGATGGTTGGGGTTTGCCTGACTGAAGTGCGATATCCACATCATAGCGCAAAGATGTTAGCATGCTCAGTATATTTTTGGCTGTATTATCGTTTTTTAAAACGTCGAGGCTTTTTTTTACTTCTATATTAAGCTCGCTTATGGCCGTTTTCCAAATAAAATTTTTTTCGCTATCTTTGACTAAATCAGTTAGAATTCTCAAGTTTTTAGAAACATTTGAGATATCCGAGTTATTTGCTTTGCAGATGGACTCTACCCTTGCAAGATCATCGGATACGTGAGTCATTATTTCGAAATTTGGTATTTTACTGATGACTTGCTTATTAGCCGAATGCATCACGTTCAAGGAGTCGCTAAGACATTTTATGGCGAGCATAACATGGGATAGTGATAGATCCATGCACTCATCACAGAAGAATTTAAAATATGATGTGTATTCTTGAAAGTAGTTTAAACTTCTTTTAGTCATTCCCACACAAGTGCCGTGGTAATATTTTCCGCAAAGACCATTGCAACTTAGCTTAATTGCACCTTTGTCCTCAAGAGAGCAGTTAATTTTGGCACAAGCAGGTTCCATTGTTTATTGTTTACTTTATTTGGTTGTTTATAAAAAGTTTTTTTTTTACTTTTGATATTTGCACTTATTTCAGGTGCACTTAAAAGTTGGAGTGGGCTGTTTCTCTTATTGTTATTGTTTTTGCTTAATTGCAATATTCGCACTTTTTCTTATTGTTAATGTTGTTGCTTTATTGCGATATTCACACTTTTTCGCGGCACACTTATACGATCCAGTGATCCAGTGAAATGTGTGTGTGTGTGTTTTTTTTACTTAATTTAATTTTTTACAAAGGTCTTTTGGATAATTTTTATTGTTTTCTTTTATTTAATTTTAGGTGATTAAAATTGCAAGCCGAAAGAAACAAGCACAAATTCTTGAAAGTTAAATGTAAGAGCGGGTTAAAAGCGACTGAACTGTTTGCGGTTACAATTGAATAAAAAAGCTTATCCTACATAAGTTTTTAATCTACTTTTGAGTTGGCCTTTCGACAAGTTAACATCAAAAACGATACAGTTGTTAACAAAGATACTCATGCGATTTAATAGAGCAGTTAATATATATTTTATTTATTTTATTTATTTATTAGAACTTACATAACTATATAATTATTATATAATTGATTAAATTATTGAGCCCTAGATAATAAAGGGTTTTTTTTAAAGAGTGATACAACTTTGAGTTGGCATCACTGCTTTATTTGACCACCCATTTAACAGCTGATAGTTGATTTTTGTTAAGTTTGCTTTGAAATTTCATTATGGATCGACTTACACCAGAGCAACGCGTGCAAATTGTGGAAATTTTTAATCAAAATAATGGTTCTGTTCGTCAAACTTATCGTGCACTTCGTCCATTTTATGGCGTACATAATCGTCTTTCAGAGCTGCTAATTCGAAGAACAACAGATCGTTTTCGGACCATATTTACTGTTACTGATAATGTGCATCCCGTGAGACGCCGAACAGTGCGCACTGAAGAATCTGTAGCCGCTGTACAGGAAAGCATTGAAGATGATCCTAATTAATCAATTCGTTGCCGTTCCCAGCAACTGGGGTTGTGTTCTTCCACTTTATGGAAGACTTTACGAAAAGATCTTGGCTTAAAACCTTTCAAGATTCAACTTGTGCAGGAATTAAAGGCAAACGATCATCGTATTTGCCGCCAATTCGGCGAATGGGCTGAAGCACAAATTGATATTGATTTTGAATTTCCATGGAAAAGTTTATTTTCCTATGAAGCCCATTTTTGGTTGAATGGGTACGTAAATAAACAGACTTGTCGTATTTGGAGTGAGGAGAATCCACAAGCTTTTGTCGAAACACCATTACATCTACAGAAAATTACTGTTTGGTGCGCTTTATGGGCTGGCGGAGTCATTGGCCCATATGTCTTCAAAAACGATGATGGTCATAATGTTACTGTCAATGGTGAACGGTATAGGAACATGATTCGAAGTTTTTTCGTACCTCAATTAGCTGACATTAATCTTGCTGATATGTGGTTCCAACAGGACGCAGCCACATGCCACACAGCGGGCGCTACAATTGATTTATTCAAGGAAACTTTTGACGAAAAATAATTTCACGAAATGGCCCAATTAATTGGCCCCCAATATCGTGTGATTTAACCCCATTGGATTATTTTCTTTGGGGTTATGTAAAGTCACTTGTCTACGTCGATAACCCACAAACATTTGAACACCTTGAAATCAACATGCGAAGAGTTATCGGGGAGATACGGCAGCAAATGCTGCGAAAAGTTTGTGAAAATTGGTTTTCCAGATTGCGCCTTGTACGCGCCAGCCGTGGCGGCCACATGGCCGAAATCATATTTAAACATTAATGTCATAAAATTCCAATGCTATCAAATAAAGCCCGTTTCATCGATATTATTGTGTCATTCCACTGAAGTGTAAACAACATATATTTTTTTCTCTGTGAACATGTCGACTTTCGTTCCAACAAAACGCAATTTGCGGGAAAGTTTACTTTTGTGCTTCCATTTGAAGAAAAAAGCGGTTGAAGCACAACGCACGCTTACTGAGGCTTACGGGGACTATGCTGCATCGATTTCTACTTGTGAGTACTGGTTCCGTCGGTTTAAAAGTGGTGATTTTGATACGGAAGACAAAGAGCGTCCGGGCCAGCCGAAAAAGTTTGAAGATGAGGAATTGGAGGCTTTGCTCGATGAAGACCCGTGTCAAACCCTTCAAGAATTGTCAGAATCATTGGGAGTCGACTTATCAACGGTCGGCAAACGCTTGAAGGCCATGGGAATGATTCAAAAGCAAGGAAATTGGGTGCCGTACCAGTTGAAGCCGACAGACGTTGAACGGCGATTTTGCATGTGCGAACAACTGCTTCAACGGCATAAAAGGAAGAGTTTTTTGCATCGTATTGTCACTGGCGATGAAAAGTGGATCCATTACGATAATCCTAAGCGAAAAAAATCGTGGGGACCACCCGGCCATGCATCAACATCGATGGCCAAGCCGAATATTCATGGCGCCAAGCTTATGCTGTGTATTTGGTGGGATCAGAAGGGTGTCGTGTACTATGAGCTGCTAAAATCTAACGAAACCATCACTGGGGAACGCTACCAACAACAATTGATGCAATTGAGCCGAGCATTAAAGGTTAAACGGCCGGAATATGCCAAAAGACACGACAAAGTGGTTTTTCAACATGACAACGCACGGCCACATGTTGCAATAACCGTCAAGGAAACGTTGGAGGCGCTGAATTGGGATGTGCTACCCCACCCGCCTTACAGCCCAGACATAGCCCCTTCCGACTACCACCTATTCAGATCGATGACGCATGGCTTGGCTGAGCAGCGCTTCACTTCTTACGAGGATACCAAAAAATGGGTCGATTCGTGGATTGCCTCAAAAGACGAATCGTTCTTCCGGCGCGGAATCCACATGCTGCCAGAAAGATGGGAAAATGTTGTAGCTAACGATGGACAATACTTTGAATAAAATACATTGTACCGTTGTTTCTAAATAAATGCTCAAAAACCGAAAAAAAACCTTTAAAATTAATTCCAATCCCATAAAAATATATTACTATGTTTTATTATGATTTAAACTTGTATCACTCTATAAAAAACACCCTTTATATAATTTGTTCTACTAAATGGTAAATTAATCAAGTTGTTAGAGTTTCTACTGCTTCTACGGTTAGTGTTAAAATTTATAAGGGAAAAAAGTTCTGGAGAATCGAATACACCAGTTATGAGTTGGTGTTAGTAGACGATATCAGCAGATTTCCTTCTCTCACTTAAAGATTGCGTTTTTAATAATTTTAATCGATCTTCATATGGAGGAAGGTTAAATGTGTCAGTTCCACTCAAGCGTGTCGGAAGCAAATTTCATCTGGGGGGGCAGTACAAATGGTGGTGCAAAAAAAGTTCACCAAAATTTCTTCAAAGAAACATGAATGTGAATAAACAACTTTTTTATTTTAGTTTAAAATAAAAAAATATAAAACTATACAAAAAATATTAAAATTTCATTATTTTCAAAAGTTCTTCCAATTGCAATATTAGAGATCATTCTTTAAATTATCTTTCATATGGTAATATGAAAATATAAGAAATAATTGTTGCTTTTACAAAGCAAGACTAGGTATATCTTTACATGGTTCAAATGCAATAAGGTACAAAAAGTTATATCAATTTAAATTATTCCAAAATGCTTCTTTCTGTCCTTGCGAGAAACAAACTCTTTCACCACCTCCATCGAATTAAATTCTTCAGTTTAATCTTTGTGAATGTGTATAAGTGCCCCATGAGTGAGTCGTTTCTGTGTCATAGTTGCTCGAAGATACGTTTTAAGTCGTCTTAGTGCACTAAAAGAAAGCTCAGATGAAGCTTCTGATGCAGGCACAGTCAAAAGCACAGCAATGAGTTTTTCAACTTCATTTAATAGTTTTTTTACAGTATCCGAATTTTTTGCAAATTGGGATACAATGCCACTACTATTTGAAGGTGTTTGGCCAGGCAATTGCTTCAGCAATTTAAGTTGCGCGTGGAGGTCGCTCACATTAAAATCATCTGCATAAAGATATAGTTTTGTTTTTAGATTTTGTTCAGAAGGCACTTTTCCGTTGAAGTCTTCGATTACCATATTTTCCAACGATTCCAGAGTGTCAAGATCTGCTTAAATGTACAATAAGATTTATAAAGTGCCAGTTTACACTAGCTTCACTCAACCGACTCACCGAATGTTAAATCAAAGTGAGTCGGTTGAGTGAAGCTGGTGTAAACAAGCAAAAATAAAAAAAATAAGTCAAATATCAACCTGTTTGATCGAATCTAGCCGTTATCTCATTTGAGAGAAGATCAAAAATTTCGAAATAATTTTTTCGTAGCCGATCATATAATGGCAACTGTACTGAAGGAACCGGATTTGATGTTTGTTTAAAGCGTCGAGGTGGATTTTCGTCAGCTAATTCGCAGTAGGGGCTTTCGCATGGTCCAAAACATTGGACCTACATGGCAGATTGTACAACATGTAGTACCATGCGTAAGCTAAAACGATAGTCGAAATTTTTGGTTTTTTTCTGCCGATTGTACAATATTGTACAACTATGTAAAATTACTGCTCAATTGTTAGGGCATCTAAAAGTTGCTTAGCTATTAGCCGGATGTGTCCTGCTTGAGAGCTTGCAATTAATGATGTTACTTTACAAGTTGGATCGTTCGAACGCTCAATCAAATAGTCCCATTAGTTTTCCATCTAACTTATCGTACAACATGTCGTCCAATATGGAAAGCCCCTAAGAACATGTCAAATTTTTTCTTACCAGAGTTGCAAAATTAACAAGCATTAAGCTACATACTTAAGGGTGCTTTTAAACTGAAGTGGTGGGTTTGCAGTAGAAACTCTACATTTTGTTCTATCTTTTTGCAAACACAGAGAAAGAAAATGGTTATCCGCAAGCATGCTTATGAAGGAGAGAGAAATAAGAGAAAAATATATAATACAAAAATATTATCGTTGTAAAAAAACTGATATTTTGAATAACTTATGAAGTTTTCTTTTTAAATTGTTTATCTAGCTAAAAAAGTGGGGGGCAACTGCCCCCTTTCCCCCCGCTTCCGACGCCAATGGTTCCACTCAAGAATCTCATAGCATCCCAAACAAAACGTTTTTGAATTCTTTCAATTCGATCAACATGCACATTGTATTGTGGGGACCATACTTGACTTGCGTACTCCCAGTGAGGACGCACAATTGAATAATACAGCGTTGTAGTTGTTATTAAGCTATCAAACTCTTCGGCCCAGCGTTTTATAAAACCAAGCATAGAAGATGCTTTTTTACAAACTCTATCAATATGCATGTTAAACGACAATTTAGAATCCATGCATATACCAAGGTCTTTGACGGTAGTTGCACGACTTAATGCAGCATCTTTAATTTTGTAATCAAAAATAAAATTGTTCCTTTTACGCGAAAATGTCATAGTTTGACATTTATCTGGATTTAAAAACATGTTATTTTTAGAACACCAAACCTCAAAGGATTTCAGGTCTGACTGGAGCAGATCTCAATTGTCATTAGAATCAATTGTTCTGTATATTTTCATATCATCTGCATAAATGAGCAAATGAGAGTGTTTGATGATGTGGGTAACATCATTAATTGCCAAAATGAACAGAAGTGGACCCTGGTGACTTGCTTGAGGAACACGATTCTACAACAAAGTCAGAAGACAACTCGCCTGGGTACCGTATTTGATAAGATCTCTCCATAAAATATGATTTGATCCAGTTTACAAAATACTGTAGAAATCCCATTAATTTAAGTTTTAACAAAATTAGATTATCAGATCGATTCTGTCGCGGTAACGCTAATCTTTTCACCGAAGAAACTCACCTTATGGTTACTTTTACACTTTTATACTTTTTTTTTGGATTCGCCCGGAGGTATGAAATCTTCCAAAGATACGTATACCCGTCCTATACGCATGCACGATTTACATTTTAGATCCTGCCCGAATCAGCCGGGACAGACAGAATGTACCTACGTACTAAAACATACCCCCTATTGGCAATTTTCCACTAAGCACATTAATTGGCTTTTCAGCGGAATTTAAAAATTTAATATATATAAAACGCGTATTTAAATAAACTTGATTCTATATAAATAAGGAACATCAAATTAAATAATAGTAATTATCAATTTAAGGTACCCGAAAAACAATCCAAAACACTTAACTCATTTCAACTGGTTAGCGGCCATTGCCCAACCCAAGGACCTACGTGGAAATGAGATAAATCTCATACCCGCCAAATAAAAATCCCAATTAGTTGGATATGCATTTGCGCCAACGCAGGCATAAACTTGTGTGGAAAAGGGATATACTCTGGCACACCAATCCAGGTGATAGTGTGAGTTCAGTCTAATTTCAAATCAGGAAACCACGTGAGCACGTAAATCCCAATTTAATTTAAAATTAAAATATTGAATAATTAAAAAGTAAGTTTTAAAAACGATTCATATTTGATGGTGCTTACTTTCTAAAACATAATATCGAGACAAAAAGGAGAAACAGAACAATCTCAATTACCAATATTACATTGTTATAAAACTGCGTTAGGTATAATAGGATGAAGTTAAATTGATTTAATTATAAAAATGTAATATAATTTTCCGTTTTAAGACGTCTACTGAATCAGAAAAATTAATCATGTTGAAGTTATCATTGAAATCACTGCACATACATCGTAAAGGTTCATGAAGAGCGTAATTAGAACTGCACTGACACAACTTGAAAAACAGAAAATATCTAGTTCCTCTACTTGGAATGTTAAAATTTAGAGCTGAGATGAAATATTCCGAATTAATCTCGCCACGAAGTAATTTATACAGAAACATGACATTAAGCATCATTCTTCTGCTTCTTAGGGAAGGTAGTAAAATAATCTTAAGGCGTATTTCATACGATGGAAGAATAATATTGGGGTTCCAACGACTATATGGTAAAGCAAAATGTAAAAACTGGTTTTGAACGGATTCTATGGCGTCGATGTAGACATTATATTGTGGGTTCCGTATAACTGATGTATATTCAAGAATTGTCCTTACGAGAGAGGTATATAATAATTTAGTAGTAAAGTGATCACTGAATTCTTTAGCCCATCTTTTAATGAAACCAAGAACTCCTCTTGCCTTATTTATCACCATATTAACGTGGAGATTGAAGCGAAGTTTTGAATTCATAATAACACCAAGATCGAGAAAACTGGAAACAATTTCAAAGTTAGTGTTATTTATAGTGTAATTTATGCTATTAGCAGATTTACGCGAGAATGTCATTTGCTTACATTTTTTTAAGTTAAGATTTAATATATTTAAGCTACACCAAACCACAAGTCTATTTAGATCAGATTGTAAAACATGTCGTTCTTCGGGTGATTTGTAACAAAGAAAAAGTTTCACGTCGTCAGCGTACATTAAGACGTTACAGTGTTTTATTACCGAAGGAAGATCATTAATGAATAGTAAAAACAAAACCGGTCCAAGATGACTGCCCTGAGGAGCGCCAGAAGTGACCGAAATACTTTTTGAAAGAGAATTCTTATATAAAACCTTTTGAGTACGTCTAGATAAATACGAATTTATCCAATTTAATTATGTGACAGGAAACCCAATAAGGTAGAGTCTTCTCTAAAGAACATTATGATTTACACTGTCGAAGGCTTTGCTAAAGTCAGTATAAATAACATCAGTCTGCAGTCCCAAAGTAAAACCATTTATAAGACGCGTAGTAAACTCTAAGAGGTTTGTTGTAGTGGACTTATCCTTCAGAAAACCATGTTGAAAGACAGAAATGGTGGAAGACACGGAGTGGGTTAATTGATCAGTTATGACTTTCTCAAATAACTTAGGGATTGCACATAATTTTGCAATTCCTCGATAGCTAGAAACATCTATCTTGGAGCCAGATTTATGAAGGGGTATAATATAAGAATCCTTCCATTTGATAGGAAAATAACCAATTTTCAAGGAAATATTAAAAATGTTTGCTAGAGGAGTACACAGGTTTGTAGCACATTGCTTTAAAATACAGCTTGGAATTTCATCAGGGCCGGACGTAAAAGAAGTTTTTACTTGTCGAAGATAACACATAACAATATTTGGGTCTATTACAGGAGTTTCAAAAGAGTTAACTGGCGGGAGAAAAGGATACACCGTGCTAGTATTAAATGGTATATCGGAGAAAGTTGATTTAAAGAAGTTTGCAAACATGTTAGAAATCACATTGTCACAAGATGATTCTTCCTGATTGAATTTCATAAGCGGTGGAAAGCTGGAGGCTTTACGTTTTGAGTTAACAAAAGTATAGAAAAGTTTTGGATCATCTTTAAATTGAGATTTTATGTTAATTATATAAGCAGAATAGCATTGTTTATTTAATAGTTGATATCTATAACGACAAGAAGAATAGGAAGCAAAGTCTAAACTAGAACCAGATATTTTAAATTTTTTAAATAAACGTTTTTTTAAATTTTTAAGTGCCTTTAGATCATTTGTTAGCTAGGGTGGACTTAAAGGATTGGAGAAACACCTTTTTTTGGGACGGACAATAAGAAACACCTTTGCAGAGTATCATTGAAAAACTGTACAGAAGATTCGACGTCATAATATGAATATGATGTTCCGCTAGTTAAAATTGGAGACCAATCAGTCTGCGGAAGTAAGGAATTAAGTTTTACATAGTCCGTTTTCTTAAAATTAAAAACTTTTTTATTTCGCGCATCAGCCGTTACTTTATCTTCTTTTTCTTGGGGGAGTAAAACTGTTATTTCAAGAGTTGGATGATGTACATCTTCTGGAAGAGATACGGGACTCGAACTATTAACAGTAGTGCATCTATCTACAAATACAAGGTCTATGGTTCTGTGGTTTATATTTAAAATATCATTGACTTGTTGAAGACACAGATCAGACAGCTTATCTAGGAAATCATTTATCCAATCACTATTGGAAACAGGAGTAAGAAATGAAGAATCGTCAGATGATCTTCAAGTCACAAAAGGTAGGTTAAAATCACCCAGCACAATAAGAACGTCCTTATTTTTTAACACATTATGAACTTTTTCGATGGCGTGTTAATGTTTGAAATACATTGTTAAGTCACATTTAGGAGGAATGTAAGAGCAGGTAACATAAATAATACTATTATTTAATTTAACTGCAACACAAATGAACTCAATGTCACTGGTGTCAAGAATTGTCAATTCTTCAGATACAAGCGAGTTTTGAACAGCTATCAAAACACCACCACCGATCTTATCATGACGATCTTTACGAATAATTTGATATTTATTGCACATTATTTCAGAATTTATGATATTAGAGCGAAGCAAAGTCTCTGTAAAAATTATAATGTTATATTCAAAATCAAAACTGTTTATGAAAATATCTTAAAGTTTGAAGTTAAGACCCTTGACATTTTGATACACAAGCTCTAATTTAGACTTGCGGTTTTTTAATCGTTTTTTAGATGAGATTCAGGGCTATTTCGGGGACGTGGCAAATGTCCAACATTTACCGGTCTTGGATTGCTTTTAAATTCAAATTCGCGTACAATTGTGTTTGGCGGCCAAAAGTTTACATCAACTGTAGAATTAAATAAATTTTCAGGAACTGTTAATCTAAAAGAAGTAATCGATCTTACATTTGAATATTTGAATTTATGAACCGAAAGATGCAAGGAACAATTCAACTTTGATTTAATGAAAAAATATATATCAGCCTCTGTTGTATCCGCAGCTAAGCGAGAAACAAAGATTGATTTAGTTGGTGGAATTGCAATGATTGGCTTAGGTGGAACAGAAACCTGAGAAGTGAGAGGAACAACCTGGGAATCGACCAAAGTTGGTGAAAGAGAAACAGTTTGGGCATAAGACATGACTGGCAATGAAGGTGGAGGTGCCAGCACTGGCAAAAGAGCAGAAATAGATATGTTTGCTGTATTCGAAGTAGAAGTTAAAATAGGTGGAGGGGCTGTTATACCACCAATGTCCATGTCATTAGCAATGTAATGTACAGAAGAATGTAGAGTTGGAGTTGAATCCGTTTTTTTGCTTACTACACAAAGACATGTGTTTTTTTTCCTTTTGGGTGAAGGAATTGACTCTTCAATATATTTAAAATTGTCGAAAAGAGACTGGTATTTAAAAAATATTGCAGAAAGCGAAGAAAGTTCCTTACTTTTTCAGAAAAGCCTTGCTTTGTCTGCTTGAAAATCTTATAGAAGTTGATGTCAGCCAATCCACATTTCTCGCAAGACCAACGCAACCCTTTACCTTCCTCAATACAATCCGCAACTCGGTCTGTCACGCCTGCACATTTGGTATGAACAGTATTATCACATAACCAGCATGATAAAAACCGCTCAGTTTCACCCCTTACAGAGCAGCCAGGCTTAGCAGAAATCATATTAAAATAATGCAGATAAAATGACGAAAATAAGGCAAAAAAAAAAACACTGTACTTAAATGACAAGCAACAATTTTAATAAATTTTATCGATAAGAATAAAAATAATAAAAAAAAGAAAAATTAGCTTTGTAACCACCCTGTACTAAAAGTTCCTAAAAGTATACATCGATTAACAAAAGAAAGTAGCAAAAATTTAAAATACAATTGATGCACAACTGCTAATGTAAAAATGAGACAAATAATCAAACAACAGAAACAAGCGAATATGAATGTAAACACAAAACTAAAAATTTAGCTTCCACAGCTTATGAAAAAAAAATTTGTCAGAAACAAATTTTATTTTTCTTCTTTAATAGAATTAAGTGGAAAAATAAACAAAAATTATAAAAACCTGACTGGAAAACGTCCTCAAATGTCCCAAAAAGTACAAGTTTACACAGAAATTAGACTTAAATATTCAAAAACACTGGATTAACTTAAAAATTTTCGCAGCTAAGTTATCAAACAATCTGTTTACAGCGATAGTTGATTGAGAACTGAGAACTTTAGGTGGTAACAAGCAAAACAGCTTGCAATTGTATAGCTTGCAGCTGCTCTGAGTGGCTGCGAACAAAATTAACATAAAACTGCAGCTGTGCTGGAGTAGTTCGTTCTTATTTCCTGCTAAGAAAAGCAAATATTATTTTAAAGTTAGCAAAATTCAATTAATTCTTTGCACTTGCTTCTCTTTTTTACTTTTTTTGTTTTTGTTTCACCACCCTCTCACACAGAACTGCGAGTGCTTTATTTCAATGAGGTGAGTTTACGACATTTGACAGCGTTACCGAATGCACAGAATACGGATTGCCAATACCGGTAACGAATTTCGGTAACAAGATTACTATTACCGGTGACGCACAGAATCGATCTGTTAGTGGTAATTTAGCAAAAGTTTTGCTGAAGTCAGTGTAAATGCAATCGACCTGGCTACCAGAATCAATAGATTATAAACAGAATGTAGTGAAATCGAGGAGATTAGACACAGTGGATCTGCCAGTAGCGCAAAACCATGCTGACAAGTTGTCATGACTTGCCCACACTGAATTTTCACTCGAATCATACACTATTCGCTCAAAAAATTTAGGAATTGAAGACAGCTTAGCGATAAGCCTATAATTAGTGACGTCATTCCTGCAAACTTTTTTTGTAAATAGGACTGATATAAGATTTTTTTCAAAAAAGAGGAAAATTACTTTCATTAATTGATTTATTAAAAAGTAACGAGAGTGGTTGACACAAAATGGAGCCGCACTGTTTTAACACTGCGGCAGATATTCCATCTGGTCCAGCGCTAAAATCCTCATCGATTGATTCAATTTACTTAAAAATATCCTCTAAGGTAAAAGATATATGCTCCAAAGAAACTTTGGGTGCGTTGTTCATATAATCAAAATACGCTAAATCAGGATTAAAAGAATCTGAACAAAATGATTTTTCAAAAATACTAACCAATAGGAAAAATTTGAAAGAAGAGGGAAATCCATCAGTCTTCTTAACATTAAAAATCCCCAAAATTTTCTTGGATCAGACAAAATACTCAGTTTCATATTATCAAAATACTCACATAATGCAGCTCAGCGATTCTCAAATTCCAGAAACAAACGTTCGTATGTTTCTAGGTCATTTGAGTCAAAACTACAAACATATTTCTTCCATGCCCTATTCCTATTGTTGCGAAGAGTCTTTAAATCCTTTTTGTACCAAGGGTACGCAGAGTTTTTCGCAGAAGACTGAGAAAACATGGCAAAGAGCTCCGTGTAGAAAAAATTTATTGAACTATTAAGACTATTATTATTTATGAATTCTGTAATTATTTTTAATTTACTATAAAGAAAATGAATCAATTTCAAAAAGTCAGCTTTTTTTAAATTGAATTCATAAACTGTGTCAACAGGGCTTGAATTTACCATATTCTCCCTATCGGATTTATACCAAATACTCAATGGTAAATGGTAGTTATCAATAGTAGTCAAAGCATGAAGTGCCTTCTGAACATTGACATTGTTACTGTCTGCAGTTAAGACTAGGTCAGCAGCCTTTCCAGACTATTATAAATACAACTAACTTGTTAAGTCAGAACATATATTGTCAACAAATATATGTTCTTGGCGTGTCTTCGAATTAGATGCACAAAAATGTGTTTCATCGTCAGAAGAATGCTATTTTTTAAGTCAGGCAAATTAAAATCGCCCAACAATAAAATGTCGTCATTAACGTCAAGTAAATTTATGATAAATTCTATGCAATCCGCAAGGCTTGCATAGACCTCTACACTGCTCTTGGGAGGAACGTATGCGAACACGTTTAAGATACGGAAGATTATGTGTTAAATATGCTGTTAATACACACATTTTTGTGGAATTTGTAACAGTTATGTTACTTTGATGACGTCACTTTGTATGGGAGATTGGTCAAGCTTGTATCAATTTTGCTAAATTCCAAACTATTATTTCAAATTAGATACTTAACCTTTTTCATATAGTTACTTTGTTTAGGAGGGAGGTTTGGTCAGGGGCGTACCGAGGCCATTTTGATCAATGTGTTTCGGCCGACTGGATACCCTTTTTTTTTTTTTTTTTGGATTCGCCCCTAGGTATGAATCTTTCAAAGATACGTATACCCGACTTATACGCATGCACGATTTACATTCTAGATCCTTCCCGGATCACCCGGGACAGACAGAATGCACCTACGTACTAAACATACCCCCTATTGGCAATTAGGATTTTCTACTAAGCACATTAATTGGCTTTTCAGCGGAATTTAAAAATTTAATATATAACAAACGCGTATTTAAGTATATTAAATTCTATATAAACAAGCAACATCGAATTAAATTATAGTGATTATCAATTTAAGGTACCCGAAAAACAATCCTGATTTCAAAAACAATCCAAAACACTAAACTCATTTTAACTGGTTTGCGGCCATTGTCCAACCCAAGGACCTACGTGGAAATGAGATAAATCTCATATCCGCCAAATCAAAATCCCAATTAGTTGGATATGCATTTGGGCATTTGGAAAAGAGATATACTCTGGCACACCAATCCAGGTGATAGTGTGAGTTCAGTCTAATTTCAAATTAAGAAACCACGTGAGCACGTAAATCACTTTAGTCCCGACTTTTTTTTTAAATACAACATAGGTTAATTATATAAAGTTACTCATCCGTTCGATCAATATAAATAAATCTTAAGGGGTCTTTTTCATTTGATTGGCTAAGAAAAACACTTTGTAATTTTTTCTACTTAAAACTTTTTTTAATGATGAAAAAAAAAAACAAACTTGTGTGCATTAAAATACATAATCAAGTATGTTTTGAATGTTTTTTGGGTTGGCCTTTTATCTGCTCTCTTAAGCTTTTCGCAATTTGGACATAATTTTTCGAACGATTTCTCAGCTTTTACAACAGGTAACTGAAACTTTTTTTAGTTCATTTAAACGATAATACTTGAAACAATAAGATTTCGTATATTCAGCCAACTAAACCTCATACCTGTTTTTGGCTCCATTTTCAAAACAAAATTTGAAAAATTACTCTATTTTTTTACATTTCTGACGCTCTAAAAATTCAAGTTATAGGTTTTAATAGATGATTGCGGGTTATAATCTTAGAGATTTTACAATAATAAATATAATGCAAAACAGTTTCAGCTCAAACGGATTTTTTCGTCAATCTTTGGTACCGTTTTAAGAAATCCTGAAATTTTTAACCACATATAGTAACACTTTTCAATCTTTCGATCTTTTTCAAGTGAAGAAGATCCCTTAAAGACAATTTCATATTGTTCCCTCTATCAAAGGAAATAAAATAAAAATATTTCAACATTATCGAATCAGCATTAAAACATTTATTTTCGTTTTAGTTTTAAAAATTCATAGTTTATATGTGTTAAAAAATAAAAAGGGCTTTCAATTTCTTTAACATTTTTCTTTTAATTTTTTAAATTAATTAATAAAATAGTGTTTTAAATAAAAAATACAAACTTAATCTTTAAGTATAACATTTAAATATTAATTCTTCTTTTTTTAAGGTAGCCCAGTGCTGCGCAATATTATCTAAGTTAATGAGATCAACTTTGTCCTTTTCCAATGATAGTATTAATAATTCATTAAGACGTGAGTCACTTTGCGTAGTTCTAAAATAATTTTTAAATAATTTTAATTTGCTGAACATTCTCTCATTTTCTGAAACAGTAACAGGCACTGTGCACAGCAAACACGACATTTTGTTAACTGCAGGAAGAGATTTTTTATTGCATTCTGACACGTTAGCTGTACCCGATAGAGTTTCTACGCCTTCGCATAGATCATAGATCAATTCCGCTTTCAATTGAAGTGAATCCAACAAACAATTTTTTGGTAACAGTTTTATTGATTCTAGAACTCGCTTTTGGGTCAAGTTAGTAGAAGATAGAATTGGATTAAAGAGTTCATACAGAGACTTTGTTGTTTCTAAGCAACTGCTTAATTTGTGTCGCATCAGTGCGGTTATATTACCCAATGCAAGTTTAAATTCTCTTCTATAAAAACAGTTCATCGAAAAATAAGCCGCGTTGGCATTGTTATCATCTAAACGAGAATTCCTATTCAGCATCAACATTAAAAGATTTTTACAATGTAACAGCACTACTAATAAGGTTATGTACCTTCAGAGTCCGAATTTATTTTTTCTACTGATTTAAGGGCACAAGAAATAAATTTCATAGCATTTAAAATATTCAGTTCAACGGCTTCAAGAGATTCAGTCAGAAGTTTCATATTTACTTGCACATTTTTCATAAAAATAAGACTTATAATAAAGTCCACATAAATGAGTTGGTTTGATAGCGAATATGCAGCATTTCGAGTCCACTTGTCAATTTTCTTAGAGCTTTGGGAAATTTCGTGCAGAACATCAACAATGACATAAAGCGATGCTTTTATAATAAATGAGATTTGAATGCAGATTTAAAAATGATGTTCTTTTTGCCATCATCTCGAGTTTAAAATATTAAGTCTGAAATTAAAGATTTTACATCAGACTCAAGGACTCTGAATATTTATTTTAATATGTTGGCCGATTTTGATCATTAAATTTTTTATTACAAATGTTGGGTATTTCTGGTTAAAAATTTCAATCTCAGAAAGTTCTCCAAAAATGTATTAATTAGGTTTTAAAAAGGGGAATGTTGGAATCGGTGCTATTTTTATCGCCAAATTGCTCCGGTCATAGGGGGCGGGAGCAATTTAGCGCGTAAAAATAACACGCGCGCGCGATGATAGGCTTTCGGTAGCCTACCATCTTGAGGATGGAGTTAAGCGCTAAAATTGAGGAGAAGAAGTTGTGCTCCTCATCAACCACCAAAGGTTGTAGGGATCTCTGTTAAATGAAGAGTATCATTTAACAGAAATGATTCCACAAAATTTGGTTATTAATCAGGGGGTAATTAATAACAAATTAAGTAGTGCGTTTTTGAACATATTTATTACCTTATCGGCTGGTGGTTGAATTGAGAAGAGGAAAATTAACAAAAGAAGAAAATGTACATTGCAATTGCGTTTAAGCTTAAGGCCCAGCTTTTAAGCTGGGTTTAGTTTACAGTATTTTAAGTTCAATAATTTAAACTTTTAATTAAAGCCGCAGGCTTGAGCTGCGTTTAGTTACAAAAGTAAATTTAAGAATAAAAGTAAAAGAGTACATTCATAAACTTCATTTATATGAAAAATAACCATTTGGATACGCATCGGGGCGTAGACATGCCGCCCGCCTTGCACTAGTGCAATTTACAAGATACTCTGCAGCCGCTGAAGCTCACGGATGGCGTTTAAAAGGTGTACCCGTGGACTCCCGCTGCGATTGGTGCCTGTCGATCGTGTACATGCCCTGGAGCGCCCGGTTGGCTGAGGCGACTGTAGTCGTTGGCGAGGCCGTGAGCGCCCTTCCGAAGCGTTAGGCTGTACCCGTGGACGTACAGGCGAAGGTGACTGGACTGGCATCTGGATCGAGATGCGTTTTTGATTCGCATGCAGCATCGAGTGGTGGAGACCCTTGCACACATTGCACACGGCTTTGGACGTACATCTTCCGGCGGTATGGGAGCGAGCGAGGCAGTTCGAACAATAGCCATGTCGAACCACGGCCTGGCGACGGTGCAGGACAGACATGGCCTTAAATTTTTTGTAGAATCGGATGGAATGTCGCCGCTGGCACAGTTGACATTCATAAAGCCTAGAGAAAGAAACCGAAAAGTTTATTAGTGCATGGCATAATTGTAGAGAGAACTATGTTAGCTGGGTTATGTAGGGACTAGGGATAAGCCATGTACGAGTGAGAAGTGAGAGTATAGTGTAGTATTGATGGAGTGAGAGCTAGAATAAACATGAGAGATATGAGTAACTAAAACATGTAACTAGACGGTGAGCTGATGTTTGGGAGTTACAAGGGATAAGAGATATACGAGTGAGAAGTGCGAGTGTACTGTATAAATAGAGGGATTATGTGAGGTGAGAGACCCATTACTAGAGATAAGTGATTCTAACAGTGAGATGAAAGAGAGTCGGAGAAGTTTCGAGAGAAGAAGAAAGTATTCATATTTCATAAGTATTGCTTGGGATGGCAACTCTGAAATATCGGGAAAGTTTTAAGAAGTAAAAAAAGTCTTCATATTTCATAAGTATTGCGCGGGGTTGGCAACTCTGAAGTATAAAAAGACGAGTTTTGAGAACTTAAGAGAGTATTCAGAAGTTGCGCGGAGTTGGCAACTCTGAAGTATCGTCGGATTTGTTTGGAGAGAAGTGAAGAGTCGTAGAGTCTCGAAGTAAAGATGTCAGTATAAAAATGTTGAGAATTGCCCGGGTTGGCAATTCTGAAATAAAGTCAGGAGTATTTGGATCAGAGATAGAGAACATTAAAGTGTATTTAAAATATTCAGTAGTTGCGCGGGGTTGGCAACTCCGAAGTAGAAAAAAGAAGAGTTTTGAGATAAGATGTGAGGAGTTGAAATATTCAGAATTGCTCGGGGTTGGCAATTCTGAAATATCGTCTGAAGGTGTTGAGAACAGAGAGATAAAATAATAGTAGTTATAAATATTCAGAAGTTGCGCCGGGTTGGCAACACTGAATCATCGTCAAGAATTTTGGATAAAAGAGGAAGAACACAAGATTATGGTTAACACATTCAGAATTGCTCGGGTTGGCAGTTCTGAAATCGCTTCAGAAGTTTAAACACAGAGAAAGAGGCTGAAAGTGCATTTTAACGAAATTTAATTCGGCTTGAGCTAATTAGAGTTACTTCTCCCGCCTTTTTTGTGAATTCTCTGCTATTAATAAACCATCGATTTAAGCATATGCTCAATTTGCTCGAGTTTGGTAGCTCTACCATACCGGGAAAAGTTTTTCAGAGAATTTTCTCACAATACTTTTACACATAATACTTTTATACATAATGAAAGTGTTCAGAAGTCGCGTGGGATGGCAACTCTGAATAACTGAGAAATAATTTTTGTTGTAACAGATATTATATATATCTGAGAAATATTCTTTAGTCGCGCGGGATGGCAACTCTGAATATAAGAGAGAAGAGATGAGATGACGCAAAAAATTTGAGAGAAAATTTTTTGCTTGATTGAAATTAAGAGTATTCAGAAGTTGCGCAGGGTTGGCAACTCTTAAAATATCGGGATAAGTTTTTGAGAAAAGATGTAAACAGCTGAAATATTCAGAATTGCTCAGGGTTGGCAATTGTTTAAAAATATTAAGAAGTTGCGCGGGGTTGGCAACTCTGAAAATATCGTCAGAACATTTTTGAAGGATTGAGAAAGAAATAAGTGTGTTTAAAATATTAAGAATTGCGCGGGGTTGGCAACTCAGAGGTAAGGTTGTAGTATTGAAAACAGGAAGCGAGTAATCAGCAGTTGCGCGGGATTGGCAACTCTCGCGCGGCTGATCCTCCCCGGAGTTGGCAACTCTGAATTTTGTAAAAAATATTGAGAAATTTTTATAGCAAAGAATGTAGTGAAATTTTTTTTTTTCAGATTCAATGCTTTTGAGAAAAACAATTGGGGTATTCAGCGTTGCACGGAGTTGGCAACTCTGAATTTTGTAAAAAATATTGAGGATTTTTAACCAGAGAATGTAATAAAAATTTTCCTTCAGCTGCAGGGCTTACGAAAAATTAGCGATGTTCAGCGTTGCTCGGGGTTGGCAACTCTGAATTTCGTAAAAAATGTCGGAAAAATTTTTAAACGAAAATATAATATAATATTTTTTCATCAGCTTCAGTGATTTCGAAAAAAAATTTAGATACTCAGTGTTGCTCGGAGTTGGCAACTCTGAATTTCGTAAAAAATTATTGAGAATTTTAAACCAGAGAATGTAATAAAATCGTAAAAAATATTGAGAATTTTAAACCAGAGAATGTAATAAAATCGTAAAAAATATTGAGAATTTTAAACCAGAGAATGTACTAAAATTGTAAAAATATTGAGAATTTTTAACCAGAGAATGTAATAAAAATTTTCCTTCAGCTGCAGGGCTTACGAAAAATAAGCGATGTTCAGCGTTGCTCGGAGTTGGCAACTCTGAATTTCGTAAAAAATATCGGAAAAATTTTTAAACGAAAATATAATAAAATATTTTTTCATCAGCTTCAGTGATTTCGAAAAAAATTTAGATACTCAGTGTTGCTCGGAGTTGGCAACTCTGAATATCGTAAAAAATATCGGAAACATTTTTAGAGACAAGTAGGGAAAATTCTTTTGCTGCTGAGTGTACCAACTATTGTTCGGTATTATATGTGCGGCAATGGAGCTTTTTTTCTTTCTTCATGCATGTGAGGTTGTGTGTATTTACAATGACTAGTGCATGCAAATCGCTCGACTGTGATATGAGTGTATGTGTGTGTGTGTGTGTGTGTGTGTGTTTGAATTTGCTGTTCTTTACTGGAGTGCAAAAGTACAGCCATGCAGGGAAAATTAATGGCATAAACTACCTTACGCCCTTGGGACTCCCAACAAGGGTCACTCCAGGTTGCTACGAAATGCAGCTAGGTCTGCTGCTGCAACGCAATTCTGTGCTTTGTACAGCCGTTGATAGCACCACCGAAGAAGATGGAAATCGTGGGCACTGTTGGGAGCTTAGCTTTTTGAGGTTAGATGGTGCTTTTCAGTAATATTAATAAAATGTTTCTTGAATATTGCACTCGGATAAATGCACCGTGGATCGTCTGTTATTTTATTTTTTCTGTTTGGATATGGTTTAATCCTTTTTGATTTTTAAAATAATGCTGGTTTTACCCCTTGTTTAATTCACACATTTAGTACAAAAAAACATGTTTTCGTTGTCACTCACAGATGCATTATAATATTTTACTATTATTGTAGCGTAGGTATCAAAAAAATTTTATAAATTTTTAAATAAATAAATAAATTTGAATTAGTTTAATTTTTTAATTTGGTTTTTTAAATTTCTTAATTTTGCACACGTTGCAAACGTTTGTTCACTATTCTCGATGACTTCATTTTATAAAAAAGAGAAATGTATAGAGACAATTAAGAAGTTCCAAAAAAGCTAAACGACAAAAAAACGACTAGTTTTTTATTGTTTTATCAATATGCTTTGTTTTGTTGTTGTTTTTGTCCATTCAATACTTGCAACTAATTGAACTTTTTTGTTTTATTAAATATTCACTTCTTTTAACAATTTTATATTTTTTAACAATTTCTTGCAGCACATAAATATATATTGCTCGTTTTAATTTGCTAACTTGCCAAACTTAGCCGCTGCCACTGTTGTGCACACAAAGAGATTGGCACTGTTTTTTTTTCTTTCTTTTGTTCTTTGTTGTCTCTGCAACAAGAAAGAAAAGAAACAAGAAAACGACTAGTTTTTTATTATTCTATCAATATGCTTCGTTTTGTTGTTGTTTTTGTCCGTCCAAAACTTGCAACTAATTGAACTTTTTGTTTTATTAAATATTCACTTCTTTCAACAATTTTATTTTTTTTTTAAACAATTTCTTGCGGCACATAAATATATATTGCTCGTTTTAATTTGCTAACTGGTCAAACTTAGCAGCTGCCACTGTTGTGCACACAAAACGACTGGCGCTGTTTTTTTTTTCTTTTTGTTCTTTGTTGTCTCAGTTGCTTTGCACAATTAGAAAAAATTTATTGAATTCTGTGTTGCTGCCTCTTTTTTTCTTACGATCTTCTTTTGATGCTAGTTTTTTAGCACACACACAAATTCAACGCTATGACTTAATTTTTTTTCACAATCATTGTAGAAGGCACTTAATTTTATTGAATATCTTTAATAAATCCGCTGTTTGTGTTTTATTTAGAAGTTTTCTTGAGTTTCAGCAACTTTATTTTTTGAGGTATTAAACGAATGAAATTATAAACGCAAACAGTTTATCGAGCAGAGAGGAAAAAAACGCTATTCCGAAATAAATGAAACGCAATGCACGACGGTTGGGAAGAGAATGTGCGATTTCTATGATTTTCTTTTGATGCTTGTTTTTTAGCACACACACAAACTCAAAGTTATGACTTTTAATTTTTTTTTTTCACAATCACTTAATTTTATTGAATTTATTTAATAAATCCGCTGTTTGTGTTTTATTTAGAAGTTTTCTTGAGTTTCAGTAATTTTATTTTTTTTTTGAGGTATTAAAACGAATGAAATTATAAACGCCAATAGTTTATCGAGCTAAATGAAACGCAATGCACGAAGGTTGGAAAGAGAATGTGCGATTTCTATGATTTTCTTTTGATGCTTGGTTTTTAGCACACACACAAACTCGAAGTTATGACTTTTAATTTTTTTTTTCCACAATCACTTATTGGCACTTAATTTTATTGAATTTATTTAATAAATCCGCTGTTTGTGTTTTATTTAGAAGTTTTCTTGAGTTTCAGCAATTTTATTTTTTGAGGTATTAAAACCAATGAAATTATAAACGCCAATAGTTTATCGAGCTAAATGAAACGCAATGTACGACGGTTGGAAAGAGAATGTGCGATTTCTATGATTTTCTTTTGATGCTTGTTTTTTAGCACACACACAAACTCAAAGTTATGACTTTTAATTTTTTTTTTTTCCACAATCACTTATTGGCACTTAATTTTATTGAATTTATTTAATAAATCCGCTGTTTGTGTTTTATTTAGAAGTTTTCTTGAGTTTCAGCAATTTTATTTTTTCAGGTATTAAAACCAATGAAATTATAAACGCCAATAGTTTATCGAGCTAAATGAAACGCAATGCACGACGGTTGGAAAGAGAATGTGCGAATTTGTTGCCGGTTTGCGCTTGACCACGACACTTATTTCTTCGATTCTACTTTCTTCTCTCATAGAGAGAATGACTCTTTACTGCGATTGCTGTTGAAAAAGATTTGTGGCGAGTTGCATGCAGCCTGCCACCGACCCCACACTCTCACAACTCAACACCATCAAAAAAACAAAACAATTGGTAGCTTTCCGCTCACCTCTTTCCTTTCCCTGTGGTTGGCATACTTTGTAGTTGATTGATGTGTAGGAACCAAATGTTGCCTCTGTTTGTGGATGATGCTGAAATTGTAGAGCTTAATTATTTATTTAGGGTTAATAAATTTTATGGGTTTTGAATGGATACACCAGTGGAGTATGTAATCCATTGCGGTTCTGGGTGAACTCGAAGGACCATGTTGGAATCGGTGCTATTTTTATCGCCAAATTGCTCCGGTCATAGGGGGCGGGAGGAAAATTAACAGAAGAAGAAAATGTACATTGCAATTGCGTTTAAGCTTAAGGCCCAGCTTTTAAGCTGGACTTAGTTTACAGTATTTTAAGTTCAATAATTGAAACTTTTAATTAAAGCCGCAGGCTTGAGCTGCATTTAGTTACAAAAGTAAATTTAAGAATAAAAGTAAAAGAGTACATTCATAAACTTCATTTATATGAAAAATAACCATTTGGATACGCATCGGGGCGTAGACAGGGAATATGTGTGGCGACTGAGTAAACCTTTGTTCGTTTGGGCTTGTTTTATTCCACTTGTTTTTTCAACTTTTTAACAAGGGATTTTAACAGGGACTTTTATCATTAAGCAATATCCAAAAACTTAAGCATTAATCATTATTTTATGATTTTCAAGTTTTTGCTCAGATATAAAAATAGTAATCTGATTTTATCTTTTAAATCTTAAATAAAAACCATTAATATTTTTTTGGTCAAACAAAAATATTATTTTCGGTTTTTAGTTTTGGTCAAAGACACGGTTGCACAATTGGACTGAAACTGGTCCTTTTTTCCATTTGGTCCGCTGCTCCCTTTTTGATTACTATGCATTACTATTTCCGTACTTTTTTAACAAAATTTATACTACTTTTCTGAACTTTTTATGCATTTTGTCACAAAAGAACACTGGATTCGTTTACAACAATTCAACGCTGATATGACTTAAAATGAGTTGGCCGATTGAAGTTTGTTTAAGGTACGACTGAAAGTGAGTTGTCCTTATGAAGTTTGCTTAAGATATGACTTAAAATGAGTTGGCCGATTGAATTACGTTTAAACTACGACTGAAAGTGAGTTAGCCGAGTGAAGTTTTTTAAGGTACGAATGAAAGATGGTTTTGGGTTATGAAATAGTTGATAGTAGATAGTTGGTTTTTGTTATGAAAATGACAATTAAAGGTACGACGGCTTTGATGCGTTCATAATAATTGTTTATAAAAATCAATATTTTAAAAAATTTTAGTAAAAAAGAACAATTAGGCCGACTCTAAAAAAGTAAGGAGTGTAGTCTACCCCCTTACCCCCCGCTAGTTACGCCACTGGGCGTGGTGTTTATACTATTTTGACAAATGTGAAGTATATGGTGAATATTTGAGACCAAAGTTCATGTGCAAAATTTGAAGTCATTGGCCCGTATGCATAAAAAAAGAGTGAACGCTGCAAAGTAGTGTTTGCTACTGAGTAGTGAAAGGTCAGTAGTGAACACTACTTTTGATATGAATACAAATTTTAAGTAAGCTTTATTTTCGAATTTCGAACTTAAGTGTTAACTTCTCTTTTATTTGTGATAAAAATAAAACTTTTGAGGCACGATTACGATGTCTTGGGCGCCACGATTTAAAAATGTTTTCTGGAAGAGAAAATTTTTTTTGACCGAACAAAAAATTGATAACTCAACTACTTATCGAGTTATCGATTTTTGAAATATTTTTTCTTACCAAAAGTTGTGTTTAAAAAACATCTATATATTTGCCATTATTCAATCGATTCCTAAGATTGAAATGTCATTTTAAAGATCAAACTTTTTTAATGATATATAATACAAATATCATTGCAAAAATATTTTAAATTTTATAAGCAAATTTTTATCATATTTAAATTTTTTAATTTTTTTAACCTTATAGTATCCAGAATATTCTACCAAAATTTTCTATTAAATTTGTTTATTAAGGTACTACAAATATATTGTATTCTTAAAGCTTAAACATTGACGTTTCATTTTATACATTGAAATATATATATTTTGTGCATTATAAAAAATTCTTTATAAGAAAAGCAATACAAATAAGGTAAAAATGCTTGAAAAGACAACTTTTCTTACAAGAGCAAATCATTTCATGACAATAAATACCGTAAAACATAAAATAAAGCATAAATAATATATACCATATGAAAGATAAATTTTTAAGCTTCAATAATTTGTTTTCCATAATACATAGTAGTAATAGTAGTTTTAAGAGAATAACGGTTTTATGCAAGCAAATATTTTTACTTTTACATACAAGTAGCTATAAAATATGAAATACTCGACGGATTTTATTTATTTAAAACTTATGTTGAAGCTTTATATATTACCTTTAAAAAAATACCTTAGATATCAGTTTCGTTTATACACTATGAAAAATATAGCTAGGTTTCTTAAAAGATACTTATTAAAAAAAATTCTTAAAAAATTGGTAACTTGAAAACAAAACGATAAATCGAGTTTTTCTTCAGCCATTCGTATTTTTTTTGAAATATTTCACGAAATATTTTCAAATCGCGGTGCCCCGAAAATCGTAGTCTCCTTAGAAAGTAGACCAACTAAGGTAAATATGCTTGAAATAATAACTTTCATATCATCACAAAAAAAACAACAAATAAATTATTAATATTATATACCAAATGAAAGATAAATTTGTAAACTTTTTACTTTCCATAAGTAATAATAATAACGGTAGTTTTTGAGAAAATAACAGTTTAATATAAACAAAAATGTTACTTATACATTTAAATAGCTATAAAATGTGAAATACTCAACGGATTTCATTAATTTAACACTGTTATTTTTAAAGTAATACCTCAACTATCTCAATCGGTAATATAATAAGGAAAGTATAGCAGGTTTTCTAAGACGATCACAAAAGAAAAAGGTTGTTTTCAAATATCGATAACTCAAAAACAAATCGATAACTCGATTTTTCCTTCGGCAATTCCTATTTTTATTGAAAGCCGTTTACGAATCCATTGTCAAATTGTGGCGCCCAGGAAATCGTAATCTCCCCACTTTTGAGATTCGATAAAGTGATCGAAAATGATCTTTATAGCCAAATCTTCTTAATTTATATACACCCCTATCACTGTTGTCGAGGTCGACTATAAAATGCTCGATAGCGGCAAAGTCGAATCACAGTTGCCGAGTTTTTCATTTCAGTGAGCAATCTATTACAATTGTCACATCCCTCAAAAGCAATCGTTTTTTGTCGAGCCTATATTTTTAATTGAGGATAAACATTAAAGAATAAACAAATAAGAATATTTAATAATAATAAAATAAAATATAATAGAAATGAAAATAACAAACATAAATCAATTTTAAGCTTTGGTTGACCACACGGAACGTAATGTGGCTTTTGCAAGAAGCTTCAATAAAGGATTGGCAAAAGTGAACGTGACGCAAGAGTGGAACTCACTTGCTACATAGCTCAATAGCTTAGGTCCGCTATCCATTGGAAGAAGTTGTGGCCAATATCATGTGTTTCAATGTCATGATAAACTCAGGCGGCGTAGCCATTGGCACTTATTCCGTTGTCGCAAAAGAAATAACAGAACCTGATCTTAAGCCAGCGCCATCAACGTCCGCACAAGAACTTTCTATATGTACTGCTGGGGAAGCATCTGAAAATGTCGAATTAACTGTTGAATCAAATGGAAATGCCGACAAAATACGGGCAAAGAATCAGGCTGAGCTTTTGGTGGAGCAAATTGACATTCAGAGGAATTTATATACTGAAGTCAGACAGAGCCTCAAAAATATCGAAAACCATTTGAAGGAGTCGGAACGCTACAATCGAAAGCGTTTCAAATTAGAGAAAGAAAACTTAAAATATGCCAGGAAAAAATTTGAGTGGAAGAAGAGACATCACGCTGAAAAATGTACTTAATAAGAAAAAAATGTGTTAATGGTGTAAAGGTTGTTTTTACAATTACTATAACTGATGAAGCGCCTTATTTATTTAACTTTTAAAGTTAAGCTATCGTCTTAAGAAGAGATTAAATTAGTGTTTGTAATTTTTTTAGTTAAGATATCTCAGATATAAGGCTGAGTTCATTTGTTATTTTTTTTTAAGGAAGCACTGCATGTTTGAAAGAAATGAAGAGATCTAAATTTTTCTTTTTTATATTTACATAATAAAACAGAAACGGTGTTTGAATAATTTTTTTTTATAAATTCATCTAAATATTACTTTTCTTAGTCAACACTTATTGCATTTTTTATTTGATTCCTTATGCCAACTGCTACTGTATTGCTGTTAAAATCTGTTAAATCGTCAATATTTGAAATTGTTGGTTCACTCTATTCGAATTGAACTTCTGCGATATTAGGAGCATTGTAGTGCACACATCTGTTTTTGGTGCGAAGGCTTGTAATTTTTCTTTTTATTTATTTTATTCAAACAATTTTTTATTTTGTAGTTTTTTTATTTGGGAATTATTTTTACAACTGTTTTCTTTGAACAATTTTCACAACTGAAATTTTCAAAATGAAAATTTCTGAAAATATAATAAATGAATACAATTCAAAATGTTTTTTATAACAAGTGTTTTATTGGCAAGTGTAAGTATTTTCAATAATTGCTAAAATGATATAATACGTTATTAATGATAAATCAAGGTAAGTGACATGTAAGTTAAGATAAAAATCAACATCAGGAGAGGTAAGTATTAATGTAACTAAAGGTAAGTATCAATGTAACGAGTAATTAAGTATTTATTTAACAATTATAATTTAATTAATCAATGTAAGTATTTATGTAACAAAAGGTAAGTATTAATGTAACAAAAGGTAAAATAGAATGTAGAGATTTACTCTATGTGGTGATGTAACAGAGCACCACAAAGATTGTAGTTGGTGAACTGAGCGATGTTGTTAGTTGTTGGAGCGCTGTTGGTGTTGTTGTCGCAGCTGTGGTTGAAGCTGTTTTGGCACCGGCGGTAGTGACGACTGATGAGGAACTTAAGGTGGCGTTGGCTGATAGTGTTGTGCCTGCTGCTGATTTATCTGTGGCTGCTGTTCTTGGTGCAGAAGCAGTTGCTGGTGCTGCTGTAACTGTGTCAACAGTAGGTGTAGTGGGCGTTGGCGTAGCTCTTGTTGGTAACGTATCGGTTGTGGAACGTGTTTGATTTGGCCGATTCTCATCAACTAAGCCATCTGCTGATGTAGTGCCAATTTCTGTTAGTGAGTTGTTGCCATTAGAGTTTGCTTGGGACTCTGTAGCAGAATTGGTGTCACTTTGTTGCTGACCCAAACGAAGCGTTTGTGTCGTAATAAATTCTTGTTGAAAGGTCTTGATGTGGTTCGTTTCAGGATCGCCAGTTTTGGTGCGAAGGCTTGTAATTTTTCTTTTTATTTATTTTATTCAAACAGTTTTTTATTTTGTAGTTTTTTTATTTGGGAATTTTTTTACAACTGTTTTCTTTGAAGAATTTTCACAACTGAAATTTTCAAAATGGAAATTTCTGAAAATATAATACATAAATACGTTATTAATGATAAATCAAGGTAAGTGACATGTAAGTTAAGATAAAAATCAACTTCAGGAGAGGTAAGTATTAATGTAACTAAAGGTAAGTATCAATGTAAGGAAAAGGTAAGTATTAATATAACAAAAGGTAAAATAGAATGTAGAGATTTACTCTATGTGGTGATGTAACAGAGCACCACATGTTGTGTAACGCAACACAAACATTCGCAATTTTCGTTGCCTTCGCTGGGGAATAGTGTAACTGCCGAGCAGATAATAAACATCGAAATCTGTTTTTCATTACTCCAATGGTCCTCTCCACTACATTCCGAGCCTTTGCATGGATGGCATTGTATTTTATTTCTGGGCTATTTTCTGCAGAAGCCAAGTACCTCTATCTCCGCTTAAAAAGCTTGTTTCCATGAAATGCCTTAGCTCACTGGTATTCCATATAAGAGCATCGTGACTAGCTCCAGGATGTCTTGCGTCTATAAAGCGGATCTGCATTTTGTGATCGCAGTCCTAGAAGTAACTAAATTTAAGTAATTGATCATATAGGTTAAATATACATAAATTTCTTACATCATTGCGTTTAGACTAGAAAAGCTTTTCTGTTTTTTTTTTGACTGAACCAACGCTCAGGGGATGCCCCCTTTAAATGTGTAAGCATTGTGTTGATTCGGAAGAGGGGTGATAGTTAGTTGGAAGGTGGATGGATGGAGTAGTGTCGGTGAAGATTTGTTTTAAATTTGCGCAGCTCAAAACTGCCGGGAAACACGCTCGCAGGGAGACTATTCCACAACTTACCCGTGCGACTAAAGAACGAATCATCACGGTAATGCGAGGTTCTATTGGACATCGATGCAATGGTAAAAGGGGTAGGCTTTTACAGCTGCCCGAGTGGACCTGGGAAACACACGAGCTGGTGGCGTCAGGCCATGTATCTCCCTTGAACACTTCCCATGGTAATACCTACAAAGGAGGCTTAGGCAACCAACATTACGTCGATGCTCAAGAGAGTTGAGCGAGGATGAAATACTTTCTTCCCCTATCAAACATATTGCACGACGTTGAATTTGATCCAGAAGCTCCAAATAAGATCTTGAAGCCCCTGCCAAAATGAGAATTGTACTCCATTTTCGTCCTTATATGTGAGGTGTAGATCTGCTGAAGTGAAATATTTTTGCACCGTTTTAGAAAACCTAGGCACTTGCCCGCTTCTTTCGACACATCGAAAATATGATCGGAGCGGAAAATATGATGATATGAGCGGAGCTAAGGGGCAATTCACACGCTTGTGGGTTAACAGACAACACTGGGTCTTGCTTGCATTGAACTCTACTCTATTAGCAAGACCCCACTCGGAGATTTCTTGTAGATAATTAAGGAATGTGTCATTCATATTTTGCCTTTTTACCTCAATATCCATAGAGCTTGGGCGTTTTTTGAATGAATATGAATGACAAATGCTGCTGTCGTCCGCAGACGAATGTATTGGGTTATGCGTCAACGACAGAAGGTCGTTGATAAAAACTAGAAACAAGGTTGGCGATAGAACTGAACACTTCGGTATTCCTTCGTTGATGGCGTGCTTCTCGGACGAAATGCCGTCAACTACGACTCGAATCGTTCTGTCCTTGAGAAAACACGTGATCCATCGAGCAAAGTTTGGTTGTGCTCCAGATAGTTCATAACGTTGAAGTTCATTACGCTCTCCATAACTTTGGAAAGCGTAGAGCATATCGCAATAAGTCGGTAGTTTGCAGGGTTCATGGCATCACCCTTTTTAGGTACCGGCTGGACATTTGCCACCTTCCAACAAGATGGAAATGTTCCTGTTCTGTAGAAGATGTTGAAAAGGTTGCGCAAAGGCCGAGCCAGCGAAGAAGCACACATTTTAAGCACAATTGCCGGTATGTCATCAGGACCAAAGGCTTTGTTTACGTTGAGATTTGTAAGGACACTTTTAACTGCTCTCGTTCGAAAGTATATCTCCTGCATTGCAGAAGATCCACCCTGAAGGGCAGTGGCTGATTGCTATCCGAGAGAGTGGAATTTTTTGCAAACAATCTAGCCAATAGGTTCGCTTTATCAGCCGAGTCAGTGAAGATTTGATCATCTTTTAAAAGAGCTGGAATCGATGACGATGTCTGGTTTTTAACTCTTTTAACAAATGACCAAAAATGTTTGCTCCTTTTGGGGCAGAGAAGAACCTGTTCTCGAATGCGAGCTTCGTGCAGAAACTTTTTGCGTTTTAAAATTACATTACAGCGATTCCTTGCCTCGATGCGAAGTCTTTTAGTATCAGTATCATTATTAGTATCATTCATTAGTATCATTCTTGTTAGAACGCCAATTCTGAAAGGCTTCCTCTTTGGACCAGACTGCAATCCTGCAAGTCTCATTAAACCATGCACTCATGGTCTTTGGTTTAATGTTTCTCATCTAATTGGGAATGAAAGACCGCATACCCAATAAAATAATTTCTTGTTGTAATAAAGGTGCTGCTGGTTTTTGCATGGTGTTAATATTCTGATGTGCGTACCATCCACACATCCAATAACTCCAGGAAATCCAGTTTTTTCAAAAAAATGCCGCTTTGCATCTGCTTTTTTTCTCTGGTCATACTCATGCTAATCCATTTTGGCCAAATTACTTCTTGTAGGCACTCAAGAACTACTTCTAAAATCCCAGACATGGTAGATTGAGCAAGACCCAAATTAAAATCGTTTCCAGTGCCCCGCTGATAGCTTCCTTCAGCCAAGAAACGTAAGGTTGCTGCAGGTCTGGCAGCGGACTTTTAAATTGCTTTTTATTTCGGCTAGCACGTATATAAAAGCTTCCTTGGTCAAACGGCAGTTGCGAATAATCTATTATTTTATACTTATATATACTAAAATAAATTTAAATTTTAAATTTTAGTACCACATTGACTTACTCCGCACCTGCCCAGCTACAAACATTTGAGCGGTTTCTAATGTTTTGTCTAATCCTTGTTATGTCCTGTACAGGAAAATTTTCTTCATGTTCTCCAAAAAATAGCAATGCCATCCATGTTTATAAATTTTCAAAAAATTTGTTATTTAAATTTTCACAAATTGTCACTTCAAATATCTTTACTTTCATTCACAATTGTAATTTTCGTCAAATAAAATCTATTACTGCAAATGTCGAGTCGACCTAGTTTGCTGATCGCTGTTGTTAGTCGACCCGACTCAAAAGTCGACAGTCATTTAAGTCGACGTTCGACCATCGTGATAAGGGTGATAATTTTTTTTTATTTTCAGGATTACAATTTATAAACATTACCATTTTGAAACAAATTTATATAAGCAAGTCTAATCAAAAGCACACTAAAGAAATGTAATAGTGATCACTTCTTTTTAAGTACTAAACACTTCTTATCTGCATATCAAATATATATAAGCAAGTAGTTTTTTGAAAATAGTGTCGTCAAAAAAGGAAGTGAACACTATATAATGTTTTCTTTCTATGCATATCAAAAGTGAAAAATCAAGTGTTCACTACTTAGACTAGTGTTTACTTTTTTATGCATACGGGCCATTACATTAGTTTACCATATTGTTAAAGTCACTCTGTATGGGAGGTTGTTGCGTAGTTTTTTCGATTTTAAAAATTTCAATTATATGGTGAATTTCTTGCGGCCAAAGTTTATGGGCAAAGTTTTAATCATGACATTAATTTTTGTGTCATTTTTAGATATTTTAAAGATTTGGTAAAGTATCGTTGTTTTATAGGTAGGCGTTGTTTTTGTCCGATTTTAACAAATTTGAAATATATGAGGGCTATTCCCAGTTACGGGCAAATAGCTTTGCAAATATATGCCCTACCAAATATTTGCCATCAACTGTGAGCACACTTTTTAGACCACTGTTGCAACCAAAACTCACAGCTGTTTTGAAGAAAAAAAAACAGCACGAACAGTATTTGTGGTGTTTTTCATTATTATTTATCAAAGTGTATTATTTATCAAAGTGAATTCCATATTGGAGTCTGTTAATTTTGTTTTATTAGCAGCGTTTGGTAAAAATGTGACAGCTGATTGATTGGCAAATAAGAGTTGCCCATGCTCGACTGTATGCAATGCGATTTTAGTGTTGCAAATTTGACACAGTCGGGCAAATGCAAATCTATACATTTTGTTGTTGTGTTGAAAATATTTGCCATCATATTTTGCAAATGCCACGATGCCACGCTATTTGCCCGTAATCGGGAATAGCCCTATGGTGAATATTTTATTTCGAAGATTATGTGCACAAAAATTTTTGTAGCGTTTTTTGAAATTTTATTGTTTGATGAAAAAGGCGTGGTTTTCATCCGTTCTTGCTCATTCTAAAACTTGATTTTTTTTTTTTTGTTAATATAGCCCATATACCAAATTTCAATACGATAGCTTTAAGATTGCTGCTGTAATCGTGTCGACAGACTGACCTAGCGAAATCGGCTAATTATACTTTTTTTTTTTATTTAGTACAATTTTTTCTAAATTTGTATACCAAAATGAAAAGGTCATTTATCAACCCTGTTACACACCTACATTTAAGTCACTAAGTTATACATACCTAGAATAAGAATAATGAGAATAAATTCAGTCGCTAATTGGAGTTCAACGCGTGTTGTTTTATTGCTTGGACACAACAGTACTGTCAAAAGATCTCTTGTGTCTTTTTGTGCTAATTAATATCAAATAAACATTAAATTGTTGTTAAAGAGTCCAATATCACAAAAACATCTTATTCATGTTTAGTTCTGTTCTTTAATTTCAGCTATATTGTAAAAGAAATTGTGTACATCAGATGTCTAGAACTCAAGATTGTAGCCACAGAAATAGTATTGAAAATCAGTTGTTTGCTCCCCTGAAAAGTTATTGAAAATCACATACTTGATTTCTTAGGGGCAGCGATAATATGCCTTATAAAGTTTATATAAAACCTAATTTATGAAATTTAATAAACTTTTATCTTTTTGCCAAAATTAAATTGTTGAAACATTCTTTTTACTTGTATCGTTCTCCTTAACAAACGTCGTTCGTTTCAAACCCCTTTCAAATCTTGATATAACAATAATCTTATTTTGTTTATATTTTTTGTTTTTATTATTTAGTTAAGAATTAAATTATTTAGTTTTATGAATATTGATTATATATTTAATAAATATTTTTTCTACAAATATCTTATGTTTTTATAGCTTTACATTGGTGGCTAGAAGAAGCCAAACACTTAGATTTTGAATCTCAAACGAATGCTTGCCTTTACGTTGCTCATCTACTAATTCCGTTCTTGATTAATGAATTAAAAGCAGAGCATAGAATCCATAGAAAAGAAGATCTTTCTAACGAACCGGTAAATATATCCTCATCTTCCAGCCGTAAAAGCGCAATTCCTGTTGCTATACAACAATCAAGCACATCGTCCGTATCAAATATTACTGAATTCGAAGAAGCGTCAAACCAAATGCGACACGTTAGCGAAACAATAAACAATACTATTCAAGGTAATATTTAAATTTAACATGCATAACTTTCATAAACCTCAGGATCAATTTCACTTCATGTCTGTTTATATTTTACTAACGGTTTGTGGGAAGCAAATTTTATTCAACTTAAAATGTCGATGAAATCTGCTGATACAGATGTTTTTAGAACAGGGCTGGGCATTCTAACACAGTCACATTTTATTTTGTTTTGTTAGTATTAGTGCGCTCTCGAATAGCGCACACTGAGCGAAATAGTTGTCACGATTATCTAGATTTGCAAGTTTGTATATTTATACCTCCACACATACTGTAATATGTGTGTATTTTTTATTTTTAGTCATTGATATTGTTCACTATTTCTTCTATGTCATTATTGCTCCAGCATTTTCTTTTAATTAAATAAATTATATTAGTTTCCTTGCAGTGGCAAATTACACATTCTGCTTCGCAAGAAAAGTTCTCTGCACAGCGATTTAAAATCAAACATTGTTTTTTAGGTGTTTTGTTTTTGTTTTAATATTAAATCCTAATATACACGAATTATTAAAATTATAGTCAAAACCTCAAAAAATTAAGTGTAAAAATATTAATGAATACAAATAATATGAAAAAATAATGCAAAGAATTTTAATAGGCAATATGTATGAATTATATTAAAACTTAATAGCATAAAAAATAAATTAAAAATATATGCATAAGAATTATGAATCTACAAACCAAAAAGTTGGTTTTTTAAGAGTGTACATAAAATTTCCGACATAGGTCTTCACAGCATCACCGTCAGCGAACGACTGAATGATATTATCTTCTGTTGTGAGTTTTGTGTACATGTGAAAAGTTACGCTCAGAGAGCGCTCAGTGAGCTATGGGGCGTCCAGCGCTGTTTTAGAACCATCTTTAAGTTCAGAATCCATAACTTAAAAAAAATGAATGAATTCAATAAAAAAATTTTAAAAATTGCGAATCTATACATGGGAACTTTCTGTTAGTTAAGACTTGACCGGCGGAACATCTCTTCGATTTGGTTCAAATTTCGAGAAAGTTCAACCAAACTAAATTGAGAAATAAAAAAAAATTAAAGTTTTTTTAAACCCACGGTATTATATTTTACATTAGGTCAAATAATTGGTTACTAATCGTAATCATTAGTGATTCAATATTTTTTAAAAAGGTTAAAAGGTGAAAAAATAAAAAAGAATCAAAAGTCATCAAGAAAAAATAATCCGACTACTTTTAGAAATTATTTTTGATTCTTTTATTTGATTATTTGATGATGATTATTTTATGATTATTTGATTATTTAAATAATTTCTAAAAGCAGTCGTATTATTTTTCTTGATTCTTTTTGATTATTTTCGTTATTTGAAGTAATCGTAATTATTTATTGATTATTTGTAATCGTCATCAATTACTAATCATAAACTTCTCCCTCAAGGATTATATAATAACAATTCTTTTTAAAATATATAATTGATTACTAATCGTAATCGCAATTTAACATCTACGGATTCAATCACTTACACTACCTCTAACAGGAAGAAGAGAAAGAGCGAAACGGAATAGTAACGTTGTGTTAAACGAGAACAAAACATTTGCTTTGTTATGGTTTTTGCTCGCGGTTTTAAATATTGTTTAATTTAAACTTGTTAAATCTCTTAACTTGAATTTCTAGTACTTGGACTAGAAATTCGCGATGAAAAATTAAAAAACCCTTTTTCTTCTGCTTAATTAATTCAACACCTTTTATTTTAATGTAATGCTAATATTTATAGCATTTAACATAGTAAAAATATTTTATATACATATACAATATACAAACTTACATATAATAAACAAAATTCAATTAATGCATGAACGCTGACATCTCATATTTTGTAAGAAAAAGACAGAAATTCGCCAAGCACAAGTTTTGAATTTCTGTTTGCCTTATGTGTACACAGTGCAGTGAACCTTTGTTCTTATTTTTACTGAATGTAAAAAAAAATTAATTAAATTTCACAACAAAAGTGCACAAAAGTGCAGTGAACATTTTTTATTATTTTTTACCAAATGTTAACAAAATAAGCAAATTAAATTTTGAGATGACAGAGTTCAAGCATTACACATTAAAAACCATTTAAAATTACGTGCAGCAACATTTTCCCCCGCGTTGAATAAATGTTCAACAATCCAGCCGTGCTTTTATATGTCCACGCAAAACTGTTAAAGTACCGTGAAGCTGCTTGTGGCGGTGTGTTAGGAATTCCATCTGATAGTGGCTGGTCTGCTATTGGTGAGATTTTAGATGCCGCTTGGGAAGTCATTGGTAGAGTACCTCTACGCTGCCTCTCATGTCGCTTAAACATGATGACAATAGCTAAGATGATGACCACACCTAGGAACAGGGCCGAATAATTCACTGCAAAACTATGATATTAATGTTTTTGCAGTTTATTGGAGAGATCGTTGATTTCATGTGCATCCAAAATTTCTTGCAACTTTGACAATTCTCTAAGTGCGGGCTCATACTCAATTTGTGTGGTATCTAAGACTGGTAATGATGCTGATTTTGCTGCATTTATATCAATAATGTGTCCAAATGCGGTGTAGGAAATAGTTGTAGATGATGATAACACCGGGTGGCTTGTTATTGTTAATAGTTGATATTTTAACACACATCCCGTTGTTAACTCGATAAAACCTGAGCCTTCCAATGAGATTCGTGGGACTAAGTTGTCACATACTGCTATTAGTTGTATTGGCGTTGCTAGAGCAAACATCCATTGATTTCTGTCAATGTGATCGAGTTTCATTGTTGAATAGACTTACTTCGCAAGCACATACTTCTGATCCCTTGTTGAAGGTGGGTTGCTTGTTGGCACAAATATAGAATTCGTTTTCCATTCTAAAACACGATTGTAACCTTTCAGCTGTGGTTGGAAAATATTGATCCCGATGTACGTTGATAGCAAGAATTGATGTAGATAATTTTATTGCTATCATAGTGTTGTTAATTTTAGTGGGAATTGATATTAGTCGATATAAGTTGAATTCATTCAAGCTGGTTAACGAAACAGTTATCTGGAAAATGGCATGATTCTCTGTTATTGCTGCCTTAACCTTCATTAACTTGTATAGTGATAGGAGATCACCTTGGTATCCTGGGATCTGCATGCTTGGTGCCAAATATGCTGAGATTTTTAAAATTTCAATTTTAAGTTGCTGTGGTGATAGCAATTGAGGGCTGATTTGACCATTATGAACATTTGTAAGAACATTTATGAGTGCTGCTTGCACACGTTGAACATTTGATGTCATAATGGATAGTTGAAAAGCTAATGATAAAAACATCTGGAATGTTTGCTCTGCCTGTACTTCCTCTTCATTATGCCGTAATTGTTTTTTGATGTCCGTCAATCTTCCTTCAAGCCTTTTGAAGGCCATTTGAGTTGTGGTTTGATCATGTTTTATGATATTAATGGTTGAATCAACTACCGTTATTGTTTCTGACATCTGACTGGCATATTCTGAGTCTAAAACTTCAAAAAGGGAGTTTGCAATGTTTCCTACAACATTAAGTGCACCTCTTTTTTGACGATGACTTGTTAACAATCCTTTATCAAGATCCAGTTCAGTATTTGTGCGGTGAAATTGTGTAACCAGTTCATCGCATATTGTTGTTGGCTGTATTTGTTCGCACATGTGATTCATCGTCGTGGTGCCATTTTTTAGTAGTTGAATTTCAGTACGTAATTGTTTAAGATCATAATAAACAACCAGTTTCTCCAGTTCTTCTTGGTGGTTCTTCATTCATTTCGTCCTTTCGTTTTCTTGTTATCACAATTTCGTTTGATTCAGTGCCAGTATCTGAGTCTAGGGGAAGTCGGGCGAGTCGATGGATTGCACGTTTGTATGTTCCTGTTGCTGTCTTTACATCAACAACGCGTACTACACCATCAGTTCCATTATGTTCTTCTACAATTCGGCCCAGAGGCCAATGCATAACAGGAATATTGTCTTCCTTGATGATTACCAATTCCCCGCGTTTAAGGTTATCTCTCTGCCTTGTCCATTTTCGTCGTTGTTGGAGCTTATTCAGATACTCATTAGTCCACCTCTTCCAGAAATCGTGTTTTACTTGTGATACCAATTTCCATCGTGCCAATAGCGATAGTTTCGTTGAGTCTGCCCTGCTGTCTACTTGGGCGGTGAACTTTTTGCTCCGATGAAATTTGTGGCGTTATCACTGTATAAGTTTTGCCAGCGACCTTTTCTACTTATGAATCTTGAGAGCGCCAATAAATGCATCTGTTGATCAATTGATCAGCCGAGTCAGTGAAGATTTGATCATCTTTCAAAAGAGCTGTAATCGATGACGATGTCTGGTTTTTAACTCTTTTTAACAAATGACCAAAAAATTTTGCTCCCTTTTGGGGCAGAGATGAACCTGTTCTCGAATGTGAGCTTCATGCAGATACTTTTCGCGTTTTAAAATTGCATTATAGCGATTCCTTGCCTCTATGCGAAGTATTTAAGTGTCGGTATTCTTGTTAGAACGCCAATTCTGAAAGGCTTCCTCTTTGGACATGACTACATTCCTGCAAGTCTCATTAAACCATGAGTGATCTTTTAGTTTAATGCTTCTCATCTAATCGGGAATGAAAGACCGCATACCCAATAAAATAATTTCTTGTCCCATGACAGCCGCGGCATTCACATTTCTATCAGCGAAACACAATTTCTATTTGAAGCTGCGTTAAAAATTATTTAACGCAGTCCAATTTGCGTATCCATAAAACCATGCAGTCCTCTTCGGGGCTTTAGGCGTAGAGGTGCAGGGGTTAGAATATGGTACAATGGTCCGAGTTACCAAGAGGTGCGTTTTTATTATATTTTTAATGATGTGAAGTCAGAAAAAGGTCAAGGATATTATGGCTTTGTAAATCACGTTGGGGGAAAAAAGTGGGTTCCTTCACTAGTTGAATCAGTTGGTTCGATTCAGGAAATAGCTCAACATATTGTCAAACAGCTGCCAATGAAACCGAGTGACGTAACCAAGCCGGGTTGTGGACATTGGCAATTGGTTGTTTGTCGATCAATTGAGAAAACAAATCGGAGAACTGTTGCCACTTCAGGCAGTCGCCATTAAACTGTGGCAGGGTTACCTTTGGAAGATGAACCGCACTTCGAATTGTTTGTTCTTCTTTCATGTTTGGAGCGGCGACTCTGTTATCTGGCATTGATCTGCTTTTATAGAGAGCTCAACTAACTGATATTGTACCATTTCATCTAATTGGTTGTACTCTACTTGGTCAAAGCCGGCTGCTGCAGGATCGAGGAGCTATGTTTGGCACTTTTTCCATTTCTTCTTCTGCCTTGATGCGAGTGGCTTCTGTTTGAAAGATTTCTTGATAGTTGGTTGCTATACTGCTTATTTTATCATAGAACCCAGATGTGAAGTATTCCTGTTGCATTGGCTGTTCTGTAACTAAACGTTACTTTTCAAAGCTTTTCTTCAAAGTTGTTCCAACATTGCTCCAATCGTTTTAACCGCTCGTTGTAGTAGGCTGAAGATGACTTCCGTTCTGCCGAATCCTTTTTGAAGTTTTTAATGATTCTTGAGATTTCATAGCCTTTTTTTTGATGCTCAACTAGATCCGATGTTGATGTCATTTTTTTTTTGCTTTAATTTTCTAGTACTTGAACCAAAAAAGTACGTTGAATTGAATACGTTAAAGGTTAATTTGTGAACCTTTTGTTCACCAAATGATTTGATTTGTTTTAATTTTCTAGTACTTAAACCAGAAAATTTCGTTGAATTGAATCTCCTTAGAGGTTTATTTGTGAAGATATTCTAGCACATAAACTAAAATATCTCGCCGGGGCCTCCAAAAAAAGGTTTAATTTAAACTTGTTGAATCTCTTAACTTAGAGGTTTATTTGTGAAGATATTCTAGCACATAAACTAAAATATCTCGCCGGGGCCTCCAAAAAATGTTTAATTTAAACTTGTTGAATCTTTTAACTTGAATTTCTAGTTCTTGGACTAGAAATTCGCGATGAAAAATTAAAACACCCTTTTTTATGCTTTAGTAATTCAACACCTTTTATTTTAATATAATGCTAATATTTATATTAACATAGTAAAAATATTTTATATACATATACAATATACAAACTTACATGTATGTAATAAACAAAATTCAATTAATGCATGAATGCTGACATCTCATATTTTGTAAGCAACAGACAGAAGCACAAGTTTCGAATTTCTGTTTGCCTTATGTGTACACAGTGCAGTGAACCTTTGTTCTTATTTTTAGTGAATATTAATAAAATACATGAATTAAATTTCACAACAAAAGTGCAGTGAACATTTTTTATTATTTTTTACCAAATGTTAACAAAATAAGCAAATTAAATTTTGAGATGTCAGAGTTCAAGCATTACACATTAAAAAACATTTAAAATTACGTGCAGCAACATATATAAACCAAAACAGTATTACATGTACCCCTTCACCGATTCTTGCTGCTGCTGCACGATGCGATCTTGTCTGCTTTGAAATATTTTCGAAATTTTTTTTTTGTGTTTTTAACTCCCAGAAGATATTGGATAGAAGATAGAGAATAAGTAGGAGGTCGGTATATTTGAAAGAAATGTTAAGAGTACAAAATAGTAGCACCAAGTCATATAGTTGACTTTTCCGGGGCTATCTGGTAGGAGTTACATATTTTTTAAATTTTTAAATTTTAAATATTTTGAATATTTTTAAATTTTTTGTAAATATTTAAAAATTTTTAAATTCATAAATTAGCAGTTTGTTTATATTTTTGATTTTAAAATAAAATGCAAAATATTACTTACTTTTAATTTGTCACTGAGATAATTATCTCCTTCATTTTCATCGCAACACTCATAATCTTTTCGGACGAGTAACCTTATTGATTCTGGATGTAATTGCTGATGTTAAGCTCTTGACTTATTTCGAATTGACTTAATTCGATTTTAGGTAGAATAGTGGATAATATGGATCTGAATTTATCAGGAAATTTTGCAGTGAATCTTCATTTGTATGTTGCCTGCTAGTCTACCTACAATGCAGCTTTTTGGAATTTCTACTCTTTATTTTTTGCTTCTGACATAATGGGTCGTATTAATAAAGCGAGTCGAGTGGAGTAAACTCTGCTTCACTCGCTTTTACTCTGATCGGTATGATTAAAGCATATTAATAAAAATAACTACACTCCACTCTACTCATGTTTTTATTTGACGTTGAGTGTTCACTCATAATAAACATCGCAACCTCCAGTACACTCAGTTTTTATTTATTTCGTATTAATAAAACTTGAGATCACTCAACAAAAGTTGAGTGTGCTATCTAGCTACCTCAGCCTTACGCAAGCTATACAAATATCATATTTTGCCCATTTCACAATGAAGTAAAACATCTACTGTACTTACCATTTCCTGTTTGGATCCAATTGTTTTATTAGAATCCGAAGTTATAAATTTTTAGAATTTTCGCGGCCTAAATTGGGTATTTTTTGAGACAACGTAGCTCAGGCAATTTTATTATTATTTTTTTTTATTATTATTACTTATTTAATAAAAAAATTTTAGACTTTTGAAAAAATTGCAATAAGGTTACACAATCTTAATTTTCAAGTTTACTTATTAAAACTAAAAAACCCTCAGGATCGTCTTCAAGCCTTTCGTTATCTTGAACTTCACCAAGTTCTACCTCTGTATTTTCATTAAGTTCTACATCGAAATTGCAAACAAACACATGTAAACGAAAATTTTGCATACTTTACAGTTTATTTATTACTTGGCTTCGAAAATTACATCCATTTTAATTAAAACAAAAAAATTTTTAAAAATGTACCGTACTTTGTCGAATGACACAAAAAAAATTATTATTGAAAAACAACTTTGGCTGTCTGACAGCTGCTGACATAAGTGAACACTTAAACGATGTTTTTTTGCCCTCAGAGTTAAGTGGAGTTTATTTAATACGGACACCACACACCACTTAACTAACAACGCACACTCTTAATGCACACTCAAGCACTTCGCTCCACTCGTGTACTCAGTCTTTATTAATACGTCCCAATGCCTATAGTCTGACATCCAAAATGTTGAAAAATATCAGCACTATGAACAAGGAGTTTATGTACACTTGCTGGCATATGGTACCAAGAATAAAAATGAACGTAAATGTCAGCAGTAATTTTTAAAGCGATCGATTTGTATGGGCTGTCCCGAAGACACGGTTTGCAAAATAACAGAAATGTTCGATCAAATTTACGTCGATTTTAGTGATTTCCGATTATGTCTCAAAATCTTGAAAAATCTCCTGGCAGTGTTTCCATCATTGCTTGTTCCACAACATTGTTTTACAATGTCTATTCATAATTCTGTTTGATTTTTGAATTCGTTCTGAATCAGTTTTTTCTTTCTGTAGTGTTTTGTTATTTCCACGAGCCGACCACATTTTGAAATCAAGGTTGTATGAAATATGTAACAAACATTCCATACACCGAATCCACATGTGAAACGACAATAGTCCATATTGGTAAACGTATTCCGAACAACCTTACTGAACACTTAATTTTAATTATTCATTTCAGTCGGTTTTGTTAGGCAGATGCGACAAGTTGAAGATGAAGGAGTGTTTGAAACCGTAGTAACTACTTTGCCGTCTATCATCGTCATATGTAATTCGTGAGAAATTTTGAAGTCTCTGTATTCTGTAGGTGATAAATTCTCTATTTCTTTTTTAATGAATTTCTCTTCTTGCTTGATGAGGGCAATATTGTGTCGAGGAAGGAATGGGATTCTGCCACATCACGAAATACTTGGATTCTAATCTTAAAGACACGAGACTCTAAATAAAAACCGAAGAATCTTCCATGTCAGTCAGTAGATAAGTTATGGGGATTCTGGACCAAAAACGCGTGTATTTTCTTATGGGCCTCCAAATTCACAAAATTGTGAGGTGCAGCGCAGTCGGCGTCGTACGATCGGTCAAGTTGACCGATAGTAGGGTGGCTGAAGCGTGTTGTTGTTGTTGCAAATTGGAGATAAGCATGCAAGATGTACGGACGGAGGGATAGCTAGGGGGGTATGATCGGTCAAGCTAGCTGAAGTGGGAGACGGAGCGGACGGGGAGATAGCTAGAAGGTGATAAGCCCAAGCTTCAAAGCAAGCATAATGTTTATAGTTTTAAGTCACTACATAAACTTCGGTGGTGTTGTTGTTGTTATAAATCAGCATTTCAAGTTTAAGGTGACCCAAAACAAAGAGAATAATGTATAGAAGTAAAGAGTGTAGTTGTTATGCATTTTAATAAATTTAATATAAGTTGACTGACTAATGTAAAAACAAAGTATGAAAGCAGCAGAATAAATTAAGCTAACGATTGAAAGCGATATCATAACCATGACCATACGCAACTATGCTGATATAAATAAAACAAAACGAGTTGATTTATATATGAATCATTATTGTTCTTTTATTGATTTGCTATATTTAAATAATTCTTATGATTTCCTTTGTTAGAGGAGTGTATTCAATTAAACGATCATGGATTACCAAACAGTAAGCTGACGTTTTGTCTGGAATCGGTTTGTTTGCTTCGGCGTAAAACTCAATTCGTACATCAATAGGTCCTGTTTTAACTGCTTCATTTTGATGTGTTACATCAACAACAATAAGCGGCGCTGTTGCCTTATATTCAGCAACATGGAGCAATGGTTGTGGTTCCCGCATATAATAATAACTTTGTTGAAATTTTGCATACATATCATATAAAATAGCATACTGTCCCATTTCAAAGCGCGTATTTAAATCATCATAGGGATATGAATCAGAGTTTAAATGAACTTTTAAATTAGTTATATTACAATGGTCGAATGTATTTCCTTCCTCTTTGCTCCTCTCATTTTGTAGGCCAATAATAAGAAATCTAGGTCTTTCATTTTGCTGACTCAGTTTTACATTCCATAAAACCTTTGTACTTTTACTTTCTGAAATCCTAGGATTAACATGACAGTCCCAACTTCGAAAAGCCATTAAAATAGGGTTTTCATTATTAATTATCTTGTACATTTCCAATTTCGAAAAGTCCGATAGTTGTATGTGAGGCATTTTCCATGTTATATCCAGTATTGTCAATTTTAATTGATCTGCGGCATTAGTAGGATAATATGAGCTATCATTAGACGAAGAACGTTGAAGGATAAGTTCATGCTTCGAATTTAATATTATTTTAGTGTAATCTTCGGCAAATCCCATCAACATTTTTAGTGGTATACAGCAACTAAAGTGATTTTTTTCCAAAGTAAGACTTTCATCAGGGCACCAACCAGCGTTTTTTAATGCATCGCTTTCAGCTTTATTCAATGATACAAAATTTTTCATGGTGGATGAAATTCCAAGATTGCGTGTACGATCAACTTCAAAACCATTAATTTCATATCGAATTTCGTCAAACAAATATGACACAAAGTTATTTTAAAATTTCACACCTGTTGTTGCCACATCTTTTCCACCTTCACGTTTTACTATGAAGCCATGAATGTAAATCATACTCTCACTTGGTAGGACAAAGAGATCCTGATTTTGAATTGGTATACGAATCTCATCGTTATTGTTGAATGATTTTAAATAGGGAGAGTAGCTATGGTAATCCCTCTTTATAATACTCTCATCATATATTGGTTTTTGAAGGACATTTAATATTTCGTTCATGATTAAAGCTGAAATCCCAAGAACTTAAAATTTTTTATGTTTAATGTTGACAACAGATTCTTTTATATGTCCTCGATCGAGAGTTGATGTAGGACTAAATGGAAATACTATTTGAATTATGTTTTTATTCTATGTAACAAACTCCCGAATAAAACACACATATGAAAATAGAATCAAGTTATCGTTTTTATGAGAATAATCAATAATAATGATATGAACAAATTAGTAAATGACAACTAGTCATTAATAATTGTTAACGACTTGCCACATCTAACTGTAAAACTGTTTACTACAGTATCAGATCAGTATCAGATCAGTATCAGATCAGTATCTGATCAGTATCAGATCAGTATCAGATCAGTATCAGATAAGTACTAGCATCCGATCAGTATCAGCATCAATATCAGATAAGTATCAATATCACTATCAGTGTCAGTTAATATCTTCATGTTTTGAGCAAAATTTAATTTGAATATGAATAAAGAAAATTATAAACTATTTTAGTTTGTAAGGACCAAAACTTCCCTAAAGTTTTGCCCTACATATTTAATTGTTTTAAAATTATTTTCTTGCAGATATTCCTGCTGGGTCGTAGACCAACCAAAAGACGAGAGAATGTCCCAGTAGGCAGGCAGGAATGCGAGGGCAGGCTTCAGCAAGGGGCGTAGACGATGGGTCAGGTCCACCAAGGACCCCTTCCCCACTAGATTAGGGCACAAGAGACACATAGGATTAAGATTAGGATTAAGCTCATAATAATTTTGTTTTAAACAAACAAAACATTGAACTCTAATTTCATTTCGTTTTGCTATTTCTTTTTTTATATACTTACATATATATTCACATATCGATAATATAATAAACCCTGAGGCGGTATGAAACCGATTTGAGCTGGTTGATTATTTGATCGTAGTTGGCTTTTACACATTCAGGCCTTAGGCCCAACCAAAGGAATGAGTTTAAGCATTCCTACAGGGTTGGCGCAATAACGTTTGGGTTATTGCATCATCCACTGCGTTACTACGCAGTAAAATATTAATGCTAATTAGTGTCTTTAATGGTTGTTGTTCTTTTATTTTCATGGCAACGGGACAATCGGACGATGCCTCGAATAACAATGAACACCTGCAGTGGAAAATTACAACCAGAAGGGAGACCGCAATAATGGCATACAGGCGGAAGGGAGACAGAAGTTTCGTGATGGCATGACTCGAAGGTCTGAAGTAATAAATTCAAGACCGAGAACCTCATTCACACCCAAAAAAAAGCTTCGTACTATGTACAAAACAATTATTATATTCTACAAAGCTGTTTGTTCTTTTCAGCCTACGAACGACTTTGTGAATAATACAAATGACAGTTTGTACATTGTACAAAGAAATATTTGTATATTTTACAAACGCATTCGTTCCATCTACAAAGATACGAACAAATATACGAATGCTGCTGCCACCGCTTTGTATATGTAAACAATGTTCGTTCAGTTCACAAATTTATACATTATAGATTTTTACAAACTAGCGTTTGTAGAATGTACAAAGTTACGAATTCAAAAATTTTTGTTCATGCGGCCAACACTACAAATGTTTGTACTATGTACAAAACATTTGTACATTCTACGAATAGCCTCTGTTTGTATTTCTACAAAGATTTTATTCGTAATTTTTTCCTAAATATTTTTTGGGTGCAGTAAAGTGCCGTCAAACAGAGCAGAAGCTCTAGTCCGGGAACAGAACTCATCGAGGGAAGTCATTCTTAAACAAGTGCGCGATAACGAAGTGCCGTGCAGTCACGGCCCGCGGTCGCTATTATAACGTCTACGTCAACTACGCAGCCACCACTAACAGCAGCGTAAAGTCGACGCGACCAGCACAGTCAGCAGAACGTCCACGTCAACTACGCAGCCACTACCATCGGCAGCGAAACGTCGACATCGCCAGCACAGTCAGCAGAACGTCCACGTCAACTACGCAGCCACTTCTAACGGCAGCGCAACGTCGACATCGCCAGCACAGTCAGCAGAACGTCCACGTCAACTGCGCAGCCACTACTAACGGCAGCGCAACGTCGACATCGCCAGCACCAGCACGCTCAACAGCAGGACGACAGCAGGAAGCTAACACCAGCGCCAGGAAAACGCCCAGGATCTAAGTATCTTTTAATATATATATATTCTTTTTCTTTTTTTTCTAAATTGTTTAAATTAAATCAAAGTAAATAAAGTTCGACTACATGGTAGTCACCTAGGAGTGCTTACTTTTAGATTAACGTACTTTATAAATTGCTCCTTGCTAGGAACCCCACCACAATCCCTTTTCCATCTACCTATCCAACTGAGTTAAGTGGGAGTCGCTGCTCAAGTTGCTCAACCTTGTCCGTCCATCCTAGTTCCGACCTGAGTTAAGTGAGAGTCGCTGCTCAAGTTACCTCCTCCAAAACAATCCTGTTTGAAATTTAGTGATACGCTTGCGTCAAACGCCAAAACAACCCATCTTAGCTTGTGTTAAGTGAAAGTCGCTGCGCAACGCTACTCTATTTATTCTAGTCAAGGGCTAACTGCTACGTCAGTAGCTCGGGCTATCTATCCCACCATCCGGCTTTGTTGTTAAGTGAGAGTCGCTGCACAAAGCTACTCTAACCTCCTTGTCTACTCTAGTTTTGGGCTAACTGCTACGTCATTAGCCCGGGCTATCTATCCCATCCTCCGGCTTTAAAGTTAAGTGATACGCTTGCGTCAAACGCCAAAATAACCTGTCTTGGCTTGTGTTAAGTGAGAGTCGCTGCACAACGCTACTCTATCGTCCTTAAAAACCATTTTCTTTTTCATTTGTGAGCATTTTTAATTTAGATTCTAAAACTCAAACACAAGCGCACTCCTAGGCCGACTTATATGTAGGTCGAATTTAAAACATAGACATTATTTAAGATTTTTATAAATTGTATTGATAATTGAAGTAAATTAAATAATAACGCATTATAACGATATAAAAATAAAGAGTTTTGATTTGGCGTTCCAAATATCAAAATATTTGTGACGGAGCCTGGGTCCGGCGAGCCGACTCCAGCCTTAGGAAAAACGAATCGTTACAAGTCGTTAACTAATACTAAATCGGGGAAAAATATGTATAGATGGTCAGTTCATTACGACTACTCATAATGTCTATAACAATCTCTTTAAGCGGAACCACGTCAACTCTTATTGGAAAATATTTTCCACCAATTGAATTGGCAACAAAATATGTTTGCGGACTTGTAGACTTTGTAACATTTAATTCTATACCCAATGTTGATGTCCATAATTTATTTCATATCGGGCCGTATACTATTACAATACCAGTTGGTTCATATGAATTTGAGGATATTGGGTTTTTCTTGAAATCAGCCGTAAGAGACCTTGATGATTCAATTTTCCTGGAAATTAAATCAAACAACAACACTCTTAAAATTGAAATTGTATCCTCCGTGGACATAGATTTTTCAAAACCAAACAGTATAGGACAGGTGCTGGGATTCAGTATAAGAAAGTTGATAGTCAATGAGTTGGCGTATGAGGAATTTATAGAAGTGGTTCCTATAGATCCGTTACAAGAGATAGAAAAGACGGAATATATACATATAGGTCAGTTAGATAAAACTAGAAAAAAGTTTGAATCTGATTTACCTTTAAATATTACAAATATAAACACAATACGAATTGAATGCAACTTGACAACCGGATCATATATTAACAACACATCAGTTCATACTATTCACGAATTTCCTCTCGATGTCTCACCAGGATATAAAATAAATGAAAAACCTCGAAATGTCATTTACTTACCCGTCAACTGTCAACAAATAAACAGCATAATGATAAAAGTCTTAAATCAAGACGGTGACCTTATTAATTTTCGAGGGGAAAAAATTTCTATAAGACTTCACTTTAAGCCAGAGTAAAAATAATGATCATTTACGCTATAAATTCCTCAACATCCGCTCAATGTTGATGAATATAAGGCAACAGCACCGCTTATTGTTGTTGATGTAACACATCAAAATGACTCAGTTAAAACAGGACCTATTGATGTACGAATTGAGTTTTACACCGAAGCAAACAAACCGATTCCAGACAAAACGTCAGCTTACTGTTTGGTAGTCCATACACTCCTCTAACAAATGAAATCATAAGAATAATTTAAATACAAAATTAATTTTTTTCACATTTTATATATAACAAATCATTAAAGGAACAATAATGATTCATATATAAATCAGCTCGTTTTGATTTATTTATAACGGCACAGTTGAGTATGGTCATGCTTATGATGACGCTTAGACTCTCTAGCTTAATTTTATCATTAACCCCCGCAGCCGTCGCAGCCGCCTTTGCTGCTTTCATACTTTGTCTTTACATTAGTCAACCAACTCATATTAAATTTATTAAAATGCTTAACAACTACCTTGCTGCCTTATCTTGAACTTGTGGTTTTTGGCACGCTTATTATGCTTACTATGAAGCTTGGACTTATCATCTTTCACCTGAAATTTGTAGCGACTTAAATTCATAAACATATTACATTAAACAAGCATGGGAAAAATAACAAATATTTTACTTCTTCACTGTTTCCTTATCTTAAACTTGTTGTTTTGGGTCCGCTTATAAGGGGTAAACAAGTAAGCAGTGAAACGGAATGATCGATATAAAGAGAGGGGGATAGAGAGATAAATAAAGGGGGCGAGAGGGAGAGAAAGGGTTACTCACAATTTTTGTTCCATATAGTTAGCTGGCTGTCCATCCACCATATTGCATGCTTATCTCTAATTTGCAACAACAACAACACGCTTCAGCCACCCTACTATCGGTCAACTTGACCGATCGTACGACGCCGACTGCGCTGCACCTCACAATTTTGTGAATTTGGAGGCCCATAAGAAAATACACGCGTTTTTGGTCCAGAATCCCCATAGCTTATCTACTTCAGTCCATGTTCTCTGTTTATAATTACTATGTGGAGAGGAGCCCCACTTGCTGACGAGTTTTAGATCGGTGTATTTGTTTGAGTCAGTCGCGATACTCGGAGTCATAAACATTTTTTTACAGTTAAATCTAAAAGTGATTGTAGCTGTATTATGGCACTTCTTTCTGTAACAATAATAGCTTCTTGTGGAGGGTAAAATCTTAATTTGGCAGCCAGGAGCTTATTGTACGATGTCAATAGAGGCATTCTTTCGCTTGACAATTCGGTTCTCAATGTGAGGTATTGCCATTTTGAGAATTGTAAAAACGTGGTAAGAGCTAGAGCTTTATCTTTATCGACATCATTTTCGTTGTCTTTTGCAAATAAAAAAATTGGTCTTTAAGTTGTTGATTTAAGCAAAAACAAGTTCCTCTTCTGAATATTCATTCAAAGATTCTGAGCGACCTTAAGCTCAATAAACGATTTTAAACTATCAAACAACAAGAATTTGTATTTAAAATCAAGTATGATTTAAACTATCAAACATTTAGAATTTGTATTTAAATCATATAAAATCAACATAATAAATAACAAGGTCATTTAGAAAAAACTTTAATTCTGAGCGTCTTTTCTTTTGCTTATTTCCCAAGTTGTTAATCGCTTTTCTAGTTTGAATTTCAGTTGACGTTCCTACACTAGCCGAAGAAGTTGCAGCAGAATAACCTTCGAATGACCTTCGATTAAAGGAATATTATAACCTTCGGTCACAGAAATGTTTTAAAAATTTACATTTTCAGAACATCCAAACATAGTTTCTAAACATAACGGTCACTTAGTATTCATTTCCAACCAGTTAGAACTATTTTTCATAAATGCTTTCTCAGTTCTCTAAGATTTATTCCATCTAAAGTTTAAGTTGCTAACGAAATGGTTTGTAAATTCCTGAATTTTTTTTAATCTTCTGACAATACTTGTGTTTCTGGAGGAATCTGATTCAAAATGAATTGGTACAATCGGTTTTCGTCTTAGAGGTTACCTTGACGCAGAAACACGAACAGATCTACAATGGCTCACAGCTTATTTTATGCAGTGCATACTTTCAACTTTATGGCTTTACAGCAACAAAACTAACAAGAATACAAAAATGAATATGGTATCAATCAAAAGAGCAAGAAGTCTTGTTTAATAAAGGATTTTTTTAACTGTGAAAATATATATTTAGTTGTTAAAAAAATAAGAGAACAGAAAATACTGCTTTATTTCATCTCGCAGCTTATTTTATGCGCTAATGCTGCGCTGGCTAACGGTACTTTCGTTAACTATGCCTTCGTTCTATTTCTATAATTGCTTTGTGTTAGCTTTTTAGTCTGATTTTGTTGCTTCAAGTGTCTTCTATGAGTTTTTAAAATAAGAGGCGCACAACGCTTGAACAACGAAAATTAATTATACACCATTCTAAAAACAGCAGCTCGCAGCGAAAAATAGTTGAAACGGTTAATATCAATGCCTCTACAGTGCAAAAGATCATTGAGCGCTTCGTCCATGAGAATCGATTGCACAAGGGCAGAGAAGCACATAACCAGATTTTTAATGCAACCGACGAGTGACATATTGTACGGAAGATAAAGGCTAACCCGAGATTCTCAGCTCCGAAACTGGCTTCTGAAGTTCAAGCTGACCTAAGCAAACGCTGTAGTGTGGAAACTATTCGCCGTATCTTGCGCAAACCGAACTTCCATGACCGAGTAGCACGAAACACACCGTTTATCAGACTTAAAAACAGTTATGTAGACTCAACTACGCCAAAGAACAAGTGTCCAAGGCCCCAGAGTACTGGAACTCGGTTATTTTTGCAGATAAATCGAAATTCAATTTATTCAGAGTGCCTGTCGGCTGCTGGTACTGGGAAGTTGGCGTTTATTGAAACAACAATGGACAAGTTTGAGTACCTACAGATACTGAAGAACAATTTATTTATTTATTTCTATTTTAACTATCAACAATCGTTTAACAGTTTGAGTAATAACATATAAATTATAAAAACAATATGATATAAAACTAATAAAATGTAAACATAATTATATTAAAGAATATTACACTTTATGAATTCATTTTAAACAATTCTTAATAAATTTTGTTTAAAAGTTTGTCTATTCAAAGTGAGATCTATTTGAGCACTTATGGAATTGAACGCTAAGCACATATTATTAGTAGGATCATTACGGCCATAGTTTGTCCTATGATACGGAATGTAAAAAAAATCTCTTTGCCTAAAATGTCTCTCAGGCGCATATATTCTTAAAAGAGCGAGGAGTGGCGCGCAGTCTAATTATATCGCGAACAAAAATAACAAGAAAAAATTTACGTCTGGAGGCTAAGGTATTAAGACCTAGAAGAGCACACCTGGATACGTACGTTGGCATAAAATTCCAATTTAGTTTAACCATTATGTAACGAGTTAAACGTTTTTGTATTCTTTCCAATCGCAAAGAATCTACCTCGTAATATGGATCCCAGATCACACATCCATATTCCAAGATAGACCTTACTAAAGATAAAAATAACGGTCTAAGGGTATATAGATCCTTACATTCCTTCGAATTACGCCTCAAAAAACCCATCATTGCATTAGCCTTAGTAATTATGCAATCGTAATGGTTGAAAAAATAAATTTTTCTATCAAATAGAATTCCCAGATCAGATGAAGACTCGACACGTGAAAGACCACTATTTGCGATTGAGTAATTAAAAAAATTTGGTTCTTTTTTCATATAAAAAGACATAATGTTGCATTTGGCAACATTTAAATAAAGTCTATTAACTGAACACCATTTTATCATATTATTTAAATCAATTTGAAGAATCCGATGGTCGGAAGGTGAAGAAACCGAATTAAACAGTGTAACATCATCAGCATACATCAAACAGTTAGTATGCTGTAAAAAGTTTGGGAGATCGTTGATGAACAAGACAAACAATAGAGGTCCAAGATGGCTTCCTTGGGACACACCAGAATGGTTGGTAATAGATTTTGAGTAGCAGTTACCAATACGGACAACTTGATATCTATCAGAAAGGTAATTCCTCAGCCAGGATAACAAAGAGGAATAAAACCCCATTAGGGAAAGTTTTTTAACCATAATGGAGTGCTGAACTCTATCAAAGGCTTTGGCAAAATCAGTAAAAATGACGTCAATTTGATTGCATTTCAGTTTTAATGAAGTGAGAGAACAGTGTAAGGTTTGTAGAAATAGATTTACCACTAAAAAAACCGTGTTGGAATTCAGAGAGAGAGAGTTTTAATTCTAGCATTAATGTGTTTTTTGACAATTGACTCAAATAATTTAGGGATCAAGGGCAATTTTGATATCGGTCGATAGCAATTTTGATATCGGTCCGAAATTTCTTCGGATTTTCTCTAATATCAGACTCCAGCTTATTAAGGTGAGATTTGTAGAGCAATTCATTAAGAGATGCGTATTCACTACGCGCCTGTAAATAGTTTTGACGAAAAGATATATTTACTTTTCTTTTTTTGAACAATTTGTTCATACGGTTTTTTAATTTTGAAAGACTTTTATTGAACCGCTCCGCCTTAGAACTTTTCCTTATCTTTTTAAACGGAACAAAGCAAGTAAATGCTTGATATATAATTTCGATAAAAAAGTCATAATTATCTGACAAGATATCACCAAAACCCAGACGCCAGTCCGCACTCGATAAAAATGTAGATATCGCTGTGTTATCAGCTTTTTTAAATGCAAAAACAAAAGTATCTTCTTCTATGGCAGATGTATCATTAATAAGAATTTCTAATTGTATTTAAAGTGCTTTATGATGAAAACTATTATTTGAAAGAAGTAAATCCGATTCAACACAAATGGCATTAGGCTCATTATCAATAAAAATAAGATCTAAAATTTTTTCAAGCTAATTGTGACAGAGTTTATTTGAATCAGACCCAAGGAATATATAGAGTCTAAAAATCGATTTCCAAATTGTTGCACATCGAGTTCGGAATCATACTTAAAAGATCCTTAGAATAAGTCCAATTTACACTACTTAAGTTGAAATCACCCAATACAATCGGGTATTCATTATCTTTGAGCCTATCAATTACGTTCAAAATATTAATAAAGTGCATAGAATAAACCCCACTTGAAGAGCAAGGTGGAATATAAGATACAAATATATTTATACTTTTAATATAGTTAGAATTTGTTACAGAGTGTAGAGGCTTTGGGTATAAAATCGAATTTACGATTTTACCAGGATAACGATCCAAAGCACAAAGCGCGTATTGTGCAAACTTGGCTAATATACAACTGCCCACATTTGATGACGCCTCCAGCACAGTCACTAGACCATAATTTTATTGAAAACTTGTGGTCTATATTTTAAAATAACATCTGAAAACATAAAAGTTCAAACAAAAACGACCTGAAAGAGACATTGAAAACGGAGAGGTCGAATATTTCGCCTACTATCACTCAAAAACTGGTCGCATCAATGCTAAACTGATGTAGTGAACTCTTAAAGTCACTTTTACTTCCCAACACCTTTTTCATAAAAACCATAAAGACCACCAATACGCATACACTTTAAACTAAATTTATGTGTGTAGCCTAAAACTAAACAACTTCACAGAATTTTAACTTAACTAAACATTTATAACTTGCACTTGAATATCTAAATTCCGATCAGCAATTTTCCCACTCATATTTACTTTCACACTTATCATCATCCCCTTTAGCTTGTGCCGCTAGACATACCTAATGCTTGGCACAAGCGTAAACAACAACAGCAACAAAAATATAATTCTGAATGCATTGGGCAAGAAAGAATATTAGGTTACACAGTGCCAGTGACTTACTTAAGTCAAGGCCAAGTCGAATGCACTTGTTGTTGTTGCTGTTTTACATATCTAAAATAAAAACTGAAATACGTATGCGATCGACCAAAAATGAATTTGATTGGCGATCGATATTAAAGACAAAAATTAAGGGAGGAGTTTAGGAAATACTGACTTAATAGTTTTATGAATAATACTGGTAAAAATTGTATATTAACTAAGATATTTTAAAATAAAGACAGATTTGAATGAACAGGCGAAAAGCCCTGAACTAAAAATCTCGTTTCTCTAAATGAGCCTCTGTTGCTTAAAAAAAAACATAGCCTTGTGGTTTCTATAAGATTGTAGCCTTTGTGGCTTATATGCTCAGAGCCTTGCGGCTGTTTAAAAAGGCGTGTGCGCCATAATACACAAATTAATAATCTAAAACACTACATGGCGATCCTGCCGATTCAATCCTGAAATCCTCTGATACTGCCCAACTAATTTAATTTGCAGCACAAAATTTTACTACAACCAATTTATTTTTACATCCGATGGAGGAATTCAATGAACGCTTCAATAACCTGGTAGATTACATCAAAACAGTACAAAAAGAAATTCAAGAACTAGAAGACATCAACAAAACAACTGAACCTGCTACATCTGCTACTGAACCATCGACGTATATCCCAACACCAATTCCGGGACCTCGAAAGCTAACTATTACTGAATACAAGGAACGGCAAAAACAAAAGAAACAGTTACTTGCTGAACATCAAAAGCCACCCAAGCGTCGAACCAGAGCTGGAAAAAAGTAAAACAACGGCAACAACTGAACGAGTTATATCGACTAATAAATATAACCAAAGGAGAACAAAAATATAACTATATCAGGCAAGTGAAGGATCTAAAATTTTATTTTCCAATAAATAAATACTTATTATGTTTTGTTTCGTATGCGAGGCCAGCATCCCAGAAGAGGCCCAAGATGACCCAACATTTACGAACACATAGAAATATATTTAAACAAATGAACAAATTAATGTGAAAAATATGCAGGAAATAAAATTACGAAATTCTACAGAATAATAAATGAAATAGATGTTCCCCAATTTGACTGATGCTTACTATAATGTCAGTATGCTGAACAACAAGAATGATGGTAGCGTTACCATCAACGAAAATTTTGAGAACAACGTTGGATCAACAGTATATAAGCTTTGTATCTTTCCAAGACATCAGTCAGTTGGATAGAGGTACCTTCCCAATTAAGGGTTGCAATTCCAGGTGCATATCCGTAAATCATTATCAGTTTTTCGTTTGCGGAAGTCGTCATCAGATTTGGGGATCAGTTTTCTTCTATTCTTTTTAGTTTTCATTGAAATCTGTTTTTACGGGTGGGCTTCAAACCCGATGCACAACCTATTTTAAGCCTAGGGAGGCCCGCCGCTCAGATTAGCCGCCAAACTAACGGTTGTTAGTTTTGACGTTGCCCAGGAAACACCACGTGGAGGTTTGAGTCGACTTAAGGCGATTTTAATTTATTTATTTATTTATTGGCCAACCAAGGCAATTTACTTATTCTAACAGGTTTTTACAAATTTATTTACTTATTCTAACAGGTATTTATTTTTTATTTTTTTATATTTTTTTTCCCCCCCCTTCCTTGTTTTGGTGTTCAAAGGTGTGCAATTCGAAGTGGGCGTAATCCGCCCACCTAATTGACATTATTTCACGAAAACACCAAAAAGGAAAGGAAAGAGGAGAAGAAAAAAAAGAGAATTCAGAGGTTGGGTTGATTAGGCAGAGAAAGAGACTTGTATAGAGAACGCTTGAATAAGAATTTGGACATGGAAGGTGAGTAGTGGTCGGATATATTATTAAATTTTCTACAGCAACGGTTGATGGGTTCATTACTGGCATATGCAGTATGATGCCGATATTCAGTTAACAGCCGAGTATGCCTTGTACGTCTTAAAGGGTCATTGAGGGTAATCTTGTTAGAGATATATTCGCAGTTAGTTACACCGCTCAGAACATCGAAAGTAAAGCATGTATCCAGTACCGTTCTTCTTGTTGATAGCGGTGTCAAATTTAATAGGGTGAGTCTGTGTTCATATGGTGGAAGGCTTTCATAATCGCGGGGGTTATAAGTTTCTCTCAAAGTGAATAGTAAGAACTGTTTTTGAATGGATTCGATTCTATCACAATGGGATCCAAAAACTGGATTCCAAATTATGCAGCCATATTCGAGTATTGGGCGCACTATTGCACAGTACAGGGATGTAGTGACCCATACATTCTTGAATTCGTATGCTCGTCTTTTAATAAAACCGAGCAGTTTACTGGCCCTGGATACAATCTTATCATAGTGTAAATTAAAGCGCAGTTTGTTGTCCAAGACCACTCCAAGATCAACTATATAATTGACCCTTTTAAGTTCATTATTATTAAGGCGGTATTTGTGATTTACAACTTGGTTTCACAAGTCGGATATGAAGATATTGAAGAGAAGAGGACCAAGGTGACTACCTTGCGGTACTCCAGAGGAGACTTCAATATTCTTCGAAACAATTCATTGAAATTTAACATATTGGGATCTACCATGGAGATAAGTTGATAGCCAACTAAGTAAAGATCCAGAGAAACCAAATTTTTCTAATTTATGTATTAAGATGCCGTGATCAACACGATCAAAAGCTTTACTGAAATCAGTGTAAATAGCGTCTATTAGGTATCCTTTCTCCATCTTGCATAAAACGTCAGAAACCATTATCATGAGGTTAGTGGTTGTGGACCTTCCTTTTCGAAACCCGTGCTGCTGCTCGTTTAGTCTCTGGTTGATAAGGTACGTTAGCTTTTCGCAAATAATTTTTTCAAATAGCTTTGGGACGGCCGACAAAATTGCTATGCCTCTATAGTTTTCAACTGAACTTTTTTGACCGTTTTTGTATATTGGTATTAGGTGGGAAGTTTTCCAATAAGTGGGAAACACTCCAAGAGACAGTGATTTGTTAAATATAATATATAAGGGCACAAGTAGTTGGTCTAAGCATCGCACCAATAACTTTGGGGGAATTAGGTCTGGTCCAGGTCCCTTGGTTGCATCTAAACCCTTTATTGCATTCGATATGTCTTCTATTAACAAGCTAAAGTTTTCAACCATATGTTGTGAATTCGGAGTGGGGGGAAAACATCCGACTAAGTAGTTGGTGGACAAAATACATCCTTAAAATGATCCGCAAAGAGGTTACATATTTCTTGAGGGTTGGAAGAGATAATATTACCTTTATACATGGATGAAGGGTAACCGGCTGATTTTCGTTTCAGATTGACAAAGTCGAAAAATGTTTTGGGGTCTTGGACAATTTTCTCTCCAATTAAGTTTGTGTAAAACTTGTAAGCTTCTTCAGATTTGAAAGAGAACTCTTTTGATAGCTCATCGTATCTGAGCCTCATTTCTTCGGTAACATTTGCGGTAGTTTTGATGAGTTTGTAAATTCGGTTTCTCTGGTTTCTCAGGTATCTGAGATTTGAATTTAGCCAAGGTTCTGAAAGTTTGTTTTTTTTCTTTATTTTAGGCACATATCTTTCGATAGCTGTATAAATGTAATTATAAAAACTCGAAACAGCGCTATCTAAGTCTAAGTTCGATAGAGCGCAACTCCAGTTAATACCATCTAGAAGAGATGTTATGCTTTCGTAATCAGCATTAAGAAAATCGTACACAATGGAGTTATTGAAGGACTGGGTAAAAGAGATATTTATATCAGATAACATTACTGTTAGGGCTGTATGGTGAGCAGTGTTAGCAAACAAATTTTCTGCTTCGATGGTTGGAACAACCCTCACTTCGTCGTACGAGTTAGTAAAGATTAAATCCAACCACCTACTATTTTGGTTTTGTGTTGCAGAGACTTGCTGTAGATCATTGCTATAAAACGTACTTATTAATGTAAAGTCTATGGAACTAGAGAGGTTTACAGGAAGAAGATAGTTGTCATTTTCATCAATGACAAATGATATATTTGGACGGTTGAAGTCACCAAAAATAACAATCCTATCATCTTCATTTAAGGTTTCCGTAAATGTAGTGATTGTTTCACATAGCTCATTGTATGATGCTTCGCTAGAGCTTGGGGGGATGTAAATGACACCAATGTACATAGAGAATTTTTTTCCTATATAGACTCTTACTATACGGTGTTCAAAGAGTTTGTGAGTAGGGGTTTCTATAAGCTCACTTGAAAGAGAATTGTGGGTAGCAATTAGTACGCCGCCACCTCGTGAGAGACCTGTTGAGGAATAGTCGCGGTCATTTCGGTAGATAGTCCAATTGTAGTCCAGAATTTCTTCATTTTTAAAAGTTTCGTTTAACCAAGTTTCTGTAATTACCAGAATCTTGAAGTGACAAGATTTAGCGTCGATAAATAGTTTATTTAGTTTACCTCTCATACCACCACAGTTGTGATAAAAAATTTTAAGAGAATTAATTGAGTCGGCAGGTAGGCATGGATCCTTGGACATTACTTGAGGAATGTTGTTAGGTGACTTTGACTGGTTTTTAGCAATAGGGGTAGTGTTAGGGTCAAAGTTAGGGGCAATAATACTGTTGGTGCTCCTTACGGGACTTTTGCAGAAAAGAGACATGTTTAGACCTAACGTGAGTGCCTTAGGTGTCAAGGTCCGCATTGACTTGACTTATTGACACTCCAAGTTGCTCGTGAAAGCAATTAAACATATGACGCAAATCGTTCACATCGGTCGGCAGCCCTTCTTGTTGTATTAAAACTTTTAAATTAGTTTTGGTCTTACCCTCTATGCATGTAGAATCAGGGGCTTTATGCATATAGGCGAGATACAGACGGACGTTGTTATAGACGCTGTTCTCTCTAAGACGAGAAAGGGCATATCTGCTTTCAGTGTCTGCACAGGAGTTCAATGTTAATTTCACTCTTGGAGGTATTAGAGGGTCTAAAAAGGTTTCAGGGTTACCTGGTTGATTGGAAGGGATGTTATGGAAAGGAGATGGGTCTGAAGTGCGGGGATGGATGGTTGGTGGGTTAGTTGATGATTTAGTGTCTACGGAGGGGGATGAAGACGGGTTGAGAGTATGGGAGTGAATGAAATTCGGATAGTTGGTAGATGTGTTTGTTGGGTTTTCTCTTGAGTCGGAGACGGGTGAAAGGTTGAAAGATATACGGCAACGTTGTGTGATAGGTTGTGTGGGAGCTGACTTTTGATATAAGTTTGCAGGAATAAGATTACCGTTGTGCTTGTTGTTGCTGTAGTGAGTTGTGGTATTTTTAAAAGAATTGTCATTGTTGACCGATCTGGGCTTATGAATGATCTGTGGAGAGAAGGTGGGAAAAATATTGGTTTTAAGTTCCCAGTTTGGGACAGAACTGCGATGGGGGTTACGAGAATTAGGGTTGGAATTTAAGCTGGAGTTTGGAATACCATTAGAAATAATATTATTTGATTTTGTTTTAGGCTTATAACTATTGCTTATCTTATGATTAGATTTAGTGTTTATGCTAGGATTAGAACTAACATTAGAAATATTTGAATTAGACTTAGGTGCATAACTTAGAGATACGTTTGCCTTAGATATATTTCTCGGTTGCCAGGTTCTGCCAGGTTTGTCCGTCCACCTAGATATTTGTACATTTCCGTGTTCTTGCATACCACCGGAAGGACTCAGGACCATCCAAGCGTATTTAGATGGTAAGCTAAGTTTAAAACTGCTTAACTTGGCACGAGTTGGAGATGTTTTTTGGCAATCGGATATGGTGAGGCGGAATTTTTTTAAAAAGTATGTACGCACCCAGGATATACTTGCTTTAGAGGGGAAGCCTTTGATAAATACAGTGATGCACTCATTTTGGTTGACCGAATTTAACTTTTGGATGCGGCTTTCCCATTCTGGTATTGTCCACGAAGTTCCAAAACGTTCGATAACTCTTCTAGGTGCAGCGATTGGAGTTGTAAGCATGGTGGTGTCTGAGGTAATGGTAGAATCAATAGTTATACTATGTTTCCTTGTAGGTAAAGGGGCAGCTGATGGAAGATGCTTGGATGCTAAAGTGATTTCGTCGAAAATAGAGGAGGAGTTATGTTGAAGCGCCCGTGGTGGTGGGGATTCAACTCTAATGGGGGCTGATCTAACTTCATCTGCTATATCTGCGAGCGTCACACGGAACACATCTAGATCGTCGCTGATGTCACTCATTTTTTGAAATAGTATTTCAAACATAGGATCAGGCTGCAGAGGTGTTGATTTAGCTGCACTTGAATTAGATTGTAGTGCAATATCCAAATCATGTCGCAAAGAAGAAAGGTTACTCATTATATTTTTGTTGGAGTCGTCATTTCTTAAGATTTCGAAGCCATTTTTTACTTCTTTTTTAAGCTCATTAATCGCTTCCTCATAATGTAAAGCTTTCTCACTATCTCTTACTATTTCAGTTAATACTCTGAGGTTCTTTGAAATAGTTGAGATGTCAGAGTTATTTGCTTTACACATGGACTCTATTCTGGCTACATCATCAGATAAGTGTGTGAAGACGTCGAAGTTAGGTTGGTTACTGCAGAGTAGTTTATAGTTTGAGTGCAATGCCTTTAGAGAATCGCTCAAACATTTAATGGCGAGCATCACATGTGAAAGCGACAAATCCCTACACTCGTCACAGAAAAATTTAAAATGTGAAGAGTAATCCTGAATGTAGTTCAGACTCCTCTTTGTCATGCCCACACAGCAGCCGTGGTAAGATTTCCCGCAGAGACCATTGCAGCTCAGTGTTAGTGCATTTTTGTCCTCGATAGAGCAGTTGTTGTTGGCACAAGTGAATTCCATTCTTAAGGTATTTATAAGGCACGAAATGATGACACGCACAAATTTTTTTATTTTTTATTTTTATAGGTTAATGCTTGACTATTGTTTTGGGTATAAATAACAAATTGAATCTGCTGGGTCAACAAAAGCACATTAACTTAGTGAGTTAATTTTTATTTAATGGTTTGTTGTTATCACTTTCGATTGTTTTGCTTTTATTTGGATTTAATTTAATTTAATTGGGTCACTTTTTCTGTTGACTGTTTATTAAATAGCCCGCTGAACTTTTAGCTGTGGACGAGTGAAAACGCAAACTTTGCACTTTTGATAAATGGTTTAATTAAAGGTTCTGTAATTTAAATACTGTTAAATGCAAAGAACTTCACGAAAGAAATTTAAGAATATTGCGGAGCTTACAAAAACACGACTGAACTCTTCGACGGTCGAATTATTTTTATTTCACAAAGATTATGCTGGCCTTGCCAGGTTGAGGCAGTCAGACATGTTACATTGTAAAGGTTCGCCCCCAGATTTCCCTTAATAGGTTTAGTTAGACTCTCCAAGTATTGATATTTCGGTTGCTGTGCCGAATTTGAGTATAAGTAAATACTTTGAAATTTCAGTCCATTAGGACTTTCAATAAGACTAATAATCACATTTGATTTTCCACAATTTGAAGGTCCAACAATAAGACCGCGAATAGAGTTCGGCAGTAATGAGCTGTGCCGTGTTCTATTTGATGAATTTTACTTTGAATCAATATTCTTTACGTTAATTGATTTATGTTGTTTTAAGAACCGCATACTGTTAACTACTAATTGTTATCATATATAATCAGAATCTTTTATTAATTTAATTCACTTTCCTTTCAACCTTTACTTGGAAAAGAATAAATACGAATGACAATTATTTATAAAAAGACACTCAGTCTTAGTCCATCCTTCATTGGGAAAGGTTTCATCAATAATTTAATCGACAAACTTCCTATTGAACTTCATTTACCTAGATATTAGTTTTGTGGACCCGGTACTAAATTAAAGAAGCGATTAGCTAGCGGCGATCAAGGAATCAATCCTTTGGATGCTGCTTGCAGGCAACACGATATATCATACTCAAACAATAAAGATTTGGAAAAAAGCATATTGCTGATAGAATCTTGACTTAAAAAGCTTGGCAAAGAGTTACCGCAAGTGATAGTAGTATTGCTGAAAAATCTAACGCTTGGTTTGTTACTAACGCAATGAAAGCAAAAACAAAATTTGGTCTGGGTAACGTTACCAGTAAAACGGCGAGATATCCTTAAGTAAATGGGCATCGACTATTTAGGCACGCTTTAAAAAGTGCTTAAATGAAAATTAAGAAAACTAAAAACTTGGATGATGCGGTTAAAATTTCAAGAAAAGTTGTACAGAATATTTTCAAGGGGAAAAATCTCTGATTAAGACTCCTCGAGTAATTCCACTACCTAAATCTGGAGGTTTTCTTCCGCTTGCACCTATATTCGCTGCCCTGGGTGCACTTGGTGGTCTAGCTGGTGGAGTATCTGGCATTACAAAATCAATCAATGACGTAAAAATTGGAAAAGAGCAGTTAAATGAAGCAAATCGGCATAATAATAAAATGGAAGCAATTTTGGAAAAATTTAATGCAGCTACCTAAAAAAGCCTTTACCGATGTAGATTCAAAAAAATATGCCAAAGATATTCCAGATTTTAGAGGAGTGTTTATGTGTGATACTCTTCCAATCAAACTATTTAAAAAAGAATGCGGGATAATTTATCAAATCGAATATTTTGATAGTTTCGGAAATTTACAACTGCCAAAGGAAATAATAAAATATTTAGGGAAAGACATTAACTATAATTATAATAGATATCCAAATTTTAACACAATAAATTGTGGGCATTTATGTTTTAAATTTTTGTTTTCGAAAATAGCCCGAAAAAAATATTCAAAAACCATTTTGTTTCATTGTAAGTCATCATTATCAACATCAACTACTTACCCATACTAGAGATTATTATAAAATTCCAACAGCAGAGTAAAGTTTAAAAAATAAAATAGATATCTTTTGTATAACGTTATAAATTTTTTATTTTTTCTTCTTAATCATATATCTTTAACAATTTAAATTCTTAAAAATAAACATTTATTCTTAAAGTGATTGTTACCGCCACTGCTTTATTTTTGTTGTATTCTTTATTCTTTTATGTATTTACCAAAACTTAAAATTCTCCTAAGATTTACCTAACTGTTTATACTTATACATTTGTAGATGCTAATATATGCTCAAAATAATGAGGTGATGTAATGCAGTTGAGAGGTAAACGATCATTTGAAGGTTGATCATTGCAATTTGGTCAATCGTAAAGTAAAGATTAAATTTATATTTCTATACTTGAAGTTAATAAAATTAAACATCTTTGTCTACTTTTCTCCACCAAAAAAGTATGTAAAATTATAAATGATAATCAAATTAATTCAATATAAATTTATAACTGTTAGGAATTTTAACATCCGAAATATTGGAATAAATAAATAATTTTCTATACTTAATTATTGGTGTTTAAAATCAACGAAGATCTGTGGACTTAATACAAAAGCTCATTCTTCTGCTTACAGTAATATTATTCTAAATCCATAACGCTGAAATGACCCCACGGTAATGTTTCAGTACTGTTTGCTATCAAAAACCGCTTATCATTGTGAGGGCTTAATGCGATTTTTGATTGTACGATTGAACTTACTTCATGTTTCCGCGACTGATTCAAATTTTGTTGAACTGTCTTTTCAATGTTGTTTTCAAGACAATCAACATAGTCACTAAACGTTATTTTTGTCTTGACTATGTTTCTTTTTACACCTTTTGATTTTTTTCGATGAATCTTCATCCTCTACCCGTATCGCATACATTTTTGCACGGAGCCCCACAAATTCAGTCATGATACTGCCATTATTCTCATCTTTCATGAGACCCAAAATTTTTTTATTGACTTCAAAGTATCAAAGTGTATTAAGCAATCGCGTTTGATAACCTCATACAAGTCTTTACAAGCCACATCATAAATTAGCGAATCGGTATCGGTATAGCAAATGCCACAATCAGAACCAAATTGAGGAGCCATGTAACCATAATGAAAATCATAAATGGTTGTTTTGGCTAAATTAAGGATGCACATACCAACATAAATGGGTTTATTGAAGTCTATTTCAGTTTTATTTAGTTCAATTGTCATCAAATTTTCACCAAATATTGTTGAGGCCTTAAACTCAGGCTTAGAAATAAGGGCTTCGGCACCATATCGACCCAACCAACTCGTTACCAATTTAAAAACACTGTGTTTACGTATGTTTTCCATAGTTTTTCCGAACACAGCATTATTCATGAGTTTGAAAAGGTTCTTCTCAAACTCATTTATAGCCGCTGTTCGAAGGCTCGTGTTTAGACCGATATATGCAGATTGACTAAATTGTAAAATTTTGTGAATTTTAGATAGCCTTAATCTATATTTCAAAGCCTGCTTTAGATTTCTGTAGTGAATAATATATCTCACGCTACCACCCAAAGTTGCCAACAGTTTTTTCTGTTTTGATCCTGGAGGCGTAATATGATCGGGGCAAAAGGGGAGATCCTTATGGTAATCGTGGAGGTTAATTAGATACTATAAATCTACCTCGAGAATATATCCTACATCTGAATCGTCAGCTATGGCTTCAACATTAAAATTTTGAGAATCTGACAGCCAATAAAACTCACTGTGGGGGAGAAATTGAGACATGGCCCAACCATACTGATTATTAATGTCATAATACATTAAGAATTTGGATGGTTGAGCCTCATTGTAATCAGTCATGTATTTATTGTTGGCTTTCGAATAACGCTTAGTACACTGACTAAGACCCCCACGAATACCTCGCTCTACAAACATGAGCATATCAATATCCGTCAAAAGCTCAAGGGTTATATCAGTATGCTTAAGCATTGCATCCCATGTATAACCAGGTAGAGTGAAATAATGTGCGGGATCTAGGCCATAAGTTTTATGGCAACTTGTGCGAAATTGTTCGAAAACATCTGATAATAGTAAAACGTCTGTTTTCAAATAAATATCTAAATATTCACCCACATTATTAATGTTTTATTTAGCCCAGACATTTTGTGCATGAGCATAATCCTCTGCGCTGATGTTTGTATCATTAAATTGATTGTAGAAATACGTAATATCGGGTAATGATGTTTCTGAAAATTTAACTACATCATCGCAGTAGTCATACGGTAAGACACCCTTGCATGTCAGCAAATTTAATTGTTCATCATTTAAATTGTTAAACTCCGATTTTAGAATATTTAAATTTGGTAGATGTGAGGCTAAAGTATCTAAGCTACTCGCCATGAATCTGAATGAGTCAATAAACCGGGTTTTTTATTACATATTCGTCCAGTCGTTTTGTAAATGAAATGTAACGTACTTTGTTTATTGCTAAAAGGTCAATGCGTCCCTTTAAATCTGTAGCTAAATTTTTAAAAATGAAATGCGAGTCACAACCGGTGAGATTAAGAAAAATTATGGGTATTGTGTGTGAGTCTTTGAAGTTTATATTGCACCCCTCATGCGCTGGGCCTCGATAAACACCAGTAAGATGACAATGATCGCGTACCTTGACATCATCATTGGTGAAGGCTTTCTCATATATGTGGCATGTGTTGGCGATCGCAAAACTTTGAACTTGCTCAAAAGTCATCCATGGGTAGAGGGCGAAGAAAGACAGTTTCAACATCTTCGGCAAAATGATTTAGTTCCGAAACGAACCACTCAATACAATCTGCCCCACGATAGCTTTTATAAAACGATAACGTGGGGTCATACCCACACTTAACATAAAAACCCACACTATATGGTATATGCTCCTGGTATGAATTTCCAACAATCGACTTTGCCAAAATGCACTCCAAATCGGCATCTACCACAAATGGGGTCATAGTCTTATTTTTAAAATTTTTGAAGCAAACCTCCTTCTCAGCTTCTGTGGGCATCCTTATTTTGCAATGTTTAGTCTGCTGCAGTCCTCTGTGTGCTGCTCCAACTTGAGTGCTGAGTGGAAGTAGTGCAAACATCTATCACAAAAATATTTGCATCCATTATGTGCTGATAATTGGTTAGACAAAAGCCGTGAAAGACTTTTTATCCACACATAATGGTATGTGATTGGCACATCATCATTGCTGCTACCATCTCCATTATCAGTGCCATTGTTGTTATCATCATCATCATCTTCATTCTGATATCTGCTCTGCACCAAAAGGAAATTCATTTGACATTCCATTTTAGTTTTCGTCAAATATGACGGTAACACTATAAATTTACTTCTTTTTTTATGAATAATGTATGCATTAATTGAGATTATTTTGCATCTCAAATTTCGGGATCTGCCTCATCATCATTGGGAATACAATATTTGTTAAATTTAATAAATCACGATAATTTGGATACATTGACATGCGTTCCGTATTTATATTCGCTGGATGCAGAGCAGATATGATAGCCCAAGCAAAACATGCGTTGTCATAATTTTCCACATTAACGCATGATTTCATGCTATGGATGTGTAGTGGTAGTGGGATATATGATGATCCTGGCTGTGGCGTGAATTTGTTGATGTTCACTGCCAAGTTAATGACTGCAACGACGCCCATCCACTATCCCATGTTCAAAAAACCAAGCTCTTATATCCGTTTCCCGGTAAATAGCAACATTTTTCGTGTTCATGAATTTCAATTCACTAATTTCTTCATTAGTTCTAGTGACTCGAAATTCACCACAAAACATTGTATTCACCTTAAGGGACGTAAATTTCGCTTAGGATTTTTTAACGATGCACTGGAAGAGATCTACACAATCTGCCAAGAAATTCTGGGGATCTTTATGGATTAAATTAATTATGGCGCCGGTATATACTCTGAAAATTAAAATAGGGTTTAAATTAATGTATTGTATTTAATCAAAATAAATAATATGGCAATGAAATTATTTAAAAATTAAACTTACCGTCCACAAATTGTTGATTCGATTTCTACCCTATTGGCTCGTCCTATTGGAGTAGCACTCTGTTTCACTCCAACATTTGTTGCATATCGTAAAATATCACGAAAGGTGATGAGGTGCGATGAACACTCTTTAATACTCGGCATAACTAGCTCACGATTCGTTTGCGCATTTTAGTATAATGCTTTCGCGTTTTCTAAAATTTCCTTAACACGTACACTCATTTAAAATTTTTAAAATTATCTTCCAGAAATATTTTAAGATGATTTATGTAGCAGATCAAACATTGAATGGATGAAATGCTCTCGACTCAATCATTTATATACGGTCTCAAAAAAGAAATTATTCTTAAATCCTTATCTTCGATTTCAACAACAGCATAGCACGTCAACCACCTTGGCACGTTCCATCAAATTAGAAAGAGTAGTCTACATATAGTATATATCCTCTTAACTTAGACCCTTATGGGCTCATATGTTTCATGCTTATCTCCAACTTATAACAACAACACGCTTCAGCCACTCAACCACATTCCACCAGTTCTGAGCCACTAGCCTACATATAGTAAAGGGTGGTTAAATTTAAAGGCCGATGTTGAATGTGAACCACACCTAAACGTCAAGTTTTTTCTGCATTTCATTTGACATTTCTTAATTTCAGACTATTTCAATTTGAACCATGGAAAGATACACAATCGAGCAACGTGTAAAAGTTATTCAGGCTTATTATGAAAATGGACGTTCAAATCAAAATGCATATCGTGCATTTCGTGATTTTTTCGGTTAATTTAATCGTCCAAATGTGCGTACAATCGGAAAAATCGTGCAAAAATTTGAGCAAACCGGGTCTGTAGGAGATGTGAAAACACCAGTGCATGCTCGTACAGCTCGTACTGCAGAAAATATTGCTTCTGTTTGCGATAGTGTGGCTGAAGAGCCGTCCACCTCAACTCGTCGTCGTGCCCAACAGTTCACGCTCGTCGTTGATGAACATAATGCATAAAGGCTTGCATTTACACGCTTACAAGGTGCAATCGACTCAAGAACTAAAGCCTCTTGACCATTTCAAGCGCCGTCAATAGTCAGAATGGTGGCAAGAAATGGCAACAATGGATGATCAATTTTCGAAGAAAATCATCTTCACTAATGAGGCACATTTTCACCTCAGTGGTTTCGTCAATAAGCAGAATTGCCGTGTTTGGGCGAATGATAATCCAAGAGTGATTGTCGAAAAACCAATGCACCTACAAAGAGTGACTGGTGCGGTTTATGGGCTGGCGGCATCATCGGGCCGTATTTTTTCCAAAATGAGGCCGGTCAGGCAGTTACTGTGAATGGTGTTCGCTATCGTCAGATGATAACGAACTTTTTATGGCCCGAATTGAAAGATGTGGGTGTAAACGATATGTGGTTTCAACAGGTCGGTGCCACTTGCCACACAGCTAACGAAACAATGGCTCTTTTGCGCGACAAATTCAATGGCCGTGTTATCTCACGTGGTGTCGATGTCAATTGGCCGCCAAGATCATGTGATTTGACACCGTTGGACTTCTTTCTTTGGGGTTATTTGAAAGAAAAGGTGTACGTGGATAAGCCAGCAACAATTCAAGAGCTAAAGGATGAGATAATTCGGCACATTAACGGCATAGAAACTCAATTATGCCCCAGCGTCATCGAAAATTTGGACCATCGGATGGAGGTGTGCCGCCGAGGTCGCGGCGGCCATTTGGCCGATATTTTGTTCCATACATAATTGAACCATACCAATATATCATAATAAAAATAATTGACAATAATTTCCTAAATAATTTGTGTTTTAATAAAAATCAACATCGGCCGTTAAAATTTAACCACCCTTTATATATCCTCTCAACTAAGTCTTTTATGAGTTAATACGTTTCATGCTTATTTCTAATTTTGACAAGAACATAGCACTTCACTTCACTTAAACTCATAAACAATATGCTTAAGCGACTTAAATTCATAAACATATTAAACAAGCATGTAAAAAATATTTAACTTCTTCACTGTTTCCTTATCTTAAACTTGCGGTTTTGGGTCCACTTATAAAGTTAGCCGTCTGTCCATCAATCAACTCAACTTAAATTTATTAAAATGCTGAACATCTACACTTATATTAAACTTGCGGTTTTGGCTTGCTTATTATGCTTACTATGAAGCTGAAGGCTTATCACCTTACATTATGAAATTTTTGATTCATAACAACAACAACACACTTCAGCCATCCTACAAATATTTCATATGTATACATGCATACCATCATACATACATACATACATACATACATACATACATACATACATACATACATACACATATATCCGTCCGTCCGTCCTTCATCTGTCCGTCTTGCATACCTATCATCAATTTATAACAACAACACGTTTACATGGGACAACATTGATAAGCAACTTTCCGACTGCGCTGCTTCTCAGAATTTTGTGAATTTGGAGGCCCATAAGGAAATACACGCGTTTTTGATTGTTTTCAATTGATTTTTATTATAATGTGCTTTTACTATAACAATACATTGATCACAATATATTTTTTCAGAAACTTCATCTCAAACAATATCAAGGGACATACCTATCAGATTGGACCGTCAAAATGTAATGATGGCTCCTTTGCGAGATCTAGACACTAATATGGAAAGAAATCCTCAACTATTCGTGTTTGATACCGTCAACAGAGATCAAATACGCCCAACTGCATTAAACGATTTACCGCAACCAAACTTACATGTGAATAATACATTAAACGCAACTTTGGAAAGGAGTTTAAGTAACCAAACTATTAGTGACCTTCATGTCAGTGATAATATAATTGTAGATGAAAGGTTGTTTAGCGATGCAGATTTTGAAAATGAAGAGGATGAAGATGAAATGAATAGAGCTTTTTTGGACAATGAGGAGCTTAATCCTGCATTAAACGAGGACCTTGAGAACGAAATTCAAAGTGATCTCCTTCAGGTATGAATAATACAAAACATGTTATTGAAAAAAATTTTAACCCATAGAGCTATATTGTATGTTTTTTGCTTCTAATTTCCATGATGTGCCTGCATCGCAGTTAACATTGCCCTTGGTTTGGGAAAACATTGAGTTTCTTTATAGTATAGTACAACCATACTCAACCTGCTGCCCTCCAAGCATTTATGAGCGGCCCTAAACACTTTTATATCAGGAACATGATTAAAAAAATCTGGCCTTCTAGTTTTCGTATATCTTGACATTCTTTTAGACTTTGACGCACAGATAGTGTCATTAGGCGATTTTCTTTATTGGGCCAGATTACATAACTGAGTAGATACCGATCAAACCGACCAAGACCAAAGCTGACAACCTCAGTTCAAACATAGATTGATCCAATTTCGTTATGAAACATTTTGGGTGCAAGCTTGTCAATGTATCTCTGCTGTCAATTTCATTTCACTATTCCATGAATAAGTTCCATGGTAAATAATAGTATCTTCCGAACATATGTCCGCTATTTCTTGATGATTACAAGACTGTACAAAATTGTACACTCCTGGTCCTCACATTGTTTGCATCAACATATCTTTGTGAATCGTCGTATTCCAAAATAAAATATGCAAAAAACGTATACAGGAATCGACTTAATAAGGGTTCTCATCTAAGCATGTTAACATGTATAGCATGTAAACTTTTGATGAGCGATAAAGTGTAAATAGCGTAAATGTCAACAAAATAGCGGTTGCGGCTGCGACAACATTGTGACTTTTTTAAATTTTAAAGCTTTTAAAAAGTTTCATTAACATAGAAAAATAAATAAAACGTGTTCATATTTACTTCAACTACTTCAAATATGTAATGATTAGCGCCAAAGGCAACCCTCATTCACACACGTAGATTTACATGCTAGTTTACACCAGAAAATAGGCTCGGAAATGTTGTAAACTCACGCCCATACAAATTTTGACAGATAGTTTACGCGCATGTAAGTTCACAAGGTTTACAATGTTTACGGGTCAGCTACATGCTAAGATGAGAACCCTTATTGATTCTCGCCTTGATGACGTATTGAAGGTAGTATGCAGCAATTATAAACTCGATTTGTCTAAAAATGTTTAAAGTTTACTTCAAAGTAAAAAATCACGCTAATTTTGAAATAAACTCTTGGATACACGTTACTTTTGAGTTCTACTTTGAGATATGTACTATTATTATTCTGTTTTATTTCATCATTTTAACCTTAGGATGTTAAGCCTCGCGAGGCATAAAGTTAACTTTTGACTGATTTAGAGTCTGTCAATTAGACTGATTTGACCGTAAAGAGTAGCAACTGAGCATCTGGTCCATAGTTCTGGCACCTGCTTTATTTTCGTTGTAATCCAGAAATTTATGAGGCTTGATTTTACAAAAGGATAGTCTTCTTCATTCTCTAGTTTTTTTAGTAGCAAAAAAACTCCTCAGTGAGCTGTTGCCGGTCTGTCACCAGCCTAAAAACTTGAGAACAATATCAAGCTCTTTCTACACTTCGTCACTTATTCCCGATAATTCAAATATTACTTACAATAAAAAATATATATGTAATGTGACCATATGCACACAAGAGCTTTACACATATAGCGTCATACAGTCGTCGAACGTGAGCGATTGTGTTTGACCATATTTTTTTTAGTATCTTACAGACATTTCCCATACATTTAACGAACGTGTCTCGTGAGGGCCAGTAGATTCACTTACGTTCTCATTATAAAAACAGATCAGTTTTTTTTACGAAAGTAATGCAAATTATTTTTAGTTTGTTACGTTTAGAAAACATTAGCGGTAGTTGGCATAAAATATTTCGGCACTCAGAGCCAAGAAAAAAATGTACGACTTCCCAAAGTCAAAATGGGCCTCGCAAAGCCCAGTTCATCCTAGGGTTAAAGATATCAAAAATGTTTTCTAAAAAAGAGGGTGTTAAAGTCGGTGCTATTTTCATCGCTCTGGTCATAGGGGCGGGAGCAATTTAGCGCGTTATTAATAAGGGAATTTGGTTATTAATAAGGAAATTAATACCGAAATAAAAAGAGTAGTGGTTTATAGAGATGTAGAGTTTATTAGGCCTTACCTTATGGCGGTTAGATTAAGAAGAGCGCAAAAAATAGATATCAAGATTTTAATATACTACTTTAAGCAGTGTTAAGTGTACAATTATAAAGTATTTCAACGAGATTCTACAACAGTGTTTCACTTTTAGTGTTTCACTTAGGGAAAATTCAAAGCTTTTATATAAATAAAAAAAAAATTACAATTCATGTAATAAATATCAAAATATCAAATACGTATGTTGGAATGTCAGTCTGCAATGCGCGGCGTCGACATGGCGCCCGTCTTGCACAAGTGCCTTGCAATTATAGTAAACTATGCAGACGTTGGAGCTCTCGTATGGTGATCAGCAGATGCTCCCGCGGACTCTCGCTGCGTTGTGTTTTCGTTGGCCTAGCGCATGCGTGAGAGCGCCCGACGGGCTGAGTCGACTGGGGACGTTGGCGAGGCCTTGAGCGCCCTTCAGAATTCCCAGGCTGGAACCGTTGTGATCCGGGCGATGGCGACGGATTGGCGACCCGTGATCGCACTCGTGCTGGCGATGGCGAAGGCGATGATGGAGAAGGCGATTGCGATGGCGTCGGTGATGGACGGGCGTCTTTTCGTCCCAGCCGGCGAGCTATACCGCACCTTTTGGTTCTATCGACGCGCCGTTGTGAAGTACGCTGGGTTTCGACCTTGATGTGGTTGTCGTTCGCGAGCTGTGACGCTGAATGGGGTTTATGCGATTTTTGTGCGCGTGCAGCATCGAGTGATGGAGACCGCCGCAAACGTTGCACACTGCCCTGGAAGTGCAGCTTGCGATTGCATGGGAGCCTGCGAGGCAGAGCAATACCCATGCTGGTTCACGGCCTGGCGACGCTGAAGGACTGACATCGCTTTGAATTGTTTACAAGAAACGTAAGTTTCTAGTTTCTAGCATAGTTTGTGTAAGGTTACGTTAGAGACACAAGGCAGATATGAGCGAGATACGTGAGTATCGTGGGCTGGACAGTGATTGAGCGCTAAAGTAAACCTGAGGCAAATGTAATACGATTGCATAAGTGACTAGAAATGTAACCAAACGGTGAGCTGAGGCTAAGTTTTATTTTATTTATTGAAAGGGGAGCACGCATAGCTTGACTATGGGCCTAGTGACGATCCCAGCTTGCGTCCGAATGTCGGCGACTCGAGCTCGCCTATCTGGGCCTAGGTGAGTGTTGACATTACGGCCGAGTCGCCACTCCGTCGGAGGAAGTAATTCATCCTTTATGACGACTAAGTCTTCCACTTGGAGATTTCGCGCGGGATGCTTCCACTTGTACTGTTTGTGCAATTCGGCTAAGTATTCCTCCTTCCAACGGCGACTGAACTGGTGGTGGAGAACTTTCACTTTCTCCCACCTATTGATTAACGAGAGACTTTCCTTGTCGTAAATCTATGGTTAAGAGCAGGGATAGAAAATAACGATTATTTCCAAAAATTTAATCGAAAAAAATCAACATGTTCCTCAACAATCAAAATAAAAAGAGTTATTTTTTATTTTTCTGTTCAAGAATAAGACTTATTTTTAAGTTTTATTATTTTGCTCAAGAATAAAAATTGTTCCTCAATTTTTATTTATTTCGCTCAGAAATAAAAGTTATTTCTCAATTTTTATTTTATGCTCAGAAATAAGAATTATTTGTTGAGTTTTATTTTTTCGCTCAAAAATAAAAATCATTTATCGAGTTTTACTTTTTTCCTCAAACATAAAAATCAAAACACCACACAGCTTTGTTGTTGCTGGCGCATGCTCACCTCGAGTGTGCCTTGTGTGCGTATGTAAAAAGTGTGTTTGGGGGGCTTCAACATATGGCACGATTACGATAACTATGGCGCCGCAATTTTAAAGTGATTTTTTGTTCAGAACCACAAACAAATTAATTTGGTCGAACAAAAAATCGATATCTTAACTAGTTATCGAGTTATCGATTTTTAAAATTTTTTGCATTGGTAAAAGATCTTTTCAATAAAATATCTATATCTTTACAAATTTTTAATAGATATAGAAGATTAACATGTCATATGACAGATAATTTCGTAGTCTATTCGAAAAAATACAAATCAAAAATTTTAGCAATAGATTGACTTTTATGAGTAGTTTTATATAATGGTTGCTTTTTAGTTGTGATAAAACCATTATTCTCTCAAAAATTTCCATTATATAGATGCCAAAAATATATTATATATTTAAAGCCTAAAGTTTAATCTTTCGTTTAATATACTAAAGTCAATATTAGTTTTTGGAATTAACTGTAAGTTTAATATGTTTATTGCAAAGATAAACTATTTCATTAAATAAAATAAAAGCTGTTGACCAAAACTGATCAGCTAAAAGTTTTAAATTTTTTTAAAGTATTACAGCTTCAATGTTGTCTTAAGCAAAGTTATATATTGTAATGGTGATATAAGAAAATATGGAGTACGAAATCAAAACACCCAAGGTAAATATACTTGAAAAAAAAAACGTTCCGTACAAAGGCAAACTCTTTCATCATTAAAAAAACATAATAAAAAATTAGATAACTCATAAATGGTATACACCAAAGATAAATGTTCATGCTTAATTAACTCGCATTCCATAATTCATACTTATAACGGTAGTTTTTGAGAAAATAACGGTTTTATTTTCAAAAACTTTACATCTATATACAAACAGCTACAAAATGTGACATACCCAATGGATTTTATTGACTTCAAGTTTTTGTAAAAGCTTATTTAATTATATTTAAAAGATTCCTCAACCAATATAGCAAGAAAAATATAAAAAGTTTCCTTAAAAGATCAATGAAGACAAATATTGTATTAAAAAATCGATGACTCTTACACAAATCGATAAATAGATTTTTCCTTCTCTCCCATTTCAATTCACTGAAATTTAACTTTTTTATTTAATGCAATAATATTGACTAATTTAATTTAATATTTAATTTTTTCTACTTAAATCCAGCTATACTACTTTGTCAAGTTAACTGAAAACTGTTTTAAAATTAGTTCTAGTTTGTATGATATAAGATATCTTAATAAAGCTCAAGCCACATGGTTAATAATGTCCAGAAGCATAAACACGCGCTCAAGAAAAATCACGTGGAAACTGCACATAGTTGCCAGTTTTTATTCCCACAAAAATTATCTTTTTCCCACATCAAACAAAAAAATTCGCAGCAAAAACTTCACAGCCATTAAAAATCCCGCAAACCATAAACAATTATCAATTCAATTAAATTCAGAAAATCAAGCAGTAATAACATACAATGCGCGGCGTCGACATGGCGCCCGTCTTGCACAAGTGCCTTGCAATTATAGTAAACTTTGCAGACGTTGGAGCTCTCGTATGGTGATCAGCAGATGCTCCCGTGGACTCTCGCTGCGTTGTGTTTTCGTTGGCCTAGCGCATGCGTGAGAGCGCCCGATGGGCTGAGTCGACTGGGGACGTTGGCGAGGCCTTGAGCGCCCTTCAGAATTCCCAGGCTGGAACCGTTGTGATCCATGGCGAAATTCGCCTGAGCTAACTCGCCATGAAAAAGCGAGTTGAGTTGAATTTCGTTAAATTTCCGAAATTCTATGAAACTTGTTGATTTTTGTGGCTTCTGTAATTTATCGTAATACAAAATGACGAATGGAAGTGTTTTTGGAACGCTGCAAATACTACGTATATACTACGTTTTATTAGTAAAATTGCGAAAAATGGATATTTATAAAAAATCCACAAACTTATACATAATACAAAATAAAAAATGCAGAAAACGTTAAAAATGTTACATTGACTTATTAACGTTTTTAACGTTTTCTGCATTTTTTTATATTTAAGTAAACATACAATTTCTGGGCTTTTATAAATATCAATTTTTCTTGATTGTTTTAACAGAAAAAGCAATAAAAATGTTAAAAGAAATTGACGAGTCCAAATTGACTCAGTTATCCAAAGTGTTGACACTTAATTGTCAAAATCAGTTGTAGTGAGTACCACCACTAAATTAGCAGATTGCACAAATTAAGCTTTATAATTTTTAATATGCGAAAATCATTAAACCCGTAAAATTTATTCATATGTATAAGAGGAAATAAAAATAACGTGTGGAAAAAAATCGCACAAGAATTAAAAAATCCCTTATTGAATTAAAAAATTCAATGGGAATTCGCATTTTCCACAGCAATGCCATTACTTAGAAAACTAGTTTATGCTGTGTTATTGATTCCTGTAGCAACAGAAAATGTAGAATTTTTTATTTTTTCACAAATGTATTATTAAAACTAAAATCAGAAATAAATTAGAAATTCCCACATTGTGTGGCATTCTTCGAACTAAAGATTTCTTTAAAAATAAACGATGTGAACTGCACCAATTTCAAACAATCGTCAGAAATCTTAAAAAAGTTTTATCAATATATGCATAAAAAATAATTTAATTTTTCATTATTTGTGACTGTTCGAAATTTGCCGTTTCAATAATTTTTTCTTAAACAGTCCTTTCATCGAAAAATTTCACAAAAGGTATATATAACCATTATATAAAATTTATTTCTGATTTTGGGTTTATAACTACAGATTTGAGAAAAAATCGATCACTGAAATTAAGCGCCTTTTCTAAACAACTTTTCTTTGTAATGAAAAGACTTATCCTTACATTTCTCTAATTAATCCACTAAAATTAATGTGTAAAACTTTTTTATAGATAATGTTATTTACTATGTTCTCAAAAATTGGTAATGACATTTACATCAGTGTTTGGCACGCCATAGGCACGCGTGATCGGCAGAGCACACAAACGATGCGGCGTAGCAGAGAAATACTGCAAAGCTGAGGTGTAAAGCTTAGCAGCGCTTAGTCTATCTCTCAGCAAACGAACACAATCATACATTACATTTTTGAGTGTGCGCTCGTGTTTGCCAAACACTGATTTACATTCATATAAATCTGAAATATTTATTAATACAACTTTTAAAGTGTTTTAAAAATTTTATAATTTAAATAATTTTAGTTAATGATTGCAATTTTTTTTTGTTTTGTTTACAAATACTTTCTTTCGAATACAATAATAAAAACTTTAAAGCACACATTAGATAAAATATATAAAATATATGTTTTAGTTAATTTTTTTAGTTTCAGGTTTTTCACCAAAAAAGCTTTTTTTCTAAAAATTTAAGTTAAAAAAAAATATGGCAACACTGACTCATATTCACTAAAATTTTCCAGGTATTTACAACAAGCAGCTCAGTATGAACTTTTAGTGAATTTGTGAGCAAGACTCAACGAAAATTCTTGGGGAGGACTGACATCTGAAATAGCAATGTAAACGAATACGACTATTTAATTTATGTGTTGCAAATATTGAAAACAATGCAAATGCGATTAATTTACATAAACATAAGAGGCCATAATTTTTAAATTGCTTTTGAAGAAAATTCGATAAGCATTTGCTAAGAATATATAAATATTCAAAATCGATTAAAACTGGCTATATTAGAATATTCGCAAAAAAAGTCGAAAATAATAACGAATATTATAACAATACGATGAATAAATAGCAATTCATCATCCCTAAATTCTTTTGGGCTATGATGAGCGCTAGCCTGGTGCAATTAGATGGTAGGTGCTCGGAGATTTATCGAAATTTAACTCAAATTGCTTTTTCATGGGAGTTAACCCCGGCTTAATTCGCCATGGAAACATAGTATTTTATGACTGCTTGATTTTCTGAATTAAATTGAATTGATTATTTGTTATGGTTTGTGGGATTTTTTTAATACTGAAATATATTTTTTTTTTTTGATTCGCCCGGAGGTATGAATAATTTAATTTAATATTAATTCCATGAACGACCGAGACCCAATTTAAGTACGGTAACTCAAATTGCCGGCGTTCATGAATATAAAATAGTAAACAAAGACTGACCTAATTTAAGCGCACACACTTAAATTACCAAACAAACAAAACCAATGCTTTGATTTTGGTTGTCAAGTGTTTCTGGCTACAACGTCGGCGGCAACAAAAGCAAGGCATTGCACTGTTGGGTGCATTGGCATCAGCTTGCGCGGTCAGCATAAAGCCGTTCATTTACCTAACCTAGCATGCAAAGTGTGCGTGATTGCGTATCGCTAAGGGGAAAGTAAAATTTAAATTTACATATTGACAAGACATTTTTTTAATTATGTATTGGCAATAATTTCCACTTTATGGAAATTATTTGAATTATTGGAAATCAAGAACATCATTGGAAAGTGAGGACTTTCCTTTATAAACCCCTGGATCGACCAGAAACTAGGAGAGAGCTAATTTGAACGAATTTCACAAAGGTCGCAGCCTCGCCTAGACAGCGGGCCTTTTGAAACATTAAATAAAAGAAGACTAGCTTAAACGCTAGCATAAAAACAAAACTCAGTCGTTTTAATTAATTGCTCCCCGTCTTTGGTCTCTTCTCCTTGCGGCAAGCACGGAGACCCCGGACGTTAAACACAACACATTTCTTTTCTTGGAAAGTGAAAAAGGTTGTTTGCTAACCTGTTTGCTTGGTGTTTGATTTACCATTGCGTATTCCATGCTTTGTAATAGTTGACAGCGCTTCTATAAAAATGTTGATATCATGCCTAAAGTTGGTATTTCAGTAACAGGCGTGCACTCTTCCCATTTTGCCCGAGATTCATAATCTAGCTTGGTACACATGAGGTGAATTAATACACAATCTGCTATTTGCTTCTTTGATCCCATAGTTGCTAGCGCCCGCAGATGAGAATTCAAGCCGTCACTCAGCGTCCGAAGTTTTTTCACTGCACCTTGATCCACTTTCTGAAGGTCAAAAATATCTCGAACATGAGCCTGAAAATTTAATCGTTTATTTTCATATCTTTCAGGCATGTTCTGCATTCCACTTCCGAGTGGAAGTGAAACTAAATCATAATTAAATTCGATATTTGGTGTTCTACATATCATTTTTTTTCGTTTTGTATTTTATTTAATATATTAATATAATCAATTGTATTTACGAAAACATTATATATAGAACACCAAATATCGAACTCAGTTATGATTTATTTTAACTTCCACTCGGAAGTGGAATGCAGAACATGCCTGTTTCTTTTAAAATAATTATAGCCTGTTCATAATTTTCATCGGTCAATTCTAAGGAACTTATGACATCTAAAGCGGAGTCCTTCAAGCAAGATCGAAGATGCTGAAATTTCTTAATTTTGATCAGGTTAGCATCCTTACCCACAATGTTTTTAAAAAATGAATTAAATTCCTGCCATTCTGAATATGCACCTGAAAAATTCGGTATCTGTACCGCAGGAAGTCGTGTCTTTGAGTGCGCCAGCAAAGCTGACTGCTGTGAATTGTCAAGTGTGAATTGCCTTATAGTCGAAATCCTGGGCATGTCTCAGAACCTGCGATAACCTAATTCTCTCACCAGCTTCGATTTTGTAGTAAGAAATGCTGTTATGAAGTCCATACGCGTACTACTGTCTATTTGATTAGGATCAACGTCTTCCAATGAAGATGAATTCATCAAATGAGGTGAGTGCCTGAGAAGTGCAGGAATCGCTTAACTGCAACAGTTGCTTAATGCTAGCTCCACTCTTCCTTTTGAGAATCGCTGCATCAGAAACAGAGTCTTTGTTTTCAGATCTATTTGAATTTCCAGGCATTAATACGAATGCTTAATCTTGGTGTGTTCCCACAGCTAGCGAAGTCCTTTGATAATGTGTTTGTAAAAAATTGTACTGCAGACAATGCAGCAGACTTGATTTCTTCGGTGCCACAGCGGAAATTATTTACTTAAGACAAAGCTACAGTTTATCGATCACACAATGTGCATACTATGCGTTGATTCGAACAAGAATATATGCTAATATATATGTAACTGCAACTTCCAAAAAAAATCAGCGTGACTACAAATTTTATAGCTGTAACCATGTACGAAATCGGTTTTCATACATATAACTTTGGTGCGAGGCTTGTAATTTTTTATATATATTTTATTTAAAGAAAAAAATTTATTTTAATATATTTTAGATAACAATTTTATTTTGTGACTTTTTCATTTGAACAATTTTCACAACTGAAATTTTCAAAATGAAAATTTCTGAAAATATAATAAATGAATACAATTCAAAATGTTTTTTTATAACAATTGTTTTATAGACAAGTGTAAGTATTTTCAATAATTGCTAAAATGATATAATACGTTATTAATGATAAATCAAGGTAAGTGAAATGTAAGTTAAGATAAAAATCAACGTCAGGAGAGGTAAGTATTAATGTAACTAAAGGTAAGTATCAATGTAACGAAAAAGGTAAGTATTAATGTAACAAAAGGTAAAATAGAATGCAGAGATTTACTCTATGTGGTGATGTAACAGCACCACATTATTCCCACTCCTCAAATGAATCTTGTTGTATTTCTGAGTAAGTTAAAATTTACCTTTTTTTTAGATTGTGTTGTAGTTGTTGTGTCTGTATTAATTGATGCTGGTTTTAAACGGTCTAAACTAACTGTAGTATGTGTGTTATTTTTGAGTATTGTGAAGTATTTTGGGTTTCGGTTGATTACTTCGAAAGGTCCATCATAGGGTTCCTTGAGCTTGCTGTGTATGGTGTCGTTTCTAACGAAGACAAATTTACAAGTGTTGAGTTCCTTAGGGACGTGTTGTTGAAATTTTGTGTTATGGTGTGAAATGTGTGATTGTTTGTTTTCGACTTATTTTTTTTTGTTTTTTGGAAGCATCTCTGAAGGGCTTAAAGTTTCATTGTTGCGAATTACTATTTGTTTCGGTAATCTGAGCGGCTGGCCAAAGACCATCGCAGCTGGCGACGCTTTGATGTCTTCTTTGACTGAGGATCTAAGGCCCAGAAGAACTAGTGGCAACTCTGTGAACCAATTTGTCTGGTTGTTTGTCGCGATAAGGGAAACCTTTAACTGGCGGTGGAAACGCTCTACCATGCCGTTGGCTTGTGGGTAGTAAGCCGAAGTAGTTATATGTTGGCAACCGAGATTTTTGAGAAATGTGTTAAAGGTCGCGGAAGTGAATTGTGCTCCTCGAATAGATGTAACCTTCAATGGAACTCCAAAACGTGAAATAAACTCTCTTTGAAGAGTGTCGACTATCGTGTCGGTGTTTGTGTCTTTCAGCGGATATGCTTCTGGCCAACGAGTGTTCCTGTCGACTACGGTAAGTAGGTATCTATACCCTTTTGAAATTGGCAAAGGACCGACTATATCAACGTGGATATGTTCGAAACGTCCGTGTGGTATGCTGATTTTGTGTGGTGTTGTCTTCGTGTGCTTGTATATTTTGGAGCGTTGACATCTAACGCATTATTGTGCCCATTTGTTAACGTGGGTATTCATATTCGGCCAGAAATATCTTTGTGTAAGTAGTCGCCGTGAAGCTCGTGTACCAGGATGTGCTATGTTGTGTAGTTGTTCGAATACTTGTTTTCGTAAAGTTTGTGGTATGTAAGGTCGTGTTAAAGAATTTTTCTGTTCGCACCAAATTTTAATGTTGAGTACCGGTATGAGTGTCTGTTCGAGCTTGTATCTGTGGCTATTTAGTATATCTTGCAATTCTGTGTCTGTGTTCTGTTCTTTGTGTAGTGTCCTCAGGTTGATGTCTGTGCAGGCAAAAGCTTCTATTTCAGCTCGTGAAAGTGCATCTGCTACAGTGTTTTCTGAACCTTTAATGTGTTTAATGTCAAGTATGAATTGTGTATTCTAAGTGTCTTGTTTGTCTGGGACTGCGTTCTGTTTGTGAATGTATAGCGTTAATCAGTGGTTTGTGATCTGTGTATACCGTAAAATTGTTTCCTTCTAGGTAGTGTCTAAAGTGTTTGATGTTTAAGTATATGGCTAGTAATTCTCTGTCGAATGTACTGTACTTCGTTTCTGACTTTGATAACTTTTTTGAGAAAAAGGCTAATGGTTCTAGTGTACCGTTATTCTGTTGTTGTAAAACGCCACCAATGGCTGTGTGTGATGCGTCTACGGCAATCGATAATTTTGCATTACTACTGATGTGATTGAGTAGTGTTTCCTTTGCAAAACTATCTTTGATTGTTGGAAATGCCTGTAGTGTGTTCTCTGTCCAGTGTAACTGTTTGTTTTTTGTTTTTGATGCTACGGTGACCATGTCATAAATTGGGCCTAGCATGTATGCGAGTTTTGGGATACAAAGGTGGTAGTAATTTGTCATGCCTATGAATTTTTGCATTTGTTTGACTGTGGTGGGTTGTGGGTGGTCACTGTGTACGTTCTTCTGAAGGTCGGATACCTTGTTAAGAAATGTTATAACTGAGAAAGTTTATGTCTGATGCTCCGAAAGTGCATTTGTTAGATTTAATGTTTAAGCCGTATTCTGAAAGTATTTGGAAAACTTGTGTTAAGTGTTTTATGTGTTCTGTCTCGGTCTCGCTAGCTATAAGTATGTCGTCTAAATAAACAAAAATGAAATTTAGTCCCTGTAAGACTTCGTGTATAAATCTTTGGAATGTCTGTGCTGAATTTCTCAAGCCGAAAGGAATTCGGCGAAATTCGAACATTCCGAAAGGTGTTGTTATGGCTGTTTCGTGGATGTCGCTAGGAGCCATCGGTATCTGGTGATAGGCTCTGACCAGGTCAATTTTTGAATAAAAGTTTGTGTTCTGTAAGTTGATGGAAAAGTCGTGTATGTGTGGTAAAGGGTAACGGTCAGGTACAGTAATAGCGTTCAGTCGTCTGTAGTCGCCACATGGTCTCCAGTCATTTGGTTCGCGTTTGGCTACAAGGTGTAGTGGAGAAGAGGTTTTTGAGTCGGACGGTCTACAAATTCCTGACTTGACTAGAAAGTCGAATTCTTGTTTTGAGATTTTTAATTTTGATAGGTCTAAACGTCGTGGTCGTGTGAATGGTAACTGTCCTTCTGTAACTATGTGGTGTACTATTTTGTGTTTGATTGGTGCAGTGTAACCGGTTCTGTGAAGAGTGAAGGGAATTTATCGTCGAGTGTAAAAAGTTTTGGTAATTGTGTTTCGGAATATCTCGAAATTGCGTTGACGAATAATTTTGTAAGGGGGTCAATGAGTTTTCTGTGTTTTAGATCTATTAGAAGTCCATATTTGGTAAGAAAGTCTGCGCCAATGATAGGTCTTGTAATATCTGCTAATATGAAAGTGAAAGGGAATTCGCGTCTGAGTTTTAAATTTACGTTTAACAGTTTTTTTCCGTAAGTTGATATTGCTGTGCCATTAGCGGCTTGGAGTGTCAAATCAGATTTTTTATAAATTTTGAATTTGGAGAATGGCAATACGGAAACTTCAGCGCCACTGTCGATTAAGAAATTTAAGTTATTGTCCTTGTCAAATATGAATAAACGGCGTTTTAGTGTTATAGAACTCCCATCATTAGCAATGATGGTGTTTCTTAGTTTAATCCCAGCAGCGGATTTGCCAGTGGCTACCATAGAACTAATACAGAATAAATTACCACGTAAGGAAGCATTACTTTTTTCAAAAAGTAATGCGTCTGCATATAGCAGAAGTAATTAACTCATACCTCATTACCTGTAATGTAGCATACAAGGAAAAGTAATGCAGTGATTTTTATAACTTAATACAAGTAGTATGTTACTCCATAACTTCTAGGTAATGCTGAAGGGAGGCGATTACTTACTTCCTGTCTCATTCAATGTTAAATGTAAGGCATTTTATGCATAGTAAGGTAATATAGTCGGAAGTAGTGGTCATTACAAGGTAATTGATGCTTCATATATTCGGAATATATTCCATCCGCTACTGGGATGTGTTTGGTGTATTGTGGTTTGGTATGGATGCCGTCTGAACATACGCTCATGGTTGTTCGCAACGTCTGGCCGCTCTGCCTAATTTGTAGTGTTACCTACAAACCCAGTTGGCCGGTCTTTGTTGTGACACTTCTCTTCTAGATGAACGACGTCTGGAGTACCTTTGGAAGTTTGAGCTTTGTGATCGAGAACGTTCACTTCTCAGTTCTTGTACCTCCAATGTCAACTTATTAAAGTTTTCCAAAATTTTGGACGTGGTCTCCGCGAAACGTTGGGTAATCGCCATTACTTCTTCTGAGATGGAAGCTGGCTTTTTAGACATGGTAGAAATTTCACTACCAGTCATGACTTCCCATAAATCGTCTGCTAGTTTTAAGAGTACCTCTAGTTCTCTGTGTCCGGACCCGGTCAAGGCGATATTTAAACTTTTTGGCAACTTGCGTAACCATAATTTGTAAATTAAATCGCCACTAACTGTTGATCTAGCTAGTAGAAGAAGTGACCGATAGAACTGAGATGGCCTTTGGTCACCCATCTCAGAATCCGAAAGGATTTAATCTATGAAGAAAATCTATCGAGCAATGTCTTTTTAAGTCCTTCGTATGTGTTTTGTGTTGGCGGTTTTTGGATAAAGTCTAGCACAGTGACTATGACTTCTTGTGGTAACGATGTTACCAGGTATTCGTATTTAGTCTTATCAACTGTGATTCCTTTCGCTTGGAATTGTCTTTCCCATGTGCGAACCAAGCGTCTGGACAACTCGTCCAGAATGTAGGTAATTTTACCGCAACCGTGTGTATTTATGTTGGCGGTGTGAGAGGGTTAGTCTCAAAGTCTATGAATGGTGTGTTATCTCCCTCTCCGGTGTGTGGAGTAGCATTCTTCCCTCTAGATTTGCTTCTACTATTTTTTAAGCTTGAAAATCCTAACTCTTCCCCTGTTTTGTTTTTGGTGTACCTATGTCCTTAGTGTAGTGTAGTGCCTACGAAAGTGAGACGATAGGTTTCTTACGACCCTATCGTCTCAAGTCCGTTTTAGAAGCTACGTTGTGTGCCTCGTGGTAATCTAAAATGATACGCAACCTGAAAAAAAAATTTTATAAATGTCAAAAAAAATAAATATAGGTACATTTTTACAAAATATAAAGTGTAAAAAAAATTGTTGTTGCTGCCGACGTTGTTGTTGTTGTTGCTCTTTTCGTTGTTGTTATAGCTGCTTTTATCGTTGTTGTTGCTCTTTTTGTTGTTGTTGGCGTGGAAGTTGTAGTTGGCAGTTACTGGTGCTGCTGTAGCTGTGTCAACAGTAGGTGTAGTAGGCGTTGGCGTAGCTCTTGTTGGTAACGTATCGGTTGTGGAACGTGTTTGATTTGGCCGATTCTCATTAACTAAGCCATCTGCTGATGTAGTGCCAATTTCTGTTAGTGAGTTGTTGCCATTAGAGATTGCTTGGGACTCTGTAGCAGAATTGGTGTCACTTTGTTGCTGACTCAAACGAAGCGTTTGTGTGGTAATAAATTCTTGTTGAAAGGTCTTGATGTGGTTCGTTTCAGGATCGCCAGTTTTGGTGCGAGGCTTGTAATTTTTTATGTTTATTTTATTTAAAGAAATTTTTTTTTATTGTAATATATTTTAGATAACAATTTTATTTTGTGACTTTTTCATTTGAAGAATTTTCACAACTGAAATTTTCAAAATGAAAATTTCTGAAAATATAATAAATGAATACAATTCAAAATGTTTTTTTATAACAATTGTTTTATAAGCAAGTGTAAGTATTTTCAATAATTGCTATAATGATATAATACGTTATTAATGATATATCAAGGTAAGTGAAATGTAAGTTAAGATAAAAATCAACTTCAGGAGAGGTAAGTATTAATGTAACTAAAGGTAAGTATCAATGTAACGAAAAAGGTAAGTATTAATGTAACAAAAGGTAAAATAGAATGTAGAGATTTACTCTATGTGGTGATGTAACAGAGCACCACATAACTATGTAAATAAGTATGCTGCGAAAACCTGAAGAATCCAATTAAGAATAACGGCGGCTATGTGTTTTGATTGTGTGTGTGCCAGCGCTCCATAGGCTGAAATGCAATGACGCGGTAGCTCCACAATGATTAATCTTACGATGAAAGCGCTCCACAAGCTTCTATCCTAGCCGAACTGCTAAGAACTAGCACATGCACGTGAAGAAATCACGTCGGGGTCACCAATGTTTGAGTCAGAGCTCCTTACCACTGACTTTTTCCAAATAAAAATCCGATACGTAGCTTTCTGCTTTCAAATGCAGTTTACAAAATTGTCAATTTATTGAAGTATTTGAGACGGGCAAATGCCGGAGCCTTTAATTTATTTACAAAACGTATAAAAAATATAAAATTTACCAATCAGCCAATTGCTGAAATTTTTCCAAAAGACATAAAAAGACAATTAAATTTTAGAACAAGTGTGTGAAGGAAGAAGATAAAAAACTTGACATTTTAGAAATGATGCCTCCTCGCAGTGAAAGATAAATAAAACAAATTTAAAGTTGCCCAAAAAGCCCAAAAATTGAGTGCTCAAGCCTCCGCAAAATACACAAAATGTTCAAATTAATTTGTGAATAAGTGGATTAAGCGCTTCAAAGAAGTTGGTAATGTTGACGACGCTGAGGGCAGAGGCAGAGAACGCGTAACCTCAAAAAAGGTGGATAAGGCTATATCGAATTTTTTTTTATAAAAATGCGACTCCTAGCCTCAGAGCAACGAAAAAATCTACCTTAGACAGGAGTCGAAGTTTCTACTTTCACAATCAGGCAAAGACTTTTGGAATCAGGCATTTCTAACAAGAGTACCAACACAAAACCTTTGTTAACAAAAAAGCACGTTGAAAAAACGGAGCAACGTTATCTTTACTGACGAGTCCTCTTTCGTTATTTATAATCACTTTAAGAAAGCTTGGACAAAAAACGGCGAAAGATTGATTCAGCGGACAGTTTAGCACCCATTGAAGGTTCATGCATACTAAACCTCTGCACAAATGCACTCGTTTTTTCTACAACAGTAGAGCCAACAGTGCCGAGTTCAGAACATAACATAACTCTGTTAGTCAAGCAGAACATAACCATCATTAAACGACAAGAATCGAGTTGTGCAGAGCACTCGTCGGCTTCAAAGCAGAACTTGTTCTATAAAACAAAATTGATTGATAACAGCGAGAAAAGCATCAAATACACCTAACGCAGCAGAACATTGGCAAAGAGATTAAGGGCTAGGAATTTCATGCAAATGCAAGTTTTTACTGGGCATCATAAAGCGCAAATGGTTAAGTATCTTTGCGAATCATGAAAATTCCTTCTAAATGGCATTCAATAGTTAGTGCATATTTTTAAATATTTTGTAATAAATGCATGGTTTTGCATATTTACAAAAAATGTTTATTTTTGCATATTAATTGCGTATATTATTTATACAATAAATTCATGTGGTTTTTGCATATTTTGCTTTTTTTGATTTGCAACCATTAAAATTCAATACGAAATATTTTGGAAAAAGATAACTTTGAATTATTAGGTACTTTTAAATGCACTTTATTTTTTTCTTATAAATTAATTTTATATGTATTTAAACATTAATTGTTTTTTTTTTTAATTAAATGCAATATTTATTTTTTAACCGATAATAAAATATAAGAAAAATATTTTTAATTGCATATTTTACCTTTTTTTAGCGAATATTTAAGAGTTTTAAGTGCATATTATATTTTTCGATTATTCGATTTCTATGTTCAAATCGTGATATTTTGCAAATTTAAGTATTATTTTATGTGATTTCGAAGGGTTTTTTTTTCCATCATTTTAGCTCGAATTTTTTAGACATATTTTTGGTACTAGAAAAATAACGCCAGTATTTTATGCCAGGGCCGTAGTCTGGATTTACCCATGGGAGGGGGGTTTTGATGACATTTTTTCCAAAATTAACAATTATTTGTTTAATTTAATTTTTACTTTAAGTTTGCAAAAACTATTACATCAGCCAATATATTTACGAAAAACATGAATTTTGGAGGTTTTTGCAAAAGGGTTTAGCTCACTGGCGATTCTCGTAAAACAAAAGATACAAAACTTGTTGATATTTCGTTGAATAATCTCAAAATTTTTGCTTCGCTACCGCACATGACACGATAGTGTTGGTATATGGATTGAAGGGCTGATATTTTTCTAAAATAAAAAATGATATTTTAAATTTTATGATGACTAGTTCAGATTCTAGATCAATAATACTAAACACGTGCCAAAAACGTTAAACACTTTGTAAATTGAAAATGTTACAATATAGGAGGAAACTGAGTACAGTGTAGTGTACTTAGACAATCATCTCCTAAAAACATAAAGACCACCAGTTAGAACAACTGGTTAACACATGACAATAATTAAACCCAAATAAATTACACACTCACTTTCATATTTCAAACATGCTGAACAGCAAAGTAAACAACTTACCTTGAACTCATAACTGCACTCTATAACTAACGGCAAAACAAACGCATCATGTTACACCAACAGAAGTGTGACTGACGCTTCGTAGCAGCATAGCTGACGATGACGACAGACTGACGCTTCGTAGCAGCGTAGCTGACGATGGTGACAGACTGACCAAGCGTCAGCATTATTCTACACATCTCTTTCAGTTCTACACGCCTTAAGCAATTTTAACATAAATAGAACAGGACAAAACTGCCTATGCAACCCAAATCAATATGACTAATTGTTAACCAATCCAATTATAGATTTTTGTATTATAGGAGGAGACTTGGAAATTGTGTCAAAATAATTGTAAATTAGTTTTAAGAAAATACTGTTTTTTTTTAGTATTTAAGAATTTAAATTTGAAAATAAAGACAGAGATTTTCTGACATTGAATGAGCTCACAAGCTTAAACCAATCTCTTTTAAATCTTCTCATAAGCGCGGCTTTTAGCCATAATATCTGAGCGTTGGTGCGCTCCAAAAACACCAAACACTCATCACGAACAGTTCGTGATTAGTGCAAACATAGGACCCTATACGTCTAACACTACATGGCGATCCTGCCCGATTCGATCCTGCAACTACTAAAATATATCCTGTAACCAATCCTCCAACCTTTTCTGGACTTACTTTACCATTCAATTTTTAAATTATATTATACGTTTTCAATGTCAACACAAGACGAAATAAACCTAATTTTCGCAAAATGGGAAAAGTTCTTAATCCCTACTGACAAAAACGAAGTCCAAGAATACCAGCCTGAACAATTAACTGCAGAGTATCCAAAATACGTCCCGACTAGTTTGAACAACGCCGGTCCAAAACGGATTACTATAGAAGAATATATAAAAAGCACACAAAAGCATAAACCAGAAAAAGAACAACCTAAAGAAAAAATACGGCGACCAAGAGCTGGCAAAGCGGTAAAAGCAAGGCAACGTGCGGCAGAGCTACACCGAATAATAAGGATAACTGCTGATCCAAAGGAAAAAAAGGCGCTGATAGAAAAACTTCAAATAGAAAAGCAGGTTTATGCAAAGAAGAACAAATAAAAAGTAATTTTGTTAAATTAATGTACTTTTTTTATTCCAAATTATTTTAATTGAATTGAATGTTACCAAATATAACTTATATATTTAAATACCTAGCCATGTTAAATAACGAAAATAGAGAACAGATAACGATAAATGAGAATATCGACAACAATATTGGGTCCATAGTCACAAAAAATCAAATATATAATATGACATGGACAGTAATAATAACTATAGCAATAATCTCTTTAATAGCTTACATTATGTATAAAATTAATCAATATTACAAAAAATACGTAAGGAAACATATTAACCGAGTCAATGTTTAATATTATTTAAAATTTAATAAATGTTTCGAAATTATAATGACGAAAACTGTAACACTTTGTAAATATCAAGGATGCTATGGTCCACTATTTAAAAAACATTGCATAGCATGCAATAAAAAAATAATTGATATAGGAAAAATTTTCTATTTTCAATACAAAGGAAACCCTTGGCATCAAGAATGTTTCAAATGTAATAAATGTAAGATAAGACTAAGTAGATTCGATTTTATCGAGCAAAATTCAATATTATTTTGTAGATATTGTATTTAAGACCCATTTATAACAACAAAACTATGTAAAAGAAAAAAAATACATATATATATATTTATAATTTAATGGAAGAGCTACATGAAATTTTTAACGAAGTACAAAAAATAAATCTGAACATAAAAAAATCTTCAAACAGAAAATATACAAAACAAACAATTGATTTAAAAAGTAATTACTTAAATAGATACAAATCGCACTTCAATAAAACTGCTGAAGAAATAAACACGTTAGAAGCATATGAATTGAGCGAACAATTCCTTATTCTATTAAAAGAAACACAAAATCTTTTATTAAATCATACGGTAGATAAACACAAAGAACCCAAAATGTCTGAACTCAATCTTGAACTAATTTTGAAAACAATACCAGTTTTCACTGGAAATCATAAAGACCTAGATGCATTTTTAGCAATCGTAGAAATAATAAACGATACTCACACAGCAGAACGACAAAAACAGTTAATAAATATTGTAATAAATGTAAAGCTATCCTCAAACGTAAGAATAACTTTAGGACACACATCAACCATAGACACTTTTGCAAAACTTAAAACAATTCTTACAAATACTTTCAAAAGTAACTTAACAACCGCACAAATTCACACACAACTTGCTACTCTGACACAACGAAACGGTACAGTGACAAATTTCAAAAACAAACTACTTAACCTAACTTCTGAACTAAACAACCTACAAATCAAAGAACTCACACCTGAAACTAACAATCAACAAAGAGATTTAGTCATGAAAATGAATGAATCCTATGCATTGACAATTTTTAAAAATGGTTTAAGCGACGATATAAAAAATACTATATTTGCATCTCAACCAAAATCACTAATCGAAGCGATAAATTTAGCTTTAGAACTGGAGAAAAATATTAAGACGAACAACCAACTATTGTATTTTAGATCAAACAACAATTCATACAACAGACAACAGTACATAAACACAAACAATTCATTTAGAAGACAGCATAACAACAGAAACAACTACAACACTTTACAGCAACATAACAGAACCAATAATACATTTATGCAACGACCGCATAACAACACCACATACAGACAAAACCAAAATAATAGAAATCAGAGCTACAATAACAGTCAAAACAATTTCAGAAATAATAACCAACGAAATAATAACCAGAATACGCAAAGACGCAATTTCAACAATAGCGCCACAAACAGAAATTCTAACAATAGAAACTATAATAACAGATTGTATGTTTTTAACAATGAAGACCAGGGAAACGACGATCGCTCGGAGATCACGATAGAAGATCATCCGGGACAGCGAAACTAAACATATACAATATATCGGATAACACTACGAATTACATAATTCTAAAATGTAATAATATAAACAAGCATTTAAAGTTCCTAATTGACACAGGAGCGGATATCTCAATCTGCAAAATTGAAAACCTAAATAATGACACAGAACTAATGAAGGAAAGGCAATGCAAATTAACAGGCATTACGGACGATGGAATCCTTACACTAGGAACAGTGAAATTAGATCTTGACTTCCAACACAGTATAGTATCCCATATATTTCATGCTGTAAACAATAATTTTCCAATAGGAACAGACGGCATAATAGGCAGAGATTTTTTCTCAAAATACATGTGCAAAATAGACTACGAAACACAAACAATGACTACAGTACTAGACAATACCGACGTCATTATAAATTTACACATCAACAGACATGCATACGACGTCATTAGAATACCACCAAGGACAGAAATAATACACCCTATTTTTCTAGACATAACAGAAGATAAAGTTATTCTAAACGAAGAGATTCAAAAAGGCATATTTATAGCAAACTCAATAATACCAGCAAAAGGGAAATGCCACATTAAATTATTGAACACGACTGATGTAGAAGTAAAAATAACTAAATTCTCACCAAAAATGGAATCACTCTCAAACTACTTACAAGTAAAACAAAACAATAACAACAACGACAAACGGTTCAGAACATTACTTCAAGAATTAAACATAAACACAAATAATCCTCTAATAGAAATTTTTAGAAAATACCAAAACATTTTCCATTTAGAGAATGAAAAACTAACAGTGAACAATTTTTATACTCAAACACTATCCACGAATGATAATTCACCAACTTACATAAAGAACTACAGATTACCTCAAACTCATGATGAAGAAATACATAGACAGATAAAAGAATTGCTAGAAAACGATGTTATAGAAAACTCAGTCAGTCCTTACAACGCACCATTATTACTAGTACCAAAAAAATCCAGCGACGACACTAAAAAATGGCGATTAGTTGTCGATTTTAGAAAATTAAATGACAAATTAGTAAACGACAAATTTCCGCTTACTAGAATAGATGATGTATTAGACAAATTAGGACGAGCGAAATATTTCTCAACACTTGACATGACTAGTTCCTTCCACCAAATACCACTCGACAAAAAATCAAGACCTCTGACAGCTTTTTCGACAAATGACGGTCACTACCAATTTAAAAGACTACCTTTTGGATTAAAAATATCCTCAAACAGTTTTCAACGCATGCTTACTTTAGCGTTGACAGGTTTAAGCTCAGAAGCATTCCTATATGTCGACGACATTATAATATTCGGATGCAGCTTACAGCATCACAATGACAATCTAATTAAAGTTTTTGACAGACTTTCAAAATATAATTTAAAACTGAATGCAAGAAAATGCAAATTTCTAAGACCGGAGGTAGTATATCTAGGACATTTGATAACACAAGAAGGTATCAAGACAGACCCCTCAAAGTATGACACAATTAAAAATTATCCTTCACCAAAAAACGCAGACGACGTTAGACGATTTGTAGCCTTTTGTAACTACTACAGACGATTTATAAAAGACTTCGCGACAATCGCACAATGTTTAAATAACCTATTGAAGAAAAGCCAACCATTCAAATGGACAGAACAATGTCAATATGCTTTTGAAACGCTTAAGCAAAAGTTAGTAGAACCTCCAATATTACAATATCCGGATTTTACAAAACCTTTTATTGTAACAACTGATGCTTCAAATTTTGCATTAGGAGCGATTCTATCACAGGGAGAAATTGGACATGACTTGCCCATATCTTACGCAAGCAAAACCTTGCAAAAGCATGATCTTAACAAGCCAATTATTGAAAAAGAATTACTTGCAATCCACTGGGGAATTAACTTTTTTAAACCTTACCTGTACGGAAGAAAATTCATTGTTGTGACAGACCATCGACCTTTAGTCTCATTATTCAGTCACAAGAATCCATCATCAAAAATGACAAGAATAAGACTAGATCTTTCAGATTATGATTTTGAAATCAAATTCAAACAAGGAAAAATCAACACCAACGCCGACGCGCTATCACGTATTCAATTAAATTCAGAAATTTTAATAAATATGATACCCTCAGAAGAGGACAAAACTCAAAATAAAGCATTGGTTATAACAAGGGGAACTAAAAAGAAGCTAGCAAATAAAAATGAACAAGAGAACTGCACATCTCAGAACGAGTCTGATCAACTTTTCATATGGGATTGCACATCTATTACTGACGTCAAAAATATAAAACGATTAAAGTTCATTATAAGCGATAAGAACAATACACGTGTTGAAATTTTAGATGATATCGTACAAGTACGATGTGGTGACAATCCAACGAATCTAGATTCGACTTTGGAGAAACTATCATCTCTTATGAATAAAAATAATATAAAAGACCTAGCGCTAGAGGCAAATGATGCTATTTTTGAAATAATTGATAAAAACGTACTAAAAAGAAAATTTAATAAGCTGCAGCAGAAGAAAAAATTAAAGAACAATAAATCGCTTAACATATTAATATACGAACCCCCAAAAAATATAACAAGTAAAACCATCCAACATAAATTGATAAAAGAATTCCATGGTTCACCCCAGGGAGGACATTTAGGAATTAGAAAAACAATACTAAAACTAAAACAGCGCTTTACATGGAAAAACATGCGGCAAATGGTAAAAAAGTATATAAACAGATGTGAAAAATGTGCTCGCAACAAACAGACGAGACATATAAAAGAAAAGATGACTATAACAGACACTCCGACAACTAGCTTTGAAACAGTTACAATAGACACTGTAGGACCACTCAGAATTTCAAACGGTTATCGATACATACTCACAATGCAATGTGATCTTAGTAAATTTGTCATTGCTCACCCAATCGAAACAAAAGACGAAAAGTCGATTGCAATAACACTGGTAGAACAATTAATTTTAAAATACGGTTGTTTCAAAATATTGAGATCAGACAAGGGTACAGAATTTACCAACGAACTCATGAGGAATATATGCAAATTGTTGAAGATAGAACAAGTTTTCTCAGCACCCTATCATCACGAAACAATAGGAGCCCTCGAGAGAAACCACAGGGTTCTCAACGAGTATCTTCTTTCTTTCTCAGACGATGGGGAATGGGATAAATGGATTCCGTACTATACATTTGCATATAACACAACTCCACATGTAGACACAGGTTACTCCCCTCATGAATTAATTTTTGGAAAATTACCGATCCTACCAAATGACATAATAAATGACAAAAGTAAAATATACAATATTGATGATTATGCTAACGAATTAAAAATTCGACTTAGATCTTCCATAAAGAAAGCTAGAGACATAATTAAATTAGTAAAACAAAACCGAAAAATTGATTTTGACAAAAATGTAAATATATCAAACTTCTCAGAAGGAGACCTAGTTTTAGTAAAATTAGAAACTAGAAAGAAAAACCAAAGTCCATACCACGGACCATATAAAATTATTCGTAGAGAAGGAGTAAACTCCATATTAGAAATTAATAGCAAACCTAGAAAATTCCATAATAATATGTTAAAAAGATTTTTAAGCACTTGACTCAGCATAGAAAATAATAGTCTAAGTTATCTAATAAATTAAAATGTTAAGAATGCATAAGAAATTATAGAATTACAAAAGCAATATTAATTATCAAAAAAAAAACTAAAATTATGATACGCTAAAACATTAATATCAAAATAGACAATAAACTAATATCCTATATAATAAGTCACATATAATTATAATAATGTTTACAAAACAACACTTTTTCCAAACCTCCAACATCTTAAAAATTCACAAGTAAATTTTCGCTTAAGGGTAAGGGTGTAGTGTACTTAGACAATCATCTCCTAAAAACATAAAGACCACCAGTTAGAACAACTGGTTAACACATGACAATAATTAAACCCAAATAAATTACACACTCACTTTCATATTTCAAACATGCTGAACAGTAAAGTAAACAACTTACCTTGAACTCATAACTGCACTCTATAACTAACGGCAAAACAAACGCATCATGTTACACCAACAGAAGTGTGACTGACGCTTCGTAGCAGCATAGCTGACGATGACGACAGACTGACGCTTCGTAGCAGCGTAGCTGACGATGGTGACAGACTGACCAAGCGTCAGCATTATTCTACACATCTCTTTCAGTTCTACACGCCTTAAGCAATTTTAACATAAATAGAACAGGACAAAACTGCCTATGCAACCCAAATCAATATGACTAATTGTTAACCAATCCAATTATAGATTTTTGTATTATAGGAGGAGACTTGGAAATTGTGTCAAAATAATTGTAAATTAGTTTTAAGAAAATACTGGTTTTTTTAGTATTTAAGAATTTAAATTTGAAAATAAAGACAGAGATTTTCTGACATTGAATGAGCTCACAAGCTTAAACCAATCTCTTTTAAATCTTCTCATAAGCGCGGCTTTTAGCCATAATATCTGAGCGTTGGTGCGCTCCAAAAACACCAAACACTCATCACGAACAGTTCGTGATTAGTGCAAACATAGGACCCTATACGTCTAACACTACAACAGATTTGAAACCAGAGTTAAACGAAAATATACGAATAAGAATGGGTTTACCAGATACGAAATTTGTAGACTAGTATTATTTATCCAAACATATCTGAATATAAGACGACTGCTATTATTTTGTTCGCAACTGTATATAAAATATAAAAACTAAACGAAAAATTGAAATGAAACAAATAATTGTCCCTTTATTTTAATTTAAAAAAAAAAAATTTACTGACTACGGCCCTGGCATAAAATACTGGCGTTATTTTTCAATTACCTTAAATATTTCTACAAAATTAGATTTGAAATGATTGAAGAAATACCCTCTGAAATCACATTTTTCTAGTAGATCATTCAGTTTTACTAAGATCTACCACAAAATAATAATAATGAAAAACATAAACATCATCGCAATAGACCAACAACAACACCAATACTACCATAAACAACAACGCCAACAACAAACGTAATCACATCATTACTAGTAATCATATTTACAAATTAATCATCATTATAATCATCAACAGAAAAAACAACAATAACAACAATCCAACATCATAAGAATACAAGAAACAATAATCAACAAAACCACCACCAATAGTAAAAGTAATAACAACAAGAAAATATCCTCATAAGCAACACAATAAAATTTAATTTTTTTTTTTTGTTGTTACTTAAAAATATATTTATTTTTAATTCTTTAATAACTTTTATTGAATTAAATATTGTAAAAATTAAAAAAAAGCTTCGCTTCAAAAAATTAATTTTCATAATAAATAAAAAAGTCTCTTATTATAATTTCAATAAATAATAAGAAAACCCCTTTTTTGGCGTTTTAGATAATTTTTACTTCAAAAGGAAATGCAGAAACTATGAAACCTAAACAACACATCATAACTCCAAGCGTTCCGCTGTTGATCACATAACTTTCAAGTCATTTCGTTCTGCTACGCTCTTCTCTGTCGACTCAAGCATAACATTGATTCGGTTTTCGTTTGTTTTTGTTCTGCTCACGCGACGAGTGCTCTCTGTAGTGTTACGTTTGTTTTAATTAATGAAAGCCGAACATAACCAACGCTTGCTCCACAAATCAGTGTACTGAAATGCATTTCAAGCGCACTCGTGCAGAGGTTTAATGCGTACGGATACTTTTCACAAAACGGTTTTGGGAAATTGGTCGCTTTAACACAAAATCTGAATGCAGAGTACACGTGCAAATTATACAATTATGGTCTACTGAAATATGCTGAAGCATTGTATGGAAAAGAAAATAATAGCTGCGTTCCATTCGCTTCAAAATAATCCAGATTATTTTTTTTTACATGCAAGGCAAAAACTTCTCTTAGATATTATCATCAAATAATACGTTTTTAATAAGTTTTAGTTTTTTGGTCCTGGAAGACATTTTTGTGGAAATGTCCATATACAGCAAGTACCATTATAAAACATGCACAACTTGGGAATTGTAATCGTTTCTGAAAAGTATGCGAGGTTATAGTTCGACCAAGTACATTTTTTGTTGAGCTGCCGAGAGTAACCATACGAACTTAATTACAAAACTTTAGTCCAATACACCAGAATTCGTCTGAATTATAGCATTTAATTTGATTTGTGCGCAGCAATAGGGGGTGTGGCAACTTTCGTTTTTTTATTATTTGAGATATAAACCTTGATAACAGATGTTGTAAATTTAGTGGCCTAAGGTGTTACCGTTCCTGAGATCTTACAAGGCACTGCACAAACTATTTTGTGTGTAAAAAAGGGACGGTAAAAGTAGGCGTGGCAATATTTATGTATATAGTGATCACCACATAGTCTCATAGCATAAATGCACCAAGTTTCATTCAAAAACACTCAGGAATTATAAAGATTTATGTAAAGTAGGCGTAGCTATAGTTTGACCCCGCCCATTTTTGTTTGAGCTGCCGAGAGTAACCATACAAACTAAAGCAAAAAATTTTAGTTCAATACAGTCAAATTCATCTTAAATATAGCGTTTTTATTGATTTTTGGGCGGTAATAAGGGGTGTGGCAATTTTTAATTATTTATTAATTTAGATATGGGCCTTGGCATCAAATGTTGTAAATTTGATGCACTTAGGTGTTACCGTTCCTGATATCTTAACGGACACCAACCCGCACGAACGATTTGTATGGGAGTATATGGGAAAATTTATAAAATGCCATATCTCCAAAAGCTGTCATATCTCCAAAACGTTCTAGCTCGTTGGCAATCTACATAAAAACTGGTTTTGGACGGATTTTATGGCGTCGATGTAGACATTATATTGTGGGTTCCATATAACTGATGTATATTCAAGAATTGTCCTTACGAGAGAGGTATATAATAATTTAGTAGTAAAGTGATCACTGAATTCTTTAGCCCATCTTTTAATGAAACCAAGAACTCCTCTTGCCTTATTTATCACCATATTAACGTGGAGATTGAAGCGAAGTTTTGAATTCATAATAACACCAAGATCGAGAAAACTGGAAACTATTTCTAAGTTAGTGTTATTTATAGTGTAATTTATGCTATTAGCAGACTTACGCGAGAATGTCATTTGCTTACATTTTTTTAAGTTAAGATTTAATATATTTAAGCTACACCAAACCACAAGTCTATTTAGATCAGATTGTAAAACATGTCGTTCTTCGGGTGATTTGTAACAAAGAAAAAGTTTCACGTCGTCAGCGTACATTAAGACGTTACAGTGTTTTATTACCGAAGGAAGATCATTAATGAATAGTAAAAACAAAACCGGTCCAAGATGACTGCCCTGAGGAGCGCCAGAAGTGACCGAAATACTTTTTGAAAGAGAATTCTTATATAAAACCTTTTGAGTACGTCTAGATAAATACGAATTTATCCAATTTAATTATGTGACAGGAAACCCAATAAGGTAGAGTCTTCTCTAAAGAAGTTTATGATTTACACTGTCGAAGGCTTTGCTAAAGTCCGTATAAATAACATCAGTCTGCAGTCCCAAAGTAAAACCATTTATAAGACGCGTAGTAAACTCTAAGAGGTTTGTTGTAGTGGACCTAATCTTCAGAAAACCATGTTGAAAGACAGAAATGGTGGAAGACACGGAGTGGGTTAATTGATTAGTTATGATTTTCTGAAATAACTTAGGGATTGCACTTAATTTTGCGATTCCTCGATAGCTAGAAACATCTATCTTGGAGCCAGATTTATGAAGGGGTATAATATAAGAATCCTTCCATTTGATAGGAAAATAACCAATTTTCAAGGAAATATTAAAAATGTTTGCTAGAGGAGTACACAGGTTTGTAGCACATTGCTTTAAAATACAGCTTGGAATTTCATCAGGGCCGGACGTAAAAGAAGTTTTTACTTGTCGAAGATAACACATAACAATATTTGGGTCTATTACAGGAGTTTCAAAAGAGTTAACTGGCGGGAGAAAAGGATACACCGTGCTAGTATTAAATGGTATATCGGAGTAAGTTGATTAAAAGAAGTTTACAAACATGTTAGAAATCACATTGTCACAAGATGATTCTTCCTGATTGAATTTCATAAAGCCGGAGCTTTACACGGGGGTTACACGAGACAGTACTGTTAAGACAGTCGCAACACATTCACAAATTTTTACTCACACACACTCATTTTTGCAGCAGTCTGCTACTGTCTGCTCTACTGTCTTCACTTTTTTGTAGACAGTTGGCGGGACAGTATCTAGGACAGTAGAATGATATTTAGCATATCAAATGATAGAAGATGATATAATTTAAAAGAATTAATTGGAAATTTGCAATAATTTGGCGTGCTCGTAGTTTTAACAAAAATTTCTTCATAAAATATAAATTTTTTTACAATTTTCTCTACTGTCTTGCCAACTGTTTTACCAATTGTCTGGACTCTTATTCACAGATACGAAGTTTGACAACTAATACGTATTTTTCACTGTCTTAACAGTACTGTCTCGTGTAACCCCCGTGTTACGTTTTGAGTTAACAAAACTATAGAAAAGTTTTGGATCATCTTTAAATTGAGATTTTATGTTAATTATACAAGCAGAATAGCATTGTTTATTTAATAGTTGATATCTATAACGACAAGAAGAATAGGAAGCAAAGTCTAAACTAGAACCAGATATTTTAAATTTTTTAAATAAACGATTTTTAAGTGCCTTTAGATCATTTGTTAGCCAGGGTGGATTTAAAGGATTGGAGAAACACCTTTTTTTTGGGACGGACAATAAGAAACATCTTTACAGAGTATTTATTGAAAAAATGTATAGAAGAGTCGACGTCATAATATGAATATGATGTTCCGCTAGTTAAAATTGGAGACCAATCAGTCTGCGGAAGTAAGGAATTAAGTTTTACATAGTCCGTTTTCTTAAAATTATAAACTTTTTTATTTCGCGCATCATTTTGGTGGGATTTTTATGGCATTATCTCCCACGTGTCTTTTTTTTTAATTGCTGTGGGAAAAAGATAATTTTTGTGGGAATAAGAACTGGAAACTTGGTGCAGCTTCCATGTGATAATTATTGAGCGCATGTGTATGCTTCTGAGAATTATTAACTATTTGGCTTGCTCTTTATTACGACGAGGGGTTTAAAGGGGTCTTACCCTCCCATAATCTTATATCATACCAACTAAAACTAATTATAAAACAGTTTTCAGCTAACTTGAAGAAGGAGTATAGCTGGATTTAAGTAGAAAGAACTAAATATTACATTAAATTAAAAAGTTCAATTTCAGTGGATTGAAATGGGAGAGAAGGAAAAATCGATTTATCTATTTTTGTAAGAGTTATCGATTTTTTTAATACATTTTGTTTTCATTGATCCCCTAAGGAAACTTTCTATTTTTTTTCTTGCTATATTGGTTAAGGAATCTTTTTAAAGATAATTAAATAAGCTTTTACAAAAATGTTTAGTCAATAAAATCCGTTGAGTATTTCACATTTTGTAGCTATTTGTATTTATATGTAAAATTTGTGTGTACATAAAACAGTTATTTTCTCAAAAACTACCGTTATTAGTATACTTTTTTAATTATTTAAGCTTGAAAATTTATCTTTAGTGAATACCATTTATGAGTGATCTAATTTTTTATGTGGTTTTTTTAATGATGAAATGGTTTGCCTTTATACGGAACTCTTTTCTTTCAAGCATATTTATTTTTTATATATTGTTTTAAGAAAAATTGAAGCTGTAATATTAATTTGAATTAATATTTCCAGCCAGTGAAAAAATTTTAAACTTTAAGCTGATCAGCTTTGGTCAACAGCTTTTATTTTATTAAATCAAATAGTTTATCTTTGTAACAAACATATTTAACTTACAGTTAATTCGAAAAACTAATATTGATTTTGAAATTTTTTTGATTGATGAAAGATAAAACTTTAGTTTTTAAATATATAATATATTTTTGGCATCTTAATAATGGAAATTTTTGAGAAAATAACGGTTTTGTCAAAACTGAAAAGCAACCATAATATAAAACTACTCAAAGAATTCAATTTATTGCTAAATTTTTTTTTTTATTTGTATATTTTCGAATAGACTATTAAATTATCTTTCATATGACATGTTAATCTTCTATATATTTTAAAAATTGGTAAAGATTTAGACATTTTATTGAACAGATCTTTTACCAAGGCAACAATTTAAAAATCGTTAACTAGTTAAGGTGTCGATTTTTTGTTCGACCAAATTAATTTCTTTGTGATTTGAACAAAAAATCTCTTTAAAATTACGGCGCTCAAATTATCGTAAATGTGAAAGAAAGTAAAACTCGACAGATGATTTTTATTTTTGAGCGAAAAAAAATAAAACTCCACAAATAATTCTTATTTCTGAGCATAAAATAAAAATTGAGATATACAATAACTTTTATTTTTGAGCGAAAAAAATAAAAATGGAGGAGCAATTTTTATTCTTGAGCAAAATAATAAAACTCAAAAATAAGTCTTATTCTTGAACAGAAAAATAAAAATCAAATAATAACGCTTATTTTTGATGAAAAAATAGAAATCGAAACATAATTCTAATTTTTGAGCAATGCAATAAAAATCGAAAAATAAAAATTAATCTTTGAGTTTTTGGATATCTCTTATAATAATTACGATCCCTGGTTAAGAGTGATTTTCTTGAAGTGCGTCTTAAAACTTTTGACCGCGGCTTCCCATAACCCACCCATATGTGGGGTACTGGGGGGTATAAAGGACCACTGAAAACCATGAGCGCCATATTTTTGTGCAATATCGTGAGCTGAGTTTTTAATGAACTGCTCGTACTCATTTAACAGAGTCCTGTTTGCTCCTACAAAATTGCGACCGTTATCAGAGAGCATTTTCTTTGGCAGAAACAAACGAAAACGCCCACGTAGCCTTTGAGAATCGGAGCTTTTCGAAACACAGAGGATATCAATTCTATGGGACCTGCGAAATCAACACCGGTCACCGTAAATGGAGGAGAAAAATTAACACGTTCAGCAGGCAGAGCAGCCATGATCTGAGTCTTTATCTTCTGTTTATGTATTGTGCAAACCTTGCACTGGCTGATACAACATATAATTTTGTTTTTGAGTTTAGGGATATAAAATTCCTGACGCACCATTCGAAGCATGAGTTGATGCTCCGCGTGAAGTAGAGTTTCATGCGAAAACTTCAAGAATAGGGGGCACAAGCGAGATTTTTCGGATATAATAATGGGATGTCTTTCATTGTTAGCTGTAAGGAACCCTTTTTCTCGTTACTGATTTTTGCTGAGGTAGGCTCAGTGAGTAAACCAGGGGTTCTTACAAAATAATTTATTTACCAATGATTGCGTTGTTTTAAATAAGAAGCCAGCGTTTTAGTTTTAAACTGTAGAGTAACTGCATTATTCTGTATCACGAACAAGCACACCAACGATGAGAAAGACACGAGAAGTAATACACTTTTGTATGGAAGAAAATATTGCTTCTCGTGTCTTTCTCATCGTTGGTGAGCATCTTCGTGGTACAGAATAATGCAGTCAGTCTTTATTATTTTCATTTGTTTTGTTTATTACCTAATGAGTAATTTACTAAATTATTATTAATTATTAAGCATTATATAAATTAAATTGATATAATTAATCCTTGCTTATTCATATTAATTCCATGACTTGCTATGATCCCTCTCGCTGTGAGTGACTATGATGGAACACAGATTAAAAAACTATGTTCGAAGGGTGGAGGAACCTTCGCTTACAATAACTTCGCCTGTCTTAGAGTAAACAACGTTCGAAGGGTGAGGACACCTTCGTTTACGATAACTACGCCTGTCTTAGAGTAAACAATGTTCGAAGGGTGAGGACACCTTCGCTTGAGATAACTAAGTTTTGAACTTAGAGTAACAACGTTCGAAGGGTGAGGATACCTTCGCTTAAGATAACTACGTTTTGAACTTATAATAAACAACGTTCGAAGGGTGAGGACACCTTAGCTTAAGATAACTACGTTTTGAACTTAGAGTAAACAATGTTCGAAGGGTGAGGACACCTTCGCTTACGATAACTACTCCTGACTCAGAGTAAACAACGTTCGAAGGGTGAGGACACCTTCGCTTAAGATAACTACGTTTTGAACTTAGAGTAAACAACGTTCGAAGGGTGAGGACACCTTCGCTTAAGATAACTACGTCTGAGCTTAGAGTAAAACTATGTTCGAAGGGTGAGGACACCTTCGCTTAAGATAACTACAGTGAGTGTCACTTTAAATCGTACAGTAAGTGCTGGCTGACAATTTAAATAATTATTCCTGAACAAAAAAAAGTTTCTATGCAAAATTTAATGGAAAAATATATTTATGCAATATATTTTGTTAATATGTTTAAAAAAAGGCGAAAATCATTTTATGCTTTTCGTAAAGTGTGGCAGCAACCTGATACGCGCGAAAGAGTGGCATCACTTAAAATCGTACAGCTGATCAGTTTTTTCCATTTCGGCAAAAAGTTTGATTTTTGTCATTTCGTGTGATAGATATCGTTGTGTATATTGTTTTTCAAGAATTCCAAAGGCTTTTACGAAATTTTCTTGTGACGACTTAAAACATGAAGCAAACATCCATCGAAGAGCGTGAATTGGTGATTTATCACTACAGAAAAGGAAAAAGTTACGCAGAAATTTCAGAAATTTCAGAAATACTTAACAGGAGTCGCAGCACCATTCAGTATATCATAAAAAGGCACAAGGAAAATAATCGCATATTAAATAAAACCAAAACTCGGTCCGATAAGAAGCTAACTGCCAGCGACGAAAGGTGGATAATAAGAAAAGTGAAAGCAAACCCTCGAATATCGGCACCAAAAATCAACAATGACCTGAAAATATATTTGCAAAAAGACGTAAGTGATTCCACGATCAGAAGAGTACTTCGAAAAAATGATTTCCATGGCAGAATTGCACGCAACAAGCCATACATCAATAAGCGAAATAGATCCAAACGACTGGAAATTGCTCGAATGTACCAATCTAAACCGCTGGACTTCTGGAATGATGTTATTTTCACAGATGAGTCAAAATATAACATTTTTGCATCAGATGGCAAACAAACAGTGTGGAGAAAACCAAATAAGGAGATGGATGTGTGTAATTTACGCCCGACTGTGAAGCATGGTGTGAGGACTCAAATTGTTGCACAATTTGGGCCTCACAAACTATATAAATGAATTGTTAACTGAATTTAAAATATGGAAAATGTAAACAACAAATTTAAAGATTTATTTTATATTATGAATAAAATGTATGGAAATTATTGTATTGTATTATATCTTATTAGGTAAAATATATATTATTAATGTTATAAATATTCTATTGAGAAAAAATAATGTATCGAATAACAAATAAGTAAACAAATAAGTAAACAAATAATAAATACACACATACAAACATGCAAAGCCATGTACACAGTCACATATACACAGGCAGGGAAAACAAAACAAGTGAACACGGAACAGAAAGGCAACGGCAGAATATAAAGCAGTCGCGTTTGCTTAGCACAGGCAGTCTTGTCGCAGGCGCAGTAGCATGCACATGCTTTGAGACTGAGTAGTTAGTTCAATCGTAGTTATCTTAAGCGAAGGTGTCCTCACCCTTCGAACGTTGTTTACTCTAAGTCAGGCGTAGTTATCTTAAGCGAAGGTGTACTCACCCTTCGAACGTTGCTTACTCTAAGTTCAAAACGTAGTTATCTTAAGCGAAGGTGTACTCACCCTTCGAACGTTGTTTACTCTAAGTCAGGCGTAGTTATCTTAAGCGAAGGTGTACTCACCCTTCGAACGTTGCTTACTCTAAGTTCAAAACGTAGTTATCTTAAGCGAAGGTGTACTCACCCTTCGAACATAGTGTTTAATCTAAGTCAGGCGTAGTTATCTTAAGCGAAGGTGTCCTCACTCTTCGAACGTTGCTTACTTTAAGTTCAAAACGTAATTATCTTAAGCGAAGGTGTACTCACCCTTCGAACGTTGCTTACTCTAAGTTCAAAACGTAGTTATCTTAAGCGAAGGTGTCCTCACTCTTCGAACGTTGTTTACTCTAAGTCAGGCGTAGTTATCATAAGCGAAGGTGTACTCACCCTTCGAACATAGTTTTACTCTAAGCTCAGGCGTAGTTATCGTAAGCGAAGGTGTACTCACCCTTCGAACTTTGTTTACTATAAGTTCAAAACGTAGTTATCTTAAGCGAAGGTGTACTCACCCTTCGAACTTTGTTTACTATAAGTTCAAAACGTAGTTATTTTAAGCGAAGGTGTACTCACCCTTCGAACATAGTTTTACTCTAAGCTCAGGCGTAGTTATCGTAAGCGAAGGTGTACTCACCCTTCGAACTTTGTTTACTATAAGTTCAAAACGTAGTTATCTTAAGCGAAGGTGTACTCACCCTTCGAACATAGTTTTACTCTAAGCTCAGGCGTAGTTATCTTAAGTGAGGGTACACTCACCCTTCGAACGTTGTTTACTCTAAGACAGGCGTAGTTATCGTAAGCGAAGGTGTCCTCTTGTTAACTCTAAAATCAAAACGTAGTTATCTTAAGCGAAGGTACCTCCACCCTTCGAACATAGTTTTAATCTGAGTTCTATCATAGTCACTCACAGCGAGAGGGATCATAGCAAATAACGGAATAAATATGAATAAGCAAGGATTAATTAAATCACTTTAATTTATATAATGCTTAATAATTAATAATAACTAAGTAACGTACTCATTAAGCAATAAATAAAACAAATGAAAATAATAAAGAATTACACTACAGTTTAAAACTAAAACGCTGGCTTTCTTATTTAAAACAACGGGATCATTGGTAAATAAATTATTTTGTAAGAACCCCTGGTTTACTCACTGAGCCTACCTCAGCAAAAATCAGTAACGAGCAAAAGGGTTCGTTACAATGGAGGTGGGTCCGTGATGGTCTGGGGCTGCATGTCAGCACACGGAGTCGGTAATTTGGTTTTCATCGACGGAATTATGAACCAGTATAGCTACATTAACATGCTCAGAGAAAATTTGATTCCAAGTGCAGAAAAAATGGGAATCCGAAGAACATTTAAGCTGTATGCCGACAACGATCCTAAGCATAGCTCATTGAATGCAAGAACGTGGACACTCTATAACTGTCCAAAAGTCATTAAAACGCCGCCCCAATCACCGGACATGAATGTCATCGAACATCTTTGGCATCATCTTGAAGATCAAATACGAGCACATAAAATTTCAAATAAATTTGACCTCAAGAAGGCTCTAGAAGAAGAATGGGGCAATATAAGTGGCGAAACATGCAAAAACTTAGTCAATTCCATGCCAAAAAGACTGAAAGATCTTGCTGACAAAAAAGGTGGCCCAACTAAATACTAAATTATTAAATTTTGTTATTTTTTTAACCATTTTTTGCCATTACAACATACTGTACGATTTTAAGTGAATGATGAATTTTTAAGTTATGTGCATGAGATGTGTTTTTTTTAATTTAATTTTTTATATATATTGTTTTTGCATTAAAATTGTAAGCTTATAAATAAAATAAAAGCAAAACTGATTTTTATTTATTTTTTTATCTCCTAAAACTAGATTTTCTGTTACAAGTTATCTTTTTTTCTAATGTGTACGATTTTAAGTGACACTCACTGTACATTTGAACTAACTACTCAGTCTCAGTCTCAAAGCATGTGCATACACTCAATTTGACACACTTATTCTTATCACATGTGGTTATTGTTTTAAAAAAACTTCATAAAAAGTGCATCGATCTTGATGAAAACTGTTTAAATCTAATAAAAAATAATGACAATATATTTTTTAGATGCGATCATTGTGCAAATAAGTCATTTTCTGACATTCTTATTAAAATTGCAAATGCACTTAAATCTTTCCAAGAAGTTAAAGACTTGTTTGAATCTTGAATCTGTGGTAAATGCTAATCTCCTACAGAGAGTAATAAGAATGGGTCGAAAGCAAAAGCTGATACTCAAATTCGCGATCTAAAGCTAAATATGCAGAGGTTCCTCTGTTGCCAAACGTTTTGCATCGTAGTGATTCTCTTAGTTCCCCCTCACAATTTGATAAAACAAATAAAAGTGATCATAATATACCCAAAAACAATCGCGCTCCCAAAGCATCGCAGAATGTTTTGTCTTGCTCAAGCAGTAAATCTGCATTTTTTAATGATACTGAGAATCTCTCTTCTGACACCGTTGCTGTTACCACTGGTGCTGGTGCTATTAACGCTAATGCTGATAATGCTATTCCTGTTGTTGTTGACAACAGTATGATACTGCTCCTGTCTGATACTATTTATTTATTATGATACTAGAAACCTGTATGATACTATTCCTGTCTTCAAGAACGGTATGATACTCCTTTTGCAGATCGGGTTTTTTGCCTAATTTGGCTACCATTTGGTTAAATTGCTTGAGTGCAATATACCGAGAATTGCCAAGGGTTAGTTGAGAGGGGAACTGCTTCTTGAACGGGAGTCTGACCACATACCGTCCGTCAGACTGGCGCGTTGTTGTCCGTTGGAACAGGTCCTCGCAGAATTGGTATTTTTCTGACACAGATTGGACATGAGATACCTCTTCTGTTTTCCAGAATTTTTGAAGTATCTCGTTAATAGAGGGCTCATCGGGATATGAGACTTGGGCTGAAAAAGAGCTCGTGTTACATCTGAGAGGGCCGCTGAGATACCAGCCAAAAACAGTGTTTTGAGCCATCATGCTACCGAAAACGTTTAATTTTAACCCTTCGAGCATGATTTGTGGTAGAATATCACTGCCAATGATCATGTCGATTTGCGCTTAGACGTAAAAGCTGGGATCTGCGAGTTCAATACCATCTAATTCTTTCAAATTTGGGTGTACCAGGGGATAGTTAGGCAAAAAATTTGTGAGTTTAGGGAGCACTATCGCTTTTATTTCTAGTTAAAATTGTAAAGATTTTGTTACGAGGGTAAATACACAAATTTTTGGGAGCTACCATCAATGCTGCCACCCATTCCAGATATGTTCGTGTGAAGCTTTCTTGTTGGTAACGCCAGCCGATTTTGAACCGAGAGAAAAGTTCGTTGCGATCCTTGATCTATCAGTATTCTTACTGTAAACAAGTCACCCATATGGCGAATGTGAACTAAAGCGGTTGGTAAAACTACTTTGTCCTCATTCGCTGTAAAGTGAGAGTACACTTCAGGCACCTCTTCTGAGACTACGCCAGACGATTCTTGGTTTGAGTCGGTGTTTGGGCTAAATGCTTGAGTATACATTAAATTGATAGGACCATTTCATTGAGGAAGACGGTGTATTGTCACTATCAAGAGCTTGTTCTGGAGTATAATAGTAATGTATAGCATAGAATGATGCTGCTTCTGGCAATGAGCACAAGCAAGACAGAAAACAGAAATCCTCTATGTGTTTGACGTTGACCCCTACCGCGAAGGCTTAATTCAACGGTGCTCCAAAGGAACTTAAAAAGATCCACCAGAAAGGTTCCCCTTATTCCACAGCACTGACCAACAACGAACTGTCATATTGACTCTATTCATGACCGTGACACATTCAGCCACTTAAATTTATACATGACTAGGTTATTTAAAATAACCATGGGTCATATCGGTATCAATACCGATAATATAACTCTTACATTTTGGCACGCAACTTCGTCATCATGATCAAATGGGGCGCTTTGACATGAAAAACTAGGAAGCGAGCATACTATGGCCTGTCGCGTAAGTCATCAGGTTCCTCAATCATTTGTGGAAACTATTCAGACTATTTAGGTTTCCCCGTCGCCTGTTCTCAAACTCCAAAGGCAACAGTTGATCCGGTAGTTACTTGCCTTCCTAACATTTACTGTTTGAAATAACGAGAGTTTAATCTACCATCATTCCCTTAGTAATTTAAGGGAGCTACCAACCAGAGTTCAACTTATGTGAAACTCACACGGACCTTCCTGGTCTAACCACAGTCAGAGCTAATGAACCCCGAAGGACCTATTCCCACGACAGTCAATACCCGGGCTCAAGGTTCCACCAGACAAGGCTCTTCAACATCCCGTCTTACAGACCTAAAGTTCTTAGAACAATTATATTTGACTGTGACACCTTCAGCCACTAGAATTGTACATGACTAGGTTAAAAATAACCATTGGTTTCCCCAGTAAAATAACGAGAACCACAATCCTACTTACGCATTTTCGTTAGCCTATTTCGGAAAACTAGGAAACGTGAGCCGTAGTATACCAATTGGCTTATACTCGGTCGAAAGAATATATGCTTCTTACATAAAACCTTCATTCTAAAACAAGGTCTGCAGAACAACGATAGATCAGGTCTCCTCATCATTGATGGATGACTGCCCCCGCTCTTCAAGTTATATTGGATTGATCGTCCATCGAAAGCATATTACAATAACAATGTTATGATAACTAAATATCAAAACCATGCTTTCTCCAAGATTTGGCACCAACAACCTAGGCTCAAGGTAAACCTTTTTATTTTACAGATATCAGATGAACATTCAAGAGCCGTGCCTCAAGAATGAACTCATTATAAGATCAATTCATGGGCCGTGCCCCATAAATTGTCTACCTGATAAAAAACCATCACCCTTTGGACCTGGCTTTGGACATTCAGATTCCCCTAAGGTCATCTGGAGTTATACGCTGGTACAGAAAGCCACTATGTTTTTAACGTTGACCCCTGCCGCGAAGGCTTAATTCAACGGTGCTCCAATGCTTGGGACAAATATGAAGCGTCGGTCAACGCCCCTTCGGAATTCAAGAAAGACCATTTTTTGAAAGGTTCCTCTAACTACATGCCACAGAACCCCAGCACTGATGTCAAAAAGACACTATACATGACCGTGACTCATTCAGTCACTCGAATTAAAACATGACTTGGTTATTTTAATAACCATGGGTCATCTCAGTATACTATACCAAGTAATACAACCCTTTATTTGATCCGCACAAAATCATCCCATTCATATCAGAGGTCATCACTCTCTGACACGAAAAATTAAGGCGGCAACTAGGCCTGTCACTCATGCAATCAAATTCCTCAATCTCAAATGGTCACAACTCAGACTATTTAGGTTTCCCCGTCGCCTGTACTCAAATTCCAAAGGTAACAGTATATTGATCCGGTAGTTGCTTACCTTCCTAACATTTACTGTTTGAAATTGGCGAGATTCAATCTACCATCATTCTCTTAGTAATTTAAGGGAATCACCAACCCGAGTTCAACTAAAGTGTAACTCACACCGGCCTTCCTGGCCTAACCACAGTCAGAGCGAATTTAAAACCCACGTGGGCCTAACCCATATGATAGTCAAAACCCGGGCAAAAGGCTCCACCTGACAAGGCTCTTCAACATTCCGTCTACAGACCAAAAGTTCTTAGAACATTTATATCTGACTGTGACACCTTCAGCCACTCGAATTGTACTTGGCAAGGTTAAAAAATAACCATAGGTTTCCCAGTAAAACCGGGTAAACCTCAATTCTACTTATGCAACGTCGTTTTCCTAAATTAAGACTAATAAAAGCCTTAACAGAAAACTAAGAAGCATGAGCCGTTGTATACAAATTTGCTTATACAACGGTCCGAAGGTTAAATGTTTCCTACATAATAACCTTTATTCTAAGATAGGTCTGCAGAACGACAATAGATCAGGTCTCCTCATCATTGATGGATGACTATCCCCGCTCTTCAAGTTATGTTGGATTGATCGTCCATCGAAAGCATATTACAACTACGGTGTTATGATAACTTAATATCAAAACAATGCTTTCTCCAAGAATTTGGCAGCAACATCCAAGGCTCTAGGTAAACCTTTTCTTTTACAGTTATCAGACGAACATTCAGGAGCCGTGCCTCCAGAAAGAACTCATTATGAGATCAGTTCATGGGCCGTGCCCCATGAACTGCCCATCCAATAACCAACCCTCACCCTTCCATTCCTGGCTTGGGACAGGCAGATTCCCCGAAGGTCCTCTGGCGGGTTTATACGCTGGTACAGTGAGACCTGAGATGTGAAGTAGCCAAGCAGTTAGAACAAATTTTGATCCGTTTAACAAAGTCAAATCTTTCTTGGAAGGAAAGCGCTTTGAATTTTGGAAGGAAAGCGCTTTGAATTTCGGACAAAATCTGACGAAATAGTTTTTTTGCATGCTTGGCATGAAGCGTAGTTGCATTGTGCATTATTTTCTGTTTGAAAATTCTGCACATTTGACCGATTCTGAGAATTTCATGGAGGCACATATTGTGTGTCTTGATATTGGAACTTGTTTTGCCCCCACGCGTTCGAGTTTCGGATATTTGAGAATATTAGCTAGGGTCTATTTTGAGTAACAACGGGTGCCAATTTGGGTTTCGCACCTCATATGCTATTTACTTTTTCGACTACTTCATAGCGAGACGTCAAGAATTCGTCCATCTGTACCCTCGTTGGGAACTCTTTTCTTGATGTAAGAGATTGTTCCCAGAGTGCTAAAGTTTCCTCCGGGAGCTTTGTGGAGCTCAGATGGATGATTATGGGGTCCCAGTTGTCGATGCACACATCTTGGGCTGACAGCATGGCGAGGCAGTCGTTAATGGTAGACTGAATTCTCTGGATTGTCGCACTGTTTTCAGTGGATGCCGAATAGGACCTTTAACTGGTTGTCAACCAGTATCCTTTTATTCTCATATCGTATTTTAAGTGCTTCCCATGCTAGATTGAATTGCTAGATTGACATGCTAGATTGGTCCACGAGTTTTATTACGTAAATGATACAGCCTTTGTGCCGGGGAGAGTTTTGGGTGCTTGGTGTAGACGGCCGTGAACATATCCCTGAAGGATGGCCAATCTTCATAGCTGCCGTGAAATATCTCTGTATCGCACGGGGGTACTTTGATACAAACGGTAGCGCTTTCTTGGGGCTGCGAGGTATTGAGAGTGGTGCTATGAGATGCTTTGACCATCTCATTATCAAACATTTTTCCCAGGTCCTTCATGTGAGTTTTGCATCGGTGATATGCGTCAACTTACGCTGTGAATTTCGTCCTGGCTGATTTTCAAAACTCCTCATCTACTTTGGAGACGTCATCTATCATCACTTCTACATAAGCGTCATTGAATTTCAGCCAACGTTGATCTAAGTCTAGTATTTGAACGTGCACACTAGAGTCAGTGTGGTCGTCGACGGCAATTTCCTCAAAAGTTGAGCAGAACTGGACAAGTCGTCCGATCCGATAGTAGAATATATTTCGTTTTGGCAGCCATCTTGGATGTGGACCGGAGTGTACAAGTGGAATGGGACTCCACTTCGAGTACTTTTCAGGGTTTTAAGAATGTTTGAGAATTTACTCAATTTAATTTTCAAAAACCGAGAAACTAAAAATTTCAAAACTTATTCTCAAACGAGTAATCCAGTGTAAATGTGAAAAGAGTTATGAAAAACTTTCCAAACGAGCAATCTGCAAAACCGAGATAGATGTTGTTTAAATTTTGGGTAAATTTCAAAATTTATTTTCGTAACGAGCAATCCAGTGTAAATTTTGAAAATTTATTTTCAAAACGAGCAGTACAGTGTAAATGTGAACAATTTATATTCACAACGTAAATCCAGCGTAAATGTGAAAAAACGTAGGGAAATTATTTCTCACAAAAACGAGAAAGAAGTGTTAAAAAAATTTTTTTTTGTTACAAATTTATATTCAAAACGAGCATTCTAGTGTTAATGTGAATAAAAATTAAGGGGAGTTTTTCACAAAAACGAGTGGTAAAATTTTGGGAAAAATAAATTTTTGTTAAAAATTTATATTCAAAAACGAGCAAACCAGTGTAACTGTGAAAAATGTAGGGGAAATTTATCACAAAAACGAGAAATATATATTAGAAATTTTGGCTAAATTTTGAAATTTATTTTCAAAACGACCAATCCAGTGTAAATGTGAAAAACCTTGTGGAAGATTTTTCACAAAACCGGAATAGGTATTGTTTAAATTTTGGGAAAATTTCAAAATTTATTTTCGAAACTAGCAATCCAGTGTAAATATTGAAAATTTGTTTCAAAACGAGTAATACAATGTAATATGAAAAATTTAGAGAAACTATTTTTTTCACACAAAAATTAAAGAGAGTGTTAATTTTGGGAAAAAATACTTTGTAAAAAGTTCTATTTCCAAATCTAGAAATCTTGTGTAAATGTGAAAAATTTGGAGAAACTATTATTTTTTTCACAAGAAAAAATGAAATAGAGTAAATTTTGGGAAAAAATACTTTGTAAAAAAATTTTATTTCCAAATCTAGAGAGAAATAGAAATCCTGTGTAAATGCAAAATTTAGAGAAACTTATTTTTTTCACAAAAAAATGAAAGAGAGTGTAAATTTGGGAAAAAATATTTTGTAAAAAAAATTTATATTTCCAAATCTAGAAATCCTGTGTAAATTTGAAAAATTTAGAGATTAAAAAGAGATTATAAATATTTTTGTTCATAAAAACATGAAAGAGAGTGTACGTTTTGGGAAAAATACTTTGTAAAATTTCTATTTCCAAATCTAGAAATCCTATGTAAATGTGAAAAATTTAGAGATTATATAGAGATTATAAATATTTTTTGTATTTTCACAAAAACCTGAAAGAGAGTGTAAATTTTGGAAAAAATACTTTGTAAAAATTTATATTTCCAAATCTAGAAATCTTGGGTATATGTGACGTTCTCCGAGAAAAGGGACCTAGTGTGTCAAAAAACGGGTTTGGACTTAAGAGTGGATTCTGGTACCTAAAAGGGTGTAGAATAAGATTAAATCTTATCTATCTCATCTATCTATCTATCTATCTATCTGTTTTTTTTGTTGGACGTAGTGATAGCGCGCTATCATCTAGTGGCCCCACGATACTCCACCATCTCCACCCCGGAACCGCGTCAGCATTTCATCAGGACGGGGGTTTGTTTTCGTAAGATTCCTACATCCTCCTTAAGCAAGGAGGTTCGGAACTACTGAAGTTTCTCTCCTTTAGTATTTTATTTATGTGCCTTTCACACAAAGTCCATGCATGTTCAGATGTTAACATTTCGTTCAACAGATTCTCTTGAGTTAAAGTAACACCTAGCATATCATTTAAAGCTCGTCTCTCCTCCAACCACTTTTCACATTCGAAAAGTATGTGCTTTGCATCTTCTTCTAGCGTTGCGCATGAATCACAGCTGCTTATTTCTTTTAGTTTGAATCTATGCAGGTATTTGTTAAAACTACCATGGTTTGTCATAGCCTGAGTCAGAAAATATCCCATGTTTCCATGTTGTCTTTCCAGCCAGACTTTTATATTGGGGATAAGGCTATATGTCCAGCTCCCGTTCATGTATTGATTCCAACGTTCTTGCCATTTAGTCACTACATTGTCCCTGGCATTAATTTTTATTTCTGAAATTTTTTTCTTTCGCTCTTGTGTATTAGTGTTCGCCCAACTTATAAGTTTAGTTTGGGTACATATTTCTTCTCTTTCCCGTATTAATAAGTCTATTGGTGGCAGACCTGCAAGCACTAATGCCGCACTTGTGGATACTGTACGGTACGCTGAAATAATACGGAGAGCACTAACTCTCTGTGCTTTCTGTAGTTTCCTAATATTATTCTTCAGATTCAGTGCCCTGACAAAGGTTGGAGCAGCATAAAGAAGCTGGGAGTGTACTACGCTGTTTATTTATTTTCTCATCTGTGGCCTTGGGCCACCACAGTTTGGCATTATTCTGACCAATGATGCTGCCGTTCGCAAAGCTTTGTCACGAATATTTACTACGTGCTGTCCAAAGCTAAGTTTGTCATCTAATTGCACACCCAAATAGCATAAGCTTCGTTTAAAGAGTATCTCTCTATCTTGTAGACGTATTTTCGGTATTTTGAAGACCCTACGATCTGTCACTAGAGTTGATTCCGTTTTTCGATATGCAAGTTTTAAACCGTTTCTTCGCAGCCATCTGTTACAACGACATAAGCTATCGTTTACGACTATCTCGATTAATTCGGCAGTTCGCTGGTTTACTACCAGAGCAATATCATCAGCGTAACCTATTAGTTTTGCACCTTCTTGTAATTCCAAATTCAGTAGATCATCGTACATTACATTCCACAGGAATGGTCCTCATACTGAGCCCTGAGGTACACCTGCTGTTATTCGGTACTCTTTTATACCATTTTCCGTCTCATAGATTAAAATTCTGTAATCCAGATAGTCCGATACTATGTTAAATAGATCGTTATCTGAACGTCGGTTTCTGAAAGCTTGTAGTACTACTTTCCATTTTACTGTGTTAAAAGCATTTTTAACATCTAGTGTTATTATTGAGCAGTATTCTCCTGTTGTTTTGGCCTGTATAGCTTTATTGCATACTGCGCTAATGGCATCAACTGTACTCTTCCCTTTGCGGAAGCCATGTTGCATAGGGGATAGTCCGCCAAGGTCATCTATGCGCTCTTGCAAACGTTTTAGCATTACGTACTCTAATAGTTTTCCTAGTGAGTCCAACATACAGAGTGGTCTATAGGAACTAGGCTCATTTAATGGTTTATTTCCCTTTCGCAACAAAACTAACTTTTGTATTTTCCATTTAGCTGGAAAGATTCCGTTTATTAGACATGAATTGAAGACTTCAAGTAAAAGATCTGGCCATATCTCACATACTACTTTTATGACCTCATTTGGTATACCATCTGGTCCTGGGCTCTTACCTATTTTTAGTTTACTACATGCATGTGTAATGTCATCTACGTTCAGAGGGATGAAACCTACGACTTGATAATTTGGTTCTCTTCTTAGCCCATCTTCATCGAATGGAAATAGTGTTTCTACTATTGTTGTTGCCCACACTGGTTCTTTAATGCCGGGTATAGGTTTAATTCCACCAAGCTTTTTCATCACAATTTTGTACGGTTTGCCCCATGGGTCGGAATCTATTTCGTTACATAGCTCTGTCCAGCATCTTTTCTTACTCTCTTTTATGGCTGTTCTTAAGGTTTTACGTGCCGTTTTATACTCAACCGTTAAGAGCTGGTTATCATGGTTTCGTGTTGACGCTCGACGTGCTGCAAGGCATTTCGCCCTCAACTCACGTATTTTAGCATTCCACCAGAATACTGGGCGCTTGTTATTGTATTTTTGAGCTCTTGGCATTGCGACATTACACGCTTTTGTGAGTATCTTCGTCAGCGACTCTGTGGCATTTTTTACATTTATATTTTCGGATTGGTTATCCATATTTCTATCCTTAGCCCGAGTAATATAATCGGACAATTTTTTATCATCAAGTTTTCTTACGTTCCATCTTGGGAAATTTGCATCTTCTACACTCATATTTGGACGTTCATCTATATTAAATAAGATATACTGGTGGTCACTTAAGGTGAGATCTTCCAGCACTATCCAATTCATGTTTTCATTGTAGAAGTTTGTCGTTCCAAAGGTGATGTCGATAATACTACCCCCTGTACCTCTCCGAAAGGTAAGTTTGTCTCCGATATTAAATATCGTAAGATATCTATCTATCTGAATCTATCTATCTATCTATCTTTTTTTTTTTATTTTATTCGCGAAGGGGGAACCTTCAAAAGGCCCCACCGTGCAGGTGGGAGTGTACGATTTTTACGCACTAAACCTACATGATACCTCGCGGTATCATAACCTCCGCATTGAATCTTCGACCCTATAGGACCCCGCGGGACCGCCGTAAAGCATAACTTCGCGGGGCTTGGGAACAGCACTAGGCTGGAAACTGTTTGGCTACTGCAGGGATCTACTGTGGGATGGTCGTCGGGTCAACAACCTTTAATCTATCTTGCGCGCGCTCAACTCTTCGCAGCTCTTCGGTTATTTTTCTAGCCAGGGTGCTAACCATCGACCAGTTCTCTTCGCTGTTTAGCATAAGAGAAACCATATTTTGCTGTGTTAACGTTTCGCCGAGACAGGCCGAGGCCTCAAGTCTGGCGTTATGGAACATGGGGCACACAAAAAGAACGTGCGCCGCGTCTTGCAGCGTGTTTCCTGTGCAATTAGTGCAGTAAGGATCGATCGCGTGTTTATACTTGTGAAGGTATGCCCTGAAGCAACCATGTCCGCTCAGTATCTGTGTAAGGTAGAAGTTCACTGAGCCGTGGCTTCTGCCATACCACTCGATTAGGCTAAGAATGAGCTGGTGCGTCCACCGACCCTTCTCTGAACTATCCCAGCGGTCTTGCCATTTTTATCCTTAGCCCGAGTAATATAATCGGACAATTTTTTATCATCAAGTTTTCTTACGTTCCATCTTGGGAAATTTGCATCTTCTACACTCATATTTGGACGTTCATCTATATTAAATAAGATATACTGGTGGTCACTTAAGGTGAGATCTTCCAGCACTATCCAATTCATGTTTTCATTGTAGAAGTTTGTCGTTCCAAAGGTGATGTCGATAATACTACCCCCTGTACCTCTCCGAAAGGTAAGTTTGTCTCCGATATTAAATATCGTAAGATATCTATCTATCTGAATCTATCTATCTATCTATCTTTTTTTTTTTATTTTATTCGCGTTAATAAAAACGCGAGGCCTCAAGTCTGGCGTTATGGAACATGGGGCACACAAAAAGAACGTGCGCCGCGTCTTGCAGCGTGTTTCCTGTGCAATTAGTGCAGTAAGGATCGATCGCGTGTTTATACTTGTGAAGGTATGCCCTGAAGCAACCATGTCCGCTCAGTATCTGTGTAAGGTAGAAGTTCACTGAGCCGTGGCTTCTGCCATACCACTCGATTAGGCTAAGAATGAGCTGGTGCGTCCACCGACCCTTCTCTGAACTATCCCAGCGGTCTTGCCATTTTTATCCTTAGCCCGAGTAATATAATCGGACAATTTTTTATCATCAAGTTTTCTTACGTTCCATCTTGGGAAATTTGCATCTTCTACACTCATATTTGGACGTTCATCTATATTAAATAAGATATACTGGTGGTCACTTAAGGTGAGATCTTCCAGCACTATCCAATTCATGTTTTCGGTCTTGCCATTTTTGCAAGCTTCTCTCTCTAGCGAGGTTTTTATTAGCTGTTGTGCTTTCACTACCAGCTGTGGGAAGCGCTTCTTCCACGAGAAGGTCAATAGGGATCGCGCTAGCTAGAACCAGTGCTGCATCTCCGGATACCGTTCTGAAGCTGCAGCAGACCCTGAGTGCGCCAAGTCTGTAAACTGACTCTACTCCGTGTCAGTAGGACTTCGTTTTCATCGCTGTGTACCATACAGTCGCACCATACATCATAGTAGATCGCTTTACGTTGAGGAGCAGTGTTCGTCGTGCTTGTTTGGGGCCTCTTGTGTTCGGCATTATTCTAGATAGCGCCAAACATACTTCGGATGCTTTCCTGTGTGCGTACTGCATATGTTGCTTAAATGACAGTCTGGAATCGATCATTACACCGAGATATTTAATGAACGGCTTCGATTCAATTACTGTTCCACGAATACTGATGCTAGCGGTTTCTAGTTTTTTCCGACTACTTATAAGTACCATCTCAGTCTTATGTTCAGCTAGACTAAGTCCCGCTCTTCGCAGCCAATCGCAAATCATAGCGATAGTTACACTACTGAGGGCCTCAGCTTCTTCACGGTGTTTTGCTGTATCTTTTTTTGCTCTATCTATCTATCTATCTATCTATCTATCGCATCTCCCAACTGAAGGTGTGTTCACAGTGATAATGCGTTATGAAACTTTAAATGCGTTTTTCTCAAAACTTCATTTTCACACACTAGGTCCCTTTTCTCGGAGAAGGTCATATATGTGAAAAATTTAGAGAAATTGTTTTTTTTTCACTAAAAAATGAAAGAGTGTAAATTTTGGGAACAAATACTTTGTAAAAAATTTCAATTTCCAAATCTAGAGAGAAAAAGAAACCCTGTGTAAATGTGGAAAATTTAGAGAGAATATTTTTTTACACAAAAACATGAAAGAGAGTGTAAATTTTGTGAAAAATATTTTGTTAAATTTCTATTCCCAAATCTAGAAATCTTGTGTAAATGTGATTGCATACATATTTATGTGTGTTTGATTGATTTAACAGCACTCCAATTAAGCACAACCTGATTTTGTTGCCGAGTGCGTGTGCAACCATCCGCCGATATAATATGTATGTATTATATGTATGATGTTATGTACATATGAGCCAACGGCATTTTTTTTTTGCATGCATGCGAGGTGTGTGTGCAAATTGATTTTAATGCTTGTAAGTGCGTATGCTGATTTATGTTAGGTGATTATGGAATGTGTGTGTATGATTGACCTTGGTTGATGACAAAGGTACAGTCGCTTGTGAGTTATGGAGAAAACTACCTCTTGCCCTTGGGTCTCCCAACAAGGGTCACTTCAGAATTCTCGAATTGCAGCTGAGTCTGCTTCTGTTGCTGCTGTTGCTGCTGTTGCTGTTATTGCTGCTGCATTTCAATGACTCAACCAATACGGCTATTGTTTTACTTGGTTTTTTTTTTCTATTTTCAGAGTTCACAAATTTTATTTAGTATAGATTTTTCTTTTTATTTTTACGTTATGCACCAAAAATTTGACTGACTCTTTCCTACTTGTATTTCTTTCACCACCGATGCACACAAAACACCAAAAAAGTAACTGCACGGTTTTTACTTTGAAGGCTTTTATATATTTATTTTTTTATTTTTTTTTTGTTTTAATGTTTTTATTTTAAAAATGTATTTTTTATACAAATTTACATTATTTTGCTGCATTGCCTTAGGCTACGAAGGAGCTTACCCATCTGGCTTAGCTGCTATTCTTAAAATATATAATATATTTCAGTCTTATCATTATGAGATCTTTTTTCATATCATATATATGTACAAAATCTATTAATTGTTAATTAGGATGTATTTCTTCAATTTATTTTTATATGAACTAATTCATTTCTTAAATCTTCCGGCAAACTATTGTAAGCATTAGGTCCGGCATATAAGTAACGTTGCTTCTTAAGCTCTCGACTACATCTCGCCACTAATAAATTGCTTTTGTTCCTTGTGTCAAATCCGTGCGAATGCTGCCTTAGCTGTGTAGTATTATAGCTTATGTTTCTTAAATTCTTATAAACTTGCAATAGTAATTGGTATTTATACAGCCCAATTAATGGTAAAACATTTTTCAGCTCTGGGTGAGTAAAGTTGGTGACTTAGAAATCTTGAGTGAAGATTAAAGACTGCTTTCATGCATCTGTTTTGCATTCTCTGTAGTTTTTTAACTCAACTGTATTTTAAGTTTTTAGTTTCAATCTAGAGCCTATTTTTCACTTTATCACGACCATGCCATTTAAACCTGGCGCAAGTAATTAATAAAACTGACCTGACGCACTAGCCAAGAGCCCAAAATGTCTGCAGTGCCGGCAAAAAGAAACAAAAAAAGTGGAACCTATGTGTTTCATGTGGAACCTCGCGCTCTTCCTAACGAAAATTTGTGGGTGAAGAAGATAACAAACACTATACCGTACTCGTTGCGTTGTTGTTGCTTTTAAATAGATCGAAATTGAAGGGATTTAATTCCCGATGTTGTTGTTGTGCTTTTGTTTCGAAGACTTTGGCATGCAGCTACTTTTGAAAGTTTTGCATAATTATGATATTTGCACATATCATTTCATCTTTGCCACATTTTATTTTATTTTGTCAATAATTCTTAATTTTTCTGATTTTGCTTTTCTTTCTAGTCCAATTATTGTTTGTTTATTTTTCGATTTTGTTTTAAATTTATTTTGCTGCTTGGCGTATTACATGCAGAACAATAATTGCGGAACTGACCGGTGCTGCCATGAAGCAGCTTTGCCACGAAACAGCTTTTTCACAACATTTTTTTGTTTGTTTTGTTTATACACTATACCCGAATTCAACATTTTATTTTAATATAAATTTTGTTTTATTTTCTGCACTTTTTGCGTTCGAATTTGTTGAAAATTGTGCAACGATACGAGTTCTTCACAAGGACACGCTAATAACTTTGAGCTATTAGTTGGGGTCAAAATAAACGAGTGAACCGTCGTAGTGCTGCCTTGTCTGACTTCGTTAACAGAAATGGGACCGAAACTGAATAAAAGAAAATGGTATGGCTTATTCTTTCTCCCCTTTGTCTATTCTTTGTGGTGGGCATGCTTTGTGGTTGATGGCTGCTTCACTCTCACCTCTTTCCTTTTATCGTGGACGGCATGTCCGTCCAATGTTGCTTGCCATCTAGCTCCTTGCGTAAAATGTTGTCTTTGCGTGGTGTTTGAAATTTGATTTTAATATTATTTAGGGTTACTATATGGGTTTAGGGATTTAAAGGGATACACCAGTGGAGTATGTAATCCACTGCGGTTCTGGGTGAACTCGAAGGACTATGTTAAAATCGGTGCTATTTTCATCGCTAAATTGCTCCCGCCCCCTATGACCGGAGCAATTTAGCGATGACTAGCGTAAACTAGCGTAAAACTAACACGCGTGATGGTAGGCTTTCGGTAGCCTACCATGAAGAGAATGATGCTTCCGACCTGTGGGAGAACTGTTGCTCCTCATTAAGTACCAAAGGAGGCAGGGACTTATTTTAAATGAAGGGTATCATTTAAAAGAAGTAACTCCGCGAAATTTGGATATTAATAAGGGAATTAATAAAGAAATAGAAAGAGTAGTGGTTTATAGAGATGTAGAGTTTATTAGGCCTTACTCTTTGGCGGTTATATAAAGAAGAGCGCAAAAAATACACATCAAGATTTTAATATACTACTTGTGTACAATTATAAAGTATTTCAACCAGAAATTATTTCCATCCATTTATTTCAGTTGATCTCGTCTATTAGTTGGTGTCGGTTGTGTTTTATCGTGTTATGTAAAAGCCTTTGTTTGTTATATTCGTGAGTGTATTAAAACAGTTTCAATATCGTAATTACTTAAATATTATATTGTACTTACTTATATCATTAATATACAACTATTCCATTAAATAATAATTGTGCATTTAAGTTGTGTAAGTTTAATTCTTGCATGTTAACTTTGTTTAACTTGTTTAGTTAATGCAGTGTTGTTGTTTTTGCATGCTTACTGTGTTTTAGTTTGTTCTTTGTGCGGTGATTTGTTTCTCAGTGAGTGTTGTTTTTGTTTTTTAGTCTCTACTAAACTGTGCACAAACTGCCTGAATATAATAACCCTAAAACCACATTTTGCATATGCTCATTTTTTAAAAATTAAACATGGATTATTTTTCTGCAGAAAATATCGTTGCTTGTTCTTTAGACGAACTTTGCAAAAGCCAAAACATTCTGAACCCCATGTTCAGCTGTTCTGGTCCATGTGAGCAAATGTTTCATGCATCTTGTGCCGGTATTTCCAAGTCATGCCTTCACGACTTAAAATCTCTGCGATCAGGTCTTCGCTGGTACTGTGCTTCGTGTAGGGCACTTTCCCCAGATGAACTTTATTCAAAAATTAAGCTTTTTGGGGAAAGTCTTAACTCATTAAACAACAATTTTCGAGAAATTGTAACATTTTTTAGTGAAGTTAGGGTCGCACCCAGTACCAGCGTCTATGATGAAAATTCCATTTCGGAAAATATCCCGCTTTCTTTGTCACAGACTGTTTCTTCCGGGACACAAACAATCCTTTCATCAGAAGACCATATTATCTCAAAAAGAAAGAGAAAAAATAAAAAAACTAATAAGAAGCGAAAATCATCTGGATCTACTTCTCAGGCCAAGCAGCCCTCAGCACCGCTTTTGAACAGGAACAGTCCAGTTACTTCCTCGTCACCTTCTAATATTCCTTCTTTGACTAATAGTTCAGTTTTGACTCCTATTGAGCCTGGAAATCTATCAAGCTTAAGGGCAGTGTCGAGGAAAATTTTTTTATTTATTTCACGTCTTCAGCCCGACACAACTGTTAAAAATGTATTGACTTTTATCAAACATAATAACTTGTTGGGTCAAAATGCATTTTGTTCGTGCAAAAAAATAGGTAATAAACCTTCCCATGCTTCCTTTATTCTCACAGTTCCAGCTGAAGAGTTTGCAACTGTTCTAAACTCTAATTTGTGGACTGATAATATACTCGTTACAGAGTTTCAGCCTAAGAATAAGCCTAGAGGGACGACTCAAGCCGCTCGTAATCCCCTTACTATCAAAATGTAAGGGGATTACGCTCTAAGACGCGAGACATATTTTTAATGTCTCAGAATTTCTCTGAGGATATTATCGCACTGACTGAAACTTGTTTAAACGGAAGCATTACTGACTTAGAATTGTTTGATAACAGTTTTGAAGTTTATAGAAGAGATAGACACGCTGACAATACTTCTGGTGTCGGTGGAGGTGTTTTATTAGCTGTAAGGAACTCCTTCGTTAGTTCCATTATTGTTATTCCCTGCTCTGCTAACATCGAACTTATATGCGTTAAGGTTGTACATTGCAATTCTAATGTATATCTTATTAATGCATACGTTCCTCCTGAGAGCAGTGTAGAAGTTTATGCAAGCCTTACGGATTGCATAGAATACGTTATAAGCATAATTGACGTTAATGACGACATTTTATTGTTAGGTGATTTTAATCTGCCTGACTTGAAATGGGAATCTTCTGACGATGATACATATTTTTGTGCATCTAATTCGAAGACTCGCCAAGAGCATATATTTTGATTGTTGAGAAGGCCCCTCATGCTTTGACTGCTGTTGATGAATACCATCCACCATTGAGCATATGGTACAAATCAGACAGGGATAATATAGTAAAGTCTAACTCAATAGATAAAGTTTATGAATTCGATTTTAAAAAAGATGACTTTTTGAAGTTGAATCATTTACTTCAAAGTAAACTTCATGCTATCTTAGAATATGTTAATAATAACACTCTTGATGATTCAATTAATTTTTTTTATATGGAAATCTTTGCTGTGTTTTCTCTGTCCGTGCCATATAGCCTCAAATTTACGAAAAATTGTGCTTACCCCTGGTACACAAAGGAGTTAAAGATTCTTCGCAACAGCAGGAATAGGGCTTGGAAAAAATATGTCTGTAGCTTAGACTTGAACGACCTAGAAATCTACAAGCGTTTGTTTCTGGATTTTGAAAATTGCTCAGCTACCTTATATCAAAATTATTTAGACAGTATTAAGCTGAGAATATTGTCTGATCCGAAGAAATTCTGGGGTTTCATAAACACAAAAAAAAAAATCTGATGGATTCCCTTCATCATTTAAAACCTCTGACGGATTTACTGACGATCCTGTCGTAATTTGTGGTCTATTTGCCAATACCTTTAAAGAGTCATTTTGTTCAGACTCTTTCAATCCTGATGAAGAGTACTTTGAATATATGAACTCTACACCCAGGGTTTCGTTGGATTCTATATCCTTTACTTCAGAGGATATTTTAAAGTATATTGGATTGATCGATGAGGATTTTAATGCTGGACCTGACGGAATTCCTGCCGCAGTGTTAACACGATGTGGTTCCGTTCTAAGTCAACCATTGTCCATGTTATTCAATAAATCAATTAGCGAAAGTATTTTTCCACTTTTTTGAAAAAAATCTTTTATAAGTCCTATTTATAAAAAAGGTTGTAAGAACGACATAAACAACTACAGGCCTATCGCGAAACTCTCGCCGATTCCACCAAAACTTTTTGAGCGGCTCGTGTATGATCGTGTGAAAATTCGCTGTAGGAAGGTCATGACAACTCGTCAGCATGGATTTGTTACTGGCAGATCCACTGTGTCTAATCTCCTCGATTTTACAACGTTTTGCTTAAATTCATTTTATTCAGGTAACCAGGTCGACTGCATTTATACTGATTTTAGTAAAGTATTTGATAAACTGCCACACAACTTAATTCTATTTAAACTAAAGTTAATGGGTTTTCCACAATTTTCACAATTTTCAGACAATCGTGTCTGACAGAGCGATCTTATCAAATACGATTTCGAGGCGTATTGTCAGCTGAATTTATTGCTGAATCAGGTGTTCCTCAAGGTAGCCACCTTGGTCCACTTCTGTTTATTTTAGCCATTAATGATGTACCCCACATCATCAAACACTCTCATCTACTTATCTATGCAGATGATATGAAAATATACAGAGCAATGGAAGCTAAAAACAATTTAGATCTTCTCCAGTCTGATTTGAAATCCTTTGAAATTTGGTGTTCTAAAAAGAATATATTTCTAAATCCAGATAAATGCCAAACTGTGACCTTTTCGCGAAAAAGGAATAATTTAATTTTTGACTATAAGATAAAAGATACAGCTTTAAGTCGTGTAGATGCTGTCAAAGATCTTGGTATATGCATGGATTCTAAGTTATCGTTTAACGTTCATATTGATTACATTTGTAAAAAAGCATCTTCTATGCTCGCGTTTATGAAACGCTGGGCCAAAGAATTTAATAGTATGATCACAACTTCAACGCTGTATTATGCAATTGTGCGACCTCACTTAGAGTATGCAAGTCAAGTTTGGTCCCCAAGTTACAATGTACATGTTGAACGTATAGAGAGAATCCAAAAACGTTTTGTTCGGTTTGCTCTAAGGGGCTTAAGTGCAACGGACACTTTAAACCTTCCTCCTTATGAGGATCGTTTAAAACTATTAAAAATGCCATCTTTGAACGAGAGAAGGAAGTCTGCAGATATCGTCTATTTACACCAACTCATAACGGGTGTATTCGATTCACCAGAACTCCTAACTCTTATAAATTTTAACACTAACCGTAGAAGCAGTAGAAATGCTAACAATTTAATTTACTTACCTTTTAGTAGAACAAATTATATGGCTACTGCTCCTTTACATCGCATGAGTACCTTTGTTAACATCTGTAGCCTTTTTGATGTTAACTTATCGAAAGGTCAACTCAAAAGTAGATTGAAAACTAATGTATGATTAGATCTATGTAAACGCATGGTTAGTTGTTATGTCTTGTGTTGTCCCTGAGCCCAACCCATATTATGGTGGGTAAATTTTTCTCACTTTAGATTGTTTTGGACCACTCTTATCGATATCATTAAGGCTATTCACAGTTTGAGCGTACTTTTAACAAATCGTATTTATAGCATTTGTTATTGTTCAAACTGTGAGCACCTCGCCATGTGACTGTCGTATAAAAAAAATTGTGCAACCCTGTGATGTATGTGATTATGCGGCTGTAGACAGAGCATAAAAATACGAGGTACAAAAAACACGTCCAAGGGCTGCTTTTATTTACGCGTGCCTGCGTATTTGCGTTTGTATGCAAAACAACAACAAAGAAAAATACGCTTTCGTAAATTGGCGTACAAATAGCAAATCGTACAAATGGCAGACCAGCGTATTCCAGCGCTGTGAATGGCCTTATTGAGATGTTTTAATGTTATTTGGGCTGGTTCTTAAGATGATCTAATGCAGAGAAAGTGCGAAAAAGCTGTAGTAGCGGAACTCTATTGTTATTGCATGTAATATACAATTAACGTCTTTTTAACAATATATCACATTTTATAAAAAGTTTTAATATAATAAGCGTTTACAATATTTTTGACTGGGTAATGAAATTTAACTTCTGGAAGGACTCTTTTCGAGACTCTTGTCCTGTGAATACTGCAACGATATCGTCAAGATCTACTTCGTGCAATTTATCTCTTTTCGAACTTCATAAGAACCAAATTTATAAGCCTATTTTCCCAAACACATGTACAAAGTCGGTTTTTGATAAATTCCATTTTTGCCAAAGATATTTCACAAAATTTTTAAGTTGGATGAGTTCGATTTCTAAAGAAACTTCTAAAAAAAGCATAAGAGGACATTTTGTCTTCAAGTTGTAACGACTTCTTGTTTCCCAGGAACTATAGCTGGGATAAATCAGGGGCGCACAATTATTTATTTTTATAGGGACACTGGTTTTAGGTTTATTTAATTCTATTTTATTTTTATATAATTCTAATTCTTTCTTAAACGTTATAAAATTAATTATATATTACTAGCAAATACCCGCTGCTTCGCCTGTGATAAAAATATTAAATATATACCATGTAAAATATTTAAATCTTTAACTTATTATATTATATTCCACTGTAACCAAATAATTATAGAAAAAGGACCGTTTTTCCTCAGGAATCTATTTTCGTTTCATATAAAAAACAACCTTTTAATTTTATTTATTAAAATCTAATAAAAGGTTTTTGAAAGATTTGTAATTTTCTAAAATCATGTTTTAAAATAATCAATTTTGGGTTACACATTGTTCCATTAATGTTAATTTAAATATTTTACTCATGAATTTTCTGACACCACATCTAGCAGTACTTTCACAGTAACTCGCTTTAGTTCCTATCTATATCACACATTGATTATTAAAAACACCTGTTGTATCCCACAACATTCCCCTGTACACTTTGTAGACCCCGACCTCACACGATTTTTCTAAACGCACTTAACTAAAGCCAATAAAAAACATAAATTTACATTTACATATTGAGTAGGCACTTTTTAATTATGTATTGGCAAATAATTTCCACTTATTGGAAATTATAGGAATGTGTGGAAATTAAGAACATAATTGGAAAGTGAAGACTTTCCTTTATAAAACCCTGGGTCGACCAGAAACTGGCAGAGCTAATTTGAACGAGTTTCACAAAGGTCGCAGCCTCGCCTAGACAGCGGGCCTTTTGAAACATTAAATAAAAAAGACTTGCTTAAACGCTAGCATAAAAACAAAACTCAGTCGTTTTAATTGCTCCCCGTCTTTGGTGTCTCTTCTCCTTGCGGAAAGCACGGAGACCCCGGACGTTAAATACATCACACCAAATGATATCCTTTTTAAATCCACTTTTTATCAACACAGAAAACTGTATGTGTCCTTCTGTAGACTAATCGCAGTTTAACCTCAGTTCTGTGCTATTCCCACTGAAACTGCCCTTTTTCGCGTTATTATAAGCGTCTCTTTTACACGAATAAAAACTAAAACAGGATATGTTACAGCATATATGACGAAAATTAACAGTGTATAAAGCCTCCATGAAGGAGGATAGAATTGACATAGCAATGCTCCAAGAACCTTGGATTTTTCACAATGAATTAAAGGTCTCTCAGAGCGAAAGGCCACACTGTACCCACCAGTAACAGATGGCAGGCGGGGGACTTAAATCTTGGTGAGACATTGTTTACTAGCGGTACATATGCCACACCTATGTTCCCCGGATCTCACCATTTGTTGTGAGAATCGGGGATGGTGGAGGTGCCTGTATGGTAGCTTCAGTATCTTCCTTATATAATCAAACTCTATAATCCAACCACCTTCAAAAGAGGTGGAGAATCTGGTAAAGAACTGTGAGGAAAGGAACATTGGAGTGATGATAGGATGTGATGCAAACGCGCACAATACTGCGTAGGGAAGCACCAACAACAATGACAGAGGAGAGCTATTGCTTGAATTTGTGGAGAGGTACAATCTGTTGGTAGCAAATAGAGGAACACAACCGACTTTCGTTGATACAAAGCGAGCGGAAGTCATTGATGTAACTCTCATTTGCAGAAAGATTCTGAACAGAATAAAAAATAAAAAAATGCTAAGATAATAAATAGCCAGTCCAATTCCTTATTCCCTTCTCAGATCTCTCCTATTCTTATCAAATAAAATTCTTAGCTATACTACTATGTATAAAATATGTTAGCATGCAAGTTCCTTTTCTTTTTTCTTTTCTTCTCTCCTTTTCTTTTTGACGTGTTATTGAATTCATGTCGGTGAGGTGGGCGGATTACGCCCACATTGTTTTGCATATCTTCGAACACCAAAACAAGGAATTGGGAGAAAGAAAAAAAAAAGAAAAAATAAACAAACCTGTTAGAATAAGTAAATTGCCTTGCTTGGCCAATAAATAAATAAATAGAATAGAAAATTGGAGGGCCGTGGAAAGGCTAACCATGTCGGACCACAGATCCATACAGTTTGAATTCAAGTACGGAATCCGACGCCAGCGGAATAGCAAGAAGGTTAGGATTCCCAAGAATACAGATCCTGTGAAGTATAAGGCGAAGTTGAGGGAAAAACTGACCCAAAAAGCGATAAAAGTAGCAGGGAATACGGCGGAAGTAGAAAGAAATGTCAAATATCTTAGCTCAGCCATGGTCAAAGCTTACGAGGTTTCATGTCCTATACTTTCAGTAGACGAGGGTGATCCGACGCCATGGTGGTGCACGGAACTTGAATCTCTGAAGAAGGCTAGGAACGCCTTCAATCTGCACATGAGATGGGGAAACCCCAGAAACATGATCAAACTACAAGGCACGGAAAAGGGAACTGAAGAACCTCATACGACAACGTAAAAGGCAATCGTGGAGATGGACTTCTGTTCTGAGATGGAAACTATATCAGAAGCATGTAGGCTTCAGAAATTGGTTTCAAAATATCCATTCTCTAAAGTGGGACTGATCCGAAAAATGGATGGAACCATGGCAGAGAACCTAGAGGAGTCGATGGAAGTTCTGATGGAGGTGCATTTTCCTGGAATTTTTAAGTCTGATGACCCGTGGATACCTTGAAGAAAGGAATGCACAGGGTTGACAGACTGGAAGCCGAAAGGATTATCACTATGGACAGGGTGAGGAGTGCTATACGCTCTTTGCTCCGTACAAAACATCAGGGATGGACAGTATATATCCGGCTATAATGCAATGGGGGGAAGATCTCATTGCACCTAGGCTGTGGGGTATATTCGTTACTTGCCTAGCGGCTGGGTACGTTCCGAGAGTCTGGAGAGAGGTGAAAGTTGTCTTTCTTCCGAAGCCCGGAAAAAAGTATTATGCGGAGGCGAAGTCGTTCAGACCGATCAACCTAACATCTTTCCTCTTGAAAACGATAGAAAGAGTGATGGCTGACTGTCTTGAGAGCACTTCGCTGAAGCAAAATCCTCTGAGTAGATGCCAACATGCATATAGAGCAGGTAGGTTTACCGAGAGTGCTCTTCACGAATTGGTAATAGGGACTGAAAATTAGTTATTTTCAGGAGGCATTGCGATGGCCACATTTATGGAAATCGAGGGTGTTTTCGACAAAATATGATTCGGAAGGCTGCGGCAAGCCCTGACAGAGCGCAATGTAAGCCCAGTGATAGCAAATTGGGTAGACAATATGCTCAAGCACAGGGCTGTCAACATGCAGAATGGTAGAGTCAAGACTAGAGGTAGAAAAAGTAGAGGATGTCCCCAGGGCGGGGTGTTATCGCCAACCCTGTGGAACATAACTGTGGATTCACTACTCGTTAGACTGAATGAGTCGGGCATACACACGATAGGGTATGCAGATGACATTTCGCTGGTGGTCCGCGGTAAGTTCATTGACACCATTTCTGACATCATGAAGGGAGCACTCCGAATGGTGGAGGAGTGGTGTCGAGAACAAGGCCTTACCGTAAACGCAGGCAAATCAGACAATAGTCTCTTTACTAGAAAGACGGTAGGCCTGGGGAGAGAACCACTCAGACTTTTTGGAGCTGAAATCAAAATGTCCACTAAGGTTAAATATCTAAGGGAAACCCCCGATAGCAAACTGAACTGGAACGAGCATGTAGAAGATAGGATTCAAAGAGCCAAGTGGGTTCTGTTTCAATGTAGACGCGTTTGTGGTCTCAAATGGGGGCTAAACTTAGAGGTTATGAAATGGGTCTTCACTTTGATGGTTAGACCTGTCATCAAGTATGACTACGGTGATTTGGTAGACAAAAGTCAGCCAAAAAACCATTAAGAAGAGACTGGACAGAGTCCAACGGCTTGCGTGTGTTGAAATAACAGGTGCAATACGCACCACTCCAACAAGCGCAGTGGAGGTTCTGTTAGGTATGCTGCCGTTGGATTTAGAAATAAAGAAAACAGCGGCGCTGTCATCCCTCAGGATGTTGCGAAATGCTACGTGGCATGGGGCAACGGACCTGCATGGTCATATGCGCATCCTTGATTTTGCACAGAGAGATGTCAGGGAGGCGTGTATGCCTATGGACGGAAGGCAGAGAGTAAGAATAAGAGAAAAATGTTATAAAACTCTTATAACAGATGGAGCCTTTTGTGGAGAAATCGCTGGTAACGATATCAGTATATTCACAGACGGCTTTCTGATGAATGGCAAAGCCGGGGCAGGCGTTTAATCAGAAGAGTTATGCATATCTTGTGTACTGAAGTTAGGGAGGTTTGTGTCTGTATTCCAGGCGGAAATGCTTGGCGTAGTGCATGCGCTGGACCACCTTATAGATGGCCGGATCAATGGCAAGAAAATTGTCATTGCTCTCGACAATCAGTCTGTGATTAGGTGTATGCAACGGACAGACACCACTTCCAGGTTGGCCATAGGTTAGGTTAGGCAAGGCTGGCTGAGCCGATAGACGACTCGTACACTTAGGCCAGTGCAGGCCCGTTGTGATACCACATAATCTCTTTATAACCTAGTAGAGATTTCCCTCCTCAAACCAGTTCGAGCGGATAATGAATTTAAGGATATGCTTGATTTCCAGGCATGAAGGAAATCTTCTAGCCGTGAAGGGATGAGAACTATGTAGTTCTTTTCAAGATTTAAGCACGGCACACAGTAGTCTGTTTTGTCGGGTGCAGACGAGTTCAGAATAATTGTGTGGCCGCAGTTGTTATCTATCCAATTACCAGATTCTCTAAGTCTCAGGGCTGCTGTGTTGGCACATTCCCTGGCAAAGTTATCGAGAGGAGGAAGGTGAAGCATGACATTGAGGGCGCTAGTTGGTGTTGGACAGTGCCCCAGTAATACATAGATCTGCGCTTCTTTGTACCTTTGCAAACTTCTGAAGTGCGGTTGTCTTATCAAGGGCCCTCCACCATACCAGTGAGCCGTATATAAGTATGGGTCGGACAATTCCTGTATAAATCCAGCGTACTATTTTGGGAGAAAAACCCCATTTTTTACCTATAGCTTTTTTACAGGCAAATAGTGCTATGTTTGCCTTTTGAACACGTTCCTTAATGTTAACATTCCAGATAAGCTTCTTATCCAGAATAACTCCTAGGTATTTCGTGCTGTCGCTTAAGAGCAACCTCGTGCCGTTCAGACGCGGAGGTTCTAAGTTGGGGGTTTTATATTTCCAAGTGAAAAGGATGAGATCTCTTTTCTCAGGGTTTACACTTAACCCACACGAGAATGCCCATCTCGAGAGAATTAAGAGTGCTCTCTCCATGAGTTGACAGAGAGTCTGGGGAAACTTTCCGCTAAAAATTATTGCAATATTGTCTGCATAAGCAACAACCTTGTATCTTTCCCCCTCCATGATACGCAACAACTGGTCAACCGTCACGGACCACAGATGTGGAGACAAAACTCCTCCCTGCGGAGTGCCTCTGCTTACAAACCTGCGAGTGGAGGATCCCCCAGTTCTGAGTTCACCACGCTGCCCAAGAGCATCTGGTGTATGAAACTCACGAGAAAATCCTCCACCCCCAGTTCCGACAAGGCCGAGGTGACTGCACATGGAAGGACGTTATTGAATGCCCCTGCTATATCTAGAAAAGCAGCACGCGCGTATTCTTTGTTCTCAAGTGATTTTTCGATGGTAGATACAAGAGAGTGCAGAGCTGTTTCTGAAGATCTGCCTTTAATGTAGGCATTTTGGGATTTTAGAAGCCTGTCAAGTTTCGGATTAAGAAGAAGCCCAATAAGTCTCTCTAAAGTTTTAACCAGAAAGGAAGAGAGGCTTATAGGTCTGAAGTCATTCGATTTAGCGTGAGAGGACTTACCCGCTTTCGGTATAAAGATAACTTTTGTCTCTCTCCAAGCTGTTGGAATATAGTTAAGGAGGTGGGCTGGTATAATGTCATCGGGACCCGGAGATTTGTAAGGTTGGAATGAATAGATCGCCCATCTTAACTTCTCCTTGCTGGTCAGTTGCTCAATCTGTTGAGGCGTAAGGTCGCAGGGGGGTGTTGGAAAGCTGGAAATGTCAGATTGAACATTACCAGGAAAATGCGCATCCATGAGTATATCTAGGATTTCGATGCATGAATCTGTCCAGGTGCCATCTTCCTCTTGAAGATAGCTTGGTACTGTCGGGGATTTCGATAGCATTTTTCTGAGCCCTGAAGCCTCGGAAGTACCCTCTATTTCTGTGCACGAGGAGGACTTAGAAGCCCTTTTTGCTTTCCTGGTTGCAGTTTTGTAAATGCCTAGTTTGGACTTATAGCTATTCCATGAGCACTATTGCTACGCCTTGCGTAGTTGAAGTCTCTGCGACAGTCCTTTCTGAGAATTTCAGTCCCCCGAGACCACCATACGGGTGTATGGGATTTTTGGAAAACTTTTTTCGGACAAGCTCTGTCGAGCGCATCCGAGCACTGCTTGGTGAAGTCTAGAACCAGAAGGTCCAAATCTTTCTTGTTAGTAACGGGGGGAAAAGAACCTGAATTCAGTGATGTTTTTTTAATTAGTTTCGCGTAAATCGCGTTAGCAACATATTGCTTAGAATTACGCGCGTCCAACATTACAAAACAAACAAAATATATTTTGGGAAAAACAATAAAATTGAGCTTTAACTTAAATTAAAATAAACCAAAATATATTTTGGAACAAAATGAAACCAAAAGTTCATTTAAATTAAATTAAATATATTTTGGAAACCCAGTAAAACTAAAAATTAACGTAAAAATAAAATAAACCAAAATATATAAGAAACCATATAAGGGAACCCAATGAAATTAAAATCTTACTTAAATGGAAAATAAACAAAATATATTTTGAAAACCAAACCGAAATTTAAATTTAACTTAAAATAAAATAAACAAAATATATTCTGAAAACACAAAAAATAATTGTAATTTAACTTAAAGGGCACTAAAGAAGTTTGTTTAATTATTTCTCATTTACTGATTAACTTACATATATTTTATGTTTTAAGATTGCCAATTTTAAAGCGATTCCATTTGTTGAGGGAAGTATGCCACTAAATATCAGAATAACTGTCGAGAGTACCGATCAAAAATTTTTTTGATATAGCAACTGCTGTAGCGACAGGGATTTGTTCGACCACTTGAGCTAATAAAAAACCGGGACAAATACATCACGCGAGTTATATTATTTAAAAACTTGTTTTAAATATATGCAATTAAAGAAAACACAGCAACTTTATTTTATGTGCACTTTATTTTAACTCCAAACTCGGACTAATCTTCATTCGTACTCCAAACTAAAACTAATGCTCTATATCAAAGTTAAACATAAACATGCATGTGTTTATTGTTAATGTGGCGGAATTACACATCAGTTAGAATATGCTGACTGTGTATTCCGTCACGTTTCTTATGTTGATCATTCAATGGTACCGTGCTCGGCAACATTATATGATCAGCCTGAGGATTGTATGTAACTCCTCCCAGGTTGCTTTTAGGATTCTCCTGAATTCTTTTACTTTGGTTTGATTATTATACTTTAAAATACAATGATTTGAAAACATAGTTTTTTGTTATTTTTAAATTTTCAACATCATGTTTTTTCGATATACTTGTAATTTTTTAAATTTACAGTGACAATAATTTCATCATTTTCCTCTTTTTTCTTATTTGGTAGTGGTGTTATCAACTTTTGGTCTGTAGTAATATAACTGTTTGGGTTTGGTATTTGTATAGCAAATATTATTGACTCCTTATTTCGCAAGTTTAAGCTTGAAGAAATCTATATTAAAATATTCTATTTCTTCTTTGGTTAGCATTCCTGGATAAATCTATCATCATCCTCTTGATTATTCAAGATTTCAATGCCTGCGAATTTATGTGGTCTTTTTATATTAGCAATATGGACATTTTTCAATAGATTACTTCTATAATACGGTTGGTCTTTGTGTCTAACTCTACGATAATTTTTTATAAAGCCGCTTAGTCTATTTTCAGTATATTGTTCTCTGGTTCTATTTCGTTTTTCTATGATTTATTGATATTATGTGATTTTTCGATTGATTTATTCTATCTTGTAAAATTTGTGGAGCAAATGTTTTCTTTGGCGGACCTAGGATAACTTTTGATGGTAGAGTGATAGCGATCATTATAGTTACCTATAAGTGAAATTATTTATTATACTATGTTCATACTAAGGCCGAAAAGCCGCTTTTCGGACATTAATGGCTTTTCAGCTGAAAAGCTGCATGATATTAAGTTTTTCGCCATAGAAGAACTGTCAAATGAAAAGATGCTAATTGTTTGCTTTTCAGCGAAAAACTCTGAAGGTAAAGTCAAAAATCCAAGTTACTAAAATCCAAGTGGTCACTGATATTTGACATTTCGTTTGTCTGCTGATATTTTTTATTTGGTCAAACTCCAATTGGACATTTTATTTGTTGTATTGGATAAAAAAAAAATACAAAGAACAAGTTAAATGGAGTAAGCTGCATGAGGCAATATTGGTCGATCTGTAGGAGGAGAAGGCAGAAGAGTTTCGTGGTGCAAGGAAAAATATACATATATATGCGGGAATGGCCAGCGACATGGGCTCTTGCTAAATGCAGCGGAAGTCAAAATAAACAATTTAACTATTAAATACAAGTAATAATAATATATTAAGTATTTGATAATGTGGTTTAAAAGAATTTTAATTAATACAATAAAAAGAATTAAGCAAAGTGCAATAATAACAAACATATTACTACAAGTTGAGTGTCAAATGAAAAGTCCTTTTTACAGTGTGAACACCTTTTTTTGAAAAGAGACTTTTCAGCTGAAAAGCGGCTTTTCGTCCTGTGTGTGAACATAGTATTAAGCATTTTTTTATGCTTAGAAACAAGTAGAAGTTTATTAGTTTATTTTAATTGACTTGATTAATCAAAAGTGATCTTTACTGATCGCATCGTGTTTTTCTACTGCCCCGGTAAGTACTTGGTTTTATGAGCTTAAAACTTTTTATACGATGAAGTATAAGAGTTAAAGCTTTAGATATAGCTTTAAACAATTGGACTATGTTGCTCCTCCCCTTACTAAAAAATGCAATGTCCTTTTTGCAATTTAAATTTACAATGTTTTAATCTTATTAAAGTTAAGAAAAGTGGAATACTGCTGCAATGTATTCTTGAGATACTTTTTGCAATATGTTTAGATTTTAGAATATTCGAGTACCTTTCCATTCAATTAATTTCTTTGCTTCTACTTTTCAATGCAGGTGATTGTATAAAGCATAGTATAAAGTTTTATCAATTCATAAAAATTATCATATAATAATTTCATATAATTAAATGTTCATTTACCGACCTTTTGTTGAAATTTTACATATTTATCAAAATTGTCTAAACATAGCTACTTAATGTTACAAAATAAATCTCAACTTACTACAAAAAATATTGAAGAGCCAATTTAATTATATTTATTTTTTTCTTTCTTTTGAATTGGTTCTTATATTTTTTTACCCTTTGGTTTTTAAATTTAACAATATGATGTTCTCCATCTTCTTCTGTTTGGAGTAGCTTTACTTTTCTAAAAGGGTTACTTATTTTATTTAATCTTTTCCTTGATTTTTCTGCGTTTACAAAATTTGTGTCGATATCTTTCTCTTGTCTGTTTTTATTTATATTATTTATTCTTTGTTCTTTAATAAATTGAGGATTATATTTTGGAGGATGTTTATTAACAAAAATATTGTATGGAATTTCACCAGTAGTGGAGTGAGCGATGACATGATTGTAAACATAAAGTGTTTGTTCTACGTCCATATGTTTTAGCTGTATATCATCAGAAGTATTAATTATTCTTAGTTTTTCATTTAACGTTTTATGTAATCGCTCAATATCTCCAATACCGGTTTTTCCAGTAGTTACTTCTACCTGTATTTTTAATTGGTCGCACCATTGCTTAATATTTACGTTACTTAATCCTTGGTCATGATCAATTTTCAAAATTTTAGGAGGACCCATAAAGTTAAAAACTTTTAGTAATGCTTTTTTTGTTTCAAGCCAATTAAGAGCATTTACTTTTACTGCTACAGCAAATTTTGAGAATAAGTCGATGCATGTTAAGTAGTTATCACTATTCCAACTCCAAAAGTCGATAACAAATTTCTCTGATTTCATAAACGGGAGGCGTAACTTTAAATGGCATTTTAGAGGATATATGGTCATTTTTACAATGATTACACAGTTCACATACATTTATTATCTTAGTGATTCTTTAAGGTAATTGGGATAATAAAATTTCTGCTTTTGTTTGAAAAAAGTAAAGTCAACTTAATTTGAAGAAACAGTGCTAAGGTAACCATATATATACTTTTATTAAACCCAATATTTGTATTATTTCACTAACTTAAAATCATTATTTAACACTTCTATGTTAAATAAATAATATATAATAAATAAAACCATGCATAAATGGATAAATATTTCCATTTATATTTACTTCGCTTCTCGACCACTGCCACTAAAATAAAGTGATATTTTATCGCAAATATCGCCTGTCGAAAGTATTGCAACATACCGACTTTCGATAATTTCAACAACTTCGAAACTTTCGAAGTTACAACATGTTGCCACTGGTTTATACTTCTGAATTTCACAATACTTTTTCGTCTTATGTACTATAGTATATTCCGCTGTTGCCTTCAGGTATGCAGATCCGCTTATTGTGATAATTTGCTGAGAATTTCACAATTCTTCTTCGTATTTTGTTCTGTAGTTTGCTGCTGCTGCCTTATTTTCGGTAATAACTTTTTTTCGATGTTTCTCTCAGGTAAATTAGTTCACTTTAATTAGTGATCTTTATTGAGTTGTGGCTTTGTTTGAGTTGGGTTTAATTTGAGTTGAGTTTGATTTTAATATATTTTATTCTATATATTTATTTATATGATTTTAATAAGGAGCTCTGCATCAACCGACTGCGCCAGTTATATTTTTTTAAAAACTTCTTTTAAATATATACAATTAAAGAAAACACAGCAACTTTATTTTATGTGCACTTTATTTCAACTCCAAACTCAGACTAATCTTCATTCGTACTCCAAACTAAAACTAATGCTCTATATCAAAGTTAAACATAAACATGTATGTGTTTATTGTATGTGCTTATTGTTACTGTGGCGGAATACTCAAATTATCGGAACATTGTTGATAATGTTTGTAAAAACAATTGCTACTTTGCCCACCCAGAAAATCTATTGCTGGCTATGATTTTTGATGTCGATCATACTATACGATTTGTGGGCTACACAAAAATTTTGCAAGCACGTGGGAAGTCCGAAGAAGAATTCGGAGAAATTCGCGCTTATCGTTCTCCAAGCATCAGGTTCGATTGCGAAATTTACTACAGCATGATTGATTGGAATTTGTACTATACCGAACCACCTATTGTACTATACCCGTAAAATGTCATACGAAAGTATCAAAAAACTTGTAAAGACTGGTGATGCCATCTTAGACAACGAAACAGCTTGTCATATTCAAGACACTGAAAGACATGTTAAACTCGTCACAGAATCATCAACCGCGGCCGGTTCAGAGGCACGTCGAGAAGGAATTATGTTTTCAACTCTGGAGTCACGATCGAAATCCCCAAACTTGTCACAATATGTCCCAAATTTGACTCAAAAAAGATTTTTGTTAAATTGAATTTCAAATGTTTATCCTATCACTGCAGTAATGTCACGGCTTTTCGTGAATTTTTCAAGGGAATCAGTTTAAGGTAAAGAAACATAATCAACTTTTAGTGTATTTTTAGTTCTAAGGTAGCTTCAGAGCAAAAGTAGTCAAGAAATCGCAAAACCAACAAAAACTACCTCTGATGGCATTCTTAGGCATGGCTTGAAATCTCTAAAAATTTGTTTCTTATAATTTGTTTTCAAAAGCAAACAATGTTGATGTGCTTTCGAATAAAACTTTTTTTTTTTTAGATATATGTCCACTGTAAAAGTAGTCGAAAATATTGAAAATAATGGTTTTTTTATTTCGATGCTGCCACTCCTCTACAAATTTGATATCTTCGAAAATTTAGATGCTCGAGTTACTTTTAATGTTTAATCGATATCTTTGATGCTTTTTGTAAAAAATTGTACTGTAAGATGGGCTCTAGTACAAAAAAGTCGAAAACATTGTAAATAATGGTTTCTTATTTCTATGCTGATACTCCTGTGCGTGTCTGATCTCTTCTAAAATTTCCATGCATCTTTGGAATTTTATGTAAAAAATTGTACCGTACGATGAGCTCCAGCTCAAAAGAAGTCGAAAATATTATAGATAATGGTTTTTTTTATTTCTATGGTGACACTCCTGCAGGTGTCCGATCTCTTTGAAAATTTGCATACATAAGCTGTTTTTAATGAAAAACTGATATCTATGGTGTTTTATGTAAATAATTATACCATAAGATGAACTCCATTAAAAGAGAAGTCTAAAATAGTATAAATAATGGTTTCTTATTTCTATGCTGACACACCTGCAGGTGGTATGATCTCTCTAAAAATTTGTACGCATAAGTTGTTTTTAATGAAAAATGTATATCTTTGGTGCTTTTGTAAAAAATTGTACCGTTAGCTCCAGTACAAAAAAGTCGAAAATATGGTAAATAAGGGTTTTTTTATCTCTATGGTGACACTCCTGTACGTGCCTGGTTTCTTCGAAAATTTGCATGCATTAGTTGTTTTTAATGGTGAATTGAGATCTCTGGTGGGTTTTGTAAAAAAATGTACCGTAAAATAGGTTCCAGTACAAAAATAGATATAAATATCGTAAATAATGTTTTTATCTTTATGCTTACACTCCTGTACGAATTTGATCTTTTCGAAAATTTGCATGCAAAAGTTGTTTTAAATGGTGAATCGAGATCTATAATGGATTTTGTAAAAAGTGTAAAATTCTACTTTTCTTTACCTACCACGCACCCTTATGGACGTTATGTGTTAAAAGGTGATGACTTTATAGGTAGAAATATCTTTGAGACCATGATGAGTTAAAAACCCTGTGTCTTCCATATGAAGCAAATACTACACTCAGAATTTTAACTGGAAATTTTTATTATAATGCACTATATGGTGAGTAAATTTCAAATTTTAAACTTGTGCCCACCAGAGATATTTGACCCTAAAGTGGGCCAGTTTCTCGAAAGTTCTCAGATTTCAGTTTTAAACAGACCGTAAACAAAAAACTTGATAAGTTCGAAAAGTTAGAAAATGTATATATAGACTAACAATTGAAATGTACTTAATAAAAATAAGTTGTGTCCATAACAAATTGTTTTATATAAATAAAAAATTATTCAAGTTGCAAAATATTACGATTTTAACAAAGAAGTTTCATTTTTTTTTTAATATGAAAAATTTATTTTATTAGCATTTGTTTTATGTAAGAATTAAGTCCACAGTATGTTTAAAATAAATTTTTTTTAAAGCATTGCTCTATGTCTAACAAAAGCTGAAAAATAAAAGTTACCGCAAACGCTTATAAACGCATAAATTTCTAAAAGTAGCAAGTCAAAAATGGCCGCCATTTTGAAAGTACCACAAAAAATTCTTTTTAAATCGGTATTGAGATGCCTGTTTCATTGAACAGTAGATTTGGACTGACTCATATGAAAAAAAAAATCCATAAATTCCTTCATACAAAATAAATGAAAAGACTTTTATTTTTTCCTATAAAATATATGAAAAGGTATTTTATTTTAATTGACGTATTTTTATCAGCTAACAAAGAAAAATTGTTATTATTAAATTATAAACCTCTTGATTCTGAGCCATTACTATGAAAATTCTAGCAGGCTGTTTTTCGTCAGTGCAATTAGACTGTGGAATTCATTGCCAAATAACATTAAGATAATTTCCGACCAAAGAACTTTTAAGCATTTAATCTTTGAATATTTTTCATAAATCTTTTCTTTTCGCTATTTCTACTAATTTTCTTGTTTCTTGCATTCATTTATTGCTAGATCTTCTTATTTCTATTGATTTAACATTTTTTTAATATATCTCTTAGTTGCAATTATTTAATTTTACCATAACTTTATTCTTTAATTAAATTAATATTTTAAATTAATTTTTTTCCTGTAACCAACTGTGTATTCAGTTATTTATTTTTTTATTTTATTTATTTATTTGAAACTAGCGCTAACAAGAGTTCACTTATAACTAGCGCTAACATTATCTAGAGTAGCAAACAGTTTGCATATTATTATTTATTATAAAGTTATATAAATGTATAAGTAAGTTAAATATAATAGATAAAAATATTTAAACAATAATTGTACTGTGAATTTTGAAGAACATAAATTTTATAATTAAACAATTAATTCATTTGTGCGTCATTGAACAATATTGGAAAACTAAATGGATGAAAAAGCATTTCGATTTGGAGGGGTTAAGGCATAAACCATTTACCATCGCCCAATTATTTAAGTACTCGAAATATTCATTAAGCTTATTCGTGTAGGATTTTATATCATTAGGCAAGCAACTAATGAACAGTTGGACGTCGTCTGCATACATTTGTATATGACAGTGTTGGAGCACATTAGGTAAGTCGTTAATATATTTAGAAACAAGCAAGGGTCCTAGTATTGAACCTTGCGGCAGTCCTCTACTGACTGATAAAAAATTTGAGTATGTGGAGTCAATATTCACGGCTTGTGACCTATTTGAGGTCAATTGAAAGTTGTATGCCATGAAAATGAAATCATGCTTCGAGAATACGGGAGCTGAGATTTGGTCATATAGTAATACCTTTTCCTGATCACTAACAAAGAAATAATCTAGTAAAGTATTGCTATGCTTAGTGTAGTGAGTGGGCACGATAGAATTAACTGAGATAAATGCTAAAACTTGAATTTAGGTTTAAATTTTTTGGAGTAAAGTTTCCGTAGTAAGGTAACAATTTGGTCTATAGACATTTCCAATTAGAATTTTATCTGTGCTATGAATTAATTTAATAAACAAATGTTCAATTGCATCAGCTGCGCTTGATTTACAAACAAAATTACATGCTATATATCTATATGCTATATATCGCTACGCCCCCACCATGACCCGGGTTATGCTATCGGGCACAAAGGACTGAAACCGTGTTTCTGAAACGCATATTACATCTACTGCTGAGCCCTCAAAAATAAATCTAAATTCATCAAACTTGTTGTTTAAACTTTGTGCGTTTATATGGCAAACTTTCAAGCCAATGTTTTGTTTGCATAAAATTTGAATGAGCGAAAAATTACTGTCTACCTCTATTATTATTTAATGTGTTTAACATTTAAAGTGTAAAATATTGTTGACAACACTTCAACAACGCAAGCATATACGTTAAAAAAGAAAATAATAATGAACAAATTTTGCATCCATTTAGTACAGAAGTAAGTTAAATTAAAATAGATATTAATGTGGGATTGATGCTCTTTAAATAACCCTAGATCCGTCATAGCATCAATCACATTAGTAACTGCAAAACTACCGCTTACCCAAATTTACAAGAATAAGAAAGTCATTTTAGTCAGAGAGTTAGTCTTGATCGGTCAATTAGAAGTCACGTAACGCGCAACGAAAGAAACGAAAGAAACACGCAACGAAAGAAACGAAACGCAACTACACGAGATCTGCTTACTTTTTATTAATTCTTTTTATATTACATAATTGCTTAATTTTATGTTTTGATTTTTTTTTAACTTTCCTTCTAACTAAAAACAAAAGTAAAAAAAAAACCCAATCGTTATCTAATGAATTAAAATAAGTAGTTAAACTTAATTAAACGGAATGCGTTTAATTTCATAAAGTTAAAAGATTATACCCCCCCACATGGTGTCAGAAGTGATTTAAACCCAAATCGCAACCGTATAACATTCAATTAAAGTGTTTAGTAACGAAACTGCATAGTAACAAAAAGTGCAAATTAATTTTTGTTTGTGGCTCGGCGAAAAGCAAATAAGAATTACACGTTTGTTAAATATTACATAGCAACAATTAAACGTATTAAAAAAGCCGCTACATCGAGGCTACAAGTTAAAGGCAGAGAGTAAACAAAAAAAACATAGCTAAACGATAAGTATATATTTTTTTTGTTCCTGGTATTGCACAAAATGTTTCGAGCAAATGAATCTTGAAAGTTTGTCAACGAGACAACTGCAGGCTTTATTAAAAGATCATGGTCTTTCATACAGCTATAAACTCAAAAAAGATTTAGTGGAAAGTTTAAGACTAGCTTTGATGACAGATTTAGAAAAATCTTTAAAAGGCGTTGAAATTGAAGAAAACCTAGACAGTGAAGACGAAAAAGGTTCCGAAGATTGTGAAAGCGTAAGCGGGGAGGTTAGTAACGGAACCGAAAATTCTAAGTGTAAAGAAGTATTCAACTCAAATACGGTAAACGATAACAAAAACCTGTCTGAGACTGAAAACGACAGTGACCTTAAAAAAGTCAAAAACTTATTAAAAATGTCGCAAAACAATTTTGTATTTAAAGACGTAGAAGACTCATTGGAAAATTTCAATGGTGAAAGTGCAAAAGATATTAGCGATTGACTCAAAGAGTTTGAGGACATATCATTGGTTTGCGGGTGGAATGATATCCAATGTTATTTATATGCGAGAAAATTGCTAAAAGGTGCCGCAAAATTAGCCGTCGAATCTGAGAAAAATATTCATAATTGGAAAAATTTGAAATCTTATTTAGAAATCGAATTCGGTACAACTACTTCTAGTTTAGTAATTCATCGCCAGTTAGAGTCGCGCCGCAAAAATTTCAATGAATCGTATTTGGAATACATGTTCCAAATGAAACTTATAGCAAATAGAGGTAATGTCGACAACGAATCATTACTCTCATATATAGTGTCCGGTATAAACGATAGTGTTGAAAATAAAACAATTTTATATGAGGCAAAAACTTTCGAGGACTTGAAATACAAATTTAAAGTATATGAAGAAATGAAACGTCAAAAATATAAATTCAAACATGATGACCGAATGCAAAAATTAAGCTCTACGTCACAATTGTTTAAAAATGAAAGTTGCACTCAAAAAGCAATTGCTCCACCGCATGATATCCAAACTCAAAAGCGTTGTGTTACTTGTGGGGCAAAGGGACATGCTTCATTTAATTGCCCTCATAAAGCAAAAGGTCCGCGATGCTTTAACTGTAATGATTTTGGCCATTTGTCAAGAAATTGTTCGGCGAAAAATTCAATTTCTAATCCGTCGAGGGTAAAAAGAGTATCTTCTCCAATCGTACATATAAACATAAAAATAGATGATACTTATTTTGACTCATTATTTGATACAGGAAGCCAATTATCCCTGATGAAAAACTCAGTGTTTTTAAAACTGAACAAGCAATTCGAAAGAGCCGGTATTTTGCTATCAGGTATTGGGCAAACAGTGTATACATCAATCGGCGGGTTCAAAATTACTGTTTCTATTGACGAAATACCTTACGAACTAACTTTTGATGTTGTTAATGATGAGTGGATGTCCGAAGACATCATAATCGGTACGGAAATTTTAAGATACGCTAATATCAAAATAGAAAACGGAAACGTGAACTTTCGACACAAAGAAAATAGTGAGTGTTACGATAAAAATAGAAACATAAACTAAAATGACATAAATAAAATCGATACGGAAAAACTAATCGCAGAAAGTGAAAACGTTTTTAACATAGATACGGTAAATAACACTAAAATAAATGAAGCTATTGCTACATATATTGACTCATATAATCCGCGAAAACCAAAAAATTCGTGTGTTTCAATGCAGATCGTACTGGAAGACGAAAAGCCAGTATTTCATCATCCCAGAAGGCTAGCACCAAAAGAAAAAGAGATTGTATCCAACCAAATATCAGAGTGGCTTAACGAAGGTATAATTATACCAAGTAATTCTAATTTCTCTAGTCCGATTGTTCTCGCAAAGAAAAAAGACGGTAGTTATAGACTCTGCATTGATTATAGAAAATTGAATGCAAAAATTGTCAAAGACCGATATCCGTTACCAATAATCGAAGACATTCTGGAAAACCTTAATAACGAACAATTTTTTACGACTTTAGATCTTAAAAATGGTTTTTTTCATGTTGATATTCATCCTGAAAGCCGCAAATATACATCGTTTGTAACGCCAGATGCCCAATATGAGTTCTGCAAGGTGCCATTTGGTCTCTGCAATTCACCCTCCGTATTCCAAAGATTCATAAACACCGTTTTCAAAGATCTCGTGCGCCAAAAACTATTGTTTATTTATATGGATGATCTAATAATTCCGTCAAAAAATGAAGACGAAAATTTAAAAACTTTAAATTAAGTGTTAAACGTAGCAGAAATGAATGGACTGATAATTAAATGGGAAAAATGTAGATTTGTTTCGAGAACTATTGAATTCCTTGGACACATAATAGAAAATGGCTCAATAAGACCCTCAGTTGAAAAAACAAAAGCAGTTTTAAATTTTCCTGAACCAAAAACTTTTAAAAACCTTCAGAGTTTCTTAGGATTAACTGGTTTTTTCAGAAAGTTTATACCGAACTATGCTAGAATTGCTAAGCCATTATCTGACATGCTAAGAAAAACTTCCGCCAATTTTATATTCGATTATGAACAAAGAAACGCGTATCAGGAATTAAAAGGACTTCTGTGCAAGGAACCAGTCCTTAAACTTTTTGACCCGGAATTAGACACAGAGCTGCATACAGACGCAAGCAAAATCGGTCTTGCTGCTGTTTTACTTCAACGTCACGACAAATCATTGCATCCCGTATTTTATCTAAGTTTCAAGACTACGCCTGTAGAAGAAAATTATAGCAGCTATGAATTGGAGGTTTTAGCTATAATACGCTCAGTAAAAAAACTAAGAGTTTATTTGCTAGGCATCGGCTTTACAATTTATACAGACTGTAAAGCGTTTCAACTAACGATGCAGAAGAAGGAGTTGTGCACCAGAGTAGCGAGATGGGCTTTATTTTTAGAGGAGTACAATTGCACAGTCCATCATAGACCAGGAAAATATATGCAACATGTTGACGCATTGAGTCGAGTCTTGACTATTACAGCAGTTGAAACGGGAGTAATATACAGAATTAAAAAAGCCCAAGGTAAAGATGAGTCATGTCAACTGATTTTAAAAATTCTGCAGGGTGAACAGTACGAAGATTATGTTAATCGTAACGGAGTTCTATATCGATTTGTCGAAGGAGCATATCTTCTAGTCGTCCCAAAGACTATGCAAAAAGAAATAATTCGGAACCAACATGAAATTGGACATATCAGCTCACAAAAAGTTACAACTCTAATAAAGCAGCATTACTATTTTGCTAATATTCGAAACAAGGTTGACGAAGTCATATCAAATTGCGTAGCTTGCATCCTAGCAGAAAAGAAGAAAGGCAAGCAGGAAGGCTATCTAAATCCTATTGATAAAGTAGATACACCGCTTCATACTTACCATATGGATCACCTCGGTCCAATGGCATCCACCGCTAAAAACTACAAACATCTATTTGTAGTAATGGACGCTTTTACAAAATTTGTTTGGATATACCCCGTAAAGTCGACGACAACAGATGAGGTTATACAGAAACTGAAATTACAAGAAAACTTTTTGGCAGTCCACACAGAATTATTACGGACAAGGGAACTGCATTCACATCAACTGATTTTAAAGAATTTTGTCATCTCAGAAATATCGATATTGTGCAAATAACAACAGGAGTGCCGCGTGGCAACGGCCAAGTAGAGAGAATGAACAGCATTATCAAATCAGTACTCACAAAAATGTCAATCGAAAATCCTTTGAAATGGTATCAGCATGTTCCCAGACTCCAAATATCAATCAACTCTACGGTATCAAGGGCAACAAACAGAACGCCATTTGAAATGCTCATAGGTACTTTAATGAAAACAGAACGAGATGTTGAGATACTTCAAATACTAGAAGAAGAAATTAGATGTGAATTCGCGGAAAAGAGATTGGAACTTCGAAAGGAAGCAAAGCAAAAAATTGCCCAAATTCAGTCTGAAAATAAAAAAACGTTTAATAAAAATCGAAAAGCACCACAAAAGTATGCAGTTAAGGATCTAGTCGCAGTTCAACGCACACAATTTGGACCAGGTCTCAAAATGCACCCAAAATTTCTTGGTCCGTACGAAGTCACTAAAATCAAACGCAATGACCGTTATGATGTTCAAAAAGTGGGAAATCATGAAGGACCCAACAAAACATCTTCATCAGCTGATCAAATGAAGCGATGGTTACAAGAAGGCGACGAAAGTGATTTTGAAGCAGAAACATCTGAAGACGAAACACCTCAGGATGGCCGGATGTGGGATTGATGCTCTTTAAATAACCCTAGATCCGTCATAGCATCAATCACATTAGTAACTGCAAAACTACCGCTTACCCAAATTTACAAGAATAAGAAAGTCATTTTAGTCAGAGAGTTAGTCTTGATCGGTCAATTAGAAGTCACGTAACGCGCAACGAAAGAAACGAAAGAAACACGCAACGAAAGAAACGAAACGCAACTACACGAGATCTGCTTACTTTTTATTAATTCTTTTTATATTACATAATTGCTTAATTTTATGTTTTGATTTTTTTTTAACTTTCCTTCTAACTAAAAACAAAAGTAAAAAAAAACCCAATCGTTATCTAATGAATTAAAATAAATAGTTAAACTTAATTAAACGGAATGCGTTTAATTTCATAAAGTTAAAAGATTATACCCCCCCACAATAATAATTAAAAAAGAGATTTTACAACAGTTTTTATACATACAAACTTATACAAATATTCTACAGATATAAATATTATAAACTATTCTAGAGACATTAATACATATTCTCAATATACTTAACGCATCCGAATAACAGCGCAACTTAAACAAATAAAGCACAGTCGCGAATAACGTTGTAAAAGCCAACTTTTGCAAAACCGGTTATATTGCAGATTACCGTTAACATGACTCTCTTACGTTACCTTAATACCAAATCAGCCAAAAATATGCACCTTATCGCTATCAAAAAGCAATAACAAAATGTCAGTCAGTGGAAGAACGTTGTAAGTTACATAGAAAAGTGGTTACATAGAAAAATGGTCCAGTTAGCCTCGCATGGCACAGCAGTGCATACAACGCAGATAAGCAGCTAGCACACAGCCAAATAAATGGTGATTATGCAACGCATACTCACCTAGTCAAAATAACACAATAAAAAAAAAGAATACAACGATTTTATTTTAATAATTTAACCGCACTTGGTCAAAGAGTTTTACAACTTCACATCTGTTTTGCTAAAACGTCAAATGCATAGAAGAATACACAGAGATCAAAATGAATAGATCTTCTATGTTTATCTATGTAGTCAGATATGTATTTCTGTTTTTATCTGAGCATTGCCATGAGTTGCCATGTTGTGCATAACCAGATACACACAAATCACAGTAAACAGATTTCGATGTGACGCTTGTTAAGCCATGCACTGCTATGCCATGCGAGGCAAACTGGACCATTAGAGTTGAATTATATAAAGGCAGTTCACTTGCAACGATGCAACAAGATCGTGAACTGCCCTATAATGTAAATGATAAGTGCAACAGATGTACAAAAAAGATGTCCAATGTTCAAAATTGAATTGATAATAATAATAAAAGATTAAGGAATTGTGGTAATGAAAAAAAATTTAAAAATAAAATGTATTGTAAGTTCACGTTACGTTTTTAGGTAATTGAATTATTATATATATTTGTGATTGTGTAGGATACACACCTTTACGGTATGAATTGCATACGATTTTATTATAGTTAAATAACATTAAACAATATAACATTAAAACAAACAACAATAAGCAACATATTTAAACAAAGTAATAGGTTACACACCTTAACGGTATGCATAACCTCATTTTATTTTAGTGTATAGAAATAACATTAAGAACATTCAAACAATTAAACATATGTTCATGCTCAGTACTAGCATCTATTTCACTCACACACATTACATTGATATTGCTTAATTACAAACATATGATTATTATATTTTACTTTACTCCTACACTAATTAAGGACCATATGACTATTTTTACATTTTTCTAAGTACACAAACAATTGTTAACTAGTTTTAAGACTAAGTACTGTTATGTATAGTATAAAAGGAAGAACAAATTTCAAATAAAGTTAATTAGTTTTGAGCTTCTAACAAGCTGCCTACAAATTCATTTTTAAATAAGTCTTGAGCTTTAATAGCTGCCGACTTAAACTTTTTAGCCTCTGCACTTTTTATAGTGAACGGCTGTAAATGTAATAAAAATAAAAATAGCGCCAGTGGCGAACTTCGCCGGCAACCAATTAGGCAGGACCTTAAAATATTAATAGTAAATCCGCGAGTCCTTTTTTAAATAATCGCGAACCTTACATGGCGATGCTATGTCGCGAATAAAATTATGTGGCGATCCGGTCGCCAAAATATTATTACATGGCGATCCAAAAACATATTTACTATATGGCGATCCTGCAAACCGCGCATCATTTTCATTTGCCGACGGCAAATCAAAGCATACCGGAGTACGTCCCAACAGGCGGCAGTGCTGGATCCGGCTATTTTATATTAAAATGTTACCTGATGATCATCCTTCATCAAACACAAGGATTGAATTTGGGCCCCTTCGTAAAAAAAAAAACTTTTTTAATTTTCAAAAAATTGTATACTATTTTTATATTGAATTTTCTAAATATTGAAATTATAATTAATTTTTTCAAATAAACAACATATACTTTTTATCAAATTATAAATTTTTCGCAAAATTTTTTATATTGAATTTTCATATTTTATATTTTATATTTTATTGAAAGAAAAATTAAATTTTATATGAATATATTTCTTTTCTATTAATGCTTTTTTTGTAACTCGCGCAGAAAATTCGTTTTTTTTTACATAAGCAAATAAAAATATTTCTTTATATATTTTAACTTTTTGCAATATTTCACTTATGTTGTTGCACATTACATTAACACTGCAAAAAATACTGATTTTTAACAAGACAAAACATTATTATATTAGACGGACTAACAAAAACGTACTGGCTACTACAAGAGGTATGATTCAAAATGAACATAAGCAAAATACTGATTTTAACAAAACGCATTGTAATAAAATTTTTCAAATAAACAACATATACTTTTTAACAAATTATAAATTTTTCGCAAAATTTTTTATATTGAATTTTCATTTTTTATATTTTATTGAAAGAAAAATTAAATTTTATATGAATATATTTCTTTTCTATTAATGCTTTTTTGTAACTCGCGCAGAAAATTCGTTTTTTTTACATAAGCAAATAAAAATATTTCTTTATATATTTTAACTTTTTGCAATATTTCACTAATGTTGTTGCACATTACATTAACACTGCAAAAAATACTGATTTTTAACAAGACAAAACATTATTATATTAGACGGACTAACAAAAACGTACTGGCTACTACAAGAGGTATGATTCAAAATGAACATAAGCAAAATACTGATTTTAACAAAACGCATTGTAATTCCCATAAAAAGCGTCATGAACTTTTTATGTGGGAGTGTACATCAATAACAGACATTAAAAGTAAAAATAAAATTAAGGTTCAATAAAGAGAAAGATTTTAAGGGTACCAAATTTGAAATTAAGGATGATTAAATAATTATACGATGTAGTGATAATCCACTGTTCACACCGCTGACTTTGGAGAAACTATCATCAAAAGTATATAATTTAGTAATTGAAGAGTTAGCGCTAAAGAGAAACGAGGATGATATATTTACAACCATTGCAATGGATAAATTCAAAGAAATTTATAATAATTTAAAAAGAAAAAATGAAAATTTGAAAATTTTTTTTTTATAATGATTCAGAATGAATAGTCGACAAAGTAAAACAAAATCAAATAATCAAAGAATACCACAATTTGACACACGGAGGTCACCTCGGTATAAGAAAAACAATAATGAAACTAAAAAAAGAAATATATATGAAAAAATATGAGTAAAATTATAAAAAACTTCATACTAAATTGTAACACTTGCAAAATAAACAAACAAACTAGACATACAAAAGAAAATTTAACAATGACAGACATACCAGTGAAGCGTTTTGAGGTCGTTTCAATCGACACAATAGGTCCTCTACACTTATCGAATAATTATAGATAATAACGCGCAAGAATTAAAACATCGTTTAAAATATTCTTTAGAAACACAAAGGAATTAATAAATATTGCAAAAATAAATACTTAAAGTAGAAAAATATAAGAATACGAATCCGTTAAATTTAAATATAAGTGATAACGTTTTAATAAAAAGGATGAATAGAAAAAATCAATCTTATTATAGTCCTAATGAAATTGTAAAAAAAGGAGGAAATTTAATATTATTTATAATTAAATGGTCTTAATTAAATTGTAAAAAAAGGAGTAAATTTGATAATAAATTTTAATAGAAAGCTTAAAGAATATCAGAAAAACATGTTGAAGAAACTTGTAATTTAAACTAAATTTTTAAATTTTGTATATTTAATAACATAAATTAATTATATTAATTATTGTAGTAATTAAAAAAAATTTATTTTTTAAAAATTCAAAATAATTTTTATCTTAAGGGTGAGGGTGTAGGATACACACCTTTACGGTATGAATTACATACGATTTTATTATAGTTAAATAACATTAAACAATATAACATTAAAACAAACAACAATAAGCAACATATTTAAACAAAGTAATAGGTTACACACCTTTACGGTATGCATAACCTCATTTTATTTTAGTGTATAGAAATAACAATAAGAATATTCAAATAATTAAACATATGTTCATACTCAGTACTAGCATCTATTTCACTCACACACATTACATTGATATTGCTTTATTACAAACATATGATTATTATATTTAACTTTACTCCTACACTAATTAAGGAACATATGACTATGTTTACATTTTTCTAAGTACACAAACAATTGTTAACTAGTTTTAAGACTAAGTACTGTTATGTATAGTATAAAAGAACAAATTTCAAATAAAGTCAATTAGTTTTGAGCTTCTAACAAGCTGCCTACTAATTCATTTTTAAATAAGTCTTGAGCTTTAATAGCTGCCGACTTAAACTTTTTAGCCTCTGCACTTTTTATAGTGAACGGCTGTAAATGTAATAAAAACAAAAATAGCGCCAGTGGCGAACTTCGCCGGCAACCAATTAGGCAGGACCTTAAAATATTAATAGTAAATCCGCGAGTCCTTTTTTAAATAATCGCGAACCCTAACATGGCGATGCTATGTCGCGAATAAAATTATGTGGCGATCCTGTCGCCAAAATATTATTACATGGCGATCCAAAAACATATTTACTACAATTGTCTATGCTTCTTTTCTTGCAAGCAAAAACTCGTCATTAGTGCAATAAAGGGACATTATTTTAAATTCTATAAAAAAAACTAAAATGAACAAACAGCTTTTTTAACATATGTAATCGAATTGTGCGAGGTAACTCCATAAGAACTCAAAACTTGGCAAATTATACGATGCCAGTTCTTCGAAAAGAACCCATTCATGTAAGTGATGAAAAGAAAAAATATATAATTGCAATGACTTTATATTTGCCTGAAAAGTACGCCGAGTTCTATAAATCAATCTGCAATTATATTAAGGGAGGGTTCTCCTGGATTTTTTTGGATTTGGCCGAAAAACAAGCAAAATTTGAGAATGGTTTGTGGGAAAATGAAAAGACATACGAACTTATGCTTTTGAACTTTGATTCGTGGTTTATTGACGAGTAAAAAAAAAAAAAGATATTTGAAAAAATCAAAATGGCGGCTTGAAAATGGCGGATCTCGTCGACCTCTGCGCGCAAAACATCGACCTCCCGCGGACAGTGTGGGGCCTCAGGTAGTGAACTGAAATGAGAAATGTATAAAATTTATTAAAATTGATAACATTTCATATGCCTGGAACCTAACTTCAATTAAGTTTGGTAAAAAAAACCAATTTTATGGACTTTTAAAAAAAAATTGAAATTTTTTGCTTTTTTTTTTTACTTAGATCTCGTTTAAAAATTATAAATAAACAATTTTTTATGCCAATGTTAGGTTCCAGGCGTACAAAAAAGTATATACTTTCAAACATTCTTTGAATGAAGGAAATCGGATCAATAGAACAAGCCCTGTGCTGTCCGTTAGATTAGAAAACATGGTTCCGCGAAAAACGCGTTTAAAGTTTTTAGAAAGTTGGTACGCGCGCGTGACATGGGTACGTTTGACACGCTCTAGCTCGAGAAATACGCGTCGTATTGAAATATCCCTTGGCACAAACATTCTACATATATGTAACTTTCATTTTATGTAAAAAAAAAAAATAGATTTTTTCAAAAAAATCCAGGAGAACCTTCCCTTAAGAAAAATATAAAATTTGTGTTCGAAAGCAAACAAATATATTTTGTTTAAGGTTTTAAAATATGTTCTTTTAAGTTCTTCAAATGAATTTTTGTTATAAAGGGTTTTTTCATAAATAAATTTTTAAATTCTATCATTTACATTTCATGTAATGAAAAGGATCCAATCAAATAAGTCTTTATATATGGGTATGTTTTAATTACGCGAATAACGTTTAAAAAGCCATCGCACTCTCTGCTTTGGAACGTGGAATAACGTTGTAACAACCAATGAGTTTTGGATATGTAAAGTTTTCCATTGTAAACGTTAATAATACTTAATTTACTAACCAAATATTATTATAAAACAACTTAATTTTTTTTTATCAAAATAGTTAATTTACCTAAGTATTTCCATAATGTATTAAAATAAGCATCTAGAAATTGTATGCTGCATATAAAACGTTTTATCTAGTAATTGTGAACAATTTACTTTTTGTAACTTAAAACGTTATTCGCGGCTGTGTTTCAAATGTCCAGGTAAAGATTCGGATATTTTTGATTTTTTCGCGCCTTACTCCTAATTGGCACTTGTCCATATTATTGTTGGTATTCTCATTGTAGCGAAACATATGGTTTGTGGAGTTTTGCTGATAATTATTGTTGTTATTCTCTGTAGTGATTGATTCTGCTAGGGTGTTAAGCTTTTGCATTGCAACGGTTCTTCCACGAACTGTATTCAGTTTAAGAAAAGATAAACCAGAGCAGTGTGCACGCTGCTCAAGAAAACAAAAAATGGAAAAAAAAACAATTTCTTTTTTTTCTATTGTTTTTTTCACATTTTAAGAGTGCGAGAAAGTAGTAAATTTAACCTTTGTGCTCAGATTCAGCATAAATCGTGTATCAAGCTATAGATTGCTGCATTTACTTCCGTTTTCGTACACAAAAGTAGTGATATGGAAGTAATATATGAAAGCATGCAAGAGACTACATAGTACTAGGGATATTTCCTTCTGGGTCATGCATTCACTGTTTCTCATAGCGAAAGAATTGAATGTTGCTATTACGCAAATTTCAGTGAGTATGTCTCATGGGTAGCTTTTTATGCATTCATACAGGTGTGTAATATTAACACCATTTACATTCCAAAGAATGAAGGTTAAAATACTACTTAAACCCCAAAAATTCTCTTTATCAAATCACCTTTTTGAAAAAGTAATATAATCACTAAATATTGACTTCATATTTTCGTATTTTTTTAGACTATTTCAGAAAATACTGGCCAAGTTGCATTGAATTCCGTTTTAAGTAATGAAATCTCCGAAATTCATTCGGTAATAGAGCATCATGTATCAGCTAGTAATCAAAATTTGGTTAATGTTTGTAACAGCGTAACTCCTGCTGGTAGATTATCGTTAGAAGAATATGAAGGACTTTCATCAATAACGTCTGACTTATGTGCAGGAACTCCTGATACTGGAATTAATTCGGAAGCTATTGCAGCTTTTTCCATTAGTTCTAATATGCAAGAAATAACACCAGAAGTACGTAATGCACTCGGTAGCTTAGAAATTCCCGAAGGAGTGGATCCATCATTTTTAGCAGCATTACCTGAAGAGATGCGTGAAGAAGTTGTGCAAGAACATTTGCGAATGCAGCGTGTTCGCCAAAGAGCTCAACAAAACGCTACACAGTTACCACATGAATCTCTACTTGAAGTTAATCCAGAATTTCTTGCAGCCCTACCTCCAAATATTCAATCTGAAGTCCTCATGCAACAGCGGATAGAACAACAGCGGCAAACTGCAAATCCCGAGGATCCAGTGGATGCAGCTTCATTTTTTCAAAATTTACCAGATTCGCTACGACAAGCAGTAATAATAGAAATATTTTAGATATCGTGAAAATTATTAAAAACAAAAAAATCTATATTTCAGATCCTTACTGATATGGACGAATCACAAATTGTCAGTTTGCCCCCGGAACTCGCAGCGGAAGCACAATATCTGCGTAGTGATTGGGAAAGTCGTAATAGTTCGCGGCTTAATGCCAATCACACAAACACACTTACTTCATCAGCTCGTGGTATTTTAAAATTATATTTGTTTAAAATAAATCATAACTTGCTTACATTATTAAGGTATATATTTTACAGCACGGCTTCCATCGTCATCAAGTTCGACACAGGATGCACGATGGCACAACTCAATTTGGTACGATTCAAATGGCACACCTGAATCACAACATCATCACCACACAACAATTATTCATCATCATCACACACAACTTCATGGAAAACCAATAGCCTTGCTTCTTATGGAAGACGAAAATAATCTTTTGGATCCAGATTCTTTATCAACCCTACTATTATTTTTATTCATTGAAGATTCAAAAATAAACTTTTCGCGATTACACCGTATCGTACGAAATTTATGCTATCATGTACCAACCCGGGAATGGATAATACAAGCTTTGATCAGCATAATTCAAAGAATAAATTATGAGAAAACCTCTCCTTATTTCAATAAATCAATAGATCCTCAGTGGCTGAAATTTCAAGTAGATGCTTTTGGCTTTAAATCTAATGTTTTCATAATAAATGAAATCAATTCAGCATACAAAATAGCTCACAATAGTGATTCAGAATCCTGCATTTTGAATATTAATCCACAGGCAACACAAATGATAATTCGTAATTGCTTGGATATGCTTTTTGTTTTGGCTAAACATTTTCCTCGAAGTTTTCTCCCATTCGTCAATATGGAAAATAAGGTAAGACACGTTTTGTTTAATTTATTATATTTGCTCATATATCCAAATATGAATCTATTGGACTTCATTTTTTATTCTTATATCTTCGGCTTGCAGAAAGAGTTGGTAACTAACAAAAATTAGTTTCGGAGATAGTGGCAATTTAAGTTTTAAAAGTCCTTGATAAATCGAATATTAAAGTATCTGAAACTTTCTTAATTATTATTGATTTCTCAATACATTTTGTCTTCAGATACTTAAAATTGTTTTGAAAATTCATATATTATTCCTTTTATTCGCAAAACTGCAAAGTCAGTTTGCAGTAGTTAATATATCTCTGAAAAAAATTGTTATAATTGCATTAACTCAAATTGAATGAAAAAGCCAAGGGACCCCCTAAATCTTTTCTTTTTGATTAAAGAAGCAAGGAGCCAACAAATCAAGGTCATAAATCACTTGGAAGGCAGAGCTCAACGCTACTAAAAAGCATATAAAACGGAACCTTTTTGTCAATTTTTAAAAATGACAAGAACATGTTAGAATACAAAAACTAAAATTTGTACAAAACCATGTTAAGTACATTGTATCGTGAAGATCATATTTAAAAATTAAATCTTTAAATTTTGTGCTTGGAAGTGGATGGTTTCTGTAAGCTTTCTAGATGCATCTTCTTTGTTGGTTTAGTCGGAACTTGCTTCCGATTTGCATCTACAATCTGTAGCAACATCTGTTTTTTCTCTTCAGCATTTGTTATAAATTTTTTAAAATCTTGTAATAGTTTTAAGACTCTTTCGGCGATGTCATTGACAACTTTGGTGTGTTTTACTGTTTTTTTTTTAGCCGGACATAAGGTACATTGACATTATGTCCGTTTGAAGCAGACATAATGACCAAGGATATTACTATTTCGCAAACGGACATAATGTCCAAATCAAAACAGACATAAAGTCTATACAAATTTAATTTTAAACAATTGTACTGAACACGTTATATATGTATCGAATTTTTCATGAAAAATATCAGTTTTATATGACATTCTGTTATGCAAGATTTCTTGGTATGCAAGATTTCTGTTAATCGGTGTAAATGTATCGAAAATATTATATAATGTAATGCATGTAGACGATTTACCAGAATTGAAAAATGTCCCCAACATTTTATATGAAATCCAACGAAACGCAAAATTGGACAATTTTTTAATTTTTTTTTTCCAGTTTTCCTTTTTAGGTGTGGGGCTATTTTTCATCATGAAATTAGAGCCCAAATTTTTGGGATATTTTCTTTTTCTAATGTTAAAAACAACATTCTGTTCAAGGGCAAATCTTTTTATCATAAAATAATAAATTCTTTAAATTAATGTATAAAAATTTAACAATTTGTATTAAAAATCGCGTGGTTTTCCAATCTGAAAACGCCATATGGTCCATAGACACTATGTCCAAAAAGCATAGATAAGGTTTGCCATCCACCGTGCGTGATCTAGGGCCCAGGTACTCTCTAAGGAATTGTTTCTATAAGGTATCCCAACTCCAACAGCGTCAATTAAATTAACTCCAGATAGTCAACTCGAGGATGGTCTTTCTAACCAAGAAATGGAAGCAGGGACTCTATGGCAAAGTTTTTTAACTCAGCTTCTAAAGGGAAAAATTTTAATGGTACTCGTTTATTGAGCTTTAGGTCAAAGTTAGAACAATTAATTGTTCTAACGAATCTTTACAAAGAAACAACAACGTTTTTTCGATATGAAAAGGAACAAATCACTAGCTGATTTTATTGCAATTTCGGCCATGCTAAAGGCTTCATCAGAAATCTTTGTGATACCCGTGCAAGCGCGCATTAGCGCATTGCACCACAGAGGCGATGAGATTTTAAGTGTAAATTTCTCAGTTTTTCTCCCATTTCAAATTTTCACATTTGTTGTTGTATTTTTGCTTTACTTTAGTCTTTATGCTTAATAAGCTTATGTTATTATTATGGAGTCCAACAGTCTGCTGGAAGTCTTCCACTAACAAAGCATTATTACTGAAGTTGTTTTTAGATTTTTGCTGATATATTTTTCAGCTTGTTTCTGTTTGGTCGTGCTTTACCATTTGATTAAAGTTTTTTTCTAAATGACCTTGTTATTTATTAAGAATTAAGTTTTTATTTAAATCATATAAAATCAACATAATAAATAACAAGGGAAAAATACAACAACAAATATGAAAATTTGAAATGGGAGAAAAACTGAGAAATTGACACTTAAAATCATCTCATCGCCTCTGTGGTGCAGTGCGCTAATGCGCGCTTGCATGGGTCAGCTAGTGATTTTTTCCTTTTCATATTGAAAAAAGTTGTTGTTGTTGTAGTTTCTTTAGAAATATTCGTTAGAACAATTAATTGTTCTAACTTTGACCTAGAGCTCAATAGACGATTTTAAACTATCAAACAACTAGAATTTGTATTTAAAATCAAGTATGATTTCAACTATCAAACATTTAACTCCTTATTAAGTTTTAAACATAATTATTCGTTGTTTAAATGTTAGTAAATATTATTCAAATCAGTTGTTTAAATGTTGAAATCTATTGAAGAAATGGCTAGCAGGCTTCAAACAACATTAGTCTTCTTGTCCAATATAAAACAGCACAATCAAATCTGTTAGATTGTATTTAAATTATATAATATTAATTTTTTAAAATCTTGTAATAGTTTTAAGACTCTTTCGGAGATGTCACTGACTACTTTGATATGTTTTATTGTTTTTTGTATTTATATTATATAAAATCAATTTTTTAAAATCTTGTAATAGTTTTAAGACCCTTTCGTCATTGACAACTTTGATATGTTTTATTGTTTTGTAGCCGCTGTGAATTCGGAGTCTTGTTCCCATTGTCTTGGGTGCTTGTTAAAAAGCTTTGCCTAATTTCTTTTCGTTTTCGTTTTCGTTTCTCGAAAAAATGTTGCATTTTTTCTGCCCTCTTTGAGAATTCTACACATTTTCTACTTTTAGGTCAACATTTTCGAGAAAAGAACTCGATTCAATTTTAGAGGGCAAAATTTAAAAAAGGGCAGAAAAAATTTTGCATTTTTTTGATAACCGAAAACGCTATTTTTCTGCTATTTTTATTGAAATTTTATTAAAACAGCTTTATTTGTTTTCAAGGTTCACTTTGCTGGAAAAAGTGATAATTCGACCAGTTCAACGTATAGGTACTACAAGTGTGGCTGGAGAGCTTGTTTCATAGTTTTAGCTAGTGTTCGACCCAATATTCGGCTTCAGTATTTGGCATATTCGGCCGATTTTTGAACCTTCGGTTTCTGTGATTAAATTAGAAAATAGCCGAATACTTGCCGAATGTTTTAGCTTTGTATTGCAAATCTTCGCAATGTGAATAATTCCATTTTTAGCATTTTTCTAACTATTTGAATATTAAAAAAAAGTAGTTTTTATATGAAATCCAACGAAACGCAAAATTGGGCAATTTTTTAATTTTTTTTTCCTGTTTTCCTTTTTAGGTGTGGGGCTATTTTTCATCATGAAATTAGAGCCCAAATTTTTGGGATATTTTCTTTTTCTAATGTTAAAAAAAAACACTCCGTTCAAGGACAAATTTTTTTATTATAAAATAATAAAGTTTTTAAATTAATGTATAAAAAACTTGGTCTTTCCAACGAAAATGCGGTCGTCCTCTTCCGCCGCTGGGTACTATGGCCAATGATATCAGAATATAGCTATGCTAAAATAAACTGTTTTTTTTTTGTGCACAGTGTAATTGACCAATCACTTTCAGTTTGTTAACCTTCTTTATATTTCTCCTCAAATTCATAATTTTTACCAATACCGATTGGTTCCCTTAAATTATGGCCTTTACTTTAATATATCGTAGGTACTTATTCAACTTAAAGCTTCTTGTTGTTGGGTTGTGTTTTTCTGTGCAATGCACTTGTAATTAGAAATGCGATTAAAGAAGTTGATCCAAATTGAAGAAATGAGTGAGGATTGGATGCCAGTGAAATGGTGAAGCAAGAGATTTATCTATAAATGAATTGCTCAAATCAAGTTAATTTGAGTTTAGCGAAATGAAAGAAGTGGGTATAAGTTTTAGTTTTCTGAAACAATGAATTTATTGACAAAGATTTGTGGAAGAACTTACTAAGGATGTGGTTGCCCGAAAAGTGAACGAGTACCAATCTTGATACAAGAAAGGAAATTAACACTTATTAAATATTAGCAATTTTGACATATTAAAGCGACAGGAAATAGATAACTTGTAGTTTATAAAGATGAACGTGAAGCGCCATCTAGGTTTCAATATAACTTTATAGCAAGTATAAATTAAATGAAAGCTTAGCTTAAATATAAATGTAATGAATAATGTTCATATAAACATTCCGCCCGCTTTGCAGTACGGCTGCAATAAGATTTATGTATAGATACAATTGTTAAAAAAAATTTATGAAATATTTATGCAATAAAAATATATTAATTCAAAGATGTAATTCAAATTTTGTAGATATCATAGAATCATGATAAGATGAGAAATAAATATAATTAGATGTATAGTATTTGCAAGTATAAGGAATAATACAAATTTCATAAAAAATATAAGTAAAAAATGTGCATTTGTATATAATTTCAATAATTCAATATAATAGTACATGAGTGCGTATACGTGGATAAGAAAAAATACAAAAATGGAAATTTATAAGGCCCAAGGACCGGAAAGAATCCATCCAAACACTGCATTATGGTATGGACTTGTTTTTCCTATAATGAAGTTGAACCATTTCAAAAATTCGATGGAATTATGGATCGATTTGTATGTAATGACATTTTAGAAAGCAGAATGCGACCACATTCAGAATGGAATATGTCACTTCAGTGAACGTTTCAGCCCGATAACGACCCGAAGCACACTTCAAAGCTCATCAAAGATTACAATAAAGGCAATGGGATTCAAGTCCTTGATTGGCCGGCACAGTCGCAATGACTCGAATCCCATTGAAAATCTTTTTGGGAATTTGAAGGTAAGAGTTTCTGGTCAAAGGTTTTCCAATAAGACTGCACTGTATGAAGCCCTGAAACTTAATTGGGAACATATACTTAATACCAACATATCTAGTTTAATAGAGTCGATGCCGCTCAGATTTGCAGCGGTTATCAAGAATAATGACTCTTACACCAAATACTAATTATGTTGCTTTTGTTTTGCTCTCAGACAAACTTAATGTAGTCGCATTAATTTTAAATTTAATAAGAAAAAAAACCTTATTTGAATATGATTTGTTATTAATATGATGTATGAATATATGCCTTGGTTCCTATAATCATTTTTGTGTGTCCCTTATATTTAAAAAGATACACGATTTCGTAGCAGCGTACCGATTTTGTTGCTATTGTTTTGCGCAACACTGTATATGTAGAGACATCACGTCTTTACGACACCAACCTATGCCGGGAGCAAGCATGATATCATGTTCTTAAACTCAATCTATTGCTACACTATTTTACACAAAGCAGGTTGCTTTCATTTATCTCATATTAGAAGAACACATCTATAGTTCTAAGTTTTCATGTCAATTATATTTTAAGCAATAACTAAAACTGTAATTAATTATAGAAAAAAGTTTCAACAAAACTTAATTGAATTGAATCAGTTTCTCATTATAAATTTTGTTATTAATTTTGTAATTGCTATAAGTTATACAGAATGCATTTATTTTTTTTAAGGTTGTGACCTTGCTCAGTTGTAAAAAACAAGTTATTTTTTAAGGTTATATATTTTATGCAACACTTACGTTAGACTGGTCCATATTTGTACGGAAAAAAAATTTGTTTGTTTTTCTTAAGCACCATTTTATTTTGTTCCTATAGTATAGTAAAAAAGCATAAAAGTTACAAAAAAATTGGACTTTATTTACACGTCTCGCGTTTTTCAAAAAATTCAAAAAATTATCTAAGAGAAAAAAAATAAAAAGCAGTTCCATTTTGAACGAACTGGCCTAACGGAACGATCATCTCCGATTTGGGTAAAATTTTGCATGGAGCATCACTGACGGATATAAAAAACCTAATTTGGAAAAAAAAAGTTTGACTTAATTTCTGGCGGAGTTACAGAGTGCACAAAATTTTAAAAAATCGGAAAAAATCTCAAACACTTAACAGAATCTTAAGTTTGAACCGTTAGAAAGGTAATTAATTCAACTTTAATCCAAAAATAATTTTGGGAAATTTTGTTTTTTATGGGTGAGAAAACTGCTGTATAGTGTTTATTCAGTTGCATTGCCTCCATGTAAACTTCAAGCTCCAAACGAGAAGTATTATTGTTGTTGTAAAAAAACAATAGCGAATTATTTTTATTTAAGAACAAAACCAATTTAATACCACAACAACGTTTTCCAAATTTCTTCATCATTGCGTCTCTGGTTCATGAGATATTTTCATTTCCCTCAAAAAGGGGCGTTGCGCCCCAATTCCTGTGACCATTTTGATTTCTATGCCACGACACCATATACCGAATTTCACTAAAACTCTGTCTCAGGTTCATGAGATATTGTAATTTCTCTCATAAAGGGCGTGGCCCGCCCAAATTATCATAATACAGAGTCCGCTATCTAACTTTTTTTTTCAACTAGTGCTTATTTCGTTAATGGTAACACTTAGCTCATGTCTGATTTGACAGATAATTAGTTTTATCCTTCCGCTGAACGAATATGGTTGTGTATACGCTTGAACAACGCTGGGAAATATTGCGGCATTACTTTGAAAATCATGGTAATGTTGCAGAATGTGTGCGAAAATTGCGTACGGATTTTGGATGGAGAAGTGTGCGTGACGCGCCATAAACATCAATTCACCGTCGTTCTCAAAAATTGAACATTTCGGAGACATCATTGAGACGAATTTTGCATAAAGACCTTGGTATGACGCCATACAAAGTCTAATTGGTTCAGGAGTTGAAGCCAATTGACCATTCAATGCGTTTTCGCTTCGCTAAGTGGGCCTGCGATCGACTTACAGAAGATGCCGATTTTGCCAAAAAAATCATCTTTTCAGATGAAGCTCATTTTGATCTTGGCGGGTATGTAAACAAGCAAAATTGTTTCATTTGGGGCACAGAAAACCCGCACGCATACATTGAAAAGCCGCAGCACCCAAAACGAGTCACTGTTTGGTGCGGATTTTGGTCCAGAGGCATAATTGGGCCATTTTTCTTCGAAAATGAGCAAGGAGTAGCCGTTACAGTCAATGGCGATCGTTATCGGGCCATGTTGAACGAATTTTTGTTCACAAAAATTGAAGAAGAGGATATTGGCAATATTTGGTTTCAACAGGACGGCGCTACGTGCCACACAGCCGAAGCTACTCGATGTTTTGCGTCCTGTTTTTGAAGATAGCATTATCAGCCGCAGAGCTGATGTCGTTTGGCCACCTCGGAGCTGCTATTTGACACCGTTGGACTTTTATTTGTGGGGTGCCCTCAAAGATAAGTGTTACGCCGACAAGCCAGAGACAATTGACGCGTTAAAGGACAATATTCGTGAAGCCATTGGTGAAATACAGCTGCACACAATCGATAATGTGCTTAAAAATTGGACCGATCGTGTAGGCTACTGCATGGCCAGCCGAGGCAGTCATTTGAATGAAATTATTTTCCATTATTAACCGGAAGGATTGTACTTTCAAAAAAATAAAAAATTTGAGAAAATATCCAGTAGTTTTTTTTATAGAATTTTCAAAAAAAAAGTTATTTGGCGGACCCTGTATGTAGATTATCATACCATGGCCTCATATATCGGACTTCATTATCCTAGCATTCACAGTTTTCGAAATATAGCAGCTGCTATTTATTTCTGCTAGAAATAGCAGAAAAATAGCATGTAACGAACCCTTTTGCTCGTTAATGATTTGTGCTGAGGTAGGCTCAGTGAGTAAAGCAGGGGTTCTTACAAAAGAAATTATTTACCAATGATTCTGTTGTTTTAAATAAGAAAGCCAGTGTTTTAGATTTAAACTATAAAGTAAGTCTTTATTATTTTCATTTGTTTTATTGCTTAATGAGTATGTTACTTAATTATTATTAATTACACAGTGACTCAAAAAACAGATTTTGGCAAAAGAACAGGGTCCTGCTTTATAGGTTCGATACTATGATCAAAGGTGAGTAAAACCCTGGCTGAGTTTCGTGAGTTTGGCGAACGTTTTCTTTTTATGGCCCATTATATATAGTGGGTCTTAGTGATTTAGACAAAAAAAAGTATAATTAGTTTTTGTTCAATAGCTCCGCCAGATTTAGAGATATCAGCTGTCTTTGGAAAAGTTACAGCTAACAGTCTAATAAATAAGTCTTACAAACAAAACAAATTCATAAAATTATTTGTTTCAATAATTTTTTTAAAAAATTTTTTTACTTTTTTTTAATTTTTTCACTTTTTTGGTCATAACTTGAAGGGATTCCAAATTTTTCCTATACTATTTTCAACAAAATTGTAGCTTCAAAAATACTAAACAACTCTTGTTAATATGATGATGTGATCTGAACGTGTCTACACTACTTAATAAGCTTAAAAAGATAGGTTTTTTTTTTTTAATTGAAAAATACTGGTTTTTAGGGTTGTTTCCGCAATTTTATGACCATAACTAGTAAACTTAGCATATTTTCAACTTTTTAAATTCAGCTACTTTGCAGCCAGAAGGATTGTGAATAATTCTTGTGAACATACCTATGTGGTTTGAATGCGTCTACATTACTTAAAAAGCTCAAAGAGATTATTTTTTTTTCTAAAATAAACATAAATGATAATAGAAGTGTTTTGGAGCCGTTGCTTAGCTTACCTACCTCGAAGAACCAATAAATATATTCTATATTTCCATAGAAATAAAACACACACTTTTTATAGTTGGAAGCATTTACAAAAATCAACTTTTATTCGTGTAATTTTTGGCATCATTCACATTAAGCAGCAAGTCTTACAAGTCTTCACTGCTCGAAAAATCATCATCAGAGTCTTTATAAGCTTCAATGTCACTTTGGGGATCTTCTTCTTCACCATCCACTTCCATGTGGGTAACTTCAGCATCACGAAACAAGTTTTTCGTGCGCCAATATATTTTAGCCATAATAGCGTCAGGGGATCCCTTCCCTCGATATCTGAATTTAAGCCAGCCCGTTATTATAAAATTGATAAATATGTAAATATATAGGTACAAAGAGATGTTATACCTTAACTCTAATGGTAACGCCGTTTGGTGGAACATTTCGCTTTGCTCATCTGATTCCGTTGGAAGCTGACGACTAAAGTAGTCCAAGTGATGACTCAAGTAGTGGATTTTGGGGTAGAGTGCATGGCCCCTAAACTAAAGAACCTTGGTAGCCCGGGTTCAATTCCAGCTCAGACAGAAAGTTTTTTCAATTGAATTAATTTTTCTGTTTGGTCGTCACCTTTCTGCAGACAATGGCAAACCTCAGAGAGTAAAAATTGCCATGTAAAGCTTCTTGAGAACATTAGCCGTTCGGAGTCGGCATAAAACACGTAGGTCCAGTTCTCGATCTTTTGTGATCAAACATTTAATAACACGCACAACACTATAGAAGCTAGGTCAAAGTTCTTCCAAGGGCTAAAATGGCCAGTTTATTCATTTTTTATGAACACCAATTGATTCCAACATGCTACTAATAGCCTTTTCATAGTTTTGTGACCGATGCTTTCCAAGAAAACCAGCTATCACTTACTTTATTGCAAGCCAAGCATCCTTTTCTGCGCCAACTAAAATGTCATCGAAGTGCTTATCTTTGATGAGTTTGCGGATATCCGAGGCCATTGAGAACGCCTTTAAAAAAAATTGGTCATTTTAAATGTTCAATATATGTCCTAATTTATCTTTAAACTTCAACAATAACAAAAATTGTTAATTTTATGTTTGACTTACGCTTGAAATATAGTCCCTCAAAAGGTTTAAAATATCGTTTGCATGTTCGAGATTGTTCTTATTTAGTTGGCTGCGTTTGAAGCAATTGGTGTTCATATGTCTTTAAAAATCCACCACTTGAATCATCACTTGGACTACTTTAGTCGTCAGCTTCCAACGGAATTAGATGAGCAAGGCGAAATGTTCCACCAAACGGCGTTGCCATTAGAGTTAAGGTATAACATCTCTTTGTACCTATATATTTACATATTTATCAATTTTATAATAACGGGCTGGCTTAAATTCAGATATCAAAAGAAGGGATCCCCTGACGCTATTATGGCTAAAATATACTGGCGCACGAAAAACCTGTTTCGAGATGCTGAAATTGCCCACATCGAAGTGGATGGTGAAGAAGAAGATCCCCAGAGTGACATTGAAGCTTATCAAGACTCTGATGATGCTTTTTCGAGCAGTGAAGACTTGTAAGACTTGTAAGACTTGCTGTTTAATGTGAATCAGAGTTGGGCGTAGTGCACTAAATGTTGAGTGCACTCAGCCTTTCACTAGCACTAAAATATATTGAAAGAAATTCTATTTTCCACTATTTTTTTACCAGCTTAGTGATAGTGAAGCATCTCTTTACTATCACTAGGGATTTTAGTGGTAGTGTTATATTTTTGCACTATAACTAAATTGAGTGGTAGTTACTAAATCTCCACTACACTCAAATAGTGCAAAATTTGAACAGCCACTAAATGAAAGCTGCAATTGAAAGTTTTTCCACTCTACTTTCAAATATGACTGGTTTTTAAACTATTTCAGTTTGACTCGAATTAAAAAAATCTATTATTAAGAAAAACTATTTTTCGAGCTTCTGGTCATATATGTTTACCAAGAAAACAACAACAACAGCTCTGAATGAGCATCACCAAGCTAGGATCAGATAGGCAGTGCATATAAAATTGGTGTTATTTAAAATAATAGTTTCATGAAAGTTGAATCGCTTACAGCAAATAATTGTTAGCATAGCTTATTTTTTTTTGTTTTACTTAATATTTTTTTATTCTACTAAGAATAACATAGAAACATACAAATTTCTGTGTAATATATAAATACTCAATACTACAAGTAAACTGTTCCTGTTTTCTTTCAATTGAGTGATAACTTTCTGTGCTGTACCACTATTAGTGGAAGTATTTTTTTTGCACTATTTATTTAGTGCAAAAAAAAATTTCCACTAAGCTGTAAACATTGTTTTTTCACTATTCTTACATCAATTTGAGTGAGAAATTTTTTACTATCACTATCACTCATGTATAGTGAGGCTTTTATTTTTCAATTTAGTAGTCAAAAATAATATAAGATAGAGAATAATTTTACACTATCAGTACATGTAAGCTAAAACTGCAAATTTAGTGCACTACGCCCAACTCTGATGTGAATGATGCCAAAAATTACACGAATAAAAGTTGATTTTTGTAAATGTTTCCAACTAGAAGAAGTGTGTGTTTTATTTCTATGGAAATATAGAATACATTTATTGGTCTTTCGAGGTAGGTAAGCTAAGCAACGGCTCCAAAACACTTCTATTATCATTTATGTATATTTTAGAAAAAAAAATAATCTCTTTGAGCTTTTTAAGTAATGTAGATGCATTCAAACCACATAGGTATGTTCACAAGAATTATTCACAATCCTTCTGGCTGCAAAGTAGCTGAATTTAAAAAGTTGAAAATATGCTAAGTTTACTAGTTATGGTCATAAAATTGCGGAAACAACCCTAAAAACCAGTATTTTTCAATTAAAAAAAAAACCTATCTTTTTAAGCTTATTAAGTAGTGTAGACACGTTCAGATCACATCATCATATTAACAAGAGTTGTTTAGTATTTTTGAAGCTACAATTTTGTTGAAAATAGTATAGGAAAAATTTGGACTCCCTTCAAGTTATGACCAAAAAAGTGAAAAAATTAAAAAAAAGTAAAAAAATTTTTTAAAAAAATTATTGAAACAAATAATTTTATGAATTTGTTTTGTTTGTAAGACTTATTTATTAGACTGTTAGCTGTAACTTTTCCAAAGACAGCTGATATCTCTAAATCTGGCGGAGCTATTGAACAAAAACTAATTATACTTTTTTTTGTCTAAATCACTAAGACCCACTATATATAATGGGCCATAAAAAGAAAACGTTCGCCAAACTCACGAAACTCAGCCAGGGTTTTACTCACCTTTGATCATAGTATCGAACCTATAAAGCAGGACCCTGTTCTTTTGCCAAAATCTGTTTTTTGAGTCACTGTGTAATTAATAATAATTAAGTAACATACTCATTAAGCAATAAAACAAATGAAAATAATAAAGACTTACTTTATAGTTTAAACCTAAAACACTGGCTTTCTTATTTAAAACAACAGAATCATTGGTAAATAAATTCTTTTGTAAGAACCCCTGCTTTACTCACTGAGCCTACCTCAGCACAAATCAGTAACGAGCAAAAGGGTTCGTTACATGCTATTTTTCTGCTATTTCTAGCAGAAATAAATAGCAGCTGCTATATTTCGAAAACTGTGAATGCTAGGATAATGAAGTCCGATATATGAGGCCATGGTATGATAATCTACATACAGGGTCTACCAAATAACTTTTTTTTTTTAAAATTCTATAAAAAAAACTACTGGATATTTTCTCAAATTTTTTTTTTATTTGAAAATACAATCCTTCCGGTTAATAATGGAAAATAATTTCATTCAAATGACTGCCTCGGCTGGCCATGCAGTAGCCTACACGATCGGTTCAATTTTTAAGAACATTATCGATTGTGTGCAGCTGTATTTCACCAATGGCTTCACGAATATTGTCCTTTAACGCGTCAATTGTCTCTGGCTTGTCGGCGTAACACTTATCTTTGAGGGCACCCCACAAATAATAGTCCAACGGTGTCAAATCGCGGCTCCGAGGTGGCCAAACGACATCAGCTCTGCGGCTGATAATGCTATCTTCAAAAACAGAACGCAAAACATCGAGTAGCTTCGGCTGTGTGGCACGTAGCGCCGTCCTGTTGAAACCAAATATTGCCAATATCCTCCTCTTCAATTTTTGTGAACAAAAATTCGTTCAACATGGCCCGATAACGATCGCCATTGACTGTAACGGCCACTCCTTGCTCATTTTCGAAGAAAAATGGCCCAATTATGCCTCTGGACCAAAATCCGCACCAAACAGTGATTCGTTTTGGGTGCTGCGGCTTTTCAATGTATGCGTGCGAGTTTTCTGTGCCCCAAATGCGACAATTTTGCTTGTTTACATACCCGCCAAGATCAAAATGAGCTTCATCTGAAAAGATGATTTTTTTGGCAAAATCGGCATCTTCTGTAAGTCGATCGCAGGCCCACTTAGCGAAGCGAAAACGCATTGGATTGTCAGTTGGCTTCAACTCCTGAACCAATTGGACTTTGTATGGCGTCATACAAAGGTCTTTATGCAAAATTCGTCTCAATGATGTCTCCGAAATGTTCAATTGTTGAGAACGACGGTGAATTGATGTTGATGGCGCGTCACGCACACTTTCTCGGGTGTACAACTGCTTTTGGCTTTTCACGCTTTGGTTTATCCATGAGGATGCCAGTTTCTTTCACTTTTTTCACAAGATAACGAACATACGGAGCTGATGGTGCTTCTCTTCTTCCAAAATCCGTACGCAATTTTCGCACACATTCTGCAACATTACCATGATTTTCAAAGTAATGCCGCAATATTTCCCAGCGTTGTTCAAGCGTATACACAACCTTATTCGTTTAGCGGAAGGATAAAACTAATTATCTGTCAAATCAGACATGAGCTAAGTGTTACCATTCACGAAATAAGCACGTTGAAAAAAAGTTAGATGGCGGACCCTGTATAACATGAATAATTTTATTTATTTATTTATTCGAGTCTATAGATTAAATCCTTACAGACTAATCTTAACCAAAGGTTATAAATATAATAAATGTACTTAAACTAAAAATAAAGTATTTAATATTGATTTAAAACACATTTTCGACAATGAGAAATCAAACAAAACATGTATCGACAAATCATTATACAAAGACAAAGCTCTTTGCAAAGGTTAATTTCGTGCATAATTAGACCTATGAAATTTAATAAAGAACAAGTAACAATGCCGCAACTGTCTTGACGGTATATTAAAATTTATAAGATCCAAAAGAGAAGGACAGTCAATGTTACCTGAAATTATATCATATATAATGACAAGGGACTGAACTTTCCTTCGCGATTCTAACGATTTTATACCTAAAAGTAAACATCTTACATTATATGGAGGGATATCTTCACGACTATATAACAAACGAAGAGCAAACTTTGTAAATCTTTTCTGAACTTGTTCCAACCTAAAGGTATGTACGGCATAAATCGGATTCCAGATGAAGGAAGCGTATTCCAGTTTCGAGCGAACAAAAGCATTATAAATTCACTTATAACGGTATGTGGGTCAGAAAACTCTGAACTATTTCTGCGTATAAAAGCTAGCATCGAGTAAGCTTTTGGAACAATAAAATTAATATGTTCATTAAAAGTGAACTTACAGTCAAATATGACTCCAAGGTCTTTTATAGATTCAACACATTTAAGTGGAATTTTAGAAATATTGTACTGAAACTTCATAAAATGATTGCATTTAGAATATGTTATATGAACGCATTTAGAAATATTCAATGGAGGAGCGTTTCTCTTACTTCAATTAAGTAAATTATCTAAATCAGATTGCAATGAAATAGCATCAGATATGCTACTGAAACTCTTAAATAATTTAAGGTTATCAGCATAAAGCAAATATTTTGTGTTGCAGAATATTTTATTTATATCATTAATAAATAATATAAATAATAAGGGGCCCAAGATACTACCTTGCGGCACCCCAGAAGAAGCAATGAACTTATAGGATTAAACATTATTAATTGATTCGTAACAAGATCTACCGATGTAAAAAAGTTGAGTGGAAACCCATTTTGAAAAGTTTTGCGATTAAGATATTATGGCAAACCTTATCAAACGCTTTAGAAAAATCCATGTAAATGGCGTCAACATGACAACCACCCTCAAAGGATGGTAATATGTATGTTTGTTTCAATTAAGCTTAGGCTAAATGGTCTGTTGTTTTTTTATGCAAACATCGATGGTAATATTGTTTACACAAACTGAAGTTACTTGCGCTTTAAAATCATCAAAACAAATTGCGACATTTTTACCATTAAATAAAGAGATCCAGTCAGTATATCTAAAAATACTTGAAATATTATTAAAATTACATAATTTAAAGTTAAATAAACTAGATGACGGAGCAGAGTGTATAAAATCATAGAAATTAATATTTAGGATTATCGGAATATGCTGCATATCAGACTGACGAATCGGACACATGCACTCTGAAAGTTCATACTTAATATTATTAGATATAAATATAAGATCTTAAATTCGATTTAAATTATTTAAATAAGAATTAATTTGAAGTAGATCGATACTCAGCAGACTATCTATAAGATATATTTCATGAGAATGATTGATGTTTACTGGAGTAAATTCACCACCGAGATAAGTCCACTATACATTGCTGAGGTTAAAGTCCCCAAAAACAGCTAAATGACAGTTGGCACCAATTGATGACTGAAGCGCAATAATATTATCCACATAAACTTGAAACTTTTTAGTATCGAAAAATTCTCCATCGAAAAAATCGAGGTTAAGCCAGGTCTCCACAAATATAAAAATATCGTAATACCCATCTAAGGTGAAATTGAAAATTGTTTGAGATTTAGTTCTCATTCCAGACATATTCTGGAAATAAATTTTAAGATTTCGGCAAACAATTGAAGAATCTAAGTCGGTAACGGTGTTCTCCCTACGTTTTGAAAATTTATAAACGGCCGAACAGTAACATTTCTTTTAAGATTATTATCAGATTATTTAAGTTAACATCCTTTTTCACTAGTTTGTGACATGTAAGATGAATGCGATCGATAGAAGCATGTTTAATTACATAAGAAATAATGTTTTCCTCAGTAACAGTAGGCTTAAATGACGATAGGTGCAGATACTTTTTCTTCGTAGCAACATCAAGCTCATAGTTTTCATTAAGGCCAACTATAGGTTTAGGGCGTTTAATTTGTTTATTCTTGCTTTGAACCGTATTCCAGTCATTGTAATTATTATCATTATATAGCTCTTGCTCCAAAGAATTAAAATCATAAGCAGGTACATTAGCATGAGAGTATTCATGAGAGGCAGCAACAAAAGCAGTAGCAATAGAATCATCAGTAGAAGAGAATATAGTTCGTGATGAAATAGACGTTGCCATATTCATATTGGAAACAGGAACAGCGTTAACAGCAGCATAAGAGGAAGCAGTAGAAGAGATCAATGCTTGAGAATAAGTCAAAGTAGTTATTTCAGAATTAGAAGCAAAAACAACAATAGATGGTAGAGAGCTTTGATGAGTAACAGCATTGGACAGAGCAGCAGAATGATGAATAGGAAGAGTTGACAAAGAAGAAGCAGCAGTAGTCTCAGGCTTAGAAGCAGTAACAACAACACAAGACTGAGAATTACCTAGCAAAGCAGGAGATGGAGAGTTTAATGTAGTGCGCGCAGTATTAGCTGTAGAAACCGCTTTTCTTGAACGTAAACGAGTGAGTGGCATTTCACGATTGCTCAGAGATGGAGAGTTAGGTTTTACACCTGAACCAACAACAACATGAGAGCTTTGACGAGTAACATTAGCCGCTGCATTAGAGTTTTTTGCATTTAACAATTTGTTTTGTCCCTTGAGTGGGTCACTGACCTCTTTATTTATAATTTGCATTAGCAAAGATTTTAAATCAGCCATTTCAGATACTAATGAATTTATTACAGAAAACACATTAGAAGAAGAATTCAAGCACTTATCGCACATAAACTGAATATTCGGATGTGAAGCAATAGAGTCAAATAGATTTGCATTTAAATTCAAACACTGAAAGATTGAATTGCATACAAAACAGTTTATTCGTAAGTCATTAGCAATTATATTAGAGCAATTAAAGCACAACATTATGAAAGCAAATCAGAGCAACAGCACGACTGAAACTCGACTAATTTTGATGTAGGTGGTGTAATTTATCTAATCCAAGTTTCTGAAATGAAGCGAAATTATCTTAGTGGATCTCAAAAACGATAACTAGTAAAAGAAAAGAGATAGAAAAATGAATAAACAGCAACTTGTCAAAATTAACATCGTTTATCCAACCATCTGCAACACCTTCAAGAAGTGCTGAGTCTGATAATGTGAATAATGTGGCAAAAAAGGAAATTGTGCAAGAAACCCAGACCAAGTGCCTTTTATCGATAATAATTCAGTCTTTCAGAACCACGCTAATCAAGATAATAGAATCAACGATCCAGGCAGGTGGACTGCACCTGATTCGGATGACATCACCTACTGGATAAATCAAGGACTGCAACAATGTCAACATTATTCAGGGCCCTGAAAACTCGCGCAAGACATTTTGGGTTGCGAAATAAACACGATTTTGTTTTCAAAATATATTCCATGGTACAAAAACAAATAACGAAAAGTACGGTCGAGAGTGGTCGCTGTGTTCTCTATCAAATGGTTAGTTTTTAGATTTGCATGTAAACTTTTCCCATCTAAAGCCCCGTCGAGATTTGTAACCAGGGCCTTATTGCACCAACCACTTATCAGCTATCAAAAATATGGCAAATTGATAAGTTTATGTTGAACTAAACCTTATTCTGATAACTGATCCAATTGAGTTGGATAAGTTTGATTAGTGCTCAAGTTTTAGGTAAAAGTTTCACTAAACATATTTTAAATGAAAGCTTAAACTCTTTTCAATAAGCGATAATCTTAGCAATGTTTTTATCACTTTCTGTTGCACCAAGTAATTGAGCAATTTACTAATCGGTAAAAATTTTGATAATCTTAGCAAAATTTTGGATAAGAGATATTTCTCTTATCAAGTTGTTTATTGAAAGTGTCAGACATGCTTTGTCCGAAGCTACTAAAGTCACTTTTACTTACGGCAATTTTAACATAGCACTATTCAGGCAAAAAAAATTGCTTCCAAAAGAAGGTAAAGTGGAAGGGAAAGTCTTGAATTCCATCCCTTCCACTTTCATACCCAGAAGGCATTCTTTTGACATATGCATGTCATTGAAAGAAATGGTTTTCTTAGCCTTTTCTAGAATTTTTTCAATGGAGAATTTCTTTGAGCCCTTCAATGAAAGGCTTCTAGTAGGTGTTTTCTAGTAGGTGTTTTCTAGTAGGTGGTGAACTTTAAGAAGGCATACCATAGAATGGTTAGGAGGGTGTACAAAATCCCACAAAAAATATCTATTTTCCCCGGTTTTCTCGCGATTTTGGTATTGGAAATGAGAAGTGCTTGGGTTTTGCATTTTGGTGTTAGCAGTGGCTGCGTTTTTTATTATTTGAAAAATTCCACGGAAAATATCTTGAATACATATTATTATATGCACTTTTTACGTTTATTGAATTTAAATACTAATTGAATACCTTCCAGAAGTTGTTTATGAGAATGCCTCTTGAAAGCGCTTCTCGATAAGGCTAATAAGGATCACAATTGGATATATAGAATGTCTTCTGGAAGCAGTGGATGTTCGGTGTTTTGCGATTAATTAAGGATAATTTAGAAGAATCAGAGCAAACAGACTTCAAAAAAATATGCACCAAAAATACCTATATTTTTGTGAGTAAGAAACCGACAAATGTTCTCAAATATTTTTTGGGGTCCTTATTTCGAATCGGGCACACAAATTTCTCTTTAGAATTTGGAGAAAACCATAATTCAAGGTATAAAAATTCTCCTAAAAGAAATGAGCTTGAAGTGTCGAAAATAAAAGTGGTACATGATTTTTGTTTGTGGCAAAGATATTTGTTAAGTTGATAAAGTATTATCTTTCATACTTCAATCCCTCTTTCCCGCCCCTTTTTTACTCGAATTTTTACGTCCACAACAAGCAACAAAGGGTTGAGAGCGAACATCAAATGCGATAATGTGAGTTGTAGATGGGCGAAGGAGTTGCGGTGTATTTAATGTTCGGAGTTTGTGTGACAGCATTGATGCTTTCTAAGCAGACATAAAGAAACATGTCTGTATGCAGCCACCATGGCAACCAGCAATCCAGCAACATAAAAACTATGGTGTCATATTTTCCAAACACAAGCGGCACTTGAAAAAACAGCATTGCATTTTTTGTGTTCATTGACTTGGACTTGAATTGTTGACTTCGGAAAACTGCAAGCTGCAGTTTCTTTTTTTGTGGAGTCAACGATCTGGTCTTGAAGGTTTAAAATTAATGATGTGGTAGTTTTTTGTTCCTGTATTTTTTTTTTTTTGTTTTTTCTGTTGCTCATGATCATACACATGTTCAATTATTTAATTGATTTTATTATAAAACCAATATGTATGTATTTGTATTTATTTGTTTTTAGTTATTGACATATTCAATCATTGAATCGATTTTTTGTCTTTTTAAAGTGGAGATTGAAAGTTGGAGTTGTTATTTAAAAACAATTATGCACAAGTACCAAGAGCTTGGGCACAAAAAACTTAATTATAACTATACAAAGAATTCATCTTAAATCAACGTGTGTATAATAGGTTCATGCGCTATTTGTGTCCAGGTGTATGAACCTATATAACGGGAAATAAAATAATTTCTCGCTTCAACAAAAATATTTGGTGACCCCGGCGTCATCACGCTAAAGTTATTCAAAATACGCACAGTGACTCCAAAAACCAGTTGAATACATATAAAAAAAAGCCACAGCTAGCTTTACCAAATTCATGCAGGAGCAAACTCAAACTGGAAATGAAATACAGCAGCTTATCAGGAATTTCAAAAAAGACTCATCGGAAAGGAAAACTATTACCTATTATCGGGATCGGGCGCAGCACAACCAAATTCGCGATCTCGACAAACCAACATTGGACCATGAATATTTCACCTCTGAATATTACGATCAAATAAAGAATTTAGTACACGAATACCAAGAACTATTTTTGATGGAAATAAAAAAAGCGGCACGCGAAAACAGTGATGCTAGCAATGAAAATCACATGCCAACAGAAAGTGTAATAAAGGATACACAAGAAACAACAAGTGCGCGGTGATAACATCATAAGATTGCTACGCCGGCAATCTCTGATATTCATTTCAATTCGCCGATTCGTGTCAACATTAGTGAGAACAACCGCAATCCAACCAGCGCAGTACTTCGATGTCAAATTAAAGGCATTAAACCATCTCTGGCAACAATGCGAAGATGCAAATTTCGCTATATGAGAAATCTGTGAAAATCCAGAAACAGCAGGGTATAATCTTAATGAATTTCTTGCGATGGAAGATTTGGTTCAAGAGCACACAATCCATTTATAAATTCATGCAAAACAGCGAATCAACAAATACACAACGAGTTTACCAGAATTTACTCAGTCGAAAATCCAGTGTAATTACCAAGAATCTCTATACCTAAATTTGATGGTAACTATCTTACCTTACGCCAATTCTACGATTTATTCACCGAAATTGTTCATAAAAAGGCGGTCCCAAACATACAAAAGTTTTGGTATTCTAAGATGAATGTAACTCATACGACATCTCACTTTATCCAGCGAGAACTTCGAGACAGCATGGCAAATGTTGCAAAACAGATACAACAATCAACGACTCCTGTCTTCTAGTCTGATACATCAAATTGTAGGACAACCTAATTACTCAACAAGTATTGCATCGGCGATTGATCTTAAAAATATGCATGATACGACCCAGACAATAAAAAGAAATCCAGACAATAAAGTCTTTCTTAAAATTCTTTGAAAATCGTTTTCAATCGCTAGAAGCAATAGGCAATCAGCCCAAAAAAACATTTGAACTAAATGGTAACTCCAATTCAAGACAGTTGACTACGCTTAAACAACACTTGCTCGATGTGTTGCTTGCAATGAAAATCATCCACTTTATTCATGCAAGGATTTCTTACAGCTATCACCAGAGGAAAGATTAAAATTGGTGCAAAGAAATAAGTTATGTGTAATCTGTTTGTAAGGCGGACACTGTAGTAAACAATGCACACTAAGAGGCTGGACAAGATGTGGGCGAAAACATAACAGTTTTGTGCTAGTCCACCTGAACAGTGTAGCACTGAAGACATCAAGAGGGCCATCAAGACAAGGCCAACATAATCAACCACAATCAAGTTAAGTCATTATTCAATCTTGGCAATGGAAAATGTGTAGAATTGCGTGGATTTCAAGACTCTGGATAATAACTGGAAGCTCATAAAGAAACTTGCAATCCACCCAAAACGCAATTCTACAATGATTCAAGGCATCGAAAACGGACGTTTAAAGATTAAAGATTAAATTCTACACACCAGGTCCTATTGACTTACTGAATGTAGCAGAGTTTTATAAATAGTTCTTTTTTGTTGGACAAATAAAATTAAGTTAAAACTTGCCAACTCTCCAAAACACGGTCTTCGGATGGATAGTCTCAGGAAAGATTGATGGAACTCAACAACCTATGTATACGTGTAATGTGATAACCACAAACGAGTCTCTTAATGAAGCCATAAAAACGTTTTGGGAGATAGAAGAAGCAGATGAAATAAAGACGACCTTAACTCCAAAGGAAGAACTATGTGAAATTCGCTTTGATAATACTATGCAGAGACGAGGGAACGGACGATTCATCGTTCGCCTTCCATTTAGCGAAAGTGCAGATAAATTAGGATTATCTAAGGACATTGAAAAAAGATTATGTAAAAACAATGACCTACGAGAGCGGTAAACTAATTTTATGGATGAATATTTGGCTTTAGGTCACATGAAGAAAATAATTGAAAATGCCTTTAAAACATCCACTTACTATTTGACACATCATTGCATTTAAAACCAAATAGTATCACAACAAGGTTAAGAGTGGTTTTTGATGCGTCTTCGAAAACATCTTCAAACATATTACAATATTCTTCATTCATTACAATATTCTTCACTCCTGAACAATATTCTTCATTCAGGGCCAACACCACACGACGATTTATTTACAATATTACTCCGATTCAGGATACCAAGGTTTGTGTTTACGGCAAACATTGAGAAAATGTATCGCCAAATCCTATTTCATAATGAAGACCAGAATAATCTAAAGGGATAAACCAAATAAGCCCCTAAAAACATACCAGCTGGCAACCGTAACATATGGAACAACATCAGCTCCATATTAAGCAATCAAATGCTTACAAAGGCTAGCGGATCAGGGAAGCAGAGAATATCCTCTCGGTGCAGGAATATTAAAACAAAATTTGTATGTCGATGACTGCATGGCAGGTTCAGACAGTCTTGTAATCGCCAAGGACTATCAACAACAAATCACTTCATTGCTGGATTCAGCAGAGTTCAAATTGAGGAAATGGTGCGCAAATCATCGGAAACTATTGAAAAACATAGCTCCAGAGGACCAAGAAATAGAATTAGACTTCAACAAAGAAGAAGAGAGCCAGATTAAGACGTTAGGCCTACTTTGGCTTCCAAAATCTAATTTATTTCTTATCAAGTGCCTCCAAGTAAAAAACTGCAAGGTAACTAAAAGAATAGTGGCCTGTGATATAGCTCGACTTTTTGACCAATCGGGAATAATGGCACCCATTGTGATAGCCGCAAAAATCTTCTTGCAGCAGTTGTGGGAACATAAATTAGATTGGGATGCCGCTCCTCCCAATGCATAATCGATGTAAATGCATAATCGATGGATTAAGTTTCGTGAAGACATGAACGCACTCAATGAAATCCTCATTCAACGCCATGTCTATGAACGTGATATTCCTAAAGAGGTACAAATGCATATATTTGCGGATGCCTCTGAGAAGGCTTACGGAACCGCCGTCTACATCAGATCTAGTAATCAAAGTGGAATAGTAATAACGAGAATACTCTGCGCTAAGACACGCGTAGCTCCATTGAAAAAATTAACTATTCCATGTCTTTAACTTGGTGCTGCCAAACTTTCAGCAGGATTTTAAAGACGTGTTAAGATGGTATTAAATTTAACAAATGTAAAGGTCTATTTGTGGTCAGATTCCGAAATAGTATTAAATTGGATCAATTCTACATCAAAAAACTTTCATACATTCGTAGCAAATAAAATTGATTCAATTCAAGATAATTCTGTGGCGCACCAATGGCGACATGTAAGTAGTAAGGATAATTCAGCCGACATTCTGTCAAGAGGCATTTCACCAGATAAACTAATTTCATGCTACATGTGGTTCCACGGCCCACTCTTCTTGCATGGCAATGAGTCACTTTGGCCACCACCATTTAAAAAAACTGCAAGTGCCGAATTGGAAAGTAAACAAATCAACAGAAAGGATTAGACAGTGATTCAATCACCCAACGCAGTCAAAGCGAAGAACCACATGTTGAAGCGATCACGTTACTTGCTCTAGAGAATATTTCAGAATCTAATATCATTAACCAAATTAATCATCGAAATAAATTTAGAAGACTGTAAAGAATAATAAGTTAAATACTACGCTTCAATCAATTAACAAGGGGGCGACATAGCCCAAATTCAGAAAATGTAACGGCCGCAGAATTAGAACGATCCCTTCAAAACATCATTAAGTTGATGCAAGCTGAAGAATTTAAGGATGACAAAAACTACGTCATTCTTATTGGCTTTACTGTTATCTCTACCATCATATACCATTGCCGATGTTAAGGGTAGAGATGAAAATTGTTAATGTATCACGTTTGATCCGATAAATAACAATACATTGGTTTTCACTATTGTTGTTTAGACGATTCAACTCATAAGACAGACTTTTACACGTAAACGGAACTTCAGTATATGACTTGTTAAGTTTTTTAGAACATATTACAGTGATTCAATGAAATAATTGCTTAAATGCATTAATTTTAATTCATATGTCGGACCTATGGGGGTTTGAACCCCCAAAACCCCCTTCTCTACGGCCCTGCCCCAAGCGCGTCGGAAGCTAATTTCATCTGGGGGGGCAGTACAAATGGTGGTGCAAAAAAAGTTCACCAAAATTTCTTCAAAGAAACATGAATGTGAATAAACAAATTTTTTATTTTAGTTTAAAATAAAAAAAAAAAATATAAAAATATATAAAAAATATTAAAATGTCATTATTTTTAAAAGTTCTTCCAATTTCAATATTAGAGATCATTCTTTAAAGGATCTTTCATATGGTAATATGAAAATATAAGAAATAATGGTTGCTTTTATAAAGCAAGACTAGGTATATCTTTACATGGCTTAAATGCAATAAGGTACAAAAAGTTATATCAATTTAAATTATTCCAAAATGTTTTTTTCTGTCCTTGCGAGAAACAAACTCTGTCACCACCTCCATCGAATTCAATTCTTCGGTTTTATCTTTGTGTATAAGTGCCGCATGAGTAAGTCGTTTCTGTTTCGTGGAAATCCCATTAATTTAAGTTTAAATAAAATTAGATTATGTGGTAATTTATCAAAAGCTTTGCTAAAACTAGTGTAAATACAATCGACCTGGCTACCAGAATCAATAGATTTTAAGCAGAATTTAGTGAAATCGAGGAGATTAGACACAGTGGATCTGCCAGTAACAAAACCATGCTGACGAGTTGTCATGACTTGCCCACAGTGAATTTTCACTCGATCGTACACTATTCGCTCAAAAAGTTTAGGAATTGAAGACAGCTTAGCGATAGGCCTATAATTAGTGACGTCATTCCTGCAACCTTTTTTGTAAATAGGACTGATATAAGATTTTTTCCAGAAAAGAGGAAAATTACTTTCATTAAAAAGTAACGAGAATGGTTGGCACAAAATGGAGCCGCATTGTTTTAATACTGCGGCAGGAATCCCATTTGGTCCAGCGCTAAAATCTTCATCAATGTACTTGAAAATATCCTCTGAGGTAAAAGATGTATTTTCCAAAGAAACTTTGGGTGCACTGTTCATATAATCAAAATACGCTAAATCAGGATTAAAAGAATCTGAACAAAACGATTCTTTAAAAAGATTGGCAAATAGGCCACAAATAATGGTGGAATCGTCAGTAAATCCATCCTGAAATTTGAAAGAAGAGGGAAATCCATCAGTCTTCTTCTTAATATTAATAAATCCCCAAAATTTTCTTGGATCAGACAAAATACTCAGCTTCATATTATCCAAATACTCATGATATGATGCAGCTGAGCGATTCTCAAATTCCAGAAACAAACGTTTGTATGTTTCTAGGTCATTTGAGTCATAACTACAAACACATTTTTTCCATGCCCTATTCCTATTGTTGCGAAGAGTCTTTAAATCCTTTGTGTACCATGGGTACTCAAATACTCAAAGGTGGATGGTAATTATCAATAGTTGTCAAAGCATACTTTAGAAAAATTTTAATTAATTATATCCATAATTCAATGTTTCTAACGTTGTTCATATTATTTTTCTAAAATATTTTTCCGCTTCGTCGCTGTTCATCCGCTAACGCTTTTATTGAAATGAAAAAATGCAGCAAGTCGGACCGACTTGTGTTCACATACCCAACATGTCGGTCCTACCGGCAGAAAAATCAAAACTTTTTGATTTTCGTCCAACTTGTCGGTCCGACTGTCTTATTTGCTTTCGAATGATCCGACTTGTCGTCAAGCATGCCATATCTGTCAGACATGTCGGATCGTCCGAAACCCCCTATTCAACAAGCAGCACAAAAAAACAGCAAACAAATATTTCCTCTCTTTGTCGCGAGAGCTTCTCTCAATCAGTGTTGCCAGAAAGACGAACTGAAATTTCCCACTATTTGGGAAAAATTTATCGCAGGCGAAGCAGCGGGTATTTGCTAGTAATTAATATTGAAAAACTGAATTAGATCAACGGTCATTCAAACTATCATAAATCCGTCAATTTTGCTTCGATTGACCTCAAATTTCGAAACAATATTCTTGCGATGTTATACATTCAAAATATCGAATAAAAAAATTAAAAAGTTCCATAATTTACCCCCTTAAATAAAATAATGGGAAATTTACCTGAACGCAGAATTCAGCCAGCGTGGCTGCTTGTAAATGCCGTGTAGATTTTTGTGGGCCTATTTGGATTCATTATCGACTCAAAGGAAAACAACCTTAAAAAAGCTACGTTGCACGATTCATCTTTTCTGCTACTAAGGCGATACATTTAGAAATTGTAAGCAATCTGTTAACAGAAGCATTTATTGCAGCTTTAAGACGATTCATTGGACGCGGCGTTCATTGTAGCCACCTACAGTGATGTGCAGATAAATAGGGACACCTTTATTTTTATATATAAAGCTGCATGAATTATATACAAAGTGCCAAAGATATAGCATTAATTCCCTCGGGTGGTGATTCTCCTTGATTAGGCTAGTCAAAAAATGCAAAGTGAGGGTCATCCCCTCCCCCCTTTGGGAGCTAGAGAGAAAATACTTGGAAATATGTGTCATTATATTTTATTCCATATGTAATGTATCTCTGACGATTTCCAAAGTTTATAACTTGGTTAGAATAAAATCCTATTGGCATTAAGTTGCTTATACAACATTTTGCATAAATTAACAATTAATAAAGTTATGAGCAGGGATGGCCATGATTGATTACAAATCACGATTACTGATTATGATTACATGTATTCAGATTGCACAGATTACTTGATTTTTTAGAATATTCAGAAAAATCACATTAAAAAAATTAAAAATACTTTTAATCAAGTAATCATGCTAAATGATTACATGAGATTACAAAAAATATAGTAATCATGCTATGTGATTACATGAGATTATAAAAAATAAAAAAATCATGCTATGTGATTACATGGTTTTTAAAAAATCAAGTAATCGTAACAAGGAATTACAAGATTTTTTTGATAAATCAAGTAATTAGTTATCAGACCTACCTTTCAGTGATTACAGATTACTTCTCGTTAAAAAAAAATTTTAATTTGTGTGTGTGTTTGCTTTGTTAGTAATTGCTATTTATGCTTTCCATAAATACAATATTTTTTTTCAGCATCTATAAGAGTGCTCTTAGGGTTTGTAAGATTAGTTTTGTTAAATAAGTGATAACGGTTGTGCTCAGCAATAAGTGATAACGGTTGTGCTCACCTCTTCTGTGTTTTGCTTGACTCAGTTATAAATACTATTAGCATAGTTTAACCACATACTAGAAATTATTTTAACAGAAAAGTCGCATGAGTTAAGTTGGGTATCGGTATTGTGAATAATGTCTGATAATTCGTTTTCTAGTAGCGAATCCTATGATTTCTCAAGTGACGATTCCCAAAGTCCCAAAATTAATGAGTCCTGTTCAAAGAGTTTAAAGGAGAAATGTGAAGAAAAAGCCCATTTAGATGGAAAGTTGTTCACAGTAGATTTCGAACATACCAATGAAGATGGATCGGTGTACTTGTGGCAAAGTGCATGAGCTGCACACAAAATCGAACAATAAAAGGAAATGTTACATCGTCGTCAAATTTCTTAACTCATCTTAAGGTAAATAATACCTGTTGAAAAGATTCATATTGGCCCAACAGTCATTTTTTTTTTATTCTGTTTACTTTGACTTTAAATTTATTAAACATAAAAAATCAAAAATAATGTAATACTAAGCTCTCTCTCAAATGCCACTTTGTATTAACAGTAAGATTCTGATACAAGCAATATAAATTACAACAACATAAGCAACAATGTTGTTTTACATAATTTCTTCTCTTTTTTCCATCTTAATACACAATTGTTTGTAAGGAGTTGTTGCTTTTGTATTTTTTTTTTATATAAATATGTACACTTTCAGTAATCTTCGTTTCTCTTCGTTTTGCTTGATCGTTACATTAGGTCTGTTCCCGTACTAACTTCAAGTAATTGATATAGAATAGAGTGTGACATTTTGCATGTTATTCTTCTCTTGCGAGTTTCAAAATTTGTAAAATAACGCTTTTAAGCAATTTCAAGTTACTTTAATCGAGTACGAAAACAGACCTATTATTAACAACGTAGGGTGTCAGTAAAAAAATAAGTTCTGAGCTCTATGCAGTGATTTACGATGGTAAGAAATGGGCTTATTCTATTATTTTATTTAATTTCTATTTAGTATTTATTTCTTAAATGATTTTTATAACAAAATATCAAAAGATTACAGATAAAAATAATAGCACAGCGCCTTTAGCAATCATATTTACAATTTAGACAATTTTCAGAACTTTAGTTTCAAATCCTAGAAGATACGAGCATTTGCTTCTTTTTATATCATTAATTGAAAAAGACGTAAACGTTGAGACACGTTTAAATAGAGATTATGATTTAAGCATTTTGTTATTCAATCGTTTCATATAGAGAGTTCATTCAAGCTTAATTCCAACCTACGATGAGTACAAGAAATCGAAAGTGAGAAAATTTTAACTTGTCAAAAACAAAGATGGTAAAGTTGCTCAATGTACATTTTCTCGGATTCTCGGTTAGTTATAGTATTTTGTATTATAAAACCTTTCTAATTTATTTCTTCAAATAATTGCCATTTTGTAAATTGCAGATATTAATATTAAAATTGGTAAACAGAAGTTAAAACATTTAAGCCGACAGACAGTGAGAAGAATTAAGGTTACTTTCAACAGAAAAATGAGTTCCATTACCAATGTTTTAAGTGAAATTGCAATTTATGTGTCTAAAACAGTAGATATTTGGTCATGTTCATCTAGAAGTTTTTTGAGAGTAACTACTCACTGAGTACTATAAATTTAATTTCTATTTAGTTCTGCATCAACTTCAGAATCATAAATATAATTCATATTTCATCACAAATTGATCCAAATACGTTAGTTCGTCACTCAGCAGCAATAGCTTGTCGCCGTTTCGGGGGCTCTCATTCTTATGACAGGATAACCGATACAACCACTGATAATGGGAGTAATTTTGTGAAAGGGTTTAAAAACTTTGGATTGCAGGGCAGCGAATCTGATCTACTTGGGGTGTGAAATGAAGATGATGAGAGTGGTGATGATGACGATGGCTATAAAAATAAAAAATATGCTGAGTACGATGGTGAATTTGATTTTTCTAAATGCTGTCTTCCGAAACACGTTAAATGCATTAGCCATACTTTGAATTTTAGCGGTCGCCAAAACAAAGCGAAATAATTAAAGAAAACTTGAAATGTTTACTCATTCGGCCAATAGTAACTCGTTGGAATTCCATGTTTAATGCCCTGCAGCATATTTTAAAAAATCAATCTAATATCAATACAGAACTTTATATCGCTTTATATCGCTATTCCCGACATAGATTGCAAAAAGTTAATTTCGACTATATAGAGGAGTACATTATGTGCATGGCACCGATTGTTGAGACAATTGATAAACTACAAGGTGAAAAATTTTGCTATTATGGATGTTTACTGCCTGCATTGATTTCTTTACGCATTAAACTGTTCAAAATAAGCGAAAAAACTCTGAAGTTTTGAGAGCCTTTTTCAGAAGGCTTATTATCTGCAGTAGAAAAGAGATTTAAAGATTTCTTTAAAATTGAAAGTCGTGGTCGAGATGCTGCTGTAGCTACTGCAATACATCCTGCATTTAAGCTGCGATGGCTAAAAGCTTTAGCACCTCATGTTATGGCCAAAGTGAAGCAAATTACAATGCAGGCTGCCAAAAAAATTACATTTAATAATAATCCAAATAATTCAAATGTAAAAATAGATAACGATGATTTTTACGAGTTTGAGAATTGCCATAAAGTTGAGGAAAACGAAGTAGAATCAGAAATTATTGAATCTGATATTATAATTTTGACGTATCTTAATCAGCCATGTTCGCAAAATCTTCAAGTGGTAAATTCAGACCCTCTGATTAAACATATGATTTTACTATACAATACAACCTTACCTTCCTCGGCATCCGTAGAGCGCTTGTTCTCCTTCGCTACATTGATTAATATTCCGAGATATAATCGATTGTCAGACAGAAATTTCGAAATGCGTGTTCTCTCAAAAGCAAATGAGAGCTATAAACACTCGTATGTTTAGGTATTTTATCCGTTAAACTTGAAATTTATTTTTTGTGGTGCTGCCTTATTTTTTTAATAAATAAATTAATAGAGGAAAAGTATATAAAAAAAAAACAATATATAAGTTAAAAGAATCTGCAATCAACGATTGGTAAAGCCTGATTACTGATGCATTTATTAATCATAATAATTCATTCATTACTGGAAACTGATTGATTACTTCAATTAATCATTAATTACTTTTGCATGATTACCGATTTCTTAAAAAAATCACTGAATATTTTTAAATGATTACTGATTTTTTTAAATTAATCAAGTAATAAACATGTGTATGATTAATTGTAATCAGTATTTTTTTTTGTAATCATTCCGCGAAAGTAATCATTACCAGCCAACCCTGGTTATGAGCAACTAAATTCTAAAAAAAATTTTAATTAAACTTTGATAATAAATATCTCGAATGTTAAATTAATTTTTTGATAATTTTTATGATGTAAGTTTTTTTTAATGATAAAGTTTTCTATTGATTTGGTTTTTGATCTTACCATAGTACTTGAGTACTCAATCCAAATACAACTACTTTTTCATTTTATATGAAACAATTAATAAAGTCAATGCAAACACGTAAAACAGTCAGTGTGGTACGAATAGAAAGCTTATTTTGTATCATTGGTTTGAAGGACATGTAGTTTCTTTTTCAAGATGATATTGACTTTGGAGATTGGTTAAGAGATAAATAAAAATTAGAGTAAGACGTAATGACAGATATTTTCCAGTTTTCACTTTCTTGTTCCGAAGAGGGGGAGGGGTGATCCTCATCCATAAAGTTTTATACTCGCCTAATCAAGGAGAATCACCACCAGAGGGAATTAATGCTGTATCTGGGGCACCTTGTTTATAATTAATGAAGTTTTACACATCACTGTATATTTTTATTTTTGTTATTTATTGATAAAATAATATCAATATTATTATAAGAAAATACTATTAACAAAGTTTTTAAAATTTATTTAGGAACAAAGAGATAACATTTTCATAACTTCAATCATAACGATTACATTTTTCATAAAATTTATTAAACTTAGGATTATCCGGAAACTTGTCTGTACCTACGAGGGATAGTGTCGACAAGCTATCCGAAATAAGAAAATAGAATTAACAAGATCAAAGACTCAGGATCCGCGGGATCGTCATACCCGATACTCCATAAGGGAATTGGTGGAACCGTCATCCAGCGGTTTTGATGTTAAAAAATCACTTTTTCGCCAAAAATCACCGGTTTTTTCGCCGTAAGTTTTTATCAATCTAAAATAACTACCCAAAAGTTGGGTGCACGTTGGTTTTGTACGTGTGGCAGATATTCAAACTTCGAAGGCGATTATTCGTCGACCCATCAGCTATCACCAGATTATCACCACTTTCTTGCGAGCAAGATAATACGTTTATCAATAGTGATCCAACACAGCCGAACGAAACGAACATCGCTAATGGTGGCACGACAGTACAATAATTCAATACAAACAAAACTAACACAACATTAGCAATTTTTGACAAACCAGCCTCTAAAAAAAGGAAGCTTAACTCATTCGCAAAATCGATTTTAGCAATTTTATTAACCTGCTTCATAATACCACATTCAAACGAAACACGCATAAACATTACACAGTTTCCATGTCAGCCTGGAATACACTTTGACAACTTGGGAACTTCGAAATAATTATCGGATGAATGGAATTTAATTGTTTGTTATGATTTAAACCTATATTGAAAGGAATTGGATATGTTAAACAGTGGCACAAATCTTCTGCAGCATTTATGTAGCCAAATAAACCAAAAGAGTAGTTTTTCATCGCTGATTAATCAAATTCAGTACACTATTTCTGAAACACCTCAAGATAACGCATTGCTTGCACATCGTCCTGTGTTTCATTGTTTGGTGTACTAGACAATCAGTAAGCAGAAGAAATGTCAAGAAAGATAATACAATTTTCAAGACACGATGATTTTATGATAAAGTTGTTGAAAAGCCTTTATAAACCCGCCGATTAACATCATAAAAACAGATCAAGAGAACGTAGAAAAGAAATTTGGAAATCTGGACAATCATATAACTAAAACCATATACCGAATAAAAAACATATGCGTCGTTGGGCACACGACTGAAGCGAAGCTTTTTCGCATTTTAATAAATTCGATAATTTAGTTTTTTAATAAAATAATTTTTAAATACAAAAACTTTATAAATCAAAAATTTAACTAAAAAAATACATGTTAATATTCACACCAGTACATTTTATTACATAACATAATTGTTTTATTTGATTACATGTCACATTATTTTGAACTATTTTTGTAAATGTTTTGAATTATTATTATGGAAATTTATTAATGGAATTGTTGGTTTTGATATCTAAAATAGCAAACGTATATTACATATCATCGATTTATCTAGCAAATACTGCATCAATAGTTGTTCTTAATCGTATTGTACAAATATTTGGATCGCTTATAATTCGTAAATTATTTGTATCAAAATGCATTGTTTAAGTGCCTGTGAACATTCAAACAATTTGTACCTTGTGATAAGTTTCGCCCAGTTTAATGGAGCCTGCTCGTTTATAGCCAGTGATGCCAGATTGAGGGTAATTTCCTTTTTTGAAGGTTTTTTCAATCGTCTGGTGAGCTAAAAAGGAAAAAGGGAAGCATTTTTCTTGGTCGTACAAATAAAAGGGAATTTTCAAATGGAGAACTTAAGGCGTTACTCTGGTGATTTGCAATTGAAAATAAACACACAAAGCAGTTTTTATAATACTTTTTTTTAACAAGAAGTTGGAAAGTGCAAAAAATATCATATAAATATTTTTTGTTCAAACCTTTTTGTGTGTTGACAGTTTTGTCAAGTAGCTTTTGATATCATTTTATACAGAGAAATCTTTATAATTGCAATTGTCAATTTCTAGAATAATCAATTTCTAGAATCGATAATTATAAGTAGTACATATATTGCTATGTATATTGTTTTGCTTTTTGTATTGTTTCGTTACTTTTAACAAAATGTTTAATAATTTAAAAAAATACTAGATATTTTTATTGTATCCACATAGTTTCAAATAATTCCTAGTAGAGAACGAATGTATCCGTCTTCGAAGACGTCTTTCAAGACAGCACTCAGTCTTCGAGGACAGATCGCTCCAATCCTATAGCTGTGCTCGAAGACCATTTCGAACAAATTAGCCAAACGATTTGCAAGACTATTCTTTGCCATGTCTTCGACGACGGATGGGATCCACGTACTGCAATGTACGTGTTCGCATAAAACTAGTACACCTCTGCTTGTGTTTGCCCCATCGCGCTCTCTTGCTTCATGCTTTCCACTCTCCCTCATTCTCTTCATGGATCGATCCGTCTTTGAAGCCAGATTTTCTGCTTTTTAATATATATTTTAAAAATTCAAAAAAAATGTATGACAAACATTTCATACGATTTATTTTGCTACTGAATTTATGAATACAGGGGCCGAATTACAGCATCCGTGATCGAGCAAAATTACGAAGGCCACGACGAGTCAAGTGCCTATCAATCTTGTACAATTTTGCTCGATCACGGGTACTGTAATTCGGACCCTGGTCAGCGAAAAACCCCTATCGTTACTCCGTTGTCTTCAACGACGGTTTCAAAGACAACGTCTTCGAAGTCTACTTTCGCCACTGGGTTTGTATGGAAAAGATTTTTTTTTATAACAAATACTTATTAATCAGAGAGAGAAAAAACTATTTTTAAAACAGATTCTATACTATAAAAAATGCACTGACAACAATTTATTTACTGATTTTACAGCAATTAGAAAGTGCATAAAGGAATAAGAAAAGCAAAACTATATGATTTTATTTATTCACCAGTATAAAAGCCTGTCCTACGGCAGTTCATTCGCACACTTCGTTTGTGGAGCCTTTTGCCGAAAGCACTTTTCTCTTTTTAAAGCTTGATTTTTATGCACTTGAGTTTTGCAAAATACAAATGTACCACTTTAAATAACACTTTACGTATTGAAGCAGTGTTGAAAATTAGTTCAAGTGTAAAAGTGCAAAAAGTCGAGATTGGTAACGATGATATTCATACACAACTTTGCAAACTGGCCTTGCAACCTTCTAGCAACTCAAGTGTCGTTTTGCGGTTGATACAATTATATTTTTTGGTACAATCGACTCAAATCGACTCAAAAAATTTTTGTTAAATTCGTCATAAGTTTTTTATAAAAGAATGAAAAAAAGAGGTAGTTAGATCAAAAACGTACTATTGTAAAAACCCAATATTGTCGCTGATAAGTATCATATATATTTTCTGTGACTTGTAAAATTACTTTATTGTCAAAAGTAATTGCAATTTGAGAAATACTGTGTGCGGAGCAGCAGCATGCCTTTTATGTATTAAGATGTGCATACTTTCAGGCTAAACAGTTGCTAAACACTAAGATGCTATGTGGTGCAACATATCTTCAGTTAAGGGGGTCTTCTCATTGAGCAACTTTTTTTTCGACTTTTTTTTGCAACCACCGAATTCCGTTGAAAATGTTTATTGTTAGGTAAAAACGGGTTTGCACACATATTCATACAAACATACGAATACACATTTCTGCTTATTTTAGGGGTTGAAGCATTTTTTGAGTCCAGGTGTTCAACTGAAAGCATCATTTAGTTCAGTTTGTATCGAGTTGAGCAACAGACGCGTGCGCTTCAGTGAACGGAAAAGTAAATTTTTCATAAATTTATTGTGATTTTTGTAAAATGGATCGGAAAAGTAATAAAAAAAAAAAAACGCCCAAGTGCGCGTCAGAATCGTGCTCAAAAACGCGGGTTTAGTGGAAATCAGCATCTTAGACCAGAGGATTCTGAATATACCAGTACATCGGCCAAGAAATTCAAGAATAACGAAGACGACGAAGTATCAATCAAAAACAATTTGAAGTATTGCATTCTCGAGTTCTGTTCTGTGTTTACCACGTTGTCAGCGTTGGTAATTTGTGCCTCATGCAAGCAAAAAATTGAGTTCTCAGAAGCCTCACCAAATGGAGTTGGATTTAAAATCGCTTTGAACTGCGCCTGCCCATGCACAACATATATTCCTTCGTCACCTATGATCGGAAAATCATATGAAATTAATCGACGCTTGGTTGTTGCCATGCGGCTTTTAGAGATTGGGCCAAAAGGTATAACCATGTTTTGTGGCCTCATGGACCTCGGACAAAGTTTGTCCAACAATCTGTACTATACTATCCTACAAAATTTGTACGTTGCTGGAAAAGCCATGTACGAACATGTCATTTCAAAAGCTATTGGAGAAGAAAAAGAGGCTATGATCGAAGCGAATCCAGAGTGCGATCCCACTTTATTTACTGTGTCGGGGGATGGGACTTGGAAGAAGCGTGGCTTTGCTTCCCTTTATGGTGTCACAACTTTGATTGCCAAGCATACCAAAAAAATTGTTGACACTGTCGTAAAATCTCGTCTGTGTAACAGCTGCAAATATTGGGAAGCCAAGAAGGAAAAAGAGCCAGAGGCTTACCAAATTTGGCTTGATACTCATGACGAAGAATGCACCATAAACCATGAAGGAAGCTCTGGGAAAATGGAGGTGGGTTTTTTTGAAACCCTCGTATTTTGACCTATGAGTTAAGTTTTCTCCGGTTCTACCGGACCGATTTTGATGATACAATTCGATGATACGATTTCGACGGAGAATTGTCAGCTCTTTAAAACTGCATTTAAACATTTTTGATTTTTTTTTTTCCCAAAAAAATTACTTCAAACTTTAAACGCGTTTATCTCGAACCCACGTTTTTCGAACTGGCGGCCATGATATCTCCAGTTCAACTGAACCGATTTTCATGAAACAAAGTGGATTCGACGCAGAATTGTCACCATTCTCGGGTGAACCTCGACCATAATTTTAAAAAATTTTTTACTATTTTTTTTACACTAAACTAAAAAAAAAAACCCGAAATTGAAATTTTTTTTTTGAATGGCCGCCATTTTATCAAAAAAAATCACAAAATTAAGCTTGAGGTTCACCCGAGAATTACATCTATACTGATTATAACCCCTTTTTTTCATTTCAGACGCTCCGGAGACCCGGAATCGTGGCCGCCGTGACGACACCTTTTTTTTCACCACCAACTTTGAAGTCTCATTACTTTTTGAACAGCCCACGTATCGAGGCAAAAAAAATTTTTTTATTTACTTTGAACCTTTTGTAATACAATAAATAAAAAAAGTTTTCAATTATTCTTTGCGTTTTCAAATAAGAATTTTTTTAAAAAGGTTCAAAAAAACGGGTTTTGAATGAGAAAACCGCCTTAATACTAAATATTGAATAAACCAACCACTGCAACGAAGAAAATTGGATCAGTTGGTAGTGTATAGGACTATCAATCGAAGGGTTGCAGGTTCGATTCTCACTCGAGACTAAGAAATATTTTGAATTTTATATTTATATTTTCATGGTGTAACAGACGCAAGCAGAAAGCAACAAAAATTCTAAAAAAAGATGTATGGAAAAAAGTGTCGTTTTTAAGATTTCACTCAAGCAAATCACAAAACGAAGCGTAAAAAGCTTTGCTTCAAAAATCAGACTGAAGGATATAGCCTAACACAGAAAACGACAATTGTTCTGGTCAATGCATTTAACTATCACCGTCAACGCATTTATTTATCACCGATACTCATCATGGGAAAATAAGCCACCTTCTTCTATCTCCACAGCAACTACGACAAGAAATCGCAAAAATTAAGATTCACCTGCCACAAACATCTCGCCTTCCAGCCGAAAACATAATTCAAATATACAAACTAATGTCTGCTGAAGGAACAATCGTATATAGCACTGCAATATTCAGACTAAAATTGCCGTTAGTTTTTCAAGACTAGTTCGAGATTTTTAAATGGTTGCCCGTGCCAACCACAGTCAATAATACCCGCGTTTCCATAGAAATTTTCACGAAATTCCTTGCCATAAATCTGCATCGATATAAGTTTTGTCCAATGACCGAAAACGAGGTAGAATCATGCAGCAAAATCGAGTAAACAGAGTTCTTGTGTAACCAAGTCCAGCCAATATTCTCAAGAGTATCAAAGGGGGATGATACATGTGAATTTAATATATTCAACAACAAGTCAAACACTGAATGCGATTAAAACCACTGCCAAACAGTTCTACATGGACTTCAATTATTGAATTGATTTTTGCCCCTATTATGTACGTATTATGTATGCGATGGTATGCGATGTTGACTCGCTTCAACTACATTTTTTCCATATAACGTAATGCATATATTTTAATTGAACCATGTAGTTTGCTACCATCTATTAAGAATTTTCAAACGACGTAGTTCAACTGAAATGTATGTAATAAGTTATACGAAAAAAAATTAGTTGAATCTAGTCAACTTAAGTTGAGTTGTAATACATAATAGGGGCCTTTATTATAAAATCAGTATGTATGTATTTGTATTTATTTGTTTTAAGTTATTCACATATTCAATTATTGAATTGATTTTTATTATAAAAACCAATTTAAATAAAATTCAGACAGTTGTCTTCTTAAAGTGAAGATTGAAAGTTCGAGTTATTATTTAAAAACAATTGTGCACTAGTACCAAGAGCTTGGGCACAAAAAACTAAATTATAACTATACAAATACTTCATCTTAAATCAACGTGTGTATAGGTTCATGCGCCTGGACACAATTAGTGGGAAATAAAATAATTTCTTGCTTCAATAAAAACAGTTTACATTTCTTTTTTATATTCCCTAATGTTATATTCTCTGATGTTTTGTAATTGAAAAAACAGAAATTTGTAAGTAAAAATATGTGTAAATGATGTAAAAAAATGAATTAGAGTCCATAGTAATAATGTGATTAAAGTAGAGATTGCAAAATTGTCGTCAGTATTGATTGTTTATTAGGGCGGGTTGATTTGTATGGATGAAAAAAATGAAAAATCGTATAGCAAAAACGTAATCTACATAAAATTCTAAGAAAATTCTCCGAAGAAACCATAGGTCTAAAATCAAACCCTAATCCGCGCCTCTCGACTTGAAGTTTTTTTTCTCTTCTTTTGCTAAAAAATTTATTTTTTTTTAAATATATTATGTTTTATTATATTATAATTTATGCAATACAGGTTTTGTTTTGAGATTTATCAAAATATTGAATTATCAAAAAAGCAGTTGAAATCCAATTTGCATCTCCTCTGATTTGCGTTCTATATGAAAAATAGTTAAAACACGTAGGTAAAACGTTTTGCGTAAAACAAAGAATAATTAAAAAAATTATTTTTTTTGTAATAAAAGACGCAAAATATACTTCTTAAAACAGAAAAAAACATGACCTCTGATCCATATTATTTGTTCTCTAATTCCAATGTTTCCCGATGTGTCACAGAAAAGAATAGAGATGATGTCCTGGCAGTAACTATAGAAAGTCGTGCCAAAGTACCTAGAATGGAGAGTAAAAAAGACTTAACAAAATTAACATATAACCAATAAGTAAAGTTTTCTTTGAATTCTATAATTGCTTCTTTATATGTATTAAAGACCTTATTTGTTTTAATGACACAATTTGTTTATGGTAAAAAAAATTACTGAAAAATTACTGAAATTTTGTTTGAGTGTAAACACTTCTTTTGTTTGTTTTTATTTGCATTATAAAATAAGAATTGTTTATCTATGTTCCTATAGATAAAAATATTAAATATAAAATTATGTACAAACTTTTTTACTTGGGTGAATATTATTTGAATGTTAAAAAATTTTGTTTGTAGAAAAGAGGGCATATAAATTTTCAAGTCGAGTGGCGCGGATTAAGATTTTATTTTAGATACATGGTTTCTTCGGAGAATTTTCTTAGAATTTTATGTAGTTTACGTTTTTGCTATACGATTTAAAAAAAATCAACTCGCCCTAGTGTTTATAGTAGCTACTCAAAAATATTTGAAATGAAAGCTTTGAAGAATTTGTAACATATATTCCTTATAAATTTGTTTAAAGTATGAAGACCAATTCAACTGTAGCAACTTATCATGTGGTTGCTTAGTGCAGAGTTTGTTGCTAAGTTCTTTCCTTGGATTGAGAAACACTTATCATTTAGCAAAAAATTGATAAGTTGATAATAGATAGTTACTCAACTAACTTCTTTTAACTTATTGCAACTATAATCACTTACACTTATCAGAAGAATACTTACTGATAATTTGCTAAGCGATAAGTGATTAGTGGTTGGTGCAATAGGGCCCAGATTCACTGATTAGCGTAATAATGATATCATGGACCAACATGAAAGTTGCATATTGCTAACTTAGATGAGTAAATTGAGAAAGAATTCCAATACTGGTATCATGTCTTGCAACGAGTTGTAGCTGCCACTTAAACAAAAGCAGAACGAGGATTACCTTTTCAAGGGTCAAATGAGAAACTAAGATGTGGGAATAATGAAAACTGTTTAGGACTGCTAGAATTAATTTCAAAATATGACCCGTTTTTGGCCTCACGTATTTGATGACTAAATTTTGATGATTTGATAAAAGATTTCGATCCAAAATTGTGCAGAAAAACTATATTAAACGACTTACATACAGTACACACGAAGAGTCAACAATAAATCTTAGAGCACCGCAGACTGGTAATCCGGCACTGGGCACGATATATTTAAAATTTTACCGAAAATTTTTACGTCCGAAAAAGTTAATTAAATTCTGAATTAATAGTTACTATTTCTACTATACTTAGTGTTATAATACTTTACCTTAATATAAATATTTAATTTTTGCGTTTTCTTTCTCTTTTTGTTTAAGGTCACTGCAGATAATAGTGACACTATATCAAATCTACTCGAACCTACTCATTCTTCTTTAAAAAATACTGGGTGTTTGTGTACTGGCGCAGTAAATTCATTTATGGATGATTTCCCATCAACTTCAAAGGAAGCTACAGCAACGAGAATAATTAAAAAAACCAATGTGAATACTAAAAACAACACATCCGAACAATTGCAGTATAACACAAATGCAAGATGTTTTTGGAATGTTCTTCTGAACTTGGATATGAACACTTGCTACAGATCATCAAATTTACATGCTTTCCCATTGAAAGCAAACCCGCCATGGGAATGGAAAAACAGAAATAAAACTTTTTTATCATTCAGTGATTCTCCTTTTACAAAACTTGTAGAAATGCTACCATATAAAGATATTTGTCGATCACCACAGTTAACAGATATGCTTGTGAAATTATTGGCATCTTTAAGCATAAATCTTCCAAAAGAGACCGATCAATTTGATGTTGCATTGAACGCGGAAAATTTTCAACAAAACATGTTAGCCGATTTAAAACGAAAACAAAAAACAGATTCTCAAGATATACTGCCTAAACACAAAATATCAAACCGTACCATTTACTCAAAAAGCTTTTCGCAACTTAAACTTGTAGTTGAAGTTTTAACCCATCAATCTTGCACTTCTGATGGTCTTGATGACATCGCGAAGTTAATAAATAACCTTAGCTTGTGTTCTGAGATTTATAATTTAATATTCCTTCATTACCTGAAAGCATCAATATTGGGGTTGGCTAAAGAAGTTCAAAAGTCCATTCAAAATTTACGTGACGAATTACGTCACGTAATCTTATTTACTAATGAATATGCTCCTTTATCAACTTCACAAAATGCTCAGAAAAATATAATGCAAGATCGCTTCACTTCGGAAAGTGTAGTTATATCGACACAAACTAAAATGAAAGCATTGCTCGAGTTTCAGTTACCGGCAATGAAAAAGTTACTTTCAACATATTCAGGGCATCCTTTTTTTTTGCGAACATTAAAAATATTTATTCAAGTTCGAGAATTTTATAGCAATTTAAAACTGGATAACGCTGATTTGAACGCTTTGACCAAAAAGCAGTCTTTAAGCCAAATAATTGTTCTTGATAATTTATGGAATACATTAAGCGCTTGTTTATTTGATCTTGATGAATCAAAAGATGAATATACTGTTCTAGTGCTACAACCAATAGTGGAATCATTTTTTTTAATCTATGGATCACATAAGCTGAAATCTAAAAACAATCCAAATCAACTCTCTGCAAAGGAAAATAACACTTCTGAAAATCAGTCAGCCGAAAACCAGCTGTCAATGGAATTAGAGACAACCAATAAAAATTGCTTGCGTAAGTTCATTATACAAAATTTGAAAGAATAAACAATTAATTATTATTTATATAGATACTGAAGAAAAAAATCAATCTTCAACAGAAAATACAAATAATACCAACAAAAATCATCAAGAGAGTGAACAAGAAGCTCAGATAAAACATGACCGTTTAAAGTTTATATCATTTGCGGAAAAACATCGATCTATATTAAATCAGATACTACGTCAGTCTCCTATACATCTATCGGATGGTCCTTTTGCAGTGCTTGTTGACCACACCCGTATATTAGATTTTGATGTTAAAAGAAAATATTTCCAAACAGAACTTGAACGAATTGATGAGGGTGTGCGTCGAGAAGAAAATACTGTCAGTGTACGGCGAGTTACCGTTTTTGAAGATTCTTTTCGAGTGCTTTATCGTCTTGGCTCTGAAGAATGGAAGAATAGGTTTTATATTGTATTTGAAGGTAAGCTAAACATTTGAAAATTTTGGTTAAGAATAGGTCTGATCCCATATTTTTGGGTTGAAAATGGTTAAACAGTTTTGACAGCAGGAGAGTAAAAAAATTTCTAAAAAAACAGAGAAAAACGCAGAAATACTGGAACGCTTTTCAGACTAAAAATAAGTATGTAAACTCTCAAATAATCTGCGTAACATTTTGAAAATTTTTAATTTTATTTTCAATTTATTTAAAGACACAAATAGTCGTTATTTCTAAATTTTTTAATAAAATGATCACATATAAAAAGTAATTTGATATATTATTTCACGACCTTTGTTGTTATAGTAATTATGATTTTTGTTGGGCTCCAGGTCAATTATAAAATAAAAAACTTTAAATGTTTTTTATTAATTTTTTATTTTAAATCCAATATTTCGACCTCCGTCGGAGATCATCTTCAGGAAAAAAACTAAAAACCAAAAAGTTTGACAAGATTTTTATAAACAAAACATTTCACATTACTCACAATTTAAAAGAATATTGAAACATTATTGTTTTACAAAACATTTAAAATATATATAAAACATTTATAAACATTAAAACACGAAAACACAATAAATTTGACACCTCCACTGTTGGCAGCGTCAGTTCTTCAACTATTGTCATCTCTTTGTTTCTCAATGTAGCGTCTGTATATGTGAGCACACTTGTCTGTGTCTGTTTTAAAGTTGAGTCTGCTATCTTGCGGTACGCTTATTATGTGGAGCATTTCTAACGTATATCTCCTCATGTAGTTTGTCTCTTGCTGTAAAATCTCAATGTTGTCAAAGTCTGGAGCGTGTTTATGTTTTGTACGGTGGGCCGCTAGTTCCGTTTTTTGTTCCATAGGTCGATTATGTGCTTTTTGTTCAGATTTGTGCGAAGATATTCTTGTCCGTAGTTTGTTTTTTGTTGTCCCCACATATATTTGGTCGCATACGTTGGACCCGTCTCCATTACATGTAATTTTGTATATTACATTTGATTTGTCTAATTTATCTATTTTGGTTTTTGCGTTGCTATACAATTGTTTTAACGTGTTGTCTGTCTTCAAAGCTATTTTAAATTTTTCTTTATTATATATGTCTGAGTTTGCGAATCTCTCCGAGAGACCGGGTACATATGTCATTGGTTTATATATTTTTACACCATTGACTTCTTCTCTTATTGTCTTGTTTTCTCTTCTTTTCCTTATATATTTGTCGATTAAATCGTTGGTTGTCCTTTTCGGAAAATCGTTTTTTTGTAATATTGTCCTGATTTTTCTTATGTTATCTTGGTGGAATTCTGCGTCGCTTATGTCAAGTACTCTTTTAATAAAATTGTTTGCCGTGTTGAGTATAATTCTTTTTGCGTGTTTCGAGTAAAAATTAATGAGTCGTTCAGAAGCCGTAGGTTTTTGAAACCAGTCAATTTTTAAATGGTTTGCCTTCCTTATAATAAGTGGTGTCCATGTATGATAATTTTCCATCGCTTTCTTCCTCCTTTGTAAATTTTATATTTTTGTGAAAATTGTTCAAATTATTCAAGGTTTCGTTTATTTTGTCAGTTTTTACTATTGCAAATAAATCGTCCACGTATTTACTAACTAATCTTGGTTTTTCATCCATTGTCGCAAGTACTTTGTCTAACAATTCTTCCATTATAATGTCTGCAATGACTGGTGAAGCTGGCGATCCCATCGGCATTCCATTTTGTTGTGCATATATGTTTCCATTTAGTTTGAAATATCTATTGTCTTTAATGCAGAATTTTACTATGTTCATAAACTGATTTTCGTGTATTGTTCAATATTTGTCCATTTTTTCTCTATTATTTTGAGTGCAAAGTCAACTGGTATGCTGGGGAAAAGTGAAATAACGTCAAAAGATATTATTGTTTCGTCATCATAAATGTATGTATTTGAAATACGGTTTTTGAAATCTATGGCATTATTGATGTTATATTGTGAATTTATTGTCAGGTTTTTTAATATTCTCGTTATGTATCTACATAATAAATATGATGGTGAGCCTATAGAAGAACATATTGGTCTTAGCGGAATATTTTCCTTGTGAATTTTTGGTACTCCATAAACTCTTGGTGCAGTAGCTACATTCGTAATTATTTTTCTTTTTTCCTTATCGGTAATGTATTGGTTTTTCATCAAAATTTCATCAATTTCATTATTTCGTTGTTGAAGTGTAAGTGAATGTGAAATGTTTTGTTTATAAAAATCTTGTCAAACTTTTTGGTTTTTAGTTTTTTCCCTGAAGATGATCTCCGACGGAGGTCGAAATATTGGATTTAAAATAAAAAATTAATAAAAAACATTTAAAGTTTTTTATTTTACAATTGACCTGGAGTCCAACAAAAATCATAATTAAGATTGTGAGCTTTAGATCAAGTGAGTTTTCAAGAAGGCAACAACAACAACAACAACTCTGTATAGAGTCAATCACTTAGCTGACTAGACAGTCTGTTTCGGAAATCGCTACATATTCCTCATCAGTAGTCTTTGAGTGATTAAGCTGTGATCATCACACTGTTTAAACTGGCATATGAATGTATAGATCCTCTAATTCATTCTCATGAATTGTATGGCTGCTAATCATATGACACTTCAAAGCAGTGGCCATTTTAGATCACCGCCATTAACTCTATCAAGGGTTGCCATCTGTTCTAGTTGCTTCTTCATTTATTTCAATATTCATTGATGTTCGATTGTTTGTCGAAATGCACCATAGAAATGAAACGAGTTTTTGCTTCGCCAGAAGCTAGTTTCATTTCTATGGTGCATTTCGACAAACAATCGAACACCAATGAATATTGAAATAAATGAAGAAGCAACTAGAACAGATGGCAACCCTTGATAGAGTTGATGGCGGTGATCTAAAATGGCCACTGCTTTGAAGTGTCATATGATTAGCAGCCATACAATTCATGAGAATGAATTAGAGGATCTATACATTCATATGCTAGTTTAAACAGTGTGTTGATCACAGCTTAATCACTCAAAGACTACTGATGAGGAATATGTAGCGATTTCCGAAACAGACTGTCTAGTCAGCTAAGTGATTGACTCTATACAGAGTTGTTGTTGTTGTTGTTGCCTTCTTGAAAACTCACTTGATCTAAAGCTCACAATCTTAATTCATGTAATTATTCAATAGATCATAAAAACTAATTAAAAATCATAATTACTATAAAAAGTTATTGTAATATACATAAGAATTAATTTTTGACATGATCTTATGTGCCATAATTTTTATAATACAAATCAAACTATGCCAATACCGGTAAATTATTTTTTATCGTTATCTTTTGATCAAAAACAAAAATCAATCATTGATTGATATTTTTTCAATCAAAAATAAAAGTAAAATCAAGTTTGAAGAACTACTTTGAACCAGGGTTCAGAAATCTTCACTCATGAAACAAAAATCTGAAATTTATTGAAATCCAACATAAAATAATCTTGAAAAAAAAGTAAAAAAAAAATTTTCAAAAATAAGCTTCTATTTAAATTCACGTCTTTTCACGTCATAAAAAGAAAAACGTAAACTAAAAAGAAAAAATAAATTAAAGTGAAATTTGTCATATATGTATATAGTAAGTATATTCTTGGTGCAGAAATTGGTAAGTTCTAAGGACTTATATAAATTTAGAATTTTTCAAATACATTTATATTTAAAAGCTTAAGGCACTGATATTGCGTAGTAAGCCTGTATAACGGATCGCGGACATCGGTGCCTCAAGCTTTTAAATATAAATGTATTTGAAAAATTCTAAATTTATATAAGTCCTTAGAACTTAACAATTTACGTACGTTTATACTATGATGATGAGTAACCAAGAGAGGAATTCTTCTGCACCTAGAATATACCTACTATATACATATATGACAAATTTCACTTTAATTTATTTTTTCTTTTTAGTTTACGTCTTTTTAAATAAAAGCTTATTTCTTAAAAAGTTTTTTTACTTCTTATTTATTTTTTACTTTTTAGTCTTAAAGGTTTATTATTAACATCTTTTATTTTCAAAACTTATGGAGATATAGCATTTTTATTGATTTGAGGGTGGTAAAAGGGGGCGTGGCACAATTTTTCCTGAACCATCCTCTACTTTAAGGAAATTAACTGCCAAAATTTTAGCTGAATCAGCCCCGTAGTTTTTGAGATATAGCATTTTTATTGATTTGTGGGCGGTAAAAGGGGGTGTGGCCAAATGTTTTTCATAAACCCATGCCTTATTTGATGAAACTTTACTGTTTAAATTTCAGCTGAATCAGCATCGTAGTTTTAGAGATATATAATTTTTATTGATTTGTGGGCGGTAAAAGGGGGAGTGGCAAAAAAATTTTCCTTAATTATCAGCTACTCGAAGGAAATTTACTGCCAAAATTATTATTGCAGCTGATCGGCCCAGTAGTTTTAGAAATATAGCATTTTTATTGATTTATTTGCGGCATTGTCACCGGACTTACATATGTATGATAAATTTCAGCTTAATCGGATACCAACAAGTTGTAGAAAAATGGCTTGCAAGTTTTGAAGACATACATGCATACATAACTAGATGCATACATACATACATACATACATACATACATACATACATACATACATACATACATACATACATACATACATACATACATACATACATACATACATACATACATACATACATACATACATACATACATACATACATACATACATACATACATACATACATACATACATACATACATACATACATACATACATACATACATACATACATACATACATACATACATACATACATACATACATACATACATACATACATACATACATACATACATACATACATACATACATACATACATACATACATACATACATACATACATACATACATACATACATACATACATACATACATACATACATACATACATACATACATACCTACATACATACATACATACATACATACATACATACATACATACGAACGAAGCAAGTTAAATAAAAGCTTATAAAAATGAACAGTATTTGAAATGCACAACTTAAGTTTCATTTAATTTTTGCGTGTAAAAGAGTTGGCGTGCGTCGACAGTTCTTCATGAATTCTTCGGCTGCGCGAATAATCGCCCAAGTTACAATCGCCCAAGCCCAAAAATGAACAATCACCCAAAAAAATTGGGCGTTTTTTCATAATGTACAATCGCCCAAAACTGCGAATCGCCCAAATCGTGAAATGAATAACCGCCCAAAAAATTTTGGCGTTTGTCCATAATATACAATCGCCCAAACGTGCAATGAAAAAGATATTTTTTGGGCGATTGTTCTTTTCTGTACTTTTGGGCGATTGCAACTTGGGCGGTTGCAACTTGGGCGATTATTCGCATAGCCATATTAATTCAAAAAAATTTGCCCTTGTACAGAATGTAGTTTTTAAAATTCCGTACAAGGGAAAATCATTTTGCGGTTATAATGTCCATCCCGAATAAGACATAACGAAATGAACAATCGCGGCAGTGCGAATAATCGCCCAAGTTACAATCGCCTAAAAGTGCGGAAATGAACAATCGCCAAAAAAACCGGTTAAAATTTTTGGGCGATTGTTTATTTTGCGTTTGGGCGATTGTTCGTTTATTTTTTGGGGCGATTATTCATTATGAATAATCATCACAATTTGGATGAAATTTAGAAGAATGAATAATCGCCAAAAAAGTTTTTGGGCGATTGTATATTATGAAATTTTTTTGGGCGACTATTCATTTCATGATTTGGGCCAAATTTTGCAGTTTTGGGTGATTATTCATCGCTTTTTTGGGCGATTGTTCATAATGTACAACCGTGTACAGCCGTATTAGTCTGTGCGAATATTCGCCCAAGCTGCAATGGCCCAAATTGTGAAATAAATAATCGCCCAAAAAAGAAACGCTAAAAATTTTGGGCGATTGTTCATTTTTAGTTTGGGCGATTATTCATAATGAATGTTCGCTCAAATTTTGAAGAATGAATGATTTATATATGAATGAATGAAGATAATGATGGACATTATGGCCGTAAAATGATTTGCCCTCACACGGAATTTAAAAACTACATTCCGTACAAGGGCAAATTTTTTTGGGTGATTATTCATTTTGGGATTGGGCGATTGCAACTTGGGCGAATGTTCGCACAAACTAATACGGCTGTGCGAATTATCTCCCAAGTTACAATCGCCCAAAAGTACGAAAATGAACGATCGCCCAAAAAACCGTCAAAAATTTTTGGGCGATTGTTCATTTCGTGTTTGGGCGATTGTTTGTTTCGTTTTTTTTTCGCCTAAAAAATATTTTTGGGTTTGAGCGATTATTCGCACAGCCAACAATAGCACAAAAAATATATTTGGGCAATTATTCATTCTTCAAAATTTGGTTGAACATTCATTATGAACAATCGCCCAAAAATTTTAGCGTTTCTTTTTTGGGCGATTATTCATTATATACAATCGCCCAAAAAAATGATGAACAATCGCCCAAAACTGCATACTCCCGCCAAAATCATGAAATGAATATTCGCCCAAAAAATGTGGGCGATTTAAATCATATCCAAATCCAAAAATCAAATTTTGTGCACTATTTAAAAAGGCATTTTGTTAAAACCGCTGTTAAAGACAAATATTTTATTGGATTTACGTAAAATTAATATTGTTGGAAAAGTATTAGCAGTAATTTTAAATAAAATTAAGTTACTAACAATCACGACGTATTGCAATCTGTAATACCTTTGAGTGACAATGAGCCGCTTTACAATCTCGTCAAAAGTACACAAACTTGGAATCACTTCAAAACTTATTATAATAATAAAAAAGGCTTTTTTTCTAATAGTTTTAAGAACATGTGTTTCTAAAAATATCAAAAAATTCAATTTTTGGAGGTCAATAAGCGTTATAATAGATAATACATAATTAAAAAATTTTTGTCTGTAAAATGTTTATATGAGTAAGAAATTATATTTTTAAAAGATTTCTAAATCCGATTTCTAACGTTTTATCATTTTTCGCATACAGTTGATATTAACTTTGAAACTGATATACATATATAACTATAGTTTAACTTAATACGTTTCCAACATGATAAATTTCACGTAAATCTAACGAAGAATGTATTTTTACAGCGGTTTTAACAAAATGTGTTTTTAAAAAATTCCAAAAATTCAACTTTTAGAGTTATAAGAGTCAATAAGAGTTATGATATTTAATTTCAAAATTTTTTATGCCAAAATGTTGGTATGAATAAGTAATTTATCGTTTTAGCAAATTTGGGTATGTGTTCTGTGAAAAATAAAAAGTTACAAGCAAAAACATGTTTTTTAACAAAAAGTACCTTCAGGAGAATCAAAAAGGCTCTGGTAGATTTTCTCTGATTTGAAAAAAAGTTTATTTTTTAAGGTATTAAATTTCCGTCAAAATAACTCGATATGCCGGTTCCAACATAAAATTAATCGCTTTATCGAATGCCATTATCAGTGTTTACAAAAAGGTAGTTCTTTAATTTCTTGCACTCTGCCAAAGTTAAAAAATTTAATTTTTTTGCAATGAACTTGATGGCACTTAATAATGTGAAAATAAATACAAAAGACTGATAGATTATTTTATGTAGATAATCTGCAAAGTTAATTTTTTTCTGAAACATACGTTTTTGATGCAATAATTTTAATTTTAAAGAAACACAAACTTAACAAAATTTAGAAAAAACTCAGTTTTATTTAAGCGGATTTAAAAATTGAGAATTTTTTAACTGCTAACACCAATAAGTTTTTTGACGCATTATTTTTATCAAAACCACACGAGATCGTTCAGATGGATTTTCTCAAAATCGAACCAAGTCGTTGGTTCAACAACGCGGAATTCTTCAGGGCTGAAGAAGTAGTCAACAATATGAAAATTGTTAATGACGTTGCAGAGAGAGCAATTGGTCTAATATCTCGATTTAATGGAAAAATTACTAATAAGGAAAAAGAAAAGCAAATAGTATACAAGCATGGACATCCACAGGGGGGCAAGCGCCTCCCCCCTAGGCAGTGAGTTTTTTAAAATATCTTCATATTAAATCAAAAAGTCGTAAGCTACAATTACAAAATTTTAACGCAGAGACAAAAAACTTTCTAGATTGTAATTGTATGTTGCGCTCAAACTTAGGGATTTTAGAAATATTTTACTAAAAACGTCGCTTTTATTTCTAGGAGTGTACAATTTAGCAGGAACATGTATTTTGATAAGGTGCATCAATAATCAATCAATTGACTTTGAATTTATTGTAACTTACGGCTTTTTTGATTTTATACGACGATATTTTCATTATAAATGTTAATATATTTTGAAGAGAACTCAAAAATACTTTTTTTAAGGTATATTTATGAACAAAGCTGAGCTAAACCATGCATATATTCAGGGGCGTACCGAGGCCATTTTGATTGGGGGGTGTCAATGTGTTTCGGCCGACTGGATACCCTTAAGTCCCGACTTTTTTTAAATACAACATAGTTGAATTATATAATGTTACTCATCCGTTCGATCAATATAAATAAATCTTAAGGGGTCTTTTTCATTTGAACGGCTAAGAAAAACACTTTACAATTCTTTTCACTAAAACTTTTTTTAATGACGAAAAAAAAACTTGTGTGACAGAAAACAGGTAACTGAAAATTTTTTAGTTCATCTAAACGATAATACTTGAAACTATAATATTACGTATAATCAGCCAACTAAACCTGTTTTTGGCGCCATTTTCAAAACAAAATTTGAAAAATTACCCTATTTTTCACATTTCTAACACTCTAAAAATTCGAGTTTTAGGTTTTAATAGATGATTGTAGGTAATAATCTTAGAGATTTTACAATAATAAATATAATGCGAAACAGTTTCAGCTCAAACCGACTTTGTCGTTAATCTTTGGTGCCCCTTTTAAGAAATCCTGAAATTTTGACTCACATATAGTAACACTTTTCAATCTTTCGATCTTTTTCAAGTGAAGAAGTTCCCTTAAAGGCAGTTTTCATATCGTTCCCTCTATCAAAGAAAATAAAATAAAAGTATTTCAACATTATCGAATCAGCATTTAAAAATTTTTTCGTTTTTGTTTTAAAAATTCATAATTTATGTGTTAAAAAATAAACAGGGCTTTAAATTTCTTTAACATTTTTTCTTTTAATTTTTTAAATTAATTAAAAAAATAGTGTTTTAAATAAAAAATACAAACTTAATTTTTAAGTATAACATTAAAATATTAATTCTTCTTTTTTGAAGATAGCCCATTGCTGCGCAATATTATCTGAGCTAATGAGATCAACTATGTCCTTTTCCAATGAAAGTATTAATAATTCATTAAGACCTGAGTCACTTTGCGTGGTTCTTAAATAATTTTTACTACTAATGTTAGATGTCTTTGTAATAAATATGTTTTTCTAAGAAAAGTGAAATCGTGGCTATTTGTCTTAAGTAAATGTTATTACGCTTATGGAAGTTATAAATTAAAAAATTTTGTATTTTAGTTTTCATAAGTAAATTATTTTTTAAATTATATATCAATTAATAAATAATCATTTTCTCTCAAATTTCTTCATATATTTTAAGTTAAAAATTGTTGTAGGCAATTCTTAGATTAAGAGACCCTATGTAACCTAATTGTGTTTCAATATATATTTTTTCTTTAGCCAACCCACATTCGCCTCTATTTTCTGTGGAACTACTGAATGTGGTATTATTGTTATTAATCATTTAAAATGCATTGTATTACTAAATTGAAATTAAGATTAAGAACCTTGTCTAATAACAATAATATATGAGTTAATAAATATCGCAAATTTGGGTTGTATGGGAGATGCCACGCCCCATTTTACAACACCCATAAAATGTTATCAGTGAAACGGTACGTGTAAATTGTGGTCGAATACCGAATTCCGAGGCTGATTAACCTATAATTCCAAAGCTATTCGTTATCGCAAATTTGGGTTGTAGAGAAGTAGCGACGCCTCCTTGTACAACGCCGCCTTGTACAACGCCCATAAAATGTTATCAGTCAAATGGTTTGTTTAGATTATGATGTAACACTGAATTCTGAAGCTGTGCGACCAATAACGAAACTAACAATTCGATATCGGAAATTTGGGTTACATGGGAGGTTTCACTCCTCCTCGTCTAACGCCCATAAAATCTTATCAGTTGAACTGTATTAGTTAATTGAGGTCGAATATTAAGTTCCAATTCTGGGTTGTATAGGAGGTGCCACGCCCCATTTTCCAACGCCCATAAAATGTTTTAAGTGAAACGGCATTTGTAAATTGTGATCAATTACAGAAATCCGAGGCTGTACGACCTATACTTCCAAAGCTATTCGATATCACAAATTTGGGTTGTATGGGAGGTGCCACTTCCCTTTGTATAACGCCTCTAAAATTTTATCTGTGAAACGACACGTAGATCGTGGAAGAACACTGAATTCCGAGGTTGTGTGGTCTATAAGTCCAAAGCTATTCGATATCGCAAATTTAAGTTGTATAGGAGGTGCAACGTCCCCTTTTCCAATGCAAAAATGTGATGAATTTGTAGTTTCTGTATTTTTATTTAAAGGACCTGCCTCAACTATTTTCTCTAATGATTATCATCCTTCTTTTGAATTGCAGGCGGCATAAAAATATGCACTTAGGCTTTCAAAAATTAGAAGTCAGCTGATTTAAGCTTGTAGGAATAATGATCTTTATTTCGAAAAGTCAGTGCTTATAAAGCTAATTAACGGTATTCTTAAGTTTCTAAATCATATACAAAAATGTGCATAATTTTAATATATTGTGTTTAATAACATAATAACTTAAAAGTGCGTGAGTGAAAAGTATATACTCGTATTAACTTAATGTGTAAGTGCGTAATGCAAAATAAATATAACCAATATAATAAACATTAAAAGTGCGCGAGTGAAAGAAAACAAAACATGAACTTAGTGTGAAAGTGCGTAATGCAAATAAATATATAACCACGGGTCATTGTGCGTGGTGAAAAACAATGTACATAGTTGCGTTCAATATCACAGTGCAATCAATAAGTATGACTACAGTTAATTGCTTAATTCGGTGCGCACTACAACCCCATCCTTAAGATAAAAATTATTTTAGAAAAGAAAAGAAATAATTTTTAAAATTATACAATTAAAATACATAAGATACAAATTATTTTAGAATAGAAAAAAATAATTTTTAAAATTATACAATTTAAAGTTTCTTATTACAATCTTGCACTTTAAATAAATTTGTTTTATGCATTTCAATTATTTCTATAAGCTATAATAGATTATATTTTCATTTTATTCCAAAAATTGTTACAATTGTTCTCAAAATTGTTAGTAAAAACTATACAAATACAATTTGCTTAGTAAATTTATACAATGCAATTGTTTTTATTAATAAACTTTTACTTTATTTTAAAATTTTGAGTTAAATCCATTTTTTAGTAAATTGTTATGGTATGCTTTGATTTTACCATCTACGTCAACCTTAGAATTTACTCCATACGTATCAATTATTATATATGTACCATGATATGGTGGTTGGTTTTTCTACTATTCATTCTTATCACTACTTTGTCACCAGTTTTTATATTTAATGGTGCTGAAATGGCATTATTTTTCACTCTTTTAATCTTTGCTATATTTATCAATTCTTTCGTTTTTTCCAATGAGTATTTTAATCTTCCTCTTAATTCCTGCGCATAATTGTCTGTGTTGTAACAATTTGAATTTTCTAATTTATCATTTGGTACGTTTGCTAATTTGCAAAATATAAGTTCAAAAGGAGTGTAATTAGTGTCAACATGAGGTGTTGTATTGTAAGCAAATGTGAAGTATGTCATCCAACGGTCCAATTCGTCATCTTTGCAAAAATTCAATAAAAATTCGTTCAATACTCTGTGGTTTCTTTCTATAGAACCTAGGGTCTCATGATGATAAGGCGTGCTGAATATTTGTTTAATGTTAAGTTGTTTGCAAATCTCCGACATCAACTCTTTGGTAAATTCAGTACCTCTATCTGATTTAAGAACCTTAAAATGACCATAGGTCAAAATTACGTTTTCTATCAATGATTTAGCTACAGTCTTTGCGTCTTTGGTTTCCATTGGACAAGCAATGACATACTTCGTTAACTCACATTGCATGGTTAATATGTAACGGTAGTTATTGGATAATCGCAAAGGCCCTACAGTATCTATCGATATTATTTCCAAACTAGTTCCTGGTGTGCCTGTCAAAGTTAGTTCCTCTTTTGTATGTCTGGTTTGTTTGTTTGTTTTACATTGTTCGCAATTTAAAATATGTTTCTTTATCATTTTGTTCATGTTTTTTCAAATTTATTTTTTTTTAATTTTTAAATAAGTTTTTCTAATACCCATGTGGCCTCCATACCACATGGGTTTTTCTAATACCCATGAGTGGAATTGTGGTATTCCTCAATTAATTTATTTTGTATACAAACTTACTGCACCATACAACAACAAATGTGAAATTATGAAATTGAGAAAAACTGAGAAATTGACACTTCATATCTCATCGCCCCTGTGGTGCAGTGCGTTAGTGCGCGCTTGCACGGGGTATCACAAAGATTTCTGATGAAGCCTTTAGCACGGCCGAAATTGCAATAAAATCAGCTAGTGATTTTTTCCTTTTCATAATGAATTCAATCAAACTTTGTTGTTGTTGTTGTTTCTTTGGAAAGATTCGTTAGAACAATTAATTATTCTAACTTTGACCTTAAGCTCAATAAACGATTTTAAACTATCAAACAACTAGAATTTGTATTTAAAATCAAGTATGATTTAAACTATCAAACATATAGAATTTGTATTTAAATCATATAAAGTCAACATAATAAATAACAAGGTCATTTAGGAAAAAACTGTATTCAGTGATTTTTTTAGAAATCAGTTATCATGCAAAAGTAATCAGTGATTAATTTAAGTAATCAATCATTTTCCAGTAATGAATAAATTATTCTGATTAAAAAATTTATCAGTAATCAGGCATAACCGTCGTTGATTGCAGATTTCTTTAACTAATATATTAGGGGTATTCACGGGTTGATGCGAAACGCAGTTGCGACGATGCGAAAATGCAAGATTGCAAACTTTCGCATCACTCCAGCAACAAGCACATTAGAAGCAATTTTGCAACTCTTCTTGAATTACGCACTGCCCAAACCTATTGCGAGAACGCACAAGTAGTGATGCTAAACAGCTGATTCATGTTTTGGTTGTTCTCAAACATAGTTTCCACCTGGGTAAAACTTTAAAAAGCTTTAGTTTGTACGTTGATTCTTACAACTTTCTGTGATTTTGACATGAGGTGGTAATATATTTACTGTTCATTCGACATATAACTTTTATAGCAGTATTTAGTTGCAATATTGATGAGCACGCGTTAGTGCGAAAAATATCTTGCATTTTTACACTTTTGCAATTCGCAACAACCCGTGAATACCCCTATTGTTTTATATCTGTTTTTATATATGTGGTTCGACTGTAAAACTGAGACAAGAAAAATACAGAAAAGGTTTCTGAGCACTATTGTTACACTTCTGTAACAAAACCAATCTAACAAACATTATCATAACTTTAATAGCTGCTGAAGAAAATAGTGTATTTATGGTAAGCCATTATGGTAAATAGCAATTACTGAAATAATAAACTTACATACAAATTTTGCATTTTTAGTCTGACTACTTCTCGTCTGTAATCACTAAAAGCTGGTTCTGATTACTGATTACTTTATTTATTAAGAAATCGTGTAATTCCATGTAGGATTACTTGCTTCTTTTAAAAATCATGTAATCACCTTGCATGATTACTTTATTTTTTATAATCTCATGTAATGTGATTTTCAATGTGATTTTTCTGAATATTTAGAAAAATTAAGTTATCTGTGCAATCTGAATGCATGTAATCATAATAAGTAATCGTTATTTTTAATAATGGCCATCCCTGATGGCATATGAAATATTCAATTCTACAATTCTTCACAAATTACATTTTAAGGACAAATAGAAACTTTTTAGCTTAAGCTTTGAATTAAAATCCAATTCTAATTTCTTAAAGCTGGTCTAATGGGCGTAGAGAGTGAAAATTCGTGAAACTAGCCACCTAAAACAGAAAGTCGTAATTTTTATATATATAATGAATAATATTGAAGTGTATATGAAAAAGAAATAAATTGCAACTTATTTTCTTAAGTTTTTTTTTCAATGAACTACAAGGAATTTAGTTTAAGGCCACTGTTTTAGTAAAATTAATTTTGCTAAGTAACGGCTTGTTAAAATTTCTTGATTTTTGGGTCAAGTACTTTTTATACACGTTAAATTACAAAAATGATTTTTTAAAAAACAAAATTTTTTTCTCTCGTTCTGGACCACATAGAAATTTTTTAAAAAAATATTACATATTTATACAAACTTCTACAAAAACGGACAATTTTTGGACAAGCAGGAGTGGCACCTCCCATAAAAATTGATATTATTTTTCGCAATATCTGAAAAACCAGTCATCAAGTGCATTATTAAAAGGAAATGTGTCAAAAGAAGGCGTGATTGGACAAGTGGAAGAGGCACCTTTCATACAAGTGGATCCCATTTGTCGCAATATCTAAAGAACCAGTAATGCTTCAAAAACAAAAACTAAGGCAATCATCAAGTTCATCATATGGAGGATACGTGTCAAATTTAGGCATGATTGGACAAGTGGGCGGGGTACCTCCCATACAACTGAAACACATTTTTCGCAATATCTGGAGAAAAAGTAAGCAATTATCCTTGTTTAATATTGGCACGTGTCCTTCAAATAGCATACTTTATTATTTTTCAGAGATTTGTTTTTGTGACATTACTGGTTCTCAATATATTGCAAAAAATTTGATTCATTCGTATGGGAGGTACTACGCCCACTTGCCCAATCATGCCTTAATTTGGCACGTATCCTCCATATGACGTACTTGATAATTGCCTACGTTTTTGTTTTTGTATCATAACTGGTTCTTTAGGTATTGCGAAAAATGGGATCCATTTGTATGGGAGGTGCCACTCCCACTTGTCCAATCACGCCTTATTTTGACACATTTTCTTTATATAATGCACTTGATGACTGCCTAAGTTTCTGTTGTCATGGCTTGACTGGTTTTTCAGATATTGCGAAAAATAAGATCCATTTATATGGGAGTTGCCACGCCAACTTCTCCAAATATTTAAAAACCCTTTTTGTACTTTTCTGTGCGTAAAGCAGTCAAAAGTCATCAAAATAATTTATTCCCTCTAGTTTGTACCAATCATTCCATTGTGCAGTGCTCTGTATGGCTCGTACAAGACAGGTAGTAAATAAATATGTAATATTGTTTTAAAAATTTTCTATGTGGTCCAGAACGTTTTACAAAAACAATTTTTGTTATTTAACCTGTATTAAGAGTACTTGACCCAAAAATCAAGAAATTTAAACAAGCAGTTACTAAGCAAAAGCTTAGTATTTAAACTATTTATTAATTTACCACATTTCACACATTTGTTAATTTAAGGTGGGTAAGAGGGACGTTGCAAGAATCAATTATGTAACCATTGCTTCTAGAAGACTAGAAATTTATGTACCAAATTTGAACGAAACCCTTTCAGCAGTTGTCAATCTAATAAAAGTTAAATAAACAAACAAAAAATGAGTTTTATTAATATGGATTCAAGTTTTATATAAACTCGAACTTATAATAAACCATAAATATATTACAACAAAAATAATTCATTCATTAAATAAACAAAGATTACTGATTTAAATTAATTAGGGTTTTCACAAGCTGCCGTATTGTTGTATTGTCGTATTTTTTCACAACAGTTGTATATTTTTTGTTGTTGCCTTCCACATAAAACTAATTTACTACAATACAATCGTGTTTGGTATATAAACTGTTTGTCGTATTTCACCAGTGATGTTCTTTCTTGTTAAGAATTTGTTTACTACCAGTAACATCACTACCATAACAGCTTTTCTTTTTATTTTGCGAGGCAAATATGTTTGAAGAAGTAATCGAAAGTTCTAGTCAAACAAGATCTAGTCTATACTTTTCGCACAAAGCTCTTATTTTGTCATTATTTTCGTTTTGTTTAGGCATTTTAAAATATTTATTTTTTCCAGTCATCTATCTGTTTCTGCAGTCAGCTGTATAAATACGACATACAACAAAATAAACTCTCAGGGTATGTTCACAATTGTTGTATTTTTTTATTGAAAACGCAATACGACATACAACAATATGACAGCTTGTGAAAACCTTAAATGTATTCCGATGGAAGAAACGAAACAAGAGTTCGTAACAGTGAAAGTTTAAGGTTTACATGTGAATAAGTCAATATTATTAGAAGTAAGTATAACATTAACATACTTTCACTAAAAAGGAACTAAGCTTGAGACACCACTTTGAATTAAAAATTAGTTGTTTCACTTCTCGTATTTTTCAATTTCCTCAAAAACAAGCGCAGACATTTTCTGCTTTAATTAGTTTGAATTTTTTATTTGCAGTGCAAGACCTGCAAAAAGCAATGCGGTTGGCTCTTGGTCAGTGCTTCTGGATACAAAGGAAGAGGTGGTTTGCTTGATGCATTCTGATGCAACAGCCAAAAAGTCATTAAAACTTGAGAGCTCCACATCGTAAACCATCCGATGCTTGCGCACTTCTTCAATTAGCTGCTCATCTAAATCCATATCTTTATAAAATTAACAATTTTCAATAACACTTTTGCATATCATATACAATTTTATTAAATAATTTGTTTACTTACCGAAATTTCCAAATATTCTAAACAAAAAATCTTAAATTTATAAACTCACAAAAAAAACGCGACACAGAAATCACAGCCAACTGCAATTGAAATTAATTAAATCGAGAGTTATGTCGTCTGTCAAATTAGAAATAGATCTAAGTCTGCGACAGCAACAATTGTCGTCGCATCCTCTCTTTGTCGTGTTGACATCATAAAATTCGTCTACATATGAAAACATGCCTTCTATATTTTGACAATTGGCGTTTGTCGCCTGTTGCAGTCATTACTGTCTGACCAGAATCATGTCGTTGTCGTGTCGGTGAGAAAAAATCGCTAAGACTTGGCCCAGAACTGTAGCTTTGGCTTTGTCGTTTTGCTTTTATTCAATCTGCCATTGTTGATTTTCTTGAACTTGCTTCAGTGTTCTCATCGTACTCCGATTAAACTAATAACTACTCCACTTCCATTTATTTCACTACTTTTTGCAATACTCTTCATATAAATGTACTGCATTTTCAACTGAAGGCTACTTCTATCATTATTAGAGCAAGTAGGAACACTGTTTACTCGCTGCATTGGTTGACAGATTCTTCAAATTTTGTTAAAATATGGCAATATTTTTAGAGAGAAGCTGAAAGAGCTGTCACATAAACGACAAAGTCAAAATAGAAATAGAAACATTTCTATCTTGGCGTTTTCGTTGTCATATTATGCCGCAGTTTTCTCCCATAAGGTTTGCATTGTCTCTGTCAGCGCTCTGCCTGCCGACACGACAACGACATGATTCTGGTCAGACAGTTATGTTCAGGCTTTAAGAGTACAAAGAAAAAGCAAAACTGACGTTTCAGTTCAATGAATGAAAAAATAATGGCGGTCGTGCGTAGTTTTTGCGTAGTGTGTAAAAAAATAACATTTTGGTAATTTTGGTAAAATATAATATGAACATGGACTATATGTTCGCGTAATTTTCGTTTAGCATATATTCCATAAATATAAGCATTTACTCGAATTTAAATGTAGTGTTTAAAGCAACAAAGCAACAAAAAAATATATGGAAAAGAAAGAAATGTTGTTGTTGTTGTTGTTGTTGTTGGCAAAAATTTTGTTTAGCTAAAATATTTGCTAAGTGCTTGTGTGTGTGTATAATGAACAGAAAAAATATATTTAAAATGCAACAAGTTGTTGTTTATTAGTGTTTCTTGAAATTAAAAAAATGCCCAATAATTAAAGAAATAATGGATTTACTTCCTTATTCTATAATTTACAGTAGTATTTGAAATTAAAAAAATGCCCAATAATCAATGAAATAATGGATTTACTTCCTTATTCTATAATTTACAGTAGTGTTTATATTTTCAAATATTCATTTATTTAATGTAATTTGTAAATTCGTGAATTAGAAAAAATGTGTTATTAATTTATAAAAAGAAAAATATTTTGAAATGTTAATTTATTTAATATGTTTTATCGTACAATGAAAAGATTTTAACCCTCATCGGTCCCCTGTATGCGCACGCATAAAATTTTGATCTTTAACCTTGAAAAAAATAAAAACGGTTCAGCAGAATGACCTTGTATTTTGCAAAGTAGAATTATTTTGCCTGAACAACCAAAAAACCCGTTTTTTAATTTGTACCCTTACTGTATTTGCCTGTGCAGTTATAGTTACGAGTGATCCCTGTGTATGTGCGCGCATACACATAAGCAGGTACCTGGAATTGCCGCTTATTTTTGGGTGTGGATTTATAGCACGCTCTTATTTTTTCGCTTTATGAAATTCAGTTTTTTCTGTAACACACATAAGTGAAGTTTGTTTGCTCATTTATTTGAATTTTGGTTGTGTTTCGAAGTATTTGATAAATAATGGATAGAGTTTTACGTGAAAGAAGGCAGCGAGATGAACTAGAAATGGATTTTGATTTGGAAAGCGAAGCGGGCGAATCTCCGTGCAATAATGACGATGATTTTGCATTATCAGACGAGGAGAATGATGAAAGTGAAGTTAGCGTGCATTCGGATGAAGACGACATTGAGTCACTTGAGCAAAATTTGGCAGAAGAAAATGCAGCAAATCCTGAAAATAAATATTTTTCAAAATAAGAAAATTTTATATTCACCGCAACCATTTGAAATAAATCGAAGAAATTCATTCCGACGTGCAGAAAATTTCACTTCAGGTAAAAACCTTCCCTCTTTGTTATGGGTTCATGTTCATTATATGTTTCATTTTTGTTATAATTCAGGTCCAAAAGCATTAGCAGCTGCTACTATAGTTGATGTTTCGTCTGCATTTCACATGTTCCCTGAACCGGTTGAGAATATTATTTTGAACATGACGAATTTATATGGTATGCAAAAGTACAAAAACGATTGGGAAAACATTGATTTGGACACTCTGCACGCATACTTTGGATTGTTGCTGCTTTCTGGTGTGTATCGGTCATACGGTGAATGTGTCACTGAACTGTGGAATGACGAAACTGGTCGGCCAATATTTAGAGCAACAATGTCTTTGAAAATGTTCAAGCGTGTCCATGGTTGCATTCGATTTGATGACCGCGAACAACGTATGGCCAACACTGCATCTACAGGTACTTCTGAACGTGACAAATTGGCACCAATTCGAAATGTATACGATAAATGGAATCATAATTTGAAAGTTGTATACACACCAGGAAAAAACATTACCGTAGATGAACAGTTAGTTCCGTATCGTGGGCGATGTCCGTTTCGTCAGTATATTCCATCCAAGCCGGCGAAATATGGCATCAAAATTTGGGTGCTATGCGACTCAAAAAGCTGGTATGCATACAACACACAAATTTATGTTGGTCGGAATCGTAATGCCACTCCTGAACGTAATCTCGGACGGCGTGTTGTTTTGGATTTGGTAGAAGGACTTTTTGACAGAAATGTAACGTGTGACAACTTTTTCTCTTCGTATGAATTGGCAGAAGATTTACATAAGAATCGCATGACTATTTTAGGAACAATAAGGAAAAATAGGACTGAAATTCCTTCAGTTCTACTCGTCATGCGTCAAAAGCCAATTTATCATACAGAAGTTGTGTATGAACATAAATTGCAAGCAGTTATGTTGTCATATGTTCCCCGCTGGTACCGATTTGTGACATTGCTCAGTACATACCACAATGTTGTCAGCATAAATGAGAATAGTGAAAAGAGGAAACCTAACATCATTGAAGACTACAACAAAACCAAGAGTGGAGTTGATACTATGGATCAAATGGTGGCTACGTAAACATGCAAACGAAAAGTCAATCGGTGGCCAATGGCAGTATTTTGTAACATGCTTGATGTTACTGCGTTGAATGCATTCGTGATGTTCATTGCATTGTTCCCGAATTGGAAAAATTCTAAAACGAACCATAATATTCGTCGTCACCTTTTTATCGAGGAGCTTGGATTAAATCTCGTTGAAAAACAGATCACTTAACGTAAAAAACAACCTCAAAGTAATGATGCTTCCAGTGTTATTCAAAGAATTCGGGAGATTCGCCATTTACCAAGTACATCGAAACGAGGCCGATGCTACATCTGCACATATAAAAATAACAAAAATCTTTTTGCTACACGCTGTGAAAAGTGTAGAAATTTCATTTGTGCGAATTTATGCGAATAATGTACAAATAATTGACAAAAGTTAAAAATTCAATTTTTTTTCTAATATATGTAATATTCTAATTAATTTCATTCTAAATCTACTTTTATGAAGTTCAACTGTATTAATATGATAGTAAACAATATGATAGTAAACAATGTAATAAACATAAAAAATAACAAAACATAAATGGTTGTTAATTTTTTTTAGCTTTTTTACAATTAAAAATATATGTGTATGCGAGCGCATACAATGGGACCGATTAGATGTATTTCTCGAGGGACCGATGAGGGTTAAATAACTTTTAAAACAAAATATTGTATATTTACTTTTTGTTTTAAGAAAAATATGCCGTTTTAAATTTTGCAAAAAAATTTATTGTCGTTTTAAACAATTTATGGAAGAAATCTATTTTGATTTAGTTTTTGTTGCCCCTCGTAGTGGCTCTTCAGTTGCAACTCCAGTTCGTCGATGTGTTTCCATAGTCCTGGCTGCTTAAATCTGCATCTCCTTCGTACATATGGTTACGCGTCGTAACGATCGTAACAGCCAAGTACGTGCTCAGGCACAATCTGTATTGCCGTGGGCTGGCAGGATCGCCATGTGATGAATTTGTAGTTTCTGTATTTTTATGTAAAGGACCTGCCTCAACTATTTTTGCCGACGCTTAAAACGCCACTTTGCAGACGGCATAAAAATATGTACTTAAGCTTTTAAAAATTAGAAGCTGATTTAATCTTGTTGGAATAATGACCTTTATTTTGAAAAGTCAGTGCTTATAAAGCTAATTAGTGCACTTAAGGCAACGCATCACATAAGACATCTGTGTCAAAATTAAGCAATTTCTTCAGATAAATGATGTGTACTAAAGAGTGGGGAAAATGGAAATCGAATCAAAAATAAATTTTGGCCTTTTTTTGAGCACAAATTGAATATTTTAAAGGTTTTGTGAAAGCAATGTAAAACATTGAATTTGTGAAGTAACAACGGTTAATCTTTTCTCATTTCTCCAAATTCACTTAATTGACCTTTCAGACTAAGGAAATTTGAAAGGAAAATGGCCGAGATGTTTGCTTGCAAATTAAAATTTCAAACGGATTTTTCTCATTCTAATTCTAAAGAAATGAGTTATATTGAGAAAATCTGTAGTTCTCAAGATATCGCAATAATTTTGATGTCATAAAAACGGGAATTTTCAATATACTAGATATATTGTACTTACAAAATATTTTCGAAAACTCTTTCTTTTACCGTTATTTATATTATTTAACGACTTTTCATAAAAAATGCGTTGCACTGAGAAAATCTACAGTTTTCGAGATATAGCCAAGAGTTTGATGTCATAATAATGGAAATTTTTCAAAACTTAAAAAGGATTAATTCATATTCAGAATCTTATTTAAAAAATTACATTTTTAAATTACAAATTTGTAATTAAATTTGTAATTAAATTTGTAATTTAAAAATATTTACCAATATTTTTTATAATCCTGTTATGCAGGACTTATTAAAAAATCAAAATACGGAAAAAGCCAAGCGACTTTACGTCACCATTCCAATTACAGTAAGAAGTTAATTCAAATTAAATAAAGTAATTTTTAATATTTATATCATTTTTAATTATTAAACAAATACAAATATTTTTATATTTTGCATTTGAAGATAAAACCAAATACTTAATTTTAAGATTCAAATTTTTACATGGTATTTAATATTTTTATTGCATTTGCTAGTATAATATACTACATTATAGTAAATTTTCAAGATATTCTTACATCTAAAACACGCACTTTTTTAGTCATTCTCCAGTGTATCTTTTGTAACCAATCATAATTCTTTGATTACAAAAAAAAATTTTTTTGAAACTTGCACTTTCAAATGACATAGTTCAAAACGTCAGTGCTTCTTTCTTACTGTGATTGATTTCATATTGATATTTAAATAAAATAGTGCGATTTTCAAAACATAGTGAAGAGATAACCTCTCAAATTAAATTTGGGCTCACCACTGAAATACATGAGAGTGAACAGAGAGTTTTAGCTGAGCTACGTCAAAATGTTGATAAAATACGTAGTGGCCTGTTAGCGGTTGCTAGTCGTGTAACAAAATCAGAAGAAATGGCTCTTGAGTTCGATATGTTGAAGGATCAAATAAGCATTTTTAACTGACCTTGGTGGAATTTTGAATAAATCTGCTCCGTCGTAAACATTCAGCTTCCCAGCGTCAAAAATATGTCCCGGCTCAATAAAAAGTCGTCTATTCAAAACAACAGCAAAGATTCAACAATAACTGTAAAATTTGAAACACCTTTCGACAGAAATTTCTTTCTGAGCTCTTGTGCCAAATTTCGGCGAGAAAGCAAGGACTTGGTACGTCTGCAACATGTTGGTTTTCAATCAACTAAGCCTATTTATATAAATGAAGGCTTGACGCGAGCAAATTCTGCTATTCTACAGCATGCGCTCCGTTATAAAAGACAAAACTTACTATCTGCGGCTTAAGTGGGATCGTACACATTAAGCTTCGCGTTAACGATAATGCTTTATCGGTTGAATCATTGGCAATATTGGAAGCTTTCACGAATAGTCTTAATACCAGAAATGATTCTGGTGGAGCAATCAACTCGCATTATTTTAGTGACATCACGAATTAATATCTTAATTTTTAGTTTCCTTAATTATGATTTTTATTAAATATTTTTATATGTTACAGCAGCGAAAAAATTGCTTTTGTCATAAAGCACGCGTTAATTATGTTTCCTTGTTTGTTTCTCCTTAAACATATTAGTTCCTTCAATTCTGAAGATTTTCGTTCCGTTGACGATAGCATCGAATATATCTTTGTAGTAATTTCCAATAGTGATCAAAATTTCCTTCTTGGGTATGCATGTCATCCAAGCCATACTGTTGATTTCTCACCTTTTTTAAGCACACTGGAAAACATTACAGCTGGTGATTTTAATAGTAACCTCCTAGTAGAAAATAATCTGGTGCAAGATATGAAAAGCTTAGGTCTACTTCCTGAAAAGACTACAACGCCTACTCACTATACAAAAACCACTAATAATGTCCTGGACTTATTCTTTGTTAGTGTTAAAACTAGAATCCTTCTTAGGATTATCTGTATCTAATTTCTCAAAGCATTATCTGATTTTTCTTGCCTATGACTTTCGACTCACTAACACTGTTAATTGTTTCAGCTACCGCGACTTCAAAAACATCGATTATCCTTGACTTGAAACTGCAATATTGAATATACACTGGGAACTAGTTTCTCATATGATCTCAGTTTCTGATCAAGTTGAATTATTTCAAGACAATGTCAATAAACTTTTTAATGAGTTTGTCCCTTTAAAGCATAAAAAATTCTATCATAAGCAACGATCCTAGTTCAATAGAGCAATTGAAAAGTTAATATTGCTGCGCAATAAAGCGTACAATCGATGGAAGCGTTTCAAAACTCCAGGGTCCGCCATCTAACTTTTTTTTTCAACTAGTGCATATTTCGTGAATGGTAACACTTAGCTGATGTCTGATTTGACAGATAATTAGTTTTATCCTTCCGCTAAACGAATATGGTTGTGTATACGCTTGAACAACGCTGGAAATATTGCGACATTACTTTGAAAATCATGGTAATGTTGCAGAATGTGTGCGAAAATTGCGTACGGATTTTGGAAGAAGAGAAGCTCCGTCTGTTCGTTATCTTGTGAAAAAAGTGAAAGAAACTGGCATCCTCATCGATAAACCAAAGCGTGAAAAGCCAAAAGCAGTGCGTACACTCGAGAATATTGCTGCTGTGGCAGAAAGTGTGCGTGAAGCGCCATCAACATCAATTCACCGCCGTTCTCAACAATTGAACATTTCGGAGACATCATTGAGACGAATTTTGCATAAAGTCCTTGGTATGACGCCATACAAAGTCCAATTGGTTCAACTGACCATCCAATGCGTTTTCGCTTCGCTAAGTGGGCCTGCAATCGACTTACAGAAGATGCCGATTTTGCCAAAAAAATCATCTTTTCAGATTTTGATCTTGGCGGGTATGTAAACAAGCAAAATTGTCGCATTTGGGGCACAGAAAACCCGCATGCATACATTGAAAAGCCGCTGCACTCAAAACGAGTCACTGTTTGGTGCGGATTTTGGTCCAGAGGCATAATTGGACCATTTTTCTTCGAAAATGATCAAGGAGTGTCCGTTACAGTCAATGGCGATCGTTATCGGGCCATATTGAACGAATTTTTGTTCAAAAAAATTGAAAAGGAGGATATTGGCAACATTTGGTTTCAACAGGACGGTGCTACGTGCCACACAGCCGAAGCTACACTCGATGTTTTGCGTCCTGTTTTTGAAGATAGCATTATCAGCCGCAGAGCTGATGTCGTTTGGCCACCTCGGAGCTGCGATTTGACACCGTTGGACTATTATTTGTGGGGTGCCCACAAAGATAAGTGTTACGCCGACAAGCCAATTGCCAGACAATTGACGCTTTAAAGGACAATATTCGTGAAGCCATTAGTGAAATACAGCTGCACACAATCGATAATGTGCTTAAAAATTGGACCGATCGTGTAGACTACTGCATGGCCAGCCGAGGCAGCCATTTGAATGAAATTATTTTTCATTATTAACCGGAAGAATTGCAATTTTAAACAAAAAAAAGAAATTTGAAAAAATATCCAGTAATTTTTTTTTATAGAATTTTCAAAAAAAAAAAAAGTTATTTGGCGGACCCTGTATAAGGAGCTTAAAATTCTACGTTCGAGCGTTGTCAAAGTGGTGAAAGTAGCAAAAAGAGATTACTAGGGTACTAAGTTTGGCTCCGTGGTCAATAGTAAGCAAAAGTGGCGAGTGATTCGTAATATTGGTCTTTGTCAAAAAACCTTCAGCTCCAATGATAATGTCGACGTTGAGGATCTATATACAAAATTTGTCGATCCCATGCCTTCGGTTACTTACAATGGTTGTAGAAATGTAAACTTGTCTTATAATGTGGATCGAGCTTGAGTTTCTCTTGCGTATGCCAGGATGATGTATTAAAAATTATCTTGGCAATAAAATCGAATGCTATTGGGTACGATGAAGTCAGCTCTATTTTTCTAAAAGTGTTGCTTCCGTGGATACTTCCATATGTTCATTATATTTTTAATTCTGTGCTCACGAGTTCAATTTTACCAAAGGAATGGAAGAAAGCTAAAATTATCCCAGTACTGAAATCACTCATCGAGCACCGTCCTATAGCAATCCTGCCATTCATATCCAAAGCGTTAGAACGGTTAATATTTCAGCAAATCAACACTTACCCGCACAGAAATGGTTTCATAACTGATAGACAATCGGTCTTAAGGTCCAAACGCAGCTGCATAACTGCCCTCATCGATGTAACGGAAGACTTGCGTGCTGGTTTAGATGACAACGGAGTTGGGCTCCTAGTTCTTTTGGACTACTCTAAGGCTTTCAACACAGTCGACCACGACATTTTAGTGACCAAGCTTCTTAATATGTTCAATTTTACATCGTCAGCCGCGAATCTGATTGCATCTTAACTTTCCGGAAGGTCGCAAGCCGTTTTATCCAATAATGTCTCCTCGGTCGTTCTTCTCTTTAAAAGCGTTGTTCCTCAAGGGTGTATCTTAGGTCCTCTTTTTTTTCTTTATATAGTAATGATCTACCTAGTGTTTCAAATAACTGTATGCTGATGACGTTGATAAACGTGAGCATTTTTACGACTGTATATCCCATCTTAATAGCATTCTTAAAAATATTGGTGATTGGGCAATCAAAAGTGGTTTAGGCATTGGCGTAGCAAGCGGGGGAAAAGGGGGCAGTTGCCTCCGCTTATTTAGCTAGATAAACAATTTAAAAAGAAAACTTCAAAAGTTATTCAAAATATCAGATTTTTTTACAACGATAATATTTGTATATTTTGCTCTTCTTTCTCTCTTCTTCATAAGCATGCTTTCGGATAACCATTTTTTTTCTCTGTGTTTGCAAAAAGATAGAACAAAATATAGAGTTTCTACTGTAATTCCAATTTGAAAAAAATTCGGATACACTGAAAAAACTATTAAATAAAGTTGAAAAACTTGTTGCTTTGGTTTTGACTGTGCCTGCATTAGCAGCTTCATCTGAGCGTTCATTTAGTGCACTAAGACGCCTTAAATCTTATCTTCGAGCAACTATGACACAGAAACGTCTCACTCATACACATTGACAAAGATTAAACCGAAGAATTGAATTTGATGGAGGTGGTGAAAGATTTTTTTCTTGCAAGGACAGAAAGAAACATTTTGGAAGAATTTAAATTGATATAACTTTTTGTTCCTTATTGCATTTAAACCATGTAAAGATATACCTAGGCCCTTATTATGGGCTGCGTTCGATCTTCAACTGTAGTCGAATGGCCTGATCGAACGAATTTGCATTTGGTATTATAACGTGCTTTCGACAAAGAGTAGCGCTATTTCGTTTATTTTGTTTGTTCACGGTAGTATATTTCTATCAGGTGATCGTTGTTTTATTTCAACTAAATACGATTGGTTTGAAAGTTGATTGCAAAAAATAAGACAAAAAAGTTATAACTATGACGAAAATAATTTCCATAAGATTCGACGCTTCTTCAGAAGAGGATGAAAGCTTGACGGAACTGGCTAGAAGTAGAAAACGGTTGAGCAACGCTTTCTTTAGCTTAACTTAAGCCACTTTGATGTTCTAAGTGGTGGTCATAAGCAATTTAATTCCAGCGTGAGTTCTTCTCATTTTTTATTTAGTTTTATTTTTTTCTTATTTTGAAACTAAAATAAAAAATTTGCTTATTCATATTCATGTTTATTTTAAGAAATTTTGGTGATTTTTTTTGCACCCCCATTTGTACTTCCCCCCCCCCCCCAGATGAAATTATCTTCCGACGCGTTTGGGTTTAAGCCTTAACCCTAATAAGCCCAAATGTGTAGTGATTACGAAGAAATTAATTGATATTTCCACTGCAACTCCTCTTCTATTAAATGGTAGCATTATCAAATTCGTAGACTCTGCTAAAAATCTGGGGGTAACCTTTAGCAGAACGTTTACTTGGAATAACCACATAACACAGTCGGTAAGGTCTACGGCATGCTTCGTTTTTTATGGACGACGTAGTATTTTACACCTCTGCATATACGAATGCTACTTGCAAAAACATATCTAATACCAACACTGCTATATGGATGTGAATTTTTTGCTAATTGTGATCGTTGAAGTAAAAACATATTAAACCTTATTTATAACAATTGTAATGTACACACCTTTACATTATAAACTACTTATAAATCACATTAAAACATGCAACTATAAAACCTATTTAAACAGATACACACCTTTACGGTACGTATCACCTTATTCTATTTTACTATATTATACTAAGATAATATTCTAACAATAAGAACATATGTTCATACTAAGCACTACTATCTATTTCATTCGCACAAATGTACTCATATTGCTGAATACAAAATATGTGACACTACACTTTTACTTTTACTCCTACAGAAATATATTACCGTATGATTATGTTTACGTTTTCTAATAATTTAAGTCCACTCACTCAAACACATCGTACTACTATTACTTAATAACAAATATGTATATGATATTCTACTATTACTTTTACACTAATTAAAGAACATATGATTCTGTTTACTTTTTAAATACAAAAACAATTTATAAAAAACAGCACCGTGGCAAACGGCTGGCCAAATCTAGCTGCAAATGCACGAACCGGAATAGCATAAGAAAGCTGCAGCAGAACATAAATAAATAACCACAACCAAATTTTCTTTTACTTTTTTTCAACTTTTCTTTAATTATTAACATTTTTATGAAACACAACTTACAAATTGCACAAATTATCCAATATTTTTATATATATATTCAAAAATATATAAACAATGAATTAATAACTTTTAATTTTCATTTTCAAATGCATCCTTTTTATTTTTTATATATATCGGCTTTACTCACTCGCCCACAAAAATTATTTAGCTTGAATATTTGTTTTTGAACATCAACATTTATTTTTGTAATATTTTCACTTTCTTTTCACGTAAACACTGCACATAAAACAACCGCGAAACGCAAAAGCCAATATTAATTAAATATATTATATTGACTAATAATATTATTTAAAAAACTAACACTTTGAATTTTATACATTTTTTATGAAACGATTCGCGAACGTAAACAACCGAAGCCGACATTTTTGCAATAACTATTTTTTAGTTATCTGACGTTTTCTTTCATGCTTATTCGCATTCAGCGACGAGCACTTGCTGCGCCAAATCTAAATGTCAAATTTGCTACTAACACAGGGTGCTAAGAAATAATAAAATTTTTAGATAATGAAAATTTAATATTAAGGGTATTCATATATGAATGGATACGCTAAAAAATAATATATTGTTGATTGAAAAACTTAAAAGCAACTTAAAAAAGAGTAAACATAGAGAATTTTCAAAACAATATATAGAGCTCAAATTGAAATACATTGAAAATCGTAGTTGATAATACTTCAATTGAAAAAAATGAAAATTATGAAATTTGAAAACTAAAATTTAATAATCTTCACGAAGAACTATTAAAAACAATTGAAACATTACCAATAAAAGAAAAAAATATTAAAGAAGTATGAAAAGAAAATAATTTGTTAAATATGGCCAATTCTGATATAAATACAGTAGGTAAAAACCTACAAATTTTTAAAGAAAATTTTCCACATTTGGAAGATTTTGTAGTACAAACAGAGTTATTACATGATATGTTAAGAAATGAAGATAAGGACATTTTTATAAAGTATGTTTATAATTTTAAATTAACGGCACAAGTACGGAGTATTTGAGGATGTTCAAATAGGCCAACGACATTTGAAGAGTTGAAAAATTCACTAGAAAAAGCTTATTCGAATCCAAAAACTTTGCAACAAGTACTAAGTGAACTTGGTACACTAAAACAAAATAATAAAAGCATATCTGAATTCAGAGAAAAAATATTAGAAATCACTGAACAATTAAGTTCATTTGAAATAAAAACTATAACTAATCCGACTCAAGAAGCAAAAACTGCAATATATAAAGTTAACGAAAGCATGGCGTTAAATATTTTCGGACCATTTTATTAGCATATACACCAAAAACATTTAATGAAGCCGTTGAAAGATGTTTAACAGCAGAAGAAAGTTTCGTCTCGGACTAATAAAAACGTACTGGCTACTGCAAGAAGTATGATAAAAAATAAACATACGCAAAATAATGATTTTAACAAAACGCATTGTAATTCCCATAAAAAGCGTCATGAACTTTTTGTGTGGGATTGTACATCCATAACAGATATTAAAAAAAATAAAAAATTTAGGTTCAATACAGGAAAAGATTTTAAGGGTACCCAATATGAGATAAATTATGAGGAAATAATTATACGATGTAGTGATAATCCAGTGTTCACACCGCTGACTTTGGAGAAGCTATCATCAAAAGTATATAATATAGGTATATCAGAAATTAAAAAAATGAAAAAATAAAAATAAGGTTCATAACAGGAAAAAATTTTAAGAGTACTAAATTTGAAATTAATGATGAGGAAGTAATTATAAGATGAGTGATAATCCACTGTTCACACCGCTGACTTTGGAGAAGCTATCATCAAAAATGTATAATTTAGGAATAGAAGAGCTAGCATCAAAGAGGAACGAGGATGATATATTTAAAACCATTGCAATGGATAAATTCAAAGAAATTTATAATAATTTAAAAAGGAAAAAAAGAAAATTTTAAAATTTTAATTTACAATGAACCAGAACGAACAGTCGACAAAGTAAAAACAAAATCAAATAATTGAAGAATACCACAATTTGACACACGGAGGTCACCTCGGTATAAGAAAAACAATAATGAAACTTTAATTCATGTAATAATTTCATAGATCATAAAACTAATTAACTAACTATGGCGGAGCAGGGCCAAATAAGTTTAATTAATGTCAAATTGATTAAATAATCTAATAATTGATCGATTTCGGTCAAAAGTCATGTGTAATTGAACATTTGGTTGTGAAAATAACCACCTTTCAGTTAGAACACTAGCTTCTGGCGAAGCAAAAAAACTCGTTCCATTTCTATGGTGCATTTCGAAAAACTATCGAACACCAATGAATATTGAAATAAATAAAGAAGCAACTAGAAGAGATGGCAACCCTTGATAGAGTTGATGGCGGTGATCTATAAATAGCCTACTGCTTTAAAAATGTCATATGATTAGCAGCCATACAATTCAAAAGAATGAATTCCAAAATCTGCGCACTCATATACTAGTTTAACCGTTGTGTCGATCGTAGAGCCCACGGGTACATTTGCAACTTTAATTTTCCTGTATCTTCCAAACGGTTAGTCCGATTGACCTGAAATTTCATGATATCCTCAACCATACACTTTTGCATCATGTGGAAAAGTTTCATCAAGATTGGAGCAGCAGTTCAGTCGATACAGCCCAAATTCAAGTTAGTGGAATGGCGTCGACTGCTGATGTACCCGGGTACTTGTATGAAAATTCATACAAATATATAGAAATAAATGGCAAAGTTCACTTTATATTGCTATATCTTCCAAGCGGCTGGTCCAATCTTGATGAAACTTCGTATCATAGCTTGGAAATATGTAATTGATATTGGTGTGAAATTTCAGGTCAATTGGACAAACCGTTTGGAAAATATAACCCAGTTACTAGAAAATGACCTAGCGTCAACAGCTGAAAATTCATACAAATATATAGAAATAAATGGAAATATTTAGTTTATTTTATGGAAATTTGTTTATTTATTTATAGAAAATCATTATAATGAAAGTAAAAAATATATTTTATGAATTTTAGCAGCATCTGAGGCATTGTGGATGATCCTTCGAGTGCTGCTCCTCATACGGTAGTGCATTCAATCGACGCGGAGCTAGCCACTCACCATCTGCCATTTTATTTTCACTTTTTATATATTTGCCGCACAAAATAAATTTTTAGGTCTTTACACTTAAAAAATCGCACATAAACTGACTTATGCATACAAAACTACTCAAAACGAAACCTGCGCAAAAAATCATGTTTCTGCCTGCAAAACTGGTTGTGCAAGGGTAGGTAGGCAAGATATTCCCAAATACCCTTTTGTTCCTGTTAGTAGACGTGTTTTCCTACACATTCCAAAAAAAAAATGTTTACATTGAACAAATATTTTATGAGTTATAATTATTCTGCGCAGGTACTAAAAATAGCACTATGAGCAAGAGGGGTTGATTTTCAGTTCAAATATAACGGAATTTTGCGAATGAAAATTCAATGTTAATTATTTTTCTTGGTAAAAAGGGATCAAATTACAAGGATTAAAAAAGAATTTGGAAATTGTTAAATTTTTATGGATTTTGGCAATTCCCATTTTTGGTAAAAATGGATTATTTAGGTACCAAATTTTTTTTTTCCCAAATTATGATAAAAGTTTTGTTAACTAGACAATATTTCCAATAAATAAAAAAAAAAAAAACCAGAAAATTACAAGAATCCAGGTAGTAGTTAATATTTGTATATCAAAAGCAACTATCTGCCATACAAAACGTATGAAGTACCCGGGTACATCTACTGTCGATGTGGATAAAACCCAACAGCTGTTGACACAACGGTTAAACAGTGAGTTGATCACAGCTTAATCACTCAATGACTTCTGAAGAGGAATATGTAGCGATTTCCGAAACAGACTGTCTAGTCAGCTAAGTGATTGACTCTATACAGAGTTGTTGTTGTTGTTGCCTTCTTTAAAAACTTACTTGATCTAAAGCTCACAATTTAGTTCATGTAATAATTTCATAGATCATAAAACTAATTAACTAATTTATGATTGTTTAACGCTATACCTTAATGAATGTACCTAACTTGTTTGTTACCAGTTATTATGTATTAAGTTTTTTGTATTATAACTTATGTAATTTTTGCGATCTGTTTCCTTCGTTATTACTTATTCATTTATTTAATGTTAGTATATTTTAGTATTTTTAAGTATATTTAAGCTCTATTTATAACTGGTGTTTATACTTATACTCTACCGGTACTGTTATCCTCTAGCACCTACATAGCATAGATGGGCACTTTGCAGTACCAGTAAAATTGCAGTAAAAATAAATTTTTACTGATAATGAAATTCAATTTGCATTACCAGTAAATTTTTACTGATTACTGAAAAAAATTGCTTTTTAAATCAAATTTATTTTTACTGATTACTGGGAAAAAATTGCAGTACAAATAAATTTTTACTGATAATGAAATTCAATTTGCATTACCAGTAAATTTTTACTGGTTACTGGAAAAAATTGCAGTACAAATAAATTTTTACTGATTACTGGAAAAAAATTGCAGTACAAATAAATTTTTACTGATAATGAATTTTAATTTGCATTACCAGTAAATTTTTGACTGATTACTAAAAAACTGAACGCACTATCCACTGATCAATGCAGCCACATAAAAAACACATGGAAAAAACATAAAACCATCTGTGGTTGCTGTGGCTTTCAAAAAAATATTTCCTGATACAGCCTGCAGCTTGGGATGCTGTTATTGCAGCTATATGTGTTCCTGACATAAAATTGCGATTTTTGAAAGCTCTTTTAGAAACAGCAACAACACAAACAGAAGAAGAAGTGAAAAAAATGTTCAGCACTTATGTGATGAAGTATGGCAAAATAGCCGATGCCGAAACTCGTGTTCTGACGCAAACACCACAAAAATCATTTCTTGATTTTGGGGATAATGGTAAAGATTTTACACTTAACTTTACTTAACATTTTTGCATTAATGTATGAATTTGTTCATCTCCTTCAGTAGAAGTTAGCATGCAATGTGTTTACAATGACTCGGGAAATTATCTCCAAGAAACAATTTTATACCTCGTCGATCGAGACACAACGACAAATTGTCTAAGAAACCATCCAGCCATAAAAAATGTTTTTTTGAAATAAAATACCACATTACCCTCATCGGCACCTGTAGAACGGTTATTTCATTCGCTGGGATTGTGAATCGTTCCAGAAGGCAAAAACTCATCGATGATAATTTTGAAATGCTAGTTTTAAGAAAAGCTAACAGCGTGTAGCTTTTTCATAAGTATATACATGTGCATACATGTATAAACATATCTACATACATAATAATATACATATATAATACATGTGTAAAGAGCATTAATTTTCTTAAATTATTTATTTCATTTATGGCCAGTTTTTCAGCACGATTTCAAACTTTAATCAAACAAAAATACATTATATGATAATTGAAGCCTATTTAACTTCATGCTAGAATATCAAGCTAGACCGAGGTTAAACGTCCAATTTTGGTGAACTAAGTTAGGTTAAATTTGACTAAAGTTTAAACTCGTACTGAAAAACTGGCCCTTAGTGCTTGTACATTGATTTTTAACTACCAATTACTACTTTCAGTAACTAGTAAAAATTTTACTTATCATGCAAATGATATTTCATTATAAGTAAAAATTTACTTTTACTGCAATTTTATTCAGTAATCAGTAAAAATTTATTTTTACTGCAAATTTTTTCAGTAATCAGTAAAAATAAATTTTTACTGCAATTTTTTTTAGTAATCAGTAAAAATGTATTTTTACTGCAATGTTTTTACTGCAATTTTTTTTAGTAGTCAGTAAAAATTTATTTTTACTGGAAATTTTTTCAGTAATCAGTAAAAATTTACTGGTAATGCAAATTAAATTTCATTATCAGTAAAAATTTATTTTTACTGCAATTTTTTTCCAGTAATCAGTAAAAATTTATTTTATATTGCGACCACGTCCATTTTTCCATTTTCAGTTTCCCTTAAAATTTCAAAAGATCTGTTCAGCGGTTTTTGACTCTATACGGGATATACAAACATACAATAATACAAACATACCCATATACATGCATCCATTTATATATATATATATATATAGAAGATAACTGAATCTGCAGTTTTTTTCATGTGTTAGAAGTGCTATACCTCAGTATAATTATTTACTTTATCTTTACCATGCATAATTTGTCTTTGTTACTCATATTTCTCAGGAAATATAAAATTAACAGGTTGTGCCATAATATTGCAACGAGTCTAATTTGTGCAAAGACTTTAATAATTATTTTTATATTAATTATGTATTTTTTATTTATTTTGTAGATGAAGAAGGTCAAGATGCTGGTGGCCTCCTTCGAGAATGGTACGTTATTATATCAAGAGAGATTTTTAATCCAATGTATGCATTGTTTTGTGTTTCGCCGGGAGATCGAGTTACGTACATGATTAATCCTTCAAGTTATGCAAATCCCAACCACTTAAGCTACTTTAAATTCGTCGGTCGTATTATTGGTAGGTTTTGTTCCATGGTTATATAACTTTAAATATTAACAAACTTATATTTCTTGTCTTACATGATTCTTAAAGCCAAAGCCATTCATGACAATAAGTTGTTGGAATGTTATTTTACTCGTTCGTTCTACAAGCATATTCTAGGCAAACAAGTAAAATACACAGATATGGAATCTCAAGACTATGAGTTTTACAAAGGTCTTGATTATTTGATGAAAAACAATGTTTCTGCTCTTGGTTATGAACTAACATTCTCAACTGAAGTCCAGGAATTCGGAGTAACTCAGGTCCGGGATCTTATTCCAAATGGTCGCGATATTGTAGTAACGGAAGATAACAAATTTGACTATGTGCAATTAGTCTGTCAGCTAAAAATGAGTGGATCCATACGACAGCAGTAATTATAAAATTATGTTTTTTTTTATTTTCCTAAAAGTATTAATATATTTTTTCGCCGCATATAAAGATTGGATGCATTCCTCGAAGGATTTTATGACATTATACCCAAGCACTTAATATCTATATTTAATGAACAAGAACTCGAACTTCTTATATCAGGGCTGCCTGATATTGACATTGAGGATTTAAAAATTAACACAGAATATCATAAATATACGGCAAAATCTAACCAGGTAATAAAATATATATTATTCAATGCATAGGTATAATATAACTAAAAAAATTGGTACATTGAATATTTTAGTAAAATTTCTGTAGTATTTAAAATTTTTGTGTTTTCTGAATGCGCATCACGTGAAATTACCGGATGGATTTACTTTAAACTTACCTTACGTTTCTAGTCAACATACAGTGATGTGCAAAGAAATAGGGACACCTGTATTTTTATATTTAAAGCTGCATGAAATGTATACAAGGGGCACCAGATATAACATTAATTCCCTGAAGTGGTTATTCTACGTGATTAGGCGAGTATGGATGAGGATCATCCCTTCCAATCTTCGGAGCAAGAAAATGAAAACTTGAAAAATATGTGTCATTACGTCTTACTGTATTTATCTCTGAATCGATCTCCAACCCACCCCATTTACCCTGAGCACGGTCAGATATATAAAAAGCAGAGTTTCGCTACTGATACAACTAGGTCATGACGGTGCGTTACACATTTCTCTCACATATTACAACTGAAAACATTTAGAAATTAACGAATTTTTCCATTTAACACAAACTTTACAAATTTTACAAAAACTTCAGGACAATTTGACAAAAATTATATTAACATCTACTTGTTTCGGGTCACTTAGCTATTAATAATTTTTATTTGTTTTGAATTTTCTATATATGTGTGCGAAGTTGTCGGTGTCTGTTTTGAAATTTATTCTCTTCTCTTTTGGTAGACTAATAATGTGAAGCATTTCTAATGTATACCGTTTACGGTAGTTGTTCTCTTGTTGCAAAAATTTAACACTGTCAAAGTCTGTAGTGGCATTCCCAAACGCGTTAACGACGATTTTCGATATCGTTAACTAGCAAAAACTGTCATTTGCTATGAACGTGGCACGCACAATAACCGATAACGACAACGATTATTATCGTTAAATTTTTGGGAATTCCACTACTGGTGTATGCCTATGTTTCGCACAGTGGGCTGCAAGTACTGTTTTTTGTTCCAACGGTCTACGTATTTTATGGTCTGATCTGTGTGACGAAATTCTTGTCCGAAATTTGTTTTTTGTAGTCCCAACATATGCCTGTAGCTCGTTCCTGTAACAAAATCGGCAAGTTACCGATTTGTGTGACGTCACGCGTTATCGATTCCTAGTTACCGATTTCGTGACAACTAATGTTTGTGTACGTTGAAATCGGTAAAAATTTGGTCCGTGATGAAAAAGAACACAAATCGAGAAGAAAGGTTGCGAAATTGAATTAAATGGTAAGCAGCTGTCTACTTGCATTTATTTTATTTTATGTGCTCTTAAATTTTATAAAAAAAAGGTGATGGTCTTTTTATTAAAAAGTGATTATTTGATTATTTAAATGTGTTATAATGTTTGCGGAAATAATCAACTATTATGAATGTAAATAATTTGACAATAAGTGATGTGTTATATAAGCTGAGCAAATATTTGCAACCGGGTTCTTTTGCATTGCTCTAACAAATATTTTGTTTCTTAAATTTTCTTCTTTTATGTAAATGAGCATTCTTTTTAAATCGCATTACCTTGAAAGCTAAAACGTTTTAAAACAAAAACAATAGTAAAATCAGAGTATTACAATAAAAAATGTAACCTAAGCGAAAGTACCCGTTTTAGAATATTAATTGCGAGTACTTGTTATTTAATATATACACAACATTACTGTCATTTATACAGATCGGTAGAATTCTCACTTGCCGCAGAGTGAGTTAGAAAAACATGAAGTTTCATCGATTCACTTTTCTTACACAAACACTTTTTGTAAAGATTCTATTGAAGTGAAATAGGAACATGTGACAACTTATCGATTTGGAACAAACGAATTGAACAGAAATCGATTCAGATTATTACACAAACAGTGTAGGTGACAATTACGTCAGAGTGACGTCAAATCGGTAACATGGATCGGTAACTGCGATCGTTACGAGTTACAAGAACGAGCTACTGGTCACATACGTTGGACCCGTCACCGTTACATGCAATTTTGTAAATAACATTAGATTTATCGAGTTTGTCAATTTTTGTTTTAAGTTGCTGTATAGTTGTTTTACTGTATTATTCGTTTTTAAAGCTATCTGTATTTTTTCTTTGTTGTACGAGTTTGAATTAGCGAATCTCTCGGAAAGACCGGGAATGTGCGTCATTGATTTAAATATTTTGGTGCTTGTTTTTTCTTGTTCTTCTTTATTTTGTATATTGTTTATTTTCGAATTAAGTCCTCTATTGTCTTTTTTGGAAACTCATTTTTGCGTAGTATTGTCCTTATTCTGTTTATATTTTCTCTATGGAACTCTTTTTCACTGATGTCAAGAACCGTCCTAATAAAATTTGTTGCAGTATTTATTATTACACGCTTTGGGTGTTTTGAGTAGAATAACAGTCTAAACAGTTTTTATAAAAATATTAAATTTACAAGAGAAGTAGAAAATAATGGAAAATTGGCATATTTAGACACTATTATAATAAGGAAAGACAACAAATTAACAACTGACTGGTTTCAGAAACATATGGTCTCTGGACGATTGATTAACTTCTACTCAAAACATCCAAAGCGTGTAATAATAAATACTGCAACAAATTTTATTATGATAAAGTTTTCTATTGATTCGGTTTTTGATCTTACCATTGTTGCGGAATTAATAAATTAAATATATTTTATTAGCTTAGCGGCTAACCACCGCGTTCATTTATTATTTTCTTCTGAATGAATTAATTTTGTAGATACTTAAAATATATATCTATTGGGCAAGCGATCGAGCAGCTTGAGAGTATTCAGCACCGCTCAGTCGCTTGGCAAGCGATGTTGACACACAAGAGCTTTGACCACTCGAGATCGGCTTATGCGCTGAACGAAAGAGAGTAGTTAAAGAGTGTAACACGCGCAAAGTTTATGCTGGCTTGCATTATCGGAATTGCATTGAAAACATGCATTGTTAAAGAGCGTAACACGCGCGGAGTTTTATGTTAACTTTCAATCGTCAGCGTATTGCGTTAATGTTAATGTTAATTTTGTGTGGTGGAGATGCGTACTGCGACCTAAATGAGATCTATTGTACCTCCTTCTCAAAGCTCCACTGGGTGTGCGGATTACAGAATTTCATCCAGCCCTATTTCTCTAATGAATTTGAGAATATTATTAGGTTCAAGGGATGAAACCTGCTCTAGACTCAGCTCATAATTCCCCAGTGCTAGTTTACGTCTGCGAGCCACGGCGTCGCAGTTTGTAAGTAGGTGTATTGGAGTCTCCTCTGCTTCTTCACAGAAACGGCAGTTACTATCGGTCTCTATGCCCAATTTCATCAGGTGGTATTTGAGTTTACAGTGTCCTGTAAGTAACCCCGTTAGAATCCTAAGATCCGGTTTGCCTAAGCTTATGCACAATTTTGCTCTCCGAGTGTTAAAATCTCTGAGGAGCAATTTGGATTGTCTTAGCTTTGGGAGGCTTTTCCAAAGGTTTGAACGTTTATGCCTCTCCTCCCTTCTTAGTTCTTCTTTTATAGAATGTGTGCCCAATCCGCAGAATGGTTCTGGTCCTATAAATTTTGTGGCTGCACCCTGTCGCGCTAGACCATCGGCTTCTTCGTTACCCTGTATTCTTTTGTGTCCTGGGACCCAAAGTATAGTAACAGTGTTATTCTTGCCTAGTTCGTTGAGTTTTGTTAGGCATTGCCATGTTATTCTCGATGATATCTCATAGGAAACTAATGCTTTGATTGCTGCTTGGCTGTCTGACATCACAACTATATCCTGAGCGTATTGCGTTTGTCAATGAACTCTTGCCCGTGACACCCAACACCTCCCCTGTTTTTTTTTTTTTGAAAAATCTTTAGATTATATGCGCATAATAAGGTAAAGATTTTTCATTCGATAAATTTATCAATACAGAATTTTAATATATTATTAATAATTAAATACTACTTTGGGGGGTGTTAATGTTTAATGTAATTTATATATAAATGTAACAAATAAAAATATATTATTTTAATTAAAACAAAAAAAATTGGAAAAGTTACTGTTTTTTTTTTTTTTTTAATTTTCGATTTTTAACTTAATTTTAATTGGTAAAGTTATTGTTTTATTTTTTTTTTTTATTTAATTTTCGATTTTTATCTTAATTTTAATCGGTTTTTATGGACAATAAGTGTTTTTAAACCTCTTTTTATTTTACAATTTCCCCTTTCATCCATTTCTATTACCTGATAAGGTCCCCTGAAAATGTGTTCTAGCTTATGACTAGCTTCATCCTTCAGGTAGACATCATCATTCAATTTAAATGTTTGATTTATGGAGTCTTTGTCATAATAATATTTTGATGTCAATTTTGCTTGGTCAACTAGTTTAAATGCTCGCTGGTGTGCTTCCTGAAGTCTAAATTTTAACTCTTTGTCGAAAGCTTCGAAATTATACACAGGATCAGTTTTTTCCGTTGTAAAATTAAAGGGCTTAGGTGTTTTGCCGTAGACTAGTTCAAATGGAGCATAGCCATGAACTGAGGAAGGTGTCGTATTGTAACAATACGTGAAATATTTCAGCCATTCATCCCAGTCAGACTTATCGGGTGATAAATACGATCTTATGTATTCATTAAAAGTTCTGTGACTTCTTTCGACCATACCAAGTGCTTGATGGTGGTAAGCAGTCGAAATGGAGTGTTCTATATTTAATAACTGGCACAACTCCAAAAAAATTTTATTTTTATATTCAGTACCCATATCTGTCAGTAATTCCTTAACAGTGCCGTATATCAAAATGCAATTGTCGACTATTGCTTTTGCAACTGTTTTAGCAGATTTATTTGGAATCGCAACTGCTATTAAATATTTCGTCAACTCACACATAATTGTAATTGCGTATTCATTACCTAGAACTGATACAGGTAAAGGGCCGATTGTGTCTATCTGAATTCTATCAAAAGGTTTTTCAGGAGTTGGTGTTTTAAACATAGGTTCTCTAAACTTTTAACCAGCTTTGTTTTGTTTGCATAGTTGACAGTTTTTTACGAAACTACGTACGTCATAGTTTAAGTTTTTCCAAGAATAAAGTTTTCTTATTTTGGTTAATAATCGATTAATTCCTGAATGTCCGCCTAGGATTGGATCATTATGGAATTTCGTAAGGATTTCTAATTTTTTTTCTGGATCCGTAATAATTTCAAGGGTTGGTGTAAGTGCTATTTTAATCTTTTTTAGGTAATTATTACCTATCTGCTTGAATTCGTGTACACTTGTATATTTAAAGAGCTCATCATTTAATGAAATTCGTAGATCATTAAGTTCTAAATTGTTGACTAATTTTTCAAGCCTAGGAAAGAATTTTTCTAGAAAAATTTTTCCTTGAACAATTAGATCTGTCATGTCTATTTTAAAAATTTTAATTTTTCCTTTTTGGATATTCAAGCTATGCATACTGCCATTAAATTTAAGGCAAGGTATTTTTTTGAAACGACTGTGTATAATAGTTTCATACACTTTCGGTGTTAATGTTGGTAGTTGTTTGGTTGATTGTGTAGATATGACTGCTTTTTTTGATTTTCAACGTGTTGTTACTTGAAAAATTTAAGCATTTTTATCACCTATCTGTTTGATTTGCCCAAAATCAATTCTAGATAGGGCGTCTGCTCCACAGTTGTCTTTCCCTTTTATATATTCTACCTTAAAATCGTACTCCTCTAGGTCTAATCGGATTCTTGTTAATTTTGACGAAGGATTCTTCATAGAAAAGAGATATGTGAGTGGTTTATGGTCACTTTTGACCAAAAAATTTTTTCCAAAAATATATGGTCTGAAAAAAGTTATAGCCCAGTGAATAGCGGCTAGTTCTTGTTCAATTACAGATTTGTTGCTTTCACCTTTTGTAAAGGATCTAGACGCGAAAGCAATTGGTAATTGAGTTCCATTGTAGTCTTGGGAAAGCACTGCGCCACAAGCAATTTTGCTGGCATCGGTGGTGATGCAAAATTCTTTATCAAAATCTGGATATTTAAGTATTTTTGGCGATAAAAGGGATTTTTTTAGATAATTAAATGCGATTTCACATTCGTTGGACCAAATAAATGAGACATTTTTCCTAGTTAAACGAGTAATATGTATTGAGTGGTGTGCGAAATTAGGTATGAAACGCCTATAATAGTTTACGAATGCTACCCAACGACGCGCTTCGTCAGCATTTGTGGGTCTTGGGTATTTTTTTATTTTCTCATATTTTGATTCGTCTGGTAGAATGCCTTTATCTGTGCACCTGTGACCTAGAAATGTTACTTCAGAATTGAAAAAATTACATTTTTCCGGGTGGAGTTTTAAATTAGTTTTCCGACAAATTTCGAAAACAGATTTTAAGTTGGCAAGCATATGTGCTTCAGAGCATCCCACTACTATAAGGTCGTCCATATAGACGAATGCTTTATTTGGACTTAAACCTGAGAATGCTAATGACATCATTCTCTGAAATGAATTAGGGGCTATTTTTAACCCATATGGTAGTCTTTTAAAACGGAAGGACCCTTGTGTAGTTGAAAAAGATGTTATATCTCTAGATTGTTTATCTAGTTCTATTTGGTGGAATCCGTTCATAAGGTCTAGGCAACTAAAGTATTTGGCTCTTCCCAATTGGTCCAAGATATCGTCAATTCTTGGCAATGGGTATTTATCGGCTACTAATTTCTTATTCACTTGACGGTAATCTATTACGAGTCTCCATCTTTTTTCTGAGCTACCGGGTAAAGATTTTTTGGGCACTAGCAGTATTGGACTGTTGTATTCTGAGATGGCAGGTTCTATTATATCGTCTGTAATCATTTTTGTGATTTGTTGTTCTATGTCGTTTTTGTGCGTGTGGGGTATCCTATAATTTTTAATGTAAACTGGAGTTTTATCATTTAAACGTAATTTTTGTCTATAGAAATTGTTATACGTCACATTATCTGATTCTATCGCGAATATGTCGGTAAATGATGAACAAAGTTCCAAAAGTTTTTCTTAGGCTTGAAGAGGGCAATTTTTTGATATTTTCTCTAGTATGATCTTTTTTCTTTCAGGAGAGTCATTTGAACAGTTAAAATTTACAACATAATAAGAGTTAAGGCTTTCAGTTTCCACTGAAACGTTTTCTATTAATAAATTTTTATCTGTAGTGTTAACAATACGAACATAAGCGTTATTTTTGCTAACAATAGTATTTCCAATAAAAACACCATTAGCTATTTGCTGTGTTGGGATTAATAATTCATTTTCTGTAGAGTCTATTGATACTTTCTTGATCACTTCTGCTCTCGCGGGGAGTGTGATGGAGTTTGGCTTAGGTGTGTCTAATATTTTTTAATAAGCAAAAGGTCGGGAAAGATCTGGTCTAATTATAAAATAATTTGTATCATGCCAATGGTAGTCTAAAACACAATTATTTTGTTTTATAAAATCAAGACCTATAATGCCATCACATGGTATGGGGAATGCATTATCTACTATATGGAAATTATGGGTTATTTTAAATTCTTTTAAAAAAATTGTATTTGGGACACATCCTATTGTAGAGATTATACCTTCACCAATACCTAATAACTTTAAAATGAAATCAGTATGAATATTGTAAGTATTTTGAACAAATTTTTCTTTAATAATACATATATCAGAACCAGTATCCAACAGAAATGTATTTGTGAAGTCATTTAACGAAGTCCTTACCACTATGTAATTGTTAAATTTTAGACTTATGTTTAGTATTTTACTGTATGGTTCTATTGTCTTTGGAGATTCCCCAGTTGGGCAGACTGGGGAGCATTCTCGTTTTCCGGAATGGCTTCAATTGTTCGGATATTATTCGTTTGTCTACCATAGTTACCGTACCTGGTGTTATTTTGGTAACTGTTTTGGGGCCTATAGTTGCGGCCACGATTTTGGTTGTTTCTGTTGTTATAACCTGAGTTAGAATAATTTTGGTTGTAATAACCACCTCTACCTCTTCTATTATATTCTCGTCTACCTCTGTATCTTTGATTGTATCCTCCTCTGTTAATATAGTTTATGCTTACTGCATTATCAGAGTCGGCATTTAGGTCGATGAATTTTGTAACGACTTCGTTGAGATCAGTAAAGTTACCGGCTTTCATTAAAAGTTTTACTTCTGGTGAACGACCATTTTTTACAATGGATTTAACGGCCGTTTGTGCAGCATAATTTTTGGCTACTTGTGGACTAAGTCCGTCTGAAAGATATGCGTTTTGCAATTGCAAAGTTAATTGCTCTATTTCTTTTGCATATTTTGTCGTATTTTTCGAATTTTGTTTTGTATTAAGCAATTTTGCGGATGCTGACTGTGCTGATTCGCATTTGATTTCCCGTTTTAATGTAGCTTTTATTGCTGAAATTGTGCTTTCATTACTTATAGCACTTTGTGCTACACCAGATAGTTTGGTTTTGATGAGATAAATAGCTATTAATTCATTATCTTCTTTAATAGTTTCCAGAAGATCTAACGCGTTAAGAAATTTAACTAAATTTTCTTGCCTGCCATCGAAGTCTGGCAGTAGTTTTGAGGCTAAGCCAAGAAATTCCGCTGGAGTCATTTTTGAATTGTTTATATGTGCCTGGTTTTCTTGGATTTCCTTGTTTTCCTCTTCGTCTGTGTCGGAGCTGTGTGCAGGTGTGTATTCAGCCGTTAGTTCTACGTCTAACGTTACTGGTATGTTTATTTCTATTTTTTGTTTTGTGGTGATTTTGATGAGATTATCTCTCAGTTTCCAAAAAATTTTATTGGATACTGTTTTATGTTCTGGAGTTAGTCGGTTATAATTAACATTAAGAAGACTTCTAATGCCATTGAAGTTATATGTTAGTATTTGGAGGTGTCTGTCTAAAGTCTCAGATGAAATTTGTCTATTGCTATTAAGACACTTAATGGATTTGTCGAATTCTACCTTATATTCGGTAATTTTTTCTGTTATCTGTTCCCACTTCATGCCTCATGATAAGAATTATAGTATTTAATAAATTTAATTCTGAAGGTCTTTGTTTTCAATTACTTAATGATTGTCAGATATTAGACACTGTAAAGAACCGCACAACTAATGCAAGGATGGACAAGCTGTTGGAAACGAAACATCAAACCATGAAGAAAGCATTCGAAAAAAAGTTAAAATAAACTGCACACCTTTGCAACTATATTAAAGCATGATACCATTTTGACAACAGTTGCCAGCAATCAATTGAATACAGTACATATACATATTTTGCCGTTTTGCAAATTTTACAATCTTACACAATGTAGACAAAGCTTTAAGTTCATGTCGTTGTATACAATAAAATGAATATGATATATTCATTGAAATAAATGAAATTATATTAAAATATTTATATAGATAGATTTAGAAACATATTTTATTCTACGGAATGCACAGTTACCTTACTTTATACATATTTAGTTTGTTTGTCTCTAATTATATTATATAAGAAGTTCTAATAACCATTTTAATATTATTATGAGTTTAATATTGTTGTTGATGTTGATTGTTTTCTTACTCGCTGTCCTCCCAGACGCTGTTTGTTCAGAGAAGCTTTAGTATGACTACGGAGTTGAAAGCTCTGTTGACGTTCCTCTTCGTTTATTTATAATTTGGATTATACAATGTACTTCAGCAAGTTGTTGAGTATATCAGGCCAGTCTATATTTTGCACATATGGATTAACTTTATTGTAATCCTGTAAACGTTCATGCGTTTGCGTTGTTCAAGTTCTATTTTTTTTTTTATTTTTTTTTTCTTTAAATTTTTTCAATATTGTTTGCTTGTGAGTAGGATCTAATTGTTCGCTTTTTTAAGCTTTTGTTATGTATTTGATAGATTTTGATTAATAAAAGTGAGATTAAGACTACTGCAATTATCCAAATTGGTATTTGGATTGCTTCAGTTCCTTTATTTGTGGTTATGTCCACTTCATTAATCACATTTGCTTTTGGATGATCTATATTTTTAGGTCCACACATTGTTTAAGTTTTTGTTTTGTTTTTTTTTTGTGCGCTGGTAAACACTTATACACTGTTTGTAGTGTTTGTTGCTGTCAACTCCGTGTTGTTGTTTATGATAACTTTTTGTTTGTTTTTTTTCACTATGTTTTATTGTATTTTATCACGTATTTGTTTTGTTTTACTTGATATTTTCTTTGTTCGTTGTCTTTCTTTTGGTTCACTTTTTGTTAAGTCCAGAGATTAGCAGGATCGCCATGTTGCGGAATTAATAAATTAAATATATTTTATTAGCTTAGCGGCTAACCACCGCGTTCATCTATTATTTTCTTCTGAATGAATTAATTTTGTAGATACTTAAAATATATATCTATTGGCCAAGCGATCGAGCAGCTTGAGAGTATTCAGCACCGCTCAGTCGCTTGGCAAGCGATGTTGACACACAAGAGCTTTGACCACTCGAGATCGGCTTATGCGCTGAACGAAAGAGAGTAGTTAAAGAGTGTAACACGCGCAAAGTTTATGCTGGCTTGCATTATCGGAATTGCATTGAAAACATGCATTGTTAAAGAGCGTAACACGCGCGGAGTTTTATGTTAACTTTCAATCGTCAGCGTATTGCGTTTGTCAATGAACTCTTGCCCGTGACACCCAACACCATAGTACTTGAGTTCTCAGTGCAAACACAATAACTTTTTTATTTTAAATTACTACTCGTAAAACAGTTATCTTTAAGTGTGGTAAGATTAGAAAATGAACTTCGTATCATTGGTTTGAAGGTCATGTAGCCTCTTCGTATGTATGTATGTATGTATATATGTATGTCTTCAAAACTTGCAAGCCATTTTTCTACAACTTGTTGGTATCCGATTAAGCTGAATGAGAGAGAGAGTTAAAATTGATCCAAGCACCAATTCCGCGATGTGATGGCGGCAAGCAAACCATATCAGTTTCAGCTGCTTTCGAAATAATCTCTTATGGATTTTTACGGTATTTGAATCTTTCTTGTCATTTTTTAAGTTTTTTTATACTCCGTGAACAGATTATTAATTTTCCGTTTAATACTTTCGTCATGCGTTATCTTTAATTGTTTCTTTTCACAAAAATCTTTGATGGTTTTCAAAACATTTATAACACAAACGGAATATTTCTGTTTCTTATTCGAAAAAAATAAGAAACACATGAAAGTTCTTTAGTACTTTTACGTTTTCAAAGTTTGGAATGGTATTACTTATTTTAACTGATACTCGAGGCATATTCAATCACAAAATTATGGCGCGCGAGTGTCTGTCTAACCCGTTTGATTTTCAACACCTCTTGCCTATGTACGAAACCTCGCCAAAGCAAATGAGAAGAGAACTCAAAGAGTAAATCGGCAATTGTAAATTTGACAGGTGCCACAAAGCCCTCTAAAGTATTATTGACAAACTTAATAGAAAGTTTTTTTAGTTAGTTTTGAAAATTTGATTTTTGTTTGAAAAATCATAGAAAACTCTATGTAGCGAATTTTTGGGTAGCGTAAAGGGCAAACATTTTAAAAATGGATAGTACTATTCAGGAACAATATCAACTAGTTTATTTGCTCCAGTATGTGCTAACTCGTGCTCTTCAAAGTCAGAATTTCAGCATGTTTTATTTACTTTTTTGACTTTGATTTCCATTTTATCGATTTATGACAAGCCCTTGTCGAAACCATACTTAAAGATTATTTCAGCGTTAATTTTGAGTACAAGTTTTTTTACGGAATTGGAAAATATTGAGCCTCTTAAAAGTTATGATTTTATAAGTGAAAGTCTTAATTCAAAACTCCACGAAACAGACATGAAATCAAAATTGGCTCCGGCGACAGTTTTTTTTTAAATCCAAAAAATCGGAAAAAAATAGGTTCTAAGCTCAGAAAAGTCCCAAAAATCGAAATCCGAGTGTGTTTTTTGACGTTTGACGAACAGCCTAATGCACACAGTATGTGGACATTGGACAATATTTGGAAGGAAAACGGTGTTAGCATCCTTTTTCGTCTTAACCCACCCTACCTGCTAAAAGTCTAATTAGTGGTATTTTTTAGCCCATCTCTAGCTACGATATGCTTACGTTACCTTACTTGTGAAAATAAACTCGAGATCTAATCAATGATCTTATATTTATTAAGTTCAACAAAACAAAATAATTGCATACATTGTGACGTATATAAAATCTGCATTAAAGAATATTTTAATCTTAATTATCCATAAAATTCATAATTTCACCTAAAACTAATATTTTTAATCAAATTAGAGACTATCTTCATGATAAAAAGGTTGATTTGACTTATTTTACTTATTTAACGTATCTAAAGTAGTTGCCACTTAAACCGCAAATAGTTGGCAACGCGACTACACTATGAGTAGCTAAGACTGAGAATACAAATTTATTCCGAAAGAAAAGAGAGTTATTCGCCTTAAGTGGTGAATGCCGCCAACACAAAAAATAATCTAATTGAGCAATCAAAGCTGCTCTCTTGATGCATTTCATATGCATTACATATAGATAACTGCTGAAAAGTATAAACATATGTATGTATGTATGTGGCGGCCGTAGCCTAGTGGGTAGAGTGCGTGGCCCCTAAGCTAAAAAACCGTGGTAGCGCGGGTTCAATGACAGCTCAGACAGAAAGCTTTTTCAATTGAATTAATTTTTCTGTTCGGTCGTCACCTCTCTGCAGACAATGGCAAACCTCAGAGAGTAAAAAATTGCCATGCAAAGCTTTTTGAGAACATAAGCCGTTCGGAGTCGGCATAAAACACGTAGGTCCAGTTCTCGGTCATTTGTGATCAAACATTCAATAATACGCACAACACAATTGATCAATAGAAGCTAGGTCAAAGTCCTCCCAAAGGCTGAAATGGCCAGTTAATTTTTTTATTTTATGTATTATGTATGTAGGTATTCAGAGTTACATGTTACGCTCTCCGACGTCAGCAGGCCTGATGAACAATCGTGGAGTTTTGCTGAGGCTGTATGAATAATGAATTTATATGCTTAAAAAAATTATGACTTGGTGAAATAAAGTAAGGCGAAGTAGCAAGAAGAAAATGTAACTAAATGAAGGTGAGTTTAATGAGTTTTGTCAAAGACAAAAGAAAAAATTAAGCAATCGCTCTTTTGACTATCACTCGATTCTATTTCACCATGTTAAGAGAATTAATTATGTTGGCGTAAATTTACGTTGACTCGCTTAGTGGGCACGAACAATAGCTGAACAATCACGGAACAGTGGCCGGGCACTTCATATGCGTATACAAATTTGTCTTTACCAAAATTTAATTTAAATTCTCAATCGAGCACAAAAACGAAATAGTTTTAATTATTCACTGTTCAATCAATTGTTTGTGTTTACTAGGGATTTAGACTGCGATAGTCAACGTTTCTTACTTTTCTTTCGTCAAAAAAAAAACTAAAACTACTTTTGAAACTTTACATTGTTATTCGTTGGTTTTCCATGGCCATGCCAGGATTACGCTGCTGGCAGCGATGCTATTGATATTTTTGTGGCAGTCGACTTAAGTCATCCTTGGGGTCATTGCGGTCGATGTTAGAAACGATGATGGACGGGTTGCTGTTGGACCAGGTTGATTCTTATTTTTGGTCGTTAACGGCGGCTGTTCATGATATGATCGATTTTGAAATTCAACGAATAGTTACTTTTGTACATAAGACCAAGTTGTACATAAGAACCCTGTATGTGGGATACATGACGAATTAGCAACTAAAATAACAAAACGAAGCATTTTGTAAAACGCTTACCTTACTGAGAGTTCTGTGCGGGATGTAAGGACGTGGCACGCAATATGTTGGTGGCTTAAAGAACACCAGCTCGGCGTACTCATGCGACGTGTCAAAATAAAAAAAAATAACAACCGATGTAGAGCCCGAACAGAACCAAAGCGGATGGCGGGCCTCTCTCGTAGAAATCTGCTGAGAACACGTCCAGAATAGGAGCGGTTGTCGGATCACGGTCGCATTTCATATTGGGAATGATACAAATTATTTTAAATTATGCTTTGAATTCACATGAATGCAACACAGGCAAAAAAACAGAATGTCAGATCATAGTAAAAACTAAGAAAATAACACTGAAAGTACCCAATCTTTAGCAAAAATATGGCATCATTTAAGTCACTCTGAGAAAGATCCGCCACCCGTCAGAGAGAAATTAGAATAGATTCTATTCTGGCGTTTTCCCGTCACGCATTTCTACGGCGATTTCATTTTTGGCGGCTGCATATATTTTTATGTATTTTGTAGCACGGCGAATCCGACAACCGACATCCGCTTTGGTTGTGTTCGGGCTCGTAGGTTGAACAACAATTCTGTCTTCGAGAAAATGAGTAAAATAAGATTTGCAGCCCGATCTCCGCTTATGTGACTTGGTGTTATTGTGCGCTGAACAAACGTCTGCGTTAGACAATAAGGACTTAATTCGACAATAGAGGACTTAATTCGAAAATAAACAATATACAAAATAAAGAAGAACAAGAAAAAACAAGCACCAAAATATTTAAATCAATGACGTACATTCCCGGTCTTTCCGAGAGATTCGCTAATTCAAACTCGTACAACAAAGAAAAAATACAGATAGCTTTAAAAACGAATAATACAGTAAAACAACTATACAGCAACTTAAAACAAAAATTGATAAACTCGATAAATCTAATGTTATTTACAAAATTGCATGTAACGGTGACGGGTCCAACGTATGTGACCAGGCATATGTTGAGACTACAAAAAAACAAATTTCGGACAAGAATTTCGTCACACAGATCAGACCATAAAATACGTAGACCTTTGGAACAAAAAACATCACTTGCAGCCCACTGTGCGAAACATAGGCATACACCAGTAACGGAATTCCCAAAAATTTAACGATAATAATCGTTGTCGTTATCGGTTATTGTGCGTGCCACGTTCATAGCAAATGACAGTTTTTGCTAGTTAACGATATCGAAAATCGTCGTTAACGCGTTTGGGAATGCCCCTACAGACTTTGACAGTGTTAAATTTTTGCAACAAGAGAACAACTACCGTAAACGGTATACATTAGAAATGCTTCACATTATTAGTCTACCAAAAGAGAAGAGAATAAATTTCAAAACAGACACCGACAACTTCGCACACATATATAGAAAATTCAAAACAAATAAAAATTATTAATAGCTAAGTGACCCGAAACAAGTAGATGTTAATATAATTTTTGTCAAATTGTCCTGAAGTTTTTGTAAAATTTGTAAAGTTTGTGTTAAATGGAAAAATTCGTTAATTTCTAAATGTTTTCAGTTGTAATATGTGAGTGAAATGTGTAACGCACCGTCATGACCTAGTTGTATCAGTAGCGAAACTCTGCTTTTTATATTGTAACGAAGCTGCCGGTCTTCCGGCTCTATAGCTGAGGTATTCTCAGTCGTGTCCAGGATTCGTCACAAAAATTAGATTTATTTGTTTCAGGTTCTTCCAAGTAAAGCTTTTATTTAACGTTTTAAGTTTGATTTCTTACAATTTTACGTATAAACTAAGTAATAATATTAGTAAGGCGATATATAGTGAGCAATTCGGTGGTGATTAATTTTAATGGGCGTTGGCGTGCTGAGTGGGCGGAAACTCTGGCGTCTTGATTACAGTCCTTCTGTCCAGCCGGTGCGTTACTAGTACTACTCTTCCCTTTACACTCTGATACTGCGCTCCCAGCTGGATGATGCCCCTTGAGAACCGACGTTATGCCTCACTAAACTGACACCCGTTGTCCCTTGCGAGCTGACGCTGCGCCTCCAAAGCTATAACCAGTTGTCCCTTGCGAGCTGACGCTATGCCTCACTAAACTGACACCCGTTGTCCCTTGCGAGCTGACGCTGCGCCTCCAAAGCTATAACCAGTTGTCCCTTGCGAGCTGACGCTGCGCCTCCAAAGCTAAAACCAGTTGTCCCTTGCGAGCTGACGCTGCGCCTCCAAAGCTAAACCAGTTGTCCCTTGCGAGCTGACGCTGCGCCTCCAAAGCTAAAACCAGTTGTCCCTTGCGAGCTGACGCTGCGCCTCCGAAGCTAAAACCAGTTGTCCCTTGCGAGCTGACGCTGCGCCTCCAAAGCTAAACCAGTTGTCCCTTGCGAGCTGACGCTGCGCCTCCAAAGCTAAACCAGTTGTCCCTTGCGAGCTGACGCTGCGCCTCCAAAGCTAAACCAGTTGTGTCTTGCGAGCTGACGCTATGCCTCACTAAACTGACACCTGTTTTCCCTTGATTAGGAGTAAGGTTCGTCCTCAGTCTTTGTCTCGCCTGTTATCCTCGCCACTTGTCTAAATAACTCAATCACTTTAACACAATCTTACTTCAGTGTGTCTTCCTCTATCTTGATATGGTTCGGCAGCTACTCCCTTTTGTACTTCCGCTCGCTTTGGTGGTTCGTCAACAACTCCCGTAACCTCAATCGCTCGGCTCACTTGTCTGTCAGCAACTGCAGTGCACTCAACCGCTCGATTCAACTGTCTGCCAGCTACTGCCTGTCTTCTCATCATCAAATTTATTGTATACCTTCAGCTAACGTAGCAGCATTGCTGTTAGTTATACTCATGTCTTCGTTAACATGTTGACACCGCTCATTGGTGTTGCCATGATCTGCTACTCATGCTCTCGTCGACATGTTGGTAACGCTCAGTGGTTTTCTTGGCAACATGCTTATCGTGTTGCTGGTCACCCATCGAAGCAGTGTTGCCGCTAGAGAATTTTAAAACGAAGTGAAATAGGAAAAAAAAGGAAGTGTTTTCAGATTTTTCGAAGTGATGAAAAAATTTAATAAATTTTTTTTAACATAAATTTTTATTTAATTTATTTAGGTAAATACATTTCAGTTAAAAAAAGATACAAATTACAGACATGTTAAGTAATTACAAGTAAAGTAAAAAAAAAAATAATTTCAGGCAAAAAAACAATATTACGAAACGCTTTTAGGTAATATTACAATATTAGATGTAAAAATATTACGTGTAACAATGAATAACTAAAAAAAAAAACTTTAAATCAATAAAAAATGTTCAGTCAAAAAAAATTAAAGTACATTTCAATTACTTAAACATTTCGTTGGTCTAATTCTAATACAACGTAAGTCAAAATTATTGAATTTTCATAAGGCGAAAAAAACTGAAATCATCAGTTACATTGAAACATGTGTTGTTTCAATCATTCTGCTTTGATTTTTTTAATACAAGCATTAAAATTAAAACAGGACATAGATAAAGTTTAAATCAATCTACCTTAACCGATAATAAACGCTTTTTTTACTTACGTTGTATTCGAATTAGACCAACGATATGTATAAATGAACAATATTAAAGAGAATTTTTCAAACATGCAGTTTGAGAGGACTTATAAAAAATAAAATAAATTTCTCATAACACAGCTGTCTTTTTGGTATACATTGACAAAATATTTTTGGAGGGAATCCAATCAAGAAAATTATCATTGGGAAATTGGTCTTTAATTAGCATTATGGAATTTACGGTGCTGACTTTTAATTTATTTCTTTTTGGATTTTTAATAAGCTTTGTTTGCGAAAATACCCTTTCTGTTGTTGCACTACTATGCGGAAAGCTTAGCAACGCTCCTACGAATTTTCGTATATTTGGGTACATCAGTTCCCCCAAAGCGTTTTTTAATTTAAAAACGTAAAACCAAAACTCTTCAAATTCTTTTTCAGCTGAAAAATCATTTAATATTAAAAGACACCATTCGCTTTCTAGGCAGTCAGTATCTTTTTCATCGATAAGATTAGGGAAAAGTTTTATGAGGGGCACCAAACTATTACCTAAAGAACTTGTATCCAAAATTTGTACTGCTTTCAAAACTGGATCTTTGAAATTTACTCTTTTCATAATTTGCTTACAAACTATGCAATAAAACTGTAAAATATTTTGTAAAATTTCATTCTTATTGGTTGCAGATATATCACAGGTATCCATTTTTATTTGGGCTCTAGGCCCTATATATATGTTTGACAAAGGCTTAAAGTTAAAAGTATTGAGATCATTATCAAAAAGTGTATCAAATTCTCCGACAGAGATATCAATAAAATTGTTTACAATACTTCTGAAATACAACTTTAATGATTGTAACAACTTATAAAATCTAGGAGATTCTGATTGAAATTCTAAATTAAGTGAATTAATAGCATTCAGTTCATAAGACAAGAAAAGTAAATATATTTAATTTGTATCATTCATTCGTGTTGCAATACGACTTGCCATATCAGAATTTTCCTCGAAATCATTAACGATAAAAAAATGTTTTAAAGGCACCCATTGTTCCAGCACTCTTTGTACAGCCATTCCTAGTGATAGCCACCTTGTGTTAGCTACTTTTAATATTTTGTTCTGGGTTACGTTAAAATAATCTTGAAACTCTTTATAGTCCTTCTGCCGCTTACTGCTATGGGAAAAAAACATATAAATGTCGCGAACAAGTTGTTCAAGTTCTGCAGGAAGTGCCTTCGTAGCTGCGGAAGAACATAAGTTCAGAGAATGGCATATACATCCAATTACATACAAATGTTTGTTATTATTTTTTAGCAATGCTTAGACCCCTGTCAGATTTCCCATCATTGTCGCGGCGTTATCTGCTGCAAAGCCGACTAAGTTACTTAAAGGTACGTTTATCTTGGAAAAAAGTAAAGTTATGGCAGTGTAAATAGATTTGGCATCACTTGCTTCTAGTTCAATTAAGTTTAAAAACCGGTCACGTATTTTTCCGATATTGTTATCAAAATATCGAACAACAAGTCCTAGATTTTTAGAGCAGCTAACGTCAGTTGTTTCATCAATTATAATTGAAAATTTAGTACCCCGCAATATTTCAGCTGTACTCTCAAGAAAATCTTGCGATAATACTTCGTTTATCGTATCAGCTGCTTTCGTTCTGCCGCAACTTATTTTTTTTTATCACTTCACTATCAGTACAAATATTTTTAATTAAATCCAATAACGGACTTATCAGCGAAATTGGCAAATTATGAAGGCATAAGAACACAATAATCTTTAGCTCAATAATTTTGACTTTATGAATTTTTGATGTCGCCTTTTGAATAATTGCAGTATCCTCAATTTTCACTTGTTTTTGTAAAGCAGCTACGGATCTTATGTGGCCATCAGTGTTTTTGTGCCTTTCAATATTTGTGATATTATTTGCTAAAGTTTTTTGACATAACCTGCAAAAGCTTTTCGTGTCCTTAGATTCCAGCCATTCATATTTACTCCTCCATTCCTCTCGAAAATTTTGCTTGAACGTTTTTGGCGTGGAGTTGTGGTGAATCGAAGTGGTATCATCGTTCTCGGTATTGTTTAAATTATCTGCTGCGGCACTCTGCTCCAAAGTAATTTCGTCCACTTGATCATCTTTTTCTTTCACTTGTGGCGGCTCGTCATTTTGCGAGTCTTTTGTAAAATACCTTTATATAAAACAATTAATAGGAACTTAAAATGTAAATAAATTCAAACCTTTTAATGCCACTCTGCTTGGACATGCTGAAAATATAGATTTAAGAATTTATTAATATAAGAAAATAGAAATAAAGAAATTAAAAACTTACGTTTCAACAACTTCCACAGAGCGCGTTTTTGCCGAACTTAGTGTTGCCAATATCGTTAAAATTATTTCATAATACAAAGCTCTGTTAGAGAAGGTAAAAGTTATCGTTGCATTTACACTATCATTCATGTACATCAACAATGATGAGATGCTATAACATTTTCAATGTAAAATAAAGTAAAATATTAAAAAATAAATGAAAAAATAATGAAATATAAGGAAAAATAAAAAATAAAAAAAATTAATAAAAATCACTCAAAATCGAAGTGTTTTGACAAAAGAGGAAGTGTGGAAGTGTTGGACATAAAAGTGAAGTGAAAAACTTCGATCGAAGTGGCAGCGGCAACACTGCATCGAAGTACTCGCGGTCCCGTTGGCGCTTAATCAAATGTTGCTAATTGTTGGTAGCTTGACTGTTTCGCGGTTAGCTATTCGTACTCATGTTTTTGGTAACATGTGGACATCGCTTAGTAGTGTTGCTGGTCACCCATCGAAGTACTCGCGGTCCCGTTGGCGCTTAATCAAATGTTGCTAATTGTTGTGTATGCTTTGTGTGTGCTGTTAGCTATTCGTAGTCATGTTTCTGGTAATATGTTGACACCGCTCAGTAATGTTGCTGGTCACCCATCGAAGTACTCGCGGTCCCGTTGGCGCTTAATCAAATGTTGCTCATGCCTTATATACAAATCACTCTTAAACATTTATGTTGGCACAGGGTGCGTTGTTCAAAATTAGAATTGTATATCATTCGTCTTATTTTATGCAATTAATTTTATTTAAGGTAACTTATATTTGACATAAATAAATCAGAAATTCATGATTATGTAAGTAACTTAAAATATATAATTAATTCATTTTATATATATTATAATTATTTAATAAAAAAAGAAAATACGTATATGGTAAGATGTGTGTATGTAGTGATTGTTGTTGTTGATTGTATTCATGTTGTTGTTTCATTTTGATGTTCTGGTTGCCTTCATATGCTTGTTACTATTTAGTTTTCTCGTATTGTTGTTGTGTTTGCTTACGTCAGTGACATGTGCGGCAAAACTGGTGCCTGTTTTGCCTCGTCACATTCCCCCCTTACTTCGCCGGAGGTTCGACGCGTACTGTTATCACCCCACTACGGGAGATTTTGATGCGGTACCAATCGCTACCAATTTTCCGCTTTCGTGAGAGCTGGGTCGCTGGTGTCCATTTGCTGTAGATCTCTTCGACTATGTCTTCTACCGATGGTTCTTCTTGAGTTTCTGAGATGTCCTTGGGTGGTTGCGTATCTTCTACTATTTCTACGTCGGGTGGTGGTGGCTCGTTAACTTCTTCCGACCCTACCCATGGTTCGGCGTCAAGTGACAGGGTGTCGCCTTCTGCTAATAACTCAGCCAGGAACTGGTCCGACAGGATATCACATGGTGCCATGGGTCCTGTGCCGAAATCGTCCTCCGTCTGCGTTGCCTTTGTGTTGCTGGTCGAGCCTAAAGTCTGCGTGGACCTGTCCTGCGCCCGGTAGACTCGAGGCTGTTTCACAACAAAGGGTGCCGCATCTCGGCTGGTGCTGGCCTCTTCGTGCGCTTCTGCTGTCGCAAACCGGATGGTGGTGGGCATGTTTTCGGGGTGGTCGCACACCTCCCAGGTCACGTGCAGGGGTTGAGGGGAAGTTGGGAACTCTACCCACGGTTCATCTTGGTCATCGGCTTGGATTTCTGGGTCCAGTTCCAATATTGTGGCGCGGTATTGGAGAATATGCTGCCGCCAGCCCTGCCCCTGAATCTGATCACGCAGGATCCTTGTAAATAGCAGCTTACGTCGCCGCGGTACATAATCTTCCTCCGCCTCGCTCGCATTTGCGGCCTCGCTGCTACTAATTTGTGGGCCCACTGCCAAGATCAAAACACGGGAATACGATCTTAATCGTGTTTGTCGACAAATTCTCCAAATGGACAGAAATGATGCCACTTCGGAGGGCAACAAGCGAGCAATGTTTTTTACAAGATCTCGGAGTACAGCAAAGGTACACAGCACCATACACACCACAGGAGAATCCTACAGAGCGTACAAATAGGACCATAAAGACAATGATAGCGCAATTTACAGAAGAAAACCAGAACACGTGGGACGAGCTACTTCCCGAACTAACTCTCTCCTATAACACTGCCGAATCGGAGTCCACCGGTTATAGCCCTGCGTTCATTGTTCAAGGACGAGAACCACGTCTTCCCAGAAAACTTTTCGATGAATTTACCACGGGAACCGGCCAAGAAAAGATTTCCCCTACCGAACATGCAGCACGGCTACAAGGAGTGTTTAAGATTGCTAGAAGAAACATGGAGCAAGCCGCACAATCGCAAGCTAGACATTACAACTTAAGGCGCAGAACATGGAAACCACAACTGGGCCAATTGGTGTGGGTGAAACCACACCACCTGTCAAAAGCAGCGGACCAATACGCAGCAAAATTGGCACCTCGATTTGAAGGCCCATATAAAGTAGAAGCATTTGTGTCCCCGGTCATCGTCCAGATAAGAAAGCCTGGTCAGAAGCGTACCCGCACTGCCCACCTTGCCGAATTTAAACCATACCACACCGTTTGACGCATGGTACCAGATCCGAATCTCCCGCAGCGGAGTAGTAACAACAAGCGTCGAACCTCCTGCGAAGTAAGGGGGGAATGTGACGAGGCAAAACAGGCACCAGTTTTGCCGCACATGTTACTACCACAAACAAACACGCAAAAGCACATTAGAAGAGTCAACAATACGACAATAAAACAATAAAACCAAACAGCAACAATAATACGAAGACAGCCAGAACATCAAAACGAAACAACAACATGAATACAATTAACAACAACAATCGCTACTTATATACATTACATATATATATATATCTATATTTCTTATTGAACTGAATAATTATAAGATGAATTAATTTTATTGTTAAGTTCTTGAAGCAACAAATGAATTTCTTATTTACTTTATTTATTTCAAATAGAAATTACTTTAAATTATATTAAATTGCATAAAATAAGACAAATACTATGTTATTCTAATTTTGAACAACGCACCCTGTGCCAACATAAATATTTAAGAGTTATTTGTCTATAAGGCATGAGCAACATTTGATTAAGCGCCAACGGGACCGCGAGTACTTCGATGGGTGACCAGCAACACTACTGAGCGGTGTCAACATGCTACCAAAAACATGAGTACGAATAGCTAACAGCGAAACAGTCAAGCTACCAACAATTAGCAACATTTGATTAAGCGCCAACGGGACCGCGAGTACTTCGATGGGTGACCAGCAACACGATAAGCATGTTTCCAAGAAAAACCACTGAGCGTTATCAACATGTCGACGAGAGCATGAGTAGCAGAGCATGGCAACACCAATGAGCGGTGTCAACATGTTAACGAAGACATGAGTATAACTAACTAACAGCAATGCTGCTACGTTAGCAAAGGTATGCAATAAATTTGATGATGAGAAGACAGTCAGTTGCTGACAGACAGTTGAGCCGTGCGGTTGAGCCTACAGAGGAGTTGCGGACAGACAGTTGAGCCGTGCGGTTGAGCCTACAGAGGAGTAGCTGGCAGACAGTTAAATCGAGCGGCTGAGTGCACTGCAGTTGCTGACAGACAAGTGAGCCGAGCGATTGAGGTTACTGGAGTTGTTGACGAACCACCAAAGCGAGCGGAAATACAAAAGGGAGTAGCTGCCGAACCACATCAAGATAGAGGATATAGAGGAAGACACACCGAAGTAAGATTGTGTTAAAGTGATTGAGTTATTTAGACAAGTGGCGAGGATAACAGGCGAGACAAAGACTGAGGACGAACCTTACTCCTAATCAAGGGACAACAGGTGTCAGTTCAGTGAGGCATAGCGTCAGCTCGCAAGAGACAACTGGTTTAGCTTTGGAGGCGCAGCGTCAGCTCGCAAGGGACAACGGGTGTCAGTTTAGTGAGGCATAGCGTCAGCTTGCAAGAGACAACTGGTTATAGCTTTGGAGGCGCAGCGTCAGCTCGCAAGGGACAACTGGTTTTAGCTTTGGAGGCGCAGCGTCAGCTCGCAAGGGACAACTGGTTTAGCTTTGGAGGCGCAGCGTCAGCTCGCAAGGGACAACTGGTTTTAGCTTTGGAGGAGCAGCGTCAGCTCGCAAGGGACAACTGGTTTTAGCTTTGGAGGCGCAGCGTCAGCTCGCAAGGGACAACGGGTGACAGTTTAGTGAGGCATAGCATCAGCTCTCAAGGGACAACTGGTTATAGCTTTGGAGGCGCAGCGTCAGCTCGCAAGGGACAACGGGTGTCAGTTTCGTGAGGCGTAGCGTCAGTTCTCAAGGGGCATCATCCTAGCTGGGAGCGCAGCATCAGAGCGTAAGAGGAAGAGTAGTCTAGTAACGCACCGGCTGAACAGAAAGGACTGTAACCAAGACGCCAGAGTTTCCGCCCACTCAGCACACCAACGCCCATAAAAATTAATCACCACCAAATTGCTCACTATATATCGCCTTACTATTATTATTACTTAGTTTATACGTAAAATTGTAAGAAATCAAACTTAAAACGTTAAATAAAAGCTTTACTTGGAAGAACCTGAAACAAATAAATCTAATTTTTGTGACGAATCCTGGACACGACTGAGAATACCTCAGCTATAGAGCCGGAAGACCGGCAGCTTCGTTACATGCTGGCTCGATAAGTTCGTACCCGTGGGCGGGAATGGAGCAGGATGTGGTGATCGTCACCGCAGTGATGGCATTTCACATTGCTCCGGCAGTCCCTTCGCACATGAACAGCGGAGAGGCAGTTAGAGCAGTAAAAACCGCTCCTCCATGTTCATGGTTAAAAACTGTCGGCACGATGCAAGATTGTGCTCCATGGAGATCAAGCGACACTTAGGGTCGGTATCACTAAGCGAAACTACGCTTGGAAGCGCGCTTCGTGCTGGGCTGACTACTTGCAAGCTGGATTCGCTGCAGGGTGTCTTTTCTCGCACCGTTCCGGACTCGCTGGCTGCCATCTCGGAGTCAGTCTGCAGTAGCATTTCCTCCGAGAGATCACGCACAATATTGGTAGTTGATATCCTGAAACGAGACGAGAAGAAAAGAAAGAAAAGAAAATAAAGTGTAAGATGAGGAAAAAAATGGTGACGGAGCTGGTTCGCAGGGATAGCGATAAGCTTTACAATTACCGCGTGATGCAACCTCTATCGGTGCGGACGTCAGCTACGCGGACTCTATTTTCACTACCGACGTACGTTTTTAAAACTCGACCTAATCGCCATTCATTCGAGAGAAAATTGTCGTCTTCGATAACAACTAAGTCATTTATTTGTAGGTCCAATTGAGGAGTTTTCCACTTTGCACGCCGATGCATCTCCTTCAAGTACTTATTTTTCCATCGGTGGCAAAAGTGCTGATGCATCGCCTTGACTTTTTGCCAACGATTGATGATATTCAAAGGCGGATCAGTTATTTCTGGCTCCACTGGCGAGAGCAGTGGGCTGCCAACCAAGAAATGACGTGGAGTCAGAGATTAAAAATCAAACGGATTTTTGGACATGGCTGAAAGTGGCCTCGAATTTAGACACGATTCGATTCAGTAGCGTTGTGAATTCTACAAAAGTAAACTTCATAATACTTCCGGCCATTTTTTTAAAATGGGCCTTAAAGTTTTTTACTCCAGCTTCCCATAAACCTCCCATATGGGGAGCGCCAGCTGGGATGAAATGCCAGGAGATTTCGTGATGTGCATACTGGGCTAAAAGGGCATCATGTGACGCACTCAGAAAGCTTTTGAAGTCCTTTTTTAGAACATTTGAGGCGCCAACAAAGTTTGCAAAACGGTCAAATGCTGCGAGAAACGTAGCAGTCGATAAGCCGCTAGTGGGTTCCAAATGAATTGCTTTTTTCGAAAAGCATACAAACAAACAGACGTAGCCCTTACTTATTCGACACGATTTACCTATGTAGTTTTTTATGTCAAACAGGCCAGCGAAGTCAATGTCAGTGGACGCAAATGGTCGTGAGATGACAGTTCGTTCAGCTGGCAGAGCCGCCATTATTTGTGTCCCTTAGCGCTTCATGTGTAGGTCACAAGTTTTACAATTGTGTAGCTTCGACTCTATGAGGGTTCTAGCACGTGGAATCCAGTATTGCATTCGAATAAGTCGAAGCACTAACTGATGTCCCCCATTCTAAAACGCACTAACAGACGAGAAAATTGGCAGTTATATGGCAATATAATTGGGTTTCTTTCATCGTATGACAAAATTGGGGAAGAGGCTAATCGTCCACCAACACGCAAAAGCTTGTCTGTGTGCAGAAATGGTTCCAACCAGTTGGTTGATTTCTAACAAATGATATTCATTTGGAAACACGAATTTTTGACACAAAAGCACCAATCGTGATTTGACAAACTTAATTTCTACACTTTCTAGACACGTTGATGTTTTTGGAAAGGTCGCACGATACTGTGGATCTGTGCGATGCAGAAACGAAACGCGTAAGCTAACACTCTTAACGCCCGTGGCAATGAAGAGAACCGCTCTAAAACATCTTCATATTTTGAAAAATATGCAAAGTTCACTTTCACAGCTTTGCGTTCAATCGATGTTTCTAAAGCTGGAGACTGAACTTTTATTTGCCACGACGATCGTTCAAGTGCGAGCCTAGACGGCCCATGCCACCAAAGAGTGTTGCCAGTTAGCTCTTTTGGTGTCACTCTACGCGTCGCTAAATCTGCGGGGTTATCATGTGTACCTACATGAAACCAGTTGTGAATTCCGACCTTTTCTGTCACTTTAGAGACTATTGGCTACGAAGGTGGTCCACGAACATGGGGGCTTACAAAGCCAAGCAAGCACTTTTGTTGAATCCGTCCAACAATACAATCGCTGCTTTTCAATTTCTACGTGGGATAGCAAGAAGTCTACCATATCCGCGAGAAGGGCTGCACCACATAATTCAAGACGAGGTAGTGAGATAGTCTTGACGGGAACCACTTTACTTTTTGCATATAGTAAATGACTGACTATACAAATATTTTTCTTGACACGGATGTATATCGATGCAGCGTATGCCTTTTCAGACGCATCGCAAAAGGGGTGAAACTCTACGTTGGAATCAGGCGAAAGTCCAACAAAACGCGGTATGTGAATATCATTAATATTCTCATAATCTAGCAATAAGGTTTGCCAAGATTGAAAAATGTGAGATGGGGGGTGTTCATCCCAATCTATCTCATCCAACCAGATGCGCTGCATTAGCATTTTCGCTGTCACCACTATAGGTGCCAGCCAACCTGCAGGATCGAATAGTTGGGCTATCATTGATAGCACTTCACGTTTTGTATAAGATGATTTAATCTCAAAACGTTTAGCAGCAAAATAAAATAATTCTGAAGTGGCATTCCAACGAATTCCTAAAGCTTTAGCGCAGCCTGCATCTTCTAACTTTAAGAAGTTCTCATGCAAGAGATGCTCTGTAGGTAGGCCGTCTAAAACGCTTGCTGCATTTGCAGTCCACTTTCGCATCGTAAAACCTGCAGAGCCTAAAGCAGAGCTTGTTTCTAGCTTTTATTGCACTTTCAACGTCATGAGCGCCAGCAAGAGCGTCATCGACTTATGTGAAATCTCGTAGAATTTTGGCAGCAAGCGGATACTGCTGCTGAACATCATGTGCTAATTGCTGCATGGTTCGAATGGCGAGATATGGAGCGCAATTTAACCCAAAGGTTGCGGTTTGTAGTTCATAATCCTGAATCTCATCGTCAGGTGAATTTCTCAACAGAATTCGTTGAAAAACAGAATTTTTAGGGTCAACCAATATTTGGCGGTACATCTGCTGGATGTCACCATTAAAAACATATCTGAAAAACCGCCATTTCAAAACCAGCAGCGTTAAATCAGCTTGAAGAACTGGTCCTGAATGCAGAACATCATTCAAGCTGACCCCATTGACTCGACGCATTGAATACTACCCGAACTTTTGTGGTACTACTCTCTGTCTTTATTACCGCATGATGCGGCAAATAATAATGAGATGACGACCCTTCAAATGGTTCCAATTTGAAATAATCACTTACCACTTCATCATATTGCGCCTTAAATTCAGGGTTTTGCTCAAACGAGCTTCACTTCTAGCCCATTGCTTGAAGCGATGCCGCGAGAAAATCCGAGATTAACGTCATGAGGAAAATCACTTTTAAATGGTAGGGTAACTATATATCTACCGGCATCATCACGTTTAGTGGTTTTCTGATAGTTTTCCTCACAAAACTTATCAGTTGGGGATAAAAATTGTTTTTTAGGCAGTTCCTCCAACTCCCAAAAACTTATAGTAAATGATCAATCGCAATTTCACTGTAATGGCTCAAGCAGATTGTAAAGCTGGCTATCTCATTACGTGGCATAGGGCCTGTAAAGATCCAACCAAACACTGTTTCTTGTGCCAAAAGAGATCCAAGAATGTTTCTCTTGATGCCATCGAGAATTATGGCGGGGTACAAAGCGCCACCGATAAGTACATCAATTTGATCACTTCTGAAGAAATGTGGGTCAGCCAATTGTAAATCTGGCAAGCTGTCGCACAAAGAAGGATCAATGGAGCAAGACGGCAGATTCCCAGTTAAGCGTGACAGCACAAAAGCTGTAGCTTCAATTTGAAATTGCCTATTTCTAGGCGAACTGAGAATAATTTCACATGCTTTTGTTACTTGCGCTGAAACTGCGTTATTTAGCCCCAAAACTTGAGCGCTGATGGCTCTTGTGGGTAGCTTCAAAAGCTTCTGCAATCTTTCGGATATGAACGTACCTTCAGAGCCAGAGTCTATAAGAACTTTAGTTATGTACGCTGATCCTAGATGACATACGGTCACCATTGCTGTACCAAGCAATAGGTGTATGGTACTGGTAGCGAAGCACTGAACGTCATTGCTTGTGGACTGTATAAGAGTGGAATGGGATTGTGTTTTAGAGCCCGGGGGGTTGGATCGAGACCTCGACCTGCTTGAGTCAGTACTCGAAGCAGGAGATTGGGGTGGAACTGAGTCTCGATGCAAGAGCGTGTTATGACGTTGTTTCCACATCACACACGTAAATTGACTATTGCACTCTTTCACTTCATGAGAATGAGCTAAACAATTTAGACAAAATTTGTGTTTTCTCACAATTGATAGCCGTTGACTAACATCCATTCTCAAAAACTGGGGACAAAAGTGAAGTGCATGCTGTTCTGAAGTGCACAGCTTACAATTTGCCGAAGTAATTTTAATTTGGTAATTATTTACCTTTTTACCAGATGAATTGCTCTGGTTTTGTTTTGAGTTGGAGGAGGAAGAGGTAGCTGTTTGTTTGGATATCGCGCAACTGGAGCTGCGAATGACCGACACGATTTCAAGAGTTTGAAACCGACTGGTGAGGAAAGAATTGAGATTTGTCCATTTTAGAATATCATGTTTATTTACAATGGACTGCTCCCATAAGGAGAGCGTAACCTCTGGCAATCTTGTTGAGCACAAGTACAAAAAGATTGCATTCCAGTTATTAATATCAATGTTATGCACTTTTAGAGCAAAAATGCAACCATTGATATCTCTCTGGAGTTTTTAAAGTTCTGTGCCAGATTCTTTTGGCGCATGGGGTAGATTGAATAAAATCTTTAGCTGGCTGTTTACCATGTTACATTTATTTTCGTATCGGTCAGACAAGTCTTGCCAAGCTTGAGCAAACCCATCATTTGTTAGTGGAGATTTTCTTACAATCTCCTTTGCTTCACCACGTGTTTTTTTATTTAAGTGGAAACGTTTTTCCACTGACGTTAGCCGCGAGTTCATAATGTAAATGGCCGTAAACATGTCCCTGAAGGACGGCCATGAGAGGTAATCACCACTGAAAACCTCTGTATCGCATGGTTTCACAGGCATACTGTGGCCCATTGCCGCCGCCGGCTCTGAAGCATGTGTTTGCTTCGAGGGTTTTTTCTGAGAAAGTTCAGAAATTTTCCCTGCTACCCGTATATATGAATGGTAGCAGCTGCGATACTTTTTCTTTATTGATTCAAGATCCGAATCGTCGTCGCTGGAGATTTTTTCCAAACAGGCATCATATGCAGCCTTTACTTTTCTCCACTGTGCTTTTAGCTCATCACTTTGAGCCTCCAGGGAGAAAACGTCGTGAGTTTCGATGGCATTAAAGTCCGCTTCGAACTCGACTAAAGCATCGGACAAACGAATAAATATTTTTAAATGAGACATTTTAATTTAGTTTTGTTTTTTTTCAAATTTATTATTATAATTTTTAAAATGTAATATAAAATTTTATTCAGATAAAAGAAAAATTTGTTTAAAAATCTATTAAAATTTATTTAAAATTATGTATTAAATCTTTAATTTTTTACGTACAATATATTTTTTTAAATTTTATTAATTTTTATATATTCCGAAAGAAAAAATGTCCCAAATCCGTATAATCTATTATGGAGAAAAGATACCAACGATAAAAAGTAGCCAACAACAACAAACTAAAAATTGTAAATGTAATTGTGGGGTTTTTTTTACGGTTAATAAAAAAATTTTTCTTTTTAATTTATTTTTTATTTTATTTTTTATTAAAAAACCCAATGTTTTTTACAACAAAATACAGAAAAAAATATAAAGCTCTTAAGTTTTTTTTGTTAAATTGTCTTTATAAATATTTTCTAATGTTCGCGTAAAATTTTTTGTGCTTGCAAAATAATGTGCTCAGCCCACAGTGCAATTTTCCAATGAAAATAAACCAAGTCAATTTTGGTTGCCAATTGACGCCTTAGTCCCACTGTGCGGCTTATTTACTCTCTCACTACAACTATATGTCGCCGGCTGACGAGCTGTTCACCAAGCGCAAATGGCACGAGATGCAGTTTCAGCTTCGAACGCAAACAAATATCGTGAGTGCGTGAGAGAGCAAACCCTTGTTTAAATAAGGTGAGGGTTGGTTATAACAAGCACAAGACACGACTTTGGTTTCGATCAGTGCGGACACCGCACAAAGAGGAACGCAAAAAATTAACGATAAGAGTGCAGAAAGGCTGCTTAAACTCTTGTTTTTGTTATATTTTCGGCTCCAAAAATATCAATACGGCCCAGTGTAATGATACTTTTGTTTTTGTAACTTTTACAAAAAAAAAGAACGATTTTCGGACTTCTATATAAGAAATCGATAGTGAGCTCAAAAACTTTGCTATTTCTTTGCTTAGGTAAAAATTCACCGCATCTGACTAGGTCAACAAACTTTTTAACTAAAGCTTGTGACGGGCAAAAGACCGAGGCGGTTTTTGCCGCACACATAGCTCCCGATCTCACTCGTGAAAACACGAAGAAATAACAATAATAATAATAAAAATAATAATAATAATAATTATAATAATAATAACAATAAAACTAACATAAAAACACCAATAAAACCAACCATCCAACAGAGCCTCATTTCTGGACATAGCCCGAAATAGGTAATTTCCTACCTCATAGAGGTCGGAAGTATCAAAACTCTGGATTAACAATAATAAAAATATTAGTAACAATAAATTAACTAAAGCAAAGAAAAGGAATTTAAATCAAACCACAAATAAAATATATAAACCCTAAAGCTAACATACAACTAGTAATAACACCGCACCCTGTGTCGACATAAATACACATATAGGCATTCAGAGATGATCACATTAAATTAACGGCCACTGCGGCAAAACATAGTAGAGAAGTTAACCAACAAACACACAGGCAACCAAACCCCAACCTTAACATAGCACGCAGTAACAATTACAACAAGGTTTACAACAAACACATCTAACTAACGAAAACTGCAGCTAAAGATTGAAAACGAGAGAAACAACAATCAGTCAGCCGAACCCTAACATGAAGGCGACATAAGACAGTATAAGAGAAATGACGTCAGACATACAAGAGGAAGAAACCAGTTTTTAATATTTCAATATGAACACGTATATATGGATATAGACCAACACACATAGTGAACGACTACCATGACAAAATGCTACAAGCGAGAAAAGGCCCGAGCAAGCAACCACCACCGATCAAGTACCAGTATGCAGAATGGCAACGGGCTACAAATACAACACGAGAACAGAATTGACGGTGCAGGTAGCCACTAATACTATCGCAGCGAGAGCGACAAGCAACAACGACGACAAACAGCACGGTCAAGTGTTGGCTAGCCAGAAGACAAAAGTTAGTTGCTGACGAGGAGCGAACCAGTGCAGTTGATAGTTGCTGACGAGGAGCGAACCAGCGCAGTTGATAGTTGCTGACGAGGAGCGAACCAGTGCAGTTGATAGTTGCTGACGAGGAGCGAACCAGTGCAGTTGATAGTTGCTGACGAGGAGCGAACCAGCGCAGTTGATAGTTGCTGACGAGGAGCGAACCAGTGCAGTTGATAGTTGCTGACGAGGAGCGAACCAGTGCAGTTGATAGTTGCTGACGAGGAGCGAACCAGTACAGTTGATAGTTACTAGCGAGCGGTGAACCAGTGAAGACTATAGATACTGATAAGGAGGAGGATTAATGAACAGGAAGGATTAAAGGAAAGGTCAGGAGTTCAGAAGGCATTTAAAGGAAATTAATATAGAAGGGTGAGGACAGACAGAACTGTGAGTGGTATTGTAAGGCATTTAATTATTTACAAGAGAAAGTATAAAATAAAGAAGGGTGAGGACAGACAGAACTGTGAGTGGTATTGTAAGGCATTTAATTATTTACAAGAGAAAGTATAAAATATTTTAAGTTTATATCGGGGTCTTCGGATACTGAATTATTTTAAACATTATAAAGTATTTAAGATTTCATTAAGATTATATCGGGGTCTTCGGATACTGAATTATTTTAAACATTATAAAGTATTTACGATTATAATAAGATTATATCGGGGTCTTCGGATACTGAATTATTTTAAACATTGTGAAGTATTTACGATTATAATAAGATTATATCGGGGTCTTCGGATACTGAATTATTTTAAACCTTATAAAGTATTTACGATTATAATAAGATTATATCGGGGTCTTCGGATACTGAATTATTTTAAACATTGTGAAGTATTTACGATTATAATAAGATTATATCGGGGTCTTCGGATACTGAATTATTTTAAACCTTATAACGTATTTACGATTATAATAAGATTATATCGGGGTCTTCGGATACTGAATTATTTTAAACATTGTGAAGTATTTACGATTATAATAAGATTATATCGGGGTCTTCGGATACTGAATTATTTTAAACCTTATAAAGTATTTACGATTATAATAAGATTATATCGGGGTCTTCGGATACTGAATTATTTTAAACCTTATAAAGTATTTACGATTATAATAAGATTATATCGGGGTCTTCGGATACTGAATTATTTTAAACCTTATAAAGTATTTACGATTATAATAAGATTATATCGGGGTCTTCGGATACTGAATTATTTCAAACATTGTAAAGTATTTACGATTATAATAAGATTATATCGGGGTCTTCGGATACTGAATTATTTTAAACCTTATAAAGTATTTACGATTATAATAAGATTATATCGGGGTCTTCGGATACTGAATTATTTTAAACATTGTAAAGTATTTACGATTATAATAAGATTATATCGGGGTCTTCGGATACTGAATTATTTTAAACCTTATAAAGTATTAACGATTATAATAAGATTATATCGGGGTCTTCGGATACTGAATTATTTTAAACATTGTAAAGTATTTACGATTATAATAAGATTATACCGGGGTCTTCGGATACTGAATTATTTTAAACATTATAAAGTATTTACGATTGTAATAAGATTATATCGGGGTCTTCAGAGACCGAATTACGCTAAATATTGTGAATCCTAACGTTAAGATAGATAGGAACTACACTAAAAGTTAGAGACAAGCGTTAAGCAAACATTGACCGGACCATAGACCTAACGGAACACCTTAGCCGAATCCGATCACTGCCTAGGAGAGGGGCACCACCTTGACGTCAACGTATCAATCCAATGTCAAACCTGAATTATAATTTGAATTAAAAACTCAATAAAGAAATATTAACTATAACCTCTGCACGTCTACAATTTTTCTCATTACAAATTTTGTACGGACCTCGGAATCCCGGCGAGCTAACCTCAGCTATAGACCCGGAAGACCGGGAGCTTCGTTACATGGCGCCCGAGCAGGGACGTGCAGAGAATAGTTAGAGGTACAAAACAACAATTGGATCAACGAAACGGTCATCAGTGGCGAAGGAAATAAATACATTAAGGAAAATCTCTTTTCACGAAAAGACTGAAAAGTGCAAAATGTGCTGAGAAAAAAAAATAAAATAAATTAGAAGAAAAGAAAGTTAAAGAAAAGAAAAGAATGAATATATTAGAAGAAAGAAAGTTGATAAGACAACGTCATAGGAGAAGACAAAAATCAGCAAGATGGTGAAGACAACGTGGATCTATTCACTGAGGCGTGAAGACCTACTTAGTTATGCAGAAGAGTTCAACTTCGAAGCAGAAGGCTCCGTCGAGGAGCTGAGGAAGCGCTTCGCAGCTTTAGTCAACGATGCCAAGGTGACTGCAGATGAAGAGAAACGACTGGAGGAGCTCGAGACGAAGCACAAGCGAGGAACCTCACCAGTACCTACGAACCCGAACCCAGCAGGCATAGCCCCTCCAATGACGCTCACGGTTCCGCCATCAAAGGATAGAATCACTCAAAGGTCCGAGGAGCCATCGGCAGAAATAGTAGCTGGATGCCAACCCCCAACATGGACGATCCCCGAGACAACAATGGACGCACATCGGTTTACTGGCTACGGAGACATCACTGACAGAGTGAAAAGATGGGCGGTAAAGTATCGCGGAGACGAAGACCCGCTTGCTTTTATAGAACGAGTAGAGGAACTAGCGGAAGTGTATAATGTTAACACTAACTTACTACCGCGCACCATGCCAGAATTATTGGAGGCTCAAGCACTCTGTTGGCTGCGCAACAATAATGAACGTTGGAGAATCTGGAGGGATTTCAAAACCGACTTTCTGGGCTTTTTCCTACCAGCGCGTTTTTTTGAAAGGTTAGAGGATGACATTCGGCGTCGCCAGCAACGACCAGGTGAGAAGTTCAAGGATTACGTCCTTGCGATCCAAAATCTGATGCGACACGCTGGTCTGAGTGAGCAACAAAGATTAGAGAGAATTTACCGCAATAGCCAGCATGACCTCCAGTTCTACATCAAGCGCAGGGAGTTCACGAGCCTATCGGAACTAGTAGGTTTGGCCGGTGATTTTGAGAATCTGGACGTGCCTCGAATGAATCAGAATTCTTCAGATCCCGGGAGGCAAGAACGAGCACCAATGCAACATTTTCACGGACGCGACACTCATGTAGATCCTCGCATGGCTTGTAGGAGGTGTGGACAGAACGAACACCTGAGCCGGGACTGCCAAGGCCCGCTTCTTAATTTCTGCTGGGAGTGCGGCCGCAAAGGTACCCGGATATTTGACTGTTGTCGTCAGATGCAGGGAAACCAGCCAGGGTCCTCTCCACGTCGAGGACAGCAGGACCCAAACTTTCCAAATCCTCGACAGCATTAGATGGCCTACGAGCCGAGGGAGGACGCATCATCGCTACAGTCACACTCGACGATGCGTATATGGATGCTACACTTGAAACAGGTGCAACCCGTAGCTTCATCAGCGAGTATTTTGCGAATAAATTACGAAACGACCACAACATCATTCCCATTGCCACTAAGGTATGTATGGCCGACGGGAGCAAACAGAGGGTCACCGAAGCACTAAAGGTGGAGGTATCGCTAGGGAGAAGGTCGGTTTCAACAATCATTCTGATCTTGTCCGAAGTTCTGGATGACCTTATCTTGGGTATGGATTTCCTGCTTGGCATCGGAACAACGATTCGATGTGGGGATTTTCAACTTGATCTCCACACTACACCCAGGGTGAACGCACAGCTTGAAGCTAACCACCGCATCGCAGCAGCACCTGCGTCATCAACTGCCACAGCAGCAGCCACTGCATCATCAACGGCCATCGCAGCAGCACCTGCGTCATCAACTGCCACAGCAGCAGCCACTGCATCATCAACGGCCATCGCAGCAGCACCTGCGTCATCAACTGCCACAGCAGCAGCCGCTGCATCATCAACGGCCATCGCAGCAGCACCTGCGTCACCAACTGCTATCGCAGCAGTACCTGCGTCATCAACTGCTACAGCAGCAGCCACTGCATCATCAACGACCATCGCAGCAGCACCTGCGTCATCAACTGCCACAGCAGCAGCACCTGCGTCATCAACTGCCATAGCAGCAGCCACTGCATCATCAACGGCCATCGCAGCAGCACCTGCGTCATCAACTGCCACAGCAGCAGAACCTGCGTCATCAACTACAACCACCGCGTCCAAGAGGAAAAGAACACGAAGTGCAGCAGCATCTGCATCAAAAACTGCCACAGCACCGAAGAGAAGAAATACACGAAAACTCACCGAAGCACCCATCCTAGCTTGCCCGGACTTTAATCAGCGTTTTATACTCCAAACTGACGCTTGTGACTATGGGCTTGGAGCCGTGCTCACCCAAAACGTCGATGAAACGGATAGGGTCATCGCATATGCAAGCAGACACCTGAATAAGGCCGAGCTCAACTATACAGCCACAGAAAAGGAATGCCTCGCCATAGTATGGGCAATAAGGAAAATGAGGCCGTATCTGGAAGGGTACACCTTCACCGTTATTACGGACCACCTTTCTCTCAAATGGTTAAACTCCATCCAAAGCCCGTCAGGTCGCATCGCGAGATGGGCACTCGAGCTCCAACAATACTCGTACGACGTCCAGTATCGCAGAGGAAAACAGAATGTTGTAGCTGACGCGTTGTCAAGACAACCCACAGAAGTCGCACTTGGGTGCACAGTCGAGGAAGGTGAAGACAAACTAGGTACTTGGTATGAAAGACGATTCAGAGAGGTAAAAGCGAGCCCAGAGAAGTTCCCGGAGTATACGATCGAAAACGAAAAGTTGTATCGCCATTTTCCTAGGACCATCGAAGACGAAGATTGCACACCGTGGAAATTGTGCGTGCCAAACTATCTTCAGAAACGCATTATGAATGAAAACCACGACGCCCCTACCGCAGGCCACCTCGGAATACGCAAAACCATAGCTCGCGTGGCCAATAAGTACTACTGGCCTGGGATGTTCCGGCATATTAGCCAATATGTGCGAGGCTGTAATACCTGCCAACGCTACAAAGTAAGTCAACAACGACCAGCAGGCGAAATGCTAACTCACCTGGCGGAAGAGCCGTGGAGCACCGTGTGCGCAGACTTCGTAGGACCTCTTCCTAGGTCAAAAAGTGGTAGCACTATGCTGATCGTATTTACTGATAAATTCTCTAAATGGACGGAAATGATGCCACTACGAAAAGCCACTAGCGACCAACTTATAAAAGCTTTCTGCGAGAGGGTGCTAGCAAGATTCGGCGTGCCCAAGATATTAATTACGGATAATGGCGTGCAGTTCACTAGCAAGAATTTTCAAAACTTTTTACGAGAACTTGGCGTGCAACAGAGATATACGGCACCATACACCCCCCAAGAAAACCCAACGGAGCGCACGAATCGGACTATCAAGACAATGATCGCACAGTACACAGCAGAACAGCAAAACAGGTGGGACGAACTACTTCCGGAGTTGACCCTAGCCTACAACACGAGTGAGTCAGAGTCCACTGGGTACAGTCCAGCTTTTGTGGTACAAGGGCGAGAACCCCGGCTACCCAACACTTTGTTTGACGAACAAACCAGGGGAACCGGACAAGAAAGAATTTCCGTAACTGAACGAGCAGAGCGGTTGAAAGGCATTTTTAACATTGTCAGGAGAAATATGGAACAGGCATCACAGACACAGGCACGACAATATAATCTCAGGCGCAGACAATGGAAACTGGAAGTGGGACAGCTGGTCTGGGTTAAACAACACCCATTATCCAAGGCGATTGAACAATTTGCAGCTAAACTTGCACCACGTTTTGATGGACCCTACAAAGTGGAAAGGTTCATATCACCAGTTATAGTTCAAGTCAAGAAAATAGGCGGAAAACGATCGCATACAGCTCATATTGGCGACTTAAAAGTTTATCACGAGAACGAGCCTGCAAGCGAGGAAAGTCAGAACGAACACAATAATGGCATACTGCCCAAAATGACCAACGAAGGAAGAGAAGGAAAAGAAGTATTCAACGTAAAATAGACCAAAATAGTCGAGAAGAGAATAAAAGAAGAAAGGATGAAGGCAGACGGAAAGTTATAGGGAGACAAAGGTCAAAGAGAAAAAAAACATTTTGAGCCCACTGGCCGAACCGCACCCAACCAAAGGAGAATGCAAGGAAAGTCAATGTACTGCAAGGTATGCACACAAATGAAATTAATGTACTGCAGGGTATGCACACACAAATGAAATTAATGTACTACAAGGTATGCACACGCAAATGAAATTAAACAGCGGTCATTCGAGTAATAACACTCAACGAAGACACACGTCAATAAAATTTACAGCGGAAAAAAAAACATGGAAAACCAAAAGACGAAGTTTGAGGAAACACGGGACCGATTCCGCCAGCACCTACTGGACGAGCAGCGTAGGCAGCCCCGCACGCGCCGGCTAAGCCCGGGGTGGGAAGAGAAGGTAGACCACCCACAACAAAAATACCCTCGCGTTCGACTCGTGCGCCTGGAAACCGAAGCCGAGCACCCAAACCCAGAGGTGACCCAGTCAGCAGAACGACCTCGTATCCGACCCCGGACCCAAACGAGCCCAGCTGTAGCAACGTCCATCGCGCTACGGACTCGCAGCCCTGGGTGGGCTACAGCTACCGAAGACAGTGTCTACACGAGCTCCTTCGTGAAAGCGACCCTGAAGAGGAAACTGGAAAAAAACCCGAAGGCGGGGAACCCGCATCACCGCGCTTAGGGAGGTCCGAGGGACCATATACCGGATCCAAATCTCCAAAGGCGGCCAAGTAAGGATCACCCCCACACCCCCGGCGAAGTAAGAGGAGCGTGTGACGGGCAAAAGACCGAGGCGGTTTTTGCCGCACACATAGCTCCCGATCTCACTCCTGAAAACACGAAGAAATAACAATAATAATAATAAAAATAATAATAATAATTTACGGCGAGAGTAAAACTGACTACACTGATGGAAAACCATGTAACACGCATACATTTGGACACAAGAGACAAGCTGATCTTAGATACAGTGGGCAAAACTAGACGATTCCTCAAAGAAAATAAAGACATTATAATTGTGAATGCAGACAAGGGAAACAAAACTATAGCGATGAAAAAAGTGGATTACGACAAGAAAATTAGAATTTTATTAAGAGACATTGCAACATACAAGGAAGTTAAAAGGGACCCAACAACGGCTTTGCAACAGAAAAATAACAATTTAGTCGACATTCTATTCAAAAATAATTTGATCTCGGACTATGAAAAATTAAAGATGACAACAACTACTGCAACGGCACCAAGAATATATGGACTACCAAAGCTGCACAAACCGAACATGCCATTGAGACCAATTTGCTCGTCCATCAACTCTCCAACACACGAACTCAGCAAATATTTAGTGAAAATATTGAATAAGTTAACGGTAACATCTAAGTACAACATAAAAGACGCACTGGACCTAAAGAACAAACTTAATAACATATACATTTCAGACGATGAGAGACTAATATCATTCGACGTAGTATCACTTTTCCCTAGTATCCCAGTTGACTTCGCTATAAAAACAATAGAAAGAAAATGGACAATAATAGAAAAATACACAAATATGACCAAAAAACAATTTTCTGACATTTTATTTCTTTGTATAAAAGACGCTAGATATTTAAAATATGACAACAAAATTTATTTACAACTACGAGGCACGGCCATGGGATCACCTGCAGCACCAATAGTAGCGGACGTAGTAATGGAAGACCTTTTAGATAAATGTTTAGACGATCTCCCAGTGAAACCAAAATTAGTTACCAAATATGTAGACGACCTTTTTGCGATAGTTAGATATGACCAAATCCAAAACACTTTAAACGCACTAAATTCATACCATAGGAGAATAAAGTTCACTTTAGAAAATGAAACTGACAATAAACTACCTTATCTTGACACATTACTTATGAGAAAAAACAATAAAATAGAAATAAATTGGTATCAAAAACCAACGGCAACAGGACGAATAATTAATTTTCACTCAAAACATCCAAAAAATATAATAATTAATACAGCTAAAAATTTTACAAACCGGGTTTTCGAAATAAGTGACAAAAAATTCCATAAGGACAATGCGATTAAAATTAAAGATATTTTAAAGAAAAACTGCTTTCCGGAATATTTAATTAAAAAAATTGTTAAACATAAAGAAAGAACAGTAAACGAAAAAGTGACGACAAACGACCCCCCTAAAACTTATAAAAGCATGACATATATTCCCGGTTTTTCAGAGAAGTTTAAAATGTCCAACATTTTTAATAAGGACCAGTTTAGAATAGCTTTTAAAACATCAAACACTTTACAAACTCTTTACACGAACACTAACAGCCCTATTCTGGCAAATTAACAAATTGTTAACCAGTATTTTGAATATTTCTATGTGTTTCTTGTAATTTTTTTATGTCAAAACAAAATTTGAAGCTCAAAAATAAACAATTTTGATAAAAATTGTCAACTGCTTTTCAGTTATTGACAATTTCATTAACAAATTTTGATTTTTGAGCTTTAAATTTTGTTTTGAAAACAACAAACACATAGAAATATTCAAAATACTGGTTAACAATTTGTTAATTTGCCAGAATAGGGCTGTAAATGTAAACTTGACAAGCAGGACAAATCGAATTTGATATATCAAATTCCGTGCAAAGGTGACGGATCCAATTTATGCGAAAAGGTATATGTTGGAACAACAAAAACTAAATTACGGACGAGAATAGCAGGACATAAGTCAGACTTTAAAGCACTGGACAAACCTTTAGAACAAAAAACAGCATTAGCAGCCCATTGTACGAAGTCTGGACACGCTCCTGATTTTGACAAAACAAAAGTTCTGCAACAAGAGAAAAATTATAGGAGACGATACATGCTTGAAATGCTACACATTATTAACGTCCCTAAACAATTGAGATTGAATTTTAATAAATAAAGAGCAAACAAATAAACAAAACATTATAAGACAAAACTAACAATAATTAGTCATCAAAGTCCGTCGTCAAGTGTTGTTTATTTATGCTAGATGTTCTTATGTTTTTTGTCATATCGTTTCTCAAATGTTTTTTTAAAAAAAAATCAATGTAAATTCAGTATATTTATTTAATTTTTGTAAGTTCATGTATTTTAAATATTATGTCATGTGATTATATTGTAATTTGTAATTATTGTATATATTTTAGTGTTTTCCCTGATGATGTTTTTCAACGAAAAACGAAATATTGGAATTTAAATTTATATTAAATAAATTAAGAAAAAAATCTGACCTATAGCTCGTTTAACTACCAATAATCTAATAATTATAATAATAATAACAATAAAACTAACATAACAACACCGATAAAACCAACCATCCAACAGAGCCTCATTTCGGGACATAGCCCGAAATAGGTAATTTCCTACCTCATAGAGGTCGGAAGTATCAAAACTCTGGATTAACAATAATAAAAATATTAGTAACAATAAATTAACTAAAGCAAAGAAAAGGAATTTAAATCAAACCACAAATAAAATATATAAACCCTAAAGCTAACATACAACTAGTAATAACACCGCACCCTGTGTCGACATAAATACACATATAGGCATTCAGAGATGATCACATTAAATTAACGGCCACTGCGGCAAAACATAGTAGAGAAGTTAACCAACAAACACACAGGCAACCAAACCCCAACCTTAACATAGCACGCAGTAACAATTACAACAAGGTTTACAACAAACACATCTAACTAACGAAAACTGCAGCTAAAGATTGAAAACGAGAGAAACAACAATCAGTCAGCCGAACCCTAACATGAAGGCGACATAAGACAGTATAAGAGAAATGACGTCAGACATACAAGAGGAAGAAACCAGTTTTTAATATTTCAATATGAACACGTATATATGGATATAGACCAACACACATAGTGAACGACTACCATGACAAAATGCTACAAGCGAGAAAAGGCCCGAGCAAGCAACCACCACCGATCAAGTACCAGTATGCAGAATGGCAACGGGCTACAAATACAACACGAGAACAGAATTGACGGTGCAGGTAGCCACTAATACTATCGCAGCGAGAGCGACAAGCAACAACGACGACAAACAGCACGGTCAAGTGTTGGCTAGCCAGAAGACAAAAGTTAGTTGCTGACGAGGAGCGAACCAGTGCAGTTGATAGTTGCTGACGAGGAGCGAACCAGCGCAGTTGATAGTTGCTGACGAGGAGCGAACCAGTGCAGTTGATAGTTGCTGACGAGGAGCGAACCAGTGCAGTTGATAGTTGCTGACGAGGAGCGAACCAGCGCAGTTGATAGTTGCTGACGAGGAGCGAACCAGTGCAGTTGATAGTTGCTGACGAGGAGCGAACCAGTGCAGTTGATAGTTGCTGACGAGGAGCGAACCAGTACAGTTGATAGTTACTAGCGAGCGGTGAACCAGTGAAGACTAAAGATACTGATAAGGAGGAGGATTAATGAACAGGAAGGATTAAAGGAAAGGTCAGGAGTTCAGAAGGCATTTAAAGGAAATTAATATAGAAGGGTGAGGACAGACAGAACTGTGAGTGGTATTGTAAGGCATTTAATTATTTACAAGAGAAAGTATAAAATAAAGAAGGGTGAGGACAGACAGAACTGTGAGTGGTATTGTAAGGCATTTAATTATTTACAAGAGAAAGTATAAAATATTTTAAGTTTATATCGGGGTCTTCGGATACTGAATTATTTTAAACATTATAAAGTATTTGTTTCTTTCGGTGTGTTGATGCGAGTAATCCTTTATTTTTTGTCCAAATAAAAGACGGTTTGATTCAGCTTGTTTGTTTTTAATATTAGTTGAAAGAGAACTTCAATATATCTTTTTTTTAATATGAATTATTTGTACTAATGAATTATTATTTTTAGTTATAATGAGAATTGAATTCTAGTTTAATATAAAGAAAAATATTCAGTTTTTTGGTTCTTGGACACGACCTTACTCTGCTAACAATTTTAGGTGAAAGAGGAAGTTGCCTCTGAGTTTGCTCGTAAGGAGCTTAGTTAACAGCCGGAAGCTGTGTTCAATATAAAACAACGAGTGCGAAATACAAATAACGAGCGACTTATGAGGAATTCAGTGCGCTAAAGCTTATGGCTTAACAAAAGAAATGTAATCAAATTATAAAACTTATACGATTACGATCGTGACGCGAACATCGCGCCCGCCTTGCACTTGTGCAATAATTAAATAAGGTCCTGCAGCATCTCCAGAGCCTTAATGGCCTTGGCCAAGCAGTCCCGCGGATCTCGATTTGCGCTTTGGCGTCCTTTAGCCTGGCCTATACGATCGGATGATCGTGCTGGTTTTGTTGGCGACGTACGCTTCACTACGGCCACTCTGCTTTTGATGTGCATTGCTGGTGCCGGTGGCTTGTCGAAAACAATTCGAGGGTGTTTGAAAGGGTGCAGCAATGTGTGATGCTGTAGGCTGCACACGTGGCACGCGACCTTGGATGTGCACTCCCAGACGCTGTGCGATCGCGCCAAGCAGTTGAAACAATACTCATGCTTGCGTACGGTGTCCCTGCGCTGAGTTACGGTCATTGCGATGAACCTTCGGCAATACCTTAGCGCATGAAATTTTCGGCACAGTTGACACTGCTTGACACTAGAATGGAAGCAAAAAAAATAGTTCGGGATTAGTAAGAGGGAAATATGACGTAGAGAGTAAAAAAGCGGTTTTTTATGTATGTAATGAGATGATCAGATAGGATTACTGATCTATGGAACGAGCAACAAAAACCCGGTGAAGATGTTGTGTTGTGTAAGACTGAGTTGCTGAGAAAGCAAAAAAAAAATTAGACTGAGTCAGAGGGAAGGACACATAATTTCACGATTGGGCGAGTTATGATTCCGTTTTGAGTCCTTATATCCACGACTCGCACTCGAGAATCGGTACCCCGATATATTTTAATTATCCGGCCTAGACGCCATTCGGTCGGCGGAAGTAGCTCATCTTTAATCACGACTAAATCATGCATACTGATGTCGCGTTTGGGATATTTCCACTTGTATCGCTTATGCAGCTCGCAGATATACTCTTCCTTCCATCTACGGCTGAACTGATGATGGAGAACTTTCACCTTTTCCCATCGGTTGATTAAAGAGAGATTTTCTTTAGGGGGCTCGGGTAAAGCTACTAAAGGGGCACCTCGAAGAAAATGGCCGGGTGTTAACGGTAAGAGCTCGGACGGATCTTCGCTTAGTGGGGATATTGGTCGGGAATTTAGCACCCCCTCAATTCTAATGAGAAGAGTTGAGAATTCCTCAAATGTAAATTTTTGTTGTTGAGCTACTTTTTTAAAGTGAATCTTGAAGCTTTTTACAGCGGCCTCCCACAGTCCACCCATATGAGGAGCCGTTGGGGGAATAAAAGACCATTGAAAACCGTGAATACTGAACTGTTTAGAAATATTTTCAGCAGACTTTTTAATGAATTGGTCGTACTCTTTTCGAAGAGTTCGATCGGCCCCAACAAAATTACGACCGTTGTCTGAGAATAACTTGTTTGGAAGGCCACGTCGCCCCACGAAGCGGGCAAAGGCGGCACAAAAGGCTTCCGATGAGAGATCAGAGACAGCTTCTAAGTGAATAGCTTTGGTGGAGAAGCAAACAAAAACGCTTACGTATCCTTTGAGATAAGGAGCTTTACGAAGTATTGAGCTCTTCAACTCGAAGGGGCCAGCAAAATCAACTCCGGTAGTCGTAAAGGGAAGTGAGAAATTGACTCGTTCAGGAGGAAGAGCGGCCATTATTTGCGATTGTAATTTTTGTTTAAAGACTGTGCACACTTTACATTGAGATATACAGTGTTTGATTTTGTTTTTTAATTTCGGAATATAATATTCCTGGCGTACTGCTCGTAGCATGAGTTGCTGTTCTGCGTGGAGAAGCGTTTTGTGAGTGAAATCGAGTATTAAAGTACAGAGACGGGATCTTTCAGGTAAAATTATGGGGTGTCTTTCGTTGTAAGTAAGTGCTGCATTAGCTAAACGCCCATTTACTCGCAATACTAATTTTGGGTCCATATATGGATTAAGCGTCAATAAGGCACTTTTATTGGAGATGGGTAGTGAGGCGGTAAGACTTTTATATTCCTCAGAGTAGTATGTTAATTGCGACTGTATAATCAATCTTAATTTTACAAAATTGATCTCATCATGAGATAATTCTCCCGAGTGTTTTATGCGCTTCGCTCGATAATTGGGTGAGCAACGATGAATGAACCTGAATATATATGAGATTACGCGCACAGCTCTTGGGTATGAGGAAAATCTGTTGAGCAGATCATCATCAGGAGTGAAAGTATGGAAAACTTCCACTTTTTTCATTTCCGGAACAACAAGGGCCGTTGATTTCGAATTGGGCCATTTGTTAGATTCCTCCATCAACCAAGCAGGTCCATGCCACCAAAGAGAGTTACCAACGAGTAGAGGTGAAGAACAGCCTCGTGTCCCAAGGTCTGCTGGATTTTCTCCTGAGGATACATGCCTCCATGTTGCATTTTGAACATTATTGAGAATTTCAGACACTCTATTGGCTACATATGTTTTCCAAGTGTACGGGGGCTTCTCATGCCACGCTAACACAATTGTTGAGTCAGACCATAAGAAAAGTTCAGGGGACCGGAGATGGAGCTCAGAGAGTATGTGTTTCACTAACTTGGACAACAGTACCGCAGCACATAACTCGAGACGGGGCAAGCTTATAGTCTGAAGGGGAGCTACTTTGCTTTTAGCGACCAACAAATGAGAACTGAGTACATGATTTGAATCGGTAGTGCGTAAATACAGCGTGGCACAATATGCCTTTTCTGATGAATCACAAAATCCATGAATTTGAGTTTTGTTTTGTGGAACAAAGCCAATCCACCTTGGAATTCTTATCTTCTCAATGGATGGCAAATTTTCGAGAAATTCATTCCACTTTAAGAGAGACATGGGCTTAACGCAATCGTCCCAATCTACGCCTTCTATCCAGAGTTGCTGAATGAGCATTTTAGCTTGGATGATGACTGGGGCTAACCATCCGGCGGGGTCGAATAGTGCCGCTACAGCAGACAAAATTTGTCTTTTTGTGGTCGACGTGGTTAACGCGACTGGTTTTATGGAGTAGCAAAAGGAGTCGCTGACAGCATTCCATTGTATGCCAAGCGTTTTTGTTGAACTTGAGTCATAAAACTTTAAAAAATTGTCATCAAGCAAATCTTGACTGGGAAGATGCTGTAAGAGATCAGCATGATTTGCGGTGATTTTTCTGAGAGGAAAACCAGCCGATTTGAGAGCAGCTATTACCTGAGTTTGGGCATCCAGAGCCGAGTGTATATCGTGACCCCCGGACAGAATATCGTCAACATAGGTTTCACGCTTGAGTATGGGGGGAGCTAATGGAAATTCAACTTTGCAATCCTCAGCTAATTGATGCAAAGTTCGAATAGCCATATACGGTGCGCAATTAACACCAAAAGTAATTGTTTTGAGACAATAATCTTTGACCGTTTGAGAAGAGTCGGGACGGAAGAGTATTCGTTGATAGTCTTGATCGTCTTCGTGCACCAATATTTGACGATACATCTTTTCGATGTCGCCGTTGAATACGAAGCGATATAATCGCCAATTAAGAATAATAGTCGTGATATCAGATTGAAGAGTAGGACCGGTACAAAGCACGTCATTGAGAGAGTGACCGCCTTTTGACGATTTTGAGGCATTAAATACTACTCGAACTTTCGTGGTGGTACTAGTTGGTTTGATTACAGCATGATGTGGTAGGTAGAACGAGAAGTATTTGCCGTCATGTTCAATCTCATTGGAATCTACTTCCTGCATGTGGTTTAGTGTTAAATATTCCAGCAGTACTTGGTTATACTGAGTTTTCAATTGGGGGTTTTTGTTGAGATTCGATTCGATACGTTTGTATTGCTGTAGGGCAACAAACCGAGAAGCACCTAAGAACACTTGAGAATCAAAGGTTTTCTTGAAGGGTAGTTTGACCACATACCGACCGTTTGTTTGACGAAATGTGGTACTTTTATATAAGCTGTCACAGTATAAATCTTCTGCTGAGACCGCTCGAGAAGTTTGTACCTCTTCTAGCTCCCAGAATTGGCGGACTAGGTCACTGATAGAGGGTTCAGTGACACATTCAACCTGAGTTGAGAAAGAACAGCTCTGAACTGTTAAAGGACCACTAAGAATCCATCCGAAAACACTGTTTTGGGCTAGAAGTCCACCAAAAACGTTGGAACGTAAGCCTTCGAGTAAAAGACTCGGAATAATATCGCTTCCAATCAGCATATCGATTTGGCCAGGCAAATAGAAGTTGGGATCTGCAAGTTTTAAGCCTTCTAACCCTTTGAAATCAGGCTTCGCAAAGGTGCTAGATGGCAATAAGCTGGTAAGTCTGGGTAAGACAATTGCCTGCACTTCTAGTTGGAAGCTGAGATCTCTCGTGACGATCTTAAGAGTGCAAACTTGACTCGAATTGCCAACCATCTGACCGCCTATGCCAGATATATTGTTGAGAATTTTTTGGGTTGGAAGTGCGAGTAAATTTTTAATTTTTGCAGAAATAAAAGTTTTTTGAGAACCCTGATCAATCAGAGCTCTTAAAGTGAAAATTTCTCCCATGTGTAATACATGGATAAGGGCAGTGGGTAGAATAACCTTGTTTTCACTAGCGGAAAAGAGACTTGTTACTTCAGCATTTCTTTCGGGCAGAATGTCAGAAGAATGGTTATCGGAGGAGACAACAGTTGGTGCAGACGTTTCGACATGCATCGATGAAGTTGGGCGTGGTTTAAACGTTGAAGGTGTTGGGTGATTATTGTTTTCCTGTGTGTTTATATGAAGCATAGTGTGATGCTGTCTTTTGCAATATAAACACAAGAAAGAACTCTGACATTCTCTTTTTGTATGCGAATACGCCAAACAATTGGAACAAATTTTGTTTTGAGCCACAAATTTGTTTCTTTCATGAGCGGAAAGATTTTTAAAATGTGGACACAGTCGAAGTGCGTGATTTTGTTGGCATTTCGGGCAAAGCGAATAGTTCCCTTGTGCGTAGTGTTCCGAGTGAAAGTTTTGCACATTGGACCTATTAGTCGAGTAATGTTGAGGCTGGTTTTGCAAGTGTCGAGCAGGGAACTTATGATTTCCCAACGCGTTAGAGTTTTGGCTGTTGGAGAGACCTGGTTGGTTCCTGTTTGGAACACTGGGCGCTGCCCATTTGGGCTTAGCACCCTTAATGCTGTTCAATTTTTCCACGACTTCAAAGCGGACTGTCAAGAATTCGTCCATTTGTAGCCACGTTGGGAATTCTCGCCTTGAAGTGAGGGACTGCTCCCATAGTGCTAACGTCTCCTCCGGGAGTTTTGATGAGCACAAATAGACGAGAATGGGGTCCCAGTGATCAATGCAAACTTCTTGGGCTGACAGCATGGCGAGGCAGTCATTGATTGTTGACTGAATCCTCTGAATTGCCAAACTATTTTCAGTTGTTGCGGCAGGTATATTGAATAGGATTTTGAGTTGGTTATCCACCAGTATCCTTTTATTTTCATAGCGTGAGCGAAGGGCTTCCCACGCCAGCGAAAAGTTTTCATCGCACAGCTGATATCTCTTCACAATATTTCCCGCAGCGCCACGAGTCTTATTGCGCAAGTGATACAGCTTTTGCGCGGGAGTCAGTCTTGGGTGATTTGTGTAGACTGCCGTGAACATGTCTTTGAAGGATGGCCAGTCCTCATAGCTGCCGTAAAATATCTCGGTATCACACGGAGGTACCTTGATACAGGCGCTAGGGTGCTCTTGAGATTGAGCCTGATTTATGGATGAGTTGTGAGATGGTTTGACCATCTCATTCTCAAACATTTTCCCCAGATCCATCATGTGCGTCTTGCATTGATGATATGTTTCAACGCACGAGCTGTATTTATTCCTAGTAGATTCTTTAAATTTGTCATCTACTGCTGTCTCCTCAGCGACCATGACTTCTGCGTAGGCGTCGTTCAGTCTAGCCCATCTTTGGTCTAGATCGATTATCTGGACGTGTACACTAGAGTCAGTGTGATCATCGACGGGAATGGTTTCAAATTTAGAGCAAAATTGAACCAAATTGTCGGACGCAAAAATAAATTTGGCCTTGGTGTTCATTTTTGCGGAAGATCTGGTCACCCGAGCGTATCGAGAATCCAATGCGAAAACCGTTAATTACGGTTAAAAATTAGCGTCAATGGAGTACTTGAATGCGCGTCAGAAGTAGCCCGAGATGGCAACTCTGTATGCAGAAAGATATTGAGAAAAATCGAAGAATATTCAGAAGCCGTTCGAGTTGGCAACTCTGAATTTCCGTAAACTTTGAGAGATTCGTAACTTATTCAGAAGTTGCACGAGCTTGCAACTCTGAATATTCGTATAAACAACCAAACTTTGAGAACCTCGGAAAGTTGCCCGAGATGGCAACTCTAAATTTATGTTAAAAAAATGTGAGAAATTCGAAAAAGTAAAGAAACGAAGATTATTCAGTAGTTGCCCAAGATGGCAGCTCTGAATACCCAGCAGTAGAATCTTTGAGACAGTTGAAAAATTTGAGAACCGAAAAATATTCAGTAGTTGCCTGAAATGGCAACTCTGAAAATCCGTAGAAAATTTGAGAAAAATCCAAAAAATTTGAGAGGAATTATATTCTGTAGTTGCTCGAGATGGCAACTCTGAATATACGAAACAAGTTTGAGAAACTTCAAAAAATTTGAGAAACGGATACTATTCAGTAGTTGCCTGAGATGACAACTCTGAATATACGAAGCAAAGTTTGAGACACTTCAAAAAATTTGAGAAACGATTCGTATTCCGTAGTTGCTCGAGATGGCAACTCTGAATATAAAAAATCTGAATATAAAAAATTTGAGACGAATTATATTCTGTAGTTGCTCGAGATGGCAACTCTGAATATACGAAACAAGTTTGAAAAACTTCAAAAAATTTGAGAAACGAATACTATTCAGTAGTTGCCTGAGATGACAACTCTGAATATACGAAGCAAAGTTTGAGACACTTCAAAAAATAAAATTCCAGAATCGATTAATAATCAGTAGTTACCCGAGATGGCAACTCTGAATCACGAGAATTAATTTTCTTCCAATTTTGAAAGTATTCAGTAGTTGCACGAGATTGGCAACTCTGAATCACGAGAAATATATTTTTTTTTTTTTTTTTTTTTTTCAAAATTTGAAAATGTTCAGAAAACTTCAGAGAACTTCAAAAAAAAAATTTGAGAAATGATTCGTATTCAGTAGTTGCTCGAGATGGCAACTCTGAATATACGAAGAAAAGTTTGAAAAACTTCAAAAAAATAAAATTCCAGAAACGAATAATAATCAGTAGTTACCCGAGATGGCAACTCTGAATCACGAGAATTAATTTTCTTCCAATTTTGAAAGTATTCAGTAGTTGCACGAGATTGGCAACTCTGAATCACGAGAAATATTTTTTTTCAAAATTTGAAAATGTTCAGAAAACTTCAGAGAACTTAAAAAAAAAAATTTGAGAAATGATTCGTATTCAGTAGTTGCCCGAGATGACAACTCTGAATATACGAAGAAAAAATTGAAAAACTTCAAAAAATAAAATTCCAGAAACGAATAATAATCAGTAGTTGCCCGAGATGGCAACTCTGAATCAGGAGAATTAATTTTTTTTTTTCCAATTTTGAAAGTGTTTAGTAGTTGCGTGAGATTGGCAACTCTGAAAACGCTTACAAAATTTGGGAAGAAATTGAATACTGAACTCCAATGAAACGATCACTATTCAGTAGTTGCCCGATATGGCAGCTCTGAATCTCTGTATAAAATTTGAGAAAATTGAAAAATGTGAGAATAGAATAATATGCAGTAGCTGCCTGAGATGGCAACTCTGAATCTCTGTTCAAAATTTGGGACAATCGAAAATTTTTGAGAAACGAATAATATTCAGTAGTTCCCCGAGATGGAAACTCTGAATATCCGTAAAAAAATTTTAAGAAAATTGAGAAAGTAGAGGAACTAATAATATTCAGTAGTTGCCCGAGATGGCAACTCTGAATATCTGTTAATAATTTGTGATAATCGAAAAGATTTGAGAAACGAATAAACACCATAAAACCAAATTTGAGAAAATTTGAAAATTGTTCAGTTGTTGCCCGAGATGGCAACACTGAAGTAGAGATATAGATTTAAAAATATGTGTTGTTTTTTTGTTTTTTTTAAAATGTGTGTATAAAAATGTATGTATTCAATAATGCGTGTTTAAATTGCTTAAAATTGTATAAAATCTGTGTTTAAATATGTTTAAAATTTGTTTAATTAATGTGTATGAAATTGTGTGTATAAATGTGTGTACGCGACGCATGCTATATGCGTACTAAGTGTTTTTTTTTTTTTTTTTTTTTTAATTTGTTTCAATTAAATGTGCTTAATATGTGTGGAACAGTTGTGTGTAAAATATTAGTTTGTGTATAAAATGTGTGTATAAAATGTTTTATTGTAATTTTTTGTAGTGTATGTTGAATTTATTTATTATATTATTGTTTCTTGCGTGTTTCTGTATGTTTATTTTATTCAGTTAATCTGTGGTTTGATTTTGGTTAAAAATTTGCTATACAAACTGCTCGTGTTGAATTAACTTTGAAAAAATAAAACGGAAAAACTTTAATTTTATCTAAAATAACAATATGTTGCCACGTACAATTGCACAGCGTTTCCACGCAAACGACGAAAAACTGATTGATTTTGTTCAAATAATCTAGTTTTGGCTGCAGCAATTCACACAAAAATTTTGATAGATATTATGGGAGTGTTTTACGTGTGTATGTGTGTGTGTGTGTGTGTGTGTGTATGTATGAATGTGCGAAGTATATGCAGAAATAAATTACTATTTCCACGTACCTTTGTTCTTGGGATTCCCTCAAGATATCTCTGTTTGGATGACTTCTTGGTCAAATCGATCGCTAGTCAACTTACTGTTCCGCTCCTCTTAGCTACTGGTGACACTCGGGCTGCAGCTCTATGCAGAAAGATGTTTAAATGTTGTTGCTCGCGTTCCCGCTGATGTTTCGTTGCTAGTGCTGCACTCGGTGCTATAGGGCTTCCTTAAGTCGAATTGCAGATAACCTGTAATTAATTAAACTTGCACACAAAAGTTTAAAGTTCGCAAGTTTTGAGCCTCCGCTGGGCGGCTGACACCGTTCTCCCTAACCACACTTTTCACTACAGCACTTTTTTCTGTCTTTTTAGTTTTTCTCACAATTTATACTTTCTTCACACACTTTTTCCGCTGTCTATTATTATTTTCTTGGTTTAAACGTTTATTTCCCTACATTAATTAGTTTATTTGTATTCAATTTTACAATTTCTTTCTTTTTCTCTCAACTTTGTTCTAGCACTTTTTTCTTTTTTATACACTTTTCAATAGAGCTCTTTTTGTTCTATTATCTTTAATTTCTAAATTATGTTCTTAATATTTTGGTTTTAACCACTTTACAAAGTTTTTCAATTCTTTGCTGCTCGACAATTGATTCAATCAAACAAAATGGCGTGTTCACCACGCGCTTACCTACTTTGTATTTTGCGAGTTACCTTTTTTTTATTTCCTTATTTCTCATTGCGCTCGCTACTCGCTGCTTGTGGTATTTTAAGCAAGGTTACTCCTGCTGACAGTTTCTGCTGATCGGGTGAGAGATTCTCTTTTGACAGATAGAGATTATACTAGTATAATTGTAGCTAGTTGAAATGCTTCCAGAGGTGGGTTCTAAGAGGGCTCGAAGGACCAATGTTTCTTTCGGTGTGTTGATGCGAGTAATCCTTTATTTTTTGTCCAAATAAAAGACGGTTTGATTCAGCTTGTTTGTTTTTAATATTAGTTGAAAGAGAACTTCAATATATCTTTTTTTTAATATGAATTATTTGTACTAATGAATTATTATTTTTAGTTATAATGAGAATTGAATTCTAGTTTAATATAAAGAAAAATATTCAGTTTTTTGGTTCTTGGACACGACCTTACTCTGCTAACAATTTTAGGTGAAAGAGGAAGTTGCCTCTGAGTTTGCTAGTAAGGAGCTTAGTTAACAGCCGGAAGCTGTGTTCAATATAAAACAACGAGTGCGAAATACAAATAACGAGCGACTTATGAGGAATTCAGTGCGCTAAAGCTTATGGCTTAACAAAAGAAATGTAATCAAATTATAAAACTTATACGATTACGATCGTGACGCGAACAGTATTTAAGATTTCATTAAGATTATATCGGGGTCTTCGGATACTGAATTATTTTAAACATTATAAAGTATTTACGATTATAATAAGATTATATCGGGGTCTTCGGATACTGAATTATTTTAAACATTGTGAAGTATTTACGATTATAATAAGATTATATCGGGGTCTTCGGATACTGAATTATTTTAAACCTTATAAAGTATTTACGATTATAATAAGATTATATCGGGGTCTTCGGATACTGAATTATTTTAAACATTGTGAAGTATTTACGATTATAATAAGATTATATCGGGGTCTTCGGATACTGAATTATTTTAAACTTTATAACGTATTTACGATTATAATAAGATTATATCGGGGTCTTCGGATACTGAATTATTTTAAACATTGTGAAGTATTTACGATTATAATAAGATTATATCGGGGTCTTCGGATACTGAATTATTTTAAACCTTATAAAGTATTTACGATTATAATAAGATTATATCGGGGTCTTCGGATACTGAATTATTTTAAACCTTATAAAGTATTAACGATTATAATAAGATTATATCGGGGTCTTCGGATACTGAATTATTTTAAACCTTATAAAGTATTTACGATTATAATAAGATTATATCGGGGTCTTCGGATACTGAATTATTTCAAACATTGTAAAGTATTTACGATTATAATAAGATTATATCGGGGTCTTCGGATACTGAATTATTTTAAACCTTATAAAGTATTTACGATTATAATAAGATTATATCGGGGTCTTCGGATACTGAATTATTTTAAACATTGTAAAGTATTTACGATTATAATAAGATTATATCGGGGTCTTCGGATACTGAATTATTTTAAACCTTATAAAGTATTAACGATTATAATAAGATTATATCGGTGTCTTCGGATACTGAATTATTTTAAACATTGTAAAGTATTTACGATTATAATAAGATTATACCGGGGTCTTCGGATACTGAATTATTTTAAACATTATAAAGTATTTACTATTGTAATAAGATTATATCGGGGTCTTCAGAGACCGAATTACGCTAAATATTGTGAATCCTAACGTTAAGATAGATAGGAACTACACTAAAAGTTAGAGACAAGCGTTAAGCAAACATTGACCGGACCATAGACCTAACGGAACACCTTAGCCGAATCCGATCACTGCCTAGGAGAGGGGCACCACCTTAACGTCAACGTATCAATCCAATGTCAAACCTGAATTATAATTTGAATTAAAAACTCAATAAAGAAATATTAACTATAACCTCTGCACGTCTACAATTTTTCTCATTACAAATTTTGTACGGACCTCGGAATCCCGGCGAGCTAACCTCAGCTATAGACCCGGAAGACCGGGAGCTTCGTTACTAGCTATATACACACATGTATACTTTAACTTGCCGCTAAAGAGCTTATATGCAATTGCAAGTGTTTAATATATATGTGCGTACGCACTTCTACCTTTAGATAAAATTTTTTATTTAAATTGTTAACAAATAAACAATGCAATCGAACCGCGTTTAATAAATTTAAAAAACCGACTTGTTTTCACTCGCGTTTTAATTATGAACTCGGCGATTAAGGAGATAAAATATAAATTCACTACTGAATTTATATAGGCTCAAAAAGTCATTTTTTCCTCTTATTTTTATTTTCAACAAGAAATAATCAATTGGAATAAAAACACTTTCCTGGATTTTTCCTCAAAAATTTGTTGATTTTTATGGTGAAGTTGATGTTATTTCTGGCCAATTCTGTTGAAGTTGCTGTTGCTACTGCTGTTGAAGCTGGTGCCACTTAAACTTTTTTGTTTGTTTTTGCTTAAATGTTTTGCACTGTTTTTTTTATCAATTAATTTTGATTAATTAATTAACTCACTCGAGGCTTAATAATTTGTTTTTATTTTTTTGATTCACTAGTTATTTTTTTTGGAGGCAGGAAGCGGAATTTGTAAATAAAACACGTTGATGAACTGAATAGACCGGAGTCAGATTTTATTCTAAAAACTCTTAAAACTAAACAGAGTTTAAAACCAGGCAGCGAGAAGCGCTGCCCGAAAAGAAAAGAAAAGAAAGCAAAAGTGCAGGAAAGAGAGCGTAACTTGGCAAATCACCGCTGTGTCGACACTATACAGGGTGTTTATCAGTGGACTCAACAAAGATGTTGGCCACCAAGGCGATGCATCTCTGAGAGAAGTTCTGATGGACGTCTGTCTCCTAGTTCTAATCCTGATACCAAGGTTTTAAATCGACGTTTCTGCGATATGGAAAAATGGTTAAGTAATTTCTTAATTTTTCCAAACTTGTCATTGGGAGGAGGATTTGCGACGATATGCTCAATAACCGATAGCGTTTCTTGATCAAGACGAGCGATTACAGCGTAATATTTTGTAGAGTCAGACGAGACCTTTTGTTTTGGAACTGACCTTCCACTGATGAGAACCAAAGCTGTACCTTTTGGTTCCAAAATGGCGGTAGTTCCACGCGTTCTATTCGGTCAAGCTGACTCAAGGCGGACTAGATTCATGAGTACTAGGAATTTGGTTGTCCTGAATAGTGTCGTTAAACTCTTCGCACAGTGCGTAATCGCTATTTCCTGCGTTGGTAAGGCGTGGAGAATGTGTTAGAGGCATTTCGGGGTCACCAATTGTTGGGTTTATATCACAAAATAAAAACTTCAATGTTTCTTTATTAAAATTTTACCAATGACTGAAAAATTAATATTAAGAAATCTTAAAGTATTTTTCATAAAATTCGAAACGACGTGACATAAATAAAAATTGAATTGTACAGTAAAAAATGAAACAGTAAGTCCCCACTATACTCCCCCCTTTCAAAAAAGAATAGAATGATTTTTATTTAAAGTAAAAACTACTTTTCTGTAAATATTTTTCGGTACCTTTGATGACTGGATATCCAACTGAGGTTCGTAGAGGAGCTCATCGGTGGAGATATGAGTGGCCTTAAGTCTGTCAACACTAATGTTTATTTCCTTTCCATTTAAGTTTATTTTGAAAACTCGGTCGTCAACTCTATAAAGCACTTCATGGGGTCCAGAGTATGGATGTTGAAGAGGTTTTTTTACCAAATCTTGTCTAAGGAATACATGTGAGCAAGTACTAAATTCATTCAAGTATAATATTTTTTTGCGACTTTTTGGGATTGTAGGTACTGGTTTAATTTCCTGCATATGGAGAAGAAAATCTCTTTTAAAACATATATGATCATCGTTTGTGTTCTCGTGGACAAAAAATTCTCCTGGAATTGTAAGAGTTGTTCCGTAGAGAAATTCCGCAGGTGAACCTTTTATGTCTTCCTTGTAGCAAGTCCTTAATCCTAAGAGGATAGTTGGTGAAATTTGAGTCCATTGAAATGTTTGATGGCACATGATAGAAGCTTTTAAGGTGCGGTGCCACCTCTCAACCAAACCATTGGACTAGGTGTGATAAGAAGTAGTACGGACACGTTTACTACGAATTAATCGAGAAAGCGATCTGAATAGTGCACTTTCAAACTGTCGGTGGTGATGAGCTTAGGACTTCCAAATCTTGCAATTCAACTTTTATAGAAAGTTGTCGCCACAGTGTCTGCAGTAATGTCTTTGATAGGCATAGCTTCAGGCCATCTTGTAAATCGATCCACTATCGTCAAACAATACTTGAATCCTTGAGATTCTGGTAGCGGCCCAACGATGTCTATGTGTCTATCAAACCTTTGATCTGAGACGTCGAAAGCTGCTGGCATGGCGTGAATGTGCCGCCCAACTTTAGAACGCTGGAAAGGTACACAATTGTGACCCCAATAAGCGATATCTTTATTCATGGACGGCCAGTTTGAGAAGTTCATCATCATCTGATTGAGCTTGAGCTAGTACATTTAAACCTTGAAAAAGATATGGAATTAATGCGAGAAAGAGTATCCGCTACATTATTTTCTAATCCAGCAATAAATTGTACGTTGGTTGTAAACTGACTGATAAAGAATAGTTGTCTTATTTGACGTGGTGAGGACTTATCAGCTCGCTGCTGGAAAGCAACCTTAAGAGGTTTGTGGTCTTTGAGTATTTGGTATAAATCCGATAGGGACAATATGGTAAATTCAAGCTCTGTTGACACAGTTTATGAATTCAATTTCAAAAAAGCTGACTTTTTGAAGTTGAATCATTAACTTTACAGTAAATTAAATATAATTACATAATACATAAATAATAACAGTCTTAATAGTTCAATAAATTTTTTCTACACGGAGCTCTTTGCCATGTTTTCTCAGTCTGTACCATATACTCTCAAATTTGCAAAAAATTCTGCGTACCCTTGGTACACAAAGGATGTAAAGACTCTTCGCAACAATAGGAATAGGGAATGGAAGATATATGTGTGTAATTTTGACTCAGATGACCTAGAAACATACAAATGTTTGTTTCTGGAATTTGAGAATCGCTCAGCTGCATTATATGAGTATTTGGATAATACGAAACTGAGTATTTTGTCTGATCCAAGAAAATTTTGGGGATTTATTAATGTTAAGAAGACTGATGGATTTTCTTCTTCTTTCAAATTTCAGGATGGATTTACTGACGATTGCAGCATTATTTGTGGCCTATTTGTTAATCTTTTTAAAAAATAATTTTGTTCATATTCTTTTAATCCTGATTTAGCGTATTTTGACTATATGAACAACGCACCCAGAGTTTCTTTGGAGCATATATATTTTACCTTAGAGGATATTTTTAAGTATATTGAATCAATCGATGAGAATTTTAGCGCTGGATCAGATGGAATTCCTGCCGCAGTGTTAAAACAATGCGGCTCCATTTTGTGTCAACCATTCTCGTTACTTTTTAATAAATCAAGTAATGAAAGTAATTTTCCTCTTTTTTGGAAAAAATCTTATATCAGTCCTATTTACAAAAAAGGTTGCAGGAATGACGGCACTTATTATAGGCTTATCGCTAAGCTGTCTTCAATTCCCAATTTTTTTAATCGAAAAGTGTACGATTCGAGGGAAAATTCACTGTGGGCAAGTCATGACAACTCGTCAGCATGGTTTTGCTACTCACCCATTCCACGCATAACGCAATACTTTTTTTCAAAAATTGACCTCATGTCTTTCGATTTGTCTTTTTTTTTTGGGATATAGGTTCCTATTAAAATTCTAAGAACATAAGTTCATTAATTTTTTTTATCAACATTCGTTAAAAAGTTATTGACCTTTCAATTCTGCAAATCGTCCGAAAACGACAGAATTGGACAATTTTTAATTAATTGTATCTACGTCAGTTTTAATCCAATTTTTATAAATGAAGTACCGTTAGAAAGGTTTTAAAAAGTAGTTTCTGGTAAAAATATATAATTTTAAAATTTTGGATGTTGGGGTTGCTGCCAACATATTTAAAAAAATGTATTTGCTAATTTTTCAAAAAACACGTAATATCTTCGATTTTTTATTTTTTAAATTTGAAGAAGAATGTTGCCTTTAAGTCAGACACAATTTTATGATGGAGCTTTTATTTGATTTTTTGCAATTTCAATTTTTGTGCACATACCTTATCATTTTGAGGCACCTTTTATAAAATTCAAAACGGCAAAGATATTTAATTCTGGCTACATAAAAAAAAAGTTATATTCTGGCTAATTCAAAAGGCCATCATGGATTTTTTGGTAAGAGAAAACTTCCTCCTGGATCATTTGGTAGCGATCAGTTGCGATGGTACCGTAGTTAATACTGGTCATAAAAATGGGGTTGTACCATTTATGGAACGATACCTTCAAAGGCCATTGCAATGGTTGGTGTGCCTGTTTCATTTCAATGAATTACCGTTGAATGCGTTAGTTAAAAAATTGTAAGGAAAACAAGGAACCTGGAATCTGGCCAGGCGAAGCTCGCAATTTAATTCATGTGATAAAACATATATTTATTTTAAGTACATTGATAGGTATTTTTTCAGAATTTTTCTAAAAAATGCTGCGGACGGTTTATCAAAAAATACAGAATTGACATAGATAACATTATAGTCCATTTTAATAAATAAAAAATTACTCAAAGAAATCAAATATGGTTAACTTTAATAATTTGATACTTAATTGCTGACATTAACACAAACCACCAATAAAGTTCTGAATTGCCACAGAGGCATTGAGAAAATTAAGAATTTCATATCAATTAACTTTTCTTACATTTTTTTAAAAACATTTTTTAAAGAGTTCCATCACGAAGAAAACTGTGCTGAATTTGTATAGTGGTTAAGCAAAACTTGCGCTTGAACCTCAGCCACTCCAAAATTATGTTAGATTTCAGCAAAAACTAATCAAAATTTGCTATTCCATTTTATAATAACTTAGCAAGATTTTGTTTAAATTCAAGCAAAATTTGCTAAGTTATTACACAGTACGACAGTGGTTGATACACATGAGAAATGTTAACAGAATATGAAAATAGGCTTAAAATAAAGAAATACGTGTCTCGGCGTTTTGCTGTAGCACGTCAGAATTTTGAGGAAATCGATTTTTAAGCTTCGAAGGACCGTGGAGGTTCACTTGTAATGTAATACTTTTATAAAAAGTTCTATAAAAACAGAATGGGTGAACCGATTTTAATGCATGAGTCAGTTTTGAAAAGGAAGTTCAATTTGGATTTTTTTTTATTAAAAAAACAATTTTTTCTCCGCTAGATGGCGCTTTAATTTTCATGTAAAGTTAATAAGGCGCGTGGAAACGCGCCTAAACCACAATACAAATTCATCAAACAGTTTTCTCCGTGATGGAACTCTTTAAAAAATGTAAGAAAAGTTAATTGATATGAAATGAAATAAGCTGAAATCGAGCATATTTTTCACTGATCGATCCCAATTTTCTTTATTAAGAATAAACGTGTGCTCGTGTGTTTGAAAGAAATTTGCTTGAATTAAGTAAAAATTTGGTATTTGAGCTTAGTAAAAATTTGCTATTTGAGTTTATAATAACTAAGTTAATATTTGCTTGAGTTTAGTATACATTTGCTATCAGTTTATAACACAGTACGACAAAATCAAATTTTTTTGAGTACTCATGAGAAATATTAACAGAATATGAAAATAGGCTTAATATAAAGAAATAAGTGTCTAAGCGTTTTGCTGTAGCACGTCAGAATTTTGAGAAAATCTATTTTTAAACTTCGAAGGACCGTGGAAGTTCACTTGTAATGTAATACTATTAAAAAAAGTTCTATAAAAACAGAATGGGTGAACCGATTTCAATGCTTGAGACTCTATTTTGAATTAAATTTGGCATATTTTGAAAATAAAAACATGTACGGACTTTCTTAAAACGCTTTAATTTAATTTGTTTGTCTTACTGCTATTTTTGAGCACAATTGCACATGTTTTATTTATTTAACTTGTAATGTTTGTTTGCGTTTCAATGTAAAAAAATGTATTCAATATTTACATTTTTAATAAATTTTGTGGTATTTTTTAATTCGTATGGTATTTTCTGTGGTATTTTTTAATGCGTGGTATTTTTGTGGTAATTTTAAATACTTGTGGTATTTTTTAAGGTATTTTTTTAATAGCCGTGGGATTTTTTTTTTAGTATTTTGGTATGGGAATTGTTGTAATTTTTTTTTTGTTCTCGTGGGGAAAAATGTATTTTTATGGGAATTTGAGGTGGCAACCGTGGCTTGAGCCAGTTTTGAAAGGGGAATTAGATTTGAATTTTTTTTTTATTAAAAAAGCAATTTTTTCTCCGCTAGATAGCGCTTTAATTTTCATGAAAAGTTAAAAAATAACCATAAATGTAATGTAATATAGATGTAATGTAAAAATACAAAAATTAATATGAAATCTTAACTATTATTTTGTGTTAAAAATTTTGGTCGTTTATTTTTTCGTGTGTAAGCTTCAGGATTTGTATCACGGCATAAATTCCAACAATATTTAGCAAGCATGTGAGTCATGTCTTTTCCTTTGAAACGATTTTCTATTGTAACAATATCTTTATGGAAACGTTCCCCATGCTCATCACTTAAATCACCCAAATTTGAAGGAAAAAATCTAAACAAGTTGGTCGTTGGCTTAGAACGTTAAGGCGCTGATGAGAAGTATTCACAAACTTTGAAACGATCGATTCAATAATAATATTTTTAGTTTGGCTCGGAGCCCCGAATCGCTGAATCAAGCGGTTCCCGGCTAGCGAAGCACATTCTACTTTAGTTATTGGATTTCAAATTAACAACATTATATTTTTAATGAATTTCATACATTTTTGGTTATTTTTTAACTTTACATAAAAATTAAAGAGCCATCTAGCGGAGAAAAAATTGTTTTTTTAATAAAAAAAATTCCAATTTAATTCTCTTTTCAAAACTGGCTCAAGCATTAAAATCGGTTCACCCATTCTGTTTTTAAAGAACTTTTTATAAAAGTATTACATTACAAGTGAACCTCCACGGTCCTTCGAAGCTTAAAAATCGATTTTCTCAAAATTCTGACGTGCTACAGCAAAACGCCGAGACACGTATTTCTTTAATTTAAGCCTATTTTCATATTCTGTTAACATTTCTCATGTGTACCAACTACTGTCGTACTGTGTAATAGCTTAGGAAATATTTGCCTGAATTTAATATAATTTTCTTTTTCCTAAATACATGAGGAGTTATTTCAATTTAGGAATCTTTTTCAAAAATCACAGCGTGATTGAGCAAAGTTGTGCTGATTTGCGTTTAAGCAAAACATTTGCTTTATTCAAGCAAAGTCATTATCTCCGTGATGGAAGTGAAATCGAAACGTATGACATCTAACCGATTCAAATGACCGAATTGACCAGAAATTGATTCAGGTTTTTTCAGAAATATTGCAGGTGAGAGTGGTGTCAGAATGACGCTAAATCGATAATATGAGTCGGTAACTGCGATCGTTACGTAGAGTGCGTGGCCCCTTAGCTAAAGAACCGCGGTAGAACTCTGGGGATCTTCTTCTTCACCATCCACTTCCATGTGGGCAACTTCAGCATCTCGAAACAAGTTTTTCGTGCGCCAGTATATTTTAGCCATAATAGCGTCAGGGGATCCCTTCCCTCGATATCTGAATTTAAGCCAGCCCGTTATTATAAAATTGACAAATATGTAAATATATAGGACCTTTATTATAGGTCCTATATAATTACCTATATTATAGGTACAAAGAGATGTTATTACCTTAATTCTAATGGCAACGCCGTTTGGTGGAACATTTCGCCTTGCTCATCTGATTCCGTTGGAAGCTGACGACTAAAGTAGTCCAAGTGATGACTCAAGTAGTGGATTTTGGGGTAGAGTGCATGGCCCCTAAGCTAAAGAACCGTGGTAGCCCGGATTCAATTCCAGCTCAGACAGAAAGCTTTTTCAATTGAATTAATTTTTCTGTTTGGTCGTCACCTCTCTGCAGACAATGGCAAACCTCAGAGAGTAAAAATTATTGTCATGTAAAGCTTCTTGAGAACATAAGCCGTTCGGAGTCGGCACAAAACACCTAGGTCCAGTTCTCGGTCATTTAATAACACGCACTGCACAATTGATCAATGGAAGCTAGGTCAAAGTCCTTCCAAGGGCTGGAATGGCGAGTTTATTATTTATTATCATTAACACTAAGAAATTTTTTATTTATACGTACGTTTTTTTAATTCATATGTTTTAAACTTTTTTTATTCAATGTATTCCTTAGATTCAGTGGTTCTGGAGAGCACTGCGTAGCTTCGACCAGGCAGATCGAGCTAAGTTTCTTCAATTTGTAACAGGTACATCGAAAGTTCCTTTACAAGGTTTTAGGTCACTTGAAGGAATGAATGGTATTCAAAAACTGCAAATTCATCGAGATGATCGCTCAACAGATCGTTTACCCTGTGCACACACATGGTAAGTTAAAAGTCGGAGACAAAACAATTTGACTAACCTTCTAGGCATAAAACTGAATTTTTCTATATGTTTTATTTACAGCCCTATACTGGCAAAGTAACAGTTGTTACCCAGTATTTTTAATATTTCTTTGTGTTTGTTGTAAATTTTGTTTTTAAAAGAAAATTTGAAACTCAAAAAACAACATTTTTAATGAAATTGTCACAATATGAAAAGCAGGTGACAAGTTTTATCAAAATTTATTGTTTTTGAGCTTTAAATTTGGTTTTGAAATCAAAAAATTACAAGAAACACATAGAAATCTTAAAAATATTGGGTAACAATTGTTACTTGCCTGTTAATAGGGCTGTTAGTTAAATAGGGTAATAGGTAATAGGGCTGTTAATGTTAGTTAAAAACAAAATCAGGATCTGGCAGAGTTGGCGCGGTTACGATATCAACTTTCAAGGCTTCGATAGTATAAAAGTTGACATAATTTAACTACTATATGCCTAATTTGTTTTTAATTATTAAAAAGGTGGTTTAATTGTTATGAAGTTAGAATTGATTCACGAAAAAGGTTGAAACTTGGGGAAATATTATTTTAAACATTAGAAGAAAATATGTCGACAGTTAGACGGTTATGATAATTGTCAATACTCGCCAGATCAATGTTAACCGAATCTGAAGCAAGCAGTTTGTGAAAAATTATCAAAATTAAAAGCAATATTTAAACTTAAATTTAAATTAAAAGTAAAACAAAACTGTGCAAAAACAACAAAAACTTTTGTATGGAAAGAGTTTTGAGTAATTAATATTAAATTATGTTACACAAAAGGAAATTTTAAATGCATTCATCAAATTAAATTATTTAAAAAAAATAATATTTGACCTAATTTTACAGAAAATATTGACCTTTAAAAAAAGAAATGAAAATATTAAAGTTTATCAAATGGCTGAGTTTCATTTTATTATATACTAGCTGAACCCGGTGTGCTTCGCTACTCCCCTCGTTATAAAATAAAATTAAAAGTATTTATATATTTTTCACGCCATCGAATTTTCGAAATAAGTCCACCCCAGCGCCACCTACCGTGTCCATTTATACACAAATTATTTTCTTATGATCAAACAAACATACATTCTGAATTTCAGTTAAATTGGTCCATAAATTCAAATTTTCGATATAAGTCCACCCCAGCGCCACCTATCGGGTCCACTTACACACAAATTATTTTCTTATGATCAAACAAACATACATTCTGAATTTCAATTAAATTGGTCCATAAATTCAAATTTTCGATATAAGTCCACCCCAGCGCCACCTATCATGTCCAAATATAGCCTATGTTACCCACCGTACCAAGATGAACATTACCTGAAAATTTCATCAAAATCGGTCCAGCCGTTTTAGAGTCCACACGTTACATACATACACACATCCTATTTTATATATATAGATTTAGCTTAGTTATTGACCTTTTATATAAAAAAGTTGAATAAGATGCATTCCAGAAATTATGAGATGTGTAATTTCGGTCCCAAAAGTCTGCAGGAAGACACCAATTGTCCACAGTTGAAAGCATTGCTTGGAGATTGGCAAGGAACCAGTTCGTGTCCCCTGAGAACTAGTGAAATAGGTAGTTCTGTTCTAGTACTGCGCGCTGCAGGGTTCTTTCGCGTTTTAATAAATCAATCTCTCTCTTCTACATCTGAGTTTCGACGCTTTCAATTTGCCGGACTACTTCTACACTTGAGGATTCGCTGTCATGTCTACCTTCGCTTTCATTTCCGCAACCGCTACCAAGCTCTTCTCCATCGATGTTTGCCACACTGGGGCATTTACCACGCTGAATTGATGGTACTTCGTTGAGACGCGAAAAAGCCGCTTGTTGTTAAGCCAAGTTGAGACAACCAACCGCTTATAATCGTTTCTATTGAATGTGTCTGCCATCTTTAGGTTTTAAATTTTTGTTACTTTTGACACTTGTTTGTCTATTTTCGTTTCTAACTTTATTCACTCGTTTGTCTATCTGTTTTCTTTTTTCTTTCTCTCTATGAAATTTTGTTAACTCTTGAACTCGTTTCTCTATCGTTATCTTTATTTTTTACTGTTTTTCAATTTTTGTAACTTTTGGCACTCGCTTGCCTATTTTCGATTCTAACTTTATTCACTCGTTTGTCTATCTTTTTTCTTTTTCTCTATAAAATTTAGTTAACTCTTGCACTCGTTTGTCTATCTTTTTCTTCTTTTTTTTTTAAAATTATGTCAATGTACGCACTCACTGTCTATCTAGTTTTAGCTTTTACTGTTTTTCAATTTTTGTTAGTTCTTGCACTCGTTTGTCTATCGATAGTTTCAGTTTTCACTGTAGTTTTTTTTTTTTTAAATTTTGTTAATTTATGGCACTTTTTTGTCTATCTTTTTCTTATTTTAAGTTTAATTAAGGGAGGGGTCTGGGTTTCAGCGTAAAAAAAAACACTTTTTTTGTGATTTTTTATCTCAAATATCGATTGAGCAATTTTATTCAAACCTTCTATACATTATTGAGCATAGTTTTGACTATGTTCTGTAAATTTTTCATGCAAAAATATTAAATCATTAGCCCGTGACAGAGCTTCCCCCAGGACGTCTTGAAAAAAAAACAATTTGCGGTGTTCACTGTAACTCGGCCGGAAATTATCTGAAAATGAAAAACCATAAAAATTTAGTTAAATTATAAACAAATCTTCCCCCCAACGTTCTCTGATTATTTTTTTTTTAATTTAAAAATTTTTGGCGGCCATCTAAAGTGTGAACCGTTATTTTCGACTAAAATTTCCGCCATTTTGTGGGTGGGAAACACCCTTAATGTTAAAAAAAAAATTTTTACTAAACGTAGGGGGGAGGTATTTTATATGAAGAAAATGTGTACAAAGTTTGAAATGAATCGGTCGAGTAGTTTTCAAATGGCAGTGAACACGGACTTTGAAAAAGTAGTTTTGAGAAAAACGCGTTTAAAGTTTATTCTGTTAGAGTTAGAGCGTTAAAGGCCCCGAGACTAATTAAACAATAACTTCAAGAATATTGCTTAGATCGGATTAAAATTTTGAGGACATATTCTTGAAATGTTAAACAATAAGATAAAACAAAAAAAAAAAAATCGATTTTTCGAAAGTGAAAACCCAGACCCCGCCCTTAACCGTATCTCTTTAATTAGTCGTAGTTTTTATAACTAAACTAAAATGTTTTTATTGGCGCTTGGGAACTATCCCACTTCTGATAAACTGTAAGCAGTTAACTTAATCAAAATCAAACACGTTGTTGTCTGGTTGAGCTTCTTTATTTGAATGCCTTTCTTCTCTCACTCGCTACCTGCCTATGCTGATCAGCACAGGCATACATAATGAATAAAGAACACAAACAAAGAATGCAGTTAGATTATCGAACGATAGTTAACATGATATTATGTACAGTGGTACATACAGGCTAAGATAATTAAAAAGTAATGCTACAGTGATATTATATACTATATATATATAAATACAGTGACACATATTGTACATGAACTTACAGTGGTGTAGACAGGGTAAACTGGTAAATATATAATAATGATGCTACAATAGTTAAATAACTTTCGCAAAATATTAGCCTGATAGGACAACTACCACGCTTACCTTCCATACAACTGTAACAGTATTATTGGCATAAGTTTGGTAGTACGTCTGCTATGCTTACTTAAATGTACGCCTTTTACATATTTCACTTAAATGGTTAGTTGATTTGTGATCTGTTAAATTATTGCATGCATTTAATGGCGAGCTTTAGATCAAGTAAGTTTTTAAGAAAGCAACAACAACTCTGTATAGAGTCAATCACTTAGCTGACTAGATGTCTGTTTCGGAAATCGCTACATTTCCTCTTCAGTAATCTTTGAGTGATTAAGCTGTGATCAACTCACTGTTTAAAGTCGTATATGATTTCACGCATTTTGAAACTCATTCATTTGAACTATATAGAACAAATTGAACGTTTAAAGTGGCTACTTAATCACATGACATTTTAAAGCAGTAGACTCTATTTATAGATCACCGCCATCAACTCTATCGAGGTTGTTGCCATCAGTTAATATTATAACATCTTATTAATATTATAAAAAAAAATAAACTGGCCATTTCAGCCCTTGGCAGGACTTGGACCTAGCTTCTATTGATCAATTGTGTTGTGCGTGTTATTAAATGTTTGATCACAAATGACCGAGAACTGGACCAACGTGTTTTATGCGGACTCCGAATTATGTTCTCAAGAAGCTTTTACATGGCAATTTGTACTCTCTGAGGTTTGCCATTGTCTGCAGAGAGGTGACGACCGAACAGAAAAATTAATTCAATTGAAAAAACTTTCTGTCTGAGCTGGAATTGAACCCGGGCTACCACGGTTCTTAAGCTTAGGGGCCACGCACTCTGCCCACGAGCCTACGGCCGCCACTTATTAATATTAATTCGTGTTTGTTGAATTGAAGTGTGATAATTACACTGTGCGCTTTTTATACCCTTTTTTCTAAATTTGATAATTTCAACGTTTTTCACTTAATTTTGGTATGAAGAATCTCGTGGTGACATTTGTTCTATCATTTACCGAACATTTTCTAGATTTTTTTTCCGAGGATTTTCATTTTGGTTTCTTCAGCAAAGTTCTTTTTATTATTCTGGCAAACAACTTTTCTGAACAAATAAATATGAAAAAATCGCTTCCAGAAGGTCTTATCGTGTGAGTCTTACAAAAAATCTAACATTAACATACATAGCGTATGAATAACATTAATTGCTTTGAAGCGTTGAAAGCGGGCAAGACATATATGGCTTGTCAAAGGTTTAAAGACAATTCCAAACGATTTTTTCATGCATATTTATTCAGCAAAGTTGTTTTCCAGAATAATAGTAATAACTTTGCTGAAGAAACAAAAATTAAATTCTTTATGGTTCATGAGTTATCAATATGATAACACGGTGAGACCGCCAGAAAGTTTCAGCAAAAATTCTTAGAAATTCCGAGAAAAGGACAGCTTGTTATTATATCGCGACCAGTCCGACTTTTCAATTCCATCACAATTTTTTTTTTAAATTTTTAAAGTTGTAAAGTAGGAATTCTGGTATTCCAACTTTTAGCAATTTTTTATATATGCTTAAGTTGTGACAATTTTAAAACAAAATGCAGTTTTGTTAAATAAAATTAAATCCAACATTTTATTGTGCCAAAAGATTTTTTGAAGAAATATAAAAAGTTAGTTTATCGCAATGGAGAAATAATTTTTTCATAAATTTTGAACAAATGCTAGTGATTCTTTATTTTTTTAAAAATAGTAATCAACAAAAATCCTTTATTTATTTTACAGAAATCGTTAAAACTATAAAATAACTTTCCAAAACCTCTAAAATAACTTTCCAAAACCTCTAAAATAACTTTCCAAAACCTCTAAGGTATATGAAATCAGTAAAAAATTGGAAAAATGGCAGAAGTTTTAAGGTGTTTTTTAAATTGACAATCACCGATTTTTCTTATATGCGTTCGAATCATACAAACTGCTGCCATTTAACCTAATGATAACGGATTTTAGTCATCCACAGCTTGCTAGAAAGCAAAAACTAAATGCCACATTTTACGAATTTAATTTTTATAGAAAATAAAAAAGGCGATATGTAATGTCTGCGAATAATAAAAGTTTTATTACTTATTCGATTTCTGAGTTTAAGAAACGCTTCCAATAAATCGGCGACAAGATTGCTGTGAGATAATTGTGGGTGTTTTAACGTTGGTAAATCTATTTCTTTTGTATGATTTTTGGGCCAATTTTTAAATGATATTTAATTTGATTTTTAGCAGAGGTTTTTTGGCCAGTACTTTTCAATTGCAATTTTTTAGTAATATATAAAAAAATTCAATTTTTTCTCCCGACGTTTCGTCAATTTTTTGTTGACATCTTCAGGGGGTTTATTTTTTCTAAAAAACACAATACATGAAAATTTTCTTAAACTAACAAAATAAAATAACACTGTACATACTTTTTTATATAATTATTCACATTACATTAAATTAAAAACGCGATGAACTATTTTAGACTTAAAACAATTAAAACATTAAACAAACGATATAAACTAATATTTAACAAAACCGTCCGTCCAGTGCTACTGCATAAATATTATTAATATTGTCCGTGTCTTCTTTGTAATTTATTGCCTTTTCTCCTTTTTGTTGTATTCGTAAGCTTTCTAATGTTAGTCTTTTGTTTGTTTTGTTTTCGACGTCCAAAATTCTAACGTCTTCAAAGTCAGCTGTGTGGCCTGAGCTTAAAATATGTTGTGCTAGTGCTGTTGTTGTTTTTTTGTTTCTAATGTCCAGCTTGTGTTCTGTCATTCTTGTTTTTAGTGCTCTCTTTGTTGTCCCTATGTATATTTTGTCGCATTTTTCTTTTTCGGCGCCTTTGCATTTTATTTCATACACTACGTTGTTTTTCTCCTCGTCGTTTATTTTTGTTTTCGTTTTTGTAAATAATCGGTCTAATTTAGCGTTCGATCTGTATGCAAATGTTGTGATGTCTGCTTTGAATATTTTTCGTATGTGTGTGTTATTCGTCAATTTTGGTATGTATGTGATGCCTAAGTACTTTTTAGTTTCTCGTTCAGTGTTGCCAGATTCTGTTCTGTTCTGTGATTTGTGTGTTCTGTTTATTTTTTGAAAACTTACAATTAATAAGAGAATTCACGAGGTGTCTAGGGTAGTCATTATTGTATAGTATTGCTTTTATCTTTTTTATATTTTTGTCCTGGAATTGTTTGTCTGCTAAATTGTATACCTTTTTTATCAGGTTGGTTACTGTATTTATTTTTTGATTCATTGGTTGCGTCGAGTGAAAATTTATAATTCTACCTGAAGATGTTGGTTTTAAGAACCAGTCAAAAATAATTCTGTTATTTGTCCTCTGTAATTTCACGTCTAAATATGGGATGCTTCCATTTCGTTCTATTTCTGTTGTAAATTGTATGCTCTTGTGGTAACTGTTAAACGTTTTCTGGATTATGTTCAAATCTTTTCCCTTAATAATAGCTAAGATATCGTCTACATATTTACATATGTATGCTATATTTATGCCATTAGTTTTAAGAGTTTCTAAAGCATCGTTAAGTAAGTTGTCAAGTATAATATCTGCTATCGTCGGAGATAAAGGGTTTCCCATGGGCATACCATATATCTGATGGTACACTATGTTGTCGAAAATAAAATAGTTATTGTCATTTAGGCAAAATTCTAAAATGCTTAGATATTGTTGTCGCGGAATATTCGTCAAGTTTTTAATTTTGTCCCATTGCTTCATTATATTTTTTATTGCAAGATGTATCGGAATATTAGTAAATAAAGATACTACATCAAATGATACCATTATGTCTTCATCTGTCATTATAAAGTCTTTTGTTTTTTCTTTGAGTTGAACTGCGTTTTTTATATTGTATTCGTCAGAGATTAAGTGTTTTAGAATTTGTCCAACATGTTTTGAAAGTCTATAACAAGGAACATCCATGGATGAAGATATGGGTCTTAACGGGACATTTTCTTTATGAATCTTTGGTAGTCCATAAAGTCTTGGTGCAGTTGCGGCAGGACTCATAGGTCGATACTTTTGATATGTGTCAATATAGTTTTGTTTGTGTAAGTAGTTTACAATAGTATTGTTCTTTTTCTGTAGTTTGGTGGTTGGGTCAATTCTTGTTGTTTTGTATGTCTTCTTATCCTGTAGTAATTTCGTCATTTTTTGTATGTAATCGTTTTTGTACATGACCACTGTTTTGTTACCTTTGTCAGCCTGCGTTATTATTATTTCTTCCTCATGACGTTTAATAAATTTCCTTGTTTGTTCGTACGTTTTTGTAATAAATTTCTCTTTTGTCGTATTCCTAATCCTATTCTTAAAAGATATAATTTTGTTTGCTGCCGTTGATCTGGCAACACTTTTTTCTCGTTCATCCGCTATTCCTCGAATATGTGACGGCCGTAGCCTAGTGGGTAGAGTGCGTGGCCCCTAAGCTAAAGAACCGCGGTAGCCCGGGTTCAATTCCAGCTCAGACAGAAAAGTTTTTTCAATTGAATTAATTTTCTGTTCGGTCGTCACCTCTCTGCAGACAATGGCAAACCTCAGAGAGTAATAAATTGCCATGTAAAGCTTCTTGAGAACATAAGCCGTTCGGAGTCGGCATAAAACACGTAGGTCCAGTTCTCGATCATTTGTGATCAAACATTTAATAACGCGCACAACACAATTGATCAATAGAAGCTAGGTCAAAGTCCTTCCAAGGGCTGAAATGGCCAGTTTATTTTTTTTTTTTTTTTTTTTTATGTAAATATGTAGACGGATATCTTAGCTATTATTAAGGGAAAAGATTTGAACATAATCCAGAAAATGTTTAACAGTTACCACAAGAGCATACAATTTACAACAGAAATAGAACGAAATGGAAGCATCCCATATTTAGACGTGAAATTACAGAGGACAAATAACAGAATTATTTTTGACTGGTTCTTAAAACCAACATCTTCAGGTAGAATTATAAATTTTCACTCGACGCAACCAATGAATCAAAAAATAAATACAGCAACCAACCTGATAAAAAAGGTATACAATTTAGCAGACAAACAATTCCAGGACAAAAATATAAAAAAGATAAAAGCAATACTATACAATAATGACTACCCTAGACACCTCGTGAATTCTCTTATTAATTGTAAGTTTTCAAAAAATAAACAGAACACACAAATCACAGAACAGAACAGAATCTGGCAACACTGAACGAGAAACTAAAAAGTACTTAGGCATCACATACATACCAAAATTGACGAATAACACACACATACGAAAAATATTCAAAGCAGACAACACAACATTTGCATACAGATCGAACGCTAAATTAGACCGATTATTTACAAAAACGAAAACAAAAATAAACGACGAGGAGAAAAACAACGTAGTGTATGAAATAAAATGCAAAGGCGCCGAAAAAGAAAAATGCGACAAAATATACATAGGGACAACAAAGAGAGCACTAAAAACAAGAATGACAGAACACAAGCTGGACATTAGAAACAAAAAAACAACAACAGCACTAGCACAACATATTTTAAGCTCAGGCCACACAGCTGACTTTGAAGAGGTTAGAATTTTGGACGTCGAAAACAAAACAAACAAAAGACTAACATTAGAAAGCTTACGAATACAACAAAAAGGAGAAAAGGCAATAAATTACAAAGAAGACACGGACAATATTAATAATAATTATGCAGTAGCACTGGACGGACGGTTTTGTTAAATATTAGTTTATATCGTTTGTTTAATGTTTTAATTGTTTTAAGTCTAAAATAGTTCATCGCGTTTTTAATTTAATGTAATGTGAATAATTATATAAAAAAGTATGTACAGTGTTATTTTATTTTGTTAGTTTAAGAAAATTTTCATGTATTGTGTTTTTTAGAAAAAATAAACCCCCTGAAGATGTCAACAAAAAATTGACGAAACGTCGGGAGAAAAAATTGAATTTTTTTATATATTACTAAAAAATTGCAATTGAAAAGTACTGGCCAAAAAACCTCTGCTAAAAATCTATTTATTTTGTGCTGTTTTAATTGTGCAATTTTAATAGTGAAAAGTCTTTTTTTTTTTAAGTGCATAGCATTTATTCTAAGAAAAATCTTGAAAATTGTCTTTGATATTGTTATTTTCTTTGGTAATTAAAATATTATGTCCTTTTTGCAGATCTAAAATTGGAAAGTGTTTTCAGATGAATTACTAAAACAATGAGTTAACCATTTGTTATACTTTTTAGGGTTTTTTATAATTCATGATGTGCGTTAAAATAAACACTTTTTGTTACGTATGTGGTAAATATACACTGAAAACATATCGGCACGCGATTTCAGATGAAGTTCAAAACGCTTATGAAAGTTATTTTAGTCTTAATATGCAAAAAAATGTTTCTTGGGCAAAATTCTGCTTCCTCCACTTCACAACAAGCTTGGCGTAATGAAAAACTTCATAAAGTCTTTACCATTAGATTCACTTGGTTTTCACACTTCCATTTAACAAGATGATCAGCACATAGATTAAATTCGTTTTTTATTTATGTAGGAGTACTCGTTGGCCCTGATATTCGCAGGCTTATGAAGAACGTAGAATTTTGTAATTCGTTGTCCGATGCACAATTGGTTGCTTGGGATTTGGTAAAGGCAACGTTCGAAGGATGTTTGGTGAAACACTGCGTTAAGAATTACCGAAGTATAGTCGCCGATTTAATGGAAGCGTTTAAGCTAAATGTTCGAATATCGCTAAAAATACACTTTCTGCACCATCATATGGATGTATTTGAAAAGCAAATTCCAACCGAGTCTGATGAACAAGGCGAGCGCTTCCATCAAACGACAAAAACAATGGAGGAGCGGTACAAGAACAAAAATTTGCAATCTTTTATTGCTGATTTGTGTTGGTTTTTAAACCGGATGAGGCATTGTAAAGATCACCAATATAAGCATAATTCATAATACACACACGAACATACATTCAATCAAAATTTGAATATTTATCGCAAAAACTTAATAAACTTTTATTATTCGTAGTCATTATACATAGCCTTTTTATTTTCTATAAAATCTAAATTCGTAAAATGTGGCATTTAGTTCGAGCATTCTAACAACCCGTAGATGACCAAAATCCGTTAACATTTGGTTAAATGGCAGCAGTTTCTATGATGTGAACGCATATAAAAATAATCGGTGATTGTTGTCATGTGAGTGTGTACGCATATATGTATACATTTATGCAAGTACACTCACAGGCTCTTCTGTACACTATTTACATAATGTATTACTCTCATACTTTATATTCACACCTTACTTATATTTACTATTACAATAAACTCCAGTCTTCAATCAGCAATCGTAACGTGTAGTTCTTGACATGGTGTCAGAATCGGTAAATTTCTAAAATGACACGAGGAGATACGAACAATGCAGGAGTTGTCGAGACGTCTACGGGCGCTGGAAATTTTGTCAGACCTCCCAAACCCCTACAAATTGTCGGAAACAACATATCAACATTTTGGAAAAATTGGATCCAGCAATACAACTGGTTTTCGACTGCTGCGCAACTGGACAAAAAATCTCCAGAAATTCAAGTAGCTACATTTATGTCCAGTATCGGAGCCGATGCGGTCAACATTTATAATTAATTTTCATTAACTGAGGCTCATCAGTTGAATGTTTCATTTATTAAAAATAAATTTGAGGAGTACTTCGCTCCAAAAATAAGTGTAACCTTTGAAAGGTACACATTTAACACATTAAATCAAATTGAAGGTGAACTCTTCGAAGAATTTTTTACCAAAATTAAAAATCAGACGAAAAAATGTGCTTTTGGTTCGTTGAAAGACTCACATATTCGCGACTAAATTGTGGTAGGAATCAAAAGTGATACAGTTAGAGAGAAGCTACTATTGGAAGACGATATTAATTTAGAAAAATCTAAAAATATGCAGAGCGAGTGAGATGGCTTCACAGCAGCTGCGAGAACTCCACAAGTCCGACGAAGTTAAAGTTGAAGCGATTAAAAAGTAAAATTACACAAAGCAAAGAAACACGTCGTCAAAACTCAACTTTTATAATCGTGCTTACGAATGTAGACGGTCAATACCAGTCATGAGAAAGCCAAATGTCCAGCATACAATCATAAATGCGAAAAATGCAATAGAAAAGGGCATTATGCTCACTTGTGCTACCGCCGAAAGAACAAATACAACAATAAGCACATAAATGCGTTAAATCAAAGTAAGAGCGACACTAAGAGCGTCAGTAGCGACTCCGAAGCAGAAAGTCATTTATTTGTGCTAACGGTGAATATTTCAGAAACGAATAGAGACAACCAAAGCAACTGGTTTGAAAAAATGCTGGTGGATGGAAAAACAATAAAATTTAAATTAGACAGTCTGTTATCTAGGCCAGTCTGTTATCTAGCCATCAAACTAAAAATGTGCGCCCCGTTAACTACAAACTAATCGCTTTTGGAGGTGCAAAAATTGACGTGTGTGGGGAAATAAGCCTCCTGTGTGTGGTGAGAAAAAAAAAATGCCAAGCTAAATTCCTCGTAGTAAACGACTTTCAAAATTTTGAGCCATTGCTCGGAAAAAACGATTGCGAAAGATTTACTTTAATAGTACGCGTAAACGAAATAAACCTAGACACGAACATTTTTGAAGAACTCGGCAAAGTTAAAAATTTTGTTTATGATATTGATCTTGTTGAGAATCCTAAATTTGATCATTACGCAGCGCGAAAAATCCCTCACTCAATCCGAAAAGATGTTAAAAATTAAATAGACGTAATGGTGAAGCTGGGAGTATTAAAGAAAACCGAAGAAATAACACCGACTGTGTCACCGATGGTTGTTATTAAGAAAAAAGGTAAGATTCGCTTATGCATCGACCCGACAGACGTCAATAAAAATATTTACAGAAGATACTACCCATTAAAAACCGTCGAGGAAATCACTGCACATATAAAAAATTCTAAATGGTTTACTTTACTAGATTGTAAGAAAGGATTTTGGCAAATTGAGGTCTCGGAGCGCACTCAAAAATACCTCACAATGGCATCTCCATGGGGCAAATATTGTTACTTACGTTTACCGTTCGGATTATTATCAGCACCAGAAGTGTATCAAAATTTAATGTCGAAATTATTAGAAGGTTACGAAAATACGGAAGTTTCGATGGATGACTAAAGGTCCAAACCGAACGTGTCATAAAAACTTTAGCAAATGCAGGTTTAAAACTAAACAAGGAAAAATGTATTTTTAATTCCAATAAATTTAAATTCCTAGGGCATGTGCTATCAGCAGACGGAATATCTGCTGATCCCGACAAGATCGAAGCAATTAAGCAACTACGAAGACAACAAAAGCGAGTTCAGCTTCAAAGAATCCTAGGAATGGCAACGTACCTGTCAAAGTTTATACCAAACCTATCTGAAATAACAGCTCCCATTCGTCAACTCCTAAAAAAGAATATAGAGTGGGTATGGACCGTAGAACAAGAGCAAGCATTTAAAACGTTGCAAAGCACGCTGTCCTCAACACCTCTTCTACGCTACTACGATCAAGCTCCAGGTGGATGCAAGCAAATAGTGCGTTGCGCAGCCTTACTTCAAAATGAACAACCGGTCGCATACGCTTCAAAGGCATTGAGCAAAAGCCAGCAAAACTATGCACAAATTGAAAAAGAGGCCACAGCGATTCGATATGAGTGCAAAAAATTTCACTATTACATTTACGGTAAAAAACTTATTATTGAAACGGATCATAAGCCACTAGAAACGCTTTTTAAAAAACCCTTACATTCAACATCACAACGACTTCAAACAATTTTATAACATGTCATTCCTTATTCTCCACAGGTAATTTACAGAAAAGGTACCGAAATAAAACTAGCAGACACACTCAGTAGAGATTGCGTCAACGCAAATAATTATGAGTCCGAGGATGACATCGAAGTACACGCACTTACAGAAATATCCACAACAACAACAAATAAAATCACTGCAGAAACATTAAACGACCTGGACTTACAACTGTTAAAAAATCAAATTCTTACTGGCTGGCCACCCTCAATTTCAGAAGTACCTACACGCATAAAGCAATATTGGAATTTTCGCTCACGTTTAAGAATGGTGCTCCTTGACCTTACCCAGAAAAAGTGGAGAGAAAAAAAGGAGTTTTTTCGGGTAAAACAAAATTTTGGAGGATTAGAAATGGCAAGAGAATAAACGGCAGAATTCAAATTGGAAGCTGTTAAGCTGGCAAATGAACAAAGAAAGGTAGGTCAACCAGTTGCAAAAGTAGCAAGAGATCTAGGAATAAGGGATAGTGTATTAGGAAAATGGATGAAGAAATATAACGAAAATTTTTAAGTCAACTAAAGTCATCATCCCAAAATCAATGCCACAGGAGATTCTCGTAAGATTACACATTTAGGCATTAGTCGCTGCATAAGCAGAGCCAAGTCCACAGTATTTTGGCTCGGAATGCATAAAGATGTAAAAAATTTCGTTGAGCACTATAGTATTTGCCAAGCGTACCAGCCATCAAAACCAAAAGAGCCGCTAATTATCAAAACCATCCCGAAACTTCCATGGGAAATAGTAGCGGTAGATTTTTTCATTTTCATGGCAATACTTGTTTATTGATCATAGACAGCCACTCTGGATTTTTTGACTTTACAGAACTCAAACAAACAACATCGTTTCATGCCATTAATGCCCTAAAAACTTGGTTCGCAACTCGTGGAATACCGTCAGTGCTTGAGTCTAACAATGGACCACAATTTTCCTCAAAAGAGTTCGCCAATTTCACAAAAAGCTGGGACATTCAACATCTAACTTCCAGCCCATATTATGCTCGATCGAATGGTCTGGCAGAACGATACGTACAAGCAGCAAAAGTCATGCTAAAAAAATGCTTCAAGGACAAATCAGATATTTACTTAGCGTTACTAAACTACAGAAACACACCAAGAAATGAAGACCTTCAGTCACCCAATCAACGCTTGATGAGCAGAATAACAAGAACAACTCTGCCAACGTCAACGAAAGTTCTCTTACCAAAAGTGGTACTAAACGTACAATCAAATATCAACGAAACAAGACAACAATCAAAAATTTATTACGATAATAAAACAAAATTAGAGAAAGCATATCATCCAGGCGATCATGTACGAATTCAAAAAAGCCATCGTAATTGGATTACCGGTACGGTTGAAAGCATTTCAAATGGTGCCCCACGTTCATTAGCGATTAGAACTGATAAGGAAAACTGTTAAGGCGCAACACAATTCACATCTATCCAACAAAGTCACACATAATCACACATAGATCGATAGCAATCGACCCAACTCATCATCAACCCCCAATCGAAATCGCAACGAAAGACACTCCACACACATCCTCGATGAATCATACAGACATAATAACCACTGCTCCGACTACTGCGAATACAAACATCCTACAAACACCTTATACAAATCAGACAGCCATTGCAACAACTTCGCCTGGTATAGAGCATCAAGCCGCACAACTCCAATCATCAGCAACATTCACTCGATGATATGGTCGAGCAATTAAACCGCCAGATCGCTTTAAGCCGTAAAATATTAACAAAATAAATTAACTGAAAATAATTTTCTTTTAAGGGGAGATGTCATGTGAGTATGTACGCATATATGTATACATTTATGCAAGTACACTCACAGGCTCTTCTGTGCACTATTTACATAATGTATAACTCTCATACTTTATATTCACACCTAACTTATATTTACTATTACAATAAACTCCAGTCTTCAATAGCAATCGTAACGTGTAGTTCTTAACAATTGTCAATTTAAAAACACCTTATAACTGCTGCTTTTTTTAATTTGTAACTGATTTCATTTATCTTTGTTTTTTTGGAAAGGTTTTTAACAGTTTGAACGACTCCTGTAAAATAAATCAAGGATTTCTCTTGGTTACTATTTTTAAAAAATAAAGAAATACTAATATTTGTGCAAAATTTATGAAAAATTGATTTTTCCATTGCAATAAACACACGTTAAATATATTTTTCAAAAATCTTTTGGCACATTAAAATTTTTCATTTAATTTCATTGAACAAAAGGCCATTTTGTTTACAAATTCGCACAACTTAAGGCCCTATTCTCCTTCAGCTTGCTGTTTTTGGACCCTTTTTGAAAAAATTCTCATTTGAAAACGCAAAAAGATATTTGAATTTTGTTTTTTTTATTGAATTAGTAATGAATGAAAGAAAATAAAAAAATTTTTTTCCCCGCGATATAGGGGCTGTCCATAGATGATGGCACCGTCAAAGTTGGCCCTCAAAAAAAAGGCATGGTGCTGGCGGCCACGATTCCGGCCCTCAGGAGCGTCTGAAAAAAAAAATATAGGGTTATGATCAGCATAGATGTAATTCTGGCCCGTAGTAAAATAAAAATTTTGCGATTTTTTTTGACAAAATGGCGGCCACTTGAAATTGACAAATCGAATTTGGACCCATTTTTTTTTGTAGTTTAGTGTAAAAAAAAATAGTAAAAAAAATCGCAAAATTTTTATTTTACTACGGGCCAGAATGGTGACAATTCTACGTCGATTAAACTTTGTTTCATCCAAATCGGTTCAGTAGAACTGGCGGAATCGTGGCCGCCAGCTCGAAAAACGTGGTTTCGAGATAAACGCGTTCAAAGTTTGAAGTTTATTTTTCGAAAGAAAAAATTATTTTATCAAAATCGGTTCAGTAGAACCGGAGAAAAGTGGCTTGATAGTTGGAAAGACGCGATTTGGACAAAACAAAACTCACTCTTTTATGAAAGAAAAAAACTGTTTTTGGAATACTTACCCAAATTATTCAGCGATGCCAGGTCCATATAAACCACCTTCTTCTTCTTCAAAAAAGCTTTGATCTTTGGCTCTTTGAGCTCTGCGAGCAATTCTGCCCTCCTTTGATGCATCCACAGCGTAAGCTTCCGAGCGGTTGAGGCGAAGTTCATCACGTGATAACGCAAAATTGTAGGCTTGGTTTCCAATGGCGATTCCCATCAACCTCATAATTTTGAGTATTGGCTGAAAACCATCGTTGAAAATGGCGGTTGCCATGTAATTTGCGATCTCCACTGTCCGCGCTCCAGCGTGCATATGTTTTGGTGCAAAGGTCCAGGCGATACTGTTGAAACCTTCATTGCTGTTTTGAGTCTCAGACCCGAGGCATCTACTCAACAACTCGTCCGATGACAGCGCTTCGTAGACGGTTTTATCGCTTCGGCGACCTTTGGGTTGAGCGGATCGTAATTATGTTTAAAGTCATCCACGTTACCCTGCGCCACGGCCTTTTGATACGTGCACCAGCTTGACTCACCGGTCGGGCAATTTTGGTGTTGGGGATTTTCGTCGGTAGATACTTTGTGAAAATACGTAGCCCAAACCGCCTTCTTCATCTCTTCTAGGGATTTCGGATGACGGCGAATCGCCAAACCGTAGTAGGTCGTCAGTTCACTTATAAGCTTATCTGTGAGCTTTCCAGCGCCCTTGCCACCTATACCTTTGTTCTCCTTTTTGACTTTGCGCAGCCTGGACCCCATTCTTTTTTGAACGTGGCCAACGCATTCTTTTTTTACCACAGTGGGGTCGCCATCGTAGGGGTCTTCGGTGAGAATTGCTTTGAAAGTTTTAGAATCGCCGTCGCCGATATATTTTTCATACTTGACGCCGTGTTTTTCCATTGATCTTGCAAACATCTCCTTAACCGCATCGACTTCCATTTTTCCTGCGCTGCCTTCATGATTTTTACGGCATTCCTCTTCGTGCAACTCCTTCCAAGCTTCGAAACCCTCTGGATGGATATATTGCTGGGATTCCCAATATTTGCAGCTATTGCAATAGCAGACTTGACCACAGAGTCAACAACTTTTTTGGTGTACTCGCCAATCAATGTCGTTATACCATAGAAAGATGCGAAGCCGCGTTTTTTCCACGTGCCATCGCCCGACACAGTCAATAGCGTTGGATCGCACCCTTCATTTTCTTCCATGGTGGCTTCTTTTTCTTCACGAACGGCCTTGGAAATAACGAAATTATAAACGGCCTCTGCAGCTGAATGCAAATTTTGAAGGCTGCTGTAGAACAAATTGTTGCTCAGACCTACTCCTATGTCCATAATGCCACAAAACATATCTATGCCTTTGGGAACAATGCCCAAAAGTCTCATGGCAACAACCAAGCGGCGATTTATTTCATACGATTTGCCGGCGAAACGTGATGAAGGAATAAGTCTGGTTGGGCAAGCGCAGTTCACAGCGATTTTGAATGCAACTCCATTCGGCGATGCTTTTTTGAATTCCAATTTTTCGTTGCATGTGGCACAAATGACGAAAGTAGCAAGTGTTGTGAATACTGAATAGAAGTCCAAGATGCAATTCTCCAAATTGTTTTCGATGACAATATCCTCCGTGGGATTATTTTTGAATTTTTTGGCTGAAGTATTCGCAAACTCAGTGTCCTCTACTCTATCAAATTTATTTCCACGAAATTTGCGTTTTTTAATTCGACCGGCGCGAACATAGTTCACTTTGTTTACGGGTTTTTGACGTGTTTTATTACTTTTTTTATCCATTTTACCGCACAAAAATAAATTTTTTTCAAAACTGTACTTTTCCGCAAACCGTAAGCGCAAGCGTGCGTCCGCTATTCAACTCAATCGAAACTAAACTAAATGCGGCTTTGATTTCATATTCATTCATATGTTTCTGCAAATGTGTATTCAAACCTGTTTTTGCCTGTCCATTAACTATTCAACGGAATTCGGTGGTTAATTGATGCCGTTGCGTTCAAAAACTAAGCAACATAAAAACTACTCATTTTAGCGAAGACATGACCCCACAAAAATGGCCATATCTTCTAAAGTATTTCGAATTTCAAAAAACCCTTTTAGGGTTATATTCTTTAATGTCCAAGCTATAAAAAAATGCAAAAAAAAAAAAGTCGAAAAAAATGTTTTGCTGAAAGAGAATAGGGCCTTAAGCATATGTAAAAAAATTATTAAAAGTTGGAAAACCAGAATTCCTATTTTACAACTTTAAAATGTTTTTAAAAAAAATTGTGATGGAATTGAAAAGTCGGACTGGTCGCAATATAATAACAAGATGTCCCTCTTTCGGAACTTCGAAGAGTTTTGGCTAAAACTTTTTTAAAGGTCGAATCGGTCACACAGTGTAATAAATCCATATCTTGAGCAATTTAAAATATAAAATTTGCTCAAAAGTCTTCGGTAAAGTTGCAAAACGGATGTCACCACAAGATTTCTCAAATAAAAATTAAGTACAAAACGTTGAAATTGTTCAATACAGATTTTCGTGCCGCATAGTGTTATCAACAAATAATGTCCCTTAACTTGCTTTTATGTTTATTTAGTATACATATATCTTTTACATTCAAAGTGGAATATTTTTGTGGAATATAAAAATTGTAAGTGGAATATTTTAGAATATGTTTTTTACAAAAAAGCATATATCTTAAATATTCTTCTGGTCACACATTTCCGTGGAGTTAATATGGAAATTGTTAAATCAAGTTTGAACATAGCAAGTATGTATATATATTTTATATAACCAATGTTTCCTCTAAAAGAAGAAAATTTGTTGCCTAAATTCTTGTGTTGTTGCCTAAATTACTATGTTGTGTTTGTTTTACAAGCGACAGATAATAAAATTTTAATGATATCAATTGAATTCATGATTTATTTCTTCCCGAGTAAAAAATTTAACAACTTAACTAACATAAAAGCAAACAACGTTTCGTTACGTATAAACTATTTATATGTCGGCTTCAACGCTCAGGTGCTGGCCATAGGTGTAAAAAGTTCCTAAAACCATTTTTCTCAGTTTTTTCTACAACTCTCAGTTTTACTGCGTACAAATGATTTTTTAGAGATGTCGGCAATAATCAGAAAAACAAGAACAGAAGGCAATAAAGTTTTAAGGTTTTAATGTCAAATATCCCAATGCTAAAAAACCCGTTTTTCGATTTGCTCGAAAATGTTGATTTAAAAAAAACCGAAAAAGGATTTGGTTTCTCGAATAATCTACCCTATAGGAAACAAAGCGCTTCGAAACCACTTTTAAAGCACTTTTCAAAACCACAATAGTGCTTTGTTCTCGCTTTAAATAGAGCTTTATTTAACATTGTCATGTCATTGGAAAGAAGACATTTGCTCTCGCTATGAAAAGTGATTAAAAAAAGCGCTTTGCTCTCCCTTCGGAAAGAGCGCCTTCTTTGTTCGCACCTGCATTCGCGACTTCATTTTCGATGGCGTATATTTCTGCCCGATGTAATATTTTACATTTACGTTTTGAATATCTAAACCACTTGCCACTAATTTTATTGTCTTTTTTTTTAAAAACATTACAATTTAACACTTTATAAACGATTTAACCTTATTTTTTCTCTATTTTTCTGCAACACTTTTTCACGAATTAAGCTTTTTGCATATACTAGTGATGAATAATGATGAGAAAACAACAAGCGATGCTAGTGATGAGAGTACGATTAGTCAGCAGAGTATATAACGAAAAAGAACGAAGAATATCGAAAGCGAACAGCTTTTTTTAAGCTGAATTTGTAGCGGGAGCAAAGCACTTTTCAAAAGCACTATTCATAGGCTGAGTGAAGACCTTTTTACTTGCTTTTTAAAAAAGCACTTTAAAATTTCCGATAGGGTAAATCTTGGTTTGACAACTCTTAATCAAATTAGAGAATTTTAGTAATATGATTTGCTCGAAATTTTACAAAAAATATTCAACATTCATACTAATGACTAATATTTCTGGTTGCTCTCGCATTACGCACGTTTCTTTCTTTTTTTTACACAAGAAAACTAGAAAAAGTAGACCGAATAAACTTGTATTGTATGATAGTACACAGTAAAAAATATGAGGATAAATTGTATACTATTTGGTATACATATAAATCCAAACCAAAAATGTTGTAAAAGTTATACCATCAAATCTTATAAATTTTTCCAGTCCATTTTTCTCGTCAGACCAATCGAGACTACTATATTTTTAAATTTCCCGATTTTGGTTAATTTTTTCTTTTGAACCAGAATATATTTTGATTTACACATGATATCCATATAACATTTTTAAATTATATTTGTTTTACTATTTTTATAATATTGAGTGGTTTAAAAATTTATAAATTTTTTGGAATAAAAAAAGTTTATACCACACAAATGTTACAAAAAATAGAAAATTTACCCTCAAATTTTTTTACTGTGTGCGTAGTTTTTGAAAGAATTATTGAAAAAAATTTTAATTTAAAAGCAAATATTCCTTTATCATCTACTTTAGAACAATGGATTTCATTCATTAAATTTTTTTTAAAAAGGTCAATAATATCGCTAAAAACTAATATAAAAAATGTACTGCTATTGATATTTTAATTATTAATTTTTATAAAAGGTCTTTAATATTTATATTTTCTGTAAATATAGGGAAAATTCTTATTTTTGAAATAATTATTTGATATAAAATTTATTAAAAATTGTTTAACACAAAAATTAATCTACTGCTTTTGCCAGATTCGCTGAACACTGACTGAAGACATTTTCTATAAAAAAAATTGAATGCGTCGTTGGACACACGAGAGAAGCGAAGCTTTCGGCAGTTTCATAAATTTAACAATTTAATGGTTTTTTTAATAAAAAATTTTTAAATTAAAAAATTTTAAATACCATAAAGTTGACTAAAAAAATGCACGTTAATTTTCCCACCAGTAAATTTCATTACATTGCAATATTATTTTATTTGATTACATGTTACATTAATTATGAATTCTTTTTGTTAATGTTATCAATTATTATTATGGAAATTTATTAATGAAATTATTGGTTTTTAATATCTTAAATAGCAAACGTGTAGTATATACATAGATGTAATGTCATAAATATTTCTAACAAATATTACATCAATAGTTGTCCCTTATCGTGTTGTACAAAGATTTGGTTTTAGTTGGTATGGAGCCATAGTGTTTCGTCTACCATAATTTTTTTTATAGTCATTTATCTCAAAACTACTTTTTTCGGCATGGTGTTGTAAAAAACAAAACTATTCAGCCGAATCACCTGAAATTAAAATATGTGAGTGTTTCAATATACCTTAAAAGTTTAAATATCGTTGTTCAATAATTTAACTTTTTAAACATTCCTAAAAATACCTTGAATTTTCGAGCGCTAGACCACCGTCCTTGCCTTTATTCCCTGTGATCATTCATGTCTGAATTTGTAATTAAAACCTTCCCCTAAACAATTTACATCTTGTGATAATTTCAACCTAGTTCAATGAAACCTTGCTACTTTTGTTGTTTGGATAGTCAATACTTAAAAATTTTAATAGATTGTTATGATCTGCTGCAACATATCTTCACGCATTCTCATGTAGGATAGCTAATGCACAATCCTTTTAATACATTAAGAAATATGTTACATCATAGCTTCACGCATTCACATGAAGAATAGATAACACATAATCGTTTTAATAAATTTTTGTTATCTATTGCAACATAGCTTCAGTTAATACTTAATATTGAATGAATCACATGATATAACAGAGGGTCTTGGATTAGTGGTTAGTGTGTAGAACTGTCGATCGAAATGATGCGAGTTCGATTCTCACTATTTGCAAAGAAATATTTTTAATTTTATATCCTCTGTATAGACGCAAATAAAAAAAAATTCTAAGAAAAAGGTGAATGGAAAAAAGTGTCGCTTTTGAGATTTCACTCTAGAAAATCACAAAACGAGGCGTAAAAAGCTTCGCTTAAAAAAATAAAATGAATTGACTATTTGAGCTCTTAAAAGGCCTTTGATCGTGCGTCTATATATGGCAGTTTTTACAGAAAAACATTCTGTCTCAGATAAGAACTGGACCCTAACTACGGTTCTTTAGCATACGGGCGGACCATGCACTCGAAAGCAGCTTACACATTAGCGAATTTGTTCTTCAAACAAAATGGCGGATCTTACTTGTGCGACAGAGGTAGCGTTCAAATTAAAGCAACGTGTTCATCAAACAAGCAAAAAATTTTTTTGTTTTTCGCCATTATTTTGTTTCACAATAATTAAAAAGAAGAAGATAAATAAATAAATAAAATAAAGAATTGAAGAAGAAAATCAAAAATTTTTGCCAACAGGGCAACAGGTTCGACAAACCGTCAAATTAACTTCTTAACTATAAAATTGGTTCAAACATGGCCGCCGTTTGACGAACAGGTTCCATAATGTGTACGCCCTTTTACCAATATGAAACGGAGGCGATATCTTGTTTTGTTTAAAGCTTGCACTGTTCTTTCAGTTGTGTGCTAGTGCGCGAACATGTGAGAGTGACAGAAACAGACAGGGATCATGATGGACACGGGCATAGGTGCTGGCTCACACTGGTTCAATATTACTTTCCCTAAATTTCAACCTTGTGCGAAAATATTTACGTAAATAAACATTCAAAAATAATAATATATTGAAATTGACAAAGCTACAATTTGAAGCTAGAAGAATAATTTAACCCCTCCACCTGACAGATCATTGCTTTCGTATACAACTAGCATTAAAATAAGTATATAAAAAAACTCAGCCTAGTAGGTTAGTCAAAGTGTTCCCTAGCTCTTAGAAACATTTTTTTATATTAAAAAATAATTCATTTTCCTTAAAAGTTTTAATCAACTGGACCTACCTATGTACAAATCATATGACAAATTGCGCAGTTGCCTTCTTAAAGCAATTCACGAATGTTCTGAAGGGTTTGGATTTGCATAAGTATTTCTATAACTGTGTTTATATATTTTTATTATAATATGTGCATTTATGGAAATAAAAAAATATTATTTTTAAGATTTTTAAAAATCCTTAAAAATGCAATTAAAACGAGTTTCATTAAAAATACATAAAAATATTATTTTTATAGGTATCGTTTAGTTTTTTAGCTTAAATGTCTACAATTATTTTCATTCGTTTTTATTTTTTCATATTTTTAAATCGATTGTCTACAATTCGGTGTTAATTGCATCGCTTAATTGCTCCATCGAGGGAATGCTGCTTCTGAAACCTAGAAGATATAATTGAAAACAATTAAATATATATGATATGAATGATAATTATCCGATTCAATGATGCGGTGCTAACCAATATAAAAAATATAAAATGTTCTCGTGATTCGGATACGTCGCATGGCGTAGACATGGTGCCCGCCTTACTGTAGTGCAATTTACAAGAGGCTCTGGTAACGCTGGAGCTTGCAGATGGAGACCACCACAAACATTGTACACGGCTTTCGACGTGCATCTTCCGGCTGCATGGGAGCGAGCGGGGCAGTTGGAACAATATCCATGTTGACTCTCGGCTTGGCGATGTTGCAGGACGGACATGGCCTTAAACTTCACGCAGAATCGAATTGAATGTCTCCGCTGTCACAGTTGACATTCATACCACCTAGAGAGAAAACCGAAAAGTTTATAAGTGTATGGCATAATTGGAGGCGAAAATATGTAAGCTGGGTTATGGTGATACAAGGGATGAGACCTAAACGAGTGAGAAGCGTGAGTATAGTGTAGCATAGAGGAAGTGAGAGCTAGAGTAAACATGAGATATATGAATAACTAAAATATAATTAGACTGTGAGCTGATGATTGGTTTTATTGTAATTTATTGAGAGGGGAGAACGCATAACTTGACTATGGGCCGAGTGACAATCCCATTTGAGTCCGTATGTCTGCGACTCGAGCGTGCCTATCTGGGCCTAGGTAAGTGGGAGGGAGTAATTCGTCCCTTATGATGACCAAATCTTCCACTTGGAGAATTCGCGCTGGATACTTCTACTTGTATCGTTTGCGCAATTCGACCAAGCATTTCTCTTTTCATCGACTGCTGAACTGGTGATGGAGAACTTTTACTTTCTCTCACCGATTGATTAACGATAGATTCTCCTTATCGAGTTCGGGAAGAGAGATTAGTGGGGCAACTCGAAGAAAATGTCAAGGGGTTTAGGGCAGAAGGTAAGTAGGATCATCACTAATGTGAGATAGGTCTGGAGTTGAGCACCGCTTCGATGCGGATGAAAGAGTTGACACTTCTTCAAACGTTAACCTATGATTATGGGTGATTTTTTTAAGTGTGTCTTGAAACTTTTTACGGCGGCTTCCCATAACCCACCCATGTTATGTGGTATCATGGAATCATGGGTTTAATATTATAAGAGATTGAATTACTCAGTGCATTTCATCATATGCCTAGAGTTTAAGTAGAGCTGGTATCATTAAACCAGCTGGATTATTGGCCGTAAATTTCTTAAGCAGTAGCCCGGCTGTCTTCAAGACATCGATGAGCTGATTTTGAGCATTCAGAGCAGAATGTATATCGTGTCCTCCTGAAAGAGCGTCATCGACATAAGTCTCCCGTTTGAGAATTTTGCATGATTCTGGGTGCACATTTTTGCAATCTTCTGTGAGCTGATGCAGAGTGCGGATTGCCCAGTAGGGTGCACAATTCACTCCGAAAGTAAGAGTGTTCAGCGCAAAATCTTGTTCAGGTTTATAAGGAGCTGTCCGAAATAAAATTCTTTGGAATTTGTGGTCGTCTTCATGAACGTCTTGAGAATGGCGTTCATTAAATTGGACTGTAAAGTGGGGCCGATGCAGAGCCCATCATTTGATGAGAGCCCACTTCGGGTGGATCTAGAAGCATTAAATACTACCCGCACTTTTGAAGAAGAGCTATAAAGTTTTATTACCGCGTGATGAGGCAAATAAAATGAGAAATAATTGACCTCACGTGTGATTTATCGAGAACAGGTTTTCTGCATATGAGATAACCCTACGTATTCCTCCAGAATACTATTATACTGCTGTTGCAGATCGGGTATTTTACCTAATTTGGCGTCCATTTGGTTAAATTGCTTGAGTGCAATATACCGAGAGGGGAACTTTTTCTTGTTCGGATGCCTGATCACGTAACGTCCATCAGATTGACGAGTTGTCGTCCGTTGGAACAGGTCCTCACAGTATTCATCCTATTCTGACAAATTTTGAACATAAGATATCTCTTCTGTTTCCAAAAATTTCTGAAAGGTCTCGTTAAGAGACATAAGCTGAAAAAGAGCACGTTTGGGTTGAGCTGAGATACCATCCAAAAACAGTGTTTTGAGCCATTATGCTACCAAAAACGTTTATTTAAACCCTTTCAGCATGCATTTGGGCAGACTATTACTGCCAATGATCATGTCGTCATGAGCTAGGACGTTAAATCTCGGATCAGCGAATTTCTATTCTTCTATTTTGTCATGGATAACGGTTGCGCATTAAAGTGCACTGACCCTAAATGCGCTTTGTATTATTCATCAGTGTATTATTCACTACAATACTTGTCTGGGTCACTAGAATTACTTAATAATCATATGCAACTTGACGCGGTGCACAAGTTGTTTTAGAAAACTGACTCGTATCCATCCACACCACTTGAGTCAGCAACCAACAGATGTCGATTGCTGACTCAAATGATTAACATAAGGTATAAACATAAGTTCAAATTGAAAAATAAATACAGTAACAGTTTTAAGTAAGTCTTATAAAATTTAAAGTGAATGAAGAAAGTCTAATGTTTTACTTTTTTAAGTTAGTCTTGGATTGAATAAAGTGAATAAAGAAAGTTTAATGTTTTATCGTTATATGGCGACCCTGACATCCTGGTGAAAAAAGAAACTATACTGTCGAAAGTGAATTTTAAATTCAATTTATAAGAAAAAAAAAAATTATGAGTAGTGAAAATCAATTTAAAATTTAAAGCAACAAAATTGAAAAATAAAATAATGTCATAAGTAAATATTAAATTGAAATTAAATTACAAAAGGACTAGTAAAAGTGAAAAGCAATTAAAATTTTAAAGAAATAAAATGTAAAATAAACTATAATGTCATAAGTGTATATTAAATTAAAAAAATGTATTCAAAATATTCATTAAATTGGACAAAGAATATATAATGTCCTGGTGGAACAAAGCACTTAAAGCAATCCTGTTAGCACTATCAGGATACGAAATCGGAAAAGAAATGGAGCAAAATAAGCTCGAAAAATTTGTAAAACGACAATTAAACGTGGCTGAAACACAGCAAACTTTTACCATCAGTGATAAAAGCAACACCCAAAACAACTGGCAACTAATAGCGTTACTAGCCGTATTGGTGTTAATAATCTTTTTATATACTATGATAAAACACCATTTAAGCCGACGCTATATGAGGAAGTCAGTGCCTCCAAAGCTCGAGACCCAACAGCCCCCAACGATTAGGAATGGGGGATGAAAAAAAGCATCTTCATCAATGGAATCAGCGGTCATCTATACTGCTCGTAGCATTAATAATAAAATAAATAAGAATTAAATGATTGAAAGACCAACATCAGAATTTTCATCAGTGGAATAAGCGGGCATCAACACCAGCATCAAGAGCAAAATTGATAAGAATCAATTAAATTATATAAATTATTACTCAAGGTTCATTGATTTTTTCTTAACTATATACAATTATATACATATACATATATATGTTTTTTTTTTAATGTCGATTATGAAATGTAATTTTTTTTTCTCAACTGACTGACACAATAAAGTATATCTAGTCCAGTTACGTGGGAAAACTTATCAACCAAATGAAAAGACATTAAAACTGAGTTTGATAGATCATACAAATGCCTAAACAAGACTGCAATACCAGCAATTTTAACACGGATTTATAGTATCCTTTTAAATCAACATAACTTAATAACGGGTCTGAGTAGGGTAAAATATATCCATTACTGACTTCAAACCATAAAGCTGAATTTAACACATATTTTAGCACATAAAACAACTGTTAGAATTGTTATTTAAACGACTAGAAGTCTAACAAGAGGTATCAAAAGAACTAAATAAGTTTAAAAAACATAACATTTCAAATTTTAAGCGATAGCGAAAGCTCAGACATAGACATTGACGAATCAACAAAACAACAAAATATAACTACGATGGCAGCTATCGAATTTATAAACATTGCAACAAAATTGTTACCTGAATTTGATGGAGAAGTCGAAAATTTAAATAAATTTGTAAACGCTTTAGATTTATTGGACATCATAAAAGATACTCATGAAATTATCGCTATTTCACTAATTAAAATTAAATCAACTCCACAGTAGGAAGATTATGGAATAATGAAATTACCATTCAAGAAATCAAAGCTAAATTACTCGCAAATGTGAAATATGACTCACCACAAAACATTTCAGCCAAACTCACTACTGTAAAGCAACACAACAAAAGTGACACAGACGTCGCCGAAGAAATCGAAAGCCTAACAATGCAATTGGAACAGTCATATTGCAGACAATCTGACGCCTGCATTAGCAAAAAGCTACACCACTCAACATGAATCAATTTTCTTGAACTAAGCTCAGAAAGTTCAGGAACTTCGCAAAAAAAATATATTAATAAATATTGCAACCTAAGAGGAGGATATAGTGGTCGCGGAAGTAAATCACAACGCAGACATAGAAATCATTGGTACCGAAACAATAGTTATAACTAGGGCTTGCAATTTGGGGTTGTTTTGGCAATGCCGGGATTTTCGGGATTGAAACTTTATATCCCGGGATTGCAACTGTTTAGCAACTGATTAAAAATTTTTAGATAATTTTTATAATTGAAAGATCTTGTTTTTTCAATAAAATATATGTAAAAAAATCCGAAATCGATTTTAAACTAAATTTTATTGAAGCAACCGGACATAATAATTTTCTGGAAATCAAAAAAGTGTTCTACAAATTTGAATAGCAATGAAATGCAATAAAATTCTTTTTTACAATTTTTATTTTTCATAAAACGCAATTCAAACAAAAAATTTAAAAATATAAAAATTAACAGTGAAAAGAATAGTGAACATAATAGTGAAATTCTAATTGTTTAATGCTTGATTGCTAAATGTTATTTTGTATTAAAAATCAACAGCCACATCAGTTTTTAATGCAAAATTTAAATTTGTAAGTTCTTCTGTCTTATAATTTTGTTCATCTAAAAAAGCAATTGTATTGTTTTTATATACTTACCACAATATCACTTTTTGTATTCGTTTTAAGAGAAATAAAATTCCCCGAAGAAGCTGAAAAATAACCAGCGAAACGTCGGAGGAGACAAATTTAATTAATTTTTTATTTGCATAAAAAAGACAGACCATTTAGCCTGAGCACTAGTGCAAGGAATTATATAAATTCAAAAAGTTGTTCAAATGCACTTATTCAAAAAGGAACAGATCCAGATCAAGTCTTAAAAATAACACAACATAAATAGGACTGTCGTCTGGCAATTTTTTAAAAAACATTTTAAAAATAATTATAAAAAAGGCACTATTTCATTATATTATTTAAAATAATACGTTACATAAAACTTAATTGTGTAATGGCTAAATAACTTGAAATTAAGCTTTGCGGCTACATGATCCTACTGCTGTGATCCACATCATGTCATGTGGTATGAATCACAACTCTCAACTCGTTATAGTTTGTTTACCGGCAACATGCCATTTAACAACAACAGGTTTGGCGCTCAGCGTTCATGTAATTTTGGAAATACTTACCAAGTGATTATTCTCGTGAGCTGAACGTCTACTGTCGTAGTTCTTTTATAATATCTGATCTCTGATTTCTTTTTTTTCTTCTTTTTTCTTATTAAAAAACTTAAAATAATCTTAAAAAATATCTTAATTTCTCATTGGCATTGACCATAATTGTGCCAGATTACATTTCTTTGCACCTGGGACCATAACTAAGGTAGTCTAGATTACATTCGTAACATTCTTTACTTTGCAAAACAAGCACACCAGCTTGTTTCGCATGTAAAAATTTTGTACCGTTGTGCAAACATATTCTTCAAGTTAAATTAATTTGCACATCAAAAATATATGCAAGTTAAAAACATTAATAAAATATTATTTAATTCTTCTTTACAGTTTAAAGCACAAAAAAAAAACGCAACGCTTACATTTCCACACTGAATGCTTTAAACGATTTTTACTTTATTTTATTGTTGCTTTTGTTTATTTGTGTTTATTTTAAGACTGTCCTAAAGTTTCAAGTAACGCTGTTCCAAAATTATATGAACGCTGAGCGCATAACGTGTTGTTGAGGTGTTCATATGATTTTTGTTTACTTTGGTTTTCATTGAACCTGGCCGTGAATACACTCAAAGAAATATTTGTTCATTTTGACTAATTCCTAGACTTAGTTGATAATTATTTTGTCAATATACGGTCAACAAAAGCTTTTGTCAATTGGGTTTAAAGAAATATGTTTGAATCATATTGACAAAATTTTATTTTGTTGATTTGATAAATGGATGATGCTTCAATTTGATATAAGCCTTTATCACGAATATCGCGTTTAAATTGTTGATTTGATAAAACAATCTGGCAATATGAATACAGAATATTTCAACATGAAAAAAGTGGTTTATTGGATAAAAAAATGCTTTTCTGTTAAAAACATATGTTTTCTAATACTGAATATATCAATCAAATGTTTTGTTGTTCTGATAAAAAGATTTTATTACATTTTATACATAATAAACATATTACATTTGACATATAATAAGCACATTAGTTATAAATATAATTCTGAAATTCACAAAGGTTGATATTATCCATACTATTCGTTATTAGCGCTGTTTACATTATTATAAATTACAGTATTGTTAACATTGCTGCTCACATTGTGAATTGTTATAGTGTAAACAGCACTAATAACGAATAGAACGGATAGTCTCAACAAATAATGGAAATAATAATGTAAAGCAAATAAATAAATAACCAAAACTCCTGCCGAATTCATTAGAAAATAACTCAATTTGTAATCACCGGTAATGATAAATGCATTTAGAAACTCAGCCAAAAATGTAGAAGTTCCTTATATGCCGAAGTTGCATTATGGCTTAATTGGCGCACTTGAAAACAAGAAAAATGTATTTCACTAGATCATATTTACTTATTTACTTTTTAGGGTAATTAGCTTCCACACACTTAAAAAATTGCACTGGACTTTTAAGCTTTCACGAATTTTATCTCCTCTACTTTAATTTTTACTCGATCTAAAAAGGCAAATGACGGCACCGAAATACCAAGCATTTCTTTCTGTTGTCATGGTTAAAGGTTTTTATAGTTAAAAATTTATTTTATCATTATGAAATGGAAATTTTGTCCATTTAACTCAATCGATTATCAATAACATTAATTATTTCTTCAGTATAACAAATCTATTTATCAAGCCAACAAAGTAGTTTGTTAAAATTATTTATTAAAATTATGAAATTTTATTCCGATTGATTGACGAGTCAGTCAGCGTGAATAAGCTTTAATCAAGTCAACAAACTTATATTTCAAGCTAGCAAAACAATTTCTTCAAAACAACGCATTGAATTTGTTGCTGTTTTTAATCAAATGGATAAAGTTTCTTTTGAATTGACGAAAAAATAATGCATTGTTGATAAAATTGAATTGATTGAACAATTTGGTTTTGTTAGGGGTTAACAAAAGTTATGTATCAATTTTACCAAGAATATTTCTTTGAGTGTAGTTGACTGGCATGTTGCCGGTAAACAAACTATAACGAGTTGAGAGTTGTGATTCATACCACATGAAAGAAAGAAAATTTTTACCTTGAGGAGGTTAAAATTTTCGAGTACGTTGCTCCTTGTGCATCGAATATGTTTGTACGCTTAATGAATAACGTATCCCATTCAAAAAAGAATTTTTTGTCTTTATATAATTTTTTTTTATTTTTTAATTCTTTTGCATGTGTATGTTTTTGTTCTACTTCTAACATCTTAAATAATTTTATATATAGAAAATGTACAATTTTTTCATTTGAAACAAATTAAATTTTAATAGTTCCCTATGGCTTGTATACATCCGGTGACATCTGGTCCTCGCTGATCCGTTCTGCCTATGTTCATCCATGTACTTTTATCTTTATTCTGCTCTTAGTGCTACTGCTACTGATGGTGACTCCATGGTTTTTATAATTTGATGGTACCCAGCTTATACGTTGCTTTTCCTAATATGCAGGATTAGACCCTTTGACATTGTTGCCTCTCAGGTTCTAAAAATTATTTTTGCTTCATTGATATCTCAGGTATTATTTAAGTCACTTGATCTTAAGTCCCCCAAACTATTGTTGAACCTCCTCGCTGTGTTGAAAACTTCCTTATCATTAACTTTGTTGGTCGATGCAGCCAATTGTTCTTCGAAAGGATATTATTACCTTCCTTCGTAATATGCTCCTCAAAAAAAATTGCCAGCATATATTTGAAAGAACGTAATGATAATACAGGTACAAATCTTTGCAAAATACTCAGCATCTTTGGTCGAATGCGCTTTTTCAGTTTTGTATTCTGTTGACTGTAGTCGCCGACATCATTTTTATGATCAGAATTTAGACACTCTTTAATCAGCACAATTAACTTGATTTGTTGTTCTACTGCTCCTTAAGAAGTTTTCTAATCACCTTACACTTAAGAATTTCATATTGTATATCATCTACTTCGTTATGCCTTCAAGCACATCTTATTTTCGTGATATGTTCAAGCTCCACTTCGAACGTTATTAAAACTGTCTTTCATCTTTTCAATGGATGCTGATGTCTCCTTACTGCATTATCTCCGCGATGTATACAAAGACCGTAAGATTTGTTGTAATTAAATTTTTTATGATATCATTTGTAAATATTCTCCACTTTCTTATTTCTTAGTATTTACCTTTTGTCTTCTTAAAACTACTTATTTCTTAATTAAAACATGTTTAAAACTACCAAAAATGTTGTTTTCTTTTATAATGCGTATTCGTGCTTTCTTTGTGTTTTTTTCTTCTCTGCTCTAATTTATTATATATTCTCTTACTCATCTTATATGTTAGTATTATTGTTGAACTTAACTTTTCCTTAACATTTAAATTGTTATTAAATCAACACATGACTTTAAACGATTACATTTTCTTAATTCTTTTAAGTCTTTAACTTCTTTCATTTTCCTTAAATTTATTTTCATTATAATTCGAGTTAACCATATGTATTTAATGAACTTATTGTATTTATCAACAATTGCATTTTTGTACATGTTTAGTTCAATTCTAATTAAACTTAATTCCATCTCTTATGTCGCTCATATAATTGATACATACATAATTTGTTTTGTGTGGTTTAACTTTTTTTCCACAGAAAAAATTCAAAAGCTTAATTCTAATATGCAACGCAAATTCAATAAGTGAATTGCTTAAAATTCAACTCGTTAATTTTAGTTTTGGTGAAATATTATTTAATTATAAATTTCATTTATTTGTATTCACGTTATTATTTAATATTCTTAAACTTCCCTTTATGTTTTCTCATTTAATATTGACTTATAACTTTACTTTATTATTTTACTTCTAGAGTTCTTTCAATGTTTCTTTTATTGTACTTATTTTTTCATATATCTTTCATGAACTTATTTTTTTAGCAATTTTCCTTACGGACAAAAAAAAATTTTTTTTAGCAATTTAATTGTTAACTTTTTATATTTTAACTTCAATCTGTCTATGCTTAAGCGCATTTTATACTTCTTTAAATTTTTTTTATATGTTTGTATATATCAATTTTAAAAATTTTTATTTTTAAATCCTCAACTTGTAAAATAATTTTTCCTGTTCTTATTATTTTTCTTTACTTTCTGTATCATTGTTCTTATTATGTTTTACTGACTCTTTATTAACTTATTAACTTATTTTTTTTCAATTATATATATATTTAAGTCATCCAAAATGACATAACCTTTTTAAATAAATTCGCACTATCCTGGGATCTACAATTGGAATGCGTTGTACTAGAATATAATCCTTGAGAGGGATTTCTGTAACAACATCCCTCACTTTGAAGATGCAAAGACATTTGCCTTTTACCATAGCGTATTCTGCTACTATCTTTTTTACTCTCGTTTTTCCTCCTGCCATCTCTTGGCTCTCAACTGTTTCATTTAAAAATCTTTTCTTTATTATTATTTTGTTTATATTCCCTTTTACTATAGCTCAGTTCCATAACCTTTTCTTATTTTCCCATTCTTTTCTCTTAGTTTTTCTTTTCTTTTATCATTTAAAATATATCTTCTTTAAAAATTTTTTTTTCTTATATCTGCCATTTGCTGGTATTTGTAACCATTTCTACCGTCTTTTGGTTTCACATCTCTGTCTTAACTGCTTCCGTAAGTACTTCTTTTAACAATATTTATTTGTAACATCTGTATTTTGGCTAAACCTATGTATTTATATTCTCTACTTTCGTTTTTTTTTTTTTTTTTGTTCTGTAACCTTTTAATTTTCTGTTTTATATGTACCTTTTTCTTTATAACTTCACTACCAGTTTTCTAATATAATATTTATTTTATTCTCATAATTTTAGTACTCCTAATATGTATTTTATTCTATTTTCCCCTTTCCCGTACATTCTTTATTCGATATTATTATATTCCCTGATAATTTTTTTTTATTTTTCGTTTTATATATTTTGTAAAGATAGCTAAAAATTTTGCAAAGATAGCTCTTTGATGTCTACCAAAGGTTCCCCCAAATAACCTCCTGGTACAATCTCGTGCTTATGAATCACTACCGTGGGCATTTCTGTTTCATTTATGTTCACTTTTTCACTGTTACTAATTGATCTTACTTCCTTTACCTGTTCTAAACTACTGCTCAACGTGGTTTGTTCTGCTAAACTCGTGTCCGCTCGAATCTAAAAGTAGAATGAGTTTTCCGTTTTTTGTTTCCTCGCAAGGAACTCCTACGAACACATCATTCACTTTGCGAATATCCGAATGAGCCTTCGGTTTGGTCTCACCCCGGTACGCTAAATTCGCACATCGTCACCAATTTCGCCCAATTCTGGTTCTATCCTGTGCACATAGTAATTTAGCTGTTGCCAGCCAGTGTCGCCTCAAAGGGCTAATTTCTTCACCTCCTGCTAAGAGTTGGAAGCCGTTCTAGGAGGAAATTTCTAAATTTCAAAAACAATTTTGTTTCTTCACCGACTTAGCTAGAGTTTAGAATACGATCGTTTGCTAAGTTAGAAGTCAGCTAGCGTTTGCAGGTGATTTATCTGGAAGGCCAATGTTGGCCTTCTATTTACACTTGGAAGGAGGATTTTTGAGTTGGAAAGCGATTTTCGCCGTTTTATCTTTCATCAGCTTTAATTTTACATCATCACCAGTCGATAATTTGCAATAATTATGACCTCGTCTCTATTAAATCGTGTGTGGGAGGTGGAAGATTGGAGAACAGACGACGAGATTAATGGGAGGATGAAGATGAAGAAATGCTAGTGTCGGTTCGTCGGGAGTACAAATTGTTCCCGCAAATTAATATGGATAAATGGGAGGACACCGATTTTTTATTCCGCTTTCGCGTAACAGAACCCACTACAGCGAAAATTCTAGCACTCATTGATACTGATTTGAAATTTACCGAAGAAAGTTATTGAACTAAAATAGTGTATCCTTAATACAAAATGATAATTGGTATTATTGGTCAATTAACGGTCACGGTACATTCGGCTAATTTGATTTTGCTGCGGTTCTGCGCATTAGGTTCGATGAAGATTGCGATTGCTGATTTTGTTGCTTCGTCTGTTTGCCGTATTTTGCCGCGGGTAGCCAAACCAATTTGCAAACATTCCAAAGGTTTTGTTCGAATGCCAGGAACCGAAGAAGAAATGGCTGAAGATACATATAAACAGTCTTTGTTTTTATTATAAAAGTAGCTGATATATTATTATTTATTTTGTTTAGCATCAACGGCATTTTACAAAATCGCAAAATTTCCACGCACTATCAGTGCAATTGCTTGTACTCACATTCGGATACAATCCCCGGGTGGCGAACATGCTGAGGTTTATTTATCGAAACCGTAAGGGTTAGTTTTCATTTAACGTGCAAACGGTAGCGTCCGCTAATTTAAAAGTGCTTGACATAGTTACTCGTTGGCCTTTGTCAACACATGACCAGACTATTTTTAACCATTCGGTGTTGAAGCGTAAGTTATAATTTTTCAGTAAATGTGTGCTACAGACAAACCGTTTTTATTTTGAGTTTTATTATTATTTTCTTTTTTGTGTCAAAATCTAGTTTTAACTTTCCGTCAAAATGTGTCAAATTCTTAGAAAAATTAAATTTCCCATTGGGGAAAAAACTACTTCTATGTAAACAATAGAATTCGTCTTCCAAATCAGAAGCTATAGTGAAGAAACATGAATATTTAGCAGGAGTTCTTAAATTCAGAATCCGTTCTATATTAAGCAGTCTTCCACGATATAGCATTAGATTTAGCAGGAGGTGAAGAAACGACTGATCTAAAAAAAAGTTTGACATCCGTTGCGAAGGATTTTTTACCCAAAACTGTTGCTAACCTACTGCCTGCACCTCTAACTATAAAACACAATATTTCGAAAGCATTGAATGTATAGCTCGCTTCATAAAATTTTCTGGGTCCCAACCCATTGGTCCATTTTCATTAATGCTTTCTACTACTTCCTTGAGTTTTTCCCTTATAACTCCTAGTGTTCTCATAATATTTTCCAATTGTATTTTTCTTTCTCTTATTAATTCTTTTATATCCCTCCGAGCTCTTCTCATGCTACTCATGGCTATATTAACCACATATATAATTATTTTTATTATTAAACTGCTATAAAAAATTTTTTGATGTTGCCCGTAACTTATTTATTTCGATATGTATGATCTTTTCAAATCTTAAATCCTTGGTTACTACACTTCCTACTTGCTGAGATGTACAGGCATTCACAACCTTTTCAGATGTCGAATGATCTGTTACTGAACTTTTTACTGTCTTGGATGTACAGATATTCACAATCTTTTCAGACGTAGAATTATCTGTTACTATCTTTGTCGGCCTAAGTGTTCTTCTATTTCGGGGTTCCCAGCTTATTAGCATTGTGGGGCCCCTGCCCGTTTCCCGATCTATTTTCTCAATTTCTCTTTGCGTAACACTCTTTCTCCATGTAGCCTAGGTTAGGTTAGGTTAGGTAATGGTAGCTGAGCCGATAGATGACTCGTACACTTAGGCCAGTGCAGGCCCGTTGTGATACCACATTACTTACTTAGTTGGCGCTACAACCGTATGTCGGTCTTGGCCTCATCTACATTGTTTGTTGACACCAAGTATTTCGTCGTATCTGAATTCACTGCCAGACCCATTCGAGTTGACTCTCTTTCAAATCTGGAAAATGCTACACTGACTTCGCGTGTATTATGGCCAATGATATCGATGTCATCAGCATACGCAAGCAGCATATCACTCTTGTAGAATATTGTGCCACTACGTCTCCGATCAGCAGCTCGGATGATCTTTTCCATCATTAGGTTGAAAAAGTCGCACGATAAGGAATCACCTTGTCTGAAACCTCGTTTGGTAACAAATGGTGGGGAGAGGTCCTTCCCGATTTTAACTGCGCTGCTGGTGTTGCTCAGTGTCATCCTGCAAAGTCATATTAGTTTTGCAGGAATACCAAATTCAGACATGGTAGAGTACAGATGCTTCCTTATTGGGCTGTCGAAGGCAGCTTTGTAGTCGACAAAAAGATGGTGGGTGTCGACTTAGTCTTCTCCAAGATTTGTCGTAGCGTGAAAATCTGGTCGATGGTGGACTTTCCAGGTCTGAAGCCACATAATCTCTTTAAAACCTAGTAGAGATTTCCCTCCTCAAACCAGTTCGAGCGGATAATGAATTTAAGGATATGCTTGATTTCCAGGCATGAGACTTCGGCAAGTCCATTTAAAATTGGATGGCCCAGAGTTGCCATTCTCCTTTTAGCTTGAGCCGAACATTCGCAGAGGAGGTGCTGAACGTTTTCTTCCTCCTCCTCACATCTGCAGCTTCTGCAGAAATCGCTTGATGCAACTCCCAACCGAAGAGCATGCGCTCCGATCAGGCAGTGACCCGTTAGGATTCCTACTATTTTTGACAGGTTAACCCTGCTTAACTCAAGCAGTGAGTTTGTGCGTTTTAAGTCGTGGGTAGGCCAAGTTAGCTTATTTATCCTACATGTATCAAGGTTTTCCCAGCGTTTTTGTGCTAGACCTAAGGATTTGTTCTTGCACTGCAGTTTATAGGGGGAAATGGGTATACCAATAAAGTCCTCATTTAAGAGGGTATTAGAGGTCTTACCCGTCCTTGCCAATTCGTCGGCCAAATTGTTGCCCTCGATATCCCTGTGTCCGGGTACCCATATGAGGTGAATCCTGAGTAGCCTTGCCATCTCGTTAAGAGATCTGCGGCACTCAGTGAGAGTTTTAGAGTTGTCAATATTTGAGTTCAGTGCTTTCAGTGGAGCTTGACTATCTGAAAAGATAGAAATACTCTTTCCTTCAAGGTCTTTTTGACCTAGAATCTTAGTGGTTTCGTGAATAGCCATCATTTCCGCTTGGTAGATACTACAATAGTTAGGAAGTCTAAAGAACGCTTCGATTTCGAGATCCTGGGAGTAGACACCTCCCTCTACTTGTTCTCGAAGTTTAGATCCATCTGTGAAGATTTTTATGGCGGAGGTTTTAAAGGGGATTTTGTTTGCCCAGTCTAGCCGTGAAGGGATGATAACTGCATAGTTCTTTTCAAGATTTCAGCACGGCACACAGTAGTCTGTTTTGTCGGGTGCAGACGAGTTCAGAATAATTGTGTGGCCGCAGTTGTTATGTATCCAATTACCAGATTCTCTAAGTCTAAGGGCTGCTGTGTTGGCACATTCCCTGGCAAAGTTATCTAAAGGAGGAAGGTGAAGCATGACATTGAGGGCGCTAGTTGGTGTTGAGGACAGTACCCCAGTAATCCATAGACCTGCGCTTCTTTGCACCTTTGCAAACTTCTGAAGTGCGGTTGCCTTATCAAGGCCCCTCCACCATACCAGTGAGCCATATATTAGTATGGGACGGACAATTGCTGTATAAATCCAGCGTACTATTTAAGGGGGAAAACCCCCATTTTTTACCTATATCTTTTTTACAGGCAAATAGTGCTATGTTTGTTCCTTAATGTTAACATTCCAGATAAGCTTCTTATCCAGAATAACTCCTAGGTATTTCGTGCTTTCCGTTCAGACGCGGAGATTCTAAGTTGGGGGTTTTATATTTCCTAGTGAAAAGAATGAGATCTGTTTTCTCGGGGGTTACACTTAAACCACACGAGGATGCCCATCTCGAGAGAATCAAGAGTGCTCTCTCCATGAGTTGACAGAGAGTCTGGGGAACTTTCCGCTAAAAATGATTGCAATATCGTCTGCATAAGCAACAACTTTGTAGCCTTCCCCTCCATGATACGCAACAGCTGGTCAACCGTCACGGACCACAGAAGTGGAGACAAAACTCCTCCCTGCGGAGTGCCTCTGCTTACAAACCTGCGAGTGGAGGATCCCCCAGTTCTGAGTTCACCACGCTGCCCAAGAGCATCTGGTGTATGAAACTCACGAGAAAATCCTCCACCGAGTTCCGACAAGGCCGAGGTGACTGCACATGGAAGGGAATTATTGAATGCCCCTGCTATATCTAGAAAAACATCAAGCGCGTTTTCTTTGTTCTCAAGTGATTATTGGATGGTAGACACAAGAGAGTGCAGAGATGTCTCTGTAGATCTGCCTTTAATGTAAGCATGTTGGGATTTTAGAAGCCTGTCAAGTTTCGGCTTAAGAAGAAGCCCAATAAGTCTCTCTAAAATTTTAACCAGGACGGAAGAGAGGCTTATAGGTCTGAAGTCATTCGATTTAGTGTGAGAGGACTTAACCGCTTTCGGTATAAAGATAACTTTTGTCTCTCTCCAAGCTGTTGGAATATAGTTAAGGCGTAGGCAACCATAGTACATTGTCTGAAGCCAGGGTACTATAGCATTGAAGCTATAGTGACGTTGGGCTGGTATAATGCCATCGGGACCTGGAGATTTATAAGGTTGGAATGAATAGATCGCCCATCTTAACTTCTCCTGGCTGGTTAGTTGCTCAATCTGTTGAGGCGTTAGTTAGCAGGGGGTGTTTGAAAACTGGAAATGTCAGAGTAAACATTACCAGAAAAATGCGCGTCCATGAGTATATCCAGGGTTTTGATGCATGAATCCGTCCAGGTGCCATCTTCCTTTTGAAGAAAGCTTGGTACTATCGGGGATTTCGATAATATTTTCCTGAGCCTTGAAGCCTCGGAAGTACCCTCTATTTCTGTGCAGAAGGAGAATCAAGAGGCCCTCTTTGCTTTCCTGATTGCAGTTTTGTAAATGCCTAGTTTGGACTTATAGCTATTGCCTCGCCTTGCGTAGTTGAAGTCTCTGCAATAGTCCTTTCTGAGTATTTCAATCTCCCGAGACCACCATACGGGTTTATGGGATTTTTTAAAAACTTTTTTCGGACATGCTCTGTTGAGCGCATCCGAGCATTTTTTGGTGACGTCTAAAACCAGGTCCAAATCTTCTTTGTTAGTAATGGGGGGAGAAATAACTGAATTCAGTGATGTTTTAAGAAGTTTATTATACCATCTCCAATTTGTCTTTCGGAGATTTCTTATTTTTAGAGGCAAGGATTCTGGAGGATCTTTACAGCGTTTTAAATTACATATGCACTTCGGTACAAATGGAATTAACTAACGTTAAAAGAATATTCCGAGCTAGACCGTCAAACCCTCAGAACACCTCTAATGACTCTTTGTCTATCGCAAAATTTGAGACAGCTCATGGCAGGAACACTGTTTTAAATACCATCTCTAAATTCAGACGTGTTAGGAAGGATCTACTACATTTGCACCATGCTGGCTTTCAGTCCAATAAGGCCATTTATGTCAACGAAGGCTTAACGAAGACAAACTCATATATTCTTCAAGCTGCTTTACGCTTCAAAAAGCAGCAAAGATTTTCCGCTGTTTTCACCCGTCGTGGCTTGGTTCATATTATGTTCAAACCAACCGATAATGCCATTCCAATCGACTCCATCAACAAGTATAACGACGCTGCTGGGTCGCTATCAAATAATAACCTCAGCAATGACAACATAGAGAACAATATTAATAACAACAACTGTAGCAGTAACAACAACAACATTATCACTGAGGATTTTTACTTATTTCGTGCTCATATGGAACCGCAATAACTCCAGTTTACTCTCGTTTCATAATAAGCTGACCATGTTGTTTAAAAATTATTGGCTGACCATGCGTTTTTCTTTTTTATATATGTTTATGCATCAAACTTTAGTATATAATATTTTTTATGTTTCGTTATTAGCTTTTACTTTTTTTCCCTAAATTTTTTAATATTTTCTATGTTTATGTATCAAACTTTAATGTTTAATATTTTTCATGTTTTTTATGTTTTGTTATTAACTGTTATGTACTCTTCCCTTAATTTTTTAATCTCTTCTATTACTAAAAACAATACTATAATTGCACAGGTAGGTAAATATAATATAACATATGAATTCTTTAAATAACATTAATAGGTGTTCCACTGACAATGCATATGCTTTAATTCGTGTTCTATGTCAACAAAAAATGGTTTAAATGTCTGTCACATTAATGCACAAAGTCTCTTAAGGAAAATTGATGAGTTCAGATTCATCTTTGAAAATTCCAATGTACATGTGATATGTGTCTCGGAAACGTGGTTCAATATTGTTGCTAGTGCCATTAAAGCAGAAAAAGTAAAGTTTTACGAAAACAAATTCAGTAATGCAGTTAACAGTCAGCAGACCTGGAACTTAATACGCGACATCGGTATCAGTAACAAAAAAAAACAAATTTATAATAACTGTGATATTAGTTTTAGTTTTAGTTGTATTGACGAAGTTGATGTTTTAGGTAGTTTTTTGTCCATTAAATCGAGCTCTGTAGGTTTTGATGAAATACATCCAATGTTTTTAAAAGCGTTACTTCCTATACTTTTGCCAATTATTACTTTTGTTTTTAATTCGATCTTAACTCAATCAATTTATCCATCTTGTTGGAAGAAAGCTAAAATTATTCCTGTCACTAAAACAGCCAATGAATATAGGCCAATCGATATTTTACCGTTTATCTCTAAAGTTTTCGAGCGGTTGATGTACAAGCAATTAAACAAGTATTTCTGTGAAAACAGCCTCTTTACTGATGTCAATCTGGCTACAGAGCAAAAAGAAGTTGCATAACAGCACTAATAGATGTAACGGAAGATATAAGAGTTAATCTTGATGCCAGCAGAGCCACTTTACTAACCCTTCTTGACCATTCAAAAGCATTTGACACAGTTGATCATGGTATATTGTGTTCTAAGTTAGTGAATATGTATGGTTGTTCGTTGTCTGCGTCTCGCTTAGTTTCGTCCTATTTAACCGGCCGCTCTCAAGCTGTGTCTGTGAATAATGTAACCTCTCAATTCATCGCAGTAAAAAGAGGGGTGCCCCAAGGTTCTCTGTTAGGTCCCTTGTTGTCTCTATTTATATTAACGACTTGCCTAGTGTGTTAAAGTTTTGTAAGATACATATTTACGCTGATAATGTTCAACTGTATGCAGGTTGTAACTTGAATTTAATCGAAAGTTGTGTTACTAATATTAATGATGACCTTAGTAACATAAATGACTGGGCTCATAAAAATGGACTCTGCTTAAATCCAAGGAAATCAAAATGCATTGTCATCTACAAAAAGAAAATTGACATGTCTCTTGTTCCTGTGTTAACTATAAATGGATCAAGAATAGATTTTTGTGATACGGTCAAAAACCTTGGCATAATATTTAACAAACACCTGTCTTGGAATGAACACATTAACTGCACAATCGGTAAAATCTACGGTATGTTTCGTTCCCTTTGAGCAACTCTGTACTTTGGGCAAAGAATAGGGGCTCTTTTAGCAAAAACCTACCTAATTCCTACGCTTCTTTATGGTTGTGAATTATTTGCTACCTGTGACACATTGGGTAGACGAAAACTTAACGTTGCTTATAAAGATATAAGCCGATTCGATCACATTTCCATGTTTTCTTGGCAAATCTTTAATTTGACTTTCGATAACCAATTAAAACTAAGAACACTTGTGTTGTTACATAAAATAATTGTTTGCAAAGAACCCACGTATTTATATGCACGATTACGCTTCCTTAGATCAAATAGATCAAATCAGTTAATGCAGTTACAGCATTCTCAATTATGTCCAGAAAGACAATTTTATATATGGTCAATCCGTTTGTGGAACTCTACCTAATTATATTAGATTTATAACCAATCCTGTGCAATTTAAGGTAAAACTTTATGCTTATTTCTCCACTTTATAAATATTTCCTTTTTCTCCAATTATTCAGTTGTTAAGTCTTAATTTAAACTGGCTTTGGCCAAAAGAGGAGTGTCAAATAAATTGATTAAACTTGTTCTTGTAATTTATATTTATATTAATTTGAATTAATTTATTTTATCTTGTTTTTATATATTTTAAATGTTCTATTTAAATTAATTATAAATAAATCTCAATGTCTTAAAGTCAAGCCTAATTATGTGTAATAAGATATTTATCTTTTTGTATTAGAAACGAAATGTTAAATTAATAAATAAATAAATAAATAAATAAATAAATAAATAAAGGATTGATTGGTTATTTTACAACCGAATTCTATATACCTATGGTCCGAGAACGAATGTTCTTTTAAAACCTTCCATGAATGAATTTCTTCCGAGAAGTTTTCTGATACTAGGGTGATATCCAGAACTTCTTCTCGATTTTTAATAATAAATGTTAGCTCAATGCCCTTGTTCATTATATTTTATTTAGTGCTTAGTAGTAAGTTAAAAATTGACTCACCTCTGTCGTTGTTGTTTGTGCTGCTCTATTGTGAGTGGTGTGCATTCGTATCTCCACCCAGAATGATGTGCGTGGCTGGATTAGTTCCCTGTAGGAGTTCCCGGAATGGTTGCGTGGGTATAGGCTCATCATAGGAGAAGTAGAAGGAAGCAACCCTTAGTTTCTTGGGCTCCAGCTCCAGGCTGAACACGGAGAGGTCCCCGTGACTAAACTGAGGGAGAATAAAGCAATTCAAGTTAACTGTCGCTAAAGTACAAGTTTGAGTTTTACCTTTGTTAGATACATAGTATATTTTATAGTTTGGTGTATTCATGCCAAGGATTTTATTGTTGGTCATCCAAGGTTCCTAAATCAGCACCAAGTCGACATCGCCCGTCGCCAGGTGACGCTGGAGAGCAGCCGAAGCTGCTTTGCAGTGATGCAAGTCAATTTGGAGTACCCGGAACATCCTTAGGTACTCCAACAACCGTGATGTCCGCCTCTTCGTCGCTGAGGGGTTCCTCTGACGGAAACTGCTCTTTCAGGAGATTTGTCATCGCCGTCGCTAGTTTGGAAGCGGATGATAACTCATCTTCGCTTCCAGAAACCAACTCGTCGATGTCGCTGTGATTCTCAGTCGTGGCACTACGGACCGCACGATTTACGAGAGACACCGTGTCCGTTTTGTAGATTCTTGGGTGAATCTTACTAATAGTTTTGAGTACATTTGTCCTTGTTTAGTTGGTCCAGACATTCATTGTTGAGGATCAACAAAACCTCCATCTTGGATTTCTTGGGATCGGTTTTCGCATCCTCAGCTTTAGGTTCCAACTTCACTACCTTCCAGTTTTGAGTGGATATAGCTGGGTTGAAGACCTTCAGCATTTCCAAAATCTCCTCAGGTTCAGATGGGGTGACTGGAACCCCATCGAGCGCCTGGGTAGACCGCACCAACTTTTCCTATCGCCGCTTTGAATAGCTCAGCGGATCTTTCATTGTCACAGGCCATCAGCTTGACATTGCCCTGAAACCATCCCGCATCCGTGCCTGACGGAGGTGGTCCAGGGTTATCCTTCAGGACCTGCAAGGTGACCTTAGCGAGCGAAGCCTCTATCCAGCTCGATTGGTGCTTGGGTATCTTACCATTTTTGCTGTTCTGGTTATCACCCTTACAATTTTGCTGTTCTTAGCAACCTCTGCGAAGGATCTTGCCCCTACACCATGGGCTTTAGCCTCTTGGTGGTCGGGTTGAAGGAAGGTTCCTCCACAGATCGATTTCTTTTTGTGGCTGCAATTTGCCGGGGAGGCTCTAGCGTGAAGTCCGGTAAGACCTTTTTTGCCCACTCGATATCCTTATTAATTTTTTTCTATATTGATCTTCGAGACCTGACCTTCCTTAATAGGGTCAGTGGCCAGACGTCGAAGAATTCGGGATAACTTTTTGCGGTCTGTGTAACCTGCTTTAAGAGGATCCCTTCTTTCATAATCGGCCGCCCTAGCACTGACCATTGGGATTACCTTAGCCCCCGATCAACTAAATGGACCCGCGTTTCCGCGTCGATTGCCACCAGTGTTCGAGGAACTAGAGGGTCCAATGCCCGATGCACAGGCTTTCGATGTGCTTGCTTTTGTTGAGAGGGGTCGATGATTAGATGGTATCACTATCATCGACTGACTCTTATTTGTAATTGAGAAGCCTGGTGGTACCACAGCTCTTTCGTCGGAACATAAAGTCCATACCGGGTTTTTGTTAGGGTTCCGGATCCCCTTTTGGGTGTTGAAGTTTTTGTTGTTGTTTGTAAATTTTCCATAATAAATCCCACGAGTGGCGGAGAGAGGAAGGTCGACCCAGGCAGAGATCCGCAGTACCTGGGTAGGGCTGATTAGAACCGGAGAACGCCAGGTATCCGGAGCACACCGTTTAAGACACGCCTTAAATGGTATTGATTTTCTTTTTGGATCTTGAGTTCAAATTTGGATTTGAAATATTTCCATTTTTTTCCAGTGTGTTGAAAATGTTCCAAAAATACAACAAATCAAAACTTGAGCTTAAGCGCGAACTCTTGGAAATCGAAGAAGAAAGACTAAACACACTAATCACTGATGTGAAGCTTTTTATTATGGCTACCAATGAGTAATCAATTATTAGTATTTGGAAAATTTGCCTTATAGCGCATTCTTTTCTGAAAAAAAATCCTCCCCTTAAAAAATGCAGAATTTTTTAGATTCTAACCTGAATTTACAGAATGTTGACCTCTTTTGAGCTGAGAAAAGAGCATAAAAAATGCAACTTTTTTCGTTTAATATTGGCTGCACTGTTGTTTTTAATTCTGATGTATTTACGATTGATATTTTCATTAATTTTTTGGGAAAAGTAAAATAATAGGTACTGAAAACTTTTCAGGTATATTTATAGTAATTTAAAGATTATATAAAATTTTCAGATTATTTAATTAATATCCTGAAGCAGGACAAGAGTCGACGTGGGCTAGTGCGCAAAACATGAACCGAACTGGTGACCTTTTTCCAGTACGCAAATATTATCTGAAACAAAAAATCAAAAAATGTTCCTGTTTAGTAAGATTTTGATTATAGAATAGACCACTTTTAATGGAATTGATAAAAAAATAACAAAATGGTGGAATTTGAAAAATTTTTTCATTTTTACTAAAAATGTTCGTTATTTTTTATTTATAAATAATCCAATATGCAATGTATCGGTGAGATTATGGTCCATTCCATAGTATAATTATTATAAAGTAGGAGCGACAATTTTTGCTGCGATAAACGTATATCAAACAAAATAAAATCAAAACGAGAGCGTGCTATGGAGTTGTGACTTACAACGAGGTATTCCCCATAATATTTTCGTTGTATTAATTGCTAGGTGCTTTCAATGAAAGTTGATCCACCGCAACAACACACAGGCTATCAACGCTCATTGCGCTACGGCATTCTTATTTAATTGTATATAAATTCATTGCCAAGGCCAGCAAAGCAAAACTAACTCAATAAAATTAACACTGATCTACTGCAACAACAACTGGATGATCAGTTCTTATTTTATTAAAAGACAAGTGTTTTAAAACACAATAAAATAAACCAACAATTTACTTCTGTGCATACGGTGCATTTTTGGGCACGAGGCAAACAAAGCAGAAGTAAATTATTTTAAATAATATTTTATTGACGTTTTCAGTGCAATTGGGAATATGTCCCAATTTTCCCATGCTGAACATGTTTGCACGCTTGTTCGGATCAAGTTGGCATTATTAAATCTGTATGTATATGTATGAGTATGTTTTAAAATAAGAACCAATTGTAAGTTACTAATGCAAAACTAAATTAAGAACTAAATATTGAAGTTAAACTAAGCCAAATTATTGTGCAGGATGCGAAAGTCAATCTTCCACAAACGCTAAGTATAGCGAATTTATCAATAAGCAGATTTAAGTGTGTATGTAAAATTAAGAAGAAGAAGCGAGGCCAGATAGGTTATAAATATCTGGTCCCAGTTAAAATAAAGAGTCTGTTCTTATGCAGTCAATAATCAAGCCGTCAGTTGACTTCATTTACTAAGGTCAATTCCATTTTTCCAACAGCAAGCAAGCAGGAGCTTCCTTAGATGAACCAGGACACGTAAGTATAAGCTCACTCTCACGCCTGAATGCACGGGTGGCGGCACCGAGAGGTTTTTTGAGTAGATGCCCGTAGTGTTTTTTTAGCGCTGGCAGAAACTGTTAGGTAGGGTGTCGCTCGGTTCATGTCTTCTCAGAAAGGATGCAACAATGGTTGCTATGGAGATATCAAAAATGTTTTGTGTCACACAAAAAAAAAAAAATTTTATTTAAGCTGTAAATAATGAATGCAATGTAATAAATTCCATAATTAATCTTTTTCTTTGTTGATAGAAAGTGAAACACCCTGATACGATGTCAGCGGAGGCGGTGGTGCATTAAGCAAAGTATTGAAAAAAAACTTATTGAACGCTCGTTTTGTTTTTTTTTTTGTTTGACGTTCGTTTGTCGCAGCTCTTGAGAAAATAAGTTGTTGTCAAGGCTACCTGATAAATTTTTGTATCATGGTCCATTCCAAGGTTCATTTATATAAAGGTTGCGTACATTTTTGACGTTTTCTCATTTCGGCAACCTTATTTTAAAATTGCTGGAATATGAAACTATTTGGTAGTAAATTGAATAGTTATGTTGTTTTTACTACTTTTACTACTCCTACTTGCTTGTGATTTTTTCTTTGTGAATGGATTTTGATTTTACATTACTTATGTAAAATCGGTTGCTGATTTTTAAAATCATGTATATACGTGGCTGTGTGTGGCCTCCAGTTAAGTGTTATCTGCAAAAATAAATAATAGCAGATAAAGTAAACACAAAATCCTCAACTTTTCCAAACTATCGAATTTAAAAAAGTTAATTTTAGGGCCAAGATGCATTACTGTTTTTTTATTTTTATAAGTAAAATAAAAAAAATTGTGAAAAATTTAGTTTATCCTGGTCTTATACTGAAATTTTATGTAAGTTCTTGCTTCCCATTAATCTATATTTTATGTTTTGCTGTTCAAGGCTTGAGCTTAAATTGTGGATTCTGAAATTAATGCGGCATTTAAAAAAAAAGTTGTACTAAATTTACAGGTAGCTGATCGCTGTGTACATCCTTTTACATTGCATCAGCTCAGTGTTGCATTTTTTAAATTACAGACCCATTGTATATTTAGAAATTGTATATGATGATGTTGATCAATTGTATTTGATGTAAGCAACCTTTATGCTTCAGGAACCTTGGATTCTTCACAATAGAATTAAAGGTCTCTCAGAGCGAAAGGCCACGCTGTACCAACCAGTAACAGATGGCAGACGACGGACTTGTATCTTGGTGAGACATGGTATACTAGCGGTACATATGCCACACCTATGTTCCCCGGATCTCACCGTTGTGAGAATTGGGGATGGTACAGGTGCTTGTATGGTAGCTTCAGCGTATCTTCCCTACGACTCTCCAGACCAACCACCTTCAAAAGAGGTGGAGAATCTGGTAAAGTACTGTGAGGAAAGGAACATTGGAGTGATGATAGGATGTGATGCTAATGCGCACAATACTGCGTGGGGTAGCACCAACAACAACGACAGAGGAGAGCAATTGCTTGAGTTTGTGGAGAGGTACAATCTGTTGGTAGCAAATAGAGGAGCACAACCGACTTTCGTTGATGCGAGGCGAGCGGAAGTGATTGATGTAACTCTCATCTGCAGGAAGATTCTGAACAGAATAAAAAATTGGAGGGTCGTGGATAGGCTAACCATGTCGGACCACAGATCCATACAGTTTGAATTCAAGTACGGAATCCGACGCCAGCGGAATCGCAGGAAGGTCAGGATTCCCAAGAATACAGATCCTGCGAAATATAAGGCGAAGTTGAGGGAAACACTGACCCAAAAAGCGATAAAAGTACCAGGGAATACGGCGGAAGTAGAAAGTCATGTCAAACACCTTAGCTCGGCCATGGTCGAAGCCTACGAGGTGGCATGCCCAATACTTTCAGTAGACGAAGGTGATCCAACGCCATGGTGGTGCACGGAAATCGAATCTCTGAAGAAGAAGGCTAGGAAGGCCTTCAACCTGCACATGAGAGGGGGAACCCCAGAAACATGGGCAAATTACAAGGCACGGAAAAGGGAACTGAAGTACCTCATACGACAACGGAAAAGGCAGTCGTGGAGAGACTTCTGTTCTGGGATGGAAACTATATCAGAAGCATGTAGGCTTCAGAAAATGGTTTCAAAAGACCCATTCTCCAAAGTGGGACTGATCCGAAAGAAGGATGGAACCATGGCAGAGAACCTAGAGGAGTCCATGGAAGTTCTGATGGAGGTGCACTTTCCTGGAAGTTTTAAGTCTGATGACCCGTGGACACCCTTGAAGAAAGGAATGCACAGGGTTGACAGGCTGGAAGCCGAAAGGATGATCACTATGGACGGGGTGAGGAGTGCTATACGCTCATTTGCTCCGTACAAAACATCAGGGATGGACGGTATATTCCCTGCTATGATGCAGTGGGGGGAAGATCTCATTGCACCTAGGCTGTGGGGTATATTCGTTACTTGCCTAGCGACTGGGTATGTTCCGAGAGTCTGGAGAGAGGCGAAAGTTGTCTTTCTTCCGAAGCCTGGAAAAAAAGATTATGCGGAGGCAAAGTCGTTCAGACCGATCAGCCTAACATCTTTTCTCCTGAAAACGATGGAAAGAGTGATGGTTGACTGTCTTGAGAGCACCTCGCTGACGTAAAATCCTCTGAGTAGATGCCAACATGCATATAGAGCAGGTAGGTCTACGGAGAGTGCTCTTCACGAATTGGTAAGAGTGACTGAAAAGGAGGTATTTTCAGGAGGCATTGCGATGGCCACATTTATGGACATCGAGGGTGCTTTCGACAAAATATGCTTTGGAAGGCTGCGGCAAGCCCTGACAGAACGCAATGTAAGCCCAATGATAGCAAATTGGGTGGACAATATGCTCAAACACAGGGCTGTCAACATGCAGAATGGTAGAGTAAAGACTAGAGGTAGAGTAAGTAGAGGATGTCCCCAGGGCGGGGTGTTATCGCCAACCCTGTGGAACATAACTGTGGACTCACTACTGGTTAGACTGGATGAATCGGGCATACACACGATAGGGTATGCAGATGACATTGCGTTGGTGGTCCGCGGCAAGTTCATTGACACCATCTCTGACATCATGAAGGGAGCACTCCGAATGGTGGAGGAGTGGTGTCGAGAACAAGGCCTTACCGTAAACGCAGGCAAGTCAGACAATATTCTCTTTACTAGAAAGAGGGTAGGCCTGAGTACAGAACCACTCACACTTTTTGGAGCTGAAATCAACATGTCCACGAAAGTTAAATATCTAGGGGTAACCCTTGATAGCAAACTGAACTGGAACGAGCATGTAGAAGATAGGATTCAAAGAGCCAAGAGGGTTCTGTTCCAGTGCAGACGCGTTTGTGGTCTCAAATGGGGGCTAAACCCAGAGGCTATGAAATGGGTTTACACTATGATGGTTAGACCTGTCATCACGTACGCTTCGGTGATTTGGTGGACAAAAGTCAGCCAAAAAACCATTAAGAAGAGACTGGACAGAGTCCAACGGCTGGCGTGTGTTGGAATAACAGGTGCAATACGCACCACTCCAACAAGCGCAATGGAGGTTCTGTTAGGTATGCTGCCGTTGGATTTAGAAATAAAGAAAACAGCGGCGCTGTCAGCCCTCAGGATGTTGCGAAATGCTACGTGGCATGGGGCAACGGCCCTGCATGGTCATATTCGCATCCTTGATATTGTACAGAGAAATGTCAGGGAGACGTTTATGCCTATGGATGGAAGGCAGAGAGTAAAAATAACAGAAAAATGTTATAAAACTCTTATAACGGATGGAGCCGTTTGTGAAGAAATCGCTGGTAGCGATATCAGTATATTCACAGACGGCTCTCTGATGAATGGCCGGGCCGGGGCAGGCGTGTACTCAAAAGAGTTAAGCCTATCCTGTGTACTGAGGTTGGGGAGGTTTGTGTCTGTATACCAGGCAGAAATGTTTGGCGTAGTGCATGCGCTGGACCACCTGATAGATGGCCGGATCAGTGGCAAGAAAATTGTCATCGCTCTCGACAATCAGTCTGTGATTAGGTGTATGCAACGGACAGACATCACTTCCAGGTTGGCCATAGAATGTCTTACAAAACTCAATAGGTGCGCCCAGACAAATGAGCTTACACTTATGTGGGTGAGAGTACACTCTGGCATAGAACAGAATGAAGAAGCTGATTCTTTAGCAAGAACAGGATCAGCAGAAGAATTCTGTGGACCAGAACCACGTATCGCCATAGGCGACAATATGGTGGCAGGCCTTATTAAACAATGGACGGACTCGGAACACAGTAAAAGGTGGGAAGAAGCTGTTAACTGCAGGCAATCAAAGGCGGCCGTGAAGTGGTCTCGTAGTGAGGCAGCAAAAGTTATCCGATACAATCGAAGGACTTTAAGCTGGCTTACTGCACTGGTCACAGGACACGGTCCCTTCATGTACCATCTCGGGAAGATGACTCTGACCGAGGACGATGCGTGTAGGTTATGCCTAGAGGAGCCGGAAACAGCAGCACACATTCTGTGCCAGTGTCCGGCGCTGGCAAGCATAAGATTGACCACTCTGGGGCGCCCATTTATTGGCGAAGCCGAGATTGGTCAACTAACCTATAAGGATATGCTTGAGGTGACAAAGGATGCTTACACGAGGAGCATGCTCACGTACGAGTACTCCGAGCAGTAGTACCCTTTGTCCAATAGGGGACGAAAAGGGACCCACTGTGGTCTGCTTCGGCTAATCCCCAACTTATTATATATTATATAAGCAACCTTTATATAAATTAACCTTGATTAAATCTAACAAGTTTCGTGGAGTTTCGTTGATTTAACGAAATTCAACTCAACTCGATTTTCTATGGCGAGTGAATCTCGAGTAAACTCCGGCTTAACTCGCCATGGAAACGTAGTATAAAAAGTACACAGCGAAACACTGGAAAATATTTTTTTTTAAGCATCACAAAACCCTACTTGGAAAATGCCAAAATATTTTTGTTTACATAAAATAAGAATGCGTCAAAAAATGTGCGCAACCTTTAATATAAATGAACCTTGGGTTCATTCCATGGACAATAAAATTATGCGAGTTAAAAAAAAACAATAAGATTCGTTAAAAATCTACTGAGTTATGAATAACTATGAGTAACCAACTAACCAGACTGGTCAATTAAATTGAATTTCAGACATGTTTCAAAATTGCAAATTTTTGTTTCTCATAATTTTCACAGCACAAAATATGAAATGTCATAATGATTTTTTTTTTTATGTTGGTATTACTAGAGGGCAAAATGCAGAATCATCGATTTTCACAGGTCAAAAATTATGCATTTGTTATACTTTTGCGATCAACATTTTCCAGAAAAGAACTCGATATACTTTGAATTCAAAATTTTTTTAAAAAAGAGTAGAAAAAATTAAATATTTTCGAAGAGGGTAGAAAAAATGCAGATTTATTTCAGGAAATAATGCTGTGGGGCTTGTACTCTTTTTACCTAATATCCAATATTCGTTGGCATTTTTTTTTATAAAGATTTTTTTTAGAATAAGAAGTTACAAATTATTTTGCAAAATATATTTTATATAAAATATAATGTATCTTATTTATATAAGATATATAATATAATCTAATTTATATAAGATAATGAAAATTTTAGATAAGTTTTTTTATTTATAAAACTTGGCATGAACAATACAAAGTAATTTTTATTTAGCTCAATTTCTTAGTAACCTGATTTTGTTGTGTGTCTTGTGTATGTGTGTCTTATATCCCTCTCGTGTTCTTTGTATGCGCGCATACAACTTACAACTTTACTTGGTCATATATGTCATATATGCTTAGATGGATTATAAATAAAATTTGTAAAATATCTAATTTAGGGTAAGTTAACATAATAGGGCAGTTCACGATCTTGTTGCATCGTTGCAAATGCAAAATAAACAGCTTTTACAAAAACAAAAAGCATTGAAAAGCTTTTGCAACATATGCTATTTGTTTTTGAAAAAGCTGTTTATTTTGTATTGGTTCTTGTGTATGCACACGCATGAAATTTTACTTGCAAAGAAATACTAATAATATGCGCTTAAGAATAAGTATTTTTTTGAAAAAATATTTGACAAAAACAAATCAAGACGCAGTATTTTGTTTTTGGCTTAGCTGTTGTTTCTTGCAATTTTATCATAAAACAAAAACAACAAAAATCTACTCACGATTCTGTTGGTACATTACACACATGCAATGTTTGCGATTTCTCACTCGTTACATATGTTATGTTTAACGTCCGGGGTCTCCGTGCTTTCCGCAAGGAGAAGAGAGACGACAGGACGGGGTGCTGAGTAAAACGATTTAGTTTTGTTTTTTAAAACTAGCTTTTTACTGCTAGAGACTTTTATTTAAATGTTTTTTTTTTAAATTCTTATTAAGGCCCGCTGTCTAGGTGAAGCTGCGATCTTAGTAAGTTGACGCTCTGTCTGTTTCTGATCGACCGCGAGTTTTATAAAGGAAAGTCCTCACTTTCCAATAACGTTCTTAATTCCCAAAGATTTCCCAAAGAATACATAATTCAAAATATTCCTTGTCAATATGTAAATTTAAATTTTTGTGTATGTATATTAAATTAACATATTGTCTTTTTACTTTCCCCTTAGCGGTACGCGATCACGCACACTTTGCATGCTAGGTAGGGTAGGTAAATGAATGGCTTTATGCTGACCGTGCAAGCTGATGCCGATGCACCCAACAGTGCAATGTCTTGCTTTTGTTGCCACCGACATTGTAGCCAGAAACACTTGACAAAAAACAAGGCATTGGTTTTGTTTGTTTGGTAATTTAAGCGTGTGCGCTTAAATTAGATCAGTCTTTGTTTACTATCTTCTTTTCATGAACACAGGCAATTTGAGTCACCGTACTCAAATTGGGTCTCGGTCGTTCATGAAATTAAGAACTGTTTATGTCGAAATGCAAATCGCTGCATTTATATTGACATCTGTAAACAATATTTTGTGTTGTTCATTGGTTTGGATTTTTTAAGTTGTTTTAGTTATTCTGAGGAAATCGTATGAGGTCAGGGTGTACAAAGTGTACAATAGGCTGTTGCACATTTTCGCGAATTCAAAAAACACACTCGGATTTCGATTTTTGGAACTTTTCTGAGCTTAGAACCAATTTTTTTCCGATTTAGAAAAAAACTGTCGCCGGAGCCAATTTCGATTTCATGTCTGTTTCGTGGAGTTTTGAATTTAGACTTTCACTTAAAAAATCATAACTTTTAAGAGGCTCAATATTTCTCAATTCCTTAAAAAAATTTTACTCAAAATTAACGCTGAAATAATCTTTAAGTATGGCTCTGACAAGGGCTTAACAGAAATCGAGAAAATGGACCTCAAAGTCAAAAAAGTAAATAAAACATGCTGAAATTCTGACGTTCAAGAGCACGAGTTAGCACATATTGGCGCAAATGAACTAGTTGATATTTTTCCTGAATAGTACTATCCATTTTTAACATTTTTGCCCTTTACACCACACAAAAATTCGCTACATAGAGTTTTCTATGATATTAAACAAAAATCGAATTTACAAAACTAACTAAAAAAACTTTCTATTAAGTTTGTCAATAACACTTTAGAGGGCTAAGCTTTGTGGCACTTATCAAATTGCGAGGTTTCGTACATAGGCAATAGGTGTAGAAAATCAAACGGGTTAGACAGACACTCGCGCGCCATAATTTTGTGATTAAATATGCCTCGAGTATCAGTTAAAATAAGTAATACCATTCCAAACTTTGAAAACGTAATAGTACTAAAGAACTTTCATGTGTTATATAATTTCTTGTTTTTATCGAATAAAAAACAGAAATATTCCGTTTGTGTTATAAATGTTTTGAAAACCATCAAAGATTTTTGTGAAAAGAAACAATTAAAGATAACGCATGACGAAAGTATTAAACGGAAAATTAATAATCTGTTCACGGAATATTCAAATACCGCAGAAACCCATAAGAGATTATTTCGAAAGCAGCTTCAGGAAAAATTCGCTGAAATGTATTTTACCAAGAAAAGTTCAGAATTTGAAATATCATCAGAGAGCCGAAGCGATGACGACCCTCCTGCAGCTGAAACAGTCTCGAAAGGTGATTGCAGTGACTGCGAAGCAGTAACCGAAGCTGAGAGTGAGCTGGAGGATTTAGAACAAGCAACTACTGCAAAGATCAAGAAAAACCTGAATGCAATGCTTCGTTATCAAATTTCTTTGACTGGAGGATGTGCACTACTAGACGGTCCAAGAAGCAATTTATTTAGAAATATCAACAACAATTTGAATCAGTTAGTTGTTGAAGCCAAAGCCAGCATTGACAAGAACAGCAGATACTTACTCCACTTTGATGGTAAGAATTTTTTGACAGAAAAACTAGGAAGTACCGCGAGAGAAATTGGTATGTGCTAACCAAGACAAACGAAAAATATGAGCTTGTTTTCGGAGTTCCCTTCCTACAAAACAAAATTGCATTATCAATTGTCAAATAAGGGGTAAGAATTTGTACCAAATGGGATGTAATCGCTTTTATTAAGGGCTTAGGAATGGATACAACTTCTACAAATACCGGACGTTACAATGGCGCATGCGTTAAGTTTGAGCAATACTTCAACAAGAAACTGATATGGTTTGCTTGCCGCCATCACATCGCGGAATTGGTGCTTGGATCAATTTTAACTCTCTGGGAAGGGAACTCAAAGAGCCCTGAGATTCAGGTATTGCAAAGGCTTTATTTATTATTATTATTTATTATTATTTATTATTATTTATTATTATTTATTATTATTTATTATTATTTATTATTATTTATTATTATTTATTATTATTTATTATTATTTATTATTATTTATTATTATTTATTATTATTTATTATTATTTATTATTATTTATTATTATTTATTATTATTTATTATTATTTATTATTATTTATTATTATTTATTATTATTTATTATTATTTATTATTATTTATTATTATTTATTATTATTTTTTACTATTATTTATTATTATTTATTATTATTTATTATTATTTATTATTATTATTTATTATTATTTATTATAAATTACTAACATTTTGGAAACAGGTGTTTGTTTATTTCAAGGACAAATGGCTAAATAATGAATTTAACAAAGATTATTTCCAACAATATTTTGATAAGAGCTTGTTAGCTACAGACAATGAGCGAAAAATTCAAAAACATTTTAATATCAAAAACACTATATTCTTCTAAAAAACCAGTTGAAAGCAAAACAAGTTAGAAATTATTATGAAGAACTTTTGAACCTAGCTTTAGTTTTCCTCGGTGAAGACTCTGGAAAAAAGATTAAAACGCCAGGATGCACGTCAAGATCGCGTTGGCTGCAAAAAAAGGTGTACGCTTTAAAAATGTATTTATATCGCAAGGAAGAGAATGTTGTTGATATAGAAAAGGTGCATCTCTTGAATGATATAAATTTTATCAATAATATTAAAAAAATTAAAGAAATTAATTACAACATTTCGGAAGCTGCTCTTACAAAATTTACTAAAGATCACTTGTGGTACATGGGCTACCATATAAACGCCCTTTCATTTTTTGATGAAAGAATTAGTCTGCAAGAGAAGAGGATAATTAAATATTGAAAAGAGCACTGATGAAATATCGATTCGAAAGATGAACTACATCGAGAAAAGCATAAAACCTACTGCATCAGTACAAGAACGCGGGAATTTTTTCATATCATGGATTTGAATACTTCGTTTTTGGAAATAGATCCGGCAGTATGGGATAATGACGAGACTTACAATAAAGCTAAAAAAGAGATATCATATATTAAAGTCATAAACGACCCTGCCGAACGAGCATTATGTCGCATTAAAGATATAAATTTTAAAGATGAGAGAAAGATACAAAATGCCATTGTATCGACATCATACCAGAAATTATTTTAAACTTTTCTTTTTTCAACATTATATTGCTTTCTGATTATTATTAACGTTATTATTTGATAAATAAATATCAACTTGTGAATTATTAATTTTTTAATATTTTTGAAAATTTGATTTTTGTTTGAAAAATCATAGAAAACTCTATGTAGCAAATTTTTGGGTAGTGTAAAGCGCAAAAATGTTAAAAATGGATAGTACTATTCAGAAAAAATATCAACTAGTTCATTTGCACCAGTATGTGCTTACTCGTGCTCTTGAAAGTCAGAATTTCAGCATGTTTTATTTACTTTTTTGACTTTGAGGTCCATTTTCTCGATTTCTGTAAGCCCTTGTCAAAGCCATACTTAAAGATTATTTCAGCGTTAATTTTGAGTACAAGTTTTATTACGGAAATGAAAAATATTGAGCCTCTTAAATTGCAAAATTTTGGAACAGCCTAGTGTACAGGGGAATGCTGTGCTTATTCTATATTATTTTTTGTATATAAGTAATATTAATATTTATAATAAGTCATTTTAATAATATGAATATTTTTATGAATGCAGTGTTTAACTAATGAAAAATTTTTTATTAAGTGGGATAAATGAATTAATAATTATTCATAGGATATATGAATATTTATATTTTGTTTTCTTCCTCTTTTGTTTTTTTACTGAAATATATATACTATAACTATATATATACTGTGACGATGCAAAACATGTCCCCAGTTTTGCCGCACATGCTAAACACAACAATACAAGCATAATCATCATCAACAAGCGCGGAGCATATAAATTATAATAAGCAATTTTTTTTTTTTTAAACATGAAGTACTTGATCTGTAGATACTTTTCTTTTATATTATACTAAAAACCACGCATGAATTAATTACTTAACTAATGCTTAGTTATTATTTACTACAAATGGAAATTAGTCAGAAACAATTTAAAATAACTATAATAACTATATATATGTTTTGAGCAAAGCACCCTGTAATAATATTTTAGGCGATATCGCAGGATCGCCATGTACGCGCTTTTTAAAAATAATAAAAAAAGGACTCGCGTTTCATAAAGAAAAAGTTCTAGGACCTGCCTAATTGGTTGCCGGCGAAGTTCGCCACTGGCGCTATTTTAAATATCCTTTTTTATGCCTTTCACTTAAAAAAAGTGCATAAGCTAAAAAGGGTTTAAGTTGGCAGCTATTAAAGCTCAAGACTTATTTAAATTGAATTAGAAGGCAGCTTGTTTTAACTTTATTTTAATTTTGTTCGTTCTATTATAGTGTGTATAACAGTATTTTGTCTTAAAACTAGTTAACAATTGTTTTTGTATTTAAAAAGTAAACAGAATCATATGTTCTTTAATTAGTGTAAAAGAAATAGTAGAATATCGTATACATATTTGTAATTTAGTAATAGTAGTATAATGTGTGTGAGTGAGTAGATTTAGATTATTAGAAAACGTAAACATAATCATATGTTAATATTTTTATGTAGAAGTGAAAGTATCAATGTAATTTCATATATTTTGTATTCAGCAATATTAGTACATGTGTGCGAATGAAATAGATAGTAGTGTTTAGTATGAACATATGTTCTTATTGTTAGAATATTATCTTAGTATAATAAAATAGAATAAGGTGATACGTACCGTAAAGGCGTGTATCTTTTAAATATGCTTTATAGTTGTTTGTTTTAATATTTTATAATGTAGAAGTGTGTACATTACAACCCTGTGTCAACATAAATAGTTAACCATCATTAATATATATGTGGAGAGAACAACGGTCAATGCGAAAATATTAAGCAACAACAAGAACAGCATACACAAAGCTATAGACCAAGAGCAACATGAGTCCCAACAATTAGCAACATTATATTAAGCGCCAACGGGACCACGAGTACTTCGATGGAAGACCAGGGCGACCCAGAAACACTATGCGTATGTTTCCGAAAACCACTGAGCAGTATCAACATGTCGACGAGAGCATAAGTAGCAGAGCGGGGCAGCACTACTGAGCGATGTCAACATGTTACCGAAAACATGAGTATAACTAGCTAACAGTGATGCTGCTACGATTAACCAGCAGAGGTATGCAATGAATTGAATATACCTATATATATATTTTTAAAAATAAAATATTTTACTAAAAAGTTAAATAAGCATAGAAATAAATAGTTAGATCATCTTTTGAAGGAATTTGCGGAATTTGTGAAATTTACAAAAGTTGAAGAAAATCATCATGGTTAAGACCACGTGGGTGTACTTGCTTCGACGAGAATATCTCCTGAGCTACGCTGAGGAACTCAAATTTTATGCAGAATGCTCGGTAGAAGAGCTGCGGAAACGGTTCGCAGCCCAGACCAACAAAAATAATTACAAACCGGAGCAGGAGAAACTGCTGGCCGAACTGGAGGTCAAACACCGACGAGGGTGTTCACCAGTGCCAGTAACATCTAACGAGACAAACAAAATGCCAGCTATAACGATAACAAAATCCTTCCAAGAGGCGCAAGGCACACCAAGAGAGACGGAAGAGGAAGAAGCAAGGTCAGCCGGGATTTCGAACTACCAAACGCGGCCACAACCATATGCTGACGCCCAGAGGGGTGGGTTAAGCCCATCCTTTTACAGCGACACCATTGATCGGGTGAAGAAGTGGTAAGTGAGTTTCAACGGGACGGAAGACGCTCTAGCCTTCATTGAGCGAGTCGAGGAGCTGGTGGAGGTGTATTATCTGAATATAGATTTGTTGCCACGGTGCATGCTTGAGTTGCTATACGAACAAGCACTTCACTGGTACCGCAACAATAACGCAAATAGGGACAACTAGCAGAGCTTCAAGACTGACTTTCTGTGATTTTTCTTGCCAGTTAGATTTTTAGAGCGGCTGGAAGACGAAATACGCCGGCGGCAACAATTCGCCGGCGAGAAGTTTAAAGATTTCGTCATAACCATCCAGAACCTGATGCACCATGGTAATCTCAGCAAGGAGCAACAGCTAGAGCGGACCTACAGAAATAGCAGCCACGAGCTTCAATTTTATGTGAAGAGAAGAGAGTTCTTCATCATTTAGGCGGGCGACTTCGAAAACTTAGAGCGGTCGAACAACAACCACCACCTTGCAGAGGTTCAGATGAGAGAGGCAGGTAGCCAGCAGTCGACACAAGTCGCAAACATCGATTTACACACAGCTTGCCGACGCTACGGGCAGATCGGTCATTTAGCACGCAACTGCCAGAACAAAGGTGGAAAAATGAATATTCGGACTTACGACTGCTGCCGTCGAAGGCAGGGAAACGACGGAGGGCCCCTCTACGTCGAGGAGAGTGGAGGCCCAATTTTGTGGAGCCTAGACAGCACTAGATGGTCTTCGAGCAGCAGAGGGCCGCATAGTGGCCACAGTAGCACTTGATGACGTCTGGATGGAGGCTACTTTGGACACAGGGGTAACAAGGAGTTTCATCAGCCAATATTAGGCAGACAAGCTGCGGACTACGTTCAAAAAAAACCTACTAAAACGCAGATTAGTTTAGCTGATGGAAGCAGACAAGAAGTTGCAGAGGCATTAGAAGCAGAGGTTTCCCTGAAGTGTTAGGCGATTTCATTCTTGGGATGGATTTTCGGTTCAGCATTGGGACATCAATACGATGAAGGGATTTTTCCATAAATCTGCCAGGAGTATCAAGGACACAGGAACACACAAAAGTTTTAAATTGTGTCGCAGCAGCACCTGCGTCAACAACTGCCACCGCAGCAGCACCTGCACTAACAACTGCTGCCGCAGCAGCTCCTGCGTCATCAACTGCTGTCGCAGCAGCACCTGCGTCAACAACTGCCGTCGCAGCAGCACTTGCGTCAAGAACTGCCGATGCAGCAGCTCCTGCAACACCAACTGCTGCCGCAGCAGCACCTGCGTCACCAACTGCCATCGCAGCACCACTTGCGTCATCAACTGCGAAGCAAGCGTTATCGTAAGAAAATAAGTCAACAGGAAAAGAACAAGGAGAAGAGGTCGCAGAGAAAATAAGTCAAATGCCGCAAAATTCGCAGCAACACCTGCGGTACCAACTGTGAGACTAAGGCCAGGTACACCGGCGCTGAAAAGTGTGCAACAAAGTAGTATCGCTTAACACACGAACATTAGACCAGACATTAGAAATTTTGAAGTTAAAACCTTTTTGAAGAACGAGCTGAAAAGTTTTGAGGCAACCAAGGGAATTTCAAATATCGCCAATGCTCTTTGGAGGCTACTTGCAGCTGCACTGTAGAACAAAGTGACCAGAAGAAATGTGCATGGTACGAACGACACATAAACGAAGCCAAGACTAGTCCGGTTCAACACCCTGAGTATATTATTCAAATCGGAAAGTTGTACCTACATTTTCCCCTAACGGTTGGCGATGAAGAAAGTGCGCCATGGAAATTGTGCGTACCCAGTTATTTCAGAAACCGCGTTATGATGGAAAATCACGATGCTCCTACCGCTGGCCACTTAGGAATACGCAAAACTATAGCCAGGGTGGCAAACAAGTATTACTGGCCAAGTATGTTTCGCAGCATAAGTCAGTACGTCAGAAGATGCAAAAGTTGTCAAAGTTATAAAGTGAGCCAACAACAACCAGCAGGAAATATGCTTACCCAGCTTGCAGAAGAACCCTGGGCTACCGTTTGCGCCGACTTTGAGGGCCCACTGCCAAGGTCAAAGCACGGAAATACGATGTTGATCGTTTTTGTAGACAAATTCTCAAGATGGACAGAACTGATGCCTCTTCGGAGGGCAACAAGCGACTAACTAATAAAATCGTTTCGAGAACGAATTTTGTCAAGAATTGGAGTGCCACAGGTGCTAATTACAGACAATGGAGTTCAATTTACGAGTCAGAATTTTCAACGATTCTTACAAGATCTCGGAGTACAGCAAAAGTACACAGCACCATACACACCACAGGAGAACCGTACAGAGCGTACAAATAGGACCATAAACACGTGGGACGAGCTACTCCCCGAACTAACTCTCGCGTATAACACTGCCGAATCGGAGTCTACCGGCTATAGCTCTGCGTTCATTGTTCAAGAACGAGAGCCACGTCTTTACAGAACACTTTTAGATGAGTTTACTACAGGAACCAGCCAAGAAGCGATTTCCCCTACCGATCATGCAGCACGTCTAAAAGGAGTGTTTAAAATTGCTAGGAGGAATATGGAGCAAGCCGCACAATCGCAAGCTAGACACTACAACTTAAGGCACAGAACATGGAAACCAGAATTGGGCGAATTGGTGTGGGTGAAAGTGCACCACCTGTCAAAAGCAGCGGACCAATTTGCGGCAAAATTGGCACCTCGATTTGACGGCCCATATAAAGTAGAAGCATTTGTGTCCCCGGTCGTCGTCCAGATAAGAAAGCCCGGCCAAAATCACACCCGCACAGCCCACATTGCCGAACTTAAACCATACCACACCGTTTAGAACATGGTACCGGATCCGAATCTCCCGCAGCGGAGTAGTAACAACAAGCATTGAACCTCCAGCGAAGTAAAGGAGGAATGTGACGAGGCAAAACATGTCCCTAGTTTTGCTGCACATGCTAAACACAACAATGCAAGCTGATCATCATCAACAAGCGCGGAGCATATAAATTATAATAAGCAAATTTTTTTTTTCTTAAACATGAAGTACTTGATCTGTAGATACTTTTCTTTCATATTATACTAAAAACAACACATGAATTACTTAACTTATGCTTAGTTATTATTAAATACAAATGGAAATTAGTCAGAAACAATTTAAAATAACTATAATAGCTATATATATGTTTTGAGCAAAGCACCCTGTGTCAACATTGTTTACGTGGCTACGTAACTCTATGGTCACTAAACACTTCCCCACGCCTACCCGCCGCTGTGGCAGCTTGGAAGGACGGACATCTAAAATTAACAATCAACAAAGTACACAATCAACACTCAACTAGTATATACATACATAAAAAATTTGTACAACATATAAAACATCGAAAACACATAAAACAATATTGTTATCCAACTCTAAATTACTAGAAGGTAAAATAAACTTTATTTTATTGCAAAACACTTGGATAACCTCTTCTTTTCTTCCGCCATTACGCCCGCCCGATGTTCATCACCCGAACATTTTGGTCCATTCGAGCTACCAGAAGATTTTTGGCGAAGAATTCCGCAAGAAGTAGCACAATTTAAAGCAAAAAAAATAAAAAGACTCAGTAACACACCCACCCACCCATCACCCAGGAAATAAAACAAGTAAGTTTGCATTTGGTTCGTTTTTATTCAGTGCTTATACACATTACACTCTTTTTACACATAAATTTACACATTAAAATTGCATACAAAATAATTTTGCACAAAAATATTTTATTTACACACACAAGTACATTGTACATTTATTCACATGAATTCGGCGCAAACAAAAATTGCAGTAGAGCACACAGGAGAACACAGGATTTAATTATTATATTAACACAAAATAAATTTATCTATCCACCCAACTTTCAGCACAATTAAAATAAATCATTTTCTGTCTTTAACGTTGACACTTGTTGCTTGCTAGCAACAACCATACACCCACACCCACACGTACACACAAATAGAATAGTTCTCTCAACAGCGTGGCCAGATTGAGCGAAGCAAAAGTGTGTTACCCGATCGACAGAAATTGCGGGATTTTTAGTGGGACTACACAATTTTATCCCATTTTTTGGAAATATTAAGTTTTGTTGGAAATTCTTAACCCTTGCGGTCCTGCTTAACCCTTGCAGACCCAATAGCACTTTTTGCGATTTTCTAAATAAAGTTTAACAATCGAGAAGCATTTTAACCCTTTCTATTACTGTTAACCCATTAAACTTAGAAAATTTTGGTTGAACATTTTTGAATTTCTCGATAACTCTCTTCGAGAACATATCGATAAGTGCATTTTATACAATAAAGAGACACAGAATTCACTTTTGCGCACTTTTTCAAAAAATTTTCAAAAGCTTACAGTGCTATCAATTGTGGAACCCAATATTTCCCGATTTAAGTGTATTTTTCCGAAATCGAAGATTTTTATCTTATTTAAAAATTCTCTTATTTATTCGCTGATTAACCCATTCAGTGCATTCAAGCCCACCCACCCATTTAAAGATTTTACAGAGTTTTTTGAATTTTTTATAATATATTTATAAAAGTGGAGATTTTTGTTTAATAAATACTCTCAACCCAAAGAGCAAAAATACTCAATTTCAAGCACGTTCCACTCCGATTGATAATCAACTCAACCCAACACAACACAACACAACACAACCCAACCCAACCCTCTTCATATCTACATCAACTGATTCAAAATGTCTCTGAATACATTCGTTCATTTTTCAAATGACATTGTTGAGTTTGAGCTAGCACGTCGCGAAGCTCAACTCGTGGATCAAAGCCAGCATGTTTTAGAAGTCCAGAAGAAGCAGTTGCAGTAACTTTTTGAAAAATTTCAAGCTGAGTATGAAGCAATTCGTGAAAAACCCGAAGACCCATCTGAAACCGTGGACAAGGAAAAGTTTAAGGAGAGGTACAGGAAGACGTTCCAGTCCTACGTACGCTGTTCTGCTTCAATAAGTGAGCATATTGAAGCAATGAAGGCACCCACGATGGAACCCAAACCATCACCTTCAGCAGCAAACTCAGCAGTGGAACATCACTCAATGATCCATCTCCCACCATGTGATACGGACATTTTACATGGGGATTATGTCACATGGCCCACATTCAGGGACCTGTTCACGGCCCTATACATAAAAAATTCCCGCATAAGTAATGTGGAAAAACTCTTCCACTTACTTCAAAAAACCCGCGGTGAGGCGAAGGGTATAGTTAAAAATGCCCTTTTAACTAATGAAGGATTTTTTATGGCATGGGGAAATCTCACTGATCAATATGAGAATAAGCGCATGCAAATAAACGCACAACTCAAGACCCTGTTTGATTTGCCACAGATCCATATAGAGACAGGGAGCTCTATAAAAATGTTGCAGAGAACTATTAATAACTCTTTATTTACCCTTCTCACTCTGGGAATAGACACAGATAGCTGGGATCCTATCTTAGTGTACCTCTGCTCTACTCAACTACCCAAAAACACATTAGAAGACTTTGAAAAGTCTCTGGCAGATAATTCCACAATTCCTGAGTGGAAAGTTCTAGATTCCTTTTTGACCCACAAATTTAAGACTCTAGAATCGGTTGGCGATATAAAGGCGTTCACTTCTGCTTCATTTGCAAAGCCAAGTCAACAAAATGTTTCCACTCATAATGCACCCAACAGATGGGGGGAAAGAAGAGTAAGTTCATACCATATGAATGTTGCTCCAAAGCCAGCCCCAAAAACTACCCAACAATTTGAAGTCAAACAAATTAAAAATGACCCTAAACCATCGCTTTCCAGCACCCAATGGGAATCTGATGGTACTATTTGCAGACTTTGCAATAGCAATCACCTTCTTCGTGAGTGCCCTTCATGTCCATGAAAGTAGACGAAAGGATTGCGATAGTGAAGCGTGTTGTATGTTGCTTCAATTGTCTAGCTGTTTCACATGGAATCAAAGATTGCAAAAGTCACTACAGCTGTAGAATATGCAAGAAGAGGCATCATTCCTCATTGCATAAGAGCGCATTATATTTGAACCCAAGCACTAGTGCGCAAGCGCAAGGAGCAGCTCAACAATCCAACTCTACACGGCAGGCATTCACGACTCAAATTGAGTTCACTAACCTTACACTCAACCAAGATCTCGAAACCCAAGTAGTGAATTCTCACTTTGCGGCCAGCAGAAGCGAAATTCTCCTAGGAACTGCAATGGTCAACGTGGAACACGAAGGTTCTTTATACAACGCACGCGCACTCATTGACTCAGGATCGGAGGCAACATTTCTAACGGAACAGCTTTGAAAACGTATTGGCTTACCCACAACAACTGCTGGCGCTCAAGTCACTGGGCTCAACCAGACAGTGTCAGCAAACCCGACAAAAGCTTGCAAAATAATAATACGGTCTTCTAGAAACCCTCAATTTGAAGTGGAAACTCAGGCTTAAGTATTGAAAACCCTCACAAGCGATTTGCCTCCACACTCGATAGATGCAAACCTTGTTGAAAACCTGGCTAGCCTCTAATTGGCAGATACACAATTTTATGAATCTCGACCCGTAGATATCATAATTGGTTGTGATCTTTACCCAAAAATCATGTGCAGTGGCGTTAAACGCAATATTTGTGGATCACTCTTGGCACAAGAATCTGAATTTGGCTGGATTCTCTCAGGGCCTCTTCCTTACGAACCTGAGTCAACACCCAACAATATTATTGCATGCTTTAATAAAGTCGACCCAGAGGACTTTTTGACTTGGTTCTGGGAAGTGGAAGAAGTTCCAAAAAATTTTCGTTCTCAGCTGAAGAGAAGCAATGCGAAAAATTTTACAAACTACACAACACGCCGTAACCCTAATGGGCGTTATGTTGTAAAATTACCCTTTAAGAACCCTAATTTATTGGAACTTGGCAACTCAAGGCCTGCCGCTATGGCGCAATATTTACGCAATGAAAAGTCATTACTCAAAAAGCCTGAACTCAAGGTAGAGTATGATCGAGTCATGTGCGAATACTTGCAACTCGGCCATATGAAAGCGATCAAACACCCACACTCTAACACGGATAGACCCAAACATTATTATCTGCCGCATCACGCAGTGATCAAACCAGACAGCATTACAACAAAATTACAAGTTGTATTTAACACGTCGAACCCAACAACAACTCGCAAAAGTTTAAATGACGTGCTCCACATCGGTCCAACACTTCAACTTGATTAAGTCTTGTTGATCAGCAAGTGGAGGCTCTATGAGTTCGTTTTTAACGCCGACATCGAGAAAATGTACCGGCAAATTAAAGTCAACCCAGAGGACACAGCCTATCAACGAATTTTATTCCGAAAGTCTATTGAAGAACCTTTTCAGGACTATGAGTTGCAAACGGTGACATTTGGAGTCAACTGCGCCCCATATCTCGCCATCAGAACTCTACATCAATTGGCAGATGATATGCGCGATACACACCCTCATGCGTCATATATATTATGCAATTCCATGTACGTCTACGATCTACCCAAAGATCATTTGTTGACGACTGATCTACTCAATCTGTCTGACCCAAGTGAAGGCAACGCCAAAACCCTAGGTATTCGCTGGAACGTACGAAAAGAATCGTTCTTTTTTCTCGTTCCACCCATTGAACACAAACCCGTTCATACAAAACGTGAAGTTTTATCATCCATAGCCAAGTTGTTTGACCCTGCTGGCTGGTTAGCGCCAATTGTGATAACTGCTAAAATTATTATGCAACAAGTTTGGCTAGATAAAACGGAGTGGGACGAGACCCTGAAACCCTTAACTCAACACAGATGGCAAACATTTATTGACGGCTACGCTTCGATCAACACAATAGAGATTGCAAGATGGACCCACTTCACACCCAAAGCAACCATTCAATTTCATGGGTTTTCTGATGCCTCAGAAAAAGCCTATGGTGCCGCACTTTATTTGCGAGTCTCAAATAAAAATAGTGAAACCCACACTAAGCTCCTAGTCGCTAAAATACGAGTGCCGCCAGTAAAGACAATATCTAAAGTAAAGGCAGTTCGAGAGAAGCTTATCATATTAAGACAGAAAAATGGATACTCAGAAGAATATACTTCATTGGCAACCAAACAGCCGGTATCATCAAAGAGTGCCATTTTAACCCTTACGCCCTTTCTGAACTCGAAAAGAATAATTCGAGCAAATGGACGCTTAGTCAAATCACCAGCTTTAACGTATAATGAGCGTCACCCCATAATATTGCCATATGAAAGCCGATTTACACGACTTTTGACTGATATGACACATTTGGTCACCAATTAATGTTAAGACTTATACGATGTGAATTCTGGGTACCCAAACTCAAGAATCTCATTAAAACATGCATTCATAACTGCAAAACATGTGTCTTACATAAAAAAAGCTACAAACCCAAATAACGGCTGCACTACCCGCAGAACGTATTACTCTTGACCGCCCATTCACAAATACAGGTGTAGATTTCGCAGGACCCGTAGAAATCAAAAATTACACCGGGCGAGCCTGTTTAATAACGAAATGCTATATTTGCGTTTTTATTTGTTTTGCAACGAAAGCAATACATATTGAAGCAACAAGTGATCTCTACCCAAGCTTTCTTAGCAGCTTTTTTCCGATTTTTTTCAAGGCGCGGATGCCCCACCGCTCTTTACTCCGACAATGGAACGAATTTCGTTGGAGCAGCGCAAATGCTGAAGAAAGATCGGCGAGAATTCATGAAGGCACTGCAGACCCAAGTTGTTAACAACTATAGTCACCAAGACGTAACCTAGCATTTTATACCCCCCGGCGCTCCACACATGGGTGGACTTTGGGAAGCCGGTGTAAAAAGTTGTAAAACGCACTTGAAAAAGTCGTACACCAATCAAAAGTTTACTTTCGAAGAGTTTTCTACCCTACTCGCTCGAGTCGAAAGTTGCCTTAACTCGAGACCTCTAAGTCCTTCAAGCGAAAATCCTCTTGATTTATCGCCTCTAACCCCAGGACATTTTTTGATTGGTACCCTGTTACTCACTCCAGCTGAACCCGATTTAAGTAACTCTTTGCCTAACGTCATAAACCGTTGGCAAAGATACTTCATCACAATTTATGTAAAAGATGGAAAGATGAGTATCTCAAAGAACTTGTAAAAGATTGTCCTTTCTTTATTAAAGTTCCCTAACTTGTGACTTTAAGGCGAGTCACGCCACAATATTAGGCCACAAGGCCGCTCTTTAAAACCGAAAGAAAAACAATGGCAACAATGCCGTAGGTATGCTTAACTTCAATTCTTCTCTTTATTTAGCGAGCATATGCTTTTATAGGGGCTCGCGACCAAAGTTTTGAGTTTTTTACAAAAATAGTTTTCTACAAAATATTGAGTTCTAAAGAAAATAACTTAAAAATATTGAGTGCTTACATTCTATTGGTTACATGAAATATTTTGGGGCGTCACATATTTTCCAAATGTAAGAAAAGCTTACTCAGTACTTTACACAGCTCAATTTTCGTATACAAATCTTAGTCATGCTTGCTGTGAAAGAATGTGTAACTCAAACAACAAATGTTGTAATAGAAAGAATAACAATAACGGAAAATACTCTACACTAAGCATAGTGTGGTATACTACATACACCCTTACCCTTAAGATGGAAATAATTTTTGTTAAATTAAACAAATGAATATGGTTTAAGTGAACATAAATGATTTTCATTAAATCTACTGTTTTAGTATTTATCTTAATATGTATTAAACATTAATATATTTATGATTATGTTTAGTGGATAATAATTAAAATACAAATATTAATAATTCTAAACGGTATTAAACTTTTTTAAGTAATTATTATGTAATTCTTTAAGTTTTCCATTCTTATCAATTATTGAATTAACTCCTAATCTTTTAATTATTTTGAATGGGCCAATATATGGTGAAACATTTTTCTTTCTATTTTCTACTTTTACTAAAACTAAATCTCCTACATTAAAGTTTGAAGGATTACTATTCTTATCAAATACTGACTTTCTCTTATTCTTCACTATATCTATTAGTTCTTTAGCTTTTTGCTGTGATACTCTTAGTCTATTTTTTAACTCTACTGCATAATCATCCAAGTTATAATTTATGGTTCTACTATTTGTTATCTCAGTTGGCAAATAAGGTGATTTGCCAAATACTAACACATAAGGTGAATAATTGTCGTCAATATGTGGGGTTGTATTATACGTAAATGTAAAATAAGGAATCCATTTGTCCCACTCAGAGTCGTTTGTCATTGTTAAAAGGTATTCGTTAAGTACCCTATGGTTTCTTTCTAATGCTCCTATGGTTTCATGATGATACGGGGCTGTAAATATTTGTTTAATTTGTAACAGTTCACATACTTTTTTCATGAGTTCATTTATAAACTCCGTCCCTCTATCAGATTTCAATACTTTAAAACATCCATTTTTTAATATGAGTTGCTCGACCAGCATTGTTGCAATGGTTCTTGCATCTTTTGTCGGCACTGGGTGTGCTACAACGAATTTTGTTAGGTCACATTGCATCGTTAGAATATACCTAAAACCATTCGAAATTCTCAATGGTCCGACATTATCAATAGACACTTTTTCAAAACTTGTGTTTGGTGTGTCTGTAATTGTTAAGTGTTCCTTAATATGTTTCGTTTGTTTACATTTTTGACATACTTCACATTTGTTTATAAATGATTTTACCATTTGCCTCATATTTTTCCAAATGTACCTCTGCTTTAATTTGTTTATTACTTTTGTTATCCCTAAATGACCGCCGTGAATTGAATTATGATATTCGTCAATTAATTTATATTTAATTTCCTTTTCTCTAATTTGTTTAGGGGGTTCGTATATTAATATGTTAATACTCGTCTTTAAAATATTTCTGCTGCAGCTCATTATATAAATTTTTAAAAACTTCTTTTGGTACCAAATTAAATATGTTATCGTTATTCTTTAACGCGAGCTCGTAAATTTTCATTATGTTCATTTTAGACGTTAACTTCTCTAGAATCAAAACTAATTTTGCTAGATTTTCGCTACATCTCACAACTACTTTATTCTTTATTTTTTCTATATAAGTATATTTCTTCTTGCATGCACGCTTAGTATCGATTAAAAATTCTATTCCTACTACGTTCTTAATATCAGAAATGGACGTGCAGTCCCATATATGAAGTTGATCAGGCTCCGATAGGTTACTACAGTTCTCATTTTCAGTAGGTTTTTCGCGCGTGTTTTCATTATTTTTCATACCCCTTGTAATTACTAGTGTTCTCTTGGCGTCAATATTTCTTTCATTGGGAATCATATTTTTTAAAATGTCAAAATCGAGTTTTATACGTGACAGTGCGTCCGCGTTGGTATTCATTTTACCTTGTTTGTAGACTATTTCGAAATCATAATCGCTTAAGTCCAATCGTATTCTAGTCATTTTTGAGGAAGGGTTCCTATGTGAAAATAAAGATACTAGTGGTCTATGGTCTGTTACTACAATAATTTTATTTCCATATAAGTAAGGTCTAAAGAAATTTATTCCCCAGTGTATCGCTAATAGCTCCTTTTCTATCACCGCTTTATTTAAATCGTGTTTTAAAAGGGATTTGCTAGCGTATGAAATAGGTAGATCTTCACCAATTTCACCTTGTGAAAGTACTGCTCCTAGAGCATACTCTGATGCATCTGTGGTTAATATGAAAGGTTTATCAAAATCAGGATATTTTAGAATTTAAGGACTTATAAGTTTTTGCTTTAAATTTAGAAATGAATTCTGACATTCTTGTGTCCAGTTAAAATGTTCCTTCTTTTTTAATAAATTATTTAGAACTTTAGCTTGATCTGCAAAGTTTGGAATGAATCTCCTGTAGTAATTACAAAATGCTACGAAACGTCTCACTTCATCAGCATTTGTTGGTACTGGATATTGTTCAATTATACCATATTTTGCAGGATGGGTTTTTATTCCCTCTTGCGTGATCAAATGTCCTAAATAGACAACTTCTGATTTTAGAAAATTATACTTGCTTGCATTTAACTTTAGGTTAAATTTATCAATTCTTTTTCAACTTTTTTCAACTACAATCAAAAACAATAATGTCATCAACATATAAAAATGCATTAGCGTCTAAACCACTAAGTGCAATGGTCAACATCCTTTGAAAACTGTTTGATGAAATTTTCAATCCAAAAGGTAATCTTTTGAACTTATAATGACCATCTGGTGTTGAAAATTCTGTTAATGGTCTGGAACTATTGTCTAACTCTATTTGGTGAAAAGAACTTGTCATGTCCAGAGTCGAAGAATATTTTGGTCTTCTGAGCTTATCTAAAACATCGTCTAGTCTTGTTAAAGGAAATTTATCGTTAACTATTTTCTTATTGAGTTGTCTAAAATCTTCAACTAAACGCCATTTTCTTTCGTTCGATTCACTCTTTTTGGGCACTATTGAAAGTGGTGAATTGTACGGACTTATTGAGTGTTCTATTATGTCATCGTTCAAAAGTTTTTGTACCTGATTATCTATTTCATCAAGTTGTGAATGAGGAAGTCTGTAATTCTTTATGTACACGGGTGTGTTGTCTTCTGTATTAATATATTGAGTATAAAAATTATTTGTTGTTAATGGTTCTTTGCCAAGATGAAATACGTTCTGAAAATTCTTGAAAATTGGTAATAATGAATTCTTTGCATTTAAATCATAGCCATCGATATTTAAAGTTTGTAAAAGTTTTTCTAATCTCTTTTCATTATTTCCGCTTTCTCCAGATATTTTAACAATTTCATAATTCTTTAAAGGTTGAATATCAAAATTTATATTTTTTAAAGTTTCTTGTGTGTCATTTATGTTTAATAATTTTACATGACTTATGCCATTAGCTGGTATGATAACGTTTCCAACATATACTCCACTTGCTATTTCTTTATTTAATACTATGCTATCTTCTGTTAAATTTATATTTATTGGATGTATTATTTCTGATCTGGCTGGTATTTTGATATTTGCAATATTATAAGAATAATTTATATTGTCATTCGAATACATCGGAATAATTACCTCTTCATTATTAGTTAAAATTGTAAAAGTAAAAGTTTCGTAGTCAATTTTGCACATATTTTTAGACAAAAAATCTCTGCCTAAAATTACATCAGTGCTAATAGGAAAATTTGAATCTACTATGGAAAATTTGTTTGATATTTATGTTGGAGAATTTTAAATCTAAGTCAATTGTTCCTAAAGAAAATATTTCATCTTTTGTTATCCCAGTTAGTTTACACTTGTCATCTGGATAATAAAAATTGTCTCCGTTCAATTTTTCTGTCTTGCACAGCGAAATATCTGCGCCAGTGTCGATGAGAAAGGTCAGGTTTCTTGTTGCATTATTGCAGTTTATTGAAATGTAGTTCGTTGTTCTATCCGATATTTTGTATAGTTTTAGTTTCTGCTTTGGCTTTCTGGAATATTTACATATTCCGAGCCTCTCACGTTTCCCTGTTGGTAAGTCAGTTGTGTTTCCTCATTGTTATATTCAGTTTTTTCGCTATTTATTGTACGTATGTTGCGTCTTGGATTTCTGTATGCGCTGTTGTTGTTAAAATTTCGGTCATTAGTGTTATTGCAGTTTCTGTTTCCAGAATTTGTGTTGCGATTGCTATTTTGGTTTATGTTTACAAAAAAAGTGTTACGGTTATTGCCTCTAAAATTGTTTTGATTTCTGTTGTAATTGTACCGCCTGTCGTTGTTATCATTTTGTCTGTTGTTGTTGTAAAACTGTCGACTGCTGTTGGTGTCATAACGTCTGTTGCTGTTGTTAAAATTTCTGCGTCCGTTTGGAATATTATTGAAATAATTGCTTCTGTTATTTTGTGAACTGAAATGCATAACAGAGTTTGTTTGCGTTTTTTCAATTTCAAGTGACAAATTTACTGCCTCAATAAGAGAATTTGGTTGTGCCGCGAAAACTGTTTGTTTTATATTTTCCTCTAAACCATTTTTAAAAATTGTCAGTGCATATTTTTCGTTCATTTTCGTTATAACTGTTTTTTTCAGGAGTAGTTGCATTTGCACCTAATTCCGAGATTTGTAAAGTATTCAAATCATTGACGAGTGACAGAATTTTATCTTTGAAAACACTTATTGGTTGGCGTCTTTGTGTCAAACCAGTTAATGTTGTATGTATTTGTGGAATTGTTAAAGGGTTCTTATATGATGAAATTAATACATTTTTTAACTCATCATATGTAGTTGGTGTTGAAACCGAAAAAACTGCTGATTTTACGTTACCGCTTAGTTTGATACTAATTATCAAATCTATTAATTTTGTTTTTGAGTCCGTATTAAGTCCATCATATAACAGTTTTGTAATTTTTAGGAAAGCTTCTAATTCTCTATAATTACCACTGAATAAAGGTATTGCCTTTATGGCAAGGTCTATGTTTAGTTCCGTCATCTTTGGTTCTTTTGCAACCACGTTTACGCTGTCTAACTGCTCACGTAATAAAGTCTCTGCTAATATATATTTTTCCTCAAATTGTTTTTTAACTAAGCTAAAATCTGCTTGCTCTTTAAACTCAATTTGTTGTGTAAGTTCTATAAATCTATTTTTATATTCTTTTAATTCTTCCAACTTTGATTCTATAGTTTCTTGTCTATACTTTCTGTTTGAGCTCTTTTTTATATTTTTGAAAATTCTTTCTATAGATTCTACGACTTCTTTAGCTCTTTCCATTTGTAGTAAGTTTTTCGTTAGACATTATTGGTTGAATTAAATTTCTTATTTATATAATTCTTATAATAATTGTGTACCTTTTAAGCTATATAAAAAATAATTAACATTACTGCAATCGTTGCTCCTATAGTCATCAGTGTGTTGTCTGCCTGGTTTACTTGTATATTTTTCTCGTTGTTGTTGCTATTGTTGTTGTTATTGTTGTTGGTCGTCATTACGTTCTGCTTTGCTTTTGGGAGCACAATCGTCCACACCATACTTCAATTGTTTTAATTCTTGTATTAAATTTTTCTTATTGCTGTCAGAAGCCAACGGTATTATCGTATGCAGCTCAGCAATTCTCTGCCTCCTCTTAACTGCTTTGCCACCTCTGGTTTTTTGTTTTAACGGCTTAGCTGTTTCTTCTCTTAGCCTCCTCAGTTTTCATGAAGTCCTTTGCCGATATTGTTCAATCTAAAGCCTTTTTGGGCCGGCTGTTATCGGTGTAGGTATGTATGGTGGTGGTCTCGATATTGTTGTTGCCTATGGTATGTACTCTTCCCATAGCTGGTTCACCAGTTTCTCCCATTTACTAAAGATTCCGTTTATCTCCTCTTCAGTTGGCATGTCAGGATCAGTGTTGGCAGGATCTTTTCCAATATTTGCTATTACTTATCCGCAGGATCGTCGTATGCAGGATCGCCATGTAAAAGATTGTCCTTTCTTTATTAGAGTTCCCTAACTTGTGACTTTAAGGTGAGTCACGCCACAATATTAGGCCACAAGGCCGCTCTTTAAAACCGAAAGAAAAACAATGGCAACAATGCCGGAAGTATGCTTAACTTCAATTCTTATCTTTATTTAGCGAGCACATGCTTTTATAGGGGCTCGCGACCAAAGTTTTGAGTTTTTTACAAAAATAGTTTTCTACAAAATATTGAGTTCTAAAGAAAATAACTTAAAGATATTGAGTGCTTACATTCTATTGGTTACATGAAATATTTTGGGGCGTACATATTTTCCAAATGTAAGAAAAGCTTACTCAGTACTTTACACAGCTCAATTTTCGTATACAAATCTTAGTCATGCTTGCTGTGAAAGAATGTGTAACTCAAACAACAAATGTTGTAATAGAAAGAATAACAACAACGGAAAATACTCTACACTAAGCATAGTGTGGTATACTACAAACTCCATAAACGACATAAATGGAAACACCCTCAAAACCCTATCAATGTTGATGACCTCGTAGTCATTCGGCAAGAAAATTTGCCTCCAAACGAATGGAGCTTAGGAAGAGTCGCTAAGATTAACTTAGGCTCTGACTCCAGAACCCGTGTGGTCGACATTCGGACAGCAAAAGGAATCACTACTAGACCCATTACAAAGGTAGTAGTTCTACCCTCTTATTGAAACCTACTCTACCCTACCCTACACTAGTCTTCTCTACCCTACCCTACTCTAGTCTACTCTACTCTACTCAAATATACTCTACTCTACCACTAATATACTTTTTAATTATATTAAAGTTATAGCACTGAATTTAATAAAAATGAACTATTTGTAAACCGAAACCCAATGTATATTGCTTGTTTATGAACCCCATTAACCCGTTCTAAGTTTTGCAGATATTGCAAGGTGGGCAGAATGTTTACGTGGCTACGTAACCCTATGGTCACTAAACACTTCCCCACGCCTACCCGCCGCTGTGGCAGACATGGCGCTGAAGTCGATATGATGATCGGCTTGCAGCGGTAACGAGTAACGTTCGTGAAGAAAGAGGGAGATTAATTCGTTTTGAGATTTTGGAAGGACGGACATCTAAAATTAACAATCAAGAAAGTACACAATCAACACTCAACTAGTATATACATACATAAACAATTTGTACAACATATAAAACATCGAAAACACATAAAACAATATTGTTACCCAACTTTAAATTACCAGAAGGTAAAATAAACTTTATTTTATTGCAAAACACTTAGATAACCTCTTTTTTTCTTCCGCCATTACGCCCGCTCGACGTTCATCCCCCGAACAAACATAAATAGTTAACCATCATTAATATATTGTAGTAAATAAGTTTTAGGTCGCCATATAATAATATTTTGGCGACAGGATCGCCACATAAAATAATTCGTGACATGGCAGAGTCGCCATGTAAGGATTCGCGATATTATTATTTGGTCCTGCTTTATGGGTTTGCCGGTGTATATTCGCCACTGGCTCTAAATTTATTTTTATTATGTTTGCCGTTCACTTTTAAAAGTGCAAAGGCATAAAAAAAGTCAGCCGCTATTAAAGCTTATTGAACTTGGTGGCAGCTTGTTTGAAGCTCAAAAACTAATTGATTCTATTTTGAAATTGTTCTTCCTTTTATACTATACATAACAGTACCTAGTCTTAAAACTAGTTAACAATTGTTTGTGTACTTAGAAAAATGTAAACATAGTTATATGTTCCTTAATTAGTGTAGGAGTAAAGTAAAATATAATAATCATATGTTTGTAACTAAGCAATATTATTGTGTGTGAGTGAAATAGATGCTAGTACTGAGCATGAACATATGTTTAATTGTTTGAAAGTTCTTAATGTTCTGCCCATTTAATCTGTCAAGCTCAGTTTTAAAAATGCTTATTTGATTCTTTAAAATATCGAACTGAAGAGCCATCTCTTCTAATTTTCTTACCCGACTAGCAACCGCTTGCAGGCCGATACGTATTTCATCAACATTTTGACGTAGCTCTTTGGTCACTTTGTTTTGAAAGGCGCAGTTCAAATCTTTCATTCTGCTTCTCGAACTTTTGATCAATTACGTTTATCAAAGTCGAAGTCGAAAAATTCGAAAAATGCTCGCTCAAAAGCTTAGTGCGGACACATACAGAAGGAAGCGAATCTTTTCCCATCACACTAGAGCCTGTATCTGCCGAGTTCACAGTAGTTTTTATTGGTGGTGAGCGGATGATCGATTCCCTACGAGCCGGGAGACACTTCGCACATTTATATGGTTGTTTGTTTTTTAACATTAACTCTAAGTCAGTTTTCTTTATATTCACACAGTGGCAGTGGAAATATTCATTACAAGTGATGCATTTAAATTTTTTATCCTCTTGTAAATTACGCTCAACCCTTTTTGTATACAAATATTTTATTTTATATTAACTTACACAGAGTCCGGTGATTAAAGCCAGTAGCCAGCAAAGTGAACCAAAAAATGAACGGCACCAAGCCAGACAGCAACCCCACAACAACAGGCAGCAGTATATGGCAGCAATCAGCACTCAACAAATCCAGGCAGTGCAACAGGCAGTGCGGCAGACGACAGGAACTCCTCAGTAACATCCAAATCTCGAATCTCATCAAACACTACGTGTTAAGTAGGGTAGTTTTGATTAGTTTTGAAATTTTTTAGCCAATAATTTAGGATTAATTGCTTTTCAACTACAGAGGTGAAATCTTCGACACCTATCTTTCTTTCTTTCTTTCTTCTTTTAATGCTTTGAACGGGCTAGCTACTCGATCAACATACAGCTTCTGTTTCAATCGTAAACTATGTAGCTCATTGCTGATGTTCTCGACGACTTTTGGTTTTAATTGGTCTTTGTTAGTTGTATCATTGTTCGTTTTAACGGACTGAATAATCATCGCACATCATCACCCTTCGTGATATTTTACGATGGCAACAAATGTTGGAGTGAAACAGAGTGCTACATGTGGAATTGGGGTGGTTCAAGGTTACCGCACCAAGTTAAAGGTACTCAACTCTACCACTGGTGCAGGTCTTTCCCGAACGGCCAATAGGACGAGTTCTATTCGAATTCGATGGGAAGAAATTGAATCAACATTTGGTGGACGGTAAGTTTGATTTTTAAATAATTTCATAACCATATTATTTATTTTGATTAAATATAATATATTAATTTAAGTCCTATTTAAATTTTCAGAGTATGTATCGGCGCAATATTTAATTTAATCCATAAAGATCCCCAGAATTTCTTGGCTGATTGTGTAGATCTCTTCCAGCGCATCGTTAAAAAATCCTTAGCAAAATTTACGTCCGTAAAGGTGAATACAATATTTTGTGGTGAATTTCGAAGAAATCAGTGAATTGAAATTCATGAACACGAAAAATGTTGCTATATACCGGGAAACGGATATTAGAGCTTGGTTTTTTGAACATGTTCAAAATGTAATTTTGAAAAAGCTGGAAGAGTTCCAAGAACGGGATAGTGGATGGGCGTTGGGTGCAGTCGTTATCTTGGCAGTGAACATCAACAAATTCACGCCACAGCTAGGATTATCATATATCCCGCTACCACCACAGATCCATAGCAAGAAAGCATGCGGTAATGTGAAAAATTATGACAACGCATGTTTTGCTTGGGCTATCATATCTGCTCTGCATCCATCGAATGCACATACGGAAAGTAAGTCAATGTATCGAAATTATAGTGATTTATTAAATTTGACAAATATTGTATTCCCAATGACGATGAGGCAGATCCCGAGATTTGAGATGCAAAATAATATCTCAATTAATGTATACATTATTATAGGCAAATTTATAGTGCTACCGTCATATTTGACGAAAACTAAAATGGAATGTCACATAAATCTACTTATGGTGCAGAGCAGATATCAGAATGAAGATGCGACAACAATGTCGCTGATAATGGAGATGGTAGCAGCAATGATGATGTGTCTATCTGATACCTTTACGTGTGGATAAAAAGCCTTCACGGCTTTTGTCTAATCAATTATCAGCACAGATGGAGCAAAACATTTTTGTGATAGATGCTTGCAATACTACCACTCAGCACTAAAGTTGGAGCAGCACACCGAGGACTGCACCAGACTAAACAATTGTAAAATAAGGATGCCGACAGAAGCTGAGAAGGAGGTTTGCTTCAAAAATTTTGTGGTATATGCCGATTTGGAATGCATTTTGGCAAAGTCCATTGTTGGAAATGCATACCAGAAGCATATACCATATAGTGTGGGTTTTTATGTTAAGTGTGCGTATGACCCCACGTTATCGTTTTATAAAAGCTATCGCGGGGCAGATTGTATTGAGTGGTTCGGTTCGGAACTAAATAATTTTGCCGAAGATGTTTAAACTGTCTTTCTTTGCCCTCTACTCATGGATTACATGACTGTTGAACAAGTTCAAAGTTTTGCGATCGCCAACACATGTCACATATGTGAGAAAGCTTTTACCAATGATGATGTCAAGGTACGCGATCATTGTCATCTTACCGGTGTTTATCGAGGCCCAGCGCATGAGGGGTGCAATATCAACTTCAAAGATTCACACACAATACCCATAATTTTTTATAATCTCACCAGTTATGACTCACATTTCATTTTTAAAAATTTAGCTACAGATTTAAAGGGGCGCATTGACCTTCTACCAATAAACAAGGAACGCTACATTTCATTTACAAAACGACTGGAAGAATACGTGATAAAATATCAGTTTATTGACTCATGGCGAGTAGCTTAGATACTTTAGCCTCACATCTACCAAATTTCAATATTGTAAAATCAGAGTTTGAAAATTTAAATGATGAGCAAATAAATTTGTTGACACGTAAGGGTGTCTTTCTGTATGACTACTGCTATGATGCAGCTAAGTTTTTGGAAACATCATTACCTGATATAGCCAATTTTTACAATAAACCTAATGATACAAACAGCGGTCCAGAGGATTATGCTCATGCACAAAAAGTCTGGGTTGAATTAAATATAAATAATTTGGGTGAATATTCAGATATTTATTTGAAAACTGACGTGTTATTATTGACTGATATTTTCGAACAATTTCGCACAAGTTGTCATAAAACTTATGGTCTAGATACCGCACATTATTTCACTCTTCCTGGATATACTTGGGATGCAATGCTTAAGCATACTGATATAACCCTTGAACTATTGACAGATATTGATATGCTCATGTTTGTAGAGCGAGGCATTCGTGGGGTCTTAGTCAGTGTACTAAGCGTTATTCGAAATCCAACAATAAATACATGACTGATTATAATGAGGCTCAAGAATCCAAATTCATAATGTATTATGGCATTAATAATCGGTATGGTTGGGCCATGTCTCAATTTCTCTCCCACAGTGAGTTTCATTGGCTGTCAGATACTCAAAATTTTAATGTTGCTGACGAGAATCACACTGGTTCTCCTTAGCCGCCTTCTAGGTCCCCCAAAAAACCTACGAGAACAATTGAAAAAATGGGTGAACCCCCACTATCCCTGTATGATTAATTTGCCACTGTTGACAAACAATCATTTAATTTTTTCTGATCTGAAATTACTGTGGACGTGACATTGTATAGCATGGTCATATTTAGGTAGATATTTTAAGAAAAAAATGTTTTCTTAAAGTTATTATAGGAATTATAAGAAGATGGACAGTTTTTAATAATTTATTGTAATACTTAAATTTGAAGATAATTTATTTCTTCAATTTTTAAGTATATTAAAATCAAAACATACGGACATGACTGAAACTTAGTGGCCAATTTAATATGTTTTTTACCCCGTCTATAGCCCCCTGCCTAGCGCTTTGGTGCTATGTAAATTGTTTTTTATTTACATTTGTTCCATTTTTTTCTGTCTTTTTGACATGTTTTTCTGTGTTTTGACATAGTTTTGTAGGCTTAACTTACAAAAATTAGAGTAATGAAGTTTTTTAAGTACAAAGTACCGAAACGCTTCGCACTCAAACAATCAAGAAAGTTCTTAATGTTCTGGGGACGAATCTGGGGGCGATACCTTACAATGTAACATGCCTGACTGTCTCAACCTGGCGAGGCCAGCATAATCTTTGTGAAATCGCCTCAAGTCGACTCAAACCTCCACGTGGTGTTTCCTGGGCAACGTCAAAACTGACAACTATTAGTTTGGCGGCTAATCTGAGCGGCGGGCCTCCCTAGGCTTAAAATAGCTTGTGCGTCGGATTTGAAGCCCACCCGTCATTGGCGTCGGAAGCGGGGGGGAAAGGTGGGCAGTTGCCCCCCACTTTTTTAGCTAGATAAACAATTTAACAAAAGGAAAAGTTATTCAAAATATCAGTTTTTTTACAACGATAATATTTTTGTATTATATATTTTCCTCTTCTTACTCTCTTCTTCATGTTTCATGTGAAGAAATTTTGGTGAACTTTTTTTGCACCACCATTTGTACTGCCCCCCCATTTGTACCGCCCCCCCAAATGAAATTCGCTTCCGACGCGCTTGCCACCCGTAAGAACCCATTTCAATGAAACCTAATAAGAATAGAAGAAAACTGATCCCCAAATCTGATGACGACTTCCGCAAACGAAAAACTGATAATGATTTACGGATATGCACCTGGAATGTCCGAACCCTTAGTTGGGAAGGTGCCTTTATCCAACTGACTGATGACTTGGAAAGATACAAAGCAGATATCACTGCTATCCTAGAAATCCGATGGAAGGGACATGGTTGCATTCGGCATGCACCCTGTGATATCTACTACAGCGGCCATGCGAAGAAGCACGAGTTTGGATGCGGATTTGTAGTTGGCAAGAGACTACGGTCCCACGTCCTGCGATTCACACCTGTGAACGAAAGAATTGCCATAATCCGCATCAAGGTTCAATTTTTTAATATAAGCCTAATATGTGCGCACGCTCCGACAGAAGACAAGGACGATGAGATCAAGGAAATTTTCTACGAGCGCTTTGAAATCCTTACGAGCGCTGCCCCCGTCACGACGTAAAAATCGTGCTTGGTGACTTCAACGCTAAGGTGGGCAAGAAAAATATTTTTGGTCCAATAGTCGGAAAGTTCAGCCTCCACGACAACACCTCCGATAACGGAATGAGGCTCATTGACTTCGCCGCAGCACGAAACATGGTCGTAAGTAGCACTAGATTCAAGCATCTCAATATTCATAAAGCCACCTGGATGTCCCCTGATCAAAAAACAAAAAATCAAATTGATCACGTCTTGATCGACGGAAGCCACTCTTCCAGTGTATTGGATGTACGAATACACGTAACCCTAAACAGAGAAAGCTAGACGTCGACAAGCTGCCATCGAAACAGACAGCAGATGCTTTTGTCACTTGACTCTCAGTCCTGCTTCAAAGCACTCCTCCAATCGATGATTTATGCACGAATTATGTTTCCAGTTTAATAAAAGAACAAACTTAAGTTTGATGACTTACTTTATTGAATATCATCTTAAGACTAAAACTTAATTTCTAACAGAAGTTATAAACTGCTTGTATATTTGTATCTTTGTATTTTTATATATATATGTTTGTTTGCAATCGTCGGCATTGGAGCTGCATTGGAGCAGCTTCCGGGAAAAAAATTCAGCGTTAGCTTATTTGTATTTTAAGAATATAGTGAACAAAAACATTTTCTTATCTCTTTAATATTTTGTTCTTATTTTATTTGTATTTTTCTACAATTGCATCCAACTCTGCATCTCTGGAGGTTATGTCTGACATAACTCGCGCAGTGGACACACATTTTCAACTCCATGCGTGCGGCTGCTGCAGAGGTGATTGGCTACCACCGCCCTCGCCGAAACCAGTGGTGCGACCAGGAGTGTCGCGACGCCACTGCAGAGAAAGACGCCGCCTACAAAGCCACCCTGCAGTCGGTTGTAACGCGCGCTGCTAAGGAGCCCGAAAATTTTTTGAAAAAATAAGATGCCTTGCCGATGGTTTTAAAACCGGGGCCTCTTCCTGCAAGGATGAAAACGGAAATCTAGTGACATATGTCCAGCGTACACTGACGTTATGGAGGGAACACTTCTCTAAGCTTCTAAATGGCGACGCTGACAACAATCCCGCCAATAGAGATGATATTCCGGAAACCCCAATTTCGGATGACAGCGTCAAGGTTCCGCTGCCCGACTATGATGAAGTTCTGATAGCTATAGCTCGGCTTAAATATAACAAAGCCGTGGGAGCTGATGGCTTACCTGCTGAGCTGTTTAAGAACGGAGGCGAAGTTCTACTTAAATGCATTCACGAGCTTCTATGCAGAATATGGTCGGAAGAATGCATTCCGAACGATTAAAATCTAAGTGCGCTCTGCCCAATCCACAAGGCGATCCCACTATCTGTGCCAATTACCGTGGGATATGCCTTCTTAATATCGCATATAAGGTCCTGTCGAACGTTTTATGTGAAAGATTGAAAGCCCATTGTAAACGAACTGATCGACTAGATTTTCACCATCGACTAGATTTTCACGCTACGACAAATCTTGGAGAAGACTCAAGAAAAACAAGTCGACACCCACCATCTTTTTGTCGACTACAAAGTCGCCTTCGACTGCCCAATAAGGAAGCACCTGTACTCTACCATGTCTGAATTTCGTATTCCTGCAAAACTAATACGACTTTGTAGGATGACATTGAGCAACACCAGCAGCGCAGTTAAAATGGGGAAGGACCTCTCCCCACCATTTATTACCAAACGAGGTTTCAGACAAGGTGATTCCTTATCGTGCGACTTTTTCAACCTAATGATGGAAAAGATCATCCGAGCTACTGATCTGAGACGTAGTGGCACAATATTCTACTAGAGTGTTATGCTGCTTGCGTATGCTGATGACATCGATATCATTGGCCATAATACGCGCGAAGTCAGTGCAGCATTTTCCAGATTAGAAAGAAAGTCAAGTCGAATGGGTCTGGCAGTGAATGCAGATAAGACGAGATACTTGGTGTCAACAAACAAACAGTCCCAGCATCTTGGAACCCACGTTACAGTTGACAATACCTCCTTCGAGGTAGTGAAGGACTTCGTTTATCTGGGATCCAGCATTTGCTCAACCAACGACATCAGCATTGAGATCAAACGAAGAATAACTCTTGCCAACAGGTGTTGCTTTGGGCTCAGTAGGTAATTGAGAAGCAAAGCCCTCTCTCGACGAACGAAAATCACGCTCTATAAATCGCTCATCATGCCCGTCCTACTTTATGCATCACAAACCTGGACGCTGAGCAGTTTAGATGAAAAGACTTTAGGAGCATTTGAGAGAAAGATTCTTCGTAAGATCTACGGACCAATCTGCGTCAATAGCGAGTACCGAATACGGTGGAATGATGAACTGTATGAGCTGTACGCTGACATCGACATAGTCAAGCGCATTAAAATCGAGCGGCTTCGCTGGCTTGGTCATGTTCAGAGCATGAAAGACGATGCTCCAGTGAAGAAAACATTTGATTCGGTACCCAGCGTCGGTCAACGGAGAAGATGACGACCGCATCTTCATTGGAAAGACCAAGTAGAGGACAACCTGACGAAGCTTTGAATTTCCAACTGGCGCCAGCAAGCGAAAGACAGAAATGGCTGGCGCAAATTCTTAGATGAGGACAGGATCGACATACGGTTGTAGCGCCAACTAAGTAAGTAAGTAAGTTCTTAATGTTATTTCTATACACTAAAATAAAATGATGCTATGCATACCGTAAAGGCGTGTAACCTATTACTTTGTTTTAATTTATTGCTTATTGTTGATTGTTTTAATGTAATATTGTTTAATGTTATTTAAGTATAATATAATTCATACCGTAAAGGTGTTGTTATATTGTTTTTGCCAACAAGGCTGCAGTGTTTGCCGACTTGAACTATGTCCAAGGCAAACAGAGACATTTAAAATAAGCTAAACAATGCAGAGATCTGCCAGATTGAGTAGTTAATTAAAGTCTGCTTTATTGTTGGCCATCTCGGCTCTTTTATAACATTTTTACAAAACTAACTTAATAGTCTTAATCTATGGTCATACTTTTCTAGTTAGTTAATATACTTATAAGCTATGTTGCGTTTCGTTCTCGCATATGAATTTGAATCATCGAAAGGATTCAAATTACATATTTTTGGTTTGACGAATGATAATTTGCCACGGGCAACAATATTGAGTGAGTAATGAAAATATTCGCATGCACTGAGTGCAGCACACGCCGCTAATGCAGTGCTAACTTATTAGTCACTCAATATATTGCTATTTATCACAACGAAACTTAGGGTCGGCAGTGTGTATAATGAGAGCACACTACACCCTCATCCTTAAGAGAAAAATTAGGGGTTACAATAATTTTTCTTAAACGCGTCATCTATTCTCGATATATATGTAATAAAATAGTATTAAAATATGATAAAAATATATATGATATAGTGTAATATAATATTTTTTGGTTTCAATGTATTTGACTAAATATCTTGCTAAAGTATTAAATTATTTCCTTACATGGTTTTAGTTGGTTATTGTGTACTTTCTTAAGTACTCCATTATAATCTATTACAGTATTCACTCCTGATCTATCTAATATTCTAAATGGGCCCTTATACGGTAATTGTTGTTTATTCCAATCTTCTATTTTAAGTAAAACTAAATCTCCTATTTCTGCTCTTAGTGTATTTTTGTAGTCCAAATTCTTATTAGTACGCTTTAGTTTAGCTCGTATGAGCATTTCTTTTGCCTTATTTAAAGCAAAATTCAACCTAGTACGCATCACGCTCAGGTAACTTTCGAAATCATAAAACCTTGTTTGTGAATTGTAAATGTCATTTGGTAATGAAGCTAGTTTTCCGTATACTAATTCATGTAGTGTGTATCCTGTGTCTATGTGTGGGGTCGTGTTGTACGTAAATGTGAAGTATGGGATCCACTTGTCCCATTCGTGGTCAGTAGCTGTTGTCAATAAAAATTCGTTCAGCACCTTGTGGTTTCTTTCGAGAGAGCCTATTGTCTGGTGATGGTATGGTGTCGAAAATATTTGTTCGATCTTCAAAAGCTTGCATATTTTGCGCATTAGTTTATTTTTGAATTCAGTGCCGTTGTCTGATTTTAACACTTGAAAGTGGCCATATTTTAGAATTACTTGCTCAACCAATGTTCTTGCAACTGTGTCTGCGTCTTTTGTCGACATTGCTTGTGCAATTACAAATTTTGTCAGTTCGCATTGTATTGTCAGTATTTATTGTATTGTCGCGTTTATAAGCAGTTTGTGGCTAATCGAGTGGCAGAAATTTTAGATTCATCGAAGATCGCAGACTGGCGATGGTGTCCAGGCAAACTGAACTCGGCGGACGATGCAAAACGAGCAAAATTTCCAATGGCATACAACGCCGAAAGCAGATGGAAAAACGGTTCAGCATTCATACGACTTGGAGAAAGTGAATGGCCTGATGATTCATCTTTACAAAACAGCGAGGACAAGAGTCACGATGAACTTCGCACAAAACACTTTTTATTTCATTTGAGCCAAGTGAGTAGAATTTGTGTTCCAAATTTTAACCGTTTTTCGAAATTCCAGAGATATAAGCGAGCCATGGCGTGGGTACTGCGGTTCAAAAATAATCTTTTGAAGTACGTCAGAGCGGAATGCAGAAGCAAAGGTGAACTTACTGCTGACGAAGTCAATGAAGCTGAAACGTCAATTTTTCAATGGGTTAAGTAAGCAAGAGGCATTTTTTAACGAACGAACAAATCTGGTGGAGACGCGAGTAATATCTAAAGAAAGTTCTCTTCTATCGCTCAACCCGTATCTGGGTGAGAAAGGTCTCATCAGAGTCAATGGCCGAATAGAATATGCTCCTAGCCTATTGATGTCATCAAAACATCCAATAATTCTACCAAAGCAAGACATGCTGACGCGTCCTCTGGTAGAATATTACCATTCGAAGCTTCGACACATCAACACGTCCACCGTCATCAGTGAGATAAGGCAGCGGATCTGGATTCCTTCGTTACGCTCTTTGGTTCGGAGCGTAGAGTCGCACTGTACCTTCTGTAAATTCAGGACAGGAAGATAGATTGACACCCTACGTTCGACCATTTACATACACTGGACTCGATTATTTTGGCCCTGTCCACATTACCATCGGCAGGCGAAAGGAAAAAAGATGGGTGGCCCTTGTGATGTGTGGATTCGGATATTTTAAAAAGGACCTGCCTCAACAATTTTACCGGCGCTTAAAAACGCCACTGGTTCTCATTAGATTATTTTTATTCAGCCGGCATAAAAATGCGCTTAGGCTTAAGATCAATAAATACAGCTGATTTAAAGCTTGTAGAATAATGATTATTTATTTGAAAAATTCGGTGCTTATAAAGCCAGGTAACGGTATTTTCTTAAATCTAAAAAGTGCATAATTCTTAACATAAAAAGTGCGTGAGTGAAAAATAAACATAAACTTAATGTGTAAGTGCGTTGTAAGGACAAAATTTGGCGACAAATTTTACCTTCATATTTTTCATAAAAATTATAAATTTTTCTAGTGCGAACCTGTGCGGCGACAGACAAGCCGAGAGGGTCATAGAATCGCTGCAAGAAACACCTGCTGAAGGTTCGACCCATGACCTAGACGGCCAGAGCCGGGTAAACACTCAGACAAAATACCTAAGATGACCGTCGAGAGGGTTTGATGGCAGGATGATACACCCCGGGTGCCGAAAGACCCACAATGAAGCCCCGGAGCTTCTGCGCAGCTAGATTGCTGAAAAGTTTAAATTCAATTTAGTTGGTTAAAAATCCCATAAATGGGATGTCAGTAAAAATAATGTAAAATTAGGTTACGATCGACCGCTTGAATTCATTACAAAAGAAAATAACTAATAAAGAATTTGCAGTAAGTGCGAAACATAGAAAATTAAGTTCTATTAATAAATAAAAGTTGGACTATTGAAAAGTAACCGAAACTAGCCGCTTGATGAAAATAAATAGGCCTTTAGGTGGGGCGGAAGAAAATGAAATTTCCACCGTTTGGGGGTTTAATTAAATCTGCAGGGCAAATTTCCGGTTAGGAAAACATAGGAAAGGAAATTGGGCCAAGGCAAACAAAATCCACACATTTTGATCACAAAATGTGTGTACGAAACGAATTAGACCCATGGCCGACGAAGGGTTAATAAAGGCATTCTTAGAATTAGGCTCAACAATTAGGCGAGGGGGAAAAGGGTTAAAGCGCCAGAGTGTAATTGCTAAGATTCTCATCTACAGAGAGACGATAATCTAGAATCTTCTTTTCTCGCATATACACCTAGGGCAAGACGACCACCAGCGGGATCCGCAAAGGGGGGGCCACCGCTATATCAGGCCACTTGAAGTTGGGAGAAACCTCACTCACACCATTACACCACCGAGCGAAGAACCAAGACGTCATTCCAACGAGAGAGAGCTAGTTGGTAACCAACACCACGCTCTGAGAGCCGCTCACCATACCATCATGGCGGCGGGCATTATTCACCAAGATACTCTGAGCATCATTTACCAACACTCATCATCGCGCTCTGAGAGCCACTCGAATACACACCATGCCGACCATGATACTTACCATCGTGCTCGGAGAGCCGCTCGCCAAACAATCATGGCGGCAGTCATACCCACCAACATACTCGGAGCGCCGCTCATGCAATATTCACCATCGCATTCTGAGAGCCGCTCATATAAAGCATCATGGCGGCTGTGAAACTCACCATCATACTCTGAGAGCCGCTCGCCAAACAATCATGGCGGCAGTCATACCCACCAACATACTCGGAGCGCCGCTCATGCAATATTCACCATCGCATTTTGAGAGCCGCTCATAGAACAACATGGCGGCTATGGAACTCACCATCATGCTCTGAGAGCCGCTCGTCAAAACAATCATGGCGGCAGTCATACTCACCAACATACTCTGAGCGCCGCTCAGGTAATATTCACCATCGCATTCTGAGAGCCGCTCATATAAAGCATCATGGCGGCTGTGAACCTCACCATCATACTCTGAGAGCCGCTCGCCAAACAATCATGGCGGCAGTCATACCCACCAACATACTCTGAGCGCCGCTCCTACAATGTTCACCACCATACTCTGAGAGCCGCTCACACAACAACCATGGCGGCCATTAAAACGCACCCATACTATCACACGGTTGAGCGACAGAACACGCCATGCGGACTCTAACAGTAAAGATGTTGATGGCATGGCTGCGAGAGCAAGGGAGATGGAAACATTATTAGCGACAACAGAATTATAAAAGGCGGCCATTAAAAATTACTCCCATACTAACACACAGTTGAGCGACAGATCACGCCATGTTGGCCCCAACATACTTCAAGCAGCAGTTAAACTACCACGAGAAGAAACGAGAGGCAAACATTCATAAACCTAAAAATATTAAGAAGAGATTTTACCACTACACTCATGATAGTGGTACATAGATTGCACAGCCAGCAACAGATGGCTGTGACTATAAAAGACCGAACAAGAGAGAAATCGAGATGAGTCAGTTTGTGCAGTCAATCAGTTTAGATAGTTCAGTGAGTAAGTAAAGTCAACCAAAAAAGTACAGCCGTCAGCAGTCAACCAAGGAAAATAATTCCACCAGCCACGAGTCAGGACAAAGGAGTGAGCTAACCAAAGATTAGCCAAAACCACTACACCGTCACACAGGACACGTCGCAGGAAAGCGGGACTGCTGAAGATTTACAAGAGGACCTATGCTTAAGGACTAACTGATCTGAGGACCACTAAGGAGCGAGTAGCTAATTGTAGGAAACTCAGTGACAGTGGTAAGTATAGTGAAAATACAGTGTTCACGTGGCCCCGAAACCCTTACCTAAATCCTTGCAGTGCCAGTGTACACTCCAATAGCAACCGCAATTTTTATTCAGTTGCTATCGAAGCGTCACTCACTGGGTCTATCTCAACCTCAACCTTTCCTCATCCTTGCAGTGTAATTGCACACTCCAATAGCAACCGTAATTTTTATTCAGTTGCTATCGAAGCGTCATTCACTGCCTCCAAAACCTAGCCACGAACACCCTTTTCACAGCCACTGTCAAGGAATAATTCTTGCAACTGGCAGCTCGCTTATTGATGTCACATGCAGGATGAAATACATTAAGGACAACGAATAATTACAACGAAACCACGCCCTTACCAGGATTTGGTGATATACCTCCAATTATTTCTTATTTAGTAGAATATTATAAATCTTTATGTGTGCGTAGTGACCAGTGCAGAAAACTCAATATTTTTGAAATAAATTTAATTTAATAAATTTTAATAAGAGTTAAAAATTTAAATCATACAGTGGGGAAAATTTATTAAAATACATCCCATTTAATTAATTGCGTAAAAGTTTAAAAATTCTAAAAGAACCCTACCGTGAAAATTTAAGAAAATAAAATTTGTTTAATAAATTGAAATTAACTTTAACGTTTTGAAACAAAATCGATTATCAGTGTTCCAAGAGGTCCTTCTGACCGATTATTTAAAGGTGAATCTAAGTTTAAAAATTTAAAATAAATTCAATTAAAATTAAAGCTCAAATAAAGATTTAACTGGTGTTTAAGCGTTAAATCAATAAGTAGTAGTTAAGTGTAATTATCGACAATCATTTTAGATCGTTGCTAAAAACCAGAAGATAAAACCAATAAAAATTGAATCTGCAAATAAAATTTTGAATAATTAAGTGAACCCAATTGTGAATAAATTGATTTATTTTACCTTTTAAATAGATTCACCTACCCTTTCAAAACCAAACAATAGTACACTACGCACTTAGCTTTTACCTATTTATTATCGTAGAAAATATTATCATTGAAAGCAACTTTTATTAATTACCATTGAATTCAACCATATTACATATCATTGTTAATTGAGAATCGTATTAGCAATTACCATTGGACTTTACGAACCATAAATTAATAGAATTAGGGTGAATAAATTTGTATATTGAATAATTTGTAAGAAATTTTATAAGTCAATTAAAGACTGACCAATAAAATTATAACGTTTGATATAGCTGAAAGTGTTTGATTTGGTGTCCCAAAATTAAGTTAGTAAGATAAATTTTGGAACGACCCCTGGACAGCCACTTTGCTGTCCCAGCTATAGACGCCGGTAAGGCGGTACGTTACAGCGTAATGCAAAATAAATATATAACTAAAATAATAAACATTGAAAGTGCGCGAGTGAAAGAAAACTAATATTTACTTAGTGCGAAAGTGCGTTATGCATATAAGTATATAACCACGGGTCTTTGTGCGTGGTGAATAACAATGTATATAGTCGCGTTCAATAATCTTTCTTACATAGTTTTGCAAAGACTCGAGTTACAGTGTAAGCAATAAGTTTGAATACAGTGCGTATGTAAAGTAATTGTTAGTTGCTTAGTTCGGTGCGCACTACACCCCCATCCTTAAGATAAAAATTATTTGAGAAAAAAAAAAATTTTTAAAATTATACAATTCAAATTTTTTTATCATAATCTTTTAAATTATTTAATCTGAAAATATAATATTTGTTTTATACATTTCAATTATTCTTATTAACTATAACAGATTATATTTTATATTTTATTCCAAAAATTGTTTCAAAAGATACATGATTTATGTTATTAAAAATTATACAAATTCAATTTGTTTATGTAATTTATGCAATGCAATTGTTTTAATTAATAAATTTTTACTTTATTTGAAAATTTTGAATTAAATCCATCTTTTTAGAAAATTATTATGATATTATTTGATTTTACCATCTACATTAACTTTAGAATTCACTCCATTTTTAGCAAATATAATATATGGACCATGATATGGAGGTTGGTTTTTCTTTCTATTCATTTTCTTTGTCACTACTTTTTCACCAATTTTTATATTTAATGGTGCAGAAGTGACATTATTTTTCATTCGTTTAATATTTGCTTTATTTATCAATTCTTTCGTTTTTTCTAATGAGTATTTTAATCTTACTCTCAATTCCTGCGCATAATTGTCTGTGTTGTAACATTTTGAATTATCTAGTTTATCATTTGGTAGGTTTGACAATTTGCGAAATATAAGTTCAAAAGGAGTGTAATTAGTGTCAACATGAGGTGTTGTTTTGTAAGCAAATGTGAAGTATGGGATCCAGTGGTCCCATTCATCATCTTTGCAAAAATTCAATAAAAATTCGTTCAATACTCTGTGGTTTCTTTCTATTGAACCGAGGGTCTCATGATGATATGGCGTGTTAAATATTTGTTTAATGTTAAGCTGTTTGCAGATCTCCGACATCAATTCATTGGTAAATTCTGTACCCCTATCTGACTTAAGAACTTTAAAATGACCATAGATTAAAATAACATTTTCTATTAAGGATTTGGCAACGGTTTTTGCGTCTTTGGTCTCCATAGGACAAGCAATGACATATTTCGTTAACTCACATTGTATAGTTAATATATAACGTAAATTATTTGATAATCGCAAATGCCCTACAGTATCTATTGATATTGTTTCAAAACTAGTTCCTGGTGTGTCTGTCAAAGTTAATTCCTCTTTTGTATGTCTGGTTTGTTTGTTAATTTTACATTGTTCGCAATTTAATATATATTTCTTTATCTTTTATATACAACTAGACAAGCTTTTAAAAGACAACATTATTGAACACTCGGTTAGCCCTTACAATTCGCCACTTTTAGTTGTTCCAAAAAAATCGAGTAATGATGAGAAGAAATGGAGATTAGTGGTCGATTTCAGGAAGCTAAACGAAAAAATAGTAAACGACAAGTTTCCCCTTACAAAAATAGAAGACGTACTGGACAAATTAGGAAAAGCTAAATACTTTTCGACTTTGGACATGACTAGCTCCTTCCACCAGATACAATTACACAAAGACTCACGACCACTAACTGCCTTTTCAACAAATTACGGACATTACCAATTTCAACGCCTACCTTTTGGACTAAAAATATCGTCCAACAGCTTTCAGCGCATGCTTACAATAGCATTGAGTGGTTTAGATGCTGAAGCATTTTTATACGTAGACGATATTATTGTGTTTGGATGCAGTTTAGGCAATCACAATGAAAATTTAGCTAAAGTTTTTGAAAGGATGAGGAAATTTAATTTAAAACTAAATACGTGCTCATTTTTGAAACCAGAGGTTGTATATCTAGGACACCTCAAAACAGCTAAAGGCATTAAAACTGACCCAGCAAAAAATAAAATAATTGAAAATTACCCTGTGCCAAAAGACACAGATGAAGTCAGAAGATTTGTTGCTTTCTGCAATTATTATAGGAGGTTCATACCCAAATTTGCAGAAATAGCTAAAGTTTTGAATTCACTACTGAAAAAAGATGTTAAATTTAATTGGACTGAAGATTATCAAAATGCTTTCGACACGTTAAAAACAAAATTACTCCACCCACCGATACTACAATACCCAAATTTTGAAAAACAATTTGTACTGACAACAAACGCCTCAAATTATGCGTTAGGTGCTGTTTTGTCACAAGGTGATATTGGTTTAGATCTACCAATATCATACGCGAGCAAGTCTCTCAACAAACACGATTTAAACAAATCAATAATAGAAAAAGAGTTATTGGCCATACATTGGCCATAAATTTTTTCAGACCATACCTCTATGGTCGCAAATTTTTAGTAGTAACAGATCACAGACCTTTGGTGTCTCTGTTTTTCCATAGAAACCCGTCATCAAAGATGACACGTATTAGATTAGACTTATGCGATTACAATTTTGAAATTATATACAAGAAAGGCAGCATGAATACTAATGCTGACGCATTATCTCGCATAGTACTAAACAGCGATTCATTGCAGGCTATGATTCCGACAGGAACGGATGATAGCAAAATACTGGCTATAACAAGAAGTATGGTTACAAATAAACATACACAAAACACAAATTCAGACAAAACAAGTGACATTACTAACAAGAAGTCTGATCAACTTTTTGCTTGGGAATGTACATCCAAATCGGATATTAACAAAATGATAAAATTAAGGTTCGTAACTGATAGAAATTACAAGGGTACCCAAATATATATAAATAATAGAGAAGTTATTGCAAGATGCAGCGATAATCCATCGATCACACAGCTGACGTTGGAGAAACTGTCGTCAAAAATGCATAGGTTAAATATAAACGAGCTTGCGTTAAGTAAAAATGATAAAATATTTGAAACCATAAGAATGGATAAATTTAAAGTAATATTTAATAATTTGCAAAGAAAAAATAATGAAAATTTAAAAATGTTAATATACAATGAACCAACAAGAATAATTGATAAAGATATACAAAATAAATTAATTGAAGAATATCATAATTTGGCTCATGGAGGACACTAGGACATTAGAAAAACCAATTTAAAAATTAAACAAAAATACTTTTGGAAAAATTTGATCTCTGTCATTTGTGTCTGTGGGAGTCTGTAGTTCTTTATGTATACCGCTGTTGAATCACTAGTATGAACCTCTTGCTTGTAAAAATTGTTCACTGTCAATGGTTCTCCGGGAAGGTGAAATACATCTTGGAATTGTTTTAAAATGTCAATTATTGATTTTTCTGCTTCCGGTTCGTTGCATCCAATGTCTAATGTTTTTTAAAGTTCTTGTAATCTATGTGCATTAAATTTGTTAATTTCTTTGCTTGTAAATATGTTGTAGTTTTTTAATGGTTTTGTTTCTATGTTTATATCCTCTAAATTTATTTATTTTTCTGTCGCGTTTAAAACTTTCACGTGTGCAACGCCATTCGCAGGTATTATGCTATTTGCAATGAAGACTCCATTATTTATTTCTTTGTTAAGGATTATACTATCTTCATTAACCCTAATATTTATGGGGACAACTGCTTCTGATCGAGCAGGTACTGCAAAATTTTTATAATTTAAAATTATTGGTAATGTTAATTCTTTTTCATTTATTAAAAATGTTACTGTGTACGTTTCAAAATCTATTTTAGACATATACTTTCTCAACATGTCACGCCCTATTATGCCATCCATTAACATTGGAAATTCATTTTCTACTATGTGGAAATTATGTGTAATTTCCTCGTTTTCAATTGAAAAATTTAAATGTGATGTGCACTCTATATTTTCATTAGTTATACCAGTTATTGTTAAAATATTTTTGTGTCTATTTTATCTATGCCTCTTTTCTTGCAGATAGAAATATCTGCTTCCGTGTCTATTCGGAATTTCAGATTCTCATTTGCATTTTTGCAATTTAGTATAATAAAATTTGTTAAATTTTTAGTTAGTTGTAAGATCAGTTTTGGCCTCTATGGGTAACAATTCCTGCTACCCGGCCATATCCGTTTCCCTGCGCATTGTTGCTGTTTCTAAAATTTGTATTTCTATTGAAATTATTACTTCTGTTATTATTGTTTATAAAATTATTATTATTATTTCTGTTATTTCCACGGTAAAAATTATTGTTATTCTGAAAATTTTTGCTTCTGTAATTGTTATTATTTCTGTAATTGCTATTTTGATTGTTGTTTTGAAAATTGTTATTGTTTCTGTAAATATTATTTGAAAATTTTTTATTTCTATTTTTAAAAGTATTATTTCTATAATTGTTATTATCTCTGTTTAAAAAATGTCGATTACTGTAATTGTTGAAGTTTTGATTAAATCTATTATCCTACTCATTATAGTTTCTTGAATTATTTCTGTTCTTTATATGTAAAATATTGCTTCTATCTGTCAAAAGATTTTGCTCAATATTCAAGCATCTTTCAGTTGCTTCATTAAAAGATTTTGGCGGATTCGCCTGTAAAATAGTTTGATATTCTGTCCTGACACCTTTTGAAAAAATATTAAGTGCCATACTTCGTTGACCTTATATATTGCATCTTTTGCCTCCTGACTGGGTTTCACTAAGCTTTGTAGCTCTAAATTACTTAATTGCTCTGCTTATTCTGTTGTTTTTTCTCTAAATTCTGAAATTGTTAGATTGTTCTGTGCTATAGAACTAAACTCATTTAGCATTTGCTGTACTGTTTTTGGATTGGGATAAGATTTCACCAATAAAGATTTTAATTCAATCAATGTCGAAATTTTGTTCAAACGTCCAAGTATACTTCTCACTTGGGTTGTTTATTTAAAATTGTATGCATACTTAATAAAAATGGCCTTATCTTCATCTTTAATTAAATCATGAAGCAATTCTGCCTTCACTATAAAATCATCTAATTCTTCATAAACTCCTTTAAAAACTCGTAGGTTTTTACCTACTACATTTAAGTCAAAACTTGACATTTTTGGCAAATTACTTTCTTCCTCCCAAACTGATGATAAATCCAAAATTATTTTATCTTCTTTTCGTATTATTAAATTTTTTATGATTTCTTTCAATTCATAATAAATTTGATTAAATTCTAATATTAATTCTATACAATTTTTGAGACTCATATTTAATTGTTTCGTTTTTTAAAATTTCAACTTTTTGCAACTTTTCCTTCTTATATTCTTCATTATAAATTCGATTTTTACTTTTTCTTAAATTTTTCTTTAATTTTTCAAGAAATATTATGTTTTATTTAATTATGTCCATAAACTTATGTCATGACATCAAAACATTAAAATTGTTAATTTTTTATTTCACATGAATCACCCTGTGATATCGTAGTACCAATAAATCATGCATGCCAACATTTAAACATGAGTCTGCAATGATTGATTGCGAATAAGAGTACAAAGAAAAAGCAAAACTGACGTTTCAGTTTATGAATGAAAAATATAATGGCGGTCGCGTGTCGTTTTCGCTTTTCGCGTAGTGAAAAAAAAATTTTTTTGAATAAATCGCTGGGCTTAAATCTAAAAGGTACTTTTTAGCAAAGTATTTTATTCGTGCGCGTAGGTTTCGTTTAACTTATATGCATTTAATTTAATTTAAGTGTAGTGTAAAATCAATCAAAAGAAGGAATTCTTGTTGAATTTTTATTTAGTCCCGGTTTATACTCGTCAAGACTTGACGTTCAAGTTTTGCATATTCCCTTTTAAACTTGACGATTCAATTTACACTCGTCAAGAGTTGACGGTCAATTGTTTCTTTCACTCCTCCCTTTTCCTTCTCAAGTTTGTACTGATGACGCCGAAATAAAATTGAAAATAGCGGGACAACGAACGAACACAAAACGAATTGCCCAAGAATTGACGGTACGGTCAATTTTTTTCTTTCCCTTTTGTTACGATTCCCGCTCCCCCGAACGCAAGACTTGACCGTCAAGTCTTGACGAGTATAAACCGGGACTTAGCTAAAATTGTTGCCAAGTGTGTGTATGTGTGTGTGTGTGCAAAGTAAAAGAAAACAAAGATTGCAACAAGTTGGTCTTGAACACAAAAAAATTTGCAAACTATGTGCGTGCTGTGTTTGCATATTATGAAAAGAAAAAAAATTGAATTTAAGCAAAGTGCAATTAGTTTAAATCTTACGAGTGAAAGAGAAGAAAAATTTTTTTTTATATAATCGTTACCAAAAAATGGATTAATCTTTTTTTCTTTAAATTCGATTGTAAATACAGTAGATTGAGCAAAAATTAATAAATGTGAAATAAGCGTTTTCGTATGCTTTGCCGTCGGCTTTTTAGTTTTTATTGTTTTTCAAAAAAAATTATCAAAGAATTCATTTAAATAGTTTAAAATTAATAAAAAAAATCAAAAAAGCTCACAGAAGAAGAACAAAGAGCTTCAAAAAAGTCATTTTATTCGCGGACAGGCTTTCCTGGTGTTATAGGATGCATAGATGGTACCCATGTCAGGATAATTGCTCCTGAAAAAGATATCCAGCACCTATACCTAAATAGAAAAAATTATTACAGTTTAAACGCAATGATTGTGAGTGCAATTACTCGTTAATATATTTAATCTGAAATTAAAGCACATATTAACTAGGTATGCGATCATGATATGAACATACGCAGCGTAGATGCTCGTTATCCTGGATCTAACCATGATTCCCTTATTTGGAATGTTAGTGATTACAAGCAGTTCCTTCACAGTAACAGCCAAGAAAACTCATGGATTTTAGGTAAGATTGGTTTTTCAATCAAGTTTTTTTTAATGTAGTATATTTTTTGGTAGGCGATGCTGGATACCCCTTGGAGCCCTGTATCACGACTCCTTTCCGAGCAACGACCACTGATTCCCTAGAGTCTAGCTACAATTATATACATGCGAAAGCTAGGAATATATTTGAAAGAACCATCGGTGTCCTCAAAAGCAGGTTTAGATGTCTGCTATCCAAACGAGGATTACACTATAAGCAAATGTTATATAAATGCATGTTGTGCTTTGCACAATATTGCCAAACATTTTAATGTTGAGCTTGTAGAAGAACTGCAGTTCCCTAATGATGAGGAAGATGACTCTCAAAATAACGTTCCAGCTGCACATACCATTGAATTGGCCAGAGATTTAAGAAATAGAATCATGCAATCTTTTTAATGAATTAGATTTCAAATAATAATAGAAATAAAATAAACACATATGTATGTTAAAAAAGGTATAAAAGCTTATTTTATTAAGAAAATGTTTAAAAATATATCACTTCATGTGCCTTAAACTATATAAAAAATAAATATCACTTTGTGTGCTTTAAACTAATTAGAAAAAATACTATTATAAAAAATATATATATATACATATGTCTATTGTCAGTCCATGAATTTAAGCTTAAATGAAAAAGTACATCACTCCATGAACATTAAAACTAAATTTAAATGAAAGAAAATGCATCTTTAAGTGACAGCAAAAAATCAGCCTTTAAAGTTTCAAAATTTAAACAAAAAAACCAAACAGAAATTTTGCAAACACTCAAAACATTCGAAAAAAAATAAGTTAACAAAAATTAGATAAACAAAAATACCTACGAACTACAAAAAATAGTTCCATTCAGCTTATGCTGGATATCCAGCATTCAACATTTGAATTTTTGCTTTTGTGTATTCCATGTTCACCTCATGGAGCTCTCTTGCTTGAGCTATTTGTTTTTCCAACAATGCAACTTTTTTCTTTTTGAGTTCGTAGGTCTTTTTGTTCATTAAATAGTTTTTTTAGTTAGTTTTTTCTAAGGTTTTGAGTGTTTTTAAAATTTCAGTATGGTTTTTTGTTTGTGTTAAAATTGCATTGAGACATTGCTCCTCAATGTTCTTATTTTCATTTGTTCGCCTGCGTCTAGGATTTGGTAGAGATCGGCTAGGGCGCGGAGGAGATGGGCTACGATGTGGAGATCGGGTAGGAAGTGAAGATAAAACGCCAGGTTGTAGAGGAGATCGCCTGGGAGTTTGGGCACATTCTTTAGGCAGTTGGCAGTTTAACTGGCCGGAATCATTTTCCATTTCATCTGTTTGTTGGTTGGTGAAAGCTCGGCCTGGTGGTGTTGTGGAGTCTTATTAAATCTGCCACGCTTTCTTCAAGCGAGCTCAAACTTATTTCTTCCGACGGGCCTCTTCCTGTTGCGGTAGCATTTTTCTTATTGTTGACCAACTTTCTCTTTAAGTTGGCCTTATAGTGTATCCACACCTAGTTGAAGAAAAAAAAATGTTTTAAAAAATATAATTTTATTTAGTGGACTTTTTAAACAAACCTTTTGCCATTCCTGTGACGAGCGTGTTGGAGGTCCGATGCTATTGAGCTCAACCGTAAACTGCTTGCTGCTTGCTCGATCCAAAATGACCTTTTCCCCTAGCCACATCTGGGTGCTTTTCTAGCACAGAAACCATTCTTTCGAACTGCTTCTTGTTAGTTATTTTCCTAAATTGTGTTAAAATTAATTAAAATCGTTTTATATCAATAATTGTTGCAACTTACAATATATTTGTCATCTTTCCTTTTAAACACAACTAGAAGACAACTTTAAAAATGCAGTTGTCGTATTTTGACATTTGACACAACCGCATCCGGTTGTTTTTCGTAATGCCATAAATTAAAAATACACAACTGGAAGGACAACTTGGTAGTTGGAAGTTTGGTTGGGTTGTAAACCATAATACCGATTTTGGTTTTACAACTCATCTCTCAGCAAATTTGTAAATCATAATAGGGGCATTAAACTCAGAACCAAATATAATATGTTATCAGCCCACAGATTTGAGCTCAGACCAATTGCAAACTCTACAGCAGCTACTGTGAGAATAAATGATGCGTGGGACGGTTTATTGCCAATTTTATTGCATGAGCAGAAAGCCGTCTGACTTACTAATTGGTTATGTTTGACAAACGTTAATAAATTTTCACTTGTTGTGTCGGGCTGAAGGCGTGATATGAAAACTTTTTTCTCGACAACGCTCTTAAATGTAATGAACTATTGCGCTCATTAGTTATGTCATTTTTAGCCGAGGGAGAAACAGATGGAGGAGATAGAGTAATAATTATATTATCTATTATCACTGACGTAAACACTGGTTTAGCCGAGATCTGCTTCGTTTCTAAAGTGGTTGGAAGCGTTATGCGCCGCTTTTTATTTTTGGAATTGTTTCTCTTTTTCTTCGAAATATTTAGGACTTTTTTAGATAAAATTATTTGAGTCTCAGAAGAAGAGGCTGGAAGAGTCCGAAACAATGCGGTCGAAATATTTACCGATGAAGACTTTTCATCATAAATACTAGTACTGGATGGGGTGCTTACTTTGTTAAAAATGTAACAATTTCTTTAAAATTGTTATTTAAAGCGTTAAGACTATCACCAAAAAGCTTAATAGTTAAGAAAAACTCATCTGGTAAAAGAACCCTACACGAAGCACAATACCAGCGAAGACCTGAACGTGGAGAGATCAAAGCACATTAAGTATGGAACAAACGCCCACATGGGCCAGAACAACTGAACATACGGTTCAGAATGTTTTGACTTTTGCAAAGCTCGTCTAAGGAACAAGCAGCAAAATTTTCTACGGAAAACTATTCCATAGCGAAAAAACAAAGTTAAATAATTTTATGTGAGAAAAAATAATGTTCACTAAGTGCCATATTATATTAACCCATTGTTAATATAATATGTTACGGTTTAAAAGCAACTGCAACAGTTCTCTGTGCTTATTTTATGCAAATAAACAAATAACGCACAAAGAGGAACGCAAAAAAAAAGTATACTAGCAGCAGCTCAGCTATCAAACTATGAACGGTAAATAAAACGATATATGTATTACAATAAAACATTCAAAAAATCCACAACACCATGAAAATATTAGACTTCACCATATTAACAGGAAAAATAATTTTCAATCACAATATAGCACACACGGAGATTAATAAAATTGATATACACAAATTACAACAACAAAAACAACACAAGATAAACAACTGTCACCGCCTAAAAGACGAGATCAACTGACAAATTAATGTTAACGTAAATACTAGCTACTTTGTCTACAACCCAAACCTTAAGCTAATATTAGCTTATACTGAACTTACAAAAATTTAGCTAAAAATGTATTGACCCTTAAAACGGAAAGGAAAATATATATAATTTTATTTAAAACTAATATAAATAAACCCAACTTAAAATAAAACTAACATAAAATTACGATTATTCTGAAAACTGAAACTAACAGTAAATAAACTAACATACAACTACGATAATTTATTGAAATGTAAATTTTTAAAGGCTCTGTATTGATTGTATGTATAGGTTACCTAGAAAAATAGTGAAGTATACTGAAAAGTAGTGAACGTATTGTAATATGTTTGCAGGATCGCCATGTAATATGTTTTGATATCGCAGGATCACCATGTAAAGTACGCGCCCTTTTTATTTAAAAAAAAATAAAAAGGACTCGCGTTTTTATAAAAAAATTTCTAGGACCTGCCTAATTGTTTGCCGGCGAAGTTCGCCACTGGCGCTATTTTAAATATCCTTTTTTATGCCCTTTACTAAAAAAGTGCAGAGGCTTAAAGGGTTTAAGTCGGCAGCTATTAAAGCTCAAGACTTATTAAAAATTAAAATAGTTGGCAGCTGTTAGAGCTGAAAACTAGATTGACTTTATTTGAATTTTATTCGTCCTTTTATAGTATGAATAACGGTATTTTGTCTTAAAACTAGTTAACAATTGTTTTTGTATTTAGAAAGTAAACAGAATCATATGTTCTTTAATAAGTGTAAAAGTAATAGTAGAATATCATATACATATTTGTAATTAAGTAATAGTAGTATAATGTGTGTAAGTGAGTAGACTTTAATTATAAGAAAACGTAAACATAATCATATGTTAATATATTTGTATAGGAGTAAAAGTAAAAATGTAATTTCCTATATTTTGTTTTCAGCAATATTAGTACATGTGTGCGATTCAAATAGATAGTAGTGCTTAGTATGAACATATGTTCTTATTGCTAGAATATTATCTTAGTATAATACAATAAAATAGAATAAGGTGATCCGTACCGTAAAGGTATGTATCTGTGAAATATGTTTTATAGTTGCTTGTTTTAATGTGATTTATAAGTAGTTTATAATGTAAAGGTGTGTGTACATTACACCCTCGCCCTTAAAATAAAAAAAAATTTATTTTGAAATTTATGAAAAATAATTTTTTTTGTGTTCTATCTAAAACAATATTTAAAAATTCAATTTAAAATTAATTTATGTGTTCAAAATTTAAATAAAAATATAAAAATTGTTCATAAATATTTTTTTAACATATTATTATGGTATTCTTTTAGCATTCCATGGATATTAATTATTGAATTTACTTCTTTTTTGTTTACAATTATAAATGGATCAATGTAAGGAGATTGATTTTCTTCTATTCATCCTTTTTATTAAAACTTTATCTCCAATATTTAATTTTAGCGGGTTTATATTTTTATCTTTTTCAATTCTATTCATTTTTGCAATATTTATTAATTCTTTTGCTTTTTGTAAAGAGTATTTTAATCTATGTTTTAATTCTTGAGCGTAATTATTTATATCGTAAACTATTGAATGAAAACGAATATCATTTGGAAGATTTGCTAGTTTTCCAAAAATTAGCTCAAATGGTGTATAATTAGTATCAACATGAGGCGTTGTATTATATGGAAAAGTGAAGTATGGGATCCATTGGTCCCATTCTTAACTTTTGCAAAAGTTTAGTAAATATTCATTTAATACTTGATGGTTTCTCTCTATCGAGCCTAGAGTTTCATGGTGATATGGAGTACTAAATATTTGTTTAACGTTCAAAAGACTGCATATTTCCGACATTAATTCATTGAGAAATTCTGAACCTCTATCCGATTTTAAAATTTTAAAGTAACCGTATATTAAAATTACATTTTCAATTAATGATTAAGCAACAGTTTTCGCGACTTTTGTCTTCATTGGACATGCTATTACGTACTTTGTCAAGTCGCATTGCATCGTTAGTATATATCTATAATTATTTGATAAACGTAGAGGACCTACTGTGTCGATTGAAACGATTTCAAAGCTGGTACTTGGTGTGTTTATCATTGTTAAATTTTCTTTTGTATGTTTAGTTTGTTTAATTTGCATTTATCGCAATTGAGTATGTAGTCTTTTATAATTTGATTCATATTTTTCCATATGTATTTTTGTTTTAGTTTCATTATTGTTTTTCTTATACCGAGGTGACCTCCGTGTGTCGAATTGTGGTATTCTTCGATTATTTGATTTTGTTTTACTTTGTCGACTATTCGTTCTGGTTTAATGTAAATTAAAATTTTCAAATTTTCATTTTTTCTTTTTAAATTATTATAGTTTTAAATATATCATCATTTCTCTTTAATGCTAGCTCTTCTATTCCTAAATTATACATTTTTGATGATAGCTTCTCCAAAGTCAGCGGTGTGAACAGTGAATTATCACTACATCGTATAATTACTTCCTCATCATTAATTTTAAATTGGGTCCCCTTTAAATCGTCTTCTGTATTGAACCTTCATTTTTTTTCATTTTTTTAATATCTGTTATGGATGTACAATCCCACACAAAAAGTTAATGACGCTTTTTATGGGAATTACAATACGTTTTGTTAAAATCAGTATTTTGCGTATGTTATTCTTTATCATACCTCTTGTAACAGCTAGTATATTTTTGCCATCTTCTATATATGTTGGAATCATATCCTTTAGGGAATCGCTGTTTAATTCTATCCGCGATGATGCGTCAGCATTAGTATTCATTTTTCCTCTTTTGTAAACAATGTTGAAATCATAATCGCAAAGGTCTAATCTTATGCGTGTCATTTTTGATGACGGAGTTTTATGTGAGAAAAGAGACACTAGTAGGCGGTGGTCTGTAATAACCGAAAATTTTTTAACCGTAAAGGTAGGGTCGAAAAAATTGATTGAACAGTGTATAGCTAAGAGCTCTTTCTCAATAATTGGCTTGTTCAGGTCATGTTTTGCAAGAGATTTGCTTGCATATGAAATTTTTAAGTCTGAGCCTATTTGAACGTCTTAAAATACTTCTTACTTGTGCAGTTAATTTAAAATTGTAAACATACTTTATAAAAATTTCTTTATCTTCATCTTTCAACATATCATGTTGTTTGGTAAAAGGTTTTTTTTACAACTTTGATTATAAAAATATTAAAGTTATGTTGAGACTGTTAGCTGCAAACTTAAACTCAATTTTACCGTTTATAAATAAAACACGTCTGTTCGATAATGCTGCTCGTTTTAGAAGGAGGAATAAAATTTATTTAAACTATGTTATACAAGAAATTTGACAAGAGAGAGAAGCTTTAAGTACAGTTAGAATCTATTATTTATGTAGTTATATAAAGCAATGTAGCGACCGTAGCCTAGTGGGTATAGTGCGTGGCCCGGGTTCAATTCCAGCTCAGACAGAAAGTTTTTTCAATTGAATTAATTTTTCTGTTCGGTTGTCACCTCTCTGCAGACAATGACAAACCACAGAGAGCAAAAATTGCCATGAAAAGCTTCTTGAGAACATGAGCCGTTCGGAGTCGGCATAAAGCACGTAGGTCCAGTTCTCGGTCATTTGTGATCAAAAGAAGCTAGGTCAAAGTCCTTCCAAGGGCTGAAATGGCAAGTTTATTTATATTTTTTTATATAAAGCAATGTAGCAATGCAAGTAAATGAATATTATGTTACACTGTAAAAAGAAAACAATTATTTATGATTTAATTTCAAACTTTAAGTACGAGTCGAGACCGTGACCAAATATCCCGGCCCCATTAAAAGTGCTACTTTCAAGCAGGAAGTAAAGCAAGCTTGTGTATTGGTCTGCGAATGATTCCTTTTGGAGTTTTTACATCGACGACTCGAACCTTTTTGTCTTTTCCAGGAATGCAGCTCATCACCCTACCCATGATCCACCGCTGTGGTGGTATGTTGTCTTCATGAACCAAAACGAGAAATCCGTTCTCAATATTTTTCGAACTACCTGTCCACTTTGTTCTCATCTGCAATTCATTCAAATAATCATGACTCCAACGTTGCCAAAAGCGTTCCTTTGCGGCAGTATCTCGACACCATTTCTGACTGATCTCGTTGCACTGTACCGAACGCTCTGGTATTGCTTTAAGTGAGCTACCGATTATAAGATGAGTAGGAGTGAGCGCCTGGAAGTCACTTGGATCCGATGAGAGTGCTGATATGGGTCTAGAATTTAAAATTGCTTCAATTTCAACAAGCACAGTTGCCAACTCTTCAAACGTCATACGAGCATTCATGAGTGCGATTCAAATGACCTTTTGCTGCCTTCACCGCAGCCTCCCATAGGCCACCAAAGTGGCGTGCCCTAGTGGGAATAAATCGAAAATTTATAAATTCATTAGTACAATACCTTATGATTTCATTTTGATTCCTTGAATTGAATAAAAATGTTTTGAGCTCTGATAGTTTTGTGTTTGCACCTACAAAATTTGTAGCGTTATCGCAGAAAATATCGGTGGGTAGACCCCTGCGACCAATAAGGCGTTTGAGAGCAGCGATAAAAGCATCAGAAGACAAATCCGACACAGCTTCGATATGTACTGCTTTCGATGATAAGCACACGAAAATTGCAATATAAGTCTTATATGGAGTTTTTCCTCCAATTCGAAGGTACGTACTAATTGGACCACAGAAATCCACTGCTGTTAGTGCGAAAGGTCTGCTTGGTATAATGCGTTCACTTGGAATATTTCCCATAATTTGGTGAAGAAGTTTTGGACGGTATCTTACGCAGTGAATGCATGAATGAACGACACGTCGAGCGATATTTCTTCCATTTACAATCCAAAAATTTTGTCGAATTAATGCTAGTAGTGCCTTGGGTCCTGCATGATAATTTGACCGATGTAAATGGCGAACGTAATTTTCAACGAATGAACTTTTAGCTGGTAATAATACAGGATGCTTCTGTCCGTCTGCGATATCTGCATGCTTTAAACGTCCTCCAACCTTTAGCAAAGTGAAACCTTCTGTTTCCTGCAAAAATGGATTAAGATATTTTAAAGAACCTTGAGAATCTATATTTTTAATTAAGCGAGAAATGTTCTCTAAAAAATTATGTTGCTGAACGATCCAAATAATACTCCAAAGTGCGTTTTGGAGCTCTTGTGGTGTTAGTTCAAACGCATCGACTGATTTATTAGACCTTTGTTCATTTTGAAATAAAAACGAAGTATCCATGCGACGACGACTCTTAATAGCATAATATGCGAACTGAATTTTTCGATGATTTCAAGAATGTAATTTGGTCGAATAGCCGCGTGAAATGCTGCTTTACGCTTTTCCTTTTCAACCTCAGCTAGGTCTACGTTGCTGCATTTTTCTTTTGGCCATTGATCTGGTTGAAGCGATAAATATGAGGGACCATGAAACCAGATTGATTCTTGAAGTTCCTGAACTGTGCAACCTCTGGATACGATATCCGCTGGATTTTGTTGAGATGGGACGTGCCTCCAATGACAATTCTATGTTGTATATTGAATCTTTGAGACCCTGTTACCAACAAAGGCCGACAAAGTTGCTGATTGCAGTTTTAGGCAATATAAAACAACCTGCGAATCCGACCATAAAAAAACATCAGCATTGTACTTACTCAACGAAGTTTTTATTTTTTCAAATAACATGGCAAGAAGATGCGCACCAAATAGCTCAAGTTTCGGCAGCGATTTTTTCTTAGTTGGGGCAACGCGAGATTTTGCTGTCAGAAGTTGAACCTTAATGTTGTTGGAACTGTCAATAGAACGTTAGTAAATACACCAACCGTAGGCTCGTATTGACGCGTCGCAAAACCCATGAATTTGTATCGACTGCGATTTAGACGAAAGGCAATATCTTGGAACAGCAATTGAATTTAGCGATGCGAAATTATTGATGAGATTATTCCAAGCGGTGTATAAATTTTGCGGCACTGATTCATCCCACTGCAACTTTAACAGCCAAAGCTCCTGTAAGATTATTTTTGTGACGATGATTATAGGTGCAATGAGACCAAGAGGATCGAAGAGTGATGAAGCGATCGACAAAATAGGTCTTTTAGTTACCTTGCTGTCGGGCGAAATTTTTGGCCTGAACGAGAAAAGAAATGTGTCTTTGCTTTGATCCCACGCAAGTCCGAGTGTTGAGTTAATATCTTCTTACTCGAATGTTAAGTTTTTTTGTTTGAATTTTCTTCTCTTAAAAAATCGTAATTAGAATGCCACTTAGCCAATCGAAGTCCACCTTTTTCTAATATTTTTGAAACTTCATATTTGATTCGATTAAGTTCAAGAAGCGAATCAGCACCACAACGCAAATCGTCGACATAAAATGATGATTTCACTATGTCTGCACCAAGTTGGAAACTAGATGCATGTTGCTCAGCTAAGTATTGAAGACTGCGTACTGCAAGAAATGGAGCAGCAGCCGTGCCATAGGTGATGGTGTTTAATTGATAGGTCCGTATTTCTTCCTGCTTGGAATTTCTCCATAAAATTAATTGGAAAAGTCGATCGTCAGGATCTATTAGCACCTGCCGATACATTTTAACTATGTCGGCTGTCAAAGCGAAAAGATTTAAACGAAAGTGCACCAACAACAGGAATAAATCAGTTTGTATTGTAGGGCCTACTAGTAAAATATCATTAAGCGAAGTCTGAGTTGAAGTTCGACAGGACGCGTCGAAGACTACTCTTAATTTGGTTGTAGTACTTGTCGGCCGCAACACACACTGGTGAAGGATAAAGTAGTGGGCCTGTGATAATTTTAAATTCTTCACTTCACTCATGTGGCCTAGAGCTTCGTATTCTTGCATAAAAGCAATGTACTGACTTCTTATCTCAAGATGCCTTTCTAATCAATGTTCGAGTAAAATGAATCTTCTAAAAGCCGTACAATATGATTATCCTAAACAACTTGAATTAGATTTAAAGGGTAATTTTACAATGATTCTACCGTTTATACTACGAGTTACTGTGTTTACGAAGAAAGATTCGCATGCAGACTGGTCGTTTGTCCATGCGTTTGGAATTGAACTGACGTCCTCGATTTTCCACATGCGCTCTAACCCATTGTTGATGGCCTTATCCTGCGAAAACGTGACGGATACGAGCGATGTACTGTTTGATGAATTTAAATTGCATCTACCGGAAACAATCCAGCCTAATAACGTCTTTTGAAGGATTGGCAAATAGTTTCCTAATTTTATTTGGCCAACTGAAAGTATGTCGAAAAAGCTTTTGGTATCAAGCAGCAAGTCGATTCGATGAGATTTGTAGAAGCTTTAATCAGCTAGCTCTAAATTTGCTGGCACGTTCCATTCTGATATGTCGACTTGAGCTTCTGGTTGATGTGAGATGTGTGAAGTGACGCAGAATGTTAGCGGTAACTCTGATTCTGTGCAGCGGGATTTAATAGTAGTGAAAGTTTTGTGCTTTATGTTTGTATGCGTTTTGCCAATACGTAAAATTTCGATGAGTTGTTTTGTTTTTGGTAGTCTGAGACGCTGTGCAAAATCTTCAGTGATGAAGTTTACCTGCGACCAAGAATCAAGTAGGGCTTTACCCATTTGATAATTGCCGAATGCGTCTTGAACCATAACTGCAGCGGTGGCAAAAAGTAAGTGTTCAACAGATGATTCTTTGAGATGAGTATGGACGATGGCACTGGTCTCACACAGAGAGTTCTGCTGTGTTGAAACTGCGTTTGTTAAGCTTGATGACTGTTTTTGACATAGCGAGGAATGATGACGAACTGTGCAGTGTCTACATTTATACGGCGAAGTACATTTGGATACGTAATGGCTACTAGAAAGACAATTAGTACATAAGCGTAGCTCTTTTACCTTTGCGAAACGCGTATTAACATCCATTGAAATATAGCAAGGACAATCTCTTATGACATGCCCTGCATAAGAGCAGACTGTACAGGCACGACTTGAGTAAGATAACGAAAAACTTCGACGCTGTGTAAACGATGATTTACGCATTGGTGTTTCTTGCTGGCTTGTTTTCGAATTTGCGATAGTCAGCTTGCGATGATGTTTTCGTGTCTGTGGATTCGAAGAATTGGCAGCGCCTTTCAATCACTTTTGAACAATCTTGCCATGTAGGCAACTTCTCAAAATCAGGCGATTCTTTCCACTTTTTTCGGGTGCCTTCATCAGCTTTTTCAATGACGCGATGTATAAGCATAGCTTCAGCGATGTTTTTATTCGTGCCTAATGATGACAGTGCACCAAAAAGTGCAGAAGCTGTGTCTACCAGATGTCGAAGCTGATGACTACTTTGCTTTTGTACTGATGGTAACTCAAAAAGTGATGAAATGCTCTCTATGAATATAAGTGTTGAGTTGTCGTAACGTGATTTAAGTCTTTCGAGAGCTTTAAGATAATTTTCGTTGTTGACCTGAAATGCCTTCCCAGTGTCTAGAGCCTGCCCTTGGAGACAATTCAACAAATGGTTGAATTTTTCAATGTTGGATAGACCAACTTCTCTATCGATGATTTTCTTGAAGGATGTTATGAAATTGGTGTACTCTGAGTAACGTCCGCTGAATGTTGGTAGTCTGAGAATCGGCAGCTTGGCGTGTTGCGATATTAACGATGACGAAGCGTCCACAAAGACGTACTGGTCTTCAATTTCACCACGACTTAGATCATTTGCATCAAGCTTTTCGATTTGGGTTTGATAGGAAATGATTTGATTGAAATACGAGTCAAGAATACAAAGTCTGCATTTTAGTTCTTCTCGAGAAAGTGGTTTGCCTTCTCCTCGGCTGTTTACTTCAATCAGTGTTTTTATGCGACTAATGTTTCTTTTTGCTATCGTTCTTTGCTGAAATAAAATGTCTAATGACATTTTGACAGCTGCAGTTCAGCTAGTCTCGAATTAAAGAAAATGACAAAGTGCAAATATCGAAAAATATGAAAACAATACGAGAGAGCACTCGTAGACAAAAAACGTTTTCACTGTGTGTGAATGTATACTAACCTACAAATTTAGAGATGTCAATAAGATCCAATTTCGACGAGAGCTGCGCTGCTTAAACTGGATAATGATGACTCAGATAATTATAGCAGCGAAAAGTGGAAGATAGAGACAAAGTTAATGTTGGTTTGATTGTAATAAAAGAGCGATCGTGATGACGAAGTTGATGCTGATGGCGACTACGATGTAGCGATGATGTTAAAAGCTGGAAAGCTTTGGCGATGACGTAGTTGCTGCTGATGGCAACGACGATGTAGCGATGATGTTACAAGCTGGAAGACTTTGGCGATGACGCAGTTGAATTTGATGACGACGATTGTTCGAAGGTAGCGACTATGATGACGAAGAAAATTAAAGCGATAATTGTCCTGACTATACGGACGGCGACTTATATGTAAATTATTTTGAAAATCTTTATTATCGATTTTAAATTAATTTAAGTGTTGCTTCGTGCCCCACATTGGGCGCCAAAATGTTTGGTAAAAGGTTTTTTTACCACTTTGATTATAAAAATATTAACTTTATGTTGAGACTGTTAGCTGCAAACTTAAACTCAATTTTACCGTTTATAAATAAAATACGTCTGTTCGATAATGCTGCTCGTTTTAGAAGGAGGAATAAAATTTATTTAAACTATGTTATACAAGAAATTTGACAAGAGAGAGAAGCTTTAAGTACAGTTAGAATCTATTATTTATGTTGTTATATAAAGCAATGTAGCAATGCAAGTAAATGAATATTATGTTACACTGTAAAAAGAAAACAGTTATTTATGATTTAATTTCAAACTTAAAGTACGAGTGGAGACCGTGACCAAGCACATGTAATAATTCGATTTGGACTATAAAATCTTCCAAATATGTAAAATATCCTTTAAAAATTTGTAGGTTTTTACCTACTGTATTTATATCAAAATTGGCCATATTTGATAAATTATTTTCTTTCGAAATTGTTTTTAATAATTCTTCATGAAGATTATTAAATTTTAGTTTTAAAATTTCATAATTTTCATTTTTTTCAATTGAAATATTATCAACTTCGATTTTTAGATTTTCAATATATTTCAATTTGAGCTCATATATTCTTTTGAAAATTCTCTATGTTTACTCTTTTATAAGTTGCTTCTAAGTTTTTAATCTTCAATATATTATTTTTTAGCGTATCCATTCATATATGAATACTAGGGCGGGTTAATTTTTTTTTTTTTTTTATGAAGCGTATAGCAAAAACGTAATCTATAGGTGATTCTGAGAAATTTTGCTCAAGAGACCATAGCTCTAAGTCGGATTTGGAGCCCCCCAAACATTTCAAAATAGATATTTTTCCATATATACATAGAATAATTTAATTAAATTCGTCATAAAATCGGATAGAATTATAGATTTCTCAGTCTGGGCTTGTTTGAAAGGTATTTTTATCACCTTTCAGAATCTGTATTGATACCTGTAGAATAAGTCGTCAATGGCAGCATTGTTCAATTGAACAACTTTGTAACACTGAATAATGACGTTACAAAATAATGACGTTTACCAACACTAAACGTTGCTAAGCTTGCTTTTCCTTGTTCATTAAGCGTTCATCGTGCAATGCGCACGCAGTTTGACAAAATACTTAAATAAAAACTCGGTTATCACAATACCAATATTTTTTTTTATTTTTAAATTTAGTGTGACACAATCAAAGAGTGCAGTGATAATATCAAAGTTATAATGGATAATCAAGAACCATCAACATCGTCTGCGGTGTCTTCGCAAATGGAAGCAACAACATCAACAAGTTTTGAGTCTAGATTGACTAACATGCCTCATCAAGATATTGTTGTTTTTGGTTAACCAAGTGATTTAAATGATCTTAGTTTGCCTACTAATATGACATTTTAAAATATTTTTTTTTAAGTGATCGTGCTAAATTTGAAAACAAATTGTTCTCGTATAAAACTTTAACTCCTCACGTAACAGATAAATTGATCCAAATTTGGTGTAAATTAAATATTGAAATCATTAATAGAAAGAGTGTTTTCAAAAAATTAACTGGTTTGCTTGATAAATACAAGAAACATGTACAACATAGACACAAAACAGATGAATTTAAAGCATTTGATGATTCAATAAACAAATTATTTTATATCGGCAAATGTAATTGCAAATTAAAAACAACAGAATGCTCGTGTGGATTGATTCCAGAACATCTAAAAGAATTTATGATGGACCAGCATAATGATAGAAAATTCACAATACCTGAATATACGGAAGACGTTGAAGAAGTAGCTACAACAATACCAACACTTACAACTGGTACCGATGATCCAACATACGAACCACCTGAATTACACATGGATGAAGATGAAAATGAAGCAACAACAGAAGTTCCAGAAGCAACTGTTCAAATGAGACGAGGTCATTATACTCAAAGATACGATGCCTTAAATTTTGCTATGATGTGTGATAGATTCTACCATTTATACTACGAGTTACTGTGTTTACGAAGAAAGATTCGCATGCAGACTGGTCGTTTGTCCATGCGTTTGGAATTGAACTGACGTCCTCGATTTTCCACATGCGCTCTAACCCATTGTTGATGGCCTTATCCTGCGAAAACGTGACGGATACGAGCGATGTACTGTTTGATGAATTTAAATTGCATCTACCGGAAACAATCCAGCCTAATAACGTCTTTTGAAGGATTGGCAAATAGTTTCCTAATTTTATTTGGCCAACTGAAAGTATGTCGAAAAAGCTTTTGGTATCAAGCAGCAAGTCGATTCGATGAGATTTGTAGAAGCTTTAATCAGCTAGCTCTAAATTTGCTGGCACGTTCCATTCTGATATGTCGACTTGAGCTTCTGGTTGATGTGAGATGTGTGAAGTGACGCAGAATGTTAGCGGTAACTCTGATTCTGTGCAGCGGGATTTAATAGTAGTGAAAGTTTTGTGCTTTATGTTTGTATGCGTTTTGCCAATACGTAAAATTTCGATGAGTTGTTTTGTTTTTGGTAGTCTGAGACGCTGTGCAAAATCTTCAGTGATGAAGTTTACCTGCGACCAAGAATCAAGTAGGGCTTTACCCATTTGATAATTGCCGAATGCGTCTTGAACCATAACTGCAGCGGTGGCAAAAAGTAAGTGTTCAACAGATGATTCTTTGAGATGAGTATGGACGATGGCACTGGTCTCACACAGAGAGTTCTGCTGTGTTGAAACTGCGTTTGTTAAGCTTGATGACTGTTTTTGACATAGCGAGGAATGATGACGAACTGTGCAGTGTCTACATTTATACGGCGAAGTACATTTGGATACGTAATGGCTACTAGAAAGACAATTAGTACATAAGCGTAGCTCTTTTACCTTTGCGAAACGCGTATTAACATCCATTGAAATATAGCAAGGACAATCTCTTATGACATGCCCTGCATAAGAGCAGACTGTACAGGCACGACTTGAGTAAGATAACGAAAAACTTCGACGCTGTGTAAACGATGATTTACGCATTGGTGTTTCTTGCTGGCTTGTTTTCGAATTTGCGATAGTCAGCTTGCGATGATGTTTTCGTGTCTGTGGATTCGAAGAATTGGCAGCGCCTTTCAATCACTTTTGAACAATCTTGCCATGTAGGCAACTTCTCAAAATCAGGCGATTCTTTCCACTTTTTTCGGGTGCCTTCATCAGCTTTTTCAATGACGCGATGTATAAGCATAGCTTCAGCGATGTTTTTATTCGTGCCTAATGATGACAGTGCACCAAAAAGTGCAGAAGCTGTGTCTACCAGATGTCGAAGCTGATGACTACTTTGCTTTTGTACTGATGGTAACTCAAAAAGTGATGAAATGCTCTCTATGAATATAAGTGTTGAGTTGTCGTAACGTGATTTAAGTCTTTCGAGAGCTTTAAGATAATTTTCGTTGTTGACCTGAAATGCCTTCCCAGTGTCTAGAGCCTGCCCTTGGAGACAATTCAACAAATGGTTGAATTTTTCAATGTTGGATAGACCAACTTCTCTATCGATGATTTTCTTGAAGGATGTTATGAAATTGGTGTACTCTGAGTAACGTCCGCTGAATGTTGGTAGTCTGAGAATCGGCAGCTTGGCGTGTTGCGATATTAACGATGACGAAGCGTCCACAAAGACGTACTGGTCTTCAATTTCACCACGACTTAGATCATTTGCATCAAGCTTTTCGATTTGGGTTTGATAGGAAATGATTTGATTGAAATACGAGTCAAGAATACAAAGTCTGCATTTTAGTTCTTCTCGAGAAAGTGGTTTGCCTTCTCCTCGGCTGTTTACTTCAATCAGTGTTTTTATGCGACTAATGTTTCTTTTTGCTATCGTTCTTTGCTGAAATAAAATGTCTAATGACATTTTGACAGCTGCAGTTCAGCTAGTCTCGAATTAAAGAAAATGACAAAGTGCAAATATCGAAAAATATGAAAACAATACGAGAGAGCACTCGTAGACAAAAAACGTTTTCACTGTGTGTGAATGTATACTAACCTACAAATTTAGAGATGTCAATAAGATCCAATTTCGACGAGAGCTGCGCTGCTTAAACTGGATAATGATGACTCAGATAATTATAGCAGCGAAAAGTGGAAGATAGAGACAAAGTTAATGTTGGTTTGATTGTAATAAAAGAGCGATCGTGATGACGAAGTTGATGCTGATGGCGACTACGATGTAGCGATGATGTTAAAAGCTGGAAAGCTTTGGCGATGACGTAGTTGCTGCTGATGGCAACGACGATGTAGCGATGATGTTACAAGCTGGAAGACTTTGGCGATGACGCAGTTGAATTTGATGACGACGTAAGTGGTGACGGCGATTGTTCGAAGGTAGCGACTATGATGACGAAGAAAATTAAAGCGATAATTGTCCTGACTATACGGACGGCGACTTATATGTAAATTATTTTGAAAATCTTTATTATCGATTTAAATTAATTTAAGTGTTGCTTCGTGCCCCACATTGGGCGCCAAAATGTTTGGTAAAAGGTTTTTTTACCACTTTGATTATAAAAATATTAACTTTATGTTGAGACTGTTAGCTGCAAACTTAAACTCAATTTTACCGTTTATAAATAAAATACGTCTGTTCGATAATGCTGCTCGTTTTAGAAGGAGGAATAAAATTTATTTAAACTATGTTATACAAGAAATTTGACAAGAGAGAGAAGCTTTAAGTACAGTTAGAATCTATTATTTATGTTGTTATATAAAGCAATGTAGCAATGCAAGTAAATGAATATTATGTTACACTGTAAAAAGAAAACAGTTATTTATGATTTAATTTCAAACTTAAAGTACGAGTGGAGACCGTGACCAAGCACATGCAATAATTCGATTTGGACTATAAAATCTTCCAAATATGTAAAATATCCTTTAAAAATTTGTAGGTTTTTACCTACTGTATTTATATCAAAATTGGCCATATTTGATAAATTATTTTCTTTCGAAATTGTTTTTAATAATTCTTCATGAAGATTATTAAATTTTAGTTTTAAAATTTCATAATTTTCATTTTTTTCAATTGAAATATTATCAACTTCGATTTTTAGATTTTCAATGTATTTCAATTTGAGCTCATATATTCTTTTGAAAATTCTCTATGTTTACTCTTTTATAAGTTGCTTCTAAGTTTTTAATCTTCAATATATTATTTTTTTAGCGTATCCATTCATATATGAATACTAGGGCGGGTTAATTTTTTTTTTGATGAAGCGTATAGCAAAAACGTAATCTATAGGTGATTCTGAGAAATTTTGCTCAAGAGACCATAGCTCTAAATAGATATTTTTCCATATATACATAGAATAATTTAATTAAATTCGTCATAAAATCGGATAGAATTATAGATTTCTCAGTCTGGGCTTGTTTGAAAGGTATTTTTATCACCTTTCAGAATCTGTATTGATACCTGTAGAATAAGTCGTCAATGGCAGCATTGTTCAATTGAACAACTTTGTAACACTGAATAATGACGTTACAAAATAATGACGTTTACCAACACTAAACGTTGCTAAGCTTGCTTTTCCTTGTTCATTAAGCGTTCATCGTGCAATGCGCATGCAGTTTGCCAAAATACTTAAATAAAAACTCGGTTATCACAATACCAATATTTTTTTTTACTTTTAAATTTAGTGTGACACAATCAAAGAGTGCAGTGATAATATCAAAGTTATAATGGATAATCAAGAACCATCAACATCGTCTGCGGTGTCTTCGCAAATGGAAGCAACAACATCAACAAGTTTTGAGTCTAGATTGACTAACATGCCTCATCAAGATATTGTTGTTTTTGGTTAACCAAGTGATTTAAATGATCTTAGTTTGCCTACTAATATGACATTTTAAAATATTTTTTTTAAGTGATCGTGCTAAATTTGAAAACAAAATGTTCTCGTATAAAACTTTAACTCCTCACGTAACAGATAAATTGATCCAAATTTGGTGTAAATTAAATATTGAAATCATTAATAGAAAGAGTGTTTTCAAAAAATTAACTGGTTTGCTTGATAAATACAAGAAACATGTACAACATAGACACAAAACAGATGAATTTAAAGCATTTGATGATTCAATAAACAAATTATTTTATATCGGCAAATGTAATTGCAAATTAAAAACAACAGAATGCTCGTGTGGATTGATTCCAGAACATCTAAAAGAATTTATGATGGACCAGCATAATGATAGAAAATTCACAATACCTGAATATACGGAAGACGTTGAAGAAGTAGCTACAACAATACCAACACTTACAACTGGTACCGATGATCCAACATACGAACCACCTGAATTACACATGGATGAAGATGAAAATGAAGCAACAACAGAAGTTCCAGAAGCAACTGTTCAAATGAGACGAGGTCATTATACTCAAAGATACGATGCCTTAAATTTTGCTATGATGTGTGATAGATTCGGTGTTTCAGATAGAGTCGCTTCATGTTTAGCAACAGCTTTAGTCGAAGATATAAATTTTAGAGATGTTTATGGTAATCTTGTTATTATGGATAAATCAAAAGTGGCTAGAGAAAAAGTTAAATCTAGAGATGCAGTGCTTCGTACACGACATACAAATTCTTTCATAACTGCATTCTCTTTCGATGGTAGAAAAGATGACTCATTAACTACAGAGAAAATTAATGACAAATTTCATACCACTATGGTAAAAGAACCGCATTTAGTTGTTCTGAAAGAGCTCTATAATGAGTTACTTGGATATGTAAATTTGGGTAGCAAGAAGATGCAAAAACCAAACACAGAAAACTGAATGAATTTTTCAACAATAAAACATTAACAGTTGATCAATTCATTGGCATATGCAGTGATGGTGAGCCAGCAAATACTGCAACAGAAAATGGTGTTTTACGATTATTTGAAAAACAGTTAAATAGACCAATTCACTGGTTTATATGTCTGCTTCATTTCAATGAACTGCCATTTCGTCATTTATATGAAGCATTGGACAAAACAGTCACCAGTGGACCACGAGCAGCAAGTGGAAAGTTATTCAAAGCTATTCAAGAATGTGAGAAATTGCAGATATGTAATACTTTATTTTATTTAATATCATCATTTATTATCATTATTTATTGTCATTATTTTACTTTTTTGATTGCAATAAAGTTAAAATAAAATAATTGCATTTTAATTGATCTAAACATTTAATTTTTCAGGTAGTAGCTGATTTTGATCCAATACCACTGGAGAATATGCCTGCAATGATGGATCATGAACATGAGCTCGAACTATCAACAGATGTTAAATATTTATATCAAATAGCTAAAGCAATTTCAAATGGTATTGTTCCAGTTGATTTAGCTAACATTAAACCAGGACCAATTACACATTCTCGTTGGTTAACCAAAGCAAGTAGATTACTACGATTATATGTAACAACTTATACACCATCGACCAATTTAAAAACTTTGGCAGTTTATATTATTACAGTTTATGTGCCAATGTACTTCAATGTGAAGTTTTATAACTCTGTTGTGTACGGCAGTGCACTTTTATTAAAATTTATACGTTGGACACGATACTTACAACCTTACAAACTTACGTAATATTGTAGATGGTGTAATTCAAAACAACTCATATTACGCACATCCAGAAAATATGTTATTAACAACGTTAGTTGATGATCGAAAAGCAATACGGGATAGAGCTATCAAAAAAAATTTACACTATCGAGAAAAATTGTACGATCCAACTAAAGCAGCTTAAATTTCGATGCTACCGATTATGTCAATATGGTTGATATGAATAACGACGATATATTATCTGAACCAGCATTTACTCGACAGATTCCGTATGAACTTAGATTTCGATGAACCCCACTGGCTGATCCACAAATTCCAATGCATATACAAGGAACAGAAAGACATGTACAGTTATTAACGAGTGTTTTAAAACGAGTTATAGAAAAGAATCGTGAAGGAGTTATGGCAGTGACATTAGAAAGTCGTAAGAAAACTCCTCGAATGGAAAGTAAAAAGGACCTTAAAAATAATATTACCACGCTAAAACATTAAATTGTAGGTCGAGAATAATATTTAAAAATAAATTGAATTTAAAATGTAAAAATAGTGTTTTTTTGTTAAAACCTTGAAAATGTTAATTTTTTCAGATCGATTTTAATACAAAAAGGAGTTCAAAACAAAAAAATTGATCGTAATAAAAGTTGTTGGAAATTATCTGAACTTTCATAATATGCAAAAAAAAAACCTCAAAAAAATTGAAGAAAATTCAGAATTTTTAAATAAAAGTTCATTTTAGGCTATTTTTCGACAAAAAATTCCTAATATCTCTACTAAAAAAAAAAAAAGGTAGCAGTGAGGGGACTGCCGACCGAAGCGAAAACATATATGTAAAATATTAGTATTCCCTGGAAGACTTGGTCCTGAAATAAAAGTTTTATATTTTCACCCCTCAACCTTTGATTATTTCTTTCAAACTATTTTTTATTCAGATAGCATTTTTTTTTTTATAATTACACCAAACTTTGTTACATTTAAATTGAGTATTGTTGATATAAAAATAAAATACAGGGAGCACTATTGAAAGACTTAAAAGGATATTTAATTTTTTCTTTCAATGTATATGTAGAACTGTAGCTAAAATAAAATAAATTTACTTTTTTTTATATATGATATTTTGTTTGATGGGTCTTGAAGTCTCTTCTAATGCCTGCATTTGAGATCTTGCTACAAGGAAAACAGAAAACATAGCAAGCAAAGTGCAGTTTATTTTCTGCCCCCGATTCGGTTTATCCGTACATCCGGTTCATCATTAATGCACATTATTTTCATATTTTATTCTTTAAATTATATTTTAAATTATTGGTTTTAATATAAAAAACAAAGTAAAACATAAAAAAATATAAATTAAATTTATTGAAATAATTAATATACACTTAAAATACATAATAATACACACATACATAAAATTTGTATTTACATACATTTCATTGAATTTCATTCACATTATTTTCACTGTTTGCGTCATTAATCATTGCATTATATTTTTAAAAAAGATACTATAGGCTTATGGTAGCTGAAATAAGAAACAAAAAATTTTGGACGATGCAGTCCCACTCATGATAAAATTATTATTAGGTAGCCTTGACAACTACTTATTTTCTCACGAGCTGCAATTTCAAACAAAAGAAAACAATATAAAGTGCGTATGTCACACACATTGGCAGCTTTCAGCGGAGTCAATAGTTGGCAACTGTTTTTTTTTTAAATTTGACTGAGAAACCTTTGCAATTAAATGATCCATTTATGACAGCAGGTGACTCCACTGAATGCGTCCAATGTGTGTGGCACACGTTCTCTATTTTGTTTTCTTTTGCTTGACATTTGCTGGTAGAAACACAAAATGTCGCTCCTACCTATTACTTATTATACCATGTCTTATGTCCCAGTCAGAGCAAACTATAAATTTATATCTATATTCGGTTCATATAGAGGGGATGAACCGAATTGGCGGCGGAAAATAAACAGCACTTTGCTTGCTATGTTTTTTGTTTGCCCGGTAACAAGATCTCAAGTGGAGGCATTAAAAGAGACTTCACGGCCAGTCAAACAAAAAGCAAATATCAAAAATTTATTTTGTTTTAGCCTACAGCTAGCTCTACATATACATTGAAAAAAACAGTAACATTCAATAGCTGCATTCCCGCGGTCGTTGATCTAGAGCGCGGCTCTATTTTATTCACAAAACAAAAATTGAAACCAGCTCTATTTCTGATCTTAAAATGCTGCCAAGTTTCAAGGATTTTTTATCAAAACGAACATAGTTGGCAAATCTAAATAACTATTCATTTTCCTATTTTGACGTTTTACCCCTCAATGGTTGTTTTGGTATTGCTGTTTTCCTTTGTTATTGTTCTTAAAACAGCTGTTTCAAGACTCTGATGACAAATTGATATAAAGTTGAACTAACGTTGTTTTACTGAGATTTGATCTGATCTAGTGCCACGGGAATGCAGCTAATGTTTCGCAGCGGAGCCAAGGGAGGGAAAGAACGATGCGTCAGCAGAGGAACTTATTGATGGTTGCTTGCTTATGTTTTCTAAGTTTCCTATCTTGTTATCTTTGCTGTCTGCATTGATGACGAGAGTTACTCGGAAAAAGACAATGACGCAAACAAAAGATTTACCCTCTACCAAAATCGTTCAACGCGCCTAAAAAAGTTTTCACTTAAAAAAACCAGATTCTGAAAGGTGATAAAAATACCTTTTAAACAAGCCCAGATTGAGAAATCTACTATAATTCTATCCGATTTTATGATGAAATTAATTAAATTATTCTATGTATATATGGAAAAATATCTATTTTGAAATTTTGGGGGGGGGGGCTCCAAATCTGACTTAGAGCTATGGTCTCTTGAGAAAAATATCTCAGAATCACCTATAGATTACGTTTTTGCTATACGCTTCATAAAAAAAATCGTTCCATACAATTTGACCCGCCCTAATATATATATATAAATAATATATATATAGTAATAAATAAAGATGGCAACCTTGGTAGAGTTGATGGCGGTGATCTATAAATAGCCTACTGCTTTGAAATGTCATATGATAATCAGCCATACAATTCAAAAGAATGAATTCCAAAATCTGCACATTCATATACTTATTTAAACAGTGAGTTGATCACAGCTTAATCACTCAAAGACTACTGAAGAGGAAAATGTAGCGATTTGCGAAACAGACTGTCAAGTCAGCTAAGTGATTGACTCTATACAGAGTTGTTTGTTGTTGTTGTTGCCTTATTAAAAACTTACTTTACCTAAAGCTCGCAATTTAATTCATGTAATTATTTTCAAAAATTGTCAAAAACCTGTTTGTCTAAAAACACACTTAGCATACTTTGGAATCGGACCGTTGACATTTTATAGCTTCAAAGTTTGAAGTCTTTTTCTTCTATACTTTTCCTTTTTTCAATTATACAGTGTGTTATTATTTTATCAAAATCAATTGTTTTCATAAAATTTATAAAATCCTTACATTATTTATTGTAGTATTCAATTAAAAAGTCTATAAGTAAAGTTATTAAATTTTTTTTTAAGGGAATTTTAAGAACCACTGTGGGGAAAACCATAAAATGAGTTGACAACCCTGGTGTTGAGTAAATCACACTCTCAAGTGTTATTAGATAACAGTCAACTGTGAACAATGCAATAAAGCACAGTGTGTGTACGTTGAAATAGATGCACCGACGCAGAGCTTTAGTGCAGAGACATGATTGCTATATTTTTGTGCCTTAACTGCGCGATTATTTGTATTGCGCCACATGCGGCACAGCGTGCGATACAAATAATTTACTGAAACATTTGTCAAATGTCCACCTCGTTCATGCGATTTGACGCCATTAAAATATTGGGGATATGTTAAGTAATTTTTCTACGCCTATTGCGCCTAAGCGTTATTGCCGAAATACAGCCAGATTTACTGTGAAGAATGTGTGAAAACTGGAACTCCTGATTACGATATGTACGCGCCAGCAGTGGCGGCCACATGCACGAAATCATATTCAAACATTAATGTCAAAAAATTACCTTTTAAAAATATGTATTTCAGGAATTTTAAAAAACATTTTCCTGTGTTATGTATTAATTTAAAGATCTCCGCCTCCAACCCATTTAGAAATTTTTAAAAAACACCGAAATTAACCCTCATATTTTATATAAAGGTTTTATATTTAATTAAAGAACTAATTTAAATAATTGAAATTTCATGCCGAGTTCCAACTGGAATAAGAACACGGTTTGTTTTTATATTTTTCAGTTAATTTTTTATTTCAAAATGAAAAAAAACAATGCCCGATACAATGTCAATAATATACCAGTCAGTTGTAGTTCGAATTAATTTAAATTTTGATGGAATTGCATTCAAAAAGATTCATTGCAATTATATTAGGCACATTTTTCATCCTCAATTGTTTCTTTTGTTGGTAGTGGATTTTTTTCACATGTTTCCGTATGTTTCAGCTTAGAAGAATCGAAATTTTCTATTCCTGCAATAAACTTGTTCTGCTCTTTTTCCAGATCGATAGCTAAAAGAGAAAAAATAGTTTAGTTAACACAAATGGCACAGTAGAGTTATTAATCATTTCATTTAATTTTTATATTAATCTTTGGATAACACAAAAATCTGTATATGTGACCTTCTCCGAGAAAAGGGACCTAGTGTGTCAAAAAACGGGTTTGAACTTAAGAGTGCATTCTGGTACCTAAAAGGGCGTAGAATAAGATGAAATGAAAGTCGGCACCCAATCATTACTAACCATACAAAATCGTATCTCCCAACTGAAGGTGTGTTCATAGTGATAATGCGTTATGAAACTTTAAATGCGTTTTTCTCAAAACTTCATTTTCAGACACTAGGTCCTTTTTCTCGGAGAAGGTGACATATATTAAAAGAATATAAAATTAAATAAAAAATTTTCTCTTAATTTATATTTAAAGATTAACTCACTTAAAGTATTGTGTTTAATAAACGCCTTATTGCATCTTTAAGAAAAATCTAAGCTGTTTAAAGCATTTATATAATTGAAATGATATAAGGCCTTATAAATATGAGCATTAGCGACATTTTCATTATTTCTTTAAATTCCTTCTATTTTCTAAGAATTTCAAATTTATTAAAAGGAATCGCTCACTATATGAGGGAAGAGGGACTTGAGGGTTTAACGTGCGTAGAGAAAATCCAGTAGATTTGTATACAGGGTTTTAAAGGTGTGCGTATCTGAAAAAGATGTTGGTTATCGACGGATAAATGCCAATACAGCTACGCTTTAGTTACGTCCCAAGGGAACTTGGCTCCTTACATTCATTGAAATAATTCAAGACACCGATTCAGCAATCATACCCGAGTGTCATGCTGTTCTCAACTCTGTCCATACTTAATAATAAGTGTAAAATACTTATAGGCATTCGGATCATTAGCATTTTTTCGGGTATAAGTACTTTCTCATATCCGAGAGCGGCGTGATCCGATCCACTTCGAGCCGTTTTCAATGAGTGCATTGAGTCAGTTTATTACAAAGGCCCTCGATCCCAATGTATTTTGAGTGTACTATGAGTACTGATCCTTCTCTGCCAACGTCTCTTAGCGTTAATTAGTTTTTTTTGCGTATGCACTTTTCGTAAGTACTTGTCTGCAGGCCAAGTGAGGCTTTTCGGCATTTTTTTTATTTACAGATCACTTCTTACAAAAGTGCAGCATATTAACCCGAATCACCCTAAGTAAATTTTTTTTGAAAATTTTCAGATTTTACCTGTTAACGCAAATAGCAAACGAATTTATTTATTTATTTAGTAATTTCATCAAACAGAGTATACATAACTCTTAATGACTACTGTTAACAATAAGATATATATGTATATAAGATATAAAATAAAATAATTTAATTTAATTAACTTAAACCACCAATGTTCAATAAATTTAATCTTAAGTAAAAATTTTATCTTAAGCACCTGGTGCCATAATTAATTAATGCCATAATTTACTCTATGATATGGAACGTAAAATAAATTCCGAATTCCTAATTGTCAAATAGGTGAATAAAGACCAACCCAAGACAACAAAACGGGACAGTTTATATGGTTATTTAGGATATCTGTTATAAACATTATATCAAAGTACTTTCGGCGTGATTCAAGATCTTGCATCCCAAGAAGCAAGCACCTAGTGTAGTAAGAAGGCTTATCTATATCCCAATGTAAAAGTCGTATAGCAGATCTAGTGAACCGCCTTTGAATTTTTTCAATTTGTTGTGAATGAACTGAATAGAATGGACTCCAGACCACGCAATAGCCCAAAACAGATCGCACAAACGTAAAGTAGAGAGATCTAAGAGTAAAGGGATCAAAAAATCTTTAGAATTTCTTATAATAAAGCCAAGCATTGAACTTGACTTTGCTACAATGAAGTCTATATGCTTAGAAAATTTCATTTTAGTATCAAAAACCACACCTAGATCCTTTTTTACGTAGATTCTTTTCAGTTTCACATTTCCTAAAACATAAGTAAAGAGAATAGGAGAGTTGTGCCTACAGTATGATGAATATTCACACTTTGCAGCATTAAGCGGAAGCGAGTTAAGGTTACACCATAGGGATAAATTCTGTAAATCAACTTGCAGCTTAACACAATCGGAAATATTTTTAACTGGATAGTATAGTTTAAGGTCATCGGCATACATTAAACATTGTGAATGCTGGAAAGATAATGGGATATCATTAACATATAATAAAAATAATAGGGGACCTAAATGACTCCCTTGTGGGCCTCCAGAAGAAACATTTATTATATTAGATGAGGAATTGTTAATTCGAACTATTTGAGTTCTGTGTGCCAGGTATGACTCGATCCATTTCAGTAAATTAGAGTGAAACCAATTTTTCTTAGCTTTTTTATCAGCATTCTATGACTAATTCAATCAAAAACCTTTAAAAAGTCAGTATAAATAACATCGCATTGCGCTCCTTTTTCAAAATGATTTAAAATGGATTTGCTGAAAATAGTAAGATTGGTTTGAGTAGACTTACCACTTATGAAGCCATGTTGTTGCAGCGGAGAAATTATTTATTTTACTGCAAATTCGAGGTTTTTATACACAATTTTTTCAAAAAGCTTAGGAATCACTGAGATTTTGCATATTGGACGATAATTAGTAACCTCGTTTTTAGAACCTGACTTATGAACAGGGGTATTGAATGAACTCTTCCAGTATGACAAAGGATGAAGACCATCTATACCCGGTTGCATGGTAGAATCTAGAGCTAACAGCTCATTTAGAACTTAATCAACTGTTACACTGATATCACCTATATTTAAGGGGTAATCTTAATAATTTAACCCATTATCAGATTGGTTGAAAGGTGAAGGTGGTACATATACTGAACGAAAAACTTTTAGTTTGGCCTCTATTCTCAACACATAACTTTTGTACAGAAATTTTTTAAGAATGTCAAACTAATTTTGTAACTGTTGTAATGTTGGACGCGCGACTTTTACTTATACGCGGCTTACGCGTTTTACGCGAATTAACAATAGTTATACACGGTTTTTAAAATAATTCGCGTTTATTATTTTTGCCAGCGCTTAAGAGCGCTACTGGCCAGTTTAAAAAAATATTCTTTAGCGCCATCACCGAAAGGCGCCTTTAGGAGCTTAAGAATTGAAATAAGGAGCAATCAGTTTAAAGCTCAAAACTTAAGTGAATTTATTTTTAGATTTTCTTCGGCTTATAAAGCTAAGTAACAGTATTTTTTGAACTTAAAATAAATACAAAATTATATATATATCTAATTTAATATAATCATAACTAAGTAAAACATTAGTTTATGTAGTCATTGTAATGCAGTTATGTAGTGTAGTTATGTAAACATAAAGTGCAAGCGAGTAAGAATGTTAATAATAGTTATGTGTTTGTTTGCTACATAAATGTGCTTAGGCTACGTTCATAGAAATGTTAGTTTGTAGAATAGATCTTTATGTGTTAAATGTTTATAAATAATAAGTACATCAAATAAATGTGTTTAAGTTGTAGTTATAGCAAAGTTTAGATTGGAGTGCACTACACCCCCATCCTTAAGATAAAATAATTTGATTTAAAAAAATAATTTTTAAAATTATACAATGCAAATGTTTTTTTTTGTTTTTTTTTTTTATAATATATACAATTTAAATATTTTAATAAATTTCAAATTGGTAATTATATAATTTAAATATTTTAATTTTTGGATTTCAATGGATTTCAATTTATTTATAACTGGTAATTATACAATTAAAATATGTTTGTTTATATTTTCATTTTGATATATTAATAAATTTCAATATATTTATAATTGGTAATTATACAATTCAAATATGTTTATTTTGATATTTTAACAAATTTCAATATATTTAATACAATATTTCATTTCAATTAAATCCATTTTTTCAATAAATTATTGTGTTATTCTTTTAATATTCCATTTACATCTATTATTGTATTTACTCCATTTTTCCTAATTACAGTGTATGGACCATGATATGGTGATTGATACTTTCTTCTGTTCATTCTTTTTACAATTATTTTGTCACCAATATTTATATTAAGTGGGTTTGAAATTTCATTATCTTTCTTTCGCTTCTCCTTAGCTATGTTTATCAATTCATATGCTTTTTTTAAAGAATATGCTAATCTTATTTTTAGTTCTTGCGCATAATTTTCAGTATTGTAATTTTTAAATGTTTCTAATTGTTCATTTGGTAGGTTTGCCAATTTGCTAAAAATAAGTTCAAATGGACTATAGTTCGTATCGATATGAGGTGTCGTATTGTAGGCAAATGTGAAGTATGGGATCCAATGGTCCCATTCGTCATCTTTGAAAAAATTAAGTAAAAATTCGTTTAGCACTCTGTGGTTCCTCTCTATAGAACTAAGAGTTTCGTGATGATACGGTGTGCTAAAAACTTGTTTTATGTTCAATTGACTGCATATTTGCGACAAGAACTCATTGGTAAACTCTGTACCCCTATCCGACTTTATTTTTTTAAAATGCCCATAGATCAAAATTAAGTTTTCTATTAAAGTTTTGGGTACTGTTTTGGCGTCTTTCGTCTCCATAGGACATGCTATAACATATATTGTTAATTCGCACTGCATGGAGAGTATGTACCGGTAGTTATTTGTTAATCGTAGAGGACCTACAGTATCTATTGAAACTACTTCAAAACTAGTTCCTGGTGTGTCTGTCACAGTTAGTTGTTCTTTTCTATGTCTGGTTTGTGTGTTAATTTTGCATGTTTCGCAACTATTTATAAAATTTTTAATCATTCTACTCATGTTCTTCCATATATACCTCTGCTTTATTTTTAAAATCGTTTTTCTAATTCCCATATGACCTCCATGGGTCGAATTATGGTACTCTTCAATTATCCTTTTCTGATTTTCTATCTCTATTATTCTTTTTGCTTCTCTATAAATGCGTATTTTTACTCTTTTTTCACTAATCTTTAAATTATTATAAACTCTTTTAAAATTTTCAATGGCCATGATTTCCATGGCTTCTTCATATTTTCCTTGTCTGTCTAATACAAGTGCCATGTGAAACTGAGTATCTAAAGTATTCGAGTGATTTGGCCCTAGTATTTCTTTCTGCTTCTGGTAGACTTCTTGATAGATATTAAGAGCTTCCTCATCTTTTCCTTGTCTATGTAAAACTAAAGGAATTATACTCCTTGTACTTAAAGTGTCCTTATTATTTAAACCCAGCATCTCTTTCTGTTTTTGGAAAATGTCTTCAAATATATTTAAAGCCTCCTGATAAGATCCTTCCTTGCGCGTACAAGACTCTAGCTATGTACATCTGAATATCTAAAGTGCCGGGATTACCTGGCCCTAGTATTTCTTTTCTCTTTTCAAATACGCTTTTGAAAATACTTAGAGCCTTTTGATAGTTACCCTGATTCAAGAACCCTAAAGCTATATTTATCTGAGAGGATACATCACCTTGTGATATCTGTTTCAACTGTTCGATCCCTGAAAAGTTACTATTCACTGCAGCAACTACCAGCGTTTCACCTTCTGTATTACAAGCACCCATGATTGCCTTTATTGTATCAACATCCTTTATTCTATAAAGGTCACTAATAACAGATTGAATATCATTAATATTCAATGCTAATTCTTCAATCCCTAGTTTTTGCATCTTCGAAATCAGTTTCTCCAAAGTCCTCGTGTGAACATCGGATTGTCACTGTATCGTACAAAAATCTGATTGTCTTCTATGTCTATCTGAGTACCCTTAAAATCTTTTTCTGTTATAAATTTTAGTTTTTTTATTTTGTTGACGTCCGATAGTGAAGTGCATTGCCACACAAAAAGGTGATCAATCTTCCTACCTGGAATACGTTCTAAATTGTTACTGGTTGAGTTTTTTGTATGCTTATTTTTATCCATACTTCTCCTTATGGCTAGTATTTTTGTATTTTCGTTTTCTAAAACTGTTGGAATCATCGTTTTTGTTCGTGCAGGCACCGTAACATTATAAAAATCCTTTAAAATTATTGGTAATATTATTTCTTTTTCATTAATCATAAATGTAACTGTACATGTCTCGTAGTCTATTTTTGACATATACCTCATCATATCTCGCCCTATTATTCCATCTGTTGCTATAGGAAAATCATTTTCAACTATTTGAAAATTATGTTCAAATTCTTCATTCTCAATATAAAATTTTAAATTAGTTGTGCCAATAGATTCTATAGTTTCGTTCGTTATGCCTTTTATCTTTGTAATATATCTTATGTTCGCATTTTCGAGTTTGCAAACGGAAATATCAGCTCCCGTATCTATAAGGAATTTTAACGTTCTATTTGAATTTTTGCATTTTAAAATGATGAAATTAGATAAATTTTTTGATAGTTGTAATATTAATTTTGGCCTTTGCGGGAAACAGCTTCTGCTTCCCGGCCATTGCCGTTTCCCTGCACATTGTATCGAAAACTATTGTTATTTTGAAAGTTATTATTGTTTGGAAAGTTATTGTTTCTGTTAAAGCCTTGATTTGAATTATTATTATTGATTCTAAAATTGTTGCTATTGTTGTTATACTTGTAATTGCTGTTTGAATAGTTATTTGGATAATTTCTCTGATTATAATTAAAATTATTATTATATATCTGTTCTCTAAAATTGTTTCTAATTTGGAAAATATTATTTCCATTAGCCTTTAAATTTTCTTCTACTGCCATACACCTCTCAACTTCACCAAAAGTTTTAGGTGGATTTGCTAGTAATATATTCCTTTATTCTGTATCAACACCTTTCGAGAAAATATTGAGCGCCATGCTCTCATTTATTTTGTATACCACATCTTTCGCATCCTTACTAGGATTTTCTAGACTTTTTATTTCATAAGAACTCAGCTGTTCAGCTATTGGCATATTGTTTTGTTTTAACGAACAAAATTCATTTAATATTTGTTGCAAATTTTTCGGATTTGATTTTTCCAAAAAAGTTTTTAATTCCGCCAAAGTAGAAGGCCGGTTTGAACGTTCAAGTATGCTGCGTACTTGGGCGGTTAGTTTAAAATTATAAATATATTTAACAAAAATTTCCTTATCACCATCCTTCACTAAATCATGCAATAATTGTGCTTGTACAATAAAATCATCTAATCCATTATAGTTTCCTTTAAAAACTTGTAGGTTTTTACCTACTACATTAATGTCGAAATTTGAAATTTCTGGCGAAATTTTCTCTTCCTCCCAAATGTTTGATAAATCTAAATCTATAGAAACAATTTCTTTTAAACTTTTTGTATTTACTTTTATAAATAAATTATTTATTATATTCACGACTTCATAATAAATATTGTTAAATTTTACTTTTAAAATTCAGCAATCTTCATTGTCTTCAATATTCGCTATTTCAACTTTTATATTTTGAAAATAATTTAACTTACTTTTTACGTATTCACTACTATATTTTCTGTTTTTACTTTTCTTAAAGTTTAATATTAATTTTTCTAATATTAAAATGTTTCTTTCAATTGATTCCATAATATTTTTTTTTGTAATAGATTAAGTTATTTATGCTTTAATTCGTATGGAACACCCTGTGGTAGTACCAACTTATAGAACATTAGATATCATAAAGTAAACAAAAGAAAACGAAGAACTAAATGACGTTTTAGTTCTTGAATGAAATTAAAACCGGTCACGTTTGCGTAAATGAAATATAAATAAATTAAATTTTTAATAAAAGTGAGTTGCAAATATTATTAATATGTGAAACGGCATAATTTCTGTATATTTATGTTTTAAAAATAAATTGTTTTTAGTGTCTATACTTGAAGCGCATGTATTTACCAATATATGTATTTAATCAAACAAATATGTTATTCTAACAAAAATGTGAAGCGGCCAAAATATAAAAGAAAGAAAAGAGAGAAAAAACAATTTCCACAAATGTATGCATATGAAATGAAAAAAACAACAAATATATGCAACTTCAGCATACACATAAGTAGCTTTCTATTGTGCCCAAAAAAAATGAACGGAAGTGTATGTTAGTTATAACTAAAAAAATTTTGTTGTGTTTTGGTGTTACGTGAAGTTTATTTTTTTTTTATCTTCAAATATTGCTCCAAAATAATTAAATAAAAAATGGATTAAATGGAGCAGTTTTAGTATATTTTACATTTTAAGTTTTGTAATTAAACTCAGTGTTTAAAATAGTGAAAAAATGTTTGTTTATTGTTGTTGCTGCTTCGCATCGTTAATGTGTTTATGGTAGATTTCGTGGTTGTTATTGTTGATGATCCCCCACTGGAATAGCAACCTTGACGCTGGTGTGGGGGCTTAGGTCGCTAGGATGCAGTGGGCTGGAATGACGGAAGCGCAAGCTTCTGACAGGGGTCCTAGGTCATACAGGTCACTGCATCCTGGCGATGCACTAGTAGCTATTCACTCCTACCCTTTATCCCCTTTTCACTCCCCATACCTTTCCTATTCATCCCATATCTCACCTCTCCTATCCCACACCTAGTCCCTCCGATAGGCCGAATCAAGGTGTTATGCGACCCGTGCCGAGGATTTGCTAGGCTGGAGGCCCATTAAAAATAGTCCACTCGTGGGAATTTTATGGAAGAATCAAACAAACAAAAAACACCAGCGGCCGCCGGCGGACAGTGAGGAGCAATCCTCACTGCGTGCCGCCAGCGGTCACACCTCCCCTATGGTTGGAGCAGGCCATAGCGGTTGCAAAGCTACTGCCAAAAATATCGCCGGGGCTGGAGCAGGCCCGGGCATAAAGGCAACTACTGCCAAAACATCTACACTACTGCGCAGGGGTGCCATAGTCGATGCAGAATCGCACCACGATAGCGCAAACTCAGTTGAGGACAGGCTTCTAATCTCTCCGGATAAGTCAGCGGGTTCCAGCTCCTCTCGCAAGGAAGGGCCCTAGACCAAGTCTAAGGAGGGGTTGAAGGCCAAGGCCAACTACAAAGCGGCCCTTAAAATCTGCAGCCGGCTGTCAGGCAAGATTGATCTCTCTTCCAAAGAGAAGGAGTCGCTCGCCTGGGCTAAGCTAAAGGTGGAAGAGGGTCGCATACACTTCGCGAGCAGACCAAGATTTGCACATACGACTTCGCAGTTCGCGAACAAAGTAGAAGAGCAGGCTGCTCAAAAACGCCAAAGATCGGTGGAAAGTGCGAAAGTCGGAGCTCCAGCAAGCAAACGACAGAAGCAGAAACCGATCATAAACACAATCCCGCAGCCTAAACAGGAGGTAAGAACCAAGGCCAGTGACGTGACTAAACGACACCTGATCGTAGCACTGATCGACCGGAGTGATCCCCAAGGCAAAATGACCCTCGAGAGATGGAAGTCCCAACTGGAAGTAGTGGACATGACTAGTATCTCGTCCCTGCCAAAAGCGAAGGTTCTTCCCAAGAGTAGTGCTGCACTGAAGCTTCTCCAGAAACAAAATCCGGACGTGCCAACAGCTGATTGGAGGGTGTTAAAGGTTGCTGATCCACTACCTGATAGTAGCGGGGGGCAACACTACACCTTCCAAATCAACAAGGAAGCAGAGGATATCCTCTACGCGCGTTACGGGAAGATGGCGTGGGGCGTTGGTAGTGTTTATCTGCGCCTCAAAAAGCGCCACCCCAAGGACAACAACAGCAACACACTAGAGTCCGGAGAGGTGGAAAAAGACCTCGGCCTAGAAGCCGTGACCGACGCTGCCCAAGGACTTAGTCTGGAAGATGCGGATGATGGAGACACACTCACAAAAGTTGACCCCGTAAAGGAACCTTCAGCCTAATGCAGTTGAAGGTCCTTCAAATAAACCTGCATAAAAGCAAAATCGCCAACGCAGAACTCCTTCTCGTATTGGAGGAAGGCGGCTACGATGTGGCTTTAGTACAGGAGCCGTGGATTGCCTCGGGCAACGCGATATCTGGCCTAAAGTCACAAAACTTCAATACGTTTTTCGCAACAACAGTATAGAGCCGATCCTGGTCGCCTCATGCTACATGGCGCATGACGTCGACGCACCACCAGACGAGCTACACAGAATGGTAGCAATCGCCGGCGGGAAGAACCAAGCAGTTGTTATCGGAGCAGGTGCACACCACCCAGTATGGGGCAGCCCAGACATCAATGATCGAGGTGAGTCCCTACTGAACTTTATTTAACAACATAAACTCGGTGTAGCTAACATCGGCGAGGAACCCACTTATGTAGGCCCCACCTCGTCGAACGTGTTAGACCTAACTATATCCTCCGACAACAACACTCTGGTCACAAATTGGACGAGCTACAAAGAATGGTAGCAATCGCCGGCGGGAAGAACCAAGCAGTTGTTATCGGAGCAGGTGCACACCACCCAGTATGGGGCAGCCCAGACATCAATGATCGAGGTGAGTCCCTACTGAACTTTATTTAACAACATAAACTCGGTGTAGCTAACATCGGCGAGGAACCCACTTATGTAAGCCCCACCTCGTCGAACGTGTTAGACCTAACTATATCCTCCGACAACAACACTCTGGTCACAAATTGGAGGCTAGCGCAGCCCTCCTTCTCAGACCACAATTATATTAGCTTCAGTATAAGCTTTAATTACACTCCAGCTCAAAAGATCTTTAGAAGTCCCAGAAACACTAACTGAAACCGCTTCAGAAGCATCATTGAGACCAAATTACCAGCTCTTAAACAAATTAATACGGAAGAGGGCGTTGAAAGGTCACTGAAGATTCTCTCGGCCCATCTTCTCAAGGCCTATCATGCCTCCTGTAAGCCCACGCGAACAAAGCGTAAGATCAGACCACCATGGTGGAGTCCGAATCTTACAGAGCAAAGACGCGACCTAAAAGATTTCTTTAAACTAGCTAAATAGCTGACTAAGAGGAAATTTGGGAGAATACAAATGTAGGCTCAAACTTTTTAAAACAAACGTACGCAGAGCAAAAAGACACTCGTGGAAGAACTTCTGCTCAAGCAAAGAAAAAACTACGGACACAGCAAGACTCAGGAAGCTACTCTCAAAGCAGCCCTTCATTCAGAGCCAGCTACGCAGAGACAATGGCCAGTGGACGGAGAGCAGTCAGGAATCCCTCTAGGTGCTTTTAAAGGCGCATTTTCTTGGCTGTACCGAAGTTCCAAACACTGCTACAATACGAGGACACAGGACAACCGCGCTACAGGTTCCACACGACTTAATAACGTCGGACGAAATCGTATGGGCTATAAACTCGTTCTCGGGATACAAATCTCCGGGACCAGACGGTATAATTCCTGCCATGTTGCAAACGGCTGAATCGCGAGTCGTCCCATGGCTGAAGAATATATTTAACGGATGCAGACTAAACTATGTACCTGTGGCTTGGAGGACAGCGAGGGTTGTATTCTTACCGCAGGCAGGTAAGAGCAGCCATCCCTGTCCGAGAGACTTTAGGCCAATAAGTCTGACCTTCTTTGTACTCAAAACGCTCGAGAAACTGATTGACTTGCACCTAATGCCGTGGTTATGCTAGCCAAACATGTTCGGTGTTCATTTTTGTTAATTTGTTCTCTTCGCTGAAATGTTTGTTTGGTGGTTATGCTATGATAGGTGGCACAGTTGCATTATATGTAATAGTATGTCAAAACACAAAAAAGCACAACCCTAATTTGCATTTTTGTACTTAAAATTAACGAATTAAAAAACACGAACTGATATTACTTACTCTGAATTTTTATTATAATATCTTAAACAAAATGGTTTGCATATATCTGACATGCTAGCTAGCTGTTTATGTTAAGGGTTACTTGAAGACACAATCAACTTCACTTTTTAATACTTTTACCTACTTTTTTGATGCTATTATACAAAATGACTACAGCCAACACTGGAAAGTTCGGCATGTTTGGCGTTTCAATCAGCAATCAAAATGTTCGGTCCGAGAGCGAGAAAATGAATATGAGAAAAAGTTCATTTCTTCATTTTATACGTGAAACAATAACAACAAAAAATGTTCGGCAATCATGTTTGGCTAGCATAACCACGGCATAAGAAACAATTCAATCCAGTTATCAACCAACCAGCACGCATACACGAAAGAGAAATCGGTTGAAACGGCACTGCATTCCCTAGTAGTAACCCTAGAAAAAGCCCTTCACCACAAGGAATACGCACTCGGGGCGTTTCTAGACATCTCAGGTGCATTCAACAATGTATCAACCACCGCAATCCTTAGTGGATTACGTGCAATAGAGGCACCACCAGCAATAATCCTATGGTTAGACAAGTTGCTAAGCTGCAGAAAGTTGCGGGCTGAGTGGGGCACTTAATCCATGGTAAGGGAAGCTCGCAGTGGGACACCCCAGGGAGGGGTCCTCTCGCCACTACTATGGAATCTTGTCGTTAATGAACTACTCGAAAAGTTCGCAGGTAGAGCCCCGAGGAGAACTGCCTATGCAGACGACATAAGCATAATTATAGTAGGGAAAGGTCTATCAACAGTAAGCTCCATAATGGAGAGCACACTCAAAGATGTACTTAGATGGTCAAATTCAGTCGGTCTTAGTATTAACGCAGAGAAAACGGATCTGGTTCTGTTCTTGAAAAGGTACAAGATACCACAGTGGATACCACCGAAATTGAACGATATACGTCTCATACCGAAAACTCACACAAAATATCTAGGAGTCGTCCTGGACAGCAAGCTGTCATGGAATGTTAATGTTAATGTTGTGTGGTGGAGATGCGTACTGCGACCTAAATGAGATCTATTGTACCTCCTTCTCAAAGCTCCGCTGGGTTTGCGGATTACAGAATTTCATCCAGCCCTATTTCTCTAATGAATTTGAGAATATTCTTAGGTTCAAGGGATGAAACCTGCTCTAGACTCAGCTCATAATTCCCCAGTGCTAGTTTACGTCTGCGAGCCACGGCGTCGCAGTTTGTAAGTAGGTGTATTGGAGTCTCCTCGGCTTCTTCACAGAAACGGCAGTTACTATCGGTCTCTATGCCCAATTTCATCAGGTGGTATTTGAGTTTACAGTGTCCTGTAAGGAACCCCGTTAGAATCCTAAGATTCGGTTTGCCTAAGCTTATGCACAATTTTACTTTCCGAGTGTCATGGAAAACCAACGTGGAAGAAAGGGTGAAGAAATCCACCATTGCGCTATACACATCCAAGAAGATGCTAGACAGTACCTGGGGTCTCTCACCCTTTCTGATGCAGTGGATCTATGTAACGGTAGTGCATCCTATTCTACTCTATGGGATTATTGTGTGGTGGCCGGCTGTGAACAAATCAACATTCCTCAGGCACTTGGAGAAAACTCAGCGGCAGGCAGCGCTATGTATCACGGGGGCACTGAAGTCAACTCCAACTAAAGCGCTTGAAACCATTCTAAGTATGGACCCCCTGGACATACACGCAAAACTAATAGCCGGAAAAACGGCACAACGCCTTACGGCGGCAGGCAACATGCACATTCAAAATTTTGGACATTGTACAATCGGAAAGGATCTACTTAGTAGCACCGACTACATGGTGCCTCGCACGATAGTCAATTCCAAAGCACGAACTCTTCTGGGACCAAATGACTGGTGCAAAGGTATAGAACAAGCACAGCAGGCGGTCAACATATTTACAGACGGCTCCAAAATGCCTACGGGGGTAGGTGCGGCTGTGTATTGTGCAGAGCCCAATAGGGTGTCCCAACAAGAGCGCAATTTTTAAATTTTAAATAAAACACAGATATTTAAAAAAAAATCGTTAAACTTTATTATATCGTAAAGTAGACAGAATGAGGTTATGTATGGAACAATAAATCGTGCAGATGGCAGCCGCGGCTTTGCTGGCATACACGCGATCTTTTAATGAAATTTTCAATGACCGTTTTGCATAAATGCTGCGGTATTTCATTAATGCAGCGTCCAATTTCCTCTTTTAAGGCTTGAGTCGTCGTCGGCTTATTCGCGTAAGCCATCGACTTCAAAAAACTCCAAAGAAAAAAATCTAATGGTGTTAAATCGCACGATCTAGGCGGCCAATTCTGATCTCCAAAACGCGAAATAACACGACCGGGAAAATGATTTATGCAGCAATTGAATTGTTTCTCTGGCTGTATGACATGTGGCGCCGTTTTGTTGGAACCACATGCCCTCCACATTCATTTCTTCAATTCTAGGCAAGAAAAAACTGGTTATCATTTCACGATACCGAACACCATTGACTGTTTGCGATTGACCTGCCTCATTTTCATAAAAAAAAGGTCCAATGATTCCTCCAGCCCAAAAACCACACCACACAGTGACACGTTGAGGATGCATTTGCTTCTCGTGAATCACTCGAGGATTTTCCTCACCCCAAATGCGACAATTCTGCCTATTGACGAAGCCATCAAGATGGAAATGGGCCTCGTCACTGAAGATGATTTTAGCGGCAAAATCAGCATTTTCATGCTGTCTCTCCAATACCCAATTAACGAACTCCCTTCGCTGTCAGCTGGCTTCAGTTCCTGAGTCAATTGAACTTTGTATGCATGAAGATGCAAATCTTTCGTCAAAATTCGCTGCATAGTGGATTTGGAGACACCAATTAGCTGAGCTCGGTGTCGAATTGAGGTGGATGGAGTTTGAGCGACATCATCACGTATAGCTGCGACATTTTCGGTCGATCGACCTGGTCGAAGGCGCGTTGTTGTCTTTACATCACTAACAGACCCAGTTTCGGCAAATTTATCCATTAATCTCTTTACAGTTGACTCTTTTGGAGCATTATTGTGACCCCAAATTGATCGCAATTTGCGAACTGTAGCCGCAAAACTTTCACCATTTTGGTAAAACAATTTCACAATGAGAATGCGTTGTTCATTCGTGTAGCGCTCCATTTTTACTAACCTCGTACCTTCTACTAGCAAACAATAACAACTGTTCAAATGTCAAACAATGACACTTCGAATGGCGCCAAATTTAAAAATTGCGTTCTTGTTGGGACACCCTTTATAAGGCAGCCATATAAACTGCCGAACCGCTGCAATATCTTCCAGGCGGAAATATTTGCCATAAGGAAGGCTGCTGAGATAGACCTCAGCATGGACACACAACACTCTAACATCAACATTTTCGTTGACAGTCAAGCGCCGATCAAATCTATGCGCTCCGCTAGCATTAAGTCCAAAAGTGTCTTGGCTGGCAGAGAAGCACTAGATGCACTAAGCGCTTCGAAAAGAGTGCGCATCTGCTGGGTCCCTAGCCACCAGGGCATTGAAGGAAGGCGCCGGGCTGGAATCAGAACTCGCAGAACATGTACTTACTCCGCTAAAAGAGTTGTACAGGAACCTCGAAAGAATAGCCACACTAGCAGTGAATCGTAGATGGAGAGATACGACATCGTGCAAGATCTCGAAAATCATATGCAATGCACAATGCGAAAGACGAACTCTGTTCATCTTGGCAAGCCCGAGCAAAGATTGCAGGACACTAGTGGGCATGCTCACTGGTCACTGCATGACGGCAGCCCATGCGAGGAAGCTTGGCATCACCACGGATGACAACTGCAGGAAGTGCAAGGAACCGGGCACAGTGGAGACCCTGGAGCACCTACTATGCACATGCCCCCCCCTACTTAAATTGAGACTAAAATACCTAGGCTCATCGACATTCCCGTCGCTTAAAGATGTAGCCAAGGTGTCTCTGGAATCCCTCCTAAGGTTTGCGAATTCAACGCAAATCTTTAAAGACTTTTAAACAAACACAAAGGTTCCTTTTGTTCGCTGCCGGTACCACTAAGGACCTGAATTGGTCTGTGTGAGCCTTCACGAAGGCATCCGGTTTAACCTAACCTAACCTATTGTTGATGATATTGTTGTTTTTGTTGCATCGGCTGCTCCATAAGCTGATTGTCGTCGGTACTCTTCAATGTAAATACGCGACTGAATTTCGGTGCGTTCACGACACCATTGCGTTTTGCCGTCGGCAAAATTTTCTCCTCCGTGTGCATCAGATTTTGGTTCGTGTTGCAGGATCGCCATGTAATGTTGGACGCGCGACTTTTACTTATACGCGGCTTACGCGTTTTACGCGAATTAAAAGTTATACGCGGTTTTTATAATTCGCGTTTATTATTTTTGCCAGCGCTTAAGAGCGCTACTGGCAAGTTTAAAAAAATATTCTTTAGCGCCATCACCGAAGTGCCTTCAGGCGCTTTAGAATTGAAATAATGAGCAATCAGTTTAAAGCTCAAAACTTAAGTGAATTTATTTTTAGATTTTCTACGGCTTATAAAGCTAAGTAACAGTATTTTTTGAACTTAAAATAAATACAAAATTATATATATATCTAATTTAATATAATCATAACTAAGTAGAACATTCGTTTATGTAGTCATTGTAATGCAGTTATGTAGTGTAGTTATGTAAACATAAAGTGCAAGCGAGTAAGAATGTAAATAATAGTTATGTGTTTGTTTTGTTTTTTTTTTCTACATAAATGTGCTTAGGCTACGTTTATAGAAATGTTAGTTTGTAGAATTGATCTTTAGAAGCTGTGACCGACGCTGCCCAAGGACTTAGTCTGGAAGATGCGGATGACGGAGACACACTCACAAAAGTTGACCCCGTAAAGGAACCTTCAGCCTAATGCAGTTGAAGGTCCTTCAAATAAACCTGCATAAAAGCAAAATCGCCAGCGCAGAACTCCTTCTCGTATTGGAGGAAGGCGGCTACGATGTGGCTTTAGTACAGGAGCCGTGGATTGCCTCAGGCAACGCGATATCTGGCCTAAAGTCACAAAACTTCTACGTTTATAGAAATGTTAGTTTGTAGAATTGATCTTTATGTGTTAAATGTTTATAAATAATAAGTACATCAAATAAATGTGTTTAAGTTGTATTTATAGCAAAGTTTAGATTGGCGTGCACTACACTGTCTATATTTTTTTGTAAAAAACTTGATCATTTTCGGAATTCTTGAATAATTTATAGATCTTATTTTTTGTTATTGATATAAGTAAGTCGTTGATTGAACCGTTTAGGTTTAGAATTGCACTTCAAAGGAATAGAAGGGACAAATAAATTAATTGCTTCTTTGACTGTTTGAGAAAAAAATGTATAGCCATCCTCAAAATTAATTTGATTAATGTAAGGCAACCAATCAATTGCATTAATGAACCTAGACGCATTGGCATAATCAGCATTTTTCCAATCGAAGCGCATTTCCGTTTCTACTGGTTTCGAATACTGGTTAAAACGTAAACAAAGAGGAGGATGATGCATAGATACGGGCAGCGGAGGCAAATTTATATTACTGACTTTAGCTCTAAGTTCAGTATTAACAAATACTTAGCCAAGCAGTCTATTTAAGCTGTTAACAGAACTATTAATTTGTCTCCGCTCATAATGAGCAAGTGAATCGACCAACTCGTTCTCGCAATCACTTTTAACATCAAAAGGCAATAAGTAGCATAGATCAATATCCTCTGACCAACAAAGATTTGGCAGATTAAAGTCACCTAATATAACAATATTTTTATGCTCTTTTTAATCATCTAAAATTACTCGACAACTATCAACGTGTGCTTTGTACAGTTCTAAGGAACTATTAGGCGGTATATAGCTTACAATTACAAACAGCTCCTTAGAATTACTAAACTTAACGTGAACGATGAATTGGTCAATATCCAAAGATAACTGAGTTTGTTGAGAAGACGCTAAACTGATACTAGAGCATATAAATGATGACTAAACAGCAATCAATACGCCCCCACCTCTTGATAATCCCGAAGTACGAGCACAGCGATCCTTTCGGAAAACATTATACAGCCTAAACTCGAACATTTCGTTATCGTTATGGCAATCGGAAAGCCACGTTTCGGAGAAAACAATAACATCATACTGCTTTGATGAGGAAAATAAAATCAAAGAAGTGAATTTAGTCCTAAGTCCTCCAGCATTCTGATAAAATAGCTGTAAGTCATCCGCCAATAAAGAATTTCTGCTGCTCTTCACTGACGTGTGATTGCCGTTTCTTAGATAAAGAAATCTTCTTACCCGGACACCATTAGGCCAAACATTTCGTTAAATATCAAATGGTTTAAGCAAAAATAAGCACATTTTGCCATATGGCAACGACAGGGTGTTTGGGTTAATATATAGGTATATTTTTTTATTTAAAATCGTTAAATTTTTAATGTAAATAGTGAAAGCATTTACTTACTAAATACGATAAATGGTTTAAAATGTCATAATTATTCTTTTGCAATACTAGAATATGTTTACAGAGTAAATAAATATTCTATAGTGTGTTTCTCAGTCTATTAATTTGCTATGTTAATATATAGTAAATACTTTTTAAATAATTACAATTAAATTGAATTAGTAAAACAGTAATGTGATATGAATTTAGTTAAATTAATTCACATTATCTTATAGCTTACTATGGAACATTTTAATGAATTTTGCAATAAAATGCTTTTAAAACTATTCACCCTTGTCAAGAAATGTTCTTCAAACATCTTCAATTAACTGAAAGTGTAATACATATTCTTTGATTCTAAACAACAGAATTAGAATACGAACACGGAGAAAATTAATTTGCTTGAATTAAACAAATGTTTTGGTTAAAAGCAAGTCAGCAAAACTTTGATCAATCACAATGTGATTTAAGAAAAAGATTGCTAAATTGCAATCACTCCTCGTGTATTTAGAAAAAAGCCAAATTCAAGCAAAATTTTGCTAAGTTATTATAATTTGGAAATCAAATTTTTACTTAATTCAAGCAAATATTTGCTTAGTTATTATAAATTGGTAAAGCAAATTTTTACTTCATTCAATCAAATATTTGCTTAGTTATTATGTATTGGAATAGCACATTTTGATTAGTTTTTGCTGAAATTTAGCATAATTTTGAAGTGCCTGAGAATCAAGCGCAAGTTTTGCTTAACCACAATACTAATTTAGCAAACAGTTTTCTCCGTGTATGCAAGCCATGTTTTTATGCTACACGACCTGTGCTCACTTTTCACAATGCAAAAAAGTATGCTATTATCTTTTTTAACTGTTGATAGTGTCACATTTACAGTATATAATATATAATATAATTATAATATATAATATATAATATATAATAAATAATAAATAATAAATAATAAATAATAAATAATATATAATATATAATTTATTATTTATTATTTATTATTTATTATTTATTATATATTATTTATTATATATTATATATTATATATTATATATTATATATTATATATTATATATTATATATTATATATTATATATTATATATTATATATTATATATTATATATTATATATTATATATTATATATTATATATTATATATTATATATTATATATTATATATTATATATTATATATTATATATTATATATTATATATTATATATTATATATTATATATTATATATTATATATTATATATTATATATTATATATTATATATTATATATTATATATTATATATTATATATTATATATTATATATTATATATTATATATTATATATTATATATTATATATTATATATTATATATTATATATTATATATTATATATTATATATTATATATTATATATTATATATTATATATTATATATTATATATTATATATTATATATTATATATTATATATTATATATTATATAAGTTAACGTATCCTCCCAGGATACACTAAAAAAAATTATTTTTTGTGTAGCTGGCCAATGCCCACGGGCCAACCTTAAAAGAAAACAACCGAGTACGTTAGACTTGTTTATTCCTCTTCAAAACTAAGACTGAACTAACATAATAATCAACTTAAAGTTATTGCCTAAGACCCTAGCTTAGCTTCTACCCTAAACTGCTGACATGGCGGTTCCCACGGCGGCCGACTCACCGCTGCTGCGCTGCCGGATGCGCGTGCACTGCTTCGTCACTTACTTTAAGGTGATCCCTTATATTTGCAGGTGCTTGGTGGGAACGCCGCGTGATAACTCCTCCTCCTTTAAAGGTCTGCGTCCCGCAGATCAAAGTGCGAATGAAAGGATCGTGGTTGGTTTGGAGGTGGTCCTACTGCGCTAGGTTACACTTCAAGTGACTTAATTGGTGGTATGCTGAGCTTCCTTGTCATGATGTGCCAAAGTGCCATGAAGGCAGAGATTTCCAGAATTATGATTATTATGTCTGAGATGACGTAGCGACCAAGTGTATCTTTTAAAGGGTCAAGGCGCCTGATATTTTCGATGCTAAGTCCATGTAAGTATTCGATGTCTACCTTCAATCCTTGATCGATGATGTTTGCTAGGACAGACGGGAGCGCCTGAAGGCGTGAGATACTTCTGCATGTAAACGTATGATTTCGAATCGATATCGTCTCGTTGGCTAACTGGATGAAATTAGTGCCTTCGAGTGAAGTGCTCGTATTTCCACTTAAAATTTCTCCTTTAAAGTTGGTTAAAAATATTGTACTTCCCGTAAGCATTTCTATAACCTCCTTCTTGTTCGTGCGGAATTTACACTTGGCCTGTCCTCCTTTCAGAATTCTGGGCAGGCAGCTGTCCTCTGGAATCCTTTGCAAATTCCTTTCTTCGCAAACAGTTGAATTGTTTATCACAAGGCATTCGCTTTTCAAACCATTTATACAGAGTTGTCAATATTCGAAGCTTCCATCTGGCAACACTGTAAATTTCCGCAGTGATGCCAAATCGACTAATGACATACCGCGTTTGAAGCGTCATTCCAAGCAAATGTTTACAATGGAACAGTACACGCCACGCGAACGCTCTAAAATTGTTGAAATTTACATTCAACAAAACAAGTCAATAGTGAAAACTCAACTCAATGAGCGATAAAGCTCATTTTCAGTTGAACGGAACGGTAAACAAACAAAATTGCCGTATTTATGCCACTGAAAATCCACAAGAGATTCAAGAGGTACCTCTTCACGATGCAAAAGTCACTGTTTGGTGCGGCGTTTGTGCTAAAATGCTCATTGGGCCGTTCTTTTTCGAAGATGATAATGACCACAGAGTTACTGTCAATCAGGAGCGTTATCGCGATATGATAACAATTTTTTCATGCCAATCGTTCGTCGAAAGCGTATCAGGCACTACTGGTTTCAACAAGACGGCGCGCCACCACACACAAGCAGCACTACAATCGATTTTTTGAAGCAATTGTTCCCTGGCCGTTTGATGTCAAAAAATTGTGATTTCGATTGGCCGCCAAGATCACCAGATTTAACGCCTCCAGACTTCTTTTTGTGGGGTTATTTGAAAACAAAGGCTTACGTTAACAAGCCAAAGACCCTAGAAGAGCTGAAAACCAACATCCGTCAAGAAATAACCGCCATTCCCATCGAAATGTTGAAGAAAACCATGGAAAATGCTGCAAAACGGGCACAATATGTCGTAGAGGCCAATTTACGAGATATCATATTCAAGAAATAATGTAAGCAAATCTACTTGAACCCAATTAAATGATATTCATGACGAACAGACAAAAAATTGTGGTTTCTTTGATTTATTTAAAAATAAAATGGGCGCTTCGAATATTGGCAACCCTGTAATTGCAGCTCTGGTTAAAAAGAGGTGATACTTTGCCCTGCTCAACTTGGGCATCGCTAGGACGTACAGTAGGAGAGAACCATTTGTGTACACTGATGGCTTTCCAAACGCTATCGCTTCGATGACATTTTGATAAGGCAGCGTCTCGATTTCCGCTAGGATTTGATTGATTTCTTCTTTGCCCAGCATATTCCCGTCAACAATTCCAGTCTTGGCCATCTGGCAGGCTCGAACGATTTCGCTGACTTCAGCCCTTACAACGAGTAACTTATTCAAGAGGTCACCCTCAATTTGGTCCTCTCTGGTATCCTTGGATATGATGTTGATCTTGTCGACTATTTGGTTTACTTTCTGCAACGTATTGCGGGTGGATGTAAAGAGCTTTTCGTTGATTTTATATTGGTGATTGCTGTTCTCAATTATGCTGCTTTCGCTTTGAAGTATTGCGTTCCAATAGGCAGCATCTGGAGAGCCTGCGATCCATTTCCAAGCGGAGCCTATCCAATATATTGACCGTGTTCGTCTTGGACCTCGTGATGTTAATTCATTCAAACGATTGGTTGTCCACCTGAAGTGGTAATCGAATACCTGTCTCCTATCACCGTTTTGACTAAAAGAATTTGCCATGGACGAAATATTCAGCAGCAATCCCCTGTAGGTTTCTAAATTCACTATATGCACAAGCTTGAAGCAGCCATTTACGATCCACCCGTCACCGTCGCGAACTGATATAATTGGTGATTGGTAGTTGATGATCTGGAAGCCATGTACAGCAGTTACAACCAAAAATAGTCCTAAACTGTAATGAAATATTATTGTATTAATGAAATAATTCCTGTTTGAATTGAATGTAGGAATTTGGCACACAAACCATTTCCCTAAATTTGTTGTTGAGATGTAGGAATTTGGCACTTGAACCAATTCCTTGAATGTTGATGTTGACTGTAGAGCAATTCCGAATGTAAATTAAACACAATGGTTCTTCGAATGTCTAAGTAAAACAGTAAACCTTTATTGAAAATTAATTTCTTATAAAGTAAAATTAAGCTTAATAAACAAATTAAATTAGTTCAATGAATAAAGTAAAACTAAGCTTAATTGACAAAAATGTTAATTGCAATTCAACAATAACAACATGCTGTTGTTATTAATAAGCTGTTGTTGTTGCCTCAGGTTGATGACCAGAAAAGAGCTGCTTCCAATGTTGTTCTTTGTTGATGGCTGTAATTTGATGACAGCTAAACATTCTCCCGTGTTAACATTCAGGCGTGTGTTGGCCTGTTTGCGACATAGTGCAAAAATGTTGATTGCAATTCAACAATAACAACATGCTGTTGTTATTAATAAGCTGTTGTTGTTGCCTCAGGTTGATGACCAGAAAAGAGCTGCTTCCAATGTTGTTCTTTGTTGATGGCTGTAATTTGATGACAGCTAAACATTCTCCCGCCCGTTAAGCTGTTGCTCAACTATTTGTCGCTGGCCTTATGTTGTAAATTTGAAACAGGTGTCAGCAAGCTTAAGAATTGAATTGTTCAATCTCAATTAAATATGTACATTAAAGGATGACTCATTAATGTGACTTCGAGCTGGTTTTGGTGGTGCATACGTTGACATACTAGAATTTCGTTTGCGTTTAAGTATCCATAGTACACATATGACGAGTATTGTTATGGATAGCAGCAATGAAGTATAACTCACAATGTGATGGTGCTGGCTATTGGAAATCACTATTTCAGGTAGCTTGGAGAAGTCTTCATTTTCTAACTGGGTTTGAAGTGCAGTTAATTTTCCTATTTGAGTTTCGAATGGAGTAGAAGTTGAGTTAGATATTCCCTTTATTTCGTCTGATGTTGCCATCGAGCTGCCTTCCTTGAATCTAATGTATGAGGTATGCATGACGCTGGAAGATAAGCGATGGCCTTGAATGGTAATGGCATCACTCTTCATAGAGCAGTTTGGGTTCATTGTAAACATGCCTGAACCTGTTAGAGTTAATTGCGTAACTTGAGTGTCGCATACCACTGATATTTCGGTGTTTGAAATTGTTGCAAAGATCCACATATTTCTGTGTTTTAGTTGCGTCCAAGTAAAGGTTCCTTGCAATTTGCCTAGTTTGCATTGTGTGTCGGTTTTATTATTAAACATGCGAAATTCACAAGCATGAACAGATGATTCTCTACTAAATAAAGGTCCCTTGTTGTCGCATATGTAGAGGTTTAATTGTTGTGAAACATGATCTGAGTTCTTCATGATTTAAAGTGAAGAATTGATCTCGATGTGAATTGACTGCAAATAAGCCAACATCAGTTTCTATTGAAATAAGACTTCCATTTTTTTGTGTAGGAATGGAAGTTACTTCGATAAATCGAAATGTTGTTGGTCGATAAGAGGCAGTTTTATTTCAAATATCACTTCATTTTTGGTCACTGCTCCTTCTGCTTTCATGATTTTGTAGAATTGTACAAAATTAGCAATATCAACTGGCAATGATCGAGCTGGCGGAAGATGGCTACTAATGGAATTGATTGTATTCCGTAATTGGTCAGGCGTGAGTAGTAATGGACTTATTTTTCCGTGGTGTGTGTCAGTCAGGACATTTATTATTTCTGAATGAATCCTTTGTAGATTGGCGGCCATCAACGTTAGTTGAGCCGTTAATGGTGTTATAAATTGAATAAGTCTGATTTGTTCCAAATCGTTGTTTACCTTATTCATTAAAAAATCTAATTTTCCTTGTAATTCCGTGATTTTACCCTTTGTGGCTATTTCATCATGTTTAATTATATTAAGTGTAGAATCGATAATTGACGTATGGTTTTGAAGTAATCGTAGAATGTGGTCCTTATTTGCCTTGACCTGACTGATTGTCCTTGACATTTCTTCCGCATAATCAGAGTCCAAGACACCGAACAAAGTACGAGCAACGTGTCCAACGATGTTAAAGGCTGCTCTTCTTTTTCGAATTGTTGATAGTGTATCCTTATCATGAAGAAGTTCATCTCTGGAGTACTCAAAATTTTCGATTAACGTGTCGCAAGTGGATGATTGTTGTGTCTTTGAACACAATTTTCGAAGTACTGCTATTCCAGATGAAAATGTGCTGATCTCTATCCAAAACGGAGCCATATCATAATATACTATCATTTTCCATTCTGCTGTTATGATTCTTGTTGTCCCGATACCTTCAAAGTATAATCCTGGGTCAGAGCCAAATTGATTAACTTGAATTGTCGTTCCAAGTACTACAGGAAGAAGCAATAAGGAGATGAAGATTGTCAGAACCAATGGATTGGTTATTGGTTTTCTTTTCTTTGTAGGTATGTTGTTTAAGTCCTTGTCACTTGATGGCCTGGTCCGTGAATTCACTGGTTCTTCCTGTGTTGGATAGTTATTGGTGAATTCATCTTCATTGAATAACGGTGCCAATCTGTGAACTGGGCGTTTTGATAAACCTGATGCTGTTTTTACATCAACTACTCTGACCATTCCGTCATTTCCTTTGTAGACCCTTTCTATTCTGCCGAGTGGCCATTGTAAAACAGGCAAGTTGTCTTCCTTGATGATGACCATTTGCCGTTCATGGACATTTGGTGATTGGTTATTCCATTTATACCTTTGTTGTAGTTGATTGAGGTATTCTCGGGACCAACGATTCCAGAATTCATATTTGAGTTGTGTGACCAATTTCCACCTAGTCGATAGTGTAGCTATAGTATTTGGTGTATTCCTATCGATTTGTGCAGTCAAAGGTGCGCCAATTAAAAAATGCCCTGGGGTTAGTGCTGACAGATCATTTGGGTCCGATGACAGTGGAGTTAGCGGTCGTGAATTTAGAATTGCTTCGATTTCGATGACAAGAGTTTCGAGCTCTTCATGAGTTAAAGATGCTGTAGATACGCTGCGCAACATTAAATGTTTGGCTGACTTAACCGCGGCTTCCCAAAGGCCTCCAAAATGTGGAGTTTTTGGGGGAATGAACTTGAAATTTATTCCACGGTCGCTACATGTTTTGATGATCCGTTCTCTTGGCGCTGTTGCAAAGATTGCGTTTGCAAAGATTGAATTCTTAAGCTTGCTGACACCTGTTTCAAATTTACAACATAAGGCCAGCGACAAATAGTTGAGCAACAGCTCAACGGGCGGGAGAATGTTTAGCTGTCATCAAATTACAGCCATCAACAAAGAACAACATTGGAAGCAGCTCTTTTCTGGTCATCAACCTGAGGCAACAACAACAGCTTATTAATAACAACAGCATGTTGTTATTGTTGAATTGCAATCAACATTTTTGCACTATGTCGCAAACAGGCCAACACACGCCTGAATGTTAACACGGGAGAATGTTTAGCTGTCATCAAATTACAGCCATCATCAAAGAACAACATTGGAAGCAGCTCTTTTCTGGTCATCAACCTGAGGCAACAACAACAGCTTATTAATAACAACAGCATGTTGTTATTGTTGAATTGCAATTAACATTTTTGTCAATTAAGCTTCGTTTTACTTTATTCATTGAACTAATTTAATTTGTTTATTAAGCTTAATTTTACTTTATAAGAAATTAATTTTCAATAAAGGTTTACTGTTTTACTTAGACATTCGAAGAACCATTGTGTTTAATTTACATTCGGAATTGCTCTACAGTCAACATCAACATTCAATGAATTGGTTCAAGTGCCAAATTCCTACATCTCAACAACAAATTTAAGGAAATGGTTTATGTGCCAAATTCCTACATTCAATTCAAACATTGATGCAGTGTTGTACAACGCTTCTTGCCATGATTTTTCCCTTGATTATCCAAAATTGTTGTCGCGAAGCTGCTAACAGGTTCTGTGGGCCGCAGTGAAGATTATCAATGTGTAATTTGACTAATATCAATTTGGAAATTGGATCGTTATATGGCAGTAACATGGGGTGCTTAGAGCCGAATGATAATGTAGATTCTGCTAGGCGCCCACCAACTCTTAGAACACCCTTGTCATCAAGAAAGGGTGCTAAAGTTTTAAGTGGGCTGGAATTGTCGATTTCAAGCTGGGCCTTAATCTGCTTGATTTCCTTGCAAAAATCAGAGATTTGTACAGCTGAAACGATTAATGTAAGTGCAGTATTCAATTCCTCAACGCTTAGTGCATTTTGTGCTGGCCGTGCTCCCTTACTTATTTTGAGGTTTTTGATAAATCTTAATACATATCCCATTACTCTTTGTAGTATTTTAAAAGAGTTTCTATGATTCACGTTGTACACAATATCGTCTAGCCCAGTGGACGTGGTTGCAAATAAACCCTGGACCTTTTGGTTTCGTTCTAAATCTGTTGTGATTTCAACTTTATTAGAAAATGGCTTAGGCCAATGTGATGAATTTCCATGTAAGAACAGCGGGCCATAAAACCATAAATTGCACGTCATTAATTTAGTAGGCTGGAGTCCACGTGAAATAATGTCAGCAGGATTTTCCTTTGAGCTTACATGGCGCCATTGAGTTTTAATGGTTAGGGAATGAATCTTGCTTACTCGATTAGCTACAAATGTTCGCAGTGATGACGACGACGAGTTTATCCACGAAAGTACGATTTCCGAATCTGTCCAAAAATAAGAAATATCCTTAGTTAATTGCAGGTCCTTTCTCACTCTTGATGTTAATTCAGCTCCAAGCACTGCAGCACATAGCTCTAAGCGAGGTAATGTTTGACGCTTCAGAGGTGCCACACGTGATTTGGCACATAATAATCTGACTATTAATCTGTTATCCGGTAGTTTTGAGCGAAGGTAAACTGCAGCGCCATATGCCTTTTCGGAAACGTCCACGAATGTGTGAATCTGAATTGTAGTTGGTTTCTGACCGTTAAAAAAATTGCCTAGAAAAACATGTGTTGTCTAGTGCCCTTAAATCGTGTCTGAAGGTTGACCAAGTTGTCTCCAACTCTGATGGTAGGGGATCATCCCAAGACAATTTGAGTTGCCATAATTGCTGAATAAGTATTTTTGCCGTGATGACAACTGGACCTGCGAGGCCTAATGGATCAAATATTTTTGCTATATCTGAAATGATTGTACGTTTTGTTATGGTTGAGCTATTCTCTATGTTTGTAGTTACGCAAAATTGGTCTGCCTTAGGAATCCAGGTTAATCCTAACGTTTTTGTAGAGGCGTTCTCAAAATCAAGATTAACTTCTTGATCCTGTGGAGGAATTCCCTGCAGTAACTTAGGATGGTTTGCACACCATTTTCGAAGCTTAAAACCTGCACCTTGAAGGAGTGTTGTCAATTGATTTTGCATTTCCAAGGCTGTGACTAAACTGTCTGATCCACTCACACCGTCATCAACATAAAAATTGTCGCGTAATGTTGTGGCGCCTAGTGGAAACCGCTCGAAGTTTTTCTCTGCTAGCTGTTGTAGACACTTAGTTGCTAAGTAGGGTGCTGAGGATGTTCCATAAGTTACTGTGTTGAGTTGATAGTGTCTTAGGGGATCATTTTCATTTTCTCTCCACATAATGAGTTGCAGGTTACGGTCGGCTGTGTCAACTAAAATTTGTCTGTACATCTTTTCGATGTCTGTTGTGAAGACAAATCTTGGTAGTCGAAATCGCAAAAGTATTGAGAATAGGTCGCTTTGCACTGTTGGACCAGTGTACATGATGTCATTTAGCGATAACCCTGATGCAGTTTTAGCGGATGCATCAAAAACAACTCTTAACTGTGTGGTTGTGCTTGACGGTTTCAAAACGCTGCGATGAGGGATGAAGAAGTGAGGATGTTGGATATCATTAATACTGATTTCACTCATGTGTCCTAGTTTTATATATTGCTTCATGAATTCGACGTATTGCGTCTTTTAATTCTTCCAGATTATTTCTTGCCCCGACAAAATTGGTTGCGTTGTCACAGTATATGGTATCACAAAGACCACGCCGTGAAATAAAACGCTTGAGTGATCCAATAAACGCTTCAGTTGTAAGATCTGTAACTACCTCCAAATGGACTGCCTTTGTAGCAAATCAACAGTAGACGGCAATATAAACCTTATGTGGTTTCTTTCCACGGATCTTATAATGTACCCAGAATGGCCCACAAAAGTCCACACCAGTGTGCATGAAGGGTCGAGATGGTGTGACTCTAGATGCAGGTAAGTTTCCCATTATTTGGTTGAATAGTTTTGGTTTTGCCTTGGTACATCGAATGCAGTGTTGTATTTTTTGTTCGTTTACCAATGCCTTCAATGCATAACGCGGTCTTAGATGGAACAATTTGCAATCCTTTGATAAGTCGTTCAGTCACAAGGTTGATTTGAGAGCCGGAGTCTAGGATTGCCCTGAATTCACTAGACTGTCCGTTGCTTGCTGTTATTTTAATTTTGGCTGTAGCTAAAAGTACATAACTCCTGTGGGACGACATTGCTTCGGCTGCGGCTAATGATACTGAAGCCTTGGATGACGTTTCCTTGTTAGGTTGTTGTTTAAGATTTTCTTGATATTGTCTCTCTTTAGGGGCCTGAGCTGTGAGGTTCAAGTGTAACAGTGAATTGTGCTTTTTATTACACTTAGTGCATGATCTTGCCTTGCATGTTCTTGTGCTGTGATCATGTTTGAAGCAATTACAGCATAATTTCTGCCTTTGTACCCAGTTCAAACGATCCGCTGCAGATAACTTCAGGAATTCGTTGCAGTAATATATTGGATGAATTCCGATGGAACAAAAACTGCATCCCTTCTTAGTAGAAGCTGCTGCGATGGATGATATTGCCCTTGATGTTGTTGATTTTTCCCTTCCGCCAAGAGCCTCCAATGATTGAAACCTATTTTCGAGGAACAACAAGAAGTCACTGATGGTTTGGATTTCCTTGGGGTTTTTTAATGATTGCTCGTACAACATGTTGGTCTGCCTGTCCAGCTTTTTTATGAGTATGTTCAAGAGTAATGGATCCCATGATGAAGTGTCTATGCTTAGATTCTTCAATGCTAAAATGCTCTCATGCAGCGAATCATAAAGATTTTTTATTGATGTTGATGACACATTATCTGCTGGTAATGTTGGATGTCCTATTATTCGTTGTAGTAAGGTTGACGCCAACACTCTCCTGTTTTGGTATCTGTCTTGAAGTGCCTTCCACGCAATGTCATAATTCTCCTGGGTCAGTGTTAAATGTCTGATGATTCTTTCGGCTTCACCAGTTAAATTTGACTTCAAGTACCACATCTTTTGTATTGCAGGTATTGAAGTTTTGTGTACCATTTCTGAGAAGATATCATAAAATTGTTGCCATTTTAAGTAGTCACCATCGAATTTCGGAACTGAAATTTTTGGCAGCCTGCATGCTGGAGAGGCCTCATTTATTAAAGTTTGTCCTTTGGATTTTGTCGACAAACTTATTATTCGCTCATGTACAAGCAATTCAGTATCCAGGTAAGCGTTGTAATCGTAGCCTTGATCTTCTGGAGTTGAGGTAATTTCCCACATCTTGTAGTTTAATGCCTCGATTTCATTCCATAATTTTCTAAGACGTGATATGTTGCCCTCATAGTATTCTTGCGATTGCTCCTCTTATGTATTTGCTATTCCTTTTAACAGACGACACAATGACGTCATGAATCCACTTTGTATGCGCAAGCTACTCGCTATGCTGAATGCTGATTGGTCGGTAGTGGCTCTTCCGCCCGTTCCCGTGACGTTTATAATGTTGGCACCATCTTGAGGTGTCGATTGAACATTAGTTTTTGCAAGTGATCCAAGTCGTTGCATTTGGTCTTGGAAAACATGTATGTACTCTGTCGATATTTCTTTGATCCTATCGTAGTACCCTGATGAAAAGTAATAGTGATTCGTCGGTAGATTGCTTAGCGAACGTAAGTTTCTGTCCTTTTCTTTGAACTGCTCCCAAGCGTTATTGAGTTTTTGAAACCGATCATTGAAATATGCGACGGCTGTCTTCCGGTCTGCGGAATCCTTTTTGAAGTTGGTGATGATCCTTTGTATTTCATCACCCGTATCCTTTAGGTACGTCACAAGCTCTTCGAATGTGGACATGTTGTTGACCAAGAAAACTGAAGATTGGCTTGTAGAACGTTGTTTATACTCTCACTGACCTTCTGTTGAAGGATACTTTGTCCTTATCACGTCGGGGTCACCAATGTTTGAATTGAATGTAGGAATTTGGCACATAAACCATTTCCTTAAATTTGATGTTGAGATGTAGGAATTTGGCACTTGAACCAATTCCTTGAATGTTGATGTTGACTGTAGAGCAATTCCGAATGTAAATTAAACACAATGGTTCTTCGAATGTCTAAGTAAAACAGTAAACCTTTATTGAAAATTAATTTCTTATAAAGTAAAATTAAGCTTAATTAACAAATTAAATTAGTTCAATGAATAAAGTAAAACGAAGCTTAATTGACAAAAATGTTAATTGCAATTCAACAATAACAACATGCTGTTGTTATTAATAAGCTGTTGTTGTTGCCTCAGGTTGATGACCAGAAAAGAGCTGCTTCCAATGTTGTTCTTTGTTGATGGCTGTAATTTGATGACAAACAACTAAACAATTCCCTTCCCCTTTTTTTTTATTTAGTTTGAGAGAAAAATTAGGAAGGGAAAGTTCAAGAATGAGAATAAAGAAAAATTTTAACTTAGTGTCTTAGTTCTATGTTGATATTTGATAATGCAAGTTTATTAATTTAGCTATCAATTTATATATTTTAGGTACATAACTGTTAGGTACAGACTGGCACTGTCTCATCAAGACCGAAACGAACTAAAGCTAAAAACTATAATTTGGCTCCTGTTTCTCCTAACTCCGGATCGTCTCATCCTGCTTCTGAATCAACGCTTACGATGTCAACCTCATCGATTTTGGTTTTGCCCTTGCCTCAGCATGGATCTCCTATTTGCACTGTTGATGCTGATTTAACTATCAACGCGGAGGAACGCACTGTCGATGACCAAACTATGGCTGTTGCAACAACCACCGTAGCTGTGGAACCTGCTGCTGTACCACCTGCTTATGCTACGTGTAAAACTAAAACCGTGCAACATATTGCTGCTGAGCAGCAGGCTAATGCCCCATCTCCAGTTGCCGTGCAAACCACTGCGGTTGATCAATTTACTGCTGCTACATCTACCACTGCTGTGATGCAATATTCTGCCTCTGCGTGTACTGCAAGTCTGCAAACTGCAGCTGCGGAGAAATTGTCATCTCAAGCATCATCCCATCATCTAATTCATCCTGAGATTCCTGCGATTTCGACTAACTCTCAGACAGATCATAATTTACTATCATCTTTTTCCCAAACTCTGCAATCTTCTGTTCCGCCCTCCGTATCCAATGGATTTTCCACTTCATCAGCGTCGTGTGGTCTTACGGTGGTGCCGAGAATTCAATGGAAGACAATATTTCTATCTCGCCTAGAAGAATCTACCTCTGTTGATGCTGTGTTATCATTCATATCGAGTAAGATACAGCTTGCTACCTCGTATATTAAACTTAACTCGCATACTCAGAGGGAAATCTCATCGTTTAAAGTCTTCACTCCTGCAGCAATTTTCAACACTCTTATTTCTAAAGACTTTTGGCCTGAAGGGATAGTGGTCCATGAGTTCGTCCTGCGAGCAAAAATTGGCAAATCTCTTCCAAAAAACTAAATTATTTGGCACCTAGTGCTCAGTTTATATATAAATCTAACTTAAGTTATTCTTTATATTATCAAAATGTTGGAGGGCTTCGTACTAAATTGAATAATCTATTCGTATCTTCTCAATCTCTAAATTATGATATAATTGTATTTACTGAAACATGGCTTACGGAAAATCACTTGAGCTCTGAATTATTCCTTAGTTCATCCTATAATGTCTTCCGGAAAGACCGCTGTAGTAATACCACGGGACTCTCACGGGGTGGAGGTGTGTTAATAGCCATCCGCTCTAATCTTTCGTGCTCTCAGATATCCCTACCCCATTTAAATGCAAATATTGATAATACTTTTGACGTTGATCAATTAATTGTAAAAGTAGTTTTGAGTAATAATTGTACTATCTTTGTAATGGTGAGCTATATCCCACCAAGAAGCCCTCTCGAATTATACTCTATTCATCTCGATAATATTCGTCCTTTTCTTGATAACTTAAGTCAATCTGATCATGTTATTCTGACAGGCGATTTTAACCTATGCAATGTTAGCTGGAATTATGTTTCTGATGAATTTTATCTCTTACCGTTAGATGTTCTATCGGAATTAGACGCGCGTATAATTGACTTTTTCTTGCAATACGATCTAGTCCAGATAAATGATAAATTTAATGATCTTAATAGAATCTTAGATTTAATTTTTATTGATAAAGATTTTGTTGTTAATCTCGAATCTCCTCAAGTTGAAATTGTAAAGAAGTCACAGCACCATGTGCCCTTAATGCTTGAATTTAGTATCTATAATTATAAAAAATCATCTACTTCTGCTGTATCCTCATATGACTTTAATCGCGCTAACTTCGCTGCTACACAGGCAGGTCTTGAATCTATTCATTGGTTTAATGCTTTTTCGGGTTTTGACTTGCCTGAAATGTATGGGTTTTTTTGTTCCGTCCTCGGCGATCTGGTTGAAAATTTTGTCCCTAAGAAGCGCACTCGTAGATCTAATAACCCGGTTTGGTTTAATCGTAGACTAGGCCATTTAAAGAACAAATTGAATAAAGCCTATAAAAGGTTTAGATTTTCTAAGGATGACCTGCAACTCAAACAGTTTTATTTGACTTGTCTTAATGAATTTAGGATTCTTAACAAATTCCTTTTTAAATCTTATATCATATCAATAGAAGATAAACTTAAAGAGAATAGCAAATTTTTCTGGTCTTTTATAAATATGAAGAGGAAATCATCTGGTATTCCAAATTCCATGTGTTATAAAGGATCCAGTTCTGAGGATACTCTTACTATATGTAATTTTTTTGCGGAGTATTTTAAATCTGTTTACTCAGTAGCACATGACCTTTCTGCGTCGTCAGTTAGTTCTGATCGTAGTTCTTTATTGAATTTAGGTAACCTCTTCATAAGTGAATCTGAAGTTGTAAGTACTCTATTGAACATTAAGTCAACTTCTACGGCCGGTCATGATGGTATTGCTCCGATTTTACTAAAAAGGTGTGCGGCTACAATTTCTTGCCCATTGACTATTATTTTCAATAAGTCGCTTTCGAGTGGTACGTTTCTGGACGAATGGAAAGTATTTCACATTGTTCCTATCCACAAATCAGGGCCGAAGCAAGATGTCTGCAATTATAGACCTATAAGTAAAATTTTGTGTGTGCCCAAAGTCTTTGAAAAAATTGTTTACGAAAAATTATCTTTTTACGTAAAGAATATTATTTCTACAAATCAGCATGACTTTATATCTGGAAGATCAACAGCCACAAATTTAAATATTTTTTGCTCTTTCATAGTTCGTAATTTCTCAAACAGTTTACAGACTGATGTTATCTTCACGGACTTCGCAAAAGCGTTTGATAAAGTCAATCACCAAACGCTTCTCCTTAAGCTTTCTGCGCTTGGATTCCATTCAAGTCTCTTCTCATGGCTTAAATCTTATCTCCTTAATCGATGGCAAAACGTCATAATTAATGAATGTTTGTCTTCGGCTATTCAGGTCACATCGGGTGTACCTCAAGGGAGTCATCTTGGCCCTCTTTTATTTCTCCTCTTCATCAATGACCTACCTGCTGTCATCGAGCACTCGAGATGCCTTCTGTTCGCCGATGACTTAAAACTTTTTCGGTCAATCAAATCTGACAACGATTTCAGACTACTTCAACAGGACCTTAACTCGGTTGCTAATTGGTGCCTTATTAATAATCTTCCACTTAACATTTCAAAATGCCAGTGTCTTACTTTTTCTAGGTCTTCCTCACCTATCTATTGGAAGTATTCCATTAATTCTACTTCTCTTGAAAGAGTGTCCTGCAAAAAAGACTTGGGTGTTCTACTGGATCCGAAACTATCTTTCAGAAATCATATCGAACTAATTATTGCTAAAGCAAACTCAATGTTAGGCTTTCTAAAAAGAAATTCAACAGATTTCTCTGATCCTTATACTCTTAAGACACTTTATTCCTCATTAGTGCGTCCGCATCTTGAATATTGCTCAACGATTTGGAACCCTTGTTACCAACTTCACTCCAACAGATTAGAATCGGTCCAACGTAATTTCACTAGATTCATGTGGCACAAATTAAATTGGAACCTACCCTCAGTGCCTCAATATAGTACCCGGTGTGCCTTAGTTGGCCTCACCCCTCTTTCTATTCGTCGCAAGATTTTCTCTGTTATGCTTATTTGGGATCTTATAAATCATAACATTCAATGCCCCGAAATGCTTTCTCAGCTGGACTTCTATACTCCTTCTCGGTATCTTCGTAGTCAATTCCACTTCCATGAGTCGTTCCATAGTTCAAATTATTATCGTAATATGCCTATGGCACGCTGTATTCAGGAAACCAATGAATTGATTAATGTAGCTGACCAATTTTGCAATACTTCTAGAACTACTTTTAAAAATAATCTCGTACTAAGCATTATGGCTCGTGTGCCTTGATCTTCTTTTCCTTTTTTTTTTTTTTAAATCTTTTTCAATTTATGAATTCAAATTTTGTATTTTTTACTATTTTTGTCTATTTTTCTATTTCCTCAATGTAAATAATTATATAAATATTAACATGTTCTATTTAATAAGCATTATTGTAAATTAACTCATATGTACATAATCTTCAGTAATCTATAAGAGCTTGGACTCTGCTTGACGAAGAATAAATAAATAAATAAATAAATAAATAAATAACTGTTTGACTTTTTGCATATCTTGTAGGTTGCATGCAATCTTATTAGCAATAATTATAATTATTACTCTTTTTCTTATATTCTATTACTCTTTTGAGTATAAGGCACATTTTTAATATGTTGCCAGCAAGTGTGATTATTTGTGGAACAATCCTTGTTTTTACAAGAAGGTATATTTTTTAGGATTGCTTAATATATGTATTCTTACAGAATTTGTGTCTAAAGTATGTCTTAATATAAGTGTGCATACCTAATGAGTTGGTAAGTGTGCTCAAATTAAAAATATTTTATAAGTGCCATTAAATTTTCTTGCCGTACCCGACTGAAGCAGTTATCTTTTTTAATTTTTTACATGAGTCTTATGAAATCTTTTCCCAGTGCCTGTTACCAGTTACTTTGTTGTCTCTTGCCACTACCTCTTTCTTGAAAAGAGGCTTCTGTTTACCCTTGATCTGTTTGTCTGCGATATAAATTTGGTCGCCCCTGTTAAATTTTTTGGAAATCTGTTTCTTGCTATTTAATCTCAAATTTCTTAGCTCTTGATTCCTTTTTATTTGAGCTATAACCTCTTCATGAACCTTATCTCGAAAGTCTGCTAGATTTTGATAATTTATTCTCTGGGTCCTGTCAAAAAAGATATCACTAGGCTTTTTATTTGTCACCGTGTGAATCGTGTTATTATACCGATCCACAGAAATATATATCAATTCTTTAGGCGTTAAGTTACGCATTTCTGGCCTCAGGCAACGATAGATTTCAATGCGAGTGGAATGAAGCCGTTCCACTTGACCGTTCACCTCACTGCGCTGGATTGGCGTTTGATACAACTCTATTCCTAAAGATCTAATGTAATTGGAAACGGTCGGGCTCATAAAGCTCCTTTCGTTATCAGTTACAATAATCTTGGGGGCCGTAAAATAGTGGATAACTTTAATTAGTTTCGTACGTAGATGAATTGCTGATTTATTTCTAATGTGGAAGAGTTTTGCAAATTTTGTGAATTTATCGATGCAACTTAAATATGTCGATATGTAAAATTTCACATGGGTATGTGGGAACTGGGGTCAACTGCAATTGAGGTTTAGGTGGGTGTCGGTCGTATTTGCCTAATTTGCAAGTCTCGCAATTCGAGGTGTATCTTTAAATAAGTGCATTCATGCGCGGGAAAAAAAGTTTTCTCAATTATTTGAGCACCATTTTCTCGCGGATTTCTGTGCGAACGTCTATGTTCGTCCTCAATTACCTGACAAACTCTTTCCTCATTGCTTATGTCTTCCACAATTCTTTGGGTAATTCTTATTTTGTACTTAGAAAAATGGTTGCAATATACCTCTTGAAGCAGATGTAAAAAGGCTTCAGGTATTTTTATGCCATTAATCACAGCGGGATCTAAGAATTTTTTCAGATTAGAAATAAGATTTGCTCTATTGGCTTCCATATTAATGTAATGACGCTTATAGCCAGGGAGAGGTGCTTCCCAGCAATGCAAATCATTCCCTTGCCTCACTATTACTTGATTCCTGAAAACATTAAGAGGGATCTCAACATGGGGAATAAGGTCAGAACCATCGATATCTGCAGTATGCATTGTTCCTCCGGATGACTGACCCCCCTCGCTTGCCGTTTCTGTGGCCGAATCATTCACTACCAAACCTGAGCCTGAGTCAGGACCACCATCTTCGCTTGCTGTATCTGTAACAGAATCGCTTGAGCTAGTCAAGTGATTGAGTTCAGTTCTCAGCCTAGAGAGCATCGGCTACTAGGTTGGATTTACCAGGTTTGTAAACCAACTCGTAGTTGTACTCGTCGATTCTAGCTTTCCATCGTTTTAGTTTTGCATTGTAATTTCTTCTTTTTTTCAACTTCTTCGTCGATATAAATTTTTTGTTTTTCTTTGAAAAAAAAAATGAAAACGCTGATTAGGCGTAATCCCTTTATTTCAGGATAGTCCTGGAAGGATCGTGTTTATCTCGTTTGGTCGTTGGCGTTAATAATTGCCGGCAACCTACTAATGGCACGATTAGCTTCACCAGCACGCCCCTCATCTGACGTGATCTCAAGGATGGAATAAGCGTGTCGGAAGTGAATGATTGGATGACCGTGTTCCCATGGTAACGTCATCGTGCACCCCATAGGGCGTACAAACATTTCGGAACACAATCACTGGATTAAGGGACGCACTTTTGTTATGACTGTTCCCAGCAACAAGAAAAGAAGATTTCCTTCTTATTTCATTTTTCAAAGCCGCTAATCAAAATTTGTGATGCTGTTTTGCTTTGCTCGTCAGCGGCTCATTATCTTGTTGAAGGGGGCTCGGTACCTTGCCCGTATCCCGCCAACTGTGCTCAAGGGTCCTGTAAGTTTCTATTTCTATTTTAACTCTTTTCTTTTACTAGTTACTATTATTATATTTTATACTTTTTTACTTAAATCACTGCACTGAAGCTTAAGGGTTTTTTAACACATTCTCAACACATTTAGATTTCACAATTATTTAAATTTTCCATAATTGGTTTTAATTTAAGTCAATTATAACTCTTTTTTTCAACCGGATTTATTACCGGAGTCCTGTGGCATTATATTTGCAGCTGTGGTAGTGTCAATAATAATCTTCACAAAAATTTTTAAAATATTTACTATTGAAAGCTCAAAGTTCGGAATTGCACCTTTTTAATTTTTTCCTTGGTTATTATTTCACCTTTTTTATAACCAAATAGCTTCACACTGCCACAGGACTTTTTCTTTGAGGATACCCGCATTCTTAAAAGCGGGTCCCTGCTCGGGCGCCAGCTAAAGTATCCTCCAAGGATATACTAAAAAAATTATTTATTGTGGCCGCATTGGCTAGCTTAAAGCTACGGGCCAACCTTGAAAGAAAACAACCGAGTACGTTAGACTTGTCTATTCCTCTTTAAAACTAAGACTAAACTAACATAATAATCAACTTAAAGTTATTGCCTAAGACCCTAGCTTAGCTTCTACCCTAAACTGCCGACATGGCTGCTGCGCTACCGGATGCGCGTGCACTGCTTCGGCACGTACTGTAAGGTGATCCCTTATATTTGCAGGTGCTTGGTGGGAACGCCGCGTGATAACTTATATTATATATTATAAATTATAAATTATAAATTATAATATATAATATATAATATATAATATATAATATATAATATATAATATATAATATATAATATATAATATATAATATATAATATATAATATATAATGTATAATATATAATATATAATATATAATAAAGAAAACGAAAGTGCTTGAGTTTGTGTGTGCGTGTGTGTGAGCCAACGATCTCCCGGTGCATCAGCAAGTGCAGCAAAGTTAAATTGGCTTTCTTTGCTGACGAACGTCCTCCAAGTGCCACCATCAGCAGCACAAGCAAGTGCAGTGCAAAATTTTTTGCTAGCCAACATCCTCCAAGTGCCGTCACCAGCAGCACAAGCAAGTGAAACGCAAATTTCCTAAATCTTTTGCTTGCCAACGTTCTCCGAGAGTCGCCACGAGCAGCACCTGCAAGTGCAGCACAATTCAATTGACTGGTCAACTCTCCAATATTTCAGAAGCACCATTTCAGCATGTCTCAAGCGCAGAGGCAAATTTCTGCCATTATACTCCGGCGTGAATTAAATAAATTGAAAGTGGAGATTTTGCCCTTCATTTGCTTGTGCTGCTTTGGATGGCACTAGGAGGATGTTGGATATCATGATATTTTGCACTGATCTTGCTTGTGCTGCTGGTGGTGGCACTTGGATGATGTTGGCTAGCAAGAAATTTTGCACTGCAATTGCTTGGAAGACGTTCGCGCTCAAGTAGCGGACGGCACTTGGAGGACGTTCGCCAGCAAAGAAAGCCAATTTAACTTTGCTGGATTTGCTGATGTACCCCGAGATCATTTGCCCGCACACACGCAAACACAATTTCAAGCACTTCAGTTTTTTTTATTTTTATTATTTTGTTATTTAAGTTTTTAAAGTTTTTTAAGTTTACAATATTACAAGTTTACGAAATAAGTTGCAAGTACGAGCACTCGAATTAAATACGTCGCGGAAATTTATGTGTTGTTTTTTTCTTTATTTTTGAGTGTGTCAAAAATTTGCTTTCGATTGCCCCAGGGGCTACTACAAATTTTGACAATTATATACACCTCACAAATGCCAAAAATTGCTCTACCAACTGTCAAAATTTGATCATCCGACTGAAAAGTTTCCGATTTACACACAGCCTAATGTTTTAAATGAAAATAGTTTATCTTCAAGCATGAAAAGTCTTTTACTCTTGCTAGTCAATGATGTTGCGCCAACACAGTATACATGCTATACTCTTTTGGATTTATTTTTTGTAAATAACATTGAAAAAACGCTTTCTTATAATCAGATCTCGGTTCCAATTTACTCAAAGCACAATTTGATTTTCTTAACATTTGACTTTCAGCCAGATATTATTAACCCTTAAAGTTATACTTATCGAGATTTTAAGATTATCGACTATGCAAGTTTGATTTTTGAAGTAATTTGTATCGATGTGTTTTGGTTGTGCACATGCCTCCATGATAGTTAATAGTTCGCTCCCTCTTGCATTCAACATCTTGTCGTTGGTAGGATGAGCTATCACTATCGCCACGGTTTTGGGCACCGCCACATGGTTGTCTCCACGTTCTACATGTTTGTAACCTCTGTATCTTCCGCTTCCATCTTCACCATAACTGCGTCAGTCACGAATTTTATTGAAACTTGAGCTTCTTTAGCGCTAATTTTGTAAAAATATTTGCAATTAACATGTTAAAAGCGATAACTCCTTGATCTTGCGTTAATTTAGTTTTTAATTTATTGACATCAATCAGCTGCTTCTTAACAGAAGTTATCGGAATTGTAATAGATTTTTGTTTTCGAAGATTGATAACAGGGTACCAAAAAAGTTCGAAAGGCAGAATACCAATTTAAACAGATCTTTTATAGTCGGAATCAGAGATAAAGAGATGGGAAACTCCATTGGAGAGGGATAGCATTATGTTCCATTTTACGTTAAATTGGCTCCAATACTAGCACAAAACACTTATATTATGTCGTAAAATCAACGGAAAACAACCATGGCTTATGGTGGATTGAAAAAATTCACCAGTTACGTTTGAGGTCCGATAACTGTAAAACAGGGAAAACATCCCTGAAAAATCATGGTGAAATTTTCTTAGAATAATTACACTATAGGAATCTGTTCAAGCTGTGTTGCCGCTTGGAAAAATGCATGGATACTTTTTAAGCCTCAGTTTATATTTAAATACTTTTTTAAAAAATAATTTTTATATGAATATATGTTTTTCTTTGCAAAAATATAAAAAAGTAGGTATTTCCTTAAATTCGACAAAAACGTTAAGAAAAATTATGGCATTGAGACATTTTTGGACATTACTTTCTTTTCAAAAAATGCATTAACGTAACCTCTTTACAAAGACCTGTAAAATTTTGTGATAAATATATTATGTTTGCCTCAGAGCTCAGCTGCAGCTGAATGAATTTTTTCTAATTTAAAAGTTACGATAAGACTAGTAGACTTTTTTTTTTAAAAAAGGTAAAGGTATATTGTATTGCAAAATACTTAAAAACGAATAATTTTTAAATTTAATTTAAATCAAGGGCAATAGCAACCCATTTTATTTAAATTACACTTAACTGGATAAGCTATTAAATTACTTTTTTATGTATTTATATATTATTTTGTACCATAGCTGTTAAATAAGTATTACTAATCGTATTCATTAGCAGTTCGATTATTTTTTAAAAATGTGAAATAATTGATTAAGTAAGATTATTTTCTGTTTGTAATTGTAATATAATAATAAAATTCACAAAATAATTACGATTTCTTCAGATAACGAAAATAATCAAAAAGAATTAAAAGTAATCAAGAAAAACAATCAGACTACTTTTAGAAATTATGTTTGATTGTTTAAAAAATTTCAGTCTAAAATATTAAATTGTTGTTACATTTTTTGATAAACAAACATAGATATGTTTAATTATTAAACAAGGATTGTCAAAAAACAAGAACGAAAAATGCATTAAAACATTCGCTCTGTTAATTTTGTCAAGCACTTTTTTCTTTCTTTTTTTAAAATTTTTTTTTATGATTATTTACATATCTGTTTATTTATAAATTAAATTTTACAAAATATTCCGTACATTAAAATAAAATTCTTAAAATAATCAAACAGAATCAAAGTAGTAGTAGTACTTTATTAAGTCTTTAATTAATCGATAAATATATATATTAGGGCGGGTCGATTTATTTTTCGACAATTTCCCTATGATTTCCGTATTCTATGGGTTATTCCATGAAAATTTGCCAAAAGAACCATACCTCTATCGTTAAAATCGAGTCCCCTACTTTTTGTTGGTAGATTTTTTCCCAAATTGATGTTCGTATGAAATATTACCTACACGTTCACATCCATAACTCAAAAACTATCGATCGGGGAAAATCTCCAACATTGGTCCAACGGTTCAAAAGTTACGGGCATTTTTGTCCAAATTTTGGAGCATTTTTCCATTTTTTCATGATTTTGTCCAAGAATATTACTTTCATGGCCATTTTTTTTGGCTCAATTTGTATGTAGAATGTAGAAGGCGCTATGGCGACGACATTAGAGCCGTACGAAAACACCAAGACTTGAAAGCAAACAAGACTTTCAGAAAAAATAATGTTTTTTTTCACATTTCGTCTTTTACTACACTCAATTTGAATATTTTTTTGATAATAGGTTGATAGATACTTTATTATCTCTTAATTTGAATTTTTGTAGAAAAAAAAAATAAAAAGGGAAAAAAATCAAAAAGTTGGTTTTATGTGTTATTTTGTTTTAGCAATATCGCATGAATTAATCAACCGAATTCGATAAATTTGGGCTTAAACTCTTCGTTTTGAATTGTAAATTGAATTAAATAATGGATTGAGCCAAAAAAAATGGCCATGAAAGTAATATTCTTGGACAAAATCATGAAAAAAATGGAAAAATGGTCCAAAATTTGGACAAAAATGCCCGTAACTTTTGAAATTTTTACCAACAAAAAGTAGGGGACTCGATTTTAACGATAGAGGTATGGTTCCTTCGGCAAATTTTCATGGAATAACCCATAGAATACGGAAATCATAGGGAAATTGGTGAATTTTTTCACTCCCTACAAATCGACCCGACCTAAGAAAATAAGCAGTTTCTTATTTGTTAACTTTGCGGCTGTAATATATGACCTGCCTAGTCTGTTATACTATAAAGTAAATTACAATATTATTACAGAATAATTTACTCCTGTTCAAAGAGTATTTTAAGATTTGCTTTTGACGATTGTCCTAAAAACATATGGTGTGTACATATATACAACATATATACAATATCCCAGTGTGTAAATGGGAAATATAGATAAATAAAAGCATACATTTTGATAAATTACATCAAATGCAGATTTTACGTTCACATATAGAATTATAAAAATACACATCACTAAAAACAATATATTAAATCATTAATGTTATGGTCACGATAATCACTAATAAAATGCAGCTGTTCCGTTGAATCCAATTGCAGCGGCTAGGCAGTTCGGTACAGTTCGGTTCAACTCGTTTGGGATGTCGTCAAGTATTCCTCTTTTTATAAAAAAGTGCTATACAAGCCATGTATAGCATTAGCAACGGTAACAGAGAAGGAACCATGAACCCAAAATTCATACTGTAGCTCCCAACATTTTTGTTAATAAAACTTATTAAGTTTTCGGATAACTGTTATTCGTTTAACTGTGTTAACTGAAAAAGCCGAATCAGCGTATGGGCGATTTTATTTAAAAATTACTGTTTGCACTTCACAACCTCACCGTTGAAACCATGCGACCTCAAACAGAATCAAAAATAATTTCTAAAAGTAGTCGGATTATTTTTTCTTGATTACTTTTTATTCTTATTGATTATTTTTGTAATTCCAAGTAGTCGTAATTATGTTTTGATTATTTTTAATCGAAATCAATTACTTATCAAACACATCTCCTTTAAGGATGATATGATTATAATTATTTTTAAAATATAATAATATAATCTAATTGTATATTAATCGTAATCGCAATTTAACAGCTATGTTTTGTATAAAGTTTTTTGTATAAATATCAAACCTTTAAAATTCATGTAGTAAACATAATTTATAAAAAATATAAAAATAACACAAAATATAACAGACTGAAGTACTGAAATGTATATATATTCCTTTTTAAGGCAGGCGCCGGTTGTCTAAAATTTATATCTTCTTTTTCTTCTTAATCTTTCAAAAGTATAGTTTTTGAGAATTTACTGTAAAATTTTTGTAAGAATACTGACGTTATCTCCGCTTCGACAGCCGTTTTAGCAGATGTCGTGCGCACAGCAGAAATATACATGCTCACTCTCTTTACACTCATTTATCTCAAAACTACTTTTTTCGGCAATGTGTTGTATCGAAAATAAAATCTATTCAGCCGAATCATCTGAAATTTTAATATGTTATTCACATTAGTGGCTTAAGATATCAAAATTTCAAAAAATCATATATTTTACACTGAATAACCAGTAAAAAACCCTGTTTTTAGAATTTAAATATTAAAAGCGCGTCATACTGTCAATTTCCAGTGTTTTTTTTTCTACTCCCTGCTATAGCTGAACTCATAGTAATTAATTATAGTCGTGGTTTTAATTTTTAAGATTAATAGAAGAGTAAATATCAACAACAGCGACGAAGCTCTTTCTTCGAAGGAATCTAATTGAGCACAATTTTGAACGTAATTACAATTTTTTTTTATGAGTGTTGCAATATACCTTTAAAGTTTAAATATCGTTATTCATTATTTCAACTTTTAAAAAAATAAATCCTAAAAATATTTAAAATATTCAAGTACTAGGTCTTAATATTATTATTTATTATTTAAAATATATGTACATGCTTTGTTTCTTACTATTACATTTAAACAAAACTATTTGTTAGTCTTCAAATTAAATAAATAGAATTGTTATTAAAGCTTTCGCCACTCGACTCTCACTCCTGCTTTAAAGCACTTCTCCAATCGATGATATATGCGCGCAGTGGACACACATTTCCAACTCCATGCGTGCGGCTGCTGAAGAGGTGATTGGCTACCACCGCCCTCGCCGAAACCAGTGGTACGACCAGGAGTGTCGCGACGCCACTGCAGAGAAAGACGCCGCCTACAAAGCCACCCTGCAGTCGGTTACAAAGGATACAAAGAAAAGAGGAGGAAAGAGAGACGTATTTTCAGGCGGAAAAAAGAGAGGCAGAAATGCGCGAGCAGGAGAAGATTGGGATGTATGGTGACAGGAATGAGGCCCGAAATTTTTTCCAAAAAATAAGGCGCCTTGCCGATGGTTTTAAAACCGGGCCCTCTTCCTTCAAGGATGAAAACGGGAATCTAGTCACAGATGTCCAGAGTACACTGACGTTATGGAGGGAACACTTCTCTAAGCTTCTGACACTGACAACAATCCCGCCAATAGAGATGATATTCCGGAAACCTCAATATTGGATGACAGCGTTGAGGTTCCGCTGCCCGACTATGATGAAGTTCTGACAGCTATAGCTCGGCTTAAAAATAACAAAAATAAAAATAAAAATAATAGCCGCTCCCGCGGCTTTGTTATTACTTTGTTATTACTCTACTTAAATGCATTCATGAGCTTCTATGCAGAATATGGTCGGAAGAATGCATTCCGAACGATTGGAATCTCAGTGTGCTCTGCCCAATCCACAAGAAAGGCGATCCCACTATCTGTGCCAATTACCGTGGGATAAGCCTTCTTAATATCGCATATAAGGTCCTATCGAACGTTTTATGTGAAAGATTGAAGGCCATTGTAAACGAACTGATTGGATCTTATCAGTGCGGCTTCAGACCTGGAAAGTTCACCATCGACCAGATTTTCACGCTACGACAAATCTTGGAGAAGACTCAAGAAAAACAAGTCGACACCCACCATATTTTTGTCGACTACAAAGCCGCCTTCGACAGCCCAATAAGGAAGCACCTGTACTCCACCATGTCTGAATTTGGTATTCCTGCAAAACTAATACGACTTTGTAGGATGACACTGAGCAACACCAGCAGCGCAGTTAAAATCGGGAAGGACCTCTCCCCACCATTTATTACCAAACGAGGTTTCAGACAAGGTGATTCCTTATCGTGCGACTTTTTCAACCTAATGATGGAAAAGATCATCCGAGCTGCTGATCTGAGACGTAGTGGCACAATATTCTACAAAAGTGTTATGCTGCTTGCGTATGCTGATGACATCGATATCATTGGCCATAATACGCGCGAAGTCAGTGCAGCATTTTCCAGATTAGAAAGAGAGTCAATTCGAATGGGTCTGGAAGTGAATGCAGATAAGACGAAATAGTTAGTGTCAACAAACAAACAGTCCCAGCGTCTTGGAACCCACGTTACCGTTGACAATACCTCCTTCGAGGTGGTGAAGAACTGCGTTTATCTGGGATCCAGCATTAATTCAACCAACGACATCAGCATTGAGATCAAACGAAGAATAACTCTTGCCAACAGGTGTTACTTTGGGCTCAGTAGGCAATTGAGAAGCAGAGCCCTCTCTCGACGAACGAAAATCACGCTCTATAAATCGCTCATCATGCCCGTCCTACTTTACGCATCACAAACCTGGACGCTGAGCAGTTTAGATGAAAAGACTTTAGGAGCATTCGAGAGAAAGATTCTTCGTAAGATCTACGAACCAATCTGCGTCAATGGCGAGTACCGAATACGGTGGAATGATGAACTGTATGATCTATACGCTGACATCGACATAGTCAAGCGCATTAAAATCGAGCGGCTTCGCTGTCTTGGTCATGTTCAGCGCATGAAAGACGATGCTCCAGTGAATAAAACATTCGATTCGGTACCCAGCGGCGGTCAACGCAGAAGAGGACGACCGCATCTTCGTTGGAAAGACCAAGTAGAGGACAATCTGACGAAGCTTGGAGTTTCCAGCTGGCGCCAGCAAGCGAAAGACAGAAATGGCTGGCGCAAATTCTTAGATGAGGCCAAGACCGACATACGGTTGTAGCGCCAACTAAGTAAGTAAGTAGTAGATTAAAGTCTCCACATAAAACAATGTTCGAAAAACGAGAAGCTATTTCTTCCAGTGCGTCCCAAAGAAGTGTAGAATTAGCAATATTAGGAGCCATATATATGCAGCCAATTAATAATTTACCAGATTCCAGTGAAACTTCAACAAAAATGAACTCAAAAACGTCGTTCGAATTGGATAATTTGACAACGCGAAACTTATGTGAGCTTTTTACATAAATACAAACCCCCCGCCAGTTTTACCATGTCTATCTGCTCGAACCAAATTATAATTATTAACCTTAAATTATAATTTGGTCCGAGCAAATCCGTATCTCCGTCTTAAGCCACGTTTCAGACAAACAGATGATGTCAATAGAGCTATTATTAACAAGAAATCGCAAGTCATCAATTTTGTGTTTAAGACTCTGAGCATTTAAATGGCACATTTTAAAGCCCTTATTATTTTTACAAATTATATTAAGCAAAGAATGCGATAAATCTATGTGGCCCCCCCAAGGTTGCGCTACATTAAACATTGAAATATACTATTAAGCGATACATGCAACACAAACACAGACAGAAGATACTCAATTAAAAAATTTAATAGAACAGAGAAATATAGTAAAGGTTTACAAGGCAAAGTTAAATAAATAGAGTAAAAATATTCGGACACTATATTAAACGTAATGTGAATCAAAAACAAGATCAATAGTAATTTAAAAAGAGAGAGTTTAAACAGAAGAGGAGTTAACAGAAAAAACACAATAACAGAATGAAAAAATCTTTTTAAATATTTTGGGAACACAATACAATTTAAATACAATAGAAATACAATTAAAATTACCTTAAAAGATAATTTAGATATCACGCTGCATATCGCCACGAAAAAATTCTGTTGGCTGCTCAAACTTCTCCGCAATGCCATATAATTAATATTCGTTAATTATTTTATAGCGTTCCCATTTTTACTTTGCCACCAAAACAGAGCCATGCCTTGAAAAAACGGAGAAAAGCTACTTGTGTCGTTTCATACGAGCGGCTTGTTGGAAGAGGTTACGGTTTCTCAATTTCAGACTCTCGTTCATAAAGATGTGCTTGTCTGAGTCTAAGCCTACATCGCGAAGACTAAGTTGCCTACTCTGGGTCTTACACAGAGCACCAATGCATTTAAAAATCAAATTTTTATCTTGTGGTGATTTAAATTTTATTATAATGGGTGGATCTGAGGATTGGTTACGAGGGCGAGGGTCTAAAAATTGAATTTAAAGCTGGTTGTTTACAATTTATAGAATTGCATAATCTTAAAAAAGACATTGTTAAATTTTCTTCAGGTATGTAAGGAACACCGAAGAGTATGGCATCTGCTGCAAGATTTCCTCTTTCCAGTTCGTCACATCTATCAGTGATGCTCGCTATTTCATGTTTAAGAACGGCTACTTCGTTTGAGTGCATATTCATTTTTTCCTCTTTTTCCACCTCTAATTTCTCAACACGCGACTGAAGGTTGTCGAAAGTTTCTTGAAGTAGTATAAATTTAAATTCGATAATAGAGATTTGCTGCATGACGTCCCCTCTCAGAGCATTAATTTCAGCCGACATACGACTCATGATGGTATGAGTGTGCTTTTTCAACTCAACTGCGAGGTCGTGCACACTGAGAGTAGGGCCAGCTGAAGCACACTTAGAAGTAGGTGTTGAGCACTGTTTAGGAGTTGCAATTGAAGATCCCGTAACTGAGTTCATTGGCTTTTTCGATCTAGTGCCAATAACATTTGCACTCAATTCAACACTTGCGGTACTCATGTTCTCGGCAGAATGAAAAAACAACAACAGCTGATACATAATAAACAAGTGGGTTTTTTTCTTTGTTGTTGTTACTTATTCTTTTAAGTTGTTTGTTTTAGTTTATTGTTTATACACGATTTTATTTTTTTAGTTAATATTTTTGAAACTGGCCAAAATTAAACGATTTAAGCGATTGACTGCAGTTTGATTTCTGTTTTCACTAAAGCCGGTCGTGTCTTCGTTGAAAAAAAAATCAAATAAAAATTTCAAATTAAAAAATTAAAAATTTTGTTTGAAAATTCTGTGAAAATTTTTGAAAAATTTATAAAAAATATTGAGAGCTTGGACAGGATTCATAATGAATGAAGAGCAGTATGATATCCTTCTAGAAAGGAACAAGTCCTTGGAAAGTGAAAACTCTCTTTTAAAGCAACAGTTAAACAAAATTATTCAGCAAAACACTAAATTGTCTAATGATATCGCAATACTGACCACGCGTTTGGGTGATCTTATTGATAGTAATACAAATTCTAAAAAACGTAAACTAAAAAACACTAATACAAATAATGTTCCAAACCCAACTATTGATGAAGTTGCGTCTAGTAGTAATATCAATGTAAGCGCTCATGAAATTTCTGGTTATATTTATTTATTGAAATTAATGTTTACATATCTGTCAAACATAATGTTATATCTGTCAAACAAAATGCCCTGATGAAGAAGACAGTGAGCTGATGAAGGAAAATGGCTTTGAAAATTCAGTTTGGCAAAATGTAGTTTCCAAGAAACAATATAAGCGAAGCAGAAAGCTTACAAAAAATATTTCTTCTGAAGTTGGAACAACGCCTATACAGTTAAATAAAATGAGCTCTGATGCTTGTTCTTCTTTAATCAAGGCTCTTTTAACCAAGTTTCATGGAAAAGGATATATCTTTCAACAAATAAAACATGGAAGTAACCCTAGAATTCTTACTGATAATGACCAAATTAAGACTTCTATCATGGATTTTCTTGACACGCATGGATATGAATTCAACTCTTACAACAACAAGCTCGAAAAGAAAAAATCGTTTATACTGCGTGGATTTTGCTGCAACTCCGATGAGGAAAATATTAATGCAATTGTAATTGCTTTAACTTCTGCTGGAATTTCTGATTTCACTGTAACTCGATTTTTAACCGGATATCAACGCTGCAATCCTAATAGAACGCACAACATTTTATATCGTATTGTAGTTGATAATGCGACTCAAGATGAAACACTGATTAATATCAGAACAATTGGTTTTTTTGGTGTTAAAATCGAGAAAATGCGAGCAAGTAAGGTGGTTCAATGTCACAACTGCCAAAGATTTAATCACACAGCAGGTCAATGCCACTATATATACAGATGTGTCCAATGTGTTGAAAATCATCAAGCGCAGCAGTGTCCTCGTAAGTTAAACGCAAATTTTCCTTTGGGTTGTGTAAACTGCTATGACTCCAATTTGGATCATGCCGGACATACATCCAACGATCTTAAAAATTGTTCATTTTTTAAAAACAAAATTTCACCATTAATTGAAAAAAATACAAATGTAACTGTTAAAAATAATTATACTTCTAATGAATTTTCTAATTTTAAGAGTAAAGTTAATAATTTAAGTAGTACAAATGTTAATAAGAGTTATGCTTCAGTGGTCCGTAATTCTTCCCCTTCTGCTAGTGCTGATACAGCACAGTTGTTCGCAATGTTTACTCAAATTGCTGAACCCCTTTCTAAAATATTTCAAATTTTTAATACCATCAAAAAATGAGTTTCAAAATTATTTCTCTCAACGTCAATTCTTTAATCAGATATGAAAGAAGATTTATACTTCAGAATTTTTTGGCTAATTTTTCTGCTGACGTATATCTACTACAAGAAACTAAATTAGATGAACATTATTCTTTTCAATATGATGGTTACAATTTTTTTAAGGTAGATAATAGGATCGGTTCTGGAGGTGTAGCAATTCTAATCAGGAATCAGTTTAAAATTAGAAATTACAAAACTTTTAATAACGGTGGAATAGAAATAGTTTTTATTGATGTCCTTTTAGGAAATGATTGGATTACCATAGCATCAGTTTACGTGCACCCTGGTTATGTTGATTTTAACATTTTTTTACAAATTTTTCATCTTAATACACATTTCATTTTTGGCGGTGATTTTAACTCGAGGCATTCTACTTTCGGAGACATTTCTAACAATGTTCTTGGACAGCATCTTAAAAATATTGAAAACATTACAAATGTTATTATATTATCTCCAAAGTCTCCAACTTGTTTTCACTCTCCCTCTGGATCATTTATTGATAAATTTATTTTTAACAGCGAATTTCCGTTTTCTTTTTCAAATATTACTAATCTTCCTTCCTTTTCTGATCATAATGCTATACAAATTTTTATAAGTGGTAATTTCTCTACTAATTTTGTTTCTAATAACTTTTTTATTAAAAAATATAACTATACAAATCCAAATCGTTTTAATAAATTTATAGAAAATCATATTAATCAAATTAATATTCCTACCAATGATAATCTTTCGCATGAAGAGCTAGAAGATATTTCAGAAAAATTTGGTAATATTCTTAAAAAAGCTATTGATAAATTTGTACCAACTGAAGTGATAAGGCCTTATGGTATTATTTTGTCGTATTCAACGATTAAAATTGAAAATAAAAACTGCATCATTCATTGCAAAGAAAATTGCATAGAAACTTGCAAAGAGGTACCAATTCCTACTCTATTGCAAACATCAAAAGAGACATTTCTTTAACACGTTCTATGCTTCTTAATGCTATTTCCTTTGATCTGAACAACTATTATAAAAATGTTTTGGTAAACACTAATACCACTAGAAAAGCTTTTTCTACCGTTAAATTTTATACCGGCTACAAAAAAAGGTCAAAAGTTCCTAATTTAATTTTTGAAAATGATGATAAAAATTTTGAATTTATTGGAACTGAAAACATAGCCAATGCCTTTTCTAATCACTTTTCGATTAATCACAATTTGTCTACACATTTAGATTCAGTTGAGTCTCATTCGGTCCAAAATTTTAATAACTATGTTTCAAATTCATTTTCTATTATTCATTTTGATGAAGCGATTACTCCCGACATTAAGGATGATCGCGAGCTTATGCTCATTATTAATGCAAATCTTCCCGACGAACAAAAAGATATTCTAACTTCAGTAACTGAAGTCTCTAATATTATTTCAAAAAAACCAAACAAAAAGTCTACGGGTATTGATGGCACTCCATACTATCTAATAAAACATTTTTCGCCAAATATAATAATATTTTTGACTATTCTTTTTAACCATCTTATATCTTCATCTTATTTTCCTTCTTGTTTTAAATTAGCTCTTATTACTCCAATACCAAAACCAAAAAAGGATACATCTGTTCTAACAAACTGGAGACCTATTTCTAATTTAAACTGCATTTCAAAACTATTCGAGCGTATCTTAACGCAAAGAATGTTCCTACATATTGAAAAGCTTGATATATTTCCAAATCAGTTTGGTTTTCTTCCTGGTTTATCAACTGACCATGCTCTTGGCAAACTTCAAATGAACATTGATCAAGGACTGAACGTTGGTAAGGCGACATCTTTTATTTCTTTAGATCTGAAAGCAGCATTTGATACTGTATGGCAAGATGGCCTAATTTACAAACTTGGTAAACTTGGTTTCCCAATATTTTTAATTAAACTCATTAAAAGTTTTTTGACAAATCGTTCTTTTGCAGTAAGATTGGGTAATCACTACTCTTGTATTGCAAATATGCCTTCTGGAACTCCTCAAGGCTCTGTTTGCTCTCCCATTTTATTTAATTTATATCTTTATGATTTACCACTCGACGCACATGTTCAAACAATTCAGTATGCTGACGATACATCTATATTTTTTACTCATAATGATGCTGTAATTGCACAAAATAAAATTAATATTTACATTGCGAAATTAGTTTCATATTTTCAAAAATGGAAGTTAATATTAAATGAAAATAAGACGGAAATAATTCATTTTGTTGGTTCAGTTCAGGATACTACAAGTAAGCTGAGAAGAAATTGTAAAGACATGAAAATCTCAATTAACGGTCATTATATTGGATTTAAACATAATATAAGATTTCTTGGTTTATTAATGCACAGAAACAATAAATTTATTCACCACGTTAAAAGTATTGTTTTTAAAGCTAGAAAATCCAAATATGCCCTTAATCGACTTCTTTGTTCTAAATTTATTCAACCACATATCAAAGTAAACTTGTACAAATCGTATATCAGGCCAATTTTGACACACGCTTCAAGTATTTGGTGCAAAATTCCAAATTTATCATCTCACCAAATGAAAATTTTAAGACTTTTTGAACGAGGCATTCTTCGAAAAGCTGCAAATTTTTACAGAAATATTGGTTCTTTTAAATATAAAAACAATTATTTGCTTTATAACAAAGCAAAATGTCCTAGGATAGATAATTTTGTTATTAAAAATAATATTAGTTTTTTTGAAAAATGTTTTAATAATAATAGTATTTCTAAATTTAATTCTTTACTTGATTTTGATTATTCTGGTAAATATTCTTGTCTTTCTGACATATTTCGTTCTTTTCGTAATGGAACACTATTTACGGACCACAAGCTTCTTTTATTCCATAAAGCCTATTCTAATAGCAATACTTTAGTATATAATGTAAGCCAAATGTAATTTTTGTACATAGATATATATATATATATATATATATATATATGTATATAGCTAGTTATTACCCTAATTTCTTTAAATTAATTCTTTTTCTAATCAGTTAAGGTTTTTGTTATTTTTCCTTTTTTTTAATGTTAATAACTTATTATCACTTAGTTTTATAATATTCAATCAGATTAAGTTTTTTGAAAAAAGCGCCTTAGGTGCTTACTAAACAATATAAATGGCAACGTTACATTTTATCATTTTGTTCAATAAATGATTAAGATTTAAAAAAAAAAAAAAAAAAAAGCGATTGACTGCAAGAGAAGACATTGTGAGACTGGAATGGATAAAGCCGAAAAAAATTAAATAGACACGAGATGAGACCATGATGGAAGAAGTAGGCGGAAGGAAAGTCCCAGCATAAAAAATCGTAAATTTCACCAACCTTTACGCAAGACAAAACAATATGCAAGATGATGTGGTAAATGTTAATGCTTTTCTCAAACTTCATGACGTTATCGTATGTAACTTTAGAGAACAATCCTGCACCGTCATAGTTTCTCTTGACATTGAAAAAGTCTTCGATAGAGCATTTCATAAAGGTATTTTATACAAATTAATAAACATTGGTTTCGATCCTTTTATTATAAAAATTCTTTCCGATAGGACTTTTAAAATTCATCTTAATGAATTTAATTCAGATATAGGTCTAATTAAAAGTGGAGTCCCTCAAGGGGCCATACTTGCTCCATTCCTGCATAATATCCTTATACATGACTTTCCACATGAGATAAATGACAGCAAAAGCATCCTTTATGTCGATGACTCCTTAATATACGCCCATAACAAGTCCCCAATTGATGCACTGCATTCAGTCAATCATCACTTAAATATTGTTAACACTTACTATCTTAGTTGGGGAATTAACATTAACACCTGTAAATCTCAAGCCATTTGCATCAGAAACGCTTCTGGTAAATGTAGCAAAAAAGTTGTCCCTCAAAGCAAATCTCTTACTCTTACTCTTAGCGGGGCAAATATTCCTTTTAATAATAGTATAAAATATTTTGGCACCACTTTTAATAAACTCTTTAAATTTAATGAGCATGCCAGACTTGTCATTAAAAAAGTTAACAAAATAAAAGCCATATTCTCAAAATTTTTTCACAGTAAATCTTTAAGTGAAAAAACAAAACTTCTTATTAACAAAGTGATTTTCGCTCTTCTATCTTATATGCATTCCCAATCTGGTTTACGATCTCGCCAATTGTTGCCAAGGAATTTGAAATAGTAGAAAGAAAGGTCCTTAGACTTTGTATCGACAGAAATTTTGAAACAAGAACGAAGAGATTCTATAATAATTACATTTATAGGAAAGCCCTCATAACTCCTCTTTGCCAATATGCTTTGCAGCTTCAAAAAAGATTTATTAACAGTTAAGAATATCAAGAAAACATTCTCATGAATGATATCTATAGACGGGAATTAGATTTTAATTGGTCCGACTCGAGCTATTTGTCCCCTGTGGGTATAACCTATCTGGATAATTCATCGGTGGCCCTATCTCTGCCCGATTTTTATACCAATACTTCTCCTAATACGCATAGAGGCTAACATTATATTATGCTTTAATCAGATTATATATTCATAGTACATAATTATTTAAAATTTTAATTTACTTTAAAGATTTTTCATATAAATGTGTCATTCATATAGTTAAGTATCCCCTTAACGATATTTTAGTAAAAATACCTCTTTTTGTATTTTCTTGTTGGTTGGTTATTTTTAAGAAAACAAATGTATAAAAATAGCTTTAAGTTACGGAAATTATTTTCTCAAAAAGCCAATCTTGAGTATTGAGCAAAACTCATAAATTCTAATTCAAACAAACGCTAACAGCTATCCTGTTGTAATCAACTATTATATCGAAGCATGAAGCTTGTATCCCTTGTTTAGTCATTTCAATTTTAGATAAAACATTATAGTCTAAAAACTTTAATATGTTTATCATAAAACATTGTACCATATTACACTTTTGTCATTATTAAAAAAAGTCTCAATTAATTGAACTGAATTAATTTGAATTGATGATGTGGTAAATTTTTCGAAATTAAGCGACTTAGACACGACTTGGTTGCACACGTAGTGGTTGAGCTACTTCGTAATGTAGAAAATCCCGAAAAGCATAGTCTACTTCGATAACTTTTTTACATCCAATTATTTGCTGTGTCTGCTGAACGAGCGGCGATTTTTTACTTTTGGCACGATTCGTAAAAATCGTTTAAGCGGTGTTGTCGTAATGACCAACCGCAAACAATTGAAACACGGCGACTTCGATAATAGATTCGATAAAACGAACGAAATATTCTTAATATTCAATAAATTTGCATTCAACAATGTATCAACCACTGCAATCCTTAGTGGATTACGTGCAATAGAGGCACCACCAGCAATAAACCTATGGTTAGACAAGTTGCTAAGCTGCAGAAAGGTGCCGGCTGAGTGCGGCACTAAATCCATGGTAAGGGAAGCTCGCAGTGGGACACCCCAGGGAGGGGTCCTCTCGCCACTACTATGGAATCTTGTCGTTAATGAACTACTCGAAAAGTTCGCAGGTAGAGCCCCGAGGATAACTGCCTATGCAGACGAAATAAGCATAATTATAGTAGGGAAAGGTCTATCAACAGTAAGCTCCATAATGGAGAGCACACTCAAAGATGTACTTAGATGGTCAAATTCAGTCGGTCTTAGTATTAACGCAGAGAAAACGGATCTGGTTCTGTTCACGAAAAGGTACAAGATACCACAGTGGATTGAACGATATACGTCTCATACCGGAAACTCACACAAAATATCTAGGAGTCGTCCTGGACAGCAAGCTGTCATGGAAAACCAACGTAGAAGAAAGTGTGAAGAAATCTACAATTGCGCTATACACATCCAAGAAGATGCTATGCAGCACCTGGGGTCTCTCACTCTTTCTGATGCACTGGATCTATGTAACGGTAGTGCGTCCTATTCTACTCTATGGGATTATTGTGTGGTGGCCGGCTGTGAACAAATCAACATTCCTCAAGCACTTGGAGAAAACTCAGCGGCAGGCAGCGCTATGCATCACGGGGGCACTGAAGTTCAACTCCAACTAAAGCGCTTGAAACCATTCTAAGTTTGGACCCCCTGGACATACACGCAAAACTAATAGCCGGAAAAACGGCACAACGCCTTACGGCGGCAGGCAACATGCACATTCAAAATTTTGGACATTGTACAATCGGAAAGGATCTACTTAGTAGCACGGACTACATGGTGCCTCGCACGATAGTCAATTCCAAAGCACGAACTCTTCTAGGACCAAATGACTGGTGCAAAGGTATAGAACAAGCACAGCAGGCGGTCAACATATTTACAGACGGCTCCAAAATGCCTACGGGGGTAGGTGCGGCTGTGTATTGTGCAGAGCCTAATATAAGGCAGCCATATAAACTGCCGAACCGCCGCAATATCTTCCAGGCGGAAATATTTGCCATAAGGAAGGCTGCTGAGATAGACCTGAGCATAGACACCCAACACTCTTACATCAACATTTTCGTTGACAGTCAAGCGGCGATCAAATCCATGCGCTCCGCTAGCATCAAGTCCAAAAGTGTCATGCCTGGCAGAGATGCACTAGATGCACTTGCGCTTCGAAGAGAGTGCGCATCTACTGGGTCCCTAGCTACCAGGGCATTGAGGGAAACGAGATGGCAGATAGTTTAGCAAAGGAAGGCGCTGGGCTTTAATCAGAACTCGCAGAACATGTACTTACTCCGCTACAAGAGTTGCACAGGAACCTCGAAAGAAGAGCCACAAAGCAGTGAATCGTAGATGGAGAGATACGACATCATGCAAAATCTCGAAAATCATGGGCAATGCACAATGCGAAAAACGAACTCTGTTTATCTTGGCACGCCCAAGGAAGCTTGGCATCACCACGGATGACAAATGCAGGAAGTGCAAGGAACCGGGCACAGTGGAGACCCTGGAGCACCTACTATGCACATGCCCCACCCTACTTAGATCGAGACTAAAATACCTAGGCTCATCGACGTTCTCTTCGCTTAAAGATGTAACCAAAGTATCTCTGGAATTCCTCCTAAGGTTTCCGAATTTAACGCAAGTCCTTAAAGACTTTAAATAAACACAAAGGTTCCTTTTATTCGCAACCGGTGCCACTAAGGACCAGAATTGGTCTATGCGAGCCTTCACGAAGGCATCCGGATTAACCTAACCTAATAAATTTGATATCGCTTCCAGCCAATGGTCGAAAATTCGACCACCCTGCCCCCGCCAGCCGGAAAATTGCAAAACTTTTTAAAGCTAAAAACTATTCTTTGAATTCTATGTGTTTTGAACAATTTAAATTTTCTCAAAAAAAATGTCTTGGTCGAAAATGGGTTAACGTTAATAATTATAATTTGGTTCGAGCAGATAGACATGGTAAAACTGGCGGGGGGGGGGGGGGGGTTGTATTTATGTGAAAAGCTCAAATAAGTTTCGCGCTGCAAATTATCCAATCCTAACGACGTTTTTTAGTTAATTTTTGTATAAGTTTCATTGGAATCTCGTAATTTATTAATTGGCTGCATATATATGTCTCCTAATATATGCAATATGAGACTTTAATCTAAACATACTGAATAACGCTAATAAACCGTTTATGGACATGGTTGAACAATTAAACTTGAAATTCGCGAACCTGCAATTTTCAGCTAATTTTAGACCCAACTGCTACCCATCCCTTTTAGATTTGTTCTTGGTTTCTCATATTAACTTAATATTACACTATGACCAACTGCCCGTACCGGCTTTTTCACATCACGATTACACAGTTACAGCTGGGTGAAAACAAAACAAAACAAAACAAAACAGCAAATCGGTGTGCTCGACCTTTTTTAAAAATTCTGAAAAAATTATCAAAAATTTAGTTGGGTAGATAATGGAAATGGCATTTTTTATTTCCTCGCTAATTTATTTTGCAAATTAGGGGGTTCAAAAATGAATAAATAATGAAAACCTCACTTAACATCGCATCTATGGGCACCTGCTGCGAAATCTGCAAGTCAGAATGGACCACGGTGGGAGCCTTTATCTCTTGCTACGGATGCTCCAACCTTTATCATGGAAAATGTGCTGGATTGTCAGCCAGGATTAGTGATGCCCTTAACGGCACCTCATCAAATGGACTGCAATGGTTTTGTTCGAAGTGCCGCAAAATAACCACAAGTCATCTGCTGCAAGTTCTTGCTGACGTCAAAAAGTCTACTTTCAACATTAAGGACGAGGTGAAGCGTCTGCAAAGTGTCGTTGTCACTCACTCCGAAAGCTGCATTAACCTCTAAAACATCACTTCTACTTTGAATGATAACAAAGCCACCGATCACAGCCAACAAAATTCTGTTGGAACCGAAATAAACCTTTCACAAAAGAGAAAAAGAATGGATAAGGTAATTGATTCTAACTCAGATAAAAGCATCAACATGGCCACCACGCCTGTATCCGAAAACTGCTCAACAAGTGACAAAAATACTTTTCTTACGACAGACTGCCAGAACACTGACCTCATTCACCCCAGTCCAAGGCACACAAATATCCTTTCACCTGGGCCCTGACACCATCAACAAATTATTAAGGGTTCTCATCTAAGCATGTAACTGGCCCGTAAACATTGTAAACCTTGTGAACCTACATGCGCGTAAACTATCTGTCAAAATTTGTATGGACGTGAGCTTACATCATTTCCGTGCCTATTTTGTAGTGTAAACTAGCATGTAAATATACGTGTGAATGAGGGTTGCCTTTGCCACTAACCATTACATACTTAAAGTAGTTGAAATAAATACACATTTTATTTATTTTTCTATATAAATAAATGTTTTTAAAGAGTTAAAAATTGAATAGAGGTGATTGCGAGATTTGAAAAAAACTCTGCAAAAACTCTTATTGCATTTTAATGCAAAACGAACAATGCGTGTATATGACGAACACTTTGTAAAGCCGAGAATCAGCTGTAGTATAATTCAAGAATAGCGACAACTCTATTTTTTAATATATTTTTATAGGATAATATGAATTTTGGCTTCCTAAATCCAAATCTGAAAAAAATTCAGTCCGCTCGCAATTGGTTTAGAAGTTATAGGCATACAAAGTATCAAAAATGGCCTACAAATCTTGCTGTTTTTTAGTGTTCCGCATTACGGATATCAAAAGGTAATGCAAGTACCTGTTTAACGAGGTATCAAACATGAAAATCCATGAATAACTTTTTATGATATACCTATTCTTACATTTATAATTTGTCTGAAGAACTAGTGGTTTCGGTATTACGAAAGCACTACAATAAAAATGGTCAATTACTTAAAAAGTTATGCATTGATTTTTATGTTTGATAACTTGTTGAATAGGTACTGTCTTTACCTTTCTTATGATACCCATTAAGCGTAGTTTTGATGAAAAATTAAAAAACAGCAAGATTTGTTGGATATTTTTCCAACTTTGGATGCCTATAACTTCTAAGCCAACTGCGAGCGGCCTGCAATTTGGATTAAGGAGGCCAAAATCCATATCATCCGCAAAAAAATTTTAAATTAGAGTTTTCGCTGTTCTTGAAATGTTTCGAAATGGGCTTTATGTAGGAGAAAAAATTCGAATTATTAATTTTTACATTATAACACGAAACTGTGGCATAATTACGAATCCCGGGGTACCACTATTTAAGTGTTTTCTGGTAGAATAAAATTAAAACAAAAATCTGGCTGAATAAAATTCCATTACTCAACTAGTTATAAAGCTATGGATTTTTTCACTAAAGGATCTGTTAGAAAACCATCTATATACTTGTCATTTGTTTGATCTAACACGTTGACATGTCATTTGAAAGGTAATTATATGAATGAATACAATCTTTACTATTTTGGCATAATTGAGGATGAACGGAAACTCGAATTTTTAATTTTTTTTTTAACAATATGTATTAAGGTCTTCTTAATTCAATTCCGGAAAAATTTCAGGCCGCTCTCAAGTCGTTTAGAAGTTATAGCGGTCCAAAGTTGTAAAAATTGGGCCTAAAAAAACTGTGATTTTTATTTTTTCTTCAAAACTAACTATTATTGGTATCAAAAGAAAGGTTATGCTTTTACCTATTTAATGAGCTATCAATCTTAAAAATCCATGCCTTACTTTTGAAAATATAACATTTTACGTATTATGCGCACTTGATGGTTCGCTCTTTAACGAAATATATATATAAACTGTTACATCATTAAAAGTAATGCATGTATTCTTAAGATATATGGCTCATTAAATATGTAAAAGCATAACCTTTCTTTTGATAACAATAATAGTTAGTTTTGAAGAAAAAATAAAAATCACAGGTTTTTTAGGCCCAATTTTTACAACTTTGGACCGCTATAACTTCTAAACGACTTGAGAGCGGCCTGAAATTTTTCCGGAATTGAACTAAGAAGTCCTTAATACATATTATTAAAAAAAAATTAAAAATTCGAGCTTAGCTTCATCTTCAAATGTTTCCTATTTTTATATGAATACAACGAATTCGATAACTTCAAAAAATCGATTAATCGATTTTTTTCTTCGGTCATTCTTATAGTCATCGAAAGTACTTTAAGAATCCATTATCAAACCGCGTTGCCCCAAAAATCGTACTCTGCCCGTAGCTGTTGGTAGTATATGATGTACTAAAACAGCAACCCTGTAATCGGAATAAATTCGAAACTACCACACGGTCAGCTGTCACTTGAAGTTAAAACTGAAAAAATGGCTGATGTAAGTCTTTAAATAAATAAAAAATTTCGCCAATATTTCTTTGTTGCTGTATTTTTAGGAATTTGAAACAAGTTGCAAAACTAAACGCCGGCGCCTAACGCCAGCGCACCGCTGGAGCGAACAAGAAACTCGGGAGTTGTTGGAAGGAGTCGTTAAGCAAGTGAAGGACAATCCAAACCAATTCGAGGTAGTTTGCTTGTCTTAATTTCGAATATACATCCTTTTATTTCTATAAAATTTTATTTAGAAACCTGTTGCACAAAAATTTTATGCCAAAATTGCAACATCCTGTATGCCACTGTCCAAAATAAACTGGGTAACCATGAAAGCAAAAATGCGGCACTGCAAGACGCAGTACATGTCGGCGATGTCATGGCAAAACCAGACGGGTGCTGGACTACTAGCGAAAGGGGAAGAGACAAGTGTTTTGGGTAAATATTAAAATATGTAGTGTTGTAATTTACGAAATGAAGTGCTTTATTTTTTATTCTAGAGTATATAAATAAAATTTGCCCGAATTTTTCATTGTTGGAGCAAATTTTTAGCCAACGGAAGAATGTCAACGTGAACGTTGTCATTGAGACAAACGACATGGAAGACGAATTTGATAACACAGATATTCCTATCTGTGATTTGGATGAATCGCAGCTTTCTCCGACGTTACTTTCGCCAATCGCTGCAAGTGTAAGTAAAGCAATTTAATCAGGGGTGTTGTGGTAACCGACACAGAATTGACACAGAATCGGTTTTAAAACGTTATCTCTTTTTAGTCATGAAACAGACCCAGTTTTATTCTTTTCGAAGTAAGGCAAACTCGATTTCGACCATAAGAAAAACCGACAATTGAAACAGCTCTTTTTCCGGCAGAAAGCAAATCTTTATTTCGTGTGTTTTTGTGTTCAGTTATTTAGTTTGCATTTTCCCATATTTGAATATATGGCCTAATTTTTCATGCAAATTCGTTTACCAATACCAGCGAAATAAGGAAGCGTTTGTTATGGTGCTTCATTCAACAAGTGTATTGTCTTTTTTCGTGAAGCCCTTTGAAGCCAAGGCCAGTTCCAGGTGGTTTTCCAATTAATCAGTTAGAATTGAAATTTTGACTGCGTTGTTATGTTTTCCTATTATAAAAAATACAAATCTGTAATAAAACTAATTTTTTGTTTGTTTGTTTGGCCTTTATACAAATATATCTAAACGGCTCGACGTATTTCACTCAAATTAAGTATACATAGTAAGTGCATCCTAGATGAAATTCTTGCATACTTAGTTTTTGCCACGCCCCTCCGCCCTTTTTCAACTCATTAAAAATTTGTTGATTGTAATTGTAATACTTGTAATACTTTTTTGAAACGGATTTTTTGCAGGACCTAAGACACACACTTACAGAAAATCTGACAACTGTTAGTTACTCGTTTTAGAACCGACTACCAAATTGATAAATTAGTTTATATGACACCTAAAACCCTCCACATTAAAACGATACTTGCTTCGGGCAGCTCATACGAAATAGTTTTTTTAAATTGCAGGAAAACAGTTTTACAGCATTCAAAAATAGCATGAAAAGTAATGTTCATCCAAAAACAACACCGGCTAAGTAATCGAGTTCAATTGGATTACTGATGACGATGCATGAGAAGAAATTCGAAGTGGAAGCTAGTAAACTGGAGCTGGAAAAGCGCAAGGAAGAAAATGTTATTGAACTGAAAAAATTGGAATTAAAGCAACAATTGGAAATAAAGAAATTGGAAACGGAGCACGAGGAAAGGCTAGCTATGGCAAAATTTAAAATGCAAAACGAAACAGAAGAAAAAATTCGAAAATATGAATTGGACTTAAAATATAAAAATAATCACTAATGAATTTTTTTCATAATTACTTGTTTTGGCTGTTTTTGCAACTTAAAGTCTTTTATTTTATTTATATAATGAAGTCTGAATATTTATAGTCTGAAGTATAGGTTATTTTTTATTTAATTAAATACACTTTTACGCAATTAAATCTGCTGTTAGTTATTAATTTCCCTTATTTTTTCTAGTAGTGCACGACGTTTAAGTTCTCCATCGACGCTTTGGTGACAGCTAATTGGTTCTTCTTGTTCAAGAGGATCTTCCTGCATTGCAACTTGTGGTTCAAAAATATCCTCATTTCTTTCCATAATAATGTTGTGCAAAATAGCGCAAACCAGAACCCAACGGCACAAAAATTTCATGCTTGAATCGCCTTTTAGTTGTATCTTTAGTTCTTTTAGGCTATTGAATCGCTCTTTCATTATTCCAAAGCAGTGTTCAATGCGGATTCGATATTTGCTAAAAGTTCTATTAAAATCGTTACGGTCTTGCAGGGTTCCTTCGTTTGAGTTTGCTCTAAATGGTGTTACAACTGTGGTGGTCAGTTTATATGCACTGTCTCCAGCTATCCATTCATCACCTGATAAGAATTCGGCTGGTTTCATCGACAAGGAGCAATTTTTATAGATGCGGCTATCATGTACGCTTCCTGGGTATCCAAGTACCATGTGGCGAATTCTGCGTTTATAATCACAAACAGCTTGCACTTTCACAGAATAAATGTGCTTACGTGAGAAGTAAGCTTCAGGGTCATCGGATGGTTTTTCTGCTAACTTGATTTCTGTGCCGTCTACATATCCAACACAGTGTGGCAATTCGTAATAAGTATTCGAAACAATTTGCGCACGCTCTTCGGCATTTGGCCAGTAAAGAAATTTATCTTTTAGTTTCAGTATTGCTTTAAAGATTCTATTTGTTATGTTTTGCAGCGTTCCACCATCTCCAATACCAAACAAACTAGCAATTTTAGTCAATGTGGCTCCTTCACCACTAGAACCCAATCGATACATAACAATCATCAGTTGCATATCCACTGGGAATTGTTTACACGATCTAGGGCCGTGAAAAATGTCGTCATCTTTAATAAGGTTTAGTATTATTTGGAAGTTGGTCCAACTGACTCGCACTATTTTCCTAAATCGGTTTTCGTCCAACGCTGGAAGAACGTTGAGTAAAAAGGTGTTTGATCTTGGAACGGAGTAATGTTGGAAAGGAGCTACATAACGGAAGCTAGTCACAAAAATGGTTGAACTGATTAGTTCCTCAAGAATTTCGTGCTCTTCTTCTAAGTGATTTCCTCCTGGTGGAATGGAAAAGATCATTTCAACATCTTAAGGTTATAAACAATTGAAAAATGGTTACCATTACTTGCTCCAAATAATTCTAGCATTAGCAATTCATTTACTGCTGTATCTTCGAGGTACTTCAATAGTTTTTCTTTTTCGGTTATATGTGGCATTTTCGATTTTTTGTGTTGCGCTTGTTTTAGTTTATTTTTTTTTAGTTTAAAAGTTGTTTATTTTTGACATTGCAATGTTGTAAGAGATTTTTTTTAATATGTGAACCCTGACTGCAGAATACTGAAATGCAACCCTAACCGGAGCTGTCATTTTGTCGACATTTACGCTATTTACACTTTATCGCTCATCAAAAGTTTACATGTTTTACATTTTTACATGCTTACATGCTTAGATGAGAACCCTTAATCCTAATCAGCCTTTTGCGCCCATGCAATGTGAACCACTGGTTGATGTGGCAGTATTCGCTCCATCAAATGTATCATCATTGAACAATGCTTCAGATTCGAACTTAGTTTTCCACGACCTATGCAGTCCTGTGAAACAAACTAATCAATTGCCTATAGTTTCGCCTAATCAAACAAGAACGCCAAAACGGCCTCTCGAGGCCACTGAATGTGGCCCATTGGTTGATTTGGTGGCAGTAATCCGGCCACCTCGAAAGTCCATCTTTGTCTCGAGGCTAGCTCCCGCCACAAGTATTGAAAATATTCTAGCATATGTTCGAAATAAGATTCCGCATTCAGGTTCAACCATCACTTGCCTAAAGTTCACACAAAAACCTCAACAGGATATTGCTTCGTTCAAAATCTATGCTTCTGAGTCAGACTATTCTCAATAATATGCAAAGACTTTTGGCCTCACGGGGTCCTAGTTCGTGACTTCATTCCACGTCCTAGGCCAACACCCCATTTAAACAATCAGGCCACCTCTTCAAAAAACTAACGAACTGTGTTTTTACAACTGAGTGTGTAAAAGAATGCAAATCCAAATTTACCCTTAAACGGCAACACTGTCGACAGAAAAAATTCTTTTAACCCTCTAACACGTAAGAGTTTCTCAAGACACTTATCATATTATTCGCAATAACAGAAAATGTAAAAGCTTTAATATCATATGAATATTTTTTGGCTGTTCCCAAGATACACACCAATCTAAATGCAAAAGATACAAAAGCTTTCAGAAGTTTAATAATACTTTTATTGTGATTTGCAAGAGCCATGTTTTTTGCGCATACAATTTTGACTGCTGACAATTGTGTTTTGCTGTGATAATAAAAAATAAATTTAACAAATTAATCAAACCCTAAATTTTTTCGTCAAAGGTATGTGAATGAACTTATAAAATCAAGTTTCATATTTTTTTCACTTTTTTTCGCTCAAAGCCCCAAGAGTGCCTTGAGACAATTATTTACATTTTATCACCTTACAGGTAAACGAAAGCTTCTACACCATTTCTGAGTACATTTTTTAATTCAGGAGTTATAATTTACCTTAGGAAAAATTATGCTGCCTATATTCTGCCATTATTTTAAAAAGTAGTCTTAGAGGGTTAAATTCTACTACCAAAATTTGTCTAGGATGTGCTCTAAACTTAATACAACGCACTCTTTTTGCACTAAAAATGATTTTTATGTATTGATACTAGTTGAAACCTGGCTTACCAATGATTTTTTTGATGAGAAGATTGCTGACCAATCTATCTTCCAAGCTTATCGCAAGGATCATTCTGCTGTTCAAACTGGTTGTTCTAGAGTTGGGGGAGTTGTTATTATCGTCCGTAAAAATTTATGTTCATCGCTATGCAATATTGACACGTTGAATGGATTAATTGACCAGGTTTGCATCTCCATCCTTCTTCCTAAAGGAAAGATTTTTGTTTGTGCCTCATACATCCCCCCAACCAGTTCTAATGAAATCTATAGCGTTCACGTCAACAATATATTAACACTATCCGCAGATGATGAATGTGAACATTTTTACATCGTTGGAGATTTTAGCCTCAGTAAATTAAATTGGGCCTTTTCAACCGATGACAACGTATACTTACCAACAAATGTTAACCATGCTTATGAAATTCATCTCATCGATAGTTTTTTTCAGTTTGGATCTTATACAAATTAATACCATTTTCAATAAGTTACGTAATTTACTTGATTTAATTTTTATAAATAAGTCACTTAGTTTTGATTTATATGAGTGTCCTTTCCCTATTTCTTAACATAGTATTCATCACTCAGCAATGGCCTTTAATATTAAATTTTATGAATTTCTCAGTATTACTAGTTCTGCAAAACATCATTATGATTTTAAAAATTGCAATCTTGATACTATTAATCGGCTCATTACTAATATTAATTGGGAATCGTTGTTGGATAATTTGGATGCTTCTGGTTGCTATGATATCTTTTTTAAGCACCTATCTAATATTTTTGCAAATAACATTCCTTTTAAGACCAAATTACATAAGCTTCCTTGGTATACTAGAGGGTTGAAAACACTGAAAAATTTAAGGAATAAATCTTTCAATATATTAAGACGAACTGGAAACCTCGATTGCAAAGCAAAGATTTACATTTCGCTCGTGAATTTAATTTTTTTAACAAATTTCTTTATAATCAGTACATTCTTAGCATTGAAAATCGTATACAAACGGATGCCATGTCCTTCGGAGCTTTATTAAATCTAAAAATATTTCATCAAATATCCAATCTTCTATGTTTAATATGGATAAAATATCAAACTCTGCTGCTAAAACAGCTCAATGATTCGCTGACTATTTTAAGTCTAATTTTGACAACAATTTGGCTTCTGTAAACCCTCAGGTTGTTGATAATATTGACTCTTGCGTAAACTTTGGCTATTTATCGGTCTCCCTGTCTGACGTTAAAACAGCTATTGCCTCCCTGAAAAACTCAGTTTAGTGCGATCTAGATGGTCTTAGTGCTTATTTACTTAAACAATGTATTCATTCTTTATCCGTATCTATTTATATAATTTTTAATAAATCATTAAAATCTGGTGAATTCATTGATAAATGGAAAGTTTCGCTTATCACACCCATATTAAAGGCTGGCAACAAGCACGATGTTCTAAACTATAGACCCATCTCAAAGTTGACTAACGTTTCAAAGCTTTTTGGAAAAATTGTTAAAGATAAAATGTACTTTGCCATAAAAAACTCAATTTGTCCAAACCAACATGGATCTGTTTCTGGCAGGTCAACTACAACTAGTGTCTTCACAAATTACTGCATCTCTTCTTGTGAAGATCGGCACCAACTTGATGTCGTTTAATCTGACATCTCTAAGGCTTTTGACAGGTTGTCACACGATATTTTATTGCTCAAGCTTGCCAAGATTGGTTTTCATTCCATTTTTCTATCTTGGATGAGTTCATACCTCTCAAATAGGGTTTCTTATGTTGTCATTGGCAATGCAAAATTTCGCCATTTTTAGCAGTGTCTGGGGTTCCACAAGGTAGCATCAAGGACCATTACTTTTTGTTATCTTCATTAATGATGTCTCTAAATGCTTTCTTAATGCTCAATTTTTACTTTACGCGGATGATCTTAAGGTTTTCCTTAAAGTTAAAAGTGATTGCGACGCTTCTCGTCTCCAGTCTGATCTTGATAATGTCTTTTCCTGGTTTAATCAAAATAAATTATCTCTTAACCTCGGAAAATGTTATGTTGTCTCTTATTACAAGCTCCACTCACCAACTATTTTTGATTATAATTTTGATAACACTAAGTTAGCCAGATATCAGAAATTCGTGACCTTGGTAATTTTTGATTCTAGCTAAACTTTTAGCTCTCACTGAAATAGAATTATCCCCAAAGCATATTCGCTTTTAGCGTTTCTTAGGCGAAACAGTGTTGGGTTTGTTGACCCTTACACACTAAAAACATTATATACTTCCCTTGTAAGATCTAGCCTTGAATACGCTTCATTTGGAGTCCTTTTTACTCGATACATATTGCTAGACTGGAAAAAGTTCAAAAAAGATTCTTAAAATTTGCTTTCCGCTATTTTATTTTTCCTGAACCTCTTCCCTCATATAGGACACGTCGGTTGCTTATTGGTCTATCATCTCTCGAAGATAGAAGACTACTGCTTAGTATCATGTTTATTTATGATCTGATTAATTGAAATGTTATTTGTGAAAACTTACTTAAATTAATATCGTTTAATATTCCGCAAAAGTCATTACGGAGCACGAATTATTTTTACATTAGCTGTCATAGAACTAATTATGCCACTAATGAGCCAATTAATAGTGCTCTTATAGCTTTAAACAGTATCTATAATAATAACTTACTCGATTTTTCTATGCCCAAAGTTGCTTGTAAAACCACTATTACACTGCTGTTAAATAGAAGCTAGTTTGTTAATCTTTATTTTTATTAAATTATTTTTGCTTAGTCTGTAAGGATATCCATAGACGTTAACAAATAAATAAATAAATAAATAAAAACAAAGAAAAATATGCACATTTTTGATGATTTATTTCTTGAAAACCAATGGAGATAAAATCTTTAAATTTTTTTTATTTAAATATAAAAATATAAGATTTTTTTAAAAAACTGACAGTTTTGCCAAAAAGCTCTATTGAAAACAGATTTTTTTCATAAAGTTTATAGTTTTCAACCCTGATTTTTTCGAAAGGCGAACCAAAAATTAAAAAAGTTTTTTTACAACTTAAAGGATCTTTTAAAGTTTGTTTAGAATATTTCAAAGCCCATTCATTTTCACTACCCAGCTGCTAGTAATGAAATTTCGTACAGTTACCCCGACTTCCAAACACTAACTTAAAAAACGTTTTTTTCGAATGCCAGAATTTAGATTGGTCATCAATCTACGCCACAAACGATACAAGTAGACAAGTTGAAGTTTTGAATAACAACATCTGCACCCTATTTACTCATCATATTCCAGCCAAAACAAAGAAATTTAAATGTAGCAATTACCCATGGTTCATTCAAGAAGTAAAATAATTCATTGAAAAGCGGGACACTTTTTACACAAGATGGAAACGTTATAGATGCTCTAGTATCTATACTAAATTTAAATGTGCACGTAACTGCCATCATTCGCAGAAATAAAAAATCTTTTTATGAAAGTAGATTTGCTAGATGTCGCTCGAGCTCCCCATTTCGGAAAAACATACGCCAAGCTAGGTTGTCTAAGGACTCGCAAAATATTCCAAATAGCATTAATCTGGATGATCTTAATAGAAAATTTATGCAGCCAGCTAGTTCAACAAACAGGGTACACTTCTCTGTTCTTAGAAGCACTGCTGATGGTGCTTTTGCAGTGTCGTGTGTTGACGCAATAAGTGTTGGTGAAGTTATTGTCAAAATTAAATCTAAAGCCATAGGCTCAGATGGATTTCATCCGGAAATTGTTAAAATAATTTTACCTGCCATTCTTGGTCATATAACGTACATTTTTAATACTATAATAACAACGTCAAAATTTCCTTCTTTATAGAAAATATCAAAAATTCTTCCACTACAAAAATCAACATCATCTAATATTACCGAATATCGACCAATAGCAATTCTTCCATTTCTTAGCAAAGCCTTTGAAATTATTTTAAGAAATCAATTAAAACGTATTACAGCGCTTCTTAAAGTATGTGAAGACACAAGGTCTGGTATAGATAAAGATATGTCGTGTTTAATAGTGTTTTTAGATTTTTCGAAAGCCTTCGATTGTATTGACCATAAGCTGCTTGTACAAAAACTTGGCACTCAGTTCTTCTTTCATAGCTCCCTGTGTAATTTGATGACTGCATACCTTAGTAATCGTACACAATACGTCTTTTCAAATTATAAATACTCGTCAAACCTAAAGGTTTTATCTGGTGTTCCTCAGGGCTCCGTTTTGGGTCCTTTGCTATTTTCAACTTTTATCAATAACATTGTTTATTGTTTCACAACGTGTGAACATCATATATATGCCGATGACATTCAACTGTATAATCTATTCCCAAAGTCATCTAAAACCAATGCTGCAAGTGAAATTAATGCGGAGTTGAACAACGTTCCTCCTTTTACTCTTTTATTTCATCGTGCCAAGTCTGGGTAACTTATATTTTATATTTTTATACTTTATACATGTATTTTTATCATAATATGTAATCCTAAATTTAAAATTTTATTAAACTACAACAATCATGTTTGCTTTTATTGCTATTATTTGCATGTAAAATTGTTAAATGTCTGAACTTATTAAAAAGAGAAATCGTATTTGTACAATGAATTCTGTTATAAATAAATAAAATAAATATATAAATAAAAAAAAACTTTTTACTTTAGAAGGTTTATATATTTAATTGACAGACATATTTTTTATTTTTTTCCGATATCCAAAAAAATTAGGAGCTAAGTTTTTTTGATGCATACCTATTCATTAACACATAAATAACAACTTGTCAAGAATTCCCTATGATACCATGTAAGCGCTAGAAGATATTTAGGTTCAACGATCACCGAAATCGGTCATTCGCTTATATCTCCGCTCCTCTTTGTAGGACAGAAAATATGTTCAGGACAAATCAGTTCTATCGCACCCTTGTTTCTGGTTTTATCAACGACCTTCTGTCGTTGACGCATAACCCAATACATTCGTTTGCGGACGACAGCAGCATTTGTCATTCATATTCATTAAAAAAACGCCCAAGCTCTATAGCACACACACTCCTTAATAATCTAGAGTAGAGTTCAATGCAAGCAAGACCCAGTGTTGTCTGTTAACCCACAAGCGTGTGGATTGCCCCTTAGCTCCTCTCATTATGAATCATGTGTATCTTGTGGAATCAGCCGCTCTTGACGTTCGTTGGAATGATCATATTTTCGATGTGTCGAAAGAAGCGGTTTGTGCCTAGGTTTTCTAAAAAGGTGTAAAAAATATTTCACTTCAGCTGATCTTCACATGATCTAAACCTCATATATTAGGCCGAAAATGGAGTACAATTCGCACATTTGGGCAGGGGCTTCAAGATCTTATTTGGAGCTTCTGGATCGAGTTCACCGTCGTGCGATAAACTTGTAAGGCCTCAATTTTAATGCTGATCTACTACTTGGAACCCGTTTTATCTCCATCCCTCTAAGAGAATATAATCTATTCAAAGACATTTCGCAAGGTATGTGTGGAAAAAGCCAAATTGGCATCTGCCCTCAATCCCAACTTATCGACACCCGGTGAGCCTTAATTAACCTTCATCCCCTTAAAATAAGACGAAAAGTTTTCTCAGTTATGTTTATTTGAGATGTTATCAACCACAGTATAAATTGTTCACAGCTTCTATCCATGATTAACTTCTATACTCCAGCTCATCATCTTCGTAGTCAATTCTATTTCTGAGAGGTGATTCAAAGGACAAATTATAATCTGAATAAGCCTATAACTCGTTGCATTAATGAAACAAATTAAATCCTAAATATATCTGACCTATTTATAGAAGTTTCACGTAAATCCTTTAAGGATCATCTCATACTCAGTATTATGGCACGAGATGCTTAAGAATTACTACTAGTATCATTACCTTAAATTCAATCTGTATTATTAATTGTTCTGTAATATAATATGTAAATTACAATTTATCTTTCTTATATATTTTTAATAATTTTCGAACTATATGTGACCTTCTCCGAGAAAAGAGACCTAGTGCGTGAAAATTAAGTTTTGAGAAAAACGCATTTAAAGTTTCATAACGCACTAGCTGAACCCGGTGTGCTTCGCTACCCCCCTCGTACCAGGATTGCATTTCAAAATTGTGGCAATACCAAAATCACTTTTCACGCCATTGAATTTTCGAAATAAGTCCACCCCAGCGCCACCTACCGTGTCCATTTATACACAAATTATTTTCTTATGATTAAACAAACATACATTCTGAATTTCAGTTAAATTGGTCCATAAATTCAAATTTTCGATATAAGTCCACCCCAGCGCCACCTATCGGGTCCATTTATACACAAATTATTTTCTTATGATTAAACAAACATACATTCTGAATTTCAGTTAAATTGGTCCATAAATTCAAATTTTCGATATAAGTCCACCCCAGCGCCACCTATCGGGTCCATTTATACACAAATTATTTTCTTATGATTAAACAAACATACATTCTGAATTTCAGTTAAATTGGTCCATAAATTCAAATTTTCGATATAAGTCCACCCCAACGCCACCTATCGGACTTTCCCGGAGGGTTTTTCCAAAATTTTCCTTCGTAAAAACCTTCTCCTGGCAATTATAAACAACTGAAAAAAAATTTTAGACAAATCGGCCCAGCCATTCTCAATTGATGTTTTACTATACATTTTTTACACCATTTTTATATATATAGATTATCACTGTGAACACACCTTCAGTTGGGAGATGCGATTTGGTATGGTTAGTTATGATTGGGTGCCGACTTTCTATCTAACTCATTTCATCTTATTCTACACCCTTTTAGGTACCAGAATCCACTCTTAAGTCCAAACCCGTTTTTTGACACACTAGGTCCCTTTTCTCGGAGAAGGTCACATATATTGAGTTACCTAGTTAAGCATCGTTGTAAATATGTATATATATAATTTTTGTAGTCTATAAGAGCATGTACTCTGTTTGATGAAGAATAAATTAAATTAAATGAAATGAAAAATTGTAGATCAGATAATTCTCTACAAAAATGCCCTTAACATTTTTAACGTAAAACAGTTTCCACGCTATGTGACTAGATATGTTTCAATAACGCGAAGTAGAAATTTCATATTAACTTTGAGCAGATTCTTTTAACATAAAGTATATCGTCGTTACAAAAGTAAACCAGCGAATCTAAAAAATTAAATTTTTCATTTCCGATGAAAATTATTTATTTTATTTATTTATTTATTTCATTTAATTTATAATCTAAAGCCAATTAAGGCCAAAATTGATTATATAGACTCACAGCGAGTAAAAAAATAATATTTTACATTTCATTTTACATAAGTTATTAACATTAAACTAATTCTTTATTTTAAATTTTCAGACATTTTATATTTAATCTTATTTTAAATATCTTAAACTTACTACCATCCCAATTTACAAAACATTCCCGAATTATAATACCATTTTAAATACAAAAGGAAATAAACTTGAAGGCCTAATTTCAGCGATTTAAAAAAGGTAAATATTATTGATTAGATCCCAGACTAGAACGTATATATTGGAGGTAATTCTTTTTAAAAACAGCTAAAGAGTGACGTAATACTTTAAGTTCATTGGGTAGCTTGTTCCATATCCTCGCAGTTTTGATAACAAATGATCGCTCAAAAGTAGAATTATGAATTCTAGGTATAACAACCATAGAATTTCTCCGAGACCTACACATGTTAAATAGTCCAGAAACATTATTAGGAGCAGCACATCTTATAATTCTGTAGAATAGAGATATTAATCTAAACTTTATGTAATCATAGAAAGTATAATTAATAAATTTCACACTAAATTCTGTTACATGGTCACGTATGTGAAGATTATAGACGTATCTTATGACTCTATTAAATGTAAGACGTAAATTATTAAGATTGGATAATGTGGTACCAGAGTATACCTCCAGTCCATAAACAATATGAGACATTAATAGAGCACGAGCAGTTTTATATTTAATTGAAGGAGGCAAGTCCCAAACTATATAACTTTCTCAAAGTGTAATTAATCCTCGAGCTAACAAAGTTAATATGAGGCTTAAAGATCAGAATCAACTATAATCCCTAGACACTTCTTCTATCTACATTCTCGATAAGATTACCATCAACAGAAACACGTAAGGATTGGGCACCTCTACAGGCACTATAAATAATCATTACTTTAGATTTGTTACTATTTATATGAAGCCTATTCATAACCATCCAGTTTTTTATTCTATTATTCGAGTAATCAATGACAGCTTGGAGAGAATCAATAAAATCAAAAGTTGATGAGTAAAGTATATATATATCATCTGCAAACATGAAAACATTCGAGCAATCAATTCCTAAGTAATCAACAAAGTCATTAACATACATCAAAAATAGTAAAGGACCGAGTACTGAACCCTGCGGGACCCCACTGTAACAGCCAAGAACATTAGAAGATCTCTCACTTTTCGAAACAAACTGTTTGCGACCATTTAAAAAAGAAGCGACCATTTTACATCCACTACTAGCAAAATTGAACTTATCTTTGAGCTTGGTTATCCAAATGTTATGATCAACCAAGTCAAAAGCTTAAGAAAGATCTAGGGAAAGTAGAACATTCACCTTGCTCAAGTTAATATTATTACGTATCTTCTCAGTTAATCCAATAAGAGGAGTGGTTGTACTATGCCCTTTACGAAACCCAGACTGACATTGGCTCAGCATGTTATTATTAACATCAATATGTTCCATTATCTGTGATTTAAAAATATTTTCAACAATTTTAGATAGAGCCGGAAGAATACTTATCGGTCTGAAGTTATCAAGTGCGCATGAATTGCCGTGCTTCTTAATTGCTACAATTCTTGCAATTTTCCATGCAGAAGGATATGTCGAAGACACGCCACGAACATATATTTGTTGACAATATATGTGCTGACTTACAACAAGTTAGTTGTATTTATAATAGTTTGGGAAGGCTGATTGACCTAGTCTTAACTACTGACAGTAACAATGTCATTGTTTAGAAGGCACTTCATGCTTTGACAACTATTGATAATTACTAAGGACTGGAATCTCATGCACTAAAAACATCCAATATATGCGCATATAAATGCACCTAAAATTAAAAAATATACACTTAAAATATGCATTTAAGAACAACAATTTTTTCAAATATTTACTGAAAATAATGACATACATATGGGCATTTCCAAACTGACGTTACGGACGATTTGTACGAATAAGTATTAAAAAATAGAATGAAAAAGTCTAATTTTTTAAAGTTTTTTAATTTTTATAAAGTTTATAAAGTAAAAACAATGACAACAATTAACACAAATGATCTGAAATGAAAGATATAAGCAAAAATATGTGCTGGAGTTACGTTACAAAAAACGGAAGTAATTTCTGACTTGGATTACAAAATATGCAAAACTCTCTGAATTGGGCAAGACTTTTTGTAGAAAGCTTTTTTAGAAGGTGTTTACGTGGCTACGTAACCCTGTGATCACTAAACACTTCCCCACGCCTACCCGCCGCTGTGGCAGACATGGCACTGAAGTCGATTTGATGATCGGCTTGCAGCGGTAACGAGTAACATTCGTGAAGAAAGAAGGAGATTAATTCGTTTTGAGATCTTGGAAGGACGGACATCTAAAATTAACAATCAACAAAGTACACAATCAACACTCAATTAGTATATACATTAGGGCGGGTCAATTCTGGCTTAGCGAAATTCGTAAAATACATGTAATTTCAAGACTTTTTCTCCACTACAGCATATACAAATTCTGAAAAAAAGCTGTGCGGACTTTCGTAAATAGATTCATATACATACATTCATACATTCATATTTTACGAAAGTCCGCACATTCTATTTACGAAAGTCCGCACAGCTTTTTTTCAGAATTTGTATATGCTGTAGTGGAGAAAAAGTCTTGAAATTACATGTATTTTACGAATTTCGCTGAGCCAGACCTCCAAAAAATTCGTCCATACAAATTGACCCGCCCTAATATACATACATAAAAACTTTGTACAACAAATAACTACAAACACCCATCAACACTCAAAACAATCAATCAACCATATTATAACACCACAATTGTTTTACCAAAAGGTATAAAATAAAACATAAATTGTTCCTAACCCACTCTAACCCATTTGTTCTCTTTTTCCGCCAATCTATCCACGATCGTTCGCTACCCGAACATTTGGTCCACACGAGCCGGATAGCGAAACCAGCACCCAAAAATTGGACAGGAAAATTGTGCGACTCCAACGTCCACAACAAAGAGACCCGCACCAGCAAAGAAAACAAACATAAGCGAGCAACAAACACTCCAGGAAATACAAAACTCCACTAACCCTACACTCACCCAAGAGCTTGAAACCCAAGTAGTGAATTCGCACTTTGCGGCCAGCAGAAGCGAAATTCTCCTAGGAACTGCAATGGTCAACGTGGAACACGAAGGTTCTTTATACAACGCACGCGCACTCATTGACTCAGGTTTGGAGACAACATTTCTAACGGAACAGCTTAGAAAACGTATTGGCTTACCCACAATAACTGCTGGCGCTCAAGTCACTGGGCTCAACCAGACAGTGTCAGCAAACCCGACAAAAGCTTGCAAAATAATAATACGGTCTTCTAAAAACCCTCAATTTAAAGTGGAAACACAGGCTTTAGTATTGAAAGCCCGCACAAGCGATTTGCCTACACACTCGATATATGCAAACCTTGTTGAAAACCTGGCTAGCCTCTAATTGGCAGATACACAATTTTATGAATCTCGACCCGTAGATATCATAATTGGTTGTGATCTTTACCCAAAAATCATGTGCAGTGGCGTTAAACGCAATATTTGTGGATCACTCTTGGCACGAGAATCTGAATTTGGCTGGATTCTCTCAGGGCCCCTTCCTCACGAACCAGAGTCAACACCCAACAATATTATTGCATGCTTTACTAAAGTCGACCCAGAGGACTTTTTGACTCGGTTCTGGGAAGTGGAAGAAGTTCCAAAAACATCTTCGTTCTCAGCTGAAGAGAAGCAATCCGAAGAATTTTGCAAAAACACAACACGCCGTAACCCTAATGGGTGTTATGTTGTAAAATTACCCTTTAAGAACCCTAATTTATTGGAACTTGGCAACTCAAGGCCTGCCGCTATGGCGCAATATTTACGCAATGAAAAGTCATTACTCAAAAAGCCTGAACTCAAGGTAGAGTATGATCGAGTCATGTGCGAATACTTGCAAATCGGCCATATGAAAGCGATCAAACACCCACACTCTCACACGGATAGGCCCAAACATTATTATCTGCCACATCACGCAGTCATCAAACCCGACAGCCTAACAACTAAACTCCGAGTTGTATTTAACGCATCAAACCTTACAACCACCCGAAAAATTTTAAAAGATGTGCTCCACATTGGTCCAACACTTCAACTTGATTAAGTCTTGTTGATCAGCAAGTGGAGGCTCTATGAGTTCGTTTTTAACGCCGACATCGAGAAAATGTACCGGCAAATTTAAGTCAACCCAGAGGACACAGCCTATCAACGAATTTTATTCCGAAAGTCTATTGAAGAACCTTTTCAGGACTATGAGTTGCAAACGGTGACATTTGGAGTCAACTGCGCCCCATATCTCGCCATCAGAACTCTACATCAATTGGCATACTATATACGCGATACACACCCTCATGCGTCATATATATTACGCAATTCCATGAACGTGGATGACGTACTGGCAGGAGCGCATCAACTCACAACTGCAAAGATAGCTCGTGACGAACTCATAGCAGCACTAGAATCTGCTGGATTCACACTCAGAAAGTGGATTTCAAATACGTCACAAATATTACACGATCTACCCAAAGATCATTTGTTGACGACTGATCTACTCAATCTGTCTGACCCAAGTGAAGGCAACGCCAAAACCCTAGGTATTCGCTGGAACGCACGAAAAGACTCGTTCTTTTTTCTCGTTCCACCCATTGAACACAAACCCGTTCATACAAAACGTGAAGTTTTATCATCCATAGCCAAGTTGTTTGACCCTGCTGGCTGGTTAGCGCCAATTGTGATAGCTGCTAAAATTATTATGCAACAAGTTTGGCTAGATAAAACGGAGTGGGACGAGACCCTGAAACCCTTAACTCAACACAGATGGCAAACATTTATTGACGGCTACGCTTCGATCAACACAATAGAGATTGCAAGATGGACCCACTTCACACCCAAAGCAACCATTCAATTTCATGGGTTTTCTGATGCCTCAGAAAAAGCCTATGGTGCCGCACTTTATTTGCGAGTCTCAAATAAAAATAGTGAAACCCACACTAAGCTCCTAGTCGCTAAAATACGAGTGCCGCCAGTAAAGACAATATCTAAAGTAAAGGCAGTTCGAGAGAAGCTTATCATATTAAGCCAGAAAAATGGATACTCAGAAGAATATACTTCATTGGCAACCAAACAGCCGGTATCATCAATGAGTGCCATTTTAACCCTTACGCCCTTTCTGGACTCGAAAGGAATAATTCGAGCAAATGGACGCTTAGTCAAATCACCAGCTTTAACGTATAATGAGCGTCACCCCATAATATTGCCATATGAAAGCCGATTTACACGAATTTTGACTGATATGACACATTTGGTCACCCTACACGACGGTAACCAATTAATGTTAAGACTTATACGATGTGAATTCTGGGTACCCAAACTCAAGAATCTCATTAAAACATGCATTCATAACTGCAAAACATGTGTCTTACATAAAAAAAAGCTACAAACCCAAATAATGGCTGCACTACCCGCAGAACGCACTACTCTTGACCGCCCATTCACAAATACAGGTGTTGATTTCGCAGGACCCGTAGAAATCAAAAATTACACCGGGCGAGCCTGTTTAATAACGAAATGCTATATTTGCGTTTTTATTTGTTTTGCAACGAAAGCAATACACATTGAAGCAACAAGTGATCTCTCTACCCAAGCTTTCTTAGCAGCTTTTTTCCGATTTTTTTCAAGGCGCGGATGCCCCGCCGCTCTTTACTCCAACAATGGAACGAATTTCGTTGGAGCAGCGCAAATGCTGAAGAAAGATCGGCGAGAATTCATGAAGGCACTGCAGACAAAAGTTGTTAACAACTATAGTCACCAAGACGTAACCTGGCATTTTATACCCCCCGGCGCTCCACACATGGGTGGACTTTGGGAAGACGGTGTGAAAAGTTGTAAAACGCACTTGAAAAAGGCGTAAACCAATCAAAAGTTTACTTTCGAAGAGTTTTCTACCCTACTCGCTCGAGTCGAAAGTTGCCTTAACTCGAGACCTCTAAGTCCTTCAAGCGAAAATACTCTTGATTTATCGCCTCTAACCCCAGGACATTTTTTGATTGGTACCCCGTTACTCACTCCAGCTGAATCCGATTTAAGTAACTCAATGCCTAACGTCATAAACCGTTGGCAAAAATTAAAGATACTTCATCACAATTTCTGTAAAAGATGGAAAGATGAGTATCTCAAAGAACTCCATAAACGACATAAATGGAAATACCCTCAAAACCCTATCAATGTTGATGACCTCGTAGTCATTCGGCAAGAAAATTTGACTCCAAACGAATGGAGCTTAGGAAGAATCGCTAAGATTTACTTAGGCTCTGACTCCAGAACCCGTGTGGTCGACATTCGGACAGCAAAAGGAATCACTACCAGACCCATTACAAAGGTAGTAGTTCTACCCTCTTATTGAAACCTACTCTACCCTACCCTACACTACACTAGTCTTCTCTACCCTACCCTACTCTAGTCTACTCTACTCTACTCCAATATACTCTACTCTACTCTACCCTACTCTAATGCATCTATCTTCCAGGTGTCATGGCACCCAGCAACAACAAACGCTGCGCAAACAAGCAATGCAACAACAAACATTGCCGCAACAACAACGAGAGAAGTTCCAACAAGAAACACGCTGACAACAGGAACAGATGCACCAAAAACCAAGCCAACATGCACGACAAGGTCAACAAGAAGCGCAACCACACCAATAACAACCCTGAAACCAGTTCAGCCCACCCACCTGCGTGTGGTCTGTGCAATCGAGACCACCGTTTGATGTTATGCCCAAAGTTCCGCAATATGAACCTGACGACCAAGTACGACGCAGTGGCCAGGTTAAAATACTGCGAAAACTGTCTTGCGCGGTCACATCTGTCCGATGCTTGCACCAGCCTCAACAAGAGTGCTATTTGCCATGCCAAGCATCATACAAGTTTGCATGGCCACCCACGTTTACGACAGCTAGAATCCAACCCAAAGGAACCTGCCACTTGCTCTAAGTTCTCTGGTTCACTGCAGAAAGTGGTTCTGGTACCAACTGCGATGGTAAAATTACACCACAGTGATGACTGGCATTATATCAGGGCACTGGTGAATCCTTGTCGTCCTATATCTCTTATCGCTTGGGATCTGGTGGACAAGCTGAAGTTGGACACCATTACAATGGGCAGTCAAAGCTGGTGTCACTTCGTGGTTGGTTCCCGGTACGATGAAAGCTTTAATTGTGAAGTCCACTCGCTTGTCACAAACAAACTTCCTCGTAAGCCTTACGACGATGACCAAGATGGAGCAGTACTGAAACGGTTCGAGCACATCTTCCTAGCGGACCCTAAGGCACACTGAACAAAAACCATTTTGCTGGAGTTAGGCGCTGATGTATTCCCACGAATAGTGAGAAATGGCCTATTTGCTGGCGAAAACGGCCTTGTTATCGCTTAAAGCACCGCATTCGGCTGGACACTGTCTGGCCCATGTGGACTTTGAGCACCCATCCCAGGGTACTCTCTACCACTAATATACTTTTTAATTATATTAAAGTTACAGCACTGAATTTATTAAAAATGAACTATTTGTAAACCGAAACCCAATGTATATTGCTTGTTTATGAACCCAATTAACCCGTTCTAAGTTTTGCAGATATTGCAAGGTGGGCGGAATGTTTACGTGGCTACGTAACCCTGTAGTCACTAAACACTTCCCCACGCCTACCCGCCGCTGTGGCAGACATGGCACTGAAGTCGATTTGATGATCGGCTTGCAGCGGTAACGAGTAACATTCGTGAAGAAAGAAGGAGATTAATTCGTTTTGAGATCTTGGAAGGACGGACATCTAAAATTAACAATCAACAAAGTACACAATCAACACTCAATTAGTATATACATACATAAAAACTTTGTATAACATATAAAACATCGAAAACATATAAAACAATATTGTTACCCAACTCTTAATTAACAGAAGGTAAAATAAACTTTATTTTGCTGCAAAACACTTAGATAACCTCTTCTTTTCTTCCGCCATTACGCCCGCCCGACGTTCCGTTCATCACCCGAACAGAAGGTTTTAAAATAACATAAGTTTATTTTCGAAGTGATCAAATTTAAAAATCTGTTCGCCGGGTTTGGATCTGCTTCTTTTTCTCCGGTTCAAGCACAATATAAATTTAACACGCAAAAGAAAATCAACACATGAACTATAAAATCAAAATATGGATCTGCAGTCATTCAAGTTCAAATGGAACTGTGCAATGCCTTTCCTTTGGTATGTTTTTCTGAGTTAAACCAGCAACGAAAAAGTTGATTTAACAAAAAATAATTCATGTGTTTTAAAAAAAGAACAAAGTTTAGTAAAATTATAAAGTATATGGGCAATATGGAATTAAAACTCTTCTATTTAGCTTAAGCCAATCATATGAGAAAATTTGTTTCTATATCTCAATTTAGGCGACAAAAACATGTTTTAACTATTTTTGAAGCTGAATTATGGAGACCGCTCTTAGGAATAATCTCATACTTATCTCGTTTTTGTTAAAAAGTGAAACAGAAGATTTTTTATTCTATAGGCCTCTGTATTTGATTCACTTTTTTACAGATATTAGGTCTGTTTCCGTACTCACACTGTGTGACTTGTGAGTCAGTATTTTGTTTCCGTACTTTCTGTGTAAGAAATGGGAGAAGAAAGTATAGTGTCAAAAAAGGTTTTAGATTATAATTTGTTGTAAAATACTCAAAGAATATAATATGTATAATGAAGAATAAGATATAACATTTTCACTTCTTGAAAATATTGAAAAAACTTCCAAAGTTTGAAGCATACATCTTCTCACTTATAGAAGAAATTTAAAAACAAAAATTAGATTAAAAAATTTTAACATTTTTAAGTAATAAAATAGCAAAAACTTTAGAATTCCGATCAACATTTTTTTTAATTTTAATTATTTTCGATGAAATTTCAAGTCAAAAAGTGCACTGTGCGTTGTTCAAATAATTACGTATGTTTCTGGCTGTGAAAGTTTTGGTCAACTTGGAATTTTTTGTGAAGCTCACAGCCTTTTCGCAAGCTTTGCAAAAGAGAATTGTTCCATCACTTTTGAAAACCTCTGGGTGCTCTGTGACGTATTTGTTCAAGTTGGACGATAAAGTAGCTTTAGATATTGGCATTCTATTGGCATGCTAAAACAATGAATGGATTTTGAAATTCATTCTTTTGAATTGTATGGCTGCTAATCATGTGACATTTCAAAACAGTAGGCTATTTATAGATCACCGCCATCAACCCTATCAATGTTGCCATCTGTTCTAGTTGCTTCTTTATTTATTTCAATATTCATTGGTGCTCGTTTCATTTCTATGGTGCATTTCGACAAACTGTCGAACACCAATGAATTTTTAAATAAATAAAAAAGCAACTAGAACAGATGGCAACCTTGGTAGAGTTGATGGCGGTGATTTATAAATAGCATACTGCATTGAAATGTCATATGATTACCAGCCATACAATTCAAAAGAATGAATTCCAAAATCTGCGCAATCATATACTAACTTAAACAGTGAGTTGGTCACAGCTTAACCACTCAAAGACTACTGAAGAGGAAAATGTAGCGATTTCCGAAACAGACTGTCCAGTCAGCTAAGTGATTGACTCTTTACAGAATTGTTGTTATTGTTGTTGCCTTTTTAAAAACTAACTTGACCTTAAGCTCGCAATTTAATTCATGTTATAATTTAATAGATCATTAAACTAGTTAACTTGTTTTTAAAAAAAAAATAGTTTAAAAAACCCCTTTTTATTAGAATTTTTTAGTAAAACAAAAATGGGGTCAAATTTACCAACACGTCACAAACCATGTCAAAAAATTCACCCCCAAAGATAAAAGTTAAATATTGCGAGACTGCTACGAGTTGGTTACGAACGGCTTATTAGAAAATGTCTTGTATTCAAAAGAAAGTTTGACAGACATAAGGTAGCTTCAAAGATATTAATGACATGTTTTGATACTTCCCACTAGATGGCACACTTGGCACATGAAAAACTGTTCATGTTTTGTAAAAAAATATTGAACGTGAAGAAAACTAAATAAAATTTTTTATAAAATATTCAAGGAAAACTTGAATTTTGAACAAAATATGCAAAAAACATACTTTTCTAGTAAAATATGCATTTATAGTAAAATACGCAAAAATATGCACTAACGATTGAATGCCATTTAAAAGAAAATTTTCTGATTCGCAAAGATACTACTATCATTTTGTTTACATGATGACCACTAAAAACATACATTTGCATCAGATTCCGGTCCCTAATAATTACCATCCACCTTTGAGTATTTGGTATAAATCCGATAGGGAGAATATGGTAAATTCAAGCTCTGTTGACACAGTTTATGAATTCAATTTCAAAAAAGCTGACTTTTTGAGGTTGAATCATTTACTTTATAGAAAATTAAATATAATTACAGAATACATAAATAATAATAGTCTTAATAGTTCAATAAATTTTTTCTATACGGAGCTCTTTGCCATGTTTTCTTAGTCTGTACCATATAGTCTCAAATTTGCGAAAAATTCTGCGTACCCTTGGTACACAATATATTTAAAGGCTCTTTGCAACAATAGGAATAGGGCATGGAAGAAATATGTTTGTAGTTTTAACTCAAATGACCTAGAAACATACAAACGTTTGTTTCTGGAGTTTGAGAATTGCTCCTAGCTGCATTATAAAATGAGTATTTGGATAATATGAAGCTGAGTATCTTGTCTGATCCAAGAAAATATTGGGGATTTATTAATGTTAAGAAGAAGACTGATGGATTTCCTTCTTCTTTCAAACTTCAGGATAGATTTACTGACGATTCCACCATTATTTGTGGCCTATTTGCCAATATTTTTAAAGAATCATTTTGTTCAGATTCTTTTAATCCTGATTTAGCGTATTTTGATTATATGAACAACGCACCCAAAGTTTCTTTGGAGCATATATCTTTTACATCAGAGGATATTTTTAAGTATATTGAATCAATCGATGAAGATTTTAGCGCTGGACCAGATGGGATTCCTGCCGCAGTATTAAAACAATGCGGCTTAATTTTGTATTAACCACTCTCGTTGCTTTTTAATAAATCAATTAATGAAAGTAATTTTCCTCTTTTCTGGAAAAAATCTTTTATCAGTCCTATTTACAAAAAAGGTTGCAGGAATGACGTCACTAATTATAAACTTTTTGAGCGAATAGTGTACGATCGAGTGAAAATTCACTGTGGGCAAGTCATGACGACTCGTCAGCATGGTTTTGTTACTGGCAGGTCCACTGTGTCTAATCTCCTCGATTTGACTACATTCTGCTTAAAATCTATTGATTCTGGTAGCCAGGTCGATTGCATTTACACTGATTTTACACTGATTTACACTGAAAGCAAAGCTTTTGATAAATTACCACATAATCTAATTTTATTAAAACTTAAATTAATGGGATTTCCACAGTATTTTGTAAACTGGATCAAATCGTATTTGGTGGAGCGATCTTATCAAATACGGTCCCGAGGCGTGTTGTCTTCTGAATTTGTTGCAAAATCGGGTGTTCCTCAAGGAAGCCACCTGGGTCCACTTCTGTTTATTTTGGCAATTAATGATGTTACCCAAGTCATCAAACACTCTCATTTGCTTATTTATGCAGATGATATGAAAATATACAGAACAATTGATTCTAATGACAATTCAGACCAACTCCAGTCAGACTTGAACTAATTTGAGGTTTGGTGTTCTAAAAATAACATGTTTTAAATCCAGATAAATGTCAGACTATGACCTTTTCGCGTAAAAGGAACAATTTTATTTTTGATTACAAAATTACTATAATTACGATTAAAGATACTACATTAAGTCGTGTAACTACCGTCAAAGACCTTGGTATATGCATGGATTCTAAATTGTCGTTTAACATGCATATTGATAGAATTTGTAAAAAAGCGTCTTCTATGCTTGGTTTTATAAAACGGTGGGCCAAAGAGTTTGATAGCTTAATAACAACTACAACTCTGTATTATTCAATCGTGCGTCCTCACTTGGAGTACGCAAGTCAAGTATGGTCCCCACATTACAATGTGCATTTTGATCGTATAGAAAGAATTAAAAAACTTTTTTTCGGTTTGCTCTAAGAGGCTTGAGTGGAACTGACACATTTAACCTTCCTCCATATGCGAATCGTTTGAAATTATTAAAGATGCAATCTTTAAGTCAGAGAACAAAATCTGCTGATATCGTCTACTTACACCAACTCATAACTGGTGTATTCGACTCTCCAGAGCTTCTTTCTCTTATAAATTTTAACACTAACCGTAGAAGCAGTAGAAACTCTAACAACTTGATTTATTTACCATTTAGTAGAACAAATTATATGTTAACTGCTCCATTAAATAGCATGAGTACCTTTGTTAACAACTGTAACATGTTTGATGTTAACTTGTCGAAAGGTCAACTCAAAAGTAGATTGAAAACTAATGAAGGATAAGATCTATGTAAACGCATGGTTAGTTGTTATGTCTTGTGTTGTCCCTGAGCCCAACCCATATTATGGTGGGTAAATTTTTCTCCCTTTTTGTTTTTTTTTTTACCACTTTTATCGATATCTTTGAGATATTTCAATGAAATTTGGATTGGTTCTTAAAATGATCTATTGCGGAGAAAGTGTGAAAAAGCTGTAGTAACTGAACTCGATTGTTATTGCATGTTTAAAAAAAATAACACCCAAAAATTAAAAATGGAATAAAGCCCAAAAATTTTCCATACAAGTTTGGGCGTTATTTTATTGTAATTGAGCTTTATTTTATTTTTCTATTTGGGGCGTTACATCATTATTATTCAAATATAACTCTTTTTATGTGAACTATTTGGCATCAAAATGTTAAATGAATTTCAAATTCAACTCAGAAGTACTGTAGACAGCGAAGCCGGTGTTGGACTTATTGAGGATTGTAATCCCTAAGCGGCCGCATATTAAAAAGAGAATTTATATCCAGAAGTACTATAAAATGAAAAAAGGGCATGCCCGTATAAAGCCCGAATGGTTTTTTATTTATGATGTAACGATTTGCCCTTATACGAAATGTGGTTTTAAAGTACCGTACAAGGGAAAACCATTTTATCGGCAAAAAATCATTTTATGTGGTGGGGCAATATTTCATATTAAAATCTCAAATTTGGGGCAATATCCCAAATTTGGTCCCTTATTTAATTTTCCGTTTTGTGTGCATTTTTCCAGAGGTTTAGAGTAGACCGTCCCATTTTTTTTTTACTTTTTCGAAAAGTTCCCGGGAGACGTTGATTTCTGATTCTATTCTCAAAAACATGAATTTTGGTATATAACACTTTAATATTAATATTAATAATAAACAAACGGCTTAAAGGCTTTTTGGCTAAAAATTCGTTTTGTCGAAAATACAAGAAATTTCTTCTTCAGTATTTTGCATATAACTATGAAACTAATGAAACAATTTTTATGAACTGATACTTATTTAAAAGCTAATAGAATTTTCCATCTTATGCTATAATATAAATTGCATTTTGTTCAGTACATTTTTTTAAAAATCTCTGCAAAGTGAAATTTTGATTAAAATCGCAATACCCCACGTTACAAGAGCATGAAGACGAAATTTTTGATGATGTAAATTTCGTATTTTGAGGAATTTTACGACAAAAATGTATAATTCAAAGATATACATATGATACGATATTTTTTTAAAAAAGCAACATTACTGCACAGTGAATTTTTTGAACAAAATTCAATTTTATTTTTATTAAACGTAGCTAAATAAGTATTTATGTAAACAACCATAAGAAAAAAATTATACGACATTCGTTTAAGTTGCGAAGTATTGTACATTTTCTGTTGTCCGGATGATTTTTATTGTAATGTTCAATAACTTGGATAACACAATTTTGATGTCTTGGATCCATTGTCCACGTATTATTTAACATATTTAGAAGCCCTTTATCTCTTTCTGCTGGATCATTTAAAATAGTTAAACTTTTAGCAATTTTTTAATATCCAAAAAATGTTCATCCGTACAGTTTTCGTTTCATTCCATCAGTTTTGCGAAGCCGGTAAAATGTTCCTAATTTTTTCCGAAAAGATTTTGGGTCTTATTTTATTTTCGGTTTGGGCGTTATTTCATTATTTTTTGACTTTATTTCATTTTTGATTTTGGGTGCTATTTCATTTTTGTAAGCCCAGAATATTTTGGGTCTTATTTCATTTTCAGTTTGGACGTTATTAAATTTTGTTTGGGCTTTATTTCATTTTTTATTTTGGGCGTTATGTCATTTTTTATGCCCAAAATGTTTTGGGTTTTATTTTGGGCGTTATTTCCCTGAACCATAAATTTACACATAAAGGCCGATAACAACAATAACTAACAACATGGAAGGCACGCCAGAAGCTTCACAAGAACCAATATATAAAAACTGAAGCAAGGATATGGAAACAGCACGGGTAAAATCATTAACAAACACAGAAGAATTAGCAAGGGACTGAATAATTTAAAGTGTTCAATAGATTTTTTGATAAAATGCAGAAAACACAAAATAGTTCCAAAATTTACTAAAAACACAACAATTAATGTTTACGAAATATTTCGCAATCAACATAACAACAGCAAACCTCACCATCACTTAATAAAACATTAGATAAACAAACACAAAAACTTCAACAACAAATTTTAAATCTACTAACTACATATAAACATAAAACATTGAAAGAGAATACAATACAAAAGAATAAATTATAAGACTCCACCATAATAAAAACAGTGTGCAAAGCAGACGCCGAAATTATTCGTTTAAGCAATGAAACAATAACTACATTAGAAAATCAAGAAACAACAAAGACAAATAACGGAAAGTTTAAAAAATTAAGAGAAGAACAAATACAGCAACTCAACATCAGCAATAAAAACAACGAGTGCTTCGTAAATAAAACTAATAAAATTATACCGGACGAAGTGCAGTGGCTTCTTGCTCATGGACCAAAGTTCGCTCTACCATTGACCAGCAAACAATTTCCATTGTTTAGCCTTATCGCAGAAGGGAAGGACTGCATAAGAACGTTGGACGACAAAGAAGAGCAGGACACAGCAAGAATAAGATTAACACTCATCGAAAGACACTTAAGAGCAACACAGCCAACAGTGAGAGAAAAGTATATAACAAATGTTACAAAAACAACAAAAGATTTTTTTAAAAAAATTAATAATAACATTATTATTGTGGAAGCCGACAAAGGAAAAAGACAGTAGCGATGAACAAAAAAGACAACGAGCAAGGGAGGCGTGCAATATTGAGAGCCAGATGGACATACAAAACCATACGACAAGATCCTACAACTACTCTTCAACAAAAAAACAAGTCTTTCGTCGAAAAATTATTGAACAAAGAATTGATAACGTTACAAGAAAAATACAAACTAACAACATACAATGCGACAGCACCACGTATTTATGGTCTCCCAAAAATACATAAGCAAGATATGCCACTAAGACCATTTTGCTCATCGGTCCATTCACCTTCATATTTCTTATGCAAATACGTCAGACATTTTAAAGAACTTGACGAGAGACTCCAATTATAATATTGGAGTTGGCATCACTGTTTAAATGTCAAAAGTTGATAATAAATTTTCATCCGCAAATTTTTTACTTTTTACTTAATTAAACCTTCAATTTAATAAGTTCCAAAGTTTTATTGATCATTACAACTCGCTAATTTATTATATTATATATGATGACGGAGAGTCCATTTCGTATTTCTTTTTATTCGAAAACCGGCACAACAAAGTTTAATAACCTTATTAGCAGTACCGGCAGCATGTATAGCGTAAACAACGATTAAATATTAGACGAATAATTTATAGTATTGCATAAAATACTAAAATCTAAGTTTTAGTTACATGATAATGAGAGTAGAAACGACTAACAGCAACTAAAAACTAACAGTGTGTTAGCTATTGTGAAGTATAAAAAAAAAAATATAAAAAAATAAATATAACATACATTAAGCATACTTTAAACATTTTAATTATATGACATATTTAACTACTTAATATTACAGCGAAGAAAAGAGTACAGCTTGTTTATTCTTAAATTGCACAGCGTTATCACACGATCTTAAACTATTAGGAAGTGCGTTCCAAAGACGAACAGAGTGTACAAAAAACTGCCTTTCAGACGTTAAACATGAGAAACGTAAACAATTAACCATATAAGTACGACTAGATCTAGAAAAGTTTAATCTCGAAAACAAATAACTGGTTTCTGAAATACATACAATCTTATGCAACAATAAAAGCTTACGGTAGTTCAGCAGATTATCAAAGGTTAAGCCATGGATTCTTTTAGCATACTGGGAAACATGTAGCCCTATTACGGTTCACAACACAACAGTAATTGCTGTCTTCAATGTGTAAATTTCTATTTCGGTAGAAAGCAACTGAATACATTCCACTGTTGTTTGTCAACAATGCTGTGTCTTCAATACACTTACTACGCAACACAGCAGTTGTGCTTTATTGTCTTGTTATCTGCCAAATTTTGAAGACAGCTAATTTGGTGTTGTGTTGAAGAAACGAAATAGATTAAAAATGAAAATTTTATTTAAAATTGCGTTTTTCTTTATTAATTATGAAAATTTCACAGAAAATTGATAATACGTCTCCTTGTAAACAGAATTATATTGAATTTAGCAATTGAATTCGAAATTTTTTGTTTGTTTACTTTTTTATTTTGACAGTGACCAGTTCACAGTTGCATCGAAACATACTAATTAGATTACGTTTTTATTTTGAGAGTACGAAAATTTCTGCGATGCTACCTTTTATTATTTTGGAATATTTATGATAGAAAGAAGTGCTATTTTATTTTATTAGTTAAGAAATGCCAGGAGAGGGGTTTTAAACTAAAAACAAGATGTATTTTAAATTTGCCATAATTCTTAAACTATAGTTATGCTATTGGCATCAGAGAACTGCACAAGCCTACTTGAAGTCTATTTTAAGGACTTGCTTAAAATACAAGTTCAAGCTAGCTTGAGCTTGATAATTTTGAATCAAGTATAGCTTCTAATTGAATATAAATAAGCCCACGACAGCTTACGACATGCAAGTATGCTAGCTTACAAGCGAACGGCACGAAGTTTCAAGTAAAGGAAAGCTTGATGCCTTCGGCAAAAAGCTTGAAAAGCTTAAAATTTAAGGCAAGTATCCAATTAAAGCAAGTATCCAAAACATTCAATGAGCTTGTTTAGAGAGAGCTTAAGCGTAATAGGACTTTAAAGGATTCTGTGGACTCCGTGGTTGGAAGTTTTAGGGGTAACTTATTTCGAAGATGATGTCAAACTTTAAAATTTAAGATGGCGGATAGAGTTGCCACCTAGATTTTTTTTTATTTTTGCGAATTCTTGTAATTTTGAAATTCTGGCAACGGATTTGATTTCGAATATAATGTCACAGTTTTAAAATTTAAGATGGAGGTTAGGGTTGACACCTAAATTGTTATCACAGTATTGCCACCTATAAAATTTATTTTTAAGAGTTTTAAACATCATTTATCAGTGTTAAGGGGTCGCTGATTTCGAATCTAAAGTCAGAATTTTAAAATTAAAGATGGTGGATAGGGTTGCCACCTTAATGTTTTGTATTTTTATAATTTCGGGGCTGGCAAAAAAAATGGTACGCCAAAAATGGGTCGCTGAACCCGAATCCGTTGTCAGAATTTCAAAATTATAACATTTTGAAATAATAGGGTTGCCACCTAATAATATGTCTTTTCATATGTCCTTTACTTGAAACTTCGTGCCGTTCGCTTGTAAGCTAGAATACTTGCAAGTTGCAAGTTATCGTGGGCTTATTTATATTCAATTACAAGCTATACTTGATTCAAAATTATCAAGCTCAAGCTAGCTTGAACTTGTATTTCAAGCAAGTACTTGAAATAGACTTCAAGTAGGCTTGTGCAGTTCTCTGGTTGCTACTATAAAAAGGGTCCGTGTTCCCGGCCAAAAGGAGGGGAAAGCGGGATTTTTTTTCAACACCATTATAATCTTAGTAAAAAAATGCTTCCTTGTACTTAAAAACATTTTAAAATCCAGCTATTTCATTATACTAGATTTAATCCTATTTTTTAACGCCAGTTGAAATTAACGGGTTTAAATATAGCCTCACAGTTTTTCCTTTTCATATCGCAAAAAAATTCTTATCAAGATAGTACTTTTTGCTATTTAAAAAATACTTTTTAAAGAGTACGTTTTTACTTTTCTCCGAAGCAACCCTGGACCAGTCAAGCAACGAATTCTACATACGTTCCACAATCAAACGTGACAACAACGTATTGTTGTGAACCATAATAGCTCGAAACTGTTGTGTTCTCTTGACTGTTGTGTCTACTCGTAAGAAGACACAGCAGTTTATTGCTGTGAACCGTAATAAGCCTAATGGTCTCTTCTTTTCAGTTCAAACACATAACGAGCAATATTATTAAAAAGGACGTTAAATTATTTTTACTTAGACTGTCACAGTTTGCAAAAATTTCGCAGCCATATAGCATTGTTGGTATGAGATATGCTTTAGCAAGTAGCATTCGTATATTAAGAGGTGTAAAATATTGCGTAGTCCAAAGAACCCGAAGCACGCTGTAGACTTTCCCAACCGTATTACTTATGTGGTTATTCCAAGTTAACGTTCTGTTGAAGGTGACGCCTAGATTTTTTGCAGAGTCTACGTATTCAATGTTGCTTCCATTTAATGATAGGTGAGGAGCAGTGGAAACGTCAATGATTTTCTTCGAAATAACCAAACATTTTGACTTTGTTAGATTAAGGCTAAGTCAGGTTTTTACTGCCCAATCACCAATTTTTTCAAGAATACTATTTAGATTGTTGATACAGTTATAGATGCTCTCACGCTTTTCCAAAACACTGGGTAGGTCATTTATGTACATTGAAAAAAAAGAGAGGACCCAAAACAGAACCTTGAGGAACACCTCTTGTAATGGGTTGAAAGACTGACGAAACGTTATTGGCGAAAACAGCTTGCGACCTATCAGAGAGATATGACACAATAAGATCCATGGCAGATTGCGAAAAATTAAATAATTTAAGAAGTTTTGTCTGTTAAATATTATGGTCGACTGTATCGAAAGCCTTAGATACAGTTTATAATTTTAGCTTTCTTCCGGGTAAGTTGACTTAGTGAGCACGGTGTTAAAATGTGAGTGAGATAAGGGAGGATCTTCGGAAGCAAAGTTTTCAGGAAAATTGGACTAATATCATCAAACCCAATAGCGTTAGATTTGATTGATAAAATACTTTTGAGTGCATCAGCCTGCCAAACACAATTGAAGCTGAAGCAAGTGTCGGCATTCAAAGAACTGTCATTAGTCTGGTACACATTTTGACCGACCGAAGGCATATGAATATTAACAATTTTTTTATTTAAATCCTCAACGTCCACATTATCACAAAATTCAAATGATTTTCTACAAAGACCTATATTGCGTATCTCGCGCCACTTCTGCTTACTATTCACCACAGATACTAAACTTATCCCTATAATAACTAATCTTTGCAGTTTTTACCTCTTTCACCACTGTCGAGCGTAATATTTTAAACTGTTCATATAATTCTGGGGTTTTGAAGCGTTTCCAGCGATTATATGCAATATTGCGCAGCAAAATACTATTTTTAATAGTTCTGTTGAACCAAGGACGTTGCTTAAGAATAGTGATTTTTTGCTAGGGACAAACTCGTTAAACAGATGATTGACATTGCCCTGAAAAAATTCAACCTGATAATCAACAGAGTCAATATAAAAACTTGGTGCCTCAAGCTTTTAAATATAAATGTATTTGAAAAATTCGAAATTTATATAAGTCCTAAGAACTTACCAATTTACGTACGCTTATACTATGATGATGAGTAACCAAGAGAGGGGTCTGCACCTAGAATATACCTACTATATACAAATATGACAAATGTCACTTAAATTTAATTTTTTCCTTTTAATTCAAGTCTTTTTTAAATAAAAGCTTATTAAAGAAATTAATTTATGTTAAATTTCAGCTTAATCGGATAAAAGTTGTAGAAAAATTGCTTGAAATTTTAGAGGACATTCATACATACATACATACGAACGAAGCAAGTTAAATGAAAGCTTATAATAAACTCAATAAATATATAAAATTTGACAAGTGTTTGTGATGATTAGAATGACAAATAAAATTAAGAAATAATAAAGTGATTATTATATCATACTCATGTTCGTGTATCGTTATATACTGCGAATTTCGGTGCGCTGTTGAATTTATCGGAAACGTAAATGTAGTACTTCGAAAAACTACAACGGGCTTAACAAATAATTAAAATTAAGAAGTGTTAAAAAATAGTTGGAAAATTTTTAACATTCTTTAAAATAAACTAAAAATGATTTAAATACTTTATTCTTAAATATATGTATTACAGAAATTATCAATTTAATTTTAAATATTATTGTTGTAAACACTTATATTTAGCTTGTTTCAACTCTGAAGATTTTCTATTTTGAATAAGATCGCCACTTTTTTTCAAAGAAGCTTTTAATCAGATTTTTTAATCACTTTTTTCCTAAAAAAATTATTGCATTAATTTACATTTACATTTACATTTTACATCTATTAGCTTTAAAAATGCAATACAAAAATACATATTAAAGCAAATATTATACTGAATCTACGGGTTTCAAAACAGCTCTATAGTTATGTTTATTACTTTAAAAGATCCTTTACAGAGCAAGTAGTAAGTTTTAGAGTTCTGCTTGCAGATTTTATAAAATCTCACCTAGTTGCTCCAACAATGTTACTTGGGTAGTCGAATATATGGATGATTGTTGAATAGAAGGTATCATTCCATCACTGACATCTTGAGAAGTGACACCTACCGGAGGGGTAGACACGGTGCCACTCGCTTTTGAGCCTTTATTTATTGGACTTAAATTGGACGAATTAGCCCTGATTGGTGGTGACCGAACAATCGAGTCCCGTCGGGCATTTTTATACATAAACTCCAAATCTGTTTTTTAATGTTAACGCAATGGCAGTGAAAATATTCATTGCAAGTTCCGCACTTGACTTTTTGATCATCAGATAAATTGCGTTCCACCCTTGCTAAACATACACACTGCATTATTGAAGTTGTAAGTCTAAATCTCTGGGGAATCTGGGGGCGAACCTTTACAATGTAACATGTCTGACTGTCTCAACCTGGCGAGGCCAGCATAATCTTTGTGAAATCGCCTTAAGTCGACTCAAACCTCTACGTGGTGTTTCCTAGGCAACGTCAAAACTTACAACCGTTAGTTTGGCGACTAATCGGAGCTGCAGGCCCCCTACGCTTAAAATAGGTTGTGCGTCGGGTTTGAAGCCCACCCGTAAAAACCAATTTCAATGAAAGCAAATTGAAAAGAAGAAAAATGATCCCCAAATCTGATGACGACAACCGCAAACAAAAAACTCATAATGATTTACGGATATGCAACTGGAATGTCCGAACTAAAGCTCTGCAAAGAACCATCCAAGTACACCAGTTGTGTGTTGTTATTTTTTCTTATATCTACTTGTATCTGTTTCGCTCTCTAACCATTGAGTATGCTTGGAATATCTCTTTTAGATAACGATGGAATAGGTATAAGAGAGTGAAATTACCAAGTATCAGAAATACTAGCTTAAGCACATACAGAACAAACAGATATATTGATAATACTGTTATTTTTATTTGGAATATGTGACGTAGCAAGCATAAAAAATAAAGAGCGAAATAAACAACAAAAAAAGAAACAGTTTATATAAGTACAATGCATTTAAGTACTTTTTAATGTTTTAAATTTGCCAAAAATACGAAAAACGTCCATTCACAGAAAGACACTCACCATAACTTTCTTTTAGTAGAATAGAAATATAAAAACACAACATCAATACAAAGAGAACGATCTGGAATATCCATATTGAATGGATATATCCATTTAAAAAAGGGTTAAAACAAATACTCCACTTAGTGGAACAGATAAAGAGAAAAAAAGCTTACACTATAATGAGAGCCAGAGAAAGAGATGATAAGCTCTCTGCTCATTCCAAAGCATATAAGCATATGTTCTGTTCTACTCCTTGTTGTATTTGTACCAATATTATCAGGTTTTTACTTGTTATATCTGTTTGTATAAGTAGAACGGATGGTTCGCTGCAGACCTTTAGTCCGAACCCTTAATTGGGAAGGTGCCTCTATCCAACTGACTGATGTCTTGGAAAGATACAAAGCTGATATCACTGCTATCTAAGAAATGCAATGGAAGGGACAGGGTTGCAATCGGCATGCACCCTGTGAGAAGCACGAGTTTGGATGCGGATTTGTAGTTGGCAAGAGACTAAGGCCCCACGTCTTGCGATTCACACCAGTGAACGAACGACTTGCCATAATCCACATCAAGGTTCAATTTTTCAACATAAGCTTAATATGTGCGCACGCTCCGACAGAAGACAAGGACGATGAGATCAAGGAAATTTTCTACGAGCGCCTTGAAAATGCTTACGAGCGCTGCCCCCGTCACGACGTAAAAATCGTGCTTGATGACTTCAACGCTAAGGTGGGCAAGGAAAATATTTTTGGTCCAACAGTCGGAAAGTTCAGCCTCCACGACAACACCTCCGATAACGGAATGAGGCTGATTGACTTCGCCGCAGCAAGAAACATGCTGGTAAGTAGCACTAGATTCAAGCATCTCAATATTTATAAAGCCACCTGGATGTCCCCTGATCAAAAAACCAAGAATCAAATTGATCACGTTTTGATCGACGGAAGGCACTCTTCCAGTGTATTGGATGTACGCACGATCCGTGGTGCAAACATTGACTCGGATCACTATCTTGTTGCAGCCAAGATCCGTACACGTCTATGCGCAGCTAAGAATACACGCAACCCTACACAGAGAAAGCTAGACGTCGACAAGCTGCAATCGAAACAGACAGCCAATGCTTTCGCCTCTCGACTCTCACTCCTGCTTCAAAGCACTCCTCCAATCGATGATATATGCGAGCAGTGGACACACATTTCCAACTCCATGCGTGCGGCTGCTGAAGAGGTGATTGGCTACCACCGCCCTCGCCGAAACCAGTGGTACGACCAGGAGTGTCGCGACGCCACTGCAGAGAAAGACGTCACCTACAAAGCCACCCTGCAGTCAGTTGTAACGCGCGCAGCTAAGGAGCGATACAAAGAAAAGAGGAGGGAAGAGAGACATATTTTCAGGCGGAAAAAAGAGAGGCAGAAAAGCGCGAGCAGGAGAAGATTGAGATGTATGGTGACAGGAATGAGGCCCGAAAATTTTTCCAAAAAATAAGACGCCTTGCCGATGGTTTTAAAACCGGGGCCTCTTCCTGCAAGGATGAAAACGGGAATCTAGTGACAGATGTCCAGAGTACACTGACGTTATGGAGGGAACACTTCTCTAAGCTTCTAAATGGCGACGCTGACAACAATCCCGCCAATAGAGATGATATTCCGGAAACCCCTATGATGAAGTTCTGACAGCTATAGCTCGGCTTAAAAATAACAAAGCCGCGGGAGCTGATGGCTTACCTGCTGAACTGTTTAAAAACGGAGGCGAAGCTCTACTTAAATGCATTCACGAGTTTCTATGCAGAATATGGTCGGAAGAATGCATTTCGAGCGATTGGAATCTCAGTGTGCTCTGCCCAATCCACAAGAAAGGCGATCCCACTATCTGTGCCAATTACCGTGGGATATGCCTTCTTAATATCGCATATAAGGTCCTGTCGAACGTTTTATGTGAAAGATTGAAGCCCATTGTAAACGAACTGATCGGACCTTATCAGTGTGGCTTCAGACCTGGAAAGTCCACCATCGACCAGATTTTCACGCTACGACAAATCTTAGAGAAGACTCAAGAAAAACAAGTCGACACCCACCATCTTTTTGTCGACTACAAAGCCGCCTTCGACAGCCCAATAAGGAAGCACCTGTACTCCACCATGTCTGAATTTGGTATTCCTGCAAAACTAATACGACTTTGCAGGATGACACTGAGCAACACCAGCAGCGCAGTTAAAATCGGAAAGGACCTCTCCCCACTATTTGTTACCAAACGAGGTTTCAGACAAGGTGATTCCTTATCGTGCGACTTTTTCAACCTAATGATGGAAAAGATCATCCGAGCTGCTGATCTGAGACGTAGTGGCACAATATTCTACAAAAGTGTTATGCTGCTTGTGTATGCTGATGACATCGATATCATTGGCCATAATACGCGCGAAGTCAGTGCATCATTTTCCAGATTAGAGAGTCAATTCGAATGGGTCTGGAAGTGAATGCAGATAAGACGAAATACTTAGTGTCAACAAACAAACAGGCCCAGCGTCTTGGAACCCACGTTACAGTTGACAATACCTCCTTCGAGGTTGTAAAGGACTTCGTTTATCTGGGATCCAGCATAAACTCAACCAACGACATCAGCATTGAGATTAAACGAAAAATAACTCTTGCCAACAGGTGTTACTTTGGGCTCAGTAGGCAATTGAAAAGCAGAGCCCTCTCTCGACGAAAGAAAATCACGCTCTAGAAATCGCTCATCATGCCCGTCCTACTTAATGCATCACAAACCTGGACGCTGAGCAGTTCAGATGAGAGGAATTTAGGAGCATTCGAGAGAAAGATTCTTTGTAAGATCTACGGACCAATCTGTGTCAACAACGAGTACCAAGTACGGTGGAATGATGAACTGTATGATCTACGCTGGCATCGACATAGTCAAGCGCATTAAAATCGAGCGGCTTCGCTGCCTAGGTCATGTTGTAGTGCACTTCAAACTAAACATTGCTATAACTGCAACTTAAACACATTTATTTCATGCACTTATTATATATAAACATTGAACACATAATGGGTCATGTGAATAAAAAATCAGCAAATGCTGTTACTGAATTTTTCTAGTAAAAAGTATGGATTCAGTGAATAAAAAAAGCTATATCTATATAGCTTTTTTTATATCTATATCTATATAGCTTTAAGCTTTTTAAGCTATATCTATATAGCTTTTTTTATTCACTAAATCCATACTTTTTACTAGAAAAATTCAGTAAAAGCATTTGCTGATTTTTTATTCATATGACCCAATGATCTAATCTACAAACTAAACATTTCTATAAACGTAGCCTAAACACATTTATGTTAGCAAACAAACAAAACAAACACATAACTATTATATACATTCTTACTCGCTTGCACAACAATAAGAGCAGTACACTTTATGTTTACATAACTACACTAATGACTATATAAAGTAATGTTGTTCTACTTATTAGGATTATATTAAATTAGATATATATTTAATTTTGTATTTATTTCAAGATTAAAATAATACTGATATTTAGCTTTATAAGCCAAACAAAATCTTAAAATAAAGTCACTTAAGTTTTGAGCTTTAAACTGTTTGCTCCTTAATTTTATTTCTAAGCGCCTGAATGCACTTTCGAGTGACGACCCTTAGAAATTTTTTTTTAATCAGGCCAACAGCGTTCTTAAGCGCTGGCAAGAAAAAACCGCGAAAGGTATTTTTTTTAACTAAAACGCGTATTTTAAAATTTAACACGCGTACGACATCACAATGTTCAGCACATGAAAGACGATGCTACAGTGACGAAAATATTCGATTCGCAGAAGAGGAAGAACGCAGAAGAGGACGACCGCATCTTCGTTGGAAAGACCAAGTAGAGGACAACCTGACGAAGCTTGGAATTTCCAACTGGCGCCAGCAAGCGAAAGACAGAAATGGCTGGCGCAAGTTCTTAGATGAGGCCATGACCGACGTAGCGCCAACTAAGGAAAAATATTTAAAACGAAAAAAATAATATTTAAACAGCTTTTTAAAACAGTAACAACAAAGTATTTGAAATAAAAAAGAATAAAACTTTTTTCAAAACTATTTTTTTAAACAAACAAAATATGAAAATTAAAACAACAAAAGAAAATACATCATAAGACATCAAAGGGCAACTCGCCTAAGCCAGCAAAAATATGCGAATTAAACCAGCACAAGGTATAAACACCTTAATTAAAGCAATAAAGCAAACAAAATATAAAACAAATTAAAAAGGAATATAAACCTGTGTTAAAAAAATATTAACAAAATTTTTGCTTATAACAAAACAAGAACAATCAACAGAACAGTCAACAGCAAAGCAAACGAGACTTAAACGACAGTATCAAAATTTTTTAAAAAAGAAATCAAAGCATTAATTAATAGACTACAGAGAAGGTGGGAGTAATCGACTTCTAATCAAGAATTATCATAGTACCAACACAACACACACTGCAACAACATTTGCGTCGCAAAATAATCAAAAGGCATAACAAGCATTCACAAAAGCAATAAAAAGCACATGCAGCCAAAACAAGCGGGGCCTAAAGAAAAACACGCCGCACAATGGTTTAAAAGTGGAAAAAATATGAAAACTTATTGCTCCTATGGCCGATATTAAATTTTATATTTATTAAGAATTATCTAAAAAGCATGTTTCCAAAAGGTCCTGTGAAATCCTGTGAAATCTTTACAGGATTTTTGTACAGAAATCATAATAATTGTTACATAATAAAGCGTTCAATAAATTCTTAATAACAAAAGGTTTATTTCAAATTAAATAACATGTGAACCACTGAAAAACATGTGGTTTGGTTTTTTTGCCAAAACAGATTTTATGAACGAAAAACTAAATGCGTTTTGTGTAAAAAATCGAAAAATATTGATTAAAATTCCAATTGTTTGTAGCATGCTCTTGGGCTTGATAAATAAGGCGATAAATATATATAATAAATATATCATATCGTTAAGATGCAATGTCACAATAAAACTGCAATTTGTAATAAGTACACTTTAGAAAAATTGTATGTGGGAGGTGGGCTGTATGTGTAAAATCACGTAAGACTGTCTGTAAAGCACGTATGATACTTCATTGTTTTCTCCAATTTCAAAAACTGAAAACAAGTGGCGCGTGGGCTAGACAGATATATATTGTTGGATAAGCATGAAAACATGCATCGTGCTAGTTTTTACATCTCCGCAACGTTACTATTTTATCTCTCTGTTCTTCTTGGCTGCGGAAGAAAGAGCTCAAGCTTGTTTTTGACACTTAATATTTGATCGAAACTTAACGACGAACGAATTGAGAGAAACGTCAAAACAATGCATTGAAATGCTGTCCGTTGCACATTTTTTTGTCCAATTCGTACTATATGCGTATATACTCACTTCTTGAATTTTAGCTTTATCACTATTTCAACTGCTCTAGTTTCATTGTAAATGAATAAAAATTGGAGAAAACAATGAAGTATCATACGGGCTTAAGTCTACTCTTCTCTTTTTGGCCAACGAAAGAGCTGTCTTGTCTGCTTGTATCAATTACTATTTTCACAATTGTTAATTAATGTCATTTTGAGTTAATGAAGACTTGTATAATTTGATTTAGATTTATAAAAACGAAAGAACTTACCATTTTTATCTGGTAAAGGATTCTTTTCATGTGTCTCTGTGTGTTTTAAGCAAGCCGGGTTGAAAGTTGAGATGCCAGTAAACAAGGACTCTTGGTTTTTCTCTGCAGCTAAATCTAGAAATAATTTTATCTCTTTTTTAACTGTATTTATTTTTAAAATTTGATAAATTCTATAATATTCTTCTGATTAGAGCTTTTATCTTTTATCATATACCGTGGTTTTCATTTTGTTGTTTTACAAAACAGAACTAAACTGTGAAATTTTCAGAAAAAAAGTATTGATATTGAAACGTGTTGCAAGCGACTTTAAGGGCCAATTTTTCAGTGCAAGTTTAAGCTCTAGTCAAATTAAACTGAGGTTAACTCACCAAAATTGGACGATTAAACTCGGTTTAACTAGATATTTTACCATTCGTTGAAGTTAAATTGACTTAAATTGTCATGTGTTTTTTTTTTTGTCTTAACCGAGTTTAAACGTCCAATTTTGGTGAGTTAACCTCAGTTTAATTTGACTCGACTTTAAACCTGCACTGAAAAATTGGCCCTAAGTTTGAAAATCTGATTTATATGGGAAAAAGTTATATTTTTAACGAAAAATTGCTAGAAAATTTTTTTGATAATTTATTAATTTTTCTTAAAAATGAGTAAAAAACATGAAAATTGGAAAAAACTAACAGAGTTGTGATTTTTTATTTTAAACAAAAAACTTATTTTTTCTTGTATTAAAAAGAAAAACCCAAAGATGGCAGTGTTTATATAAAATGCAGTGGAAATATCCAGTTAGGTTAGGTTAGGTTAAGGTGGCGGCCGGTTCATAGACCAGATATTTGGTCCGTTGCGATACCACAGGGGATCTACTCCTCCTCTCCTAAGCACTGTCGTGAAACCACCCTGAACCAGTAGACGATTAACGACGTCTACTTCCTCAATATCCCTGAGATCATCAAAAAAGAAGCTACCTAGATGCTTTTGCCTTCTGCGGGCTAAAGCGGGGCATGAACAGAGGAGATGCGATACCGACTCCTCCTCTTCCTCATCCCTGCATTTCCTGCAGAAGTCATTCGCATGAACCCCCATTCTAAGGACATGCCTACCTATAATACAGTGTCCTGTTATAACGCTTATCAGAATAGAGAGATCTTTCCTCGCCATTTCAGTGAGCTTCATCGCCCGTTTTTCAGTAAAGCTGGGCCATATCTGTCTAGCTGTGTTAGAGGTGGTGCTATGCTTCCACCTAAAATTAGCCAATTCTGTGACATGTTGCCTTAGAGCCAGCTTGCAAGTCGCAAGTGCCATGCCTAACGCTCCCATCCGTCCTGTATTTCGCAGGATAGTCCTGTTTTTCCGAGCAAAGTCCTGCGTCCTGTGTAAAGGGCTCAAAATCCTGCTTTTTATTATTTTGTCCTGTTTTTTTCCCATGGCTGCAATTTAGTCCACTTTATTTATTATTCATTCTTATTTTAGTAATAAATCAAAAGTTTTCCATAATACACTTTTCCCTTTCTTGCGACCTTATTAAAAGTGTCTGTATAGCTAGCTCATTTATTAAACTTGTCGAAAAGTCGAAGCGAAAGTTTGTGTTGAGCAATCAACTTAAAAAAATATTCATTCCTAAAAAAACAAATAGTGATAGTTCAAAGTGCAAAAGAGTACAAGGAAATTCTAATTAATCTGCGATTTTAATAAAACTAATTTGTTTTTTTTATTTTTATTATAGTTTTGTTATATTGAATATAATTAAATATTTAAATAAGAAGATTGAATTATATGTTTATTTTAACAAAATTACATATTAAATACAAATACATGATATTAATTGATATTTGAAGCTTATCGTCGTTGCGTATGCAATACCGCGTATCAACCTATGATGATAGTAGGCGGATACGCGGTAATGCGCGTGCAACGACGTTATGCTGCAATTTCTAAATTAAATAATAAACCAAGCTTTGTAAGTGGAAGACTTCCAACAGACTGTTGGACTCCATAATAATAACATAAGCATAAAGTAAAGCAAAAATACAACAACAAACACGAAAATATGAAATTGGAGAAAAACTGAGAAATTGACACTTAAAATCTCATCTCCTCTGTGGTGCAGTGCGCTAGATTTCTGATGAAGCCTTTAGCAGGGCTGAAATTGCAATAAAATCAGCTAGTGATGTTCTCCTTTTCATATTGAAAACGTTGTTGTTGTTGTTGGTTCTTTGGAAAGATTCGTTAGAACTATTAATTGTTCTAACTTTGACCTAAAGCTCAATAAACGATTTTAAACTATCAGACAACTAAAATTTGTATTTAAAATCAAGTATGATTTAAACTATCAAAAATTTAGAATTTGTATTTAAATCATATAAAATCAGCATAATAAATAATAAATTTGATAATATTATCAAGTAATATAATTTTTCGACTTTAAATTGCGTCCTGCGAAAATATCCTGTTTTTTGCGTGACGTCCTGTAAATCCTGTAAAATCTTCAAAATTTTGTCAGTTTGTTCTGTTTTTGGCGAAAAAAGAGATGGGAGCGTTAGGTATTAAGCAAAGAACTGCATTTAGCGTTTCCGATGAAGTGGACCTAAGCGCTCCGCTGATACATACGGCCGCAGTTCTTTCATTTTCCCCTAACAATTTGCAATTAGACTTTGTTTTTTAGTGCTGTCCACCACACATACACCGTATAACGAGATTGGCCTCACTATAGCTGTGTAAGTCCAACGTGCAATATTCGGGGTAAGCCCCACGTTTTACCTATAGCTTTCTTACAGGCATATAAAGTAACATTGGCTTTCCTAGTTCGGTGCAGAATATTCGGTTTCCAGCTTAACTTTCTATACAAAATAGCCCCTAAGTATTTTGCCTCTTCCACAAAGTTTAGCAGAGTGCCATCCAGATGTGGAGGAATTATGCGCGGAATTTTTCCTCGTAAAAAGGACCAGTTCAGTTTTTTGAGGATTTACCCCATATTTTTTGGCCCAAGTATTGACATCGGAGAGCGCTCGCCCAAGCAGCTTCGAGAGATTATGAGGAAACTTTCCCTGTGAAGCAATAGCTGCTACGTCATCCACATAGGCAATCACCTTGCAACTAACCTATTCTATTTTCCTCAGAAGTACATTGACTACCAAGTTCCATAATAAAGGTGATAGAACACCCCTTGAGGAGTGCCTTTACTCACAAATTTCCTGGTCTTTGACCTAAAGATGCACTGACGACTCTGCTGGTCAGCAGGTTTTTTATCAGTGCACAGAGTGACTCATCCACCCGAAGCTTCATGAGCGCGCCAATGATTGCCCCGGAAGAACATTGCTAAAGGCACCTTCGATATCCAGAAAAGCTACCATTGTGTACTTTTTATGCAAAAAGGAATTTTCTATAAAGCCTACCAGGGAGTGCAGGGCCGTTTCTACAGACCTACCTTTTCTGTAAGCGTGCTGTGAAGCTGAAAGCAAATTTGTGTCTATGCTACAACGAATATGAGGAAAGATGAAAGACTAATGGGTCTTAGGTCCTTTCAACTCGATTGCGATATCCTACCCGCCTTAGGAATAAATACTACTTTTACCTCCCTTCATTTTAATGGTATATATTTCATGTCAAGGCAACCTTTAAAAATGACAATGAGCCGTTGAAGTATTATAGATGCCGTCTGCTGTAGAGCGGCTGGAATAATAGGTGTGTTTCCGTACTCTACACTGTGTAAGATTTGTGTAACTTCTGGTAAGTTCGAACTGAGAGTAAAAATGAAATTTGAGAATATTAGCAAAAGTACGGAAACCGCTTCTAGCAAGTTTCGAGCACAAAACAGCTGATTCTGACAGCAGACGAGTCAAACGTAAATAGCTCCAGTTGAAATTGTCGTAATTTTGTTTGTGAAGTAAATTTTTTTAAGCTATAAAATATTTTAACCTATGTTTTAAGTTATAAAACTACTTCAAATAATTTATTTATAGTTAAAAATGGAAGATCAAAAGAAACTGCAATTTTTAAATGTATTTTTAGCAGCACAATTTGTGAGTATTTGTGAAAAACATAAACAAACTTTTGACATTTGCTTGTTCTTCTTGATGCTTCTTCTTATTGATGATTGTTTTTAATTTAGTGGAAGTCTTGTGTTCTAGAACGCTCTGTGCACATTCTGTGCTCGAGAGAGCTGTTTTATGCTTGTTCTTCTTCTCCCATTTCTTACACAAAAAGTACGGAAACACAAAATAGCGACTCAAAAGTCACACAGTGTGAGTACGGAAACAGACCTAATACCATCAGGCCCAGCAGACTTATATGGCTTGAAACTAAACAGAGCCCATTTAATCCTGTTCTCTGATATGAAACATGTAGGATCACTTAACATCAGAGCCCTCTCACACCTAGTGTGAGTGGTGTCCACAAAGCAGTCCGGGAAATGGGTACTCAGAAGAAGATCAAGGGTTTCCTCGCTAGAGGATGTCCAGGTATCGTCTGATTTCTGTAAATAGCTTGGACAGTTAGGATTAGAAGCGAGGACCTTACGGAGTCTTGATGCTTCGGAAGATTCCTTTATATTACCGCAGAAAAGCCTCCAGGAATTGCACCGTGCCTTTCGAAGTGCTTTCTTAAAATTTTTAAGCTGGATTTATACTCATCCAGGCATTGAGTTCTACCCGATTTATTAAAATCTTTCTGCACTGAGACCTTAGATTACTAATTTCCCTTGACCACCAAGATGGGTAGCATCTAAGACTTCACGCCTACTGCGAGAAACAAAAGTTGGTTCGTTCCCAACATATAAATTACTTTTGAGTAAATAGTCGAACAAGAACTCACCTCTTTCATTTTCGTCTGAGCTTCCCCAGACTGTATGGTGTGCTTTCCAAGGAATCAGGACTACATCTTTACCGCCTCTGCTAAGATTTCTTTTAAATTCGGCGCTGGCCGCCTTCGCATGGTACAAGTTGATCTGCAGCAACCTAACCAGTTCGGAGTTCACTCTCCTCGCTTTCAATAATGGTATTGTCTCCATTATCCGAATCAGATTCCAGAAGCTGCTTCTCTGAAACCTCGTCAAAGATATCGGCAATACCATACACCGACGATCTTACCGATCTTTTAAGTTTAGTTTAGTTTATTTAACAAAAATTGTTGACATATAAGAATAAATCTTTTACATGCCTCATTTGACAATGGAAATAACAACATCAGAAATACTTAAAAACAAATTAAAAACTATTACATTACTATGAAACTAAAAAATAACTCAAATTTACAAAAAGAAAAATTATTATCAAATCAAAGAATGCAAATGTAATTTAGGGAAATAAAATAACACAGTAAATATAAAAAGAATAGAAAAGAAGAAATTAGGAAAAGTATTCGAAGATTATATGCTTAAAGTCATACTTATTCGAAACGGTTTTGATACTATTAGGTAGTGAAGTCCACGACCTTATAACACTGACGAAAATCAATCTACTAGAGTTAACGAAATTATATCTAGGGATCACAAGGTTCATGCTTCTGCTTAATCTGCAAAATTTTACCTTATTAAAAAGATACGTAGGGCTTCGAGTGTAAATAATCTGGTGAAGAAATATGCAATGTATCGCTTCAAGGTATTTAAATAAACAACAGCCAAGTAATTTTTTGCTATTCATGGGGGCATGATCGAACCTTCTTAGACCATTAACATATCGGGCTGCATTATTAAAGGCGACCATAAGCTTATGCGACGACCGTGAATCAAGATTACAACACACGACTTCAGAATACGTTATTATCGGCATCAGCAGCCAGTTGTTTTTTAGTTTTTACGGGCACAAAACTCGACGTCATTCAAAGATTACGAAGAACATAGTATATTTTTTTATGCAGGAGTTGAATTTTGACAACCCTCCAGTTCTGATATGGAAGGTGGGGGTTGGAGACTCTCAAAGTCTTCAGAATTTTGTTTGCCTCTGATGGCTACAGTGGTAACCAGCCTGCTAGGGATTTATTCCTTTGAGAACGCTTCTTTAAGTGCACCTGGCCACACTTCACCTACCTTGGCAATAGTTGCCTTGTAGAATGCGACAGACCATGCATCGGCGCACTGTACCAACCTAACTCTCCGTTGCCAGCCTATCGCAAAACAGTTGGGAGGAGGACCCGGAATCTCAACCATGAGCCGAAGATAATAGGCAGCAAGCTTAGCTTCCACCAGTCTCCAGTTCATGGCCGAGATCCCAAAATCCTCCGCTCCCCTGTCCAGGATAGCCAACACCTCAACTCCTCTGGTAACATCGTTGCCATCGCAGCAGCACCTGCGTCAACAACTGCCATCGCAGCAGCATCTGCGTCACCAACTGCCATCGCAGCAGCACCTGCGTCACAAACTGCCATCGCAGCAGCACCTGCGTCACCAACTGCCATCGCAGCAGCTTCTGTGTCACAAAATGCCATCGCAGCAGCACCTGCGTCATCAACTGCCGTCGCAGTAGCACCTGCGTCACCAACTGCCGTCGCAGCAGTACCTGCGTCACCAACTACCGAAGCAAGCGTTACCACAAGAAAAGAAGTCAACAGGAAAATAACAAGAAGAAGAGGTCGCAGAGAAAATAAGTCAAAAGCCGCAAAAGTCGCAGCAGCACCTGCATTATCAACTGCCGTCGCAGCAGCACCTGCGTCATCAACTGCCGTCGCATAAGCACTTGCGTTATCAACTGCCGTCGCAGCAGCACCTGCGTCACCAACTGCCGAAGTAAGCGTTACCACAATAAAAGAAGTCACCAGGAAAAGAACAAGAAGAAGTGGTAGCAGAGAAAGTAAGTCAAATGCCGCAAAAGTCGCAGCAACACCTGCGGTACAAACTGTGAGACTAAGGCCAGCTACACCGGCGCTGAAAAGTGTGCAACAAAGTAGTATCGCACAACACACGAAAATTAAACCAGACATTGCCAATTTTGAAGTAATAAAACTTTTTGAAGAACGAGCTGAGAAGTTTTGAAGCAATCCAGGGAATTTCAAATATCGCCGATTCTCTTTCCAGACAACCCCTTGAGACTACTTGCAGCTGTGCTGTAGAACAAAGTGATCAGAAGAAATGTGCATGGTATGAACGACGCATAAACGAAGTCAAGACTAGTCCGGACCAACACCCAGAGTATATTATTGAAAAAGGAAAGTTGTACCGCCATTTTCCCCGAACGGTTGGCGACGAAGATAGTGCGCCATGGAAATTGTGCGTACCCAGTTATCTCAGAAACCGCGTTATGATGAAAAACCACGATGCTCCTACCGCTGGCCACTTAGGAATATGCAAAACTATAGCCAGGATGGCAAACAAGTATTACTGGCCAGGTATGTTTCGCAGCATTAGTCAGTACGTCAGAGGATGCAAAAGTTGCCAAAATTAGAAAGTGAGCCAACAACAACCCAACATGGAAGCAGAGGAAGCCATCCAGCCACTCAAAAGAGTCCACACCAGCGAGGAAGAGCCATCAGTAGAAACCATAGTCGAAGAAATCCGAAAGCAGTGGAAATCTGGAAGTCAGCTTTCGCCACGGAGCCAGATAGGCAGCGTATGATACCGGATCCGAATCTCCCGTAGCGGAGTAGTAACAAGCGTCGAACCTCCGGCGAAGTAAGGAAGAAATGTGACGAGGCAAAACATGTCCCCAGTTTTGCCGCACATGCTAAACACAACAACACGATACCATTCCTAAACTCATAAGAAGACGCAACAACAACACATTTACTACAAATGGAAATTAGTCAGAAACAATTTAAAATAACTATAATAACTATATATATGTTTTGAGCAAAGCACCCTATGTCAACATAAATAGTTAACCATCATTTATATATACGTGGTGTGAAAAACGGTCAATGCGACAAAATTAAGCAAAGAACAGCAAACACAAAGCTAAATACCAAGAGCAACATGAGTACCAACAATTACCAACATTAGATTAAGCGCCAACGGGACCGCGAGAACTTCGATGGGAGACCAGGGCGACACAGCAACACGATGCGTATGTTTCCGAAAACCACTGAGCAGTATCAACATGTCAACGAGAGCATAAGTAGCAGAGCGGGGCAACACTACTGAGCGGTGTCAACATGTTAACGAAAACATGAGTAAAACTAGCTAGCAGCGATGCTGCTAAGATCAACCAGCAGAGGTATGCAATGAATTGAATAATGAGGAGACGGGAAGTTGCTGGCAGACATTCAAAGCGAGCGGTTGGGCTAATTAAACACGGGCTGACGAACTATCGAAGGGAAGAGTCGCTCTGACTAAGCAAAGAACTTGGTTAAGAAATCTGGACGAACCTCACGAAATAGGCGACCTCAACCACTTTCGAACGAGAGTCGAACGTCAACAACCTCAATCACCGCCGCATTGCTCACCACATCGCCTTAGTATTTTATAAAATATTTTAAGAAATAGAATCTAAAACATTTATAAAATATTTTAAGCAATAAAATCTAAAACATTTATAAATAAAGCCTTATTTGGAAGAATCTGAAACAAAATTCTTATTTTGTGACGAATTCTGGACACAACTGAGCATATCTCAGCTGTAGAGCCGGAAGACCGGCAGCTTCGTTATAACCTCTTCGCTCCTCTGCCTCATTACTTTGCATCAAAGAACACTTTGTCAGCTCGTTTTCCTGCTATGTGCTGATTATCTCATGTAGTGCGATACTATTACCGCCGCACATGAGCGTTGCTCCTGTCCGCATCAAGAAATCCATCCCTAGAATTAAGCTGTCTGTCACGTCTTGTAGAACGAGTAGTTCCATACGACACTGTGACTGTCCCAGCCCGACCTCGATTTTCAGCGCCTCCCAGACTTTTTTAATTGTACCGTCAGCTAATATCACCTGCGTGCTGATGGGTGTGATCACTCCCTGCCTCCTGAATTCTCTTTCGAATAACTCGCTCACTAAACTCCTTGTGCTCCTGTATCTATTGTTGCTGTAGCCAGTTCCTCGCCCAGAGGCACCTTTGCAAAGATGCGGCTACGATTGAAACCTAATGGTTGGGTTCGAGGACTGCCTTGTGACCAAAATCCCGATATTCTACGTCTCTGGTGGAATCCCTGAGAGTTTTCCGAGTCCCTATTGCAGCATTCGATAGAAAGTCTGCCACGCCTTCCACACTTCCAACAGAACACCATCCTCTCATTTCTGCATTTATTTCGAACTGTCGAATTTAAAAAAGGTGGGAGTGTTAAAATGTTGATTAACTGCATTATTCTGTATCACGAAGAAGCACACCAACGATGAGAAAGACACGAGAAGCAATACTTTCTTCCATACAATATTGTATTGCATCTCGTCTTTCTCATCGCTGGTGTGCTTGTTCGTGATACAGAATAATGCACTTAGTGTCAGTATTCTAGTTTACTTAGCTTATGCTATGTTTTCTCTCGATTACCGCTTGAAAAATTATGTATCCAGAGTCTTAAAACTATGTTATCTCTCGATTTCCGCTTGAAAAAGCATGAATCCAGAGACTTAAAACTATATTATTTTTCGACTATCGCTTGAGGAAGCATTTTTTTTTTAATATTCATTTATTAATCCCAAAATTAACAATTTATAAGACAAACAAGTAGAACAATGATAACTACTTACTATAAAAAAATACAATTATGTAAATGCCCCTAAACGGTACTCGATACATAAAATATTTTTTTTATAAGTTTATAATTTGTCAATCTCAATTTATTATTTTTTTTTAATTTCAGTTGTAATGTTAAAATAAACAGCAAAAAAGGAATAAAAACTGTTAAAAAGTGTATTTTGGTTTTGTTTTAATTATAAAAAAACTCCTAACAATAAAAAATAAAAATGTTGAGGCTGAGTGTTACCTACTTGCCAGTCAAACCACCAGTATTTATTTGTATTTAATCGATCATTATTATATTTGTCGCGTTCAGGTATATTACTACAATATTTCCAATTTATAAATCGGTTCGAGCCTATCATTGAAGCATGTTGAATTCGTTTGTCAGTCGCCCTTCTATTAACGTGGTAAATTATTGGTATGTTGCATGAATCTGATAGATAACCTAGTGTGTCGAGATAAAGAAATGCTTCTGGTGGTATTAAGAATTTCTGCAAAGATTTTTCAAAATACAAAGGATTTGGATAAAATGCTCCAGAAATTGTGTTATTTTTAGCTTGTTTTGCTCTTGCAAAATTATTTCTTACCAGTTCAAGTATAGTGTTATCGATTCTTGATATTTCAGAAGCTTCTAGAAGTGTTTTGTTTGATATATAATATATGTTGTTTGAATGTTGACTTCGATACATATGCAAACATGCTCTAAGACATTTTCTTTCAAATAAATAGACGAACTTTCTCCATATATGACGGACTTATATTCCACCAAATTGGGCAAGCATAAGTTAAAATTGGTCTTATAAATGCTTTATAGTAAATTATTTTTACATCACTATTCAGATGTTGTGAGTAAAAAAGTTTTTTAAAAGCATCAATGCAGATCTTGCTTTTTCTAACATGATTTTAATATGTTTATCTAACGTTTAATTTTGTTGGAATTTGATAGCCGTTTGCAGTAACGATTTTCAAATTTTTCCAGTTTTTACGAAGATCGTGATTTCCACGTCTAAAAGGGGAACGAAATAATATTACTTCGCATTTTGCGTAGCTTATCTTAAGTTTCCACGTGTTACAATAATTTTGGAAATAATTAAATTTAGTTTGTAAGTTTCTTTGGATATCTTCTATTTTATAGCCATGTGCACATAGTACCACATCGTCAGCAAAAGCAAGGGACATTTGTAATTTATTTAAAATCTCAGAAGTATATATATTGAATAGGATAGGAACGGTAGCTGTGCCTTGTGGCAGTCCATTGGGTATATCAAATATTCTGTTTGTCGTATTGTGTCCATCTGTTACTACAAATTTTTGATATAATTATTTTTATGAGGTGATTGGGAAACTCATATTTTATAATTTTGTATATAAGCGCGTCAATCCAAACCGTATCGAATGTTTTTTCAATATCTTTTAAACAGGCTGCTGTATTGCTCTTATCGCTTAAATGCCAGAATATATCGGATGTAAATTTGTTTATTGCGTCAACTGTTAAGTGCTGTTTCTTGAACCCAAACTGATTTTTCGGTATAGTGTTGTTTTGATCACATACGAATAAAATTGATTTATTAATAAGAATTTCAAATACTTTACCAATGTTAGGTAGAAGGGTTATTGGCCTATAATTAGATGGATCAGAAGCATCTTTTTTCTTTTTTACAATTGGAAAGACTTTTGATATTTTCCAGTAACTTGTAAAATAGTAGTTATTAAGTAGGTTATTAAAAATAAAAGAAGAAAAATGATCCCCAAATCTGATGACGACCTCCGCAAACGAAAAACTGATAATGATTTACGGATATGCACCTGGAATGTCCGAACCCTGAATTGGGAAGGTGCCTCTATCCAACTGACTGATGTCTTGGAAAGATACAAAGCTGATATCACTGCTATCCAAGAAATGCGACGGAAGGGACAGGGTTGCATTCGGCATGCACCCTGTGATATCTACTACAGCGGCCATGCGGAGAAGCACGAGTTTGGATGCGGATTTGTAGTTGGCAAGAGACTTGCCATAATCCGCATCAAGGTTAGATTTTTCAATATAAGCTTAATATGTGCGCACGCTCCGACAGAAGACAAGGACGATGAGATCAAGGAAATTTTCTACGAGCGCCTTGAAAATGCTTACGAGCGCTGCCCCCGTCACGACGTAAAAATCGTGCTTGGTGACTTCAACGCTAAGGTGGGCAAGGAAAATATTTTTGGTCCAACAGTCGGAGAGTTCAGCCTCCACGACAACACCTCCGATAACGGAATGAGGCTGATTGACTTCACCGCAGCACGAAACATGGTCGTAAGTAGCACTAGATTCAAGCATCTCAATATTTATAAAGCCACCTGGATGTCGCCTGATCAAAAAACCAAGAATCAAATTGATCACGTTTTGATCGACGGAAGGCACTCTTCCAGTGTATTGGATGTACGCACGATCCGTAGTGCAAACATTGACTCGGATCACTATCTTGTTGCAGCCAAGATCCGTACACGTCTATGCGCAGCTAAGAATACACGCAACACTACACAGAGAAAGCTAGACGTCAACAAGCTGCAATCGAAACAGACAGCCGATGCTTTCGCCACTCGACTCTCACTCCTGCTTCAAAGCACTCCTCCAATCGATGATATATGCGCGCAGTGGACACACATTTCCAACTCCATTCGTGCGGCTTGTGAAGAGGTGATTGGCTACCACCGCCCTCGCCGAAACCAGTGGTACGACCAGAAGTGTCGCGACGCCACTGCAGAGAAAGACGCCACCTACAAAGCCACCCTGCAGTCGGTTGTAACGCGCTCTGCTAAGGAGTGATAAAAGGAAAAGAGGAGGGAAAAGAGACGTATTTTCAGGCGGAAAAAAGAGAGGCAGAAATGAGCGAGCAGGAGAAGATTGGGATGTATGGTGGCAGGAATGAGGCCCGAAAATTTTTCCAAAAAATAAGGCGCCTTGCCGATGGTTTTAAAACCGGGGCCTCTTCCTGCAAGGATGAAAACGGGAATCTAGTGACAGATGTCCAGAGTACACTGACGTTATGGAGGGAACACTTCTCTAAGCTTCTGACACTGACAACAATCCCGCCAATAGAGATGATATTCCGGAAACCTCAATATTGGATGACAGCGTTGAGGTTCCGCTGCCCGACTATGGTGAAGTTCTGACAGCTATAGCTCGGCTTAAAAATAACAAAGCCGCGGGAGCGGCTTTGTTATTACTTTGTTATTACTCTACTTAAATGCATTCATGAGCTTCTATGCAGAATATGGTCGGAAGAATGCATTCCGAACGATTGGAATCTCAGTGTGCTCTGCCCAATCCACAAGAAAGGCGATCCCACTATCTGTGCCAATTACCGTGGGATAAGCCTTCTTAATATCGCATATAAGGTCCTGTCGAACGTTTTATGTGAAAGATTGAAGCCCATTGTAAACGAACTGATTGGATCTTATCAGTGCGGCTTCAGACCTGGAAAGTTCACCATCGACCAGATTTTTACGCTACGACAAATCTTGGAGAAGACTCAAGAAAAACAAGTCGACACCCACCATATTTTTGTCGACTACAAAGCCGCCTTCGACAGCCCAATAAGGAAGCACCTGTACTCCACCATGTCTGAATTTGGTATTCCTGCAAAACTAATACGCCATTGCAGGATGACACTGAGCAACACCAGCACCGCAGTTAAAATCGGGAAGAACCTCTCCCACCATTTATTACCAAACGAGGTTTCAGACAAGGTGATTCCTTATCGTGCGACTTTTTCAACCTAATGATGGAAAAGATCATCCGAGCTGCTGATCTGAGACGTAGTGGCACAATATTCTACAAGAGTGTTATGCTGCTTGCGTATGCTGATGACATAGATATCATTGGCCATAATACGCGCGAAGTCAGTGCAGCATTTTCCAGATTAGAAAGAGAGTCAAGTCGAATGGGTCTGGCAGTGAATGCAGATAAGACGAAATACTTAGTGTCAACAAACAAACAGTCCCAGCGTCTTGGAACCCACGTTACCGTTGACAATACCTCATTCGAGGTTGTGAAGAACTTCGTTAATCTGGGATCCAGCATTAACTCAACCAACGACATCAGCATTGAGATCAAACGAAGAATAACTCTTGCCAACAGGTGTTACTTTGGGCTCAGTAGGCAATTGAAAAGCAGAGCCCTCTCTCGAAGAACGAAAATCACGCTCTATAAATCGCTCATCATGCCCGTCCTACTTTATGCATCACAAACATGGACGCTGAGTAGTTTAGATGAAAAGACTTTAGGAGCATTCGAGAGAAAGATTCTTCGTAAGATCCACGGACCAATCTGCGTCAATGGCGAGTACCGAATACGTTGGAATGATGAACTGTATGAGCTGTACGTTGACATCGACATAGTCAAGCGTATTAAAATCGAGCGGCTTCGCTGGCTTGGTCATGTTCAGCGCATGAAAGACGATGCTCCAGTGAAGAAAACATTCGATTCGGAACCCAGCGGCGGTCAACGCAGACGAGGACGACCGCATCTTCGTTGGAAAGACCAAGTAGAGGACAACCTGACGAAGCTTGGAATTTCCAACTGGCGCCAGCAAGCGAAAGACAGAAATGGCTGGCGCAAATTCTTAGATGAGGCCAAGACCGACATACGGTTGTAGCGCCAACTAAGTAAGTAAGTAAGTAAGTATTAAAAATAATGCAATATTTTTTAATTATTTCAACGGCCATGTGTTTGAGAGCTATGTTTGGAATATTATCCAAGCCCGACGATAATTTGTTGTTGAGTTTTCTAAAAATTTCTGTTAGTTCTGGCATGTTGTATAGTAATTTAATGTTTGGTTTTCCATTAAGTTTGTCAGATTTTAGGTTATCGGACTAATTTAGAAGGGTATTTGAAAAATTGTTCATGTTAAGAAATCTTGATATTTCTATGTTTACTAATTCTTCCGTACTAGTTGGCATTGTTTCTATTTGGTGTACACTTTTAAAATATGATCCAATGATATTAAGTTTAAAATTTTCTTCTCCAATTATAAATTTATTATCAATTACGGGTATGGAAGCGATATCAATTCCTGCTTGGGTTACGAGAAAATCTGATGAGACAGGTATTTTTAAGTCCGGTATATTATTATTGCAACGAGTTTTAAAAACTTGATTTATTTTTGGAAACATATTTTTCGAGTTTGATTTTATTATTTGTTCCGCACGTTGTTTCCCATTGTTATTTATACTATTTCGGAATTGTTGTTTTAATAATGTTTGCACATTTCTCAGGATAGCTTTAAGTCTTAAAATATCGCTATTAAATTGTTTCTGTTTTTTTATTATTTGTCTCATTTTTACATTAGCAGTTTGTGCATCAATTGTATTTTAATTTTTGCTACTTGCTTTTGTTAATCGCTGTATACTTTTAGGCACTTTTAGTACAGGGTGGTTACAAAGCTAATTTTTCTTTTTTTATTCTTTTTACTCTTATTGATAAAATTTTTTTAAATTGTTGCTTGTCATTTAAGTGCAATGTTGTTTTTTTGCCTTATTTTCGTCATTTTATCTGCATTGTTTTAATATGATTTGTGCTAAGTCTGGCTGCTCTGTAAAGGGTGAATCTGAGCGGCTTTTATCATGCTGGTTATGTGATAATGCTGTTCATTTCAAATGTGCAGGCGTGACAGGCCGAGTTGCGGATTGTATTGAGGAAGGTAAAGGGTTGCGTTGGTCTTGCGAGAAATGTAGATTGGCTGACATCAACTTCTACAAGCTTTTCAAGCAGACAAAGCAATGCTTCTCTGAAATAAGTAAGGAACTTTCTTCGCTTTCTGCAAAATTTTTCAAATATCAGTCTCTTTTCGACGATTTTAAATATATTGAAGAGTCAATTCCTTCTCCCAAAAGGAAAAAAAAAACACATGTCTTTGCTTAGTAAGCAAAAAACGGATTTAACTCCAACTCTACATTCTTCTGTACATGACATTGCTGATGACATGGACATTGGTGGTGTAACAGCCCCTCCACCTATTTTAACTTCTACTTCGAATACAGCAAACATATCGATTTCTGCTCCTTTGCCAGTGCTGGCACCTCCACCTTCATTGCCAGTCATGTCTTATGCCCAAACTGTTTCTCTTTCACCAACTTTGGTTGATTCCCAGGTTGTTCCTCTTACTACTCAGGTTTCTGTTCCACCTAAGCCAATCATTGCAATTCCACCAACTAAATCAATCTTTGTTTCTCGCTTAGCTGCGGATACAACAGAGGTTGATATAGATTTTTTCATTAAATCAAAGTTGAATTATTCATTGCATCTTTCAGTTCATAAATTCAAATATTCAAATGTAAGATCGATTACTTCTTTTAGATTAACAGTTCCTGAAAATTTATTTAATTCCATAGTTGATGTAAACTTTTGGCCGCCTAACACAATTGTACGCGAATTTGAATTTAAAAGCAATCCAAGACCGGTAAATGTTGGACATTTGCCGCGTCCCCGAAATAGCCCTGAATCTCATCCAAAAAACGATTAATAAACCACAAGTCTAAATTCGAACTTGTGTATCAAAATGTCAGGGGTCTTAACTCCAAACTTTCCGATATTTTCATAAACAGTTTTGATTTTGAATATAACATTATAATTTTTACAGAGACTTGGCTTCGCTCTAATATCTTAAATTCTGAAATAATGTGCAATAAATATCAAATTTTTCGTAAAGATCGTCATGATAAGATCGGTGGTGGTGTTTTGATAGCTGTTCAAAACTCGCTTGTATCTGAAGAATTGACAATTCTTGACACCAGTGACATTGAGTTCATTTGTGTTGCAGTTAAATTAAATAATAGTATTATTTATGTTACCTGCTCTTACATTCCTCCTAAATGTGACTTAACAATGTATTTAAAACACTTACACGCCATCGAAAAAGTTCATAATTTGTTAAAAAATAAAGACGTTCTTATTGTGCTGGGTGATTTTAACCTACCTTTTGTGACTTGGAGATCGTCTGACGATTCTTCATTTCTTACTCCTGTTTCCAATAGTGATTGGATAAATGACTTCTTAGATAATCGATCTGTCTGATTATCGTCCTGTTAGTCTATTGTCCTCCTTGTCAAAAGTTTTTGAGTCTCTCATGGCAATGCAAATCTCGGAACACATAAAAATATTTGACCTTTTGTCCCCATTTCAGTCTGGTTTTCGACCGGGACATAGCTGCTCTACAGCAATAGTAAAGATCTTAGATGACATCAGAGTGTCTTATGATTTGAGGCGCATAAACTTGCTCTGTCTCTTGGATTTCTCCAAGGCATTTGATTCTGTTGACCACTCAATACTGTGTCAAAAACTTGAGGTTAACTTTGGTTTCTCTAGCATGGCGGTCCGTCTGTTAAAAAGTTACTTGATTGGAAGGTCTCAACGAGTTAGGGTGGGAAATAGTCTGTCCGCTTTCTGTTGTTTATCCTGTGAAGTGCCTCAAGGCTCAGTACTTGGTCCGTTGTTATTTTTAATGTTTATCAACGATATATTCATCATATGTTGTCATGTTACCATGCATGCATATGCTGATGACCTGCAACTGTATTTAGATAGTCCTATTGACCTTGTTGATAATTTATGTGTTAGGATGAATGAGGATTTAAAAGAAATAATGAAATGGGCTGATACAAATAAGCTCAGACTAAATCCACTTAAATCATACGTTTTGCCTATTTCCAAAGCAAAATATTCTGCTTCCAATATACCAACTATTTATTTAAACGGTGTTGGGCTAAACTTTGTTGGCAAAGTTAGAAATCTAGGATATATTATTAACTCGTCTCTTTCTTGTGAGGATCACATTAATTCTGTTGTATCTAAGGTCTACTATGCCCTTCGGAGCCTAAGATGGACCGCGTCATTTGTACCTGTTGATACTAGGAAAAAATTAGTCATCCAGCTTTTAGTGCCAATCATTTCATATTCAGATATTGTCTATAGCAAACTTGATTCCAGGTCCAAACTTAAGTTACAACAAGCTTTTAATAACGCCGTAAGATATGTATTTGGCCTTCGTAAATTTGACTGCATCAGTCACTTGAGCAGCAAAATACTCGGTTGCAATATTTTCAACTACCTTGATGCGAGGAACTGCATATTTTTGCTTAAACTGTTATACACAAAGACACCTAAATACCTTTTTGAAAAGTTACAGTTTTGTAGATCAACCAGAAATATGAACATGATAATTCCATTATTTAATTTTGTAAACTCCAACAGACTTTTTTTTGTAAACGCCGTCAGAATTTGGAAGCGAGCCTTTAAGAATAAAATGTATTCAAAATTATCGCAACTTTAAGTATGAAATTTTTCTACACTTTTCCTAATAACACACTTTTCCTAATAACTACTATTATTTTCTTCATCTTTTGGTATAAGAATAATTTTTAACTAATAATATTTTGATCAATTTGATAATTTTAATTAAATACTTAAATAATTGTATTTATCTAAATAACTTTATTCAGTTGCTTATCTTCTTGTTGATAATAATTTATTAAATCAAACTGTTAAAATTAATTTATTGATTTTAATTAAATCCTTAAGTATTTGTTTTAAACAATATGTATTTATCAGTTGTTTATAAATTGTTGTTATTATGTTATTCTTACTGCATTTAAAAGACTCTGTCTTATATGTGAACATTATTTCTTAATAAATTACAAAATTACAAATTAAAATTAAATTAAATAAGCTGTCTGATCTGTGTCTTCAACAAGTCAATGATATTTTAAATATAAACCACAGAACCCTAGATCTTGTATTTGTAGATAGATGCACTACTGTTAATCTCCATTGTTCGAATCCCGTATCTCTTCCAGAAGATGTACATCATCCAACTCTTGAAATAACAGTTTTACTCCCCCACGAAAAAGAAGATAAAGTAACTTCTGATGCGCGAAATAAAAAAGTTTATAATTTTAAGAAAACGGACTATGTAAAACTTCATTCCTTACTTTCGCAAACTGATTAGTCTCCAATTTTAACTAGCGGAACATCATATTCATATTATGACGTCGAATCTTCTGTACAGTTTTTCAATGATACTCTGCAACGGTGTTTCTTATTGTCCGTCCCAAAAAAAATGGTTTTTCTCCAATCCTTTAAATCCACCCTGGCTAACAAATGATCTAAAGGCACTTAAAAATTTAAAAAATCGTTTATTTAAAAAATATAAAATATCTGGTTCTAGTTTAGACTTTGCTTCCTATTCTTCTTGTCGTTATAGATATCAACTATTAAATAAACAATGCTATTCTGCTTATATAATTAACATAAAATCTCAATTTAAAGATGATCCAAAACTTTTCTATAGTTTTGTTAACTCAAAACGTAAAGCCTCCAGTTTTCCACCCCTTATGAAATTAAATCAGGAAGAATCATCTTGTGACAATGTGATTTCTAACATGTTTGCAAACTTCTTTAAATCAACTTACTCCGATATACCATTTAATACTAGCACGGTGTATCCTTTTCTTCCGCCAGTTAACTCTTTTGAAACTCCTGTAATAGACCCAAATATTGTCATGTGTTATCTTCGACAAGTAAAATCTTTTTTACGACCGGCCCTGATAAAATTCCAAGCTGTATTTTAAAGCAATGTGCTACAAACCTGTGTACTCCTCTAGCAAACATTTTTAATATTTCCTTGCATAGTGGTTATTTTCCTATTATATGGAAGGATTCTTATATTATACCCCTTCATAAATCTGGCTACAAGATAGATGTTTCTAACTATCGAGGAATTGCAAAATTAAGTGCAATCCCTAAGTTATTTGAGAAAATCATAACTGATCAATTAACCCACTCCGTATCTTCCACCCTTTCTGTCTTTCAACATGGTTTTCTGAAGGGTAAGTTCACTACAACAAACCTCTTAGAGTTTACTACGCGTGTTATAAATTGTTTTACTTTGGGACTGCAGACTGATGTTATTTATACGGACTTTAGCAAAGCTTTCGACACTGTTAATCATAATCTTCTTTTGAAAAAACTCCACCTTATTGGGTTTCCTGTCACATTATTAAATTGGATAAATTCGTATTTATCTAGACGTACTCAAAAGGTTTTATATAAGAATTCTCTTTCAAAAAGTATTTCGGTCACTTCTGGCGTTCCTCAGGGCAGTCATCTTGGACCGGTTTTGTTTTTACTATTCATTAATGATCTTCCTTCGGTAATAAAACACTGTAACGTCTTAATGTACGCTGACGACGTGAAACTTTTTCTTTGTTACAAATCACCCGAAGAACGACATCTTTTACAATCTGATCTAAATAGACTTGTGGACTGGTGTAGCTTAAATATATTAAATCTCAACTTAAAAAAATTTAAGCAAATGACATTCTCGCGAAGATCTGCTAGTAACATAAATTACACTATAAATAACACTAACTTAGAAATAGTTTCCAGTTTTCTCGATCTTGGTGTTATTATGGATTCAAAACTTCGCTTCAATCTCCACGTTAATATGGTGATAAATAAGGCAAGAGGAGTCCTTGGTTTCATTAAAAGATGGGCTAAAGAATTCAGTGATCCCTTTACTACTAAATTATTATATACCTCTCTCGTAAGGCCAATTCTTGAATATGCATCAGTTGTATGGAACCCACAATATAATGTCTACATCGACGCCATAGAATCCGTTCAAAAACAGTTTTTACTTTTTGCTTTACGTCATAGTCGTTGGAACCCCAATATTATGCTTCCATCGTATGAAATACGCCTTAAAATTATTTTACTACCTTCCGTAAGAAGCAGAAGAATGATGCTTAATGTCATGTTTTTGTATAAATTACTTCGTGGCGAGATTAATTCGGAATATCTCATCTCAGCTCTAAATTTTAACATCCCAAGGAGAGGAACTAGACATTTTCTGTTTTTCAAGTTGAGTCAGTGCAGTTCTAATTACGCCCTTCATGAACCTTTACGATGTATGTGCAGTGATTTCAATGATAACTTCAACATGATTAATTTTTCTGATTCGGTAGATGTCTTAAAACGGAAAATTATATTACATTTAAATAATTAAATCAATTTAACTTCATCCCATTATACCTAACGCAATTTTATAACAATGTAATATTGGCAACTGAGATTGTTCTGTTTCTCTTTTTTGTCTCGATATTATGTTTATAAAGTAAGCACCATCAAATATGAATCGTTTTTAAAACTAACTTTTTAATTATTCAATATTTTAATTTTTAATCGAATTGGGATTTACGCGCTCAAGTGGTTTCCTGATTTGAAATTAAACTGAACTCACACTATCACCTGGATTGGTGTGCCAGAGTATATCTCTTTTCCATACAAGTTTATGCCTGCGTTGGCCCAAATGCATATCCAACTAATTGGGATTTTGATTTGGCGGATATGAGACTTATCTCATTTCCACGTAGGTCCTTGGGTTGGACAATGGCCGCAAACCAGTTAAAATGAGTTTAGTGTTTTTGATTGTTTTTCGGGTACCTTAAATTGATAATTACTATTATTTAATTCGATGTTGCTTATTTATATAGAATCAAGTATACTTAAATACGCGTTTATATATATTCAATTTTTAAATTCCGCTGAAAAGCCAATTAATGTGCTTAGTGGAAAATCCTAATTGCCAATAGGGGGTATGTTTTAGTACGTAGGTGCATTCTGTCTGTCCCGGCTGATTCGGGCAGATTTTAGAATGTGAATCGTGCATGCGTATAGGGCGGGTATACGTATCTTGGGAAGATTTCATACCTCAGGGCGAATCCAAAAAAAAAAAAAAAAAAAAAAAAAAAAAAAGACATATTAGTAGATTGTCGCTGTAATCTGCTTATTTGAGTAATTAAAAACCTTTTATGATTTTGAAGTGTTCGAATTTGATCGTTTACAAAGCATTCAATCGAATTTTTGTTTTTAAATTTTGGAACTGTTGAATTAATGCTTGTTATAGTTATTGAATTCAGTTTTTGAATACAAGTTTCGCATTCGTCGTTAGTTTAATTTCTATTATTAGGAGCTTCAGACGGCGAAATTGTATTTATATATTCTCTAAGAGCTCGTTTTGAAAACCTATGCCAGTTTGTTTTTCTAAAATTAAATCTATGAAATTCTGAAGTATTTTCAATTGGAAGTAATGTTTCGTCAGAGAATGATGTTATCATTAATACAGCATTGTGATCACTGTCATAAGGTAAAACGGGAATTTTATTATCTTGAATTGTTTCTATTTGTAATCGAACGTCTGCAAGACAAAGATCAAGATACGCATTACTATATGGATAGCTTGGAGTTACCGGACTGAATAATTTTATTTTATAGTTTATTTGATTACAATCAATAAAATGTTTTAGGAAGTTGCCTCTTCCATTTGGATTTATATCTAACCAAGACTGATGCTTTGCGTTAAAATCTCCGGCTAAAATAAAATAGTTATTTAAATTATCTAGTTCTAGTGCATCAAATAACTTTTCGAGTTCGATGTTAAATTGAGTGTTTGTGGATGGTGCATATGCTGAAATAATAAAAAGAGAATTGTTATCACGAAGTGGTATTGAAATAATTGTTGTTTCTAAACAATTAAAATGTGCGATTTCATTTCTGTAAATTTTATTAAAGCTAAATTCCTTTCTAATAAGTATCGCAGTACCACCTCCTCGGATTGAATCATTTCGATCGGTTCTTATTATATTATATTCTTTAAAACTAATCTTATGTTTATTATTAAGCTTTGTCTCGATTAAAAGAAGTATATCTATTCTTTCGTTTTCTAAAAATCTTAGAACGTCAGAGCGTCTTGAAATTGAAATAATGGAGTTGACATTAATGGCAGCTATTTTTAATGATCTTTGTCTAAGGATGTTGTCGCATTTCTAAGATATTATTTAGTATTAATTTAGTTTCTGTTACATCTTTAGTAAGTTTATGTCGTTTCTTAAACTTTCGTTAGAGTTAGGCAAAATATTACGTGAAGCAATATTATTTTTAGTCGCGCTTGCGAATGAAACGCCTGTTTGCACGTGATTTTCTATAAAGTTTATTTTTTTTTAGTTTGTTTTCTTTTAATTTATTTGTTTTTGTTTTTAATTTATTGCTAAGGTTCTGGAAAACCTCGCATCCACGCCAAGATGCTGGATGTCCCACCTTATTACAAAGCACACAAAAAAGATGTTCTTTGTTTGTTTCTTTCTGTACACGGCATCTACCAGGCTCATGCAAACTTTGACATTTTACGCACCTAAACTCCATATTGCAATTGGATGAAGTGTGTCCAAACCTTTGACATCGACGGCATTGTAAAATACTGCTTCGTCTAATTTTTTCGAAGGATATGACGCATCCACCAACATGTTTTATATTTACAAGATTTTCTATTTTGCTGACAGGAGATAGTTGAACAACTAAGAGAGGTAAAGTTATATTGTCGCGTTTTGACCGCGATGTGACATACCTGAACGCTTTAACAAAACTGAGTCCTTCACAGTTGTCTTTTAGTTCTATTGTATCTCTTCTGGTGTATAGGTTTCAGACAGCCCTTTTATAAGAAATGTTTTTAATTTTTTATCTTTTTCTGTGTAGGTATAAAATTCTGTTTTAGTTTTGTTTAGAATATTTTTTGAAATAAATTTGAAGTATAATTTTGTCTTTGTTAATAATTTTTAAAAAGAATTGACCTTTGCCAATTGCATTTATTAACAATTTGTTAATTTTTTTGTGGATCTTCTTTAAAAATACTAATAGGTGGCGGTTTGAATGTTTTTAAAAGATTTTCAGAGTCTGTGTTTGATTTTTTGTTTGTATTGTTTAATGTTGTACTTATATTTGGGTTGTTCCGTATTAATGTGTTTTTATTTCGTATTTCTGGTATAATTTTGTTTGTATTGTCTGATTGTAATAGAGTAATTTCGCATTCGTTTATTTCGATATCACTTAGCATTGTATCTTTTTCGTTGATTTCTTGATCGTTTAGGTTTGAACCCTCGACTTCGTTGTCTAAAGCTGAAAATCGGTTATGACTATTTGCTGATGTTGAATCTTTTTTTAAATTTGTATCCTTTCCATTTTTTCGTTTTCGTGCTGGTGATTCCGTATTGGATTGGGGTGATTGAGGAAGCATGTATCCAAGTGTGTTAATATACTACCAGAGTGGGCTACCGCTTGAGAAAGCATGTACCCAGGACAGAGTTAGGACAGGATGTCTTACCTTTCACGACCAGCGATCACAGAGGCTGAATGTCTTCAAAACTTGCCTTTTTATAGCACAAAAATCGATTCATGTGCTAACGGCATCTTGTTTGTGCTAAAAATTGTGCACAAAAATCGTGTTGTTGTTTTTGTGTTTCGTTTTTTTTTTGTCTCGTGGCGACCGTAGCCTAGTGGGTAGAGTGCGTGGCCCCTAAGCTAAAGAACCGCGGTAGCCCGGGTTCAATTCCAGCTCAGAAAGAATCTTTTTTCAATTGAATTAATTTTTCTGTTTGGTCGTCACCTCTCTGCAGACAATGACAAACCTCAGAGAGTAAAAATTGCCATGTAAAGCTTCTTGAGAGCATAAGCCGTTCGGAGTTGGCATAAAACACGTAGGTTCAGCTCTCGGTCATTTGTAATCAAACATTTAATAACACGCCCAACACAATTGATCAACAGAAGCTAGGTCAAAGTCCTTCCAAGGGCTGAAATGGCCAGTTTATTTTTTTTTATTATTTATTTGTTTTTGTCTCTCCTCAAAGCTCCGACTCGCATATATTTCTGTTCTTGTGTGATTATCTGTTGTTGTACTTTTTAGCGCACCTGTTTGTGAGCAAAATTCTTATTTGCGTTGTTTGCTCGGCACGTTTTTGGTAGTGTTGTTGTATTTCCAGTGCATACTGTGTTGTTGTTGCTATTAGCAAATTTAGTTTTATTGCTTTTCCAAATTATGCTTCATTTGGTGCCGTGTGCAATTATTTGTAGTAATGTATTTTATGGTCCCACGCAGTTGTTGTTGCTGCTGCTCTTGTTTATCGTTTTTATGCTTGATTGTTGTTGTTTTTTAGCTTCATATTGATTTTTGATGTCGCAGTTTATTGTTTTATTGCACCCGTTGTCTTTGTTTATTTGCCTGTTAATTTACATTTCCGCACTACCTCCGATGTGCTGTAGTTGGCGCTTTTTTACGTGGTTCCCCGGTTGGCATACTCTGCGAACTGTTATGATCCGTTTTAATGGAATAATATTAGAACAATAATAGAAATAAAAATCAAATATTATTTCAGCATAATTTCGAAGGTCACTGAATTTAATGGCGTTTTTTAATCGTTCGGCAAATTTTCGAGAAATTCGAATTTCAAGGTCAAGTACATGATAATGCAGTTTTTGTTAAAATATTAGGCCTTTTCCACACTTGGTCAACGCAACTCCAACTCAAGTTGCTAGCCTGTGTTGTTATACCGGAACCTTCAGATTAAGCAACTTGCACGCAACAAGTTCTAGACACGTTCTCAACCTGTTCAACGCAACGCCGCTTTCCGCAATTTTCATCGGCGACTTGTTGCATCAGTTTGTTTGTTTTGAGAATTGTTTGTAGTGCAGTATTAATCAAGGTGAATAACTTAATTAATTAGTTATTTTTTCATTAATAGAATCTTAAAGAAGAAGAAATAGTTTGCAGGATGAATGAGCAAGTGTTAAATATTAAATTAGTTCAAGAAGTCGAAAAACATGAGTTATTATATTATTATATGTTGCATGACTTTTGAAGCAAGTCTCAAAGCATTCGGTTTATAGTTGCATTGCTTTTCAACTTTTTCGCTGTTAAGTTGATGTTTCGTTGGAATTGCGTTGACCAAGTGTGGAAAAGGCCTTAGCTTTAAAAACTAATTTCTAGTTTTATTGTTGAAACCCTTAGTTTGGATAAAAAACGAATAAATTTCTCCTTTAATGAAAAGGGAGAGACATAATCTCATCAACACAAAAATTGTGTTTTATGAGTTGTGATGGTATTCAAGTAATTGAGCGATATGTTCGTATTAAAGACAATAGAGCTATTCCAGATTACGGGCAAATAGCGTGGCATCGTAGCATTTGAAAATATGATGGCAAATATTTTCAACACAACAACAAAATAGAGCTATTCCCAGTTGCGGTCAAATAGCTTCGCAAATGTATGCCCTACCAAATATTTGCCATCAACTGTGAGCACACTTTTTAGAACACTGTTGCAAACAAATCTCACTGCTGTTTTGTAGAAAAAAAAACAACACGAACAGTATTTGTGGCATTTTTCATTATTATTTATCAAAGTGTATTATTAATCAAAGTGAGTTCCATATCAGAGTCTGTTCACTTTGTTTTAGCGGCGTTTGGTTAAAATGTGACAGCCAGTGATGTTCCTCGACGCGTCGTCTTTAATTGTCGACGTTTTGGATAACGTAGACAATGTCGACAATTGTGTAAGCAATGTCAACAAAACGCAACACTGCGAAAATGCAAGTTCTTATTAGATTGTGCTGATTCTTAAATTCCTTTGAAAAATTCGTTTATTTAACAAAAATTAACAAATTTAACAAACAAAAAGCATGTCTGGAATGTGTAAAAATGACGAATACTCCGAACTTGGATTAATTTAATTAAATACCATAGTAAACATGCAGCCTCTGACATCAATTATCTACACGTCGTTAAAAGCAATTGTCTACACGACATTGCCGACACCGTCAACAATAGTATTGTTTACATCAAGTTGTCTACGCTGCATATCACTGGTGACAGCTGATTGATTGGCAAATAAGTGTAGCCCATGCTCGACTGTATGCAATGCGATTTTAGTGTTGCAAATTTGACACAGTCTGGCAAATGCAAATCTCTACATTTTGTTGTTGTGTTAAAAATATTTGCCATCATATTTTGCAAATGCCATGATGCCACGCTATTTGCCCGTAATCGGGAATAGCCATAATGTATAGATTTGCATTTGCCCGACTGTGCCAAATTTGCAACACTAAAATCGCATTGCATACAGTCGAGCATGGGCAACTCTTATTTGCCAATCAATCAGCTGTCACATTTTAACCAAACGCCGCTAATAAAACAAAATTAACAGACTCTGATAAGGAACTCACTTTGATAAATAATACACTTTGATAAATAATAATGATAAACACCACAAATACTGTTCGTGCTGTATTTTTTTCTCCTTCAAAACAGCTGTGAGTTTTGTTTGCAACAGTGTTCTAAAAAGTGTGCTCACAGTTGATGGCAAATATTTGGTAGGGCATACATTTGCAAAGCTATTTGCCCGTAACTGGGAATAGCCCTAATGGCCCCATTCAGCAGAAAATTTGCTACGTAGCTGTTCCACAACTTTTTGAATGGTATGTATCATTATGTGCTCAAACAACATGTTCCCCGATCGGTCGCCATCTTAGGTATCGAAAAAATGTTATGCTACTTTGGTTGAGCTGCTTATGCTCTTTTCATTTTGACAGCTAAAAAAACATGGCTGCAAATTATTAATTGTTGCTGAAGTTATGCTGTGAAGTGAAAATAGATAATTATTAATTATTGGAAGATTATAGTTCAATAAAGCTGTTAATTAATGATTTCTTGTGTGAAACGAATGCACAATAGTATAAACAAATTTTAGATGTTAAAACAACGAATGGCGAACAGCTGTTTGCCGTTTGACGTTTCGCAAAAAAAAAACCATTTAGCAGAAAGTATCACTTAATGCTACTTCGCTACCTAAGCACTTTTTCGGCAGTGTAAAGTGTAAAATAATGATAAAAACTGTAAAAGCGGCAGACCTAAGTTGCGCTATTTTAAAAAAGTTGCGAAGACAAACCATTGTTAGATACTCCCTGACTCTTTGCAAAATTAACTGAACTAAAAGAACGAGCATCAACGAACTACTTCACATAGTTCAATAGTGAGAATCTTTTAATTAAATTTAAGTCTATCTTGACCACATGACTATGAGCTGATCCCGTACTTTGATTGTATGAGCAGAATTTACTTAACTCTAACATCAGATCAGAGTAGATATAAGAAGACATATACATACCTTCAGCCGTAGGGAGAATTATTTTTTCTTGCGTACAAGCATTTTTTAAATTATCGATATTAAACTCCTCCAACTGACTCTTGAGATTAACTGCAACCTTTGGAAAATCTTTAAGTGAAGAAGACGTCATTTTTATCTGAAAAAAATAATACTTGTTATAAATATTTATGTATAATTTTTTATTGTACAAAAACCATTATTTTAACACAGTCTTGACCACAGAATATAATTTTGCTAAGTCGACGTCCATTAATCTCTGTCGCTGAAAACGGGTAGAGGGGATCGAAGGAACGTTAGGTATAAAGTAGCTCATTCTTTCATTTTAAGCTTATTACAAATGGGCATTTCCAGGATCGCGAACGGGACATTCGTACGCACTCAACTTGAAAAAAAAATATGAAAACTCAAATTTTTTTTTAACTTTTTATAAATATTTAATAGAATTTTAGTAGAACAATTTTTGAGAACAAAAAGAAAATTAAAAAATATGAACGTTCTCCAAATATTTTCGAAGAAATACTTGCGATCGCGAACGGGACAAAAAATGTAAGTAATTTTTTTCGGTGTGTGGTTTTGTTTAAAACTCTGCGAATTTTGTCAGTTTATTAAATGGAGATTATTTTTTAACTAAAGCAGATATATAAAGCTTTTATTAAGCATTTTGTTTTTTTAATTATCCTTATTATTATTTTTTTTAAATATTTTTTTTAGAATCGCGAACGGGACATCGCGAACGGGACAATGATTCCAAAGGCATTTTTTAGGTTTAAAATTTTTTATTTATAAGTATAAAAAATAAATAAAACAAGATATATTCCAATGATAGCAAAAATAAAAGAATTATTATTTTATTTTAATTTTAAAATATATTACAGTTTCAGCTCCATGGATATCTAAGTTTGCACTGCAAGAAAACCAATGAAGTTTTCGTATACCGGTTATATTTGGTAAATTATTCCATTTATCTGACAAAAAAGAAGCCTTATCAATTTCATTTTCATCTACGTAGAAAATAATGATTCCTTTAACGGTTTGCTTTGCACACTGATAAAAATCCGATGCATCATTAAGGCAAATATTTTTAGTTTTTGTGACCTGCCAAATTTTCCGCTTAATTACGGCTCCAACGCCATCGACTGCACCTTTTCCGTGCGATGTTGCAAAAAAATTCTATTCAATATCTTCGCATCCAAATCTTATTTTAAAGTCCATCAAACTATAAATTATAAATTTGTTTTTAAACTGGCAACTACTGCCGTCAGAAAATATAAATATTTTGTTAAAATATCCGTGTTCTTGTTTTAGTTCCTCGACTATTTTTGTCAAGAAAATATAGACATCAATTTTGCTGTGTTTTAAACTATTACTTATAATAGCAAATGATTGAGTTTTATTAACACTCCATGCTACGCAAGTAAAAATTGATACTTGTTTGTAGTTAAAGTGTGCGCTTTGTATCTCATTTTGGAATAAAATCCGATAGTTTTCGGCAAAATCTAATTGTAATACCAGCTCATTTTCTTTTAAATTATTCTTTGTGGTGTCAAAGTGATTCTGTTGAACTCTCTTAACAAAGAAATGTTCCTTAAACTTAGGTTACTGCACTTCTAATTCATGAATCAAATCTGAAAATGGACCAACAGTGTTCGTTCTGGCGCCAGCAAGCGAAAGACAGAAATGGCTGGCGCAAATTCTTAGATGAGGCCAAGACCGACATACGGTTGTAGCGCCAACTAAGTAAGTAGTAGTAGCTGGTGTTGCTCAGTGTCATCCTGCAAAGTCGTATTATTTATTTATTTATTTATTGTGAAATATTTTACAAATTAATTTATAAAATATTTTATGGTGCAGGGCGGCTAGGGCCATGTTGCACCGATTTTAGATTAGACTTCTTGGAGCAGGTTTTGCTTATTTAGTGCACTTTTTATATTATCAAAGGCTTCTTTTTTGCTGCAGTCGAGCCATCAGCTCCCGCGGCTTTGTTATTTTTAAGCCGAGCTATAGCTGTCAGAACTTCATCATAGTCGGGCAGCGGAACCTCGACGCTGTCATCCGTAATTGGGGTTTCCGGAATATCATCTCTATTGGCGGGATTGTTGTCAGCGTCGCCATTTAGAAGGTAATAGAAGTGTTCCCTCAATAACGTCAGTGTACTCTGCACATCTGTCACTAGATTCCCGTTTTCATCCTTGCAGGAAGAGGCCCCGGTTTTAAAACCATCGGCAAGGCGTCTTATTTTTTGGGAAAAATTTCGGGCTTCATTCCTTTGAGTGAGGTGAATATAATGGCTTTTGTGAGGTGAATATAATGTCAAAATTTGTAGTAGCAATCTAAAGCGAATTTTTGACACACTCAAAAATAAATAAAAAAAAACAACACGTCAATTTCTGCGACATATTTAATACGAGTGCTTGTACTTGAACTTATTTCGTAAACTTGTAATATTGTAAACTTAAAAAACTTAAGAAATAACAATATTATAAAAATAAAAAATACGATGGTGCTTGAGTTTGTGTGTGCATGTGTGTGAGCAACCGATCTCCCGGTGCATCAGCAAGAGCAGCAAAGTTAAATTGCCTCTCTTTGCTGGCGATCGTCCTTTAAGTGCCATCACCATCAGCCCAAGGAAGTGCAGTGCAAAATTTATTGCTAGCCAACATCTTCCAAGTGCCGCCGGCAGCAGCACAAGCAAGTGCAGCGAAAATTTCTTGCTAGCCAATACCTTCAAGTGCCATCACCAGCAGCACTAGCAAAAGAAGCGCAAATTCTTCGCTTTCAATTTATTTAATTCACGCCGGATTATAATGACAGAAATTTGCCTCTGGACTTGAGACATGCTGAAATGGTGCTTCTGAAATATTTGAGAGTTGACCAGTCAATTGAATTGTGCTGCACTTGCTGGTGCTGCTCGTGGCGACTCTCGGAGAACGTTGGCAAGCAAAAGAATCAGGAAATTTGTGCTGCACTTGCTTGTGGCTAGCTTATGCTGCTTGCTTATGCTGCTGGTGGTGGCACTTTAAGGATGTTCGCCAGCAAAGAAAGCCAGTTTATAGCGATGCACCTTGTATTATTATTATTTTAAATATTATTTATTTATCAAGTTGACTTTGAATTGTAATTTTAAATATATATTCAAATAAATATTCATTCCACTCTGTTTGCCAAAAGTAAATTTCAAATATGCCGAGAGTCAGGAGATCTATTTCAACTTCAAGACTACAACAAGCAACATCAGCTTCGCGCTCAGAAAATGTACTGGAATCACGTCCAAATAACCAACCACTACAAGGTCCGCGCATGGATAACTCACCGCAAGGGTCTCCATCCAGGGTACAGCCTGCGCCGGTCCCTTCGGTGATGTTATCTGATGTACAGCTCCAATTACTCATAGGCGAAAGGGCAGTTCCAAAGGAAACCCTCAGCGCATTTTCTGAACGATTTAACGGCGAAACTGACCGCGAAAACTTTGAAAATATCGCAATGCATCTCACCATATTTAAAGATGTAAAAAGAATCCCAGACGACGTGGCTTTAAAGGAACTGCCTCTGCTATTGCGATGATATGCGGCTTTGTGGTTCTCTGGAGTCCGGTTCGAACTCGACAGTTGGGTTTCCACTATCGATCGACTCTGGGATCATTTCGCCCCTAAAAGACAAGCCTACGAAATTTACGAAAAACAAGAGAATGATGAATCAACGGACATGTTTGTTGGCAAAAAGAGAGCCGTGTTTGCAGAACTACCTCCGCCGCGGTTTCCGACAAGCGTCCAAATCGACATGATTTACGGACTCCTTCGGATTGATGTCCAAAAACAAATAAAACGCAAAGATATCGTTTCGTTTGCAGACCTCTCGACTTGCGCACGCATATATGAAGCACAATTGAAAGCTGAATCAAGTTCAAATCTTCTACTAAACAGCAAATGTGTACCAGAGCAATTCAATAAGGATGTTGAAAAAGATGAACTGAAAAATCGTTGCAAGTTTTGTTGCAAAACGCCAATCACACTATTGATGTTTGCAGAAAACGTTTAGCGTTAATTCAAGAAAGCCAAGCGACTGAAGTAGCTACTACTAAACAATCTCTCCAATGTCTCAAATGTGGCTTGGCAGGTTATTACAGATCCAATTGTCCCAATTGTCATCAATTCCGTCATAGCAACGCTCCAACAAGTAACGCTTGCAACTACATTAACATCAGCAATGATAACGGACTTCCTAAAGGAATTTTGAGTTTCCAAGATTTCAAGGAACTCGCTTGCATCGACACAGCATCAAGAACGAGTCTTATTAGTTATCCTTTCTACGAATTTTTGAAAAAGAAAAACCATGTTTTTAATCAAACAATCGCAGAGATTACTCTAGCAGATGGTGTCGTACGAATACAAAAAGTTGTAACGACATATGTCAACATATCATTTGGAAATAAAACCGTAAAAACTTTTTTATGATTCCACTCGAGACACTAAACGAGCACTTCTGGATTCTACCAGACACAAAATCAAAGCACACCCTTTTGGGTATCGATTTTATGGAAAAAACCAAGATTGTAATCGATACATCGCAATTGGAGTGGTTTTATGCTGACACCGCAGATATCAAATTTGATTATTTACCAGAAATTCAAAACTTGAATGCAACATTCGCCCACAATATTACAACACCTCCGTCAAAGAAGAAGATTCGCGTTGAGGAAAATCATCCGTGTGTCGTCATTCATTGCCACTGCACGTCATCACACCGGAGAAAAAATCTTCTCAAAACATTTTTCTACGACACATTCGTGATGGTAAAACACCGATAGACGATCGCTTGTTTAGACCGCCTATTTGCATACTTGATTTCAATATGGTAAATGTTACTCTTAGGACCGACGAAGCCCTTGAACTTGACGAAGATGCAAAGAAGCAACTTAATATAATTTTACAGAAATATGAGATCCTATTCGGAGATATGAGCACATCGCATACAAATGTTTACCACAGCATTACCACTGTCACTGAAGAACCGATTTCATCAAGAGCCTATAGACTCTCACCAGCACGAAAGTTGCAATTGAAACAGGAAATTTTGGATATGAAGCAAAAAGATATCATTAAGAAAAGTGATGCAGCTTGGGTATCACCAGTCATCATGGTTCCCAAGAAAGACGGCAAAATTAGAGTTTGCATAGACTATCGTCGGTTAAATACGATAAAAATACCTGATCGTTACCCGATGCCTCGCATCGATGAACTTCTGCACGCTGCCAAAATAACGCCGTACATGACAACACTGGATTTACAAAGCGGCTACTGTGGCAAATAAATATAAAGTCAGAAAATATGGATAAAACTGGTTTTATCACACCATTTGGAACCTATCGCTTCAAACGGATGACATTCGGATTACGAAATGCTCCCGAACGTTTCAACGCACAATGGATAGGTTTCGAAATGGTCTCCCGCATATCCTTATACTGGTCTACCTAGACGATATTATAATTTGCTCAGTAACCTTCGACCAACATATAAAAGATCTCCAAGCGGTTTTTCAGCACCTTCTCGATAAAGGTTTTCGCGTGAATCGAAAAAAATGCAATATTATTTGCCCAGAAGTAAAGTACCTTGGACATGTTTTAACCAAAGATGGAATTCAGGTGGACAAAAATAAAACACAAGCAATTTTAAAAATGAAGGAGCCAAGAAATGTAAAACAAGTTCTTTCTTTTTTGCAAACTTGCTCCTGGTATCGCCGCTTCATTTCAAATTTTGCAAAAATTAGCATGCCCCTTAGCTATTTAACAAAAAAGAATATTCCCTGGTCTTGGAAAGAAGAGCAACAACGAGCTTTTGATAAATTAAAAGAGTTGCTTACATCTCCACCAATACTCAAACAAGCCGACGAGACCGAACCCTTCTTGATGAAGACAGATGCCAGCGGTTACGCCATAGGAGCAGTTCTCGTCCAGGGGGAGGGTGATATGGAACATCCAATAGAGTATGCAAGCCGCTTATTTACCGATGCCGAAAGGAATTACTCAACAATTGAACGAGAAGCTCTTGCAATTGTGTGGGCAGTAAACAAATTTCGAGGCTACTTTGAAGGCTCAAAGCTGGTGTTACTCACAGATCATCAACCTCTCAAATGGCTTATGAATTTGAAGTCGCCTACAGGAAGATAAGCCACATGGGCCCTACAACTTCAGCCATTTGACATCGAGACAAAATACATCAAAGGAAAGTTAAATAATGTAGCCGATACTCTGTCAAGAATCCCAAGTTCCTTTGAATCGTATATGTTCGAAATAGATATACCATCAAAATCGGCAAAGGAAATCCGAGCAGCACAACGGAACGATGATGAGCTTGCAATCATTATAAACACTCTAGAATCCATTAAAAGCAGTGATGAGGAAATGGCTAAGAAATATTCGATTGCTGGGTATTTAACAAATAATCGTGTTTTGTATCGATACGTCAACTCAGAAAGAGAGATTCAGCTCAATTGGTGGTTCCAAAAAACGAGCGTACAGAAATAATAAAAGAGTTTCACAGTGCAGATATTGCTGGTCATTATAGAACAGAAAAAACCAAAATCAAAATTATGGAGCATTTTTATTGGCCAAAGATGACCAAAGATATTCAACAATTTATCAAAAGTTGCGATAAATGCCAACGATATAAGCCTACAAATTTAAAACCAGCCGGTCTTTTGCAATCAACCCCTACCAATCAACGTTTTGAGGTAATAGCATTAGACCTTTTTGGTCCATTGCCACCAAGCGATGAAATTAAATTTATTTTGATTGTTGAAGACACAACGACGCGATGGATCGAAATTTTCCCATTAAAAGAAGCAACAGCAGCAAATTGTGCTATAATACTATTAAATGAAGTATTTCTTCGTTATGGCTTACCTCGTAGAGTAATAACTGACAACGGACCACAATTTATATCAGCTGTCATGCAATATTTAATGAAATCACTTGGAATCCATCAAAATTTGATTCCTTTATATCACCCTCAAGCAAATATGGTAGAGCGTAAAAATCTAGATTTAAAAATATGTTTGTCCATACTAGTTGAAAACAAACATAATACTTGGAGCAAGTACTTGCCAACGGTTCGTTTTGCTATGAACACGGTGGTATGCCGAAACACGGGACAAACGGCAGCCTTTCTCAATTTTGGAAGAGAACTGAGAACTCCAGTTGAAATATCCCACGATTTATCACGTATTGCTTATAATGAAAATGTTGTTGAACTTAAATCCCAATTAAAAATATTTTCTGAAGTACTAAAAGAATCGGAAAATCGAAACATTCGTGAGAGCGAAAAAAACCATTATCACGCAAATAAAAATAGACGATTTGCTAAAGAATTTAAGATTGATGATCCAGTTTGAGTAACAACCCATATTTTGAGCAATGCAACAAAATAAATATCTTCCAAGTTTGTCCCAAGACGTGATGGTCCATAATTCATACCAAATCGTCACGGTATAAACAATTATGAAGTTGGTCGAACACAAGGAAAGGATTCTGTTGGCGTTTATCACACATCTTCGCTTAGTTTGGCACACTCTAAAGATTTTCAATCTACAAAGCCAATTTATCCGATTTTACGAAGAGGGAGACCGCATTTATAAATTGCTACATAAAGTGCACCATGACGGTTTCCACTTTCTGAGGGGGAGTGTATAGCGATGCACCTTGTATTATTATTATTTGAATTGTAATTTTAAATATATATTCAAATAAATATTCATTCCACTCGAGACACCCAACGAGCACTACTAGTTTAACTTTGCTGCACTTGCTGATACACCGGGAGATCGTTGGCCCACACATACACACACACAAACTCAAGTACTTACATTTTTTATTTTTATTATATTACAAGTTTACGAAATAAGTTGCAAGTATTAGTTCTCGAATTAAATATGTCGCAAATTGAATAAAATGCAAATTAAATAAAATATTTGCGCTAAAAACCGATATGTGAAACGTCAAAATTTGTAATTGTGAAAATTTCATTGTCCATTTGACACAGCAAATAAGACAGTTATTTCAACACACACAAATTTTATTCAACTTGATATTTTCTATCCTACCACGACTGAAAAGTTTCCTTTTGACACACACCCTGTGTTATTTTATAATTTTAAAAATACAGTAAGGGTTCTCATCTAAGCATGTAAACATGTATAGCATTTAAACTTTTGATGAGCGATGTGTAAATAGCGTAAATGTCGACAAAATGGCGGCTGCGACAACAATATGACTTTTGAAACCTTTTAAAAACCTTCATTAACATAGAAAAATAAATTAAACGTGTTCATATTTGCTTCAATTACTTCAAATATGTAATGATAAGCGCCAAAGGCAACCCTTATTCACACACGTAGATTTACATGCTAGTTTACACTACAAAATAGGCTCGGAAATGATGTGAATTCACGTCCATACAAATTTTGACAGATAAATTACGCGCATGTAAGTTCACCAGGTCTACAATGTTTACGGGTCAGTTACATGCTTAGATGAGAACCCTTAGTATAATTCGCTTAGCTACCTATTCGCTTAGTAAAGTATGTATGTAAACACAAAATCAATGTTCTGCTGCATTTTTTAGCACTATTGTAAGAAAATTTAATTTATAGCTACCTACCGCTTAAGGGCACATTTGCTTTAACATCATTAGGTTCTTGATTCAGACACTGACTATCATTCGTTGCGATCAGACGCGTGTGTGTAATTCGTATTTTCTTAGTGTATTACGCTTTTTAACAGTGTTTCTCGAATTCTTTTTTATTCGATATTTTCTAAATTTTTACTTTTCGTTGATAATTATTCGGCCTTCTATAAATTAATATAAAGTTGATGGGCTTTGGCCGTAGTGAAAAAACACAAAATTTTAGCTTTTGGCTTTTCTAGTTTTTATTTTCAATATTTCGGCTTACTTTGTAAGCCATCTTCAGGAAACTAAGACAAAAAAATATAATTAAAAAACTGACTTTAACGAACACAATATAAACGTTACCATAAATACTGACAACATGTAAAAATTAAATTAAATAAATATTGAAGCTGCGTCAGCAGTCTAGTAGCTTCTTCGTCAACTAATTCTGTGCTTTATTAAATGTTTTTAAATGTGAGCGCAGTTATCGGTGTCTGTCTTGTAATTCAATCGTTGATTTGTTGGAGTGTTTATTATGTGCAGCATCTCAATCGTGTACCTTCTCATGTAATTCGTTTCTTGTTGCAAAATGTTTGTCTGTTCAAAGTTCGGAGAATGGTTATTTTTGATACAATGGGCCGCAAGTGCTGTTTTGTGTTCATACTTTGATTTCAGGTCAGATTTATGTGATGATAGTCTTGTTTTTAATTTTGATTTTGGGACCCGGCGTCGTTGCATTTAATTTTATAAATTAGATCACATTTGTCCATATCATCTACTTTACTTTTAATTTTGCTGTGTATGTGAAATGTTGAGAAAGATGCAGCCCTGTCATAAGATGCATCCCTGCCGTCATCTGGTTTTCTTTGTTCTCTATTCACTCATACGTACTACTAAAACTAAAAATAGTTTTACATTTGAAGCGTTCTCGCGAATAACGTTGTAAACAACAAAATTGTAATTGTTTACAAAATTGTATTCATTTTACAAGCACTTTTATTAATTTTTATTAATTTTTTTTTGCGTATGCGATAAAAATACCCCAAAATGCTCAACTGCTTGCTCAGTTCACAGTTTACAACGTTATTCGCGATTATGCTTCATTTGTTGTTGTTAATTTTTCCTTCTGTCTAAGCGAACACGTTTTTTCGGCTTGTTATAATAAATTCTTCAATTGAGGACAACAATCGCATTTCTTTTTATTGAAGAAGGTTTTCTAGCCAGCTGTATTTTATCGTTGAACACTAACAATGCAATTTTATTACTAAGTTGTATGCAACATCCAACATTTAAGCAACAAATAAAAACATGATTAAAGACTTGAACTCAAATGTAAGGTTAGCTTTTTTCGTTCAGTTAAAGCGTTACTACAAAATCTTAAACTATTAGGAAATACATTCCAAAGACGACGAACTGATTGAACATAGAATTGCCTTTCAGACGTAAGACACATATGACGCGGATTATTAATTTTGTTAGTGCGACTAGAGCGAGAAAGAGTAAGTCTTGAATGTAAGTCTTGTGGGCTCATGGGTATAAATTATCTTACGCAAGAACAGGAGTATGCGGTAGGTTAATAAATTGTCAAAGGCCATTTTGTAAATTTGCTTAGCATATTGTGAAACACGGTATCTTCCCTTTAATCCAAACAAGTATCTGGAAATATTATTGAACAGAACATCCAGTTTTTGTTTGTCTGAACTGTTACAGCTTCCAAAAACTTCACAGCCGTAAAGTAATGTCCGGACAAGATAAGTTTGAGCTAATAGAAGGCGAATATTAAGCGGAGTAAAGTACTGGGTTATCCAGAGTGCGCGGAGCATGCCGTACTCCTTCCCAACAGTGATATTGTTATGATTATTCAATGTAAGAGTTCGATTGAATGTTAAACCTAAATTTTTCGAAGTAGAAACATATTCAATATATAAACCATTTAGTGTAATTTGGGGGACCGTTGTAATATCAAAGACTTTTTTAGAAATAACTAGGCATTTGGACTTTACAGGATTAAGGGCCAAGCCATTGTTGCGTGCCCACTCATCTACACTATCAAGGTCTTTGCTGAGTTGTAAGGTAAAGTTATTTATGTTTTCTTTTTTGAAGTGCCATACAATAGTAAATCATCGGCATACATATGTATTTTACAGCTGTTTCATACTGGGAAGATCATTAATATACATACAGAAAAAAGAGAACTTAAAACTGATCCTTGGGAGACACCTCTTCTAACAGGAAGAAGTTTTGACAAATCATTGCTAGATACAACATATAGCATAGATACAACATATAGTATAGATACAACATAGATAAAAGCATGGTCGTTTTTCAGTGCATATCTGGACAAACAATGCGCTGCTATGTAATGTTATGTTATCCCTATAGGAATAAACTAGCTTGTTTTTAAAAACAGCTAATTAAAAAACTAGTTTAAAATAAACTAGTTGATGATGTACTTTGAATTATATTAAGGCGGCCATCCACTTCAATTTTTTTTTTTTTTTTTTTTTTTTTTTTTTATTTATTTATTTATTTATTCATGTAATATAAAGAAGCCTTGTTGGCCAAAAATAAATATTACAGTGGTTGTATTAGAGTACTTAGAACTACTATACAATTTTTTTAGTGTATGCTTTAAAACTACAAAATTAAAAAAATTAAAGAAGAAAAAGAAAAAAATTAAAAAAGAGAAAGAAAATTATACTATCTTTTACCAGTTTCAATAACAGCTTTCCAATTTCCAACATATGTAAAATTATACATTATTTTTACAGTTAAAGTATAAGAAGATAAGAAAATAAGAAAAATAAGACCCTTAGCGCAGCGACATATGTATTTAATAGTTATGAGTTATGAGTTCTTAAATCACATTGTTATAAGCATATTGTGTAAGTTTTGCTCTAAAAGTGTGAGGTTGTGCCGCAAAGTTTTTTAACGAGATTGGTAATTTGTTCCAACCACGTGCAGAACGTATGAGAAAAGAACGTTCGAAAACTTTAATAGTTTAATAGTTTAATAAACAATTTTTAATAGTTTTTATTGCATTATATATGAAGTTATTGAAAAACTACTTAAAAACAAGTGGTTTAAAAACTAGTTTGAATTATATTAAGGCAGCAACTACTCTGATTTTGAAATGTTTTTATAGCAAATTTTTATTAGATTACAAGTTTATACATATTTAACCATGCTATTTCATCAAATATTATTAGCTTTAGGCTTTCACTAATATGAATTTATGTATATATTTTCAAAACAATAAAATTAATGATCTCTTTGATGCATAGAAAATTGAAATTTTTATGCTTTTTAATTCATCTTCAGTAAGTGGAACTAGTACATAAGAAATTTTTTACATTAATAACATAAACTTCCCAGAAAACGAAGCTTTAAGTCGTACGCATGTCGCGTGAGTTACGATATAAATGACCATAAATAAGAACTAAATAATAATAGCTTGCACTGGTTTATAATTTGCTTATTGCATCTTTTTAAGTTTTTCATGGGGGCCCTTATGTTGCAACACCCTGGGCCCGAACTTTACTCTACGGGCCTGTAATTGGTGCATATGAGACCAAGTGGTGGTCACTATATATATAAATATTGCCTCGCCTACTTTTACCGCTTTCTATACATACAAAATCGTTTGTGAGGTGTTTCTTAAGATCCCAGGAACGCAACACCTAGGGCCACCAAATATGCAACATTTGTTATCAAGGTTAATATCTCAAATAATAAAAAAACGAAAATTGTCACACCCCCTGTTACCACCCACAAATTAATAAAAATGCTATATTTCAGACGAATTTGGCTGTATCGCACTAAAATTTTGTAATTTAGTTAGTATGGTTACTATCAGCAACACAGCTATAAATGGACGTGGTCGAACTATAACTATATAACTTTATAATTACCGAGTATAATGAAACTTGGTATATATGTGCTATAAGACCCAGTGGTGGTCGCTATATATATGTTGCCACGCCTACTCTTACCGCCATTCTATATATACGCAATCGTATGTGCGGTGTCTCTTAACATCTTATGAACGGTAACACCTAAGGCCACCAAATTTAAGGTATGCCTGCGGTTCAAGCCCACAAAAATAAAGTTTTTTAAAATTGCTGTAGCTCAGTCGTTTTTCAATTTATCATGTTTTTATCCCCCCCCCCCTCCTAGAGCGATGAAAATGGGTACGTAAAAGTGAGAAAGCAAACGGGGTGTCATTTTTCTTGATAACCAGATGTCGTATCGAAATCCTGGTGGCGGCATTTGCTGTTAATCACGTCAGGCAGGTCCTGAACTAAGATATTTCCATTATATAAAAATTGACAAAATGGCGCGGTTTTTTAAAAAGTTTAAAAATTAGTTGTTTTTAAGGGTTTTTGCCCCACCCCTCCCCTGGTAGTAGAGTTAGCCCAATTATCCTAGTTCAGGACCTGCCTTCTCGAGAAAAACGACACCCCAGTTTGAAAAAAGTAATTTCGAGAAAAATGCATTTAAAGTTTTATTACTGCACTTCGGCGCGAGTGTATTTATACATGTCGTATTATTCATGATTCTCCGACGTGACGATCTCACGACTGACATGAGACTCAATTCATTTGATTTTTTTTTATATCTGTTTTATTTTTTATAAATAATTTTTTTTCACTTCGAACTCACAATCCAAAGTAAACTTATTTTTTTAAATTCCATACTCATAACTGTATGTGTATGTTAAACTTACTCGCAGTGTTTCTACTTTGCGTTAGATAATTCCATACTTCGTCACGGCCAACCTGACATGACACACGACCTCGTGTGATAACTGTTTCTGTAACTATACTTTTTGAACAGAGCATTGTATATATTTTTTTTTAATTATCAACCTACAACGCCTCCTGTACGTCAACGGTGATTTCATCCAAGCAAAATATACTTGACGTCGTATTATTCATGATTCTCCGACGTGATGATCTCACCGCTGATATGAGGTTCGATTCCTCTGATTCTTTTTTTATATCTGTTTCATTTTTTAAAAATAATTTTTTTCACTTCGATCTCACAATCCAAAGTAAATTTCTTTTTTTAATTTCCATACAGTACGATTCCTCGCAAGAGTTTCTACTTGGCGTTAGATAAATAATTCCATACTTTTTCATACATATATAGCTCTGTAACTCCAAAAATAATTCGAATTTTAAAAAATCCTTTTAAGGCAATATTTTTTAAGGTATTATTTTGAGTGTATAGCTCCAGAAATAATTCGACTTTTAAAAAATCTTTGAAGGATTTTAGAAGACATTTATGAAAAAATAAATCCAAAAGCATTTTTTTAACCGCAGGTCATAGCTTAAAACATTAAGGTTAACATCTGGGTTAGTTAAAAAAAAGCCACATCCTCTTCTTCCACCCACAATTAAATAAAAGTGTTTTATTTCAGACAGTTTTGATAGTCACAAATGGAATTTTCAAAAGCAAACGTGTGAGTGTGGCTCGAATGGCACGTTGTTTGGACATTTCCACTTTTGAAAAATTATCACAAACAAATTTTCGACTGCGGTGCTTATTTCATTAATCTCAACATTACAGTTGTAGCAGTGTTCCTTGACTTTCTACAGGGTCCGCCATCTAACGTTTTTTTTTCAACTAGTGCTTATTTCGTGAATGGTAACACTTAGCTCATGTCTGATTTGACAGATAATTAGTTTTATCCTTCCGCTGAACGAATATGATTGTATATACGCTTGAACAACGCTGGGAAATATTGCGACATTACTTTGAAAATCATGGTAATGTTGCAGAATGTGTGCGAAAATTGCGTACGGATTTTGGAAGAAGAGAAGCATCGTCAGCACCGTGTTCGTTATCTTGTGAAAAAAGTGAAGGAAACTGGCATCCTCATCGATAAACCAAAGCGTGAAAAGCCAAAAGTGCGTACACCCGAGAATATTGCTGCTGTGGCAGAAAGTGTGCGTGAAGCGCCATCAACATCAATTCACCGTCGTTCTCAACAATTGAACATTTCGGAGACATCATTGAGACGAATTTTGCATAAAGACCTTGGTATGACGCCATACAAAGTCCAATTGGTTCAGGAGTTGAAGCCAACAGACCATCCAATGCGTTTTCGCTTCGCTAAGTGGGCCTGCGATCGACTTACAGAAGATGCCGATTTTGTCAAAAAAATCATCTTTTCAGATGAAGCTCATTTTGATCTTGGCGGGTATGTAAACAAGCAAAATTGTTTCATTTGGGGCACAGAAAACCCGCACGCATACATTGAAAAGCCGCTGCACCCAAAACGAGTCACTGTTTGGTGCGGATTTTGGTCCAGAGGCATAATTGGGCCATTTTTCTTCGAAAATGAGCAAGGAGTGGCCGTTACAGTCAATGGCGATCGTTATCGGGCCATGTTGAACGTATTTTTGTTCACACAAATTGAAGAGGAGGATATTGGCAACATTTGGTTTCAACAGGACGGCGCTACGTGCCACACAGCCGAAGCTACACTCGATGTTTTGCGCCCTGTTTTTGAAGATCGCATTATCAGCCGCAGAGCTGATGTCGTTTAGCCACCTCGGAGCTGCGATTTAATACCGTTGGACTATTATTTGTGGGGTGCCCTCAAAGATAAGTGTTACGCCGACAAGCCAGAGACAATTGACGCTTTAAAGGACAATATTCGTGAAGCCATTGGTGAAATACAGCTGCACACAATCGATAATGTGCTTAAAAATTGGACCGATCGTGTAGGCTACTGCATGGCCAGCCGAGGCAGCCATTTGAATGAAATTATTTTCCATTATTAACCGGAAGGATTGTACTTTCAAATAAAAAAATAAATTTGAGAAAATATCCAGTAGTTTTTTTTTATAGAATTTTCAAAAAAAAAAGTTATTTGGCGGACCCTGTATTTGTATTTATTGCCTTTGAGACAATAGATACAAATATATTAGTGCAATATCAATAGTAATGAATTGGAATGGTTCAAGAGCTACTTGTCCAACAGGACACAACGTACAAGAGTTGCAGAATGTACATTGGATAGGAGTAATACGTCAATTGGGGTGCCTTAAGGAGCAGTTTTGGGAAGTATTTTATTTATTATTTACATCAATGGTATAGAGAAAGGTTCTCAGTTACAGTAAAATTTGTTTATTTGCTGATGATACGTTGATATATATAGCAGGAAATACGGTAGATTAATGTATAGATAATATTTTAAGGATTTAAAGAATATAGAAAATTATTTAAAAATTAATAAGCTAAAACTAAATACAAGCAAAACTAAAACCATGTTAATCAATGGCCACTCGGAGAAAAATATTGAAATCAATGGTGAAATTATTGAAAAAGTAAATGAAATTAAATACCTTGGTATTGTTATTGATAATAAGCTAGACTTTAATAAGCATATTAGTTATCTATGTAAAAAGTAGCAAAAAAAAATAGGATTTTTTCAAAGAATAAGATGTAGACTGTCTTTTGCTACGGCAATCAAAATATATAATATGATGATAAAACCTCATTTCGAATATTGTTCCACCATTGTGTCCTTAGGATCAAATGTAATGCTTTCGAGAATGCAAAATATGCAAAACAAAGGAATGAGATGTATTTTAAAATGCAATAGGTTAGCGCCAATAAGAACCATGTTAGAAACTTTAAAATGGTTATCCATTAACCAAAAAATGATTATGAATGTGATAGTTTTTATTTTTAAAATGAAGAATAATTTATTACATAAATATTTAAGTAATCAATTGGTTTGTGTTGCTGATGTTCAGCCATACAATTTGAGAAATGGAACTAATTTTAGACTAATTTTTTTTCCTAATAATAGATCACAAAATATATTGTTATATAAAGGCCTTAACTTATACAATGAACTACCCAATTATTTGAAGAATGAAACAAATTTATATAGTTTTAAGAATGCTTTAGTACAATATATAAGAACAAAATATAACTGAATTATTTATGGTGCTATATAAAATGAGAAATTTGTTAAGATAATATTAAATATAATTACTTAATTTTATACAAATAGCCAAATAAAGAAAGTAATAATAATAATAATAATAATAATAATAAATTACGTATGAGTATTTATTTTTAAGAAATGTTTTCCTATGGCGCTTATTTCATTAATCTCAACATTAACTATGAATATAATCAACCCAATCATGAAACATTTTCTCCCGGAACCTGTAAAAGGGAGTTTCCATTTCTAAAATAAAGTTTATAAACTTTTTGTAAATTATGTTGACTTTATATGATTTAAATTTGTAAATTTTTAACACAATTTTGTTATCAACCGCCAATATTCATTAGTGTAAAATAAAACATGAGATGTCTTAATCTGCTATCTCAAAACCGGAAACTCCCTTTTACAACTCCCGGGAGAAAATGTTTCATGATTGGGCTGAATTACTTTGAAAAATTTTTAGAAAAAATAAAGAAATTTTTAAAAACAGTTATTTTCTATACTTTGGTTTTACCTCAATTTGGGACCATATCAAGGACAAAAATTTCAATCACAAAAAACCTCTTCAAACGTGACATTTTCTAAGTCCAAAAAGAGCTATATCTTAAAGAGATTTGCATGGATTTTCACATTTTACACCTCGTTGAATAGATACTTTCATTACCTTTCTTTTGCTAGCCATAAAGATTACACTCAAACAAATACTGTAGTAAATTTACTACACAATGTGTATTTGCTACGTATATATGTAGTTTTATTTATTTTTAAATACACTTGTAGTTATTCAATATACTTTTACTGAATTGACATTGAAATAATTAATACTACAAGAAGTATTTATTTAAATAAATAATATCTACATTAAAATAAACTGCATAATCAGGCATGTTCTGCATTCCACTTCCGAGTGGAAGTGAAAATAAATCACACTAATAAAAGTTGGCAACGCGATGCGCAAGTAAGCAAAATTTGCTGGTCGGTTAGAAATATCGCTAAAGTAATTAAATAAAAGGCACAACAACTATTAAATGTGAAATTATATATTATTAGATTAATAAACATCATAAGTTCCAGAAAAGTTTCTAAAATATCCTTGTAAACTTTATTACATTATCTAATTTGCTAATTTTCTGTCTAAGCGTGGTTAACATAACCTCACTATTTATGTGCCGTGCGTTCTATTACAGAATAAACTATAGTGAAGAAAAACTATTTCTCATAAAACTCTGCTTCAGCCTAAATAAAACTTAATACACTAGTCTGCTTCATATCGCTGTGGTTCCTGTTCATGATTATTGCAGTGCTAAATTCTAAAAATCTTAAAACTTCTTGACATCTCAATGTGGGTGTCAACATAACCTCGCTGTCTTTGTCTGCTTACCAGTGTTAAGTTACACTGCTTTACTTTGCTGTTGCTGTGGTTCCCGCTCGCTGCTATTTCTGTGCTGTTGTATCGGTTGTTCCTGCTCCTGCTCCCTAGCTACTTTTCTTGGTGCTGTCATATTGCCCGCTACGTTTAATTGACCTGTTCAAGATGTCATCTAAATCTGGTAGTCACTGCATTTGCAAAAAAAATATATCAAGAGGGCAAGCGAGTGTTGGTTGCATACTATGTGGACAATGGTTTCATTCTTCCTGTGCTGAAGTAGGTGCTGAAGAAATGAGTTTTTTGATTAAAAGTAAAGGCTCATTCGGATTTACTTGCAAAACCTGTATTAGTGACCCCCCAAAAAAAGCTACTAATGAGGAATTGAGTTTTCGAGAGGAGTTGCGCTTGGGCATGGCCAATGTACAAACAAAATGTGACCAAATCATTGAACAGCTTAAGAGTGATTTGTCAAAACAACTAAATGAAGTTAAGAATGAAATCCTTAATTGTACCAAAATGGTAAAGCTGGTTGACGAATCAACTTCTAATAAGATTTCAACCCTGGAAGCTGAGAACGAGACACTACATAAAAGACTCAATCGAGGAGACATCATAATATCTGGTCTGCCAATTCCTCTGACTGACCTAAATAATTGTGTAATTAATGTTGGAAAAGCTTTGGGAGTAAACCTAACAGAATATGATATTAATCATTGCTGCTTTATTAACAACAAAAAATCGCTCCTAGTAAAATTTAACTCAGTGTATAAAAGGGATGCGCTTATGAGAAGTTACTTCAAAAATCGCAACCTTAAGTTGGATGATGTAATAGAGACTGATATTCAGTCAAGGCTTTATTTGAATGACCACCTTACACCGGATACTAGCAAGCTTAACTTTTTTTGCCGGAACTTACGTAAGGTTAAGAAAATTATCAGATTCAGGTTGATGAATTCGGATAGGCCTAGAGTTAGGATTCTTTTGAGTGACAACATGGAGAGGGTTTTTACTTTATCGGAATGCATAGCGCACTTTGATGACCATGCTCCTAACATCAATCAATTATAAGATTGATTGTTGTTGGGAGTATGATCATCGTGGTGCGATGTGAGTTCTGGCAGAGTGAACGTTTTCTCCGTGTTGTTGTTCAGGAGGGTTTTGGCATTGGGTTTGTCGGGGTTCATCGGTCTGAGTCTGATAATTTAACTTATAATTTTATAAACTCATAATCGCTACCTTAAATAGTTTTGAATTAATTATTTATTTCCTCTTTAACTTTGTTTTGCTACTCATATTTGCTATGTATAATTAATAATTTTAAATTGTCATTACTTTACAATATTTTAAATTTCTTTATATTTGCACTGTTATTTATGTACATGCTTTAGATAGTTATTAATTCACATTACTTTAAATTGTGTAAATTACATCCATTGCTTTTCTATACTTTCTAACCGACTGTTAACATTAATGTTACTTTTGAATTTTGAAATTAAATCGAAGTTGTAAATTTGAATTGAATTGAATTCTTTGTTTGACATTGTAATTGAACAATAAATTTTTTTTTTTTTTTTTTTCCTATTAACTTAATTATTTCTGTATTCTTACTGTATCACAGTATTACAGCATTCATTAACAGTAACACTAAATATAAGTATTTTATTAATAGTTATTTACTTATCTTTCTTCATTTCTAAAACATGTTCCCAATAATTATAAGCTTAGTTTTTCTCAGGACATCCTCTTTTCCTTTTAATGTCAATTAACTATAATCTTGGACCTGTTGTTAGCGACAATTCACAGCTGCGTTTAAGCTTATTAAGTAGAAAACAAAATTTGAACATTGGACATATAAATGCACAAAGTTTGAGACCCTCTGTCCGTTCGTCTAAATTTAATGAAATAAGAAATGTTTTGAAGGACTCATGCTTAGATGTGTTTGGAGTATCTGAAACTTGGCTAAAACCCTATACTTCGAATACAGCTGTTAAGATTCCAGGGTTTAACTTTTTCAGAAATGATCGCTTGAACATGAGAGGTGGTGGTGTTGGAATATATGTAGCTAATAATATTAAAACTAGAATCATACATGAGATTTCAGTTAGTGGAACTATTGAGGGTATTTTTGTTGAAATTAACTTAAGGTGTGCACGTATTCTTGTTGGCTGCATATATCTACCACACGGCAATTTTTCAAATCTAAGAGACATCCTGTGTGATTTATGCTGCAGATACGAAAATATTATTTGCATGGGTGATTTTAATTGTAACCTTTTTAATTCCTCTGCAGTAAGTACAATGAGAGAGGTGCTTTCCTGTGCAAACTTGTCTTATGCTCACAATAACCTACCAACACATTTTGATTACCATTGGAATTCAGTATCGCTTATTGACTTCTTTTTACTAAATGACATTAGCAAGCTTAAGTACTCTGGTCAATTTCAATGTCCTAATATATCGCGGCATGCTTTTATCTACATAAGCGTTGATTTCCTTGCCGAAAACAAACAAAGATTTATTGAATATCGTGATTATAATGCTATAAATTTCCAACAACTAGAACGTCGAATAAATAATACTATCTTGAACTACATTTTTGAAACAAATAGCGTAAATGAGCAACTGCAATGCCTTAATGACGTAATATCTGACTCTTTTTCTATGGTACCTATCCGTAAAAAAACTCTGAAAACCGGAGATATGGACCCCTTCATGAAAAGACCTGATGTAGTCTATGCTATTAGTTTGCGTGATTTGGCTTATAAATCTTTTATTGAAAATAACTGCGAAAGTAACTGGAAGATTTTTTCAAAATATAGGAACAAAGCGAAGTCTATAATTCGTAAAGCAAAAATCCAGTATGGAACTGCACGTTTCCAAAACGTAAATGGAAAGCAACTTTGGAATATGCTGAGAGGAGATGGATGTGTGAATGAAAATAGCTTCTCTGATGATGTTGATCCAGATATGCTAAACTCTTTTTTTGTCTCTTCTCAGGTACGCTCCAATAATGCATATAGTGATTTTGACGCTGATTCAAGCACAGGATTTATGATTAGAAACATCACTCTTAATGAGCTCTACTTAGCTACATATCGAATAAAGTCGAACTCCATTGGTTCTGATAATATTCCCATAAAATTTATTAAGATAATATACCCGTTTATTGAGCAGTATTTATTACACTTTATTAATACAATAATTACTACGTCAACATTTCCCACTGCTTGGAAAACAGCAAGAGTGGTTCCGATTAAAAAGAAAGGAAATTCCTGTGCTTTTGAAAACTTTCGGCCTATAAGCATTCTTCCATCACTCTCAAAAATTGTGGAGAGTATTCTCAATGCCCAAATATATGATAATCTGAGCGATTTAAGTAAACTCAGTCAATGTCAATCTGGATTCCGCAATGGATATAACACAACTTCTATGGTACTAGGACTAACTGAAAAGATACGTCACAACTCCAATCAGAACAAGCTCAGTGTACTACTTTCTCTTGACCTGTCTAAGGCATTTGACTTAGTTGACCATAATATCTTAATCCATAAGCTTGCACAAGATTTTCTTTTTTCCAGCTCTGCATGCTCCCTTATTAAGTCCTTTCTAACTGGTCGAAGACAATTTGTCTCTTGTGGCAATCGGTTGTCAAATACTTTAGATGTGCTGAGTGGAGTCCCTCAGGGCTCTGTATTGGGACCCCTATTATTTATGATTTATATTAACAGTCTTGTAGATCAAATAGGTATAGATAGCTCTAATATCTATCTGTATGCTGATGACATATACCTGCTCTTCTCTTCCAACTTTGACTTTGTTGACTCGCTACAAGCTTGCATTAATTACACAACTGATCAGATATTATATTGGATGGATGTGAATAAATTAGTTATCAACTATAGCAAAACAAAAGCTATTATATTTAATATGCCTTATAATAATGATGAAATACCTATTTCAATTTCTTTAAATAACATTGAAATTGAATTCGTAGAACACTTAAGATGTTTAGGCATTATAATTGACTCCAACCTCAACTATAAGGCTCATATAAACAAGTTAAGTAATAAGATCAATTTTATGTTACATAAATTATATAGCATGAATACCTACATGCCAACTCCAGTTAAACTTAGTGTTGCACAAGCACTACTTATGCCCCATATCATATATGGGTTAGAGATTTATTCTTGTACTAATCTGTGCAACATTAATCAACTGCGTCGCATCTTTAATAGGATTATTCGGTTTGCTTTCAACATCCAAGTTCGTGATCATGTTTCGGAACATGTTCTTATGTTTCTTCATTGCAATTTTATTAACTATATTGAAATGAGACAAATTTTGCTATTTTACAAAGTTATTAAAACTAAAACTCCAATTTATCTTTGGAATTTATTTAGTTTTACTAGGTCTCGAAGAAACACACAAATATTAATTCCTCGTATCTACAAATCTATTTTTGAGCGGTCATTTCTTATCAAGGTTGCACGTGTATGGAACCTTTTACCTAGTAGCTTTAAGCAATTTTCAGACTCATTAAATACTTTCAAACGTAAATATTTGCAACACGTTAGTGAATTGGCTTAATCGTAACAGCAGGTCTTATTTCGTCTGATATAGGGGTTGTCTTGTGAAAAATTAAATAATTAGGGATTTTAGATTTAGGGTTTCCACAATTTATTATTTGTATTGAAATTGAAAAATAAATATACTATATCATATTGAACTTTAAACTATAATAGAAATTTATAAACATCTTTAATGTAAAATATAAACTTAGACTTACTTGTACAATTATTTACTTGTAATCATATTGGCCTTAATTGGCTTCGATTATACACATGAAATAAATAAATAAATAAATAAATATTTGAATTCGATATTTGGTGTACTTTATTTATAGCATTATACTATTGGGGCTACGGGCGTGCGACGTGTAAGTTGCACTGGCGTGTAGAACTATTGCTGGCGTGTGGAATACAATATTTGGCTATGTTCAGACGACAATCAAATGACTAAGCTTATCCCTTCTTTTTTATTTTTTACTATATTTGACTAATTGATTCAGGTCTTGAGCTTCATCAAAATTTTGATTGTGTTTGAAGTTAGTTTTCGCTCTCGCAGTTCATTTTTTAGTTGGAAAAACAAACCATAAATTTGGATGAAATCAATCATTTGATTCTCGTCTGAGCACAGCTTTTTTTATTTGTTTTTCAATACACGCCTGTCAAAATATAAAATAAAAATTTTTCGGCTGCAGCGTTTTCTGTAGCCGCACGACAAGCTCGGCGTGTGATGTGGATTGTGTTTTTAACATAAGAAATAAATTGTTCTATATTGACAGACTACACGCCACCCGCCTGTAGTCCCAATTGTGTTTATAACATAAATATAACTTTTTTTCGATAATACAATTATAAAATTAATAAATTAAATAAAAAAATACAAAACGAAAAAAGTGATATTTAGAACACGTTATATCGAATTTAATTATGATTTATTTTCATTTCCACTCGGAAGTGGAATGTAGAACATGCCTAGATATGTATTTGATAGCAATTATATTTATTTAAACTAAAATAATTATCAAATGTTCGTGATGAAGAGCTATTTTGGCGATGATAATTTAAAGGTTGGCATTTTATTGATTTGGAGTAACTAATTTTCGTATGTTTACTGTGTTCATATGTTCATTATAAAAAAAAAATAGAAAAATGGAAAAACGCAACAATTGAAGATGAACGAAAACTCTGTTTTTTAAATCGTATGTATTAAGGCCTTCCAAGTTCAATTCCGTAAAAATTTCAGGCCGTTCTCAAGTCATTTAGAAGTTATAGGGGTCCAAAGTTGTAAAAATTGACTTGAAAAACTTAATTTTCTATATTTTCCTGCAAAAGTAAGAATAAGATATAACGACTTAAGCGGCCTGAAATTTTTACGAAATTGAACTTAGAAGGCCTTAATACACACGATTTAAAAAAAATTTTAATCTGGAGTTTCCGTTTATTTCCAATTATGCCAAAATTTCTACATGTGTAGTAAAAATAAGTTTAAATTACTACATAAAATATTTCATTCAGCATTTAGATTATATACATATGTAGTAAAATTAACTAGTGTTAGTAAAACTGTCAGAAAACGTTTTGCAATTTTTTTAATGAATAAATTAAAAACATTTAATTTTATTGTAAATGTATTAATTTTCTATTAATTTACATTTGTTTTAAATACATTTTTATTTATTTTTAATACAGGATCTTTTTGGTGTGGTTATGCTGAAAAATTTTAAAAACACGCTTTAAAGCTTTTATTAGATTTGGACCCCTATACGATTTGAGAGCGTCCCTACTTTTTTCACTAATAGCTTTTTTTAGCTTCAAATACACATTTTGAAAAAATAAAATAAAAAGGCGATTGTTCCGTAAGGTTAAAAGTTAAAAAATTGTATAATTTGAGTTTCCGTTCATCCGCAATTGTTCCATATTTAGGTCCGAATTGTTCCCCTCTGGATATCTTTAACCAGTCGAACTTGACTGGTTATCTCCTCCATATACCACATAAAATTTAGTACTTAAATAGAATATGGCCCTTAATCAAACAACTCTAACCAAAACAGTAATAGCAAAAAATTGTATTTACCTTTATTTAGATTTGATAGGTATTTTTACCAAAGCAATATTCTAAATTTTATATAGTAAGTCAAAATTTTACACTTTTTCAAGATGAAGTTATAAACGACAACACACAACAAAAAAATTCAACATTTCATCTCAGAATAGCAAAGACATCCAATTGTTTACCTGTTAACTTTATTTACACTGCAGACTCACAATCCGATATGGCAACGTTCTTATCACGTTTAGAAATGCATATTAGGGGTACTCACGATTTAAGGCCCAACCAAAATAGACGAAACAAGACGATAGCAACTTGACGAACGTCTACACTCGTTACGGATTTTTACGGATTTAACCCAAAATGAAACGAGCTGCTCAATTTGTCTGAATCAGCTGGCAATAGAGTGTTATTTATTTAATTTGTGCATTTTTGTAATAAAGATGAGTGAAATAATGGTAAATTTGAAACAAATTGATGAAAATAAAATAAAAACGGACTCTGCACAGCTGTTGTTGACGAGTTGCTACGCTAGCAGTACGGTTCTTACGGAATAATACGTCTTGACAAACTGTTTACGTATCTTCAATATACGTTTGCTCATTTTGGGCTCATTGAAATGTATTTAACCGAACACTTACGTTCTTACTCGTTACGAAGCAAATCGTCTATTTTGGTTGGGCCTTTAGTGCATTTGCCAGTGCAGTCGAGGACTAACCTACAAAAAACCTTAAACGATACTACATGTCCATCCCACCTGTCAAGTCATCACACATGAAGTACGGATGAGCATGCCCAATGGAAAGTAAAATTTTTTAACTTTTTGCAAAGTACGTCCGTCATGTAGCTCTGTGTGAGCGGCCATCCAACGTAGTGTATTTTTTATTCGATAAAAATTTTCCAGAGGAGCACATCTCGCGGCAACACTGCCGAACGTAACAAATATTATATTTTAACGCCAATTTTTTTTTTATCTTGACCTAAAATCGTGGTGGCTTGGAATATTTAAAGTAAAAAATATAAAAATAAATGTTCAAAACAATTAATATTAATGTGTAGAGTTATTTCTGACCAATTCTTTATATATATTAGTGTGTTGTCATCTATGTGGGCTATTTTGGTCACGAAATTTTGTGAAAACATTTTTAAATTAAATTTTAAAGATTTTCTTCAACTTTTTCCCAACGTTTCGGAAGTAGTTCTTTCCTTCTTCAGGGGATGTCTTTTATTTATTTTAAACATTTAACAATTAATAATAAATAATTATATAAAAACTTAACCTTACTTTAACTACATTTATATATCAATATGAACCATATATAGATCACTTTACTTTTAATTCTAAACAAACTTTTAAACTTTAATACAAAACAGAAAAATCGATACGACTTATGTTTATGACAAAAAGACAGAAAGTAAACATTATCAGCTAGTTAAGCTTTTAAAGCTGTGGTGTATACAGAGCTTGTCTTCTTTTGTATTCATTGTTGTTGCTTTCATTTGAATACGTAGAGATTCCAAAAGATATCGTCTAGCTTCTCTTCTTTCTTTGTCAATTACTTTTACGTCGTCGAAGTCAGCTGTGTGTCACTTTCTGTAATAAGTTGTACTAATGATGTCGTTTCTTTCTCTTTTTTATGTCTGATTTATGATTATTAATTCTCGTTCCCAGCGCTCTTTTGGTAGAGACCAAACAACTAATACGCCCTACTTCCGAAACCTTGGGAAAAAGTTGAAGAAAATCTTTTAATATTTAATTTAAAAAATTTTTTCAAAAAATTGCGTGACTAAAATAGATGTCAACATAGATGACAATATTTCTTTGTCAATTACTTTAACGTCGTCGAAGTCAGCTGTGTGTCACTTTCTGCAATATGTTGTGCTAGTGATGTCGTTTCTTTCTACTTTTTATGTCTGATTTATGTTTATTAATTCTCGTTCCCAGCGCTCTTTTAATAGAGACCAAACTACTACTACGCCCTATTTCCGAAACGTTGGGGAAAAGTTGAAGAAAATCTTTTAAAATGTAATTTTAAAAAAAAATTTAAAAAAATTGAGCGACTAAAATAGATGACAAAATAGATGACAACATACATTTTGATATTAATATTTTACTCGATGTTAACTCTTCGGCAGCTAAAAAATAATGAAGTTCACCCGACATGTGCTGTGTACTCGTGGCAACGAAAAAAGTCCCGTTACTTTATCAAACTACATGTACATTTGACATGTAATGTCGTTTGAGGGCCCTATAGGTAAAGGTCGAATTATAATAGACGTAACGTAATGTAATGACCCTGAAGGCCCAGTTATAAAAGACGTAACGTAATGTGGTCTAATGTCAATTCCCTGGAAGACACTCCTAACCGAAACTTTAATCCATTAAAAAATTTTATTAAAAATTTTTTTAAAAACACATGTATGGTAATTTGTTATTAAAATGACGGTACAAAATACTATTAGTTATTAAACCTATTATATGTATAACATTCAGTTGTACATCCCTGATTTCTGTTATTGGAATGTTAGACAGAGACAAATGATTTTCGTTGTGTTCTTCTTGTCTTTGTCTTGTTCTTTCTTATGAGAAAAATAAATTTGATATACCCACAATTTAGAAAATTTTTAAACGAATGATTTATATCGTGTAGCAGCACGTAAGTACTTTTAATTGTGAAATATATTAAATAAAATATTATATATTATATAATTAATTATATTTTAACACTTTTCTAGCTAAATAGACGAAGCTGGTGGTCGTCAAGTGCAGGTGATAGCTGCTGTTCCGAGTGCTTCTGGCATACCATTGACTGCAGCTCCACTACGGCAGGCTCAAGCTACACCAGCAGTCACCTCTATGGCTCAATAAAATGGAATTATTACGACTTGCTTTGCTTACTGCTAACTTTGACATTCAGAAGCAAACTTTGGTGCAAAATGCTTCGCCAACAAGTGTTTGACCGCCGTGGCCATAGCCAATCCGTCCGATAGCTCTCGCCCAACAAGCAGGAGCTTGTCCAACTGGTGGACCACAAACACGTGGATGCACGTCACTAACCAATAATTTTCATCTACCACCACAACCACAACAACATCAGAAATTCTTATAAGAAAAGACTCTAATATTTAAAAAACAGAAATTATTTAAGGAAACCTTTTTTTTTGTAGTCGTATTTAATTATTTATTTATTTATTTATAAATAAATGTTTTCATACTGTTAAAAAATCATAGGAAATTAACCAGGCATTTAAATGGTATATGTAACTGGTGTACTTGGTATAACAAATAGTTAATTATGTAGTCATTTCACTGGTATCTGCGACTGGTATTTTTGCCATATAATTAAGTTATTTAAGCCATTATTTAACTAATTGCTTTAAGTGGCAAGTTTGACAGATATTTTCAGTTATTGAACATATTATTTAACTGATTGAAATAACAGGCATTTAATATGTGTAAGCGAGATGACTATGCAATTTAAATTTCTGAAAAAGTATGTGCAAGAAAAGGATACAAAATCACACGTACAAAAATATTTTGGTAAGATATTTCACATGCCTCTAAAGAGAAGATAGAAAATACTGACAGAAACTTCCGTATTGCTTCTCTTTACATAACCAGTAATATAACCGGTTGTGTTCTTGCAGAGTTGAGCAGTGTATTCTTTCAGTTATTCTTTCAAACAATCACCTTTAAGGCGCAGTTATAATAGACGTAACGTAATAAAGTGAAATGTAACTGCAGCAGTGTTTTCTGTCACTTACTGTTTCAATCAATACTTTTCTTATACAAGTGATTATAATAGAAGTAACGTAATGTAACGGGACGTAAAGATCCGTTGGATTTTGATTTCTACGTTACTTTACATTACGTCTGTTCAAAGAACAACTAAACATTGAGGTTAGATTCGATTATTGCGCTATTTTATATTGTTGAACTACGCTTTTTGTTGAGTTTTCGTTATTAATGTGATAGTTTTATGTATCCACAGCTATGGATGACGAAGATTTAATTGTATTTGTACAGGAACGTGCAATTATTTATGACAAAAAACTGCCTGGCTACTGCCTATTATAATTGCTACAACGTTTTCTTACATTACGTCCCGTCACGATGACAGTTGACAACATTACGTTACTTTACATTACGTCTATTAAAACTGGGCCTTTATTCTTGAATCCGCGTCGAGTAAATGTCGTTGTCGAGAGCTCACTTTCACCAATTTAAATATTTATTTGACGAAGTTTGCTCAATAATTGACAGGAACAATCACTGCAGGTTTAAGCGTGGAAATTAAAAGTTTCAAGAATATAACAATTTTGTTTCGACATTGTTTTGAGAGCGAGCGCGGATTCAAGAATAAGGGCGAATACTTTCTTATACAAGTGATTATAATAAACGTATTGTAATGTAACGGGACGTAAAGCTCGAATCATAATAGACGTAACGTAATGTTGTCAACTGTCATCATAACGGGACGCAATGTAAGAAAACGTTAGCCAGGCAGTTGTATGTCGTAAATAATTGCACTTTCCGTACAAGTTCAATTAAAACTTCGTCATTCATAGCTGCGGATATATAGAACTACCACATTAATAACGAAAACTCAACAAAAAACGTAGTTCAACAATACACATTGCACACTAATCGAATCTATCCTCAATGTTCAGTAGCTTTTTGACAAGACGTAATGAAAAGTAACTTAGAAATCCAAAATCCATGGATCTATACGTCCCATCACGTTACGTTTATTATAACCACTTATATAAGAAATCTTTGTTTCAAACAATTAGTGAAAGAACGCACTGCTCAACTGATATTAGATCACATTACGTTACTTCTATTGTAATTGGATTGATTTCTACGTTACTTTACATTACGTCTGTTCAAAGAGCAAATAAACATGGAGAATAGATTCAATTATTGCGCTATTTTTTATTTTTGAACTACGCTTTTTGTTGAGTTATCGTTATTATTGGCCGCATTCAGCGCAGACAACAGTTGGCAACTGTTGTGTGAAAATTCACTGAATGGTCGAATTTTGGGAGCGCTAACTAAAATTGATCAGGCAGCGGACGTCATTTAATCGAGCGAACAAATTCTATGCTACATGAACACAACTGTTTGGTTAACTGTAAGATGCTGCTACTGACGCTGTTAAACTACTTAACACAGAAAGAACGCAGCAAACTTAATTGCCTTTGCAATTGTATTAAATTTACATTAAAAGTAAATATAATTAAATTGAATATAACTTCTGACGTGTAGAGTAGCAACACATTCAGAGAAAAACATCGTGAACGAAGGTAGCGCTACCATTACAGTTCACAACATTTGTCTGCGCTGAATGCGGCCAATGTGATAGTTCTATATATCAACAGCTATGACGAAGTTTTAATTGAACTTGTACGGGAAAGTGCAATTATTTACGACAAACAACTGCTTGGCTTCTGCCTATTATAATTGCTACAACGTTTTCTTACATTAAGTCCTGTCCTGATGACAGTTGACAACAATTCGTTACTTTACGTCTATTATAATTCTACCTTGAGCGAGAGTTAATAAAGACATACGATTGTAGTGACTGTCTACAAGGAACTGATGCCTTGTAGCTTTATTGATACTGTTTATGATTGAAAGTGTTGCATGTAACTGTGTTGTATGTGACATCCCCCCTATATTATTATTTTTTGTGCTAACATAAATATATTTTAATAAAACCTGAAATAAACTAATGTAAGCCCATGTGTTCAAAAGAGAATAACTTAATTGCATATAAACTTAATTGTGTTTTAAACATACTTGAAATTGTTAGAGCTTTTGTTATTTATGGTGGTGGTATTGACACATGTTTATATTAGTAAAATACGAAAAATTATTATATATCATATCTTTTGACCGGTTTTACCACACGACCACTTCGCGTAACTGTTAAAGGTCCCTCCGTTGATGGTTTCCCTCTTCGGACTTTCTTGATTTTTTAGCCCCTGATTTCGTCAAAGAAGTAGTTTCACCCGACGTTGTTGGTTCATTATGAACGAGTTGACCACCATAGATAGAACTTGGTGAGCTGACGTTATCAAATGATGTTGTAATTATTATGCTTGGCGAGTTTACGTTTTCATGCGATGATCTGATTGTCTTACTGGTTTCGAATGTTGGCCAATCGATATTTGGTTCGTGGATATTTGCTTTTGTTTATGCAAATGGTGATGATTTCGACGATAGTGGCCGCCATCATTGGTTTCCACAACTACTGAGCGCGGATACTCAGTTTCTTCAACCACTCTGGCTGATGTCCAATCTCGATGACCCTTTTGCAATCGTACTCGGTAGCCCACTTTTTATTATTATTTATTATTATTTATTTATATTTCGAAAACCAGCACAACAAAGTTTAAAACCTAAATAACAGTACCGGTAGCGTATAAGCATAAACACCTGTTATAAATAGAGCTTAAATATACTAAAAAATATTTTTAAAAAATATACTAAGATTATATAAATAAATGAGTAATAATGAAGGGAACAAATTCCAAAACTACATATGTTATAATACAAAAACTTAAAACATAATAACTGGTAACCAACAAGTTAGGTACATTCATAAAGGTATAACATTAAACAATGATAAGCGAGCTTTAACTAAATTACTTATTTTTAACATATCAGTTATTTAATTGTTTAACAAGCGCGTCGGAAGCGAATTTCATCTGGGGGGACAGTACAAATGGGGGGGCAGTACAAATGGTGGTGCAAAAAAAGTTCACCAAAATTTCTTCACATGAAACATGAAGAAGAGAGAAAGAAGAGGAAAATATATAATACAAAAATATTATCGTTGTAAAAAAACTGATATTTTGAATAACTTTTCCTTTTAAATTGTTTATCTAGCTAAAAAGTGGGGGGGCAACTGCCCACCTTGGCCCCCCGCTTCCGACGCCAATGTTGTTTAACATATTAACTGTTATCTACAGCGAAGAAAAGTGTAAAGCTAATTTGTTTTTGAATTCCACAGCGTTATTGCATGATCTTAAACTATTGGGAAGCGCGTTACAAAGCAGTACAGAATGAATGAAAAACTGCCTTTCAGACGTCAAACAAGAAAAACGTAAACAATTAATTTTATTTGTTTGGCTGGATCGAGAAAAAATTTAATCTCAAAAACAAGTAGCTGGGTTCTGCATTGCAAATAATCTTAAGCAATAATAAAAGCTTACGATAGTTCAACAAGTTTTCAAAGGTTAAGCCACAGATACTTTTAGCGCACAGGGAAACATGATCTCTTCTTTTCAGCTCAAATACGTAACGAGCAATATTGTTATAAAGAACGTTTAATTTGTTTTTGCTTAAGCCATCACAATTAGAAAAAATTTCACATCCGTATAGCAGTGCTGGTATGAGATATGTTTTGGCAAGTAGCATTCGTACATATATGCAGAGTTGCAAAATGCTTTGTCGTCCACAAAACACGAAGCATGTCGTAGACCTTACCGACTGTGTTACTTATGTGATTATTCCAAGTAAGCGTTCTGTTAAAAGTTACCCCCAGATTTTTAGCAGAGTCTACGAATTCGATATTGCTTCCATTTAATAGAAGAGGATTTGCAGTGGAAATGTCAATAATTTTCTTTGTAATCACTAGGCATTTAGACTTATTAGGGTTAAGGCTTAAACCATTCTTGAGTGCCCAATCACCAATATTTTTAAGAATGTTATTCAGATGGGATATACAGTCGTAAAAGTGCTCACGTTTAAAGCCTGACTGTCTATCAGTTATGAAACCATTTCTATGCAGGTAAGTGTTGATTTGCTGACATATTAACCGTTTTAACGCTTTGGATATGAATGGCAGAATTGCTATAGGACGGTGCCCGTTGTGTGATTTCGGAACTGGGATAATTTTAGCTTTCTTCCATTCCTTAGGAAAAATTGAACTCGTGAGCACAGTATTAAAAATATAAGTAATATATGGAAGTATCCACGAAAGCAACATTTTTAGAAAAATAGGGCTGACTTCATCATACCAAGTAGCATTCGACTTGATTGCTAAGATACTTTTGAATACATCATCCTGGCATACGAAGGGAAACTCAAGCTCGAATCTACATTGAAAGAAATGTTAATATTTCTATAAGCATTGTGACTAACCGAAGACATGGGTATATCGACAAATTTTTTGTTTAGATCTTCAACGTCGATATTATCACTGGAGCTGGAGGTTTTTTGACAAAGACCAATATTGCGAATCACACGCCACTTTTGCTTACTATTGACCACAGAACCAAACTTACCACCATAGTAATCTCTTTTTGCTACTTTCACCATTTTGACAACGCTCGAACGTAGAATTTTAAACTCCTTATATAATATTGGAGTTTTTAAACGCTGCCATCGTTTGTACGCTTTATTGCGTAGCAATATTAGGTTTTCAATTGCTCTATTGAACCAGGGCCATTGGCGTCGGAAGCGGGGGGGCAAAGGGGGCAGTTGCCCCCGCACTTTTTTAGCTAGATGAACAATTTAAAAGGAAAAGTTATTCAAAATATCAGTTTTTTTTACAACGATAATATTTTTGTATTATATATTTTCCTGTTCTTTCTCTCTTCTTCATGTTTCATGTGAAGAAATTTTGGTGAACTTTTTTTGCACCACCATTTGTACTGCCCCCCCATTTGTACTGCCCCCCCAGATGAAATTCGCTTCCGACGCGCTTGACCAGGGCCGTTGCTTATGATCGATTTTTTATGCTTTAAAGGGACACACTCATTAAAAAGTTTATTGACATTATCTTGAAAAAAATCAACTTGATCAGAAACTGAGATCATATGAAAAATAAGTTCCCAGTGTATATTCAATATTGCAGTTTCAAGTCTAGGATAATCGATGTTTTTGAAGTCGCGGTAGCTGAAACAATTAACAGTATCAGTGCGTCGAAAGTCATAGGCAAGAAAAAACAGATCATGCTTTGAGAAATTAGATACAGATAATTTATCGTAAAGAAGGATTCTAGTTTTAACACTAACAAAAAATAGATCCAGGACAGTATTAGAGGTTTTAGTATTGTGAGTAGGCGTTGTAGTATTTATGAGAAGTAGACCTAAGCTATTCATATATTGCACGAGATTATTTTCTACTAGGAGGTTACTATTAAAATCGCCAGCTATAATTATGTCCGTGAAAGAAAGTGTAATGTTTTCCAGTGTGCTTATAAAGGGTGAGAAATCAACAGTACGGTTTGGACGATATACAGACCCAAGAAGCAAATTTTGATTACCATTGGATATTACTACAAAGACACATTCAATGATGCTATCATGTAACGACTTGCAGAATAATTTACACGTAACATTTTCTCTCACATATATTGCTGCTCCACCTGCATGAGCAACCCGGTCAGCTCAAAATAGTTTGAAACCATTCAACCTAAACCAAGCATCTGACATCATTATTAACCCTTTGTGGCGCAAGGACGTAAAAACATTTTGTTTTATAAATATCAGGTGACAAATATGATACTATTGACGGAAATAATAATTAAAATTTTTTTTTTAAATTTAGTATTTATTTTTATTAAAAAACTTTGTGTTGCAGAAATGCAACATTGCATTCAAAGCAGTGAAAAATTAAACTTATTTTTAAGAGGTATGAAAATTTTTAAAACAGTTATTTTGCTTATTATAACACAAACTAATACCACATTTTTCGCAGCTTGTTTGTGTATAACCCTTGCAGTCCGGAAACTTGCATCGCATCCTTTTGTCCATCCAAACCGGCCAGTGCCCGTATTGGTCCAACCTGACATCTTTTGGAGTAGCATGTTGTGCCGGACCCTTCCTCTTTTTGTCTTGAATTTGGCTTTCAATATCACTCTTGCGTTTTAACCTGTTAACAGTTTTATATTTGCATAACGTCTCTGCTACATCAATTCTGAATTCAGCAGAGCTAAGGATTTTACTTGAACATCCTTTTTCAGCTTTTATTCGTCGATATAAGAGCCATGCGTTACACATAGCCATATCTAACAGGTGGTAAAAAATACGTATATACCAACGCTTGCTTCTTAGTTTTATTTTGTAGTGGCCCATAACCGAGTCTAAAAGATCTACACCACCCATATGTCGATTGTATTCCGAAACAACAAAAGGGCGCTCAATAAAAACGAATTTCTTTCCCGACTTGTCCCATCTTTTAACTGTAGTTGTTGGGGTTTTTCCTGCAAAATTTGATGCTAAGGTGACGATTTTATTATCTCTCCAAGCAACCAGAGCTACATCAACCCCATTGTAATTTCCGACCTGTTCTATAGATGTACCGCGTTGTTCTTTTTTAAAAGCTTTTTCGTCTGGCAGCTTACAAATGGGAATACGGGGTTTTCTTATAGTTCCTAAAGCTAAAATGCCACGACTTGACAAATATTCAATAAGAGGGATTGAGGTGTAGTAATTGTCGAAAAAAATGCGGTGGTTCCGATTGGTAGGCACTTCACGAGCAAGGCGGACTACAACATTAGATGATGCCCCTAAGTCCGGCTCATTAGTTGCGCACCTGTTTTCTTGGCCACTATAAACTTCAAATTTATAACCGTACCCAGATACACCACATATAACAAACAGCTTGAATCCCCATTTATGAGGTTTGTCAGGTAGATACTGTTTTAGCATGCTTTGGGCTTTTGTTGAACACATTTGTTCATCAACAGATAAATGGGCTTCAAATGGAACTTTTTTGAAGTTGTGGTTGAGTGCCTCTAACATAGGCCGAATTTTATATAATCGATCAGAAGCAACATGATCGTATGGTAGCATTTTACTATTATCGTTAAAATGAATTAACTGTCTAATTAATTCGAATCGTTTCGACGGCATAGTCTCTCGTATCGGCTCAAAGCTTATGTGTTCTGACCAATACATTTTTACTTTTGGCATATGAACAATTGACATAAAATATACTATACCAATAAACTGACGTATTTCCTGACCAGTTACATCTATTGGTTTATTGGCATCTTTCTGTACAGAATAAAGATTAGTCTGGTCAGCAAGTAGATTGATGATATCGTCAGTAATAAGATATGAAAATATCTCAAATGGAGTGTCTAAACAAAGTATCTCTGGAGGAAGCTTTTCTGAACCATGAAACCGAAGTTGCTCATCATTTAACTGTAAACTTTTCGATTTCCATGTGATACTAGTCTTAGTCTTACGATCAGACAACTTTGAAGCTGCTGCAGAACTTGTGCTTGGAGAATCGGAGCTTAGATCTGGTTCTATTGCAGGACTAATGACCATAGCAGCGGCGGATGTGGTTGCTAAATTGCTGGTAGACTGCAAATAATTTTCCAATTCTTCATCGGAACTTTCATGCTCGTTCGGCTCGAACTTATATGCCGGATCGATGACATCGTCGTCATCAGAAAAGTCAAGGCCATCTTCGCTGTCTTCCCATTCGTCAAGTATATGTTCTAGGTCTTCAGTGGTCAATTTACGACTCATTTTGATCTTAAAATAAAAACACTTTACTTTAAAAAAATGGGGAAAAAATCTATCGCACAACGCAGTGTTGCATAAATGCAACAAAGCAAAATCAGTCCACAAATACAAAACGAACTGATTGTGCAATAAAACTTTTACTGATTATTGAATTATAGATTATTACCTTTATTACACAGAAATTTCACAAACGTTATACATGTATATTACCACTTAAAATGTTTTTGTAAACAAAATCAAGAATCGCGAAACTGGTTTGCACACGTGCGTCTCTAAAAATAAATAACAATTCAAGTGTTGCCAGATAGTAAGATTATTTGCTATTAAATCGTTTGGGAGCTTTGTTGCTAACCTACAACACCGCGTAAAATCGTTCAATTAGCATTTACTGCATTTCTATATCCCCTTGAATGGTATGTTGCAGAAATACAACATGGCGTCACAAAGGGTTAAGTCATGTCTCACTTACACAAACAGCATCCATACCAGAACCTTCAAACACATATCGCAGTTCATCTATCTTATTAACCAAACTCTGAGCATTGATGTGGCAAATTTTTAACCCAGCTCTTTGTTTAGAGAGTACTCGAATCATGCTGTAGCTACTGTCAATGGAACGAAAATATTCAGAAATTAAGGAACTTAACATGTTTAAGGAGAAGCAAACAAGGAAACATAACCAACGCGTGCTTAATGAATAAAAAAATTTTCTTCGCTGCTGTAGCATATACAAATATAAAATAAAAAAATCAAAGTTAAAGAAACTAAAAATCTAGATATTAATTCGTGATGTCACGAAAATAATGCGAGTTAGTTGCTGCGCCAGGATCATCAGGATCATTTCTGGTATTAAGAGCTTCCAATTTTGCCAATGATTCAACCGATAAGGCGTTATCGTTAACGCGAAGCTTAATGTGCACGATCCCACGACGAGTGAAAGCTGCGGATAGTAAGTTTTGTCTTTTATAACGAAGCGCATGCTGTAGAATAGCAGAATTTGCTCATGTCAAGCCTTCATTTATATAAATGGGCTTGGTTGATTGAATCAAGTCCTGGCTTTCTCGCCGAAATTTGGCACAAGAGCTCAGAAAGAAATTTCTGTCAAAAGGTGTTTCAAATTTTACAATTATTGCTGAATCTTTGCTGTTGTTTTGAATAGACGCTTTTTGATTGAGCCGGAACATGTTTTTGATGCTGGGAAGATTAATGTTTACGACGGAGCAGATTTTATTCAAAATTCCACCCAAGTTTTCGTCCTCAGAGAACAGAATTCCGTTAAGACGAAGGTCACAGGCAGCAGCTGCATTGTCTTGTCTGGCCAATTTGACGTAGCTCTGCTAAAACTCTACTCACTCTCATGTCTTTCAGTGGTGAGCCTATCTTTAATTTGAGAGGTTATCTGGTCACTTTGTTTTTTAAGGCGCAGTTCAAATCTTTCATTCTGCTTCTCGAACTTTTGATCAATTACGTTTATCAAAGTCGAAGTCGAAAAATTCGAAAAATCCTCACTCAAAAGCTTAGTGCGGACACATACAGGAGGAGGCGAATCCTTGCCCATCACACTAGAGCCTGTATCTGCCGAGTTCTCAGTAATTTTTAATGGTGGTGAGCGGATGATCGATTCCCGACGAGCCGAGAGACACTTCGCACATTTATATGGCTGTTTGTTTTTTAAAATGAACTCTAAGTCAGTTTTCTTTATATTCACACAGTGGCAGTGGAAATATTTATTACAAGTGATGCATTTAACTTTTTTATCCTCTTGTAAATTACGCTCAACCCTTTCTAAACAAACACACGGCATTTTAATAGTTCTGAGTTCTACGATTATGAGCTAGCACGTTTAGACGGCACAAATAGTTACAGCGGTTGATTTTTACTTTTTACAACGTGGCAACATTTTGTCAAAAACTTGTTTGACAGTTCGCAGCTGATTTCTTAGATTTAGTGTTTATCAGTTCTGGCGCAATATTATAGCAATTGCGAGATAATCGTAAATTGTATACAAATATTTTATTTTATATTAACTTACACAGAGTCCGGTGATTAAAGCCAGTAGCCAGCAAAGTGAACCAAAAAATGCACGGCACCAAGCCAGACAGCAACCCCACAACAACAGGCAGCAGTATATGGCAGCAAGCAGCACTCGACAAATCCAGGCAGTGCAACAGGCAGTGCAGCAGACGACTGCATCTCATCAAACACTACGTGTTAAGTAGGGTAGTTTTGATTAGTTTTAAAAAATTTTAGCCAATAATTTAGGATTAATTGCTTTTCAAATACAGAGGTGAAATCTTCGACACCTATCTTTCTTTCTTTCTTTCTTCTTTTAATGCTTCGAACGGGCTAGCTACTTGATCAACATACAGCTTCTGTTTCAATCGTAAATTATGTAGCTCATTGCTGACGTTCTCGACGACTTTTGGTTTTAATTGGTCTTTGTTAGTTGTATCATTGTTCGTTTTGACCGACTGAATAATCGTTGACATGGTGATATTAATATGCTATTTCGCGGTATATTTCTTAACATCAATAATAAAAACGTCGGTGTTGTCCAGATAAGCCTGTTTCATTAAATTTGTCACAGTTTGAACATTGCTTTCAGCAAAACCATTTGATCTTGGTGTGGTGATGACATTCGATGTTCAAAATTCTAATTTCAAGCAAGTAGATAGGCTATGACAGTTCTAATCCAAAAACGCGTGTATTTCCTTATGGACCTCCAAATTCACAAAATTGTGAGAAGCAGCGCAGTCGGAAAGTGGTCAGAGGTGGCAACACTGGCAGCGTGTTGTTGTTGTTATTAATGGGAGATAAGCGAGCATAGAAGACGTAATGGCAGATAGTCGGACAGACGGATGGATGGATGGAAGGGTAGCTAAAGCGTGTTGTTGTTGTTGTTATAAATTGATGATAGGTATGCAAGACGGACAGATGGAGGATGGACGGACGGATGTATGTATATGTATGTTATTTATTTTATTCGCGAAGGGGGAACCTTCAAAAGGCCCCACCGTGCAGGTGGGAGTGTACGATTTTTATGCACTAAACCTACATGATACCTCGCGGTATCATAACCTCCGCATTGAATCTTCGACCCTATAGGACCCCGCGGGACCGCCGTAAAGCATAACTTCGCGGGGCTTGGGAACAGCACTAGGCTGGAAACTGTTTGGCTACTGCCGGGATCTACTGTGGGATGGTCGTCGGGTCAACAATCTTTACCTCATCTATCTTGCGCGCACTCAACTCTTCGCAGCTCCTCGGTTATTTCTCTAGCCAGGGTGCTAACCATCGACCAGTTCTCTTCGATCTTTAGCATAAGAGAAACCATATTTTGCTGTGTTAACGTTTCGCCGAGACAGGCCGAGGCGTCAAGTCTGGCGTTATGGAACATGGGGCACACAAAAAGAACGTGTGCCGCCTCTTGCAGCGTATTTCCTGTGCAATTAGTGCAGTAAGGATCGATCGCGTGTTTATATTTGTGAAGGTATGCCCTGAAGCAACCATGTCCGCTCAGTATCTGTGTAAGGTAGAAGTTCACTGAGCCGTGGCTTCTGCCATACCACTCGGTTAGGCTAGGGATGAGCTGGTACGTCCACCGACCCTTCTCTGAACTATCCCAGCGGTCTTGCCATTTTTGCAAGCTTCTCTCTCTAGCGAGTTTTTTAATTAGCTGTTGTGCTTTCACTACCAGCTGTGAGAAGCGCTTCTTCCACGAGAAGGTCAATAGGGATTGCGCTAGCTAGAACCAGTGCTGCATCTCCGGATACCGTTCTGAAGCTGCAGCAGACCCTGAGTGCGCCAAGTCTGTAAACTGACTCTACTCCGTGTCGGTAGGACTTCGTTTTCATCGCTGTGTACCATACAGTCGCACCATACATCATAGTAGATCGCACTACGTTGAGGAGCAGTGTTCGTCGTGCTTGTTTGGGGCCTCTTGTGTTCGGCATTATTCTAGATAGCGCCAGATATACTTCGGATGCTTTCCTGTGTGCGTACTGCATATGTTGCTTAAATGACAGTCTGGAATCGATCATTACACCGAGATATTTAATGAACGGCTTCGATTCAATTACTGTTCCACGAATACTGATGCTGGCGGTTTCTAGTTTTTTCCGACTACTAATAAGTACCATCTCAGTCTTATGTTCAGCTAGACTAAGTCCCGCTCTTCGCAGCCAATCGCAAATCATAGCGATAGTTACACTACTGAGGGCCTCAACTTCTTCACGGTGTTTTGCTGTCGCCACAACTGCAAGGTCGTCGGCAAAGCCAACAATCTTGACGTCTGCTGGCACCTCAAGCCTGAGAACCCCATCGTACTTGACGTTCCATAGCAGGGGGCCAAGAACCGACCCCTGTGGGACTCCACCGGAGACATTGTACGTCTTCGTGCCTTCTTCTGTGTCGTAGAGCAGGACTCTTTCACTGAAATAGTGTGACACGATCTTCGTGAGGTATCGTGGTACTCCAAAGTTCCTGAGGGCTGTCATAATCAGACTCCAGTTAGCTGAGATGAAAGCGTTCTTTACGTCGAGTGTCGCCACCAAACAGTACTGCTTTGCTCCCCTCACTCCCTCAATTGCTTCCTACGCGGTGCTTGTAACTAGCTTGATAGCGTCCGTCGTTGATTGGGCCTTTCGAAACCCAAATTGTCGAGCCGAAAGTCCTCCTCCGGCTTGGATCGCGTTTTCCAGGCGGTTGCACACCACACGCTCAAAGATTTTGCCTATTGTGTCGAGTAGGCAAATCGGCCTGTAGTCTGAGGGGGCGTCCGTGGAGCCACTGCCTTTCGGTATGAGCACTAACTTCTGGGTTTTCCACTGCGTTGGAAAAATGCCCTCTAGAAGGCACGCGTTGAAAAGCTGGGCGAACTGATGCGTCTGCGACATAATCGCAATCTTCAGTGCGCGGTTTGGAATACCATCAGGACCTGGCGCATTGTCGTTTTTTATGTTTTTTACTACGTTAACAATCTTCTCTATAGTTACCGCCAATATGGTCCGTATCTCGATGTGTTCCTCGACCGGCTGGGCCGCTGGCTGCTGTAGAAAGAGTGTTCTAACTATAGCTCTTAGTACCTGCGGGTCCGTAGGTGCTGGCCGCCTGAACGACTTCAGTTTTTTCATAACTAATCTGTATGCAGGACCCCATGGATTGGTTTCTGCCTCATTACATAGCTGTAGGAAGCATTGGCGCTTACTCGTACGGATTGCTATTTTCAGGCCTTTTTTGAGCATTCGATAGGTTTCGCGGAGATCGTTGAAGCTGTATGAACCTCTTGCGCGGTAGTACATCCTCCTTGCTTCGAGGCATTTCCTGCGTGCTTCAGCAATTTCCGCCGTCCACCAGTAGACCGGGTCTTGCTTGCGCTTGCTAGACCGCCTCCAGATCATCGCTGCATCGCAAGCTCTTCTTGTTTGGTCCAGGGTCTGCCTTGCCATATCATTTGGCGTGCCAGACAGATGCATATCGGCCATTACTACTTTCAAAATGTCCTCGTCTAGTGTTTCGACTCTGTACGAACATTTATTTCCCGTATTTATGCTGTGTCGGCTACGCGGTCGACCATTGAGCTTATAAATGATAGCTTGGTGGTCGCTGTGCGTGTACAGATTGCTAACATGCCACTCTGCTTGCCTAGTTAACTCACTACTGGCGAAAGTCAGGTCGATGATGGAGCTTCCGCCCGCACGGCTGAATGTTGCTTGGGATCCATTATTGAGCAGCACCACGTCTAGTAGAGCAAACGCTTCAAGGAGAATAAAGCCGAGTTGGTTTGTTTTTTGACTTCCCCAGTCATCTGCCCACGCGTTAAAGTCACCAGCGATAAGGAGTAGTTTCAGGCCTCTCGTTTCGCTGACTATCGTGTCTAGAATCTCCGTGTATTCCTGGATCGACAGACTTGGCGCTAGGTAGCAACTCACGACATGTATGCCATCTACTTCCGCGCGGATAAAACCATTTGCACGTGTATGAAGCCTTAGATAGAAGGGAGCCCTTCCTCAAGACCATAGGGCGGCTTTCCCGGTAATGCCCGAGGCCCATGCTCCTACGGTTTTTTCGGCGTAAGGTTCACTCAATATAGCCAGGTCGATGGCCTGGTCTCTGACGGTTTGCCCGAGGAGGTCCTGTGCTGCGCCACAGTTGTTGAGGTTCAACTGCAGTACTCTCATCTGCGTCTCCGTTGGCTGGCTCCTTGAACGGACTGGCATTTCAGACTTCCGGCGCGGTGGTTGGAGTCTTGGCCTTCTTTAGCTTTGCAAAGAAAGCAGCTCGCCTTTGCTTCGCAATCCTTGGCCTTATGGCCTTCTGTACCGCATTTCATACAGCACCCACTCTGGTCTGTACTTTTGCAGCTTCTTGCGATGTGCCCAAAGTCAAGGCATCTGAAGCACCTGATTGGAGCTACCTTCTCACGGGCTCTGCAAATTACCCAGCCAACTTTGATTTCACTGATTTTGATCAGTTTTTTCGCTAAATTGTTGTTTAATAAAAAGTTGTAAAATAAAATAAAAAATTGGTTTTGAAATAAAAATTAATTTTAAACAAAAATCGTAAACCTTCGCACCAAAGGCCTATGACCGCTGTTTGGGTGCCGGCGTACGCTTTGCGAAGTGACTTAACGTTAGCCACAATGGTGTCGCCAAGCACCCTCTGGATTGCGCTTCGCACCTCTTCGGATGTCGTCACCTCGTCGAGATCCTTTATCTCTATTAGAGTCTCTTCCGTGAGCGCTTTTGTCTCGGTGTGACCGGCGAACACCGAGTCGAACTTCTCTTTCAACTGTTGGGTCGTCTGTGTGGTTGAACGCTTCAGTTGGATCAACACCTCACCCTTCTCTGTTCGTCTTACTCTAGAGACATTTTCTCCGAACTCGTCGAGTGACTTTTCCTGCTTCATCTTCAGGATGATGTCACTGTATGAAAGTTGGCCTACTTTTGCCACCACGATTGCGTCCGGTCTTACTAGCTTCGGTGGTGGTTTTTTCCGTTTCTTCCGTTTTCTTGTCTTGCTGATCACCTTGGTCCAGGGCTTATCATTACGCTTCGACTGCGATGATTGTTGATCAGCGTGGGGGCTTCTTCAATAGAAGAGGGGTTGGGTGTGTGTACTTGGACCGCCAACTGCTGTACTCTCTTCTTTTTTGGTGGCGTAGCTCGAGAGCTTTGCTCGTTTGCCCTTTTTGAGGCTGCCTTCGACGCCTTCGAGAACAATGGATCTGTTTGGTAATCCTTATCGACGCAAGGTGCCTAACTGAGCGGTTGTGGATCCCCCGAGTTTGCATTTAGCTCTTTATATCCTACATCCTTTATTTCTCTCGCGAGATCAGAGTACGCGAGTTTAGAGAGATTAATAAGCCTCTTTATCTCGTGATGAACGTTTGTTCTACTCTTTACATATTCTGCCAGGCCATCGATGTAAAGCTTCAGTTTGCCCATGCTAGAACTGACAGGATCGTCAACTCTGGGGCTTGGTGTTCCTTCCGAGGGTGATTTATCTTTACTCTCTTTCAGTTGTATCAGGGTCTTTGTGCCTCCGGGAGTGCCTTTAATAGGCGAACGCTGGATCTTTGAACTCAATGTAAAAGGGTTCTCAGCTTTTCTGTTGCCCGTAGCTTTAACTGGTGCAGCGGCCGAGTGTGCCACCGTTGCAGCAGTGTTAGGAGATGAAATGTTGGTAAGGGCCTCCAGAATCCGTGCCCCTGCCGTGGTAGTGTCCACGGGTGGATTTCCACTATTGTGGTTGCCATCTGGAGTAATTTTGTTATTCTCCGACATTCCAAGTAAGTGATTTTGTTTTCAGGGATATCTACCCCAATCCTTTTATACCTACGGACAGGTTTAGATACTGCCGACCGCTACGGTACAGACGCAGACCAGGAAGCCGCCCAATGTGGGTCAGACGCGCCTGGATTTCCTAACTGGGGTCCGCAGGTTCGTTATGCCCGAAGGTCCTGGGGGAAACAGGACCTCCCCTGCGGGGATATGTATGTTTTTGGATTGTCCCTTGGCTGAAAGGAAATATGTATATGTATGTTTATATGTATGTATGTGTGTATGTATGTATACATATAAAATATATGTAGGATGGCTGAAGTGTGTTGTTTTTGTCATAAATCAAAAATTTCAAGTTTATGGTGATAAGCCTTCAGCTTTATAGTAAGCATAATAAGCAAGCCAACTCCACAAGTTTAAGATGAGTGTAGATGTGTAGCATTTTAATAAATTTAAGTTGAGTTGATTGACAGAAAGACGGACCGATGGACAGATGGCTAACTAGATGGAACAAACAATTTTGGATAGCCCCTCTCTCTCACTCTCGCCCCCTTTATCGCTCCATCTCTCTCTATATCCCTCTCTTTATATCTATCGTTCCGTTTCACCGCTTGCTTGTTTCATTTTTGCCCTTTATAAGCGGACCCAAAACAACAAGTTTAAGATAAGGGAACAGTGTAGAAGTTAAATATTTTTCTATTCATGTTTAATTTGTTTTTTAATTTAGGTTGCTACAAAAATTTCAAGTTTTAAGTGATAAGAACAAGCTTCATACCAAGCATAATGTTTATGAATTTAAGTCGCAACAAAAATGTCAAGTTCAAGGTAATAAGCGGACCCTAAACCGCAAGTTCAGATAAGGGAGCAGTGTAGATGTTTAATTTTTTTTCTATGCTTGATTAATATGTTTATGAATTTATGTCGCTACAAATTTCAAGTTAAAGATTATAAGCCTTGAGCTTCATAGTAAGCGTAATAAGTGGACCCAAAACCACAAGTTTAAGATAAGAATGAAGTGCCATGTTGTTGTCGAAATTAGAAAAAAGCATGAAACGTATGAACTCATAAAAGACTTAGTTGAGAGGATATATACTATATGTAGATTAGTGGCTCAGAGCTGATGGAATGTGATTGTGTGGTTGAAGCACTATGTTGATGTTGGAATTGGAGATAAGCATGAAACGTATGCGCTCATAAGAGCCTAAGTTGAGAGGATATATACTATATGTAGACTAATTGTTCTAAACTGATGGAACGTGGTTAGGTGCTTGAAGTGCTATGTTGTTGAAATTGAAGACAAGGAATTAAGAATAATTTATTATTTGAGACCATATATAAATGATTGAGTCAAGAGCATTTCATTCATTCAATGTTTGATCCGCAGAATAAATCATCTACAAATATTTATGGAAGATTTTTTCGATAATTTGTGTTAAGGAAATTTTAGAAAACGCGAAAGCATTATACGAAAATGCGCAAAAGAATCGTGAGCTAGTTATGCCGAGTATAAAAGAGTGCTCATCGCACATCATCACCCTTCGTGATATTTTACGATGGCAACAAATGTTGGAGTGAAACAGAGTGCTACATGTGGAATTGGGGTGGTTCAAGGTTACCGCACCAAGTTAAAGGTACTCAACTCTACCTCTGGTGCAGGTCTTTCCCGAACGGCCAATAGGACGAGCTGGGCATCTATTCGAATTCTATGGGAAGAAATTGAATCAACATTTGGTGGACGGTAAGTTTAATTTTTAAATAATTTCATAACCATATTATTTAATTTGATTAAATGAAATATATTAATTTAAGTCCTATTTTAATTTTCAGAATATGTACCGGCGCAATATTTAATTTAATCCATAAAGATCCCCAGAATTTCTTGGCTGATTGTGTAGATCTCTTCCAGCGCATCGTTAAAAAATCCTTAGCAAAATTTACGTCCGTAAAGGTGAATACAATATTTTGTGGTGAATTTCGAGTTACTAGAGCTAATGAAGAAATCAGTGAATTGAAATTCATGAACACGAAAAATGTTGCTATATACCGGGAAACGGATATTAGAGCTTGGTTTTTTGAACATGTTCAAAATGTAATTTTGAAAAAGCTGGAAGAGTTCCAAGAACGGGATAGTGGATGGGCGTTGGGTGCAGTCGTTATCTGGACAGTGAACATCAACAAATTCACGCCACAGCTAGGATCATCATATATCCCGCTACCACCACAGATCCATAGCAAGAAAGCATGCGGTAATGTGAAAAATTATGACAACGCATGTTTTGCTTGGGCTATCATATCTGCTCTGCATCCAGCGAATGCACATACGGAAAGTATGCCAATGTATCGAAATTATAGTGATTTATTAAATTTGACAAATATTGTATTCCCAATGACGATGAGGCAGATCCCGAGATTTGAGATGCAAAATAATATCTCAATTAATGTATACATTATTCATAAAAAAGAGGCAAATTTATAGTGTTACCGTCATATTTGACGAAAACTAAAGTGGAATGTCACATAAATCTACTTATGGTGCAGAGCAGATATCAGAATGAAGATGCGACAACAATGTCGCTGATAATGGAGATGGTAGCAGCAATGATGATGTGTCTATCTGATACCTTTACGTGTGGATAAAAAGCCTTTCACGGCTTTTGTCTAACCAATTATCAGCACAGATGGAGCAAAACATTTTTGTGATAGATGTTTGCAATACTACCACTCAGCACTAAAGTTGGAGCAGCAAACCGAGGACTGCACCAGACTAAACAATTGTAAAATAAGGATGCCGACAGAAGCTGAGAAGGAGGTTTGCTTCAAAAATTTTGTGGTATATGCCGATTTGGAATGCATTTTGGCAAAGTCCATTGTTGGAAATGCATACCAGAAGCATATACCATATAGTGTGGGTTTTTATGTTAAGTGTGCGTATGACCCCACGTTATCGTTTTATAAAAGCTATCGCGGGGCAGATTGTATTGAGTGGTTCATTTCGGAACTAAATAATTTTGCCGAAGATGTTGAAACTGTCTTTCTTTGCCCTCTACTCATGGATTACATGACTGTTGAACAAGTACAAAGTTTTGCGATCGCCAACACATGTCACATATGTAAGAAAGCTTTTACCATTGATGATGTCAAGGTACGCGATCATTGTCATCTTACCGGTGTTTATCGAGGCACAGCGCATGAGGGGTGCAATATCAACTTCAAAGACTCACACACAATACCCATAATTTTTCATAATCTCATCGGTTATGACTCACATTTCATTTTTAAAAATTTAGCTACAGATTTAAAGGGGCGCATTGACCTTCTACCAATAAACAAGGAACGTTACATTTCATTTACAAAACGACTGGACGAATACGTGATAAAATATCAGTTCATTGACTCATGGCGAGTAGCTTAGATACTTTAGCCTCACATCTACCAAATTTCAATATTGTAAAATCAGAGTTTGAAAATTTAAATGATGAGCAAATAAATTTGTTGACACGTAAGGGTGCCTTTCCGTATGACTACTGCTATGATGCAGCCAAGTTTTCGGAAACATCATTACCTGATATAGCCAATTTTTACAATAAACCTAATGCTACAAACAGCAGTCCAGAGGATTATGCTCATGCTCAAAAAGTCTGGGTTGAATTAAATATTAATAATTTGGGTGAATATTCAGATATTTATTTGAAAACTGACGCGTTACTATTGACTGATATTTTCGAACAATTTCGCACAAGTTGTCATAAAACTTATGGTCGAGATCCCGCACATTATTTCACTCTTCCTGGCTATACATGGGATGCAATGCTTAAGCATACTGATATAACCCTTGAGCTATTGACAGATATTGATATACTCATGTTTGTAGAGCGAGGCATTCGTGGGGTCTTAGTCAGTGTACTAAGCGTTATTCGAAATCCAACAATAAATACATGACTGATTATAATGAGGCTCAAGAATCCAAATTCATAATGTATTATGACATTAATAATCGGTATGGTTGGGCCATGTCTCAATTTCTCCCCCACAGTGAGTTTCATTGGCTGTCAGATTCTCAAAATTTTTATTTTGAGACTATAGCTGATGATTCAGATGTAGAATATATTCTCTAGGTAGATTTAGAGTATCCAATTAATCTCCACGATTGCCATAAAGATATACCCTTTTGCCCAGATCATATTACACCTCCAGGATCAAAACAGAAAAAACTGTTGGCAACTTTGGGTGGTAGCGTGAGATATATTATTCATTACAGAAATCTAAAGCAGGCTTTGAAATATGGATTAAGGCTATCTAAAATTCATAAAATTTTTAAATTTAGACAATCTGCATTGTTGAAGCCATATATCGATCTAAACACGAGTCTTCGAACAGTGGCTAAAAATGAGTTTGAGAAGAACCTTTTCAAACTCATGAATAATGCTGTGTTCGGAAAAACTATGGACACACAGTTTCCATTGTTCACAGTAAACACAGTGTTATTAAATTGGTAACGAGTTGGTTAGGTCGATATGGTGCCGAAACCCTTATTTTTTAGCCTGAGTTTAAAGCCTCAACAATATTTGGTGAAAATTTGATGGCAATTGATCTCAATAAAACTGAAATATATTTCAATAAACCCATTTATGTTGGTATGTGCATACTTGATTTAGCCAAAGCTACCATTTATGATTTTCATTATGGCTATATGGCTCCTCAATTTGGTTCCGATTGTGGCATTTGCTATACCGATTCGCTAATTTATGAGGTGGCTTTTAAATGTATGATGTTATCAAAGGCGATTGCTTTATACACTTTGATACAAGCGACTATTCTATTGAAAACGTGTGGGGTATTCCTCAAGTCAATAAAAAGGTTTGGGTCTCATGAAAGATGAGAATAATGGTAGTATCATGACTGAATTTGTAGGGCTCCGCTCAAAAATGTATGCGATACGGGTAGAGGGTGAAGATTCAATGAAAAAATCTAAAGGTGTAAAAAGAAACATAGTCAAGACTAAAATAACGTTTAGTGTCTATGTTGATTGCCTTGAAAAAAACGTTGAAAAGACAGTTCAACAAAATTTGATCCAGTCGCGGAAACATGAAGTAAGTTCAATCGTACAATCAAAAATTGCATTAAGCCCTCACGATGATAAGCGATTTTTGATAGCAAATAGTAATGAGACATTACCGTGGGGTCATTTCCGCATTATGGACTTAGAATAATATTACTTTAAGAATAAATGTTTATTTTTAAGATTTTAAACTGTTAAAGATATATGATTAAGAAGAAAAAATAAAAACTTTATAACGTTATACAAAATATATTTATTTTATTTATTAACTTTACTCTGCTGTTGGAATTTTATAATAGTCTATAGTATGGGTAAGAAGCTGATGTTGATGATGATTGTGATGACTTACAATGAAACAAAATGGTTTTTGAGTATTTTATTTTTTCTTTATTCCTTCAGGCTATTTTCGAAAAAAAAATTTTCAAACATAAATGACCACAATTAATTGTGCTAAAATTTTTCTATCTATTATAATTATAGTTTATATCTTTCCTTAAATATTTTATTATTTCCTTTGGTGGTTGTAAATTTCAAAAGCTGTCAAAATATTCAATTTGATTGTTGTTTTTCCAGTATGCTACCCAATGTGTGCCGGGGCCCTTTGATGTACCGAGATTAATTAACCCGCATTCTTTTTTAAATGGTTAACTTGGAAGAGTATCACACATAAACACTCCTCTAAAATTTGGAATATTTTTGGCATATTTTCTTAAATCTACATCAGTGAGGGCTCTTTTAGGTAGCTGCATTAAAAATTTTGTTGATAAGGCTTTAAATATAATCCAATTCCCTTTTAATATGGTTTTAGGAACATGCCTTTTCCCATTGCAATATCTTCCATTTTACTATTATGTCGTTTTGCTTCATTTAACTGCTCATTTCCAGTTTTTACTGCATTGATTGCTTTTGTAATGCCAGATACTCCACCAGCTAGACCACCAAGTGCACCCAGGGCAGCGAATATAGGTGCAAGTAGAAGAAAACCTCCAGATTTAGGTAGTGGAATTACTCGCGGAGTCTTAATCAGAGATTTTTTCCCCTTGAAAATATTGTTTACAACTTTTCTTGAAATTTTAACAGTATCATACAAGTTTTTAGTTTTCTTAATTCTAAATTTAGCACTTTTTAAGACGTGTCTAAATAGCCGGTGTCCATTTACTTGAGGAGATCTCGCCGTTTTACTGGTAGCGTTACCCAGACCAGTAACAAGCCAAGCCTTTGATTTTTCAGCAATACTACTATCACTTGCGGGAACTCTTTGCCAAGTTTTTTCAGACAAGATTATATCAGCAATATGCATTTTTTCCGAATCTTTATTGTTTGAGTATGATATATCGTGTTTTCTGCAAGCTGCATCCAAAAGATTGATTCCTTGATCGCCTCTAGCTATTCGCTTCTTTAATTTAGTACCGGGTCCACAAAACTGATATCCAGGTAAATTAAGTTCAATGGGAAGTTTGTCGATTAAATTATTGATGAAACCTTTCCCAATGAAGGAAGGACTAAGACTGATTGTCTTTTTATAAATAATTGTCATTAGTATTTATTCTTTTCCAAGTAAAGGTTGAAAGGAAAGTGAATTAAAATTAATAAATTCTGGATCTGCTTCGCACCCATTTTGTGTAAAAATGTGACCCAGAAATTTAACACGAGTCTTATTGAATTGACACTTTTTCTTATTAAGGGTGAATCCAGCTTGAGTGAGTCGTTCAACAACAATTTTGGTTGTGTTTTCAAGATTCTTAATCGACTCAGCGTAAATAAAAATACCATCCATCACCACTTCGCAGTTTTCTACTTCACCCAAAGTGCGATTCATGACCTCCGAAAAAACTTCCGGCGCCGATGATATCTAAATGGTAATCGAAGATATCGATATCGTCCCCATGGCGTTGCTATTGTTAGATATTTCGATGTACGATTCGTAACCTTAATTTGCCAAAAACCCTTTTGACAATGCAATTTGGTGAAATATTTGGCGTTGCTCACCTTTGCTGCTATCTCTTCTATGTTTTTATTCAATTCCGTAGGATCCATGCAAATTCTGGTTTTTCGCCTTTGTTGACAGTCACCATCGGGCTGACAGCTGGTGTTGGTTCAGAAATCTGTTCCATCACTTTAAGTTGGACCATATTGTCCAATTTTTTTTTAACTTTGTCCTTTAAAGCATGTGCAATTTGACGAGCAGGGATTATTTTATAATTAGGATTTTCGATGAAGTCGATGTCTTAAACGAAATTGTTGCAACAGCCAAGTTCAATATCTGCTGGTTCTTTGATTTTATGAACTGTGACGATAAATCCCATTTTCTCACTCATCTCCCCTCCCAAAACTGATGACACGTCTTGTTGTACTACTTTGAATACAACTGGGAAAATTTCATTTTTAAAATTACAATCAATGGTTGCTTCACCAATCACTTTAATCGGCTTGTCGTCATATGCAATGAGTCGTTTGGTTGCCGATTTTGCGATTTTTGCACTAAACTTTTTTGCTATTTTTGTGGAGATAACATTGCATTGAGCCCCAGTGTCTCGTTTTAATTTGAACTCTGTTTCACCAACACGCTTTTTTGCAGACCATTTATCTTATTTATTAAGTTGATTTGTAGTGTTTTTTGTCTTTAATATTTTTAATTTTTAACAAAGCAACTTTAAATTGGTTTTGTTCATTACACGAATTACACAAATCGTCCTCACTTTCTGTTCCATTGTCTGAATCTACACAATTTACATTTTTGAATTTTTTATTTTTATATTTTCTGTATTTTTTCGATTAATTTGATTGGTCTTTTTTCACTTTCTTGTCTTTTTTTGAATAAGATTTACACGTTATTTTAAAATGTTCTTTTTGAACGTCGGACAACTACGGTAACCGTGTGTGGTGCCACAACGTTTGCACTGAAAAACTTTGGCGTTGTTTAAAACGTTGACATTTGCACTCGTACTAGCACGTTCTTGAAGTTTAGAGATTTGTTTCGTTGCTCGTTCAGCTGCTCGACAAATTTATTTTGTTTTAATGAAGTCAAGTTCATCCTCAGTCCACATTTTTTGTCTGGTGGCATCTGATGGAATGCCATCGACTATTTGGTCCATTATAAATTCGTCGGTTTTTTCCCCGTATGACTCGAAAGATTCACTCTGCTGCTGCTTTAAGCGATGAAATTGACATCTTTAATATGTCTTATTATTTGATGGGGAAAAATGTTGAGTCAACTTTGCTTAAATGGTGGCTAACACTTTTTTCTCTGCAATTGTTAAACCGAGATTATTTAATATTTTCAACGGGTTACGACCAATGACATGCAAGGAAATTCGCTGTTTGAATTTCCACTTCTTCTTTGCCTATTTTTGCTGCCGTGAAATAATTTTCATAAACCTCAAGCCATTCAATCCATTCTTGTAACATATCTATGTGACTGTTGACGTTTTGACATGACCTTTTGACATGACCTTACAACATTGATATGTTGTAAATTTTATTTTCACTAACAAACTTTCTGTCGACGCACCCGGTGTGCTGTTCACGATTGTATTTATCGTTGCCTCGTTAAAACAGAATTCAAAACTACTGTGCTATTTTGTATTTTCAAACCGAGTTTAATATTACTGTCGCTATCGCTCATATCAGCATTGCTGATTTACACATTTTAAACCAATTTATTGCACTTAACTACGGCTGGCTGTTATGAAGTGAACGGCGCAGTTTTTTTTCTTTTCCCGTTACTTTCTTCTTTCTTCTGTACGGCACAGCTCACGGTCATGTTAACTGTTATTTCAACAAGAATTATTTTTGTTGCACTACATGCTGCTGCCGCGTTGTGGATTATGCAAATGCCGGTTTTACCTGTTACTCGTTCGCAAAACTGTCTAGAATCTACGAACTCAATTATATTTTTGTTTTAATTAGTTACAATCACTTCTTTCCCTCTAAAACGTTAATTCTTTCACTCCGATATATTTTCAGAATTATTCACTCGTTATGCTCTTTTGGCAAAACTTTCGAGAAGTTTAGACTTCTGACACCATGTGATGACCCTGACCGAGAGTTAATAAAGACATGCGATTATAGTGAGTGTCTACAAGGAACTGATGCTTTGTAGTTTTATTGATACTGTTTATGATTGATAGTGTTGCATGTAACAGTATTGTATGTGACACGTAATGTTGTCAACTGTCATCATGACGAGACGTAATTTAAGAAAACGTTATAGCAATTATAATAGGCAGTAGCCAGGCAGTTGTTTGCTGTGATTTATTGCATTGCTCACAATTGACTGTCATCTAATAACACTTAAGGGTAGGATCATGGTGTAAGAAATAGAGGTGTTAGTGAGTTTGACACTTCTCTCTCAAAATGATAAAATTATGTTTCCCCGCTCTTGTCAAAAACAGCTGATGGTGAATTGCAATGAAAAATTAATTTTGTTAAATTCATGTCTTTCTGTAAGTTTATAAGATTTTAAGTAAGATTAAAGTGAGAATAAATTGAAGTAAAAGTATGCCTAGACTTTGTTATAATTTATTTAAGGATCGTTTTATTTTGTTATAGCGGCAGAGTTTGCCTCGCTATAGACTGCAGTGTTTGCCGACTTGAACTATGTCCAAGGCAAACAGAGAAGTTTAAAATAAACTGAACAAGGCAGAGATCTGCCAGCTTGTGTAGTTAATTAAAGTCTGATTTATTGTTGGCCATATCGGCTCTTTTATAACATTTTTACAAAACTTACTTAGTTTTATGGTCATACTTCTCTAGTTAGTTGATATACTTATAACCTATGTTGCGTTTCGTTCTTGCATATTGAATTTGAATCATCGAAAGGATTCAAATTACATATTTTTGGTTTGACGAATGATAATTTGGCACGGTCAACAATATTGAGTGAGTAATGAAAATATTCGCATGCACTAAGTGCAGCACACGCCGATAATGCAGTGCTAACTTATTAGTCACTCAATATGTTGCTGTTTATGACAACGAAACTTAGGGTCGGCAGCGTGTATAATGAGAGCACACTACAACTTGTTGGTCTTCGGACTGCTGCTTTCCCACTTTAGCTAACGTGCAGTCGAACGAAACTCAATGCCTTGTCCATTTCTTTTGATGGCTATTATAACAGTTCCGATCTTTCGGTTACAATTTTTTGACAGCAGAAAAAGAAATTCATGGTGTTGTTAAAAACTCACTAAAACTCCTCTTTTTCTTACACCATGGGTAGGATAAGAATAAAAAGGAACGGCCCGTATGCATCAAAGAGAGTGAACGCTGCAAAGTAGTGCTTGCTACTAAGTAGTACAAGGTCAGTAGTGAACAATACTTCTGGTATGAATAAAAATTTCAAGTAAGCTCTATTTTCGAATTTCGAACTTAAGTGTTCACTTCTCTTTTATTTGTGATAAAATTAAAACTTTTAAGACACGATAGCGATGTCTTGGGCGCCACTATTTAAAAATGTTTTTTTGGAAGAGAAAAATGTTTTTGGCCGAAAAAAATTGATAACGCAACTACTTATCGAGTTATCGATTTTTGAAATTTTTTTTCGTACCAAAAGCTGTGTTTTAAAAAACATATGTATATTTGCCATTATTCAATCGATTCATAAGATTGACATGTCATTTGAAAGATAATTAAATGACCTTTTTAATTATTTACAATACAAATATCATTGCAAAAATATTTTAAATTTTATAAGCAAATTTATATCATATATTAATTTTTTAATTGAAAGAACCGGTATTTTCTACTAAATTTGCGTTATTTAGGTACTACAAATATTTTGTATTCTTAAAGCTTAAACATTGACTTTTCATTTGATACATTAAAATATATATATTTTGTGCATTATAAAAATTCTTTATAAGAAAAGCAAAACAACTAAGGTAAAAATGCTTTAAAAGACAACTTTTCTTACAAGAGCAAATCATTTCATGACAATTAATACCATAAAACATAAAATAAAGCATAAATATTTTATAAAAAATGAAAGATAAATTTCTAAGCTTCAATAATTTGTTATCCATAATACATAGTAGTGACGGTAGTTTTTGAGAGAATAACGGTTTTATGCAAGCAAGCATTTTACTTTTACATACAAATAGCTATAAAATATGAAATACTCTACGGATTTTATTTATTTAAAACTAATGTTAAAGTTTTATATATAAACTTTTAAATAATACTTTAAATATTAATTTCGGTTATACACTATGAAAAATATAGCTAGTTTTCTTAAAAGATACTTATTAAAAAAAATTTCTTAACAAAATCGATAACTCGAAAACAAATCGATAAATCGAGTTTTCTTTTGGCCATTCTTCTTTTTATTAAAAGTATTTCACGAATCCATTTTCAAATCGCGGTGCCCCGAAAATCGTAGTCTCCTTAGAAAGTAGACCAACTAAGGTAAATATGCTTGAAATAACAACTTTCCGTACAAGGGCAAATCATATCATCACAAAAAAAGACCATAAAACATCAAATAAATTATTAATCTTATATACCAAATGAAAGATAAATTTGTAAGCTTTTTACTTTCCATAAGTCATAATAATAACGGTAGTTTTTGAGAAAATACCAGTTTAATAGAAACAGAAATTTTACTTTTACATTCAAATAGCTATAAAATGTGAAATACTCAACGGATTTGATTCATTTAACACTGTTATGAAAACTTATTATGTTCTTTTTGAAGTAATACCTCAGCTGTCTCAATCGGTAATATAATAAAGAAAATATAGCAGGTTTTCTAAGACGATCACCAAAGAAAACTATTCTTTTAAAATATCGATAACTCAAAAACAAATCGGTAAATCGATTTTTCCTTCGGCAATTCCTATTTTTGTATGTTTGTTGCAATTAAGCTTAGGCTAAATGGTCTGTTGTTTTTTTATGCAAATAAACAAAATTTACTTCATATTTTTCCTCCGACGTTTCGGTGGTTATTTTTCAGCTTTCTCAGGGATATTTATTAAATCTTAAAGTAAACCAAAATGTTGTTTTTATGTATACAAATATAAATATAAAATTGAGACGATAACTGAACAAAGGTAACAATAGATTTTTAAATTATTAAACGAATATGTACTTACAAAATTTTAAATTTTACATTAAAAACTGATTTTTACATTAAATTTACATTAAAACTGGTTTGACTGTTTAAATAACATTCTTCTTCTTCTTCTTCTTCTTAGTTGGCGCTACAACCGTATGTCGGTCTTGGCCTCATCTAAGAATTTGCGCCAGCCATTTCTGTCTTTCGCTTGCTGGCGCCAGTTGGAAATTCCAAGCTTCGTCAGGTTGTCCTCTACTTGGTCTTTCCAACGAAGATGCGGTCGTCCTCGTCTGCGTTGACCGCCGCTGGGTTCCGAATCGAATGTTTTCTTCACTGGAGCATCGTCTTTCATGCGCTGAACATGACCAAGCCAGTGAAGCCGCTCGATTTTAATGCGCTTGACTATGTCGATGTCAGCGTACAGCTCATACAGTTCATCATTCCACCGTATTCGGTACTCGCCATTGACGCAGATTGGTCCGTAGATCTTACGAAGAATCTTTCTCTCGAATGCTCCTAAAGTCTTCTCATCTAAACTGCTCAGCGTCCAGGTTTGTGATGCGTAAAGTAGGACGGGCATGATGAGCGTTTTATAGAGCGTGATTTTCGTTCGTCGAGAGAAAGCACTGCTTCTCAATTGCCTATTGAGCCCAAAGTAACACCTGTTAGCAAGAGTTATTCTTCGTTTGATCTCAATGCTGATGTCGTTGGTTGAATTAATGCTGGATCCCAGATAAACGAAGTTCTTCACAACCTCGAAGGAGGTATTGTCAACGGTAACGTGGGTTCCAAGACGCTGGGACTGTTTGTTTGTTGACACTAAGTATTTCGTCTTATCTGCATTCACTGACAGACCCATTCGACTTGACTCTCTAATCTGGAAAATGATGCACTGACTTCGCGCGTATTATGGCCAATGATATCTATGTCATCATCATACGCAAGCAGCATAACACTCTTGTAGAATATTGTGTCACTACGTCTCAGATCAGCAGCTCGGATGATCTTTTCCATCATTAGGTTGAAAAAGTCGCACGATAAGGAATCACCTTGTCTGAAACCTCGTTTGGTAATAAATGGTGGGGAGAGGTCCTTCCCGATTTTAACTGCGCTGCTGGTGTTGCTCAGTGTCATCCTACAAAGTCGTATTAGTTTTGCAGGAATACCAAATTCAGACATGGTGGAGTACAGGTGCTTCCTTATTGGGCTGTCGAAGGCGGCTTTGTAGTCGACAAAAATATGGTGGGTGTCGACTTGTTTTTCTTGAGTCTTCTCCAAGATTTGTCGTAGCGTGAAAATCTGGTCGATAGTGGACTTTCCAGGTCTGAAGCCACACTGATAAGGTCCGATCAGTTTGTTTACAATGGGCTTCAATCTTTCACATAAAACGCTTGACAGCACCTTATATGCGATATTAAGAAGGCTTATCCCACGGTAATTGGCACAGATAGTGGGATCGCCTTTCTTGTGGATTGGGCAGAGCACACTGAGAGTCCAATCGTTCGGAATGCATTCTTCCGACCATATTCTGCATAGAAGCTCGTGAATGCATTTAAATAGAGCTTCGCCTCCGTTCTTGAACAGCTCAGCAGGTAAGCCATCAGCTCCCGCGGCTTTGTTATTTTTAAGCCAAGCTATAGCTGTCAGAACTTCATCATAGTCGGGCAGCGGAACCTCAACGCTGTCATCCAAAATTGGGGTTTCCGGAATATCATCTCTATTGGCGGGATTGTTGTCAGCGTCGCCATTTAGAAGCTTAGAGAAGTGTTCCCTCCATAACGTCAGTGTACTCTGGACATCTGTCACTAGATTCCCGTTTTCATCCTTGCAGGAAGAGGCCCCGGTTTTAAAACCATCGGCAAGGCGTCTTATTTTTTGGAAAAATTTTCGGGCCTCATTCCTGTCACCAGACATCTCAATCTTCTCCTGCTCGCGCTTTTCTGCCTCTCTTTTTTTCCACCTGAAAATATGTCTCTCTTCCCTCCTCTTTTCTTTGTATCGCTCCTTAGCTGCGCGCGTTACAACCGACTGCAGGGTGGCTTTGTAGGTGGCGTCTTTCTCTGCAGTGGCGTCGCTACACTCCTGGTCGTACCACTGGTTTCGGCGAGGGCGGTGGTAGCCAATCACCTCTTCAGCAGCCGCACGCATGGAGTTGGAAATGTGTGTTCACTGCGCGCATATATCATCGATTGGAGGAGTGTTTTGAAGCAGGAGTGAGAGTCGAATGGCGAAAGCATCGGCTGTCTGTTTCGATTGCAGCTTGTCGACGTCTAGCTTTCTCTGTGTGGGGTTGCGTGTATTCTTAGCTGCGCATAGACGTGTACGGATCCTGTCTGCAACAAGATAGTGATCCGAGTCAATGTTTGCACCACGGATCGTGCGTACATCCAATACACTGGAAGAGTGCCTTCCGTCGATCAAAACGTGATCAATTTGATTCTTGGTTTTTTGATCAGGGGACATCAGGTGGCATTACGAATATTGAGATGCTTGAATCTAGTGCTACTTACCACCATGTTTCGTGCTGCGGTGAAGTCAATCAGCCTCATTCCGTTACCGGAGGTGTTGTCGTGGAGGCTGAACTTTCCGACTGTTGGACCAAAAATATTTTCCTTGCCCACCTTAGCGTTGAAGTCACCAAGCACGATTTTTACGTCGTGGCGGGGGCAGCGCTCGTAGGCATTTTCAAGGCGCTCGTAGAAAATTTCCTTGATCTCATCGTCCTTGTCTTCTGTCGGAGCGTTTAAATAACATTATCACAATTTAAAACATGGACTTTTTTAAAAAAAAATTAAACATTAAAAACATCACTATTTGAAATTGTCAAGTAGATCTAATACTAATATTGCACCAAATGAAATTTTAAATTGCCATAAAGTAGACCTGATTTATGTTGTCCTTGTCCTCTTTAGTGTTCATCGTTGTTTTGATTTTGTGATTTGGCTATTATTTTAAATTTTGTATTTTAAAGTATTTTAAATTTGGCTATTAGGAATTTTCTAAATGTTTTTAAAGTCTTTTAAGTCCAGCAGCCAAGGAATCAAGTAAGAATCTTAACACTATATTGCTATTATACTATATTCTGTATTATGTCATTATTTCTTTAACTAATTTATTAGAGAATAAACTTTCATCAGTCGAACTTTGTAAACTCACTGTGTTTTACTGCCACTTGCACTTGATTTTGAATTCAGCCTACAAGGGAAAGTTTATTCACGGCCGTTGGGCACAAAAGCCAACAATTAACAATTTTATTCTTTGATTCTCAAATAACTTGCCAATTTCGTCGTTAAACGCCATCTTTTCTTTGCTTCAAACTTAAACGTTTTTACTCTTTCCTTGCCGTCTGCCGGGATCATATGCCTTTTTCCTAAGACGATCAGAAACGGGTAAGCAGTCGGAAAAATAAAGGAGTCCCGCCAATTAGATTCGACGATACTGAAATGCCACTAAGACACTCGCCAGCCAAAGGATCGACGGTTACGTCAGCACCAGCCAAGCAGACACCATTAGAGGTTCTTGCGTCATCGACGGCATCACCTGCTCTAGACATGCTAATGCCACCCACCGAAAGAACAGATTTACAGAGTGCATCGAAATCTGTCGCCGAAAGTGAAAAAAATCGACGCCATTTCCCGCGACTTGTGGGGGATGAAAAATTCTCAAACGTCACATTTTCGTTTGACAGCTAGTGGTAGCAGAGGTTGGTGAACCAACCTTGATAAAAATGTCACTGACATAACGCAACCTCAATTTTGACAGCCAAGTCGACAGTTGTTTCCCTGCTCAGGCTTGAATTTGAATTCGGGATTCAGTTCAGCGGAGGAAACACTACGACACACCAACCGGAAGAGTTTTTCTCATCGGCTCACCCGGTGGAACCCGTTGTGTTGTGCCCTCTGCTGGTCTGGAATTTGAATTCAAATTCGAACCTGAGCTGGGATCTCAACCCGGAAGCCGGTATTTATAAAGGATGTTTTTTTTTTTTTTTTTTTCTTTCCTTTTCTTTTGTTTGCAAAATAATTAGCCACAACGCGTCTGCCGTGGTTAATTAGGGCCTTCAGATGGACATCGTTCAAATTGCCAGCTGTATTGTATGTGTGTTTGCTAACATCGAACAACAATGGTCAAACCCCGCGTCCGACAGTTTGGGCAAACAACGTTTGCACCAACTTTCGGTGTAAGCGGTCATTAAACCATGTCTTATAACATCGCATGTTGTACTGTCCGACTTGCGTATGTAAACGACAATACCAAAAAGTGACGGCTGTCAACGAAAAGAACGATGGCTGGCCAACTTCCGGCCTTTGTCTTTCTTTTCGTTGATGTCCCCCTGTCAAGTCGAACATGACGTTGTAGGTAAGAAAAAAATTTCTTTACAGAAGAAAAATCGAATATCTTTAATTCTTTTAACCACAGCTTTACCTCAATTGCACCATCAACAATTGAAGAATTTCTGTTCTTTGGTCATTGCCCACCATTATAAGCTAGACCTTGTGTGCATGTCTGCAAGTTAGCTGCTGATAAGGAACGGCAGGTGAATTTGTACTCAGCATCATATCAGTGCACGGATACCTATGCGACCGCAGTTTATTGGGTTTTCTGCACTGGTACTGCGACAACGCAATCTGATGCAAAGAGTTCTAGTTACAGTTTAATTGTACCGATGGATGCAGGCTATAGCGAGAGACCTCGCTTCCAAATTTCTCCACATCACCAGCGTCACCATTACCAGTTGGAGCAGCAGCAGCAGCACTGAACGGATGCCCGATATCCTAGAATATCAGCAAAATGCGCCAATTGTGGAAACTTTGACAACCACCAACAACAGCCGTCAACTCCACTAACAGCTACACCAGCACAACAGCGGCACCCACCGAAAAGGTGCACCAGGTCCATCAACAGCTAGCAACAACAACGACAGCAGCAGCTAACAACAACCACAACAGCTGCAACCAACAACGACAGCCAGCTCTAGATTTAGTAGCCACCAACGCAGCGCTACAACCTCTGCAGCTAATAACATCATCGCCAGTTGCGACAAGGTGCACCAGCTCCACAACACCGCCACCCGCATCCACAGCGAACAGTAGCAGGAGCGGCAACCTCAGCCAACAGCAGGAGCTTGTCAACCACCAACAACAGTCGTCAACAACAACAACAGCCGCTACCAACCACCACAGCCGTTAATACGGACACCAAAATGCTGGATGCAGACAAGGAGACGCAGTAAGCTGCAATATATGTTGAATTTTGAATTTTCTTGTATCGCCATGTGTAATATTCATATACATGGTATATGTAACCACATTTACATAAATAGCGATTTCAGTCAAACCATTTGCTACAATTTCTAGTTTATTAATCTGATTTTGAAATTTTTAATGTCGCCATGTATATGTAAATACATATACATAATTATACATATTTTAGTTTTACCAGATGCTAAAATTTTAGTTTACTAATTTGATATTGAAATTTTGAATATCGCCATGTATGTGTAAATACCTATGCATAATTACATATTTTTGCTATACCGGATGCTAAAATTTTAGTTTACTAATTTGATATTGAAATTTTGAATATCGCCATGTATGTGCAAATACATATACATAAATACATATTTTAGTTTTACCAGATGCTAAAATTTTAGTTTACTAATTTGATATTGAAATTTTGAATATCGCCATGTATGTGTAAATACATATACATAAATACATATTTTAGTTTTACCAGATGCTAAAATTTTAGTTTACTGATTTGATATTGAAATTTTGAATATCGCCATGTATGTGTAAATCCCTATGCATAATTACATATTTTTGCTATACCGGATGCTAAAATTTTTAGTTTACTAATTTGATAATGAAATTTTGAATATCGCCATGTATGTGTAAATACATATACTTAATTACATATTTTAGTTTTCCCAGATGCTAAAATTTTAGTTTACTAATTTGATATTGAAATTTTGAATATCGCCATGTATGTGTAAATACCTATGCATAATTACATATTTTTGCTTTACCGGATGCTAAAATTTTAGTTTACTAATTTGATATTGAAATTTTGAATATCGCCATGTATGTGCAAATACATATACATAAATACATATTTTAGTTTTACCAGATGCTAAAATTTTAGTTTACTAATTTGATATTGAAATTTTGAATATCGCCATGTATGTGTAAATACATATACATAAATACATATTTTAGTTTTACCAGATGCTAAAATTTTAGTTTACTGATTTGATATTGAAATTTTGAATATCGCCATGTATGTGTAAATACCTATGCATAATTACATATTTTTGCTATACCGGATGCTAAAATTTTTAGTTTACTAATTTGATAATGAAATTTTGAATATCGCCATGTATGTGTAAATACATATACTTAATTACATATTTTAGTTTTCCCAGATGCTAAAATTTTAGTTTACTAATTTGATATTGAAATTTTGAATATCGCCATGTATGTGCAAATACATATACATAAATACATATTTTAGTTTGACCAGATGCTAAAATTTTAGTTTACTAATTTGATATTGAAATTTTGAATATCGCCATGTACGTGTAAATACATATACATAAATTTACATATTTCAGATATACCAGACGCTTAAATTTTGATTTTTCGAATTTGAATGGAAATTATGAATGTCGCCATGTGTATGTAAAAACATATACATAATTATATATTTTAGTTATACCAGATGCTTAAATTTTGATTTTTCGAATTTGAATTGAACTTTTAAATGATATTTCTATTTCAGATTTCTAGGTTGTTTGCTAATTTATTGACCTTTGAGTATCGCCAGGTATAGGTAACTCCACATTTATAAAGAGCGAATAGTAAATAGAGACTGTGCACAAAAAGGAAAAAAATTTTGTTATTTTCTTTTTAGCTGAACCAAAATGTAAGTTACTTCAGGGGGGGTAGATGACATTTCAGGAGTAAGGACAGCTAGAAGCGTAGGGTGAGATATCGGAGGCGAAGAACTAACCGATTTGAGGCCGCTTACGATTAACCTGAAACGTAGATTTAACCTAATAAACCTGTTGAAAGTAAAATAGCATATAATTTTCATATCGAGAGCGTCATGGTATTTCAAACGAATTTGGTTTAAAAATTATGTGGTAAACGCTAACTACACTAAAAGAAAATATTAAATTAATCCAACTTAAATTTAAATTTAACACTAAAGCGTGCTGATTTAAATTCACGAAAAGTAAACTACACTCAATGAAAATACTAAATTAATCTAAATTTAAATTTAACACTATGGCGATATGATTTAAATTTGCGAGAAATAAACTCCACTAGAAGAAAATATTAAATTAATCTAAATTTAAAATTTAACCCTAAAGCGTGCTGATTTAAATTCACGAAAAGTAAACTACACTCAATGAAAATACTAAATTAATCTAAATTTAAATTTAGCACTATGGCGAAAAGATTTAAATTTACGAAAAGTAAACTACACTAAAAGAAAATATTAAATTAATCTAAATTTAAATTTAACACTAAAGCGTGCTGATTTAAATTCACGAAAAGTAAACTACACTAAAAGAAAATATTAAATTAATCTAAATTTAAATTTAGCACTATGGCGAAAAGATTTAAATTTACGAAAAGTAAACTACACTAAAAGAAAATATTAAATTAATCTAAATTTAAATTTAACACTAAAGCGTGCTGATTTAAATTCACGAAAAGTAAACTACACTAAAAGAAAATATTAAATTAATCTAAATTTAAATTTAGCACTATGGCGAAAAGATTTAAATTTACGAAAAGTAAACTACACTAAAAGAAAATATTAAATTAATCTAAATTTAAATTTTACACTAACGCGTGCAGATTAAATTTACAAAAAACTAAACTACACTAAGAGAAAAGATTACATTTTATAGTTCTTAAAAGTAAATTACACTACCAGAAAAAAAAATATAATCAAAGAAATTAATGTTTATCTTAATGCTATAAGTACACGGAACATGTTGAATTGTATTAACGCTCCTCTTGTATCTACTTTATTTTTTTTTATACTGTGAATGAATATATATATATTGGAATAGAAAACATGAAAAACTGCGACTTTCCATAAGGTTCTCGGATGATGAAAGGTAAGGACATGTAGGGGGCTGCGGCACTGGGGTGCAACTACAGGGTTAATGAAATCACTTCTCCGTTCATTAGCAGGTTGGGCGGGTATAGACGTTGAGGGAAAATACCACCTTCCTCCCTCATGATATACGGTGCATAGAGGCTACTGTTCGGTTACGTCGCCTCTTTCGCGTTTTTTTTTGTTGTCCTCTCTCCCATCCGTTTCCTGTTTCCGCCCATTTGAATTAAAATTCAAATAATTTGGATTTTAATTCAAATGATCCTTTTCCGTTTCCCGCTAACGTCTGCATACAAATAACTTGTGCAGATCGCATCCCATGACTTCCTGACGAAGCAAACCCACGACCAATTTCCCTGAGCTAAGCTGAAGCATAGCTAGGTGTGCAGACGCTCGCTAAGTCAGGAAGTGCCTCGTCATCCGGTTGCGGATGTCACGACGCAGCGAGGTGGAGGTCGGTCTGTCACAAAAATGGCGCCCAACGTGGGGCCAATGAAAATACTGTCCCACACCGTGGGGCCCGACGAAAATATAGATTGCCTTATTCGTAAGGTAGAACAATGTCTTAGCTTCTTAACACCTGAAGTGTTCAGTATTTTTGTCTTGCCCCAAATTACCTTTAATAAATTTTTTTTTCTCGGTATATTTTTTTTGTTTGCATAAGGCATGTTTTTCTGGATTGACGTTCCTGGATGTCTTTGGGATCGTACCGAACCTCTGCCGACCCATTCGGTTGAATTGAGTAAAACTTTTTATAATTTTTTTTTGTTTTCGAATTTTGCTAAGTTTAACCTTTTGGAATTTCTTTTCAAAACGTCATAGTTTTGTTTACCAAAGGTGTGTTTATCTTGTATTTGGGAATCTTTCAACAACTATATACTTTTGAGATTTCTATCTTTGGATAATTTCGGAGATTTACTCAAGTATAGCGATTGCATCTCTTTTCCTGCGGTTTTTGCAAATAAAACAAATTATCCTTTCCTCTCCCGTATACTGAACGTAGTCTCTATGCACCAGTGCCCTAAGTCTGTAGTAGCCCTGCTATGGCCTTACCGAGGAATCACCCATAAAATTAATATATTCACATACAATTAAAACTATTGTATTTTTGATTTTTTTTTCTCACTACTATAAATTTTTTGATTTCATTTCTTACATAACAGCATAACCGTGCTTATGCTATACATAAATAAGAGTAATATTATTTGTATTTTTTTTTCTTTTTTTTATATTTGAACATTTTTCACGTGTTGCAAATTTTTCGGGTTATCGTTTTTCCATTAACCCCCTAACATTATATGGACATACATTTATATTCATTATATTTATTATTACTTTTATAATTATTATATTATATCCATTTTATATTACTTATTTTTCTCGCGGGTGTGATATCACGCAAAAGTATTTCACGACAGCATAGCCTTGTTAGGTTGTATTATTGGTGTTTGGTTAAATTTTAATTTCAACCTTGTTTGTTTTATCTCGTTTCGCTCGTTACGCTTAGTAGTCGCTTCAACCCTATTAAAACGCCATAAACTTATGTATGCTGGACTTGTTTGCCAGTGATCGAGATTTGTATTTCTCGTTTTGAAGTTGAATTTTTTTGTTGAAATCTTTTGGGATCCATTTCCTTGCTTCGGCCTAATCGGTTTAGGCTTCACTTATAACTAATTGATTGTATTTTTATCTGACGAAAATTTTTTTTGTCTTTTCGTGACATCATGGAGTTTCAACTAATCATCTTTCACCTAATATTGATTGAGATTTTTACTTCACTTTTTTTTTGAAATCTTAGGGTTTCATAACTTATTGTTTGGTTTAAAATTTTTTTTCTCCAACTTTCCTTTTTTTTCTCTCGTTCCGCTCGTTCCGCTTACTAGTCGCATTTACTCCGCTACAACAGCATTCAACTTTTCTACTATAATTACTCAGTAGTAATTGAAAAACTTTATTTTTGAATATACAGTCGTTTCCGTGGAATCGTCTGGTTTTTCCCTTTTGCCAACAGTATAAAACTGGTGAGGCTGCAAATATAAACTTTTGATATTTTGCTTTGATATTCTTGTCTTGTCGACGATGCCTGTGACGCGAAGTACAGAAGACCTGTTAGGAGTGGGTAATCCTCCCAACGATGCCATTTGTGCCGTGTGCAATGAGACCATTCATCCTACGGATGAAGTGGTTGAGACTTCGTGCAATCATTGCTTCCATGCTCTGTGCTTGCAGACTTGGCTAGAAACCAACAAGGCATGTCCGGTTTGTCGGTTGGCATTGGTTCCGGCAGTTGTAGGTCCTTCTCCGGCGGCGAATATTCTTGAAGTTGCTGGCAGTGTTAATCAACCAAAGAGGGAAAGAGGTGGTGGAGCACCACGGTATCGCCCCAACACGCGTCAACAAGCAAACTTTAGATCAGACCATCGTGATAGTAGGCCTGAACCGCTGGACAATGCCATCTTACCGAACCAACCGAACCAGGTTTCTGAAACCAAAGTACACCAAATCGTTGCCGACTCATTAGGCCAACTCCGAATGGAGATAAGCTCTATCATTTCAACCGAGCTTCAGGCGATGCTGCGTAACTTGAACATTGGAGCTAACCCTCCTGCAATTGCGCCCAATCTTCGTCAACCAGAATGGCCACAAGGGCTGCATGAAGAAGCTCAGAGGCCTGTTCCTCCTTCATCGTCTCGGCGTCGAGCGAATCCTCCGCTTCCCGGTAGCGATAGAGACCCTGGCTCGAAAGAGCGAGTTTCCAACGTTGTGCGAAACTGGCACGTGAAATTCAAGGGCACTGCCGATGACATTCCAGTAGATGAATTTATCTACCGAATAAATACTCTGACTTCATTGCATCTCAATGGTAATTTCTCTGTTCTTTGTGAACATGTTCACTCTCTGTTCGAAGGCAAAGCACACCAGTGGTTTTGGCGATATCACCGCAACGCTGACGAGGTAGAATGGTTTGACCTCTGCGATGCCCTGCGTCGTCAATTCAAAGACTACACCTCGGATTTTGACATTCAAGATGATATTCGCCGTCGAAAACAAAAACATTCAGAGTCGTTTGACGAGTTTCTTGATGCTATTTTGTGCTTGAGTGACAGGCTTCGACACCCAATGTGCGAATCTGAGCTAGTTGAAACAGTGATTAGGAATTTACGACCGGATTTACGTCACGAGTTGCTCCACCTGGATATTCGCAGCATTGCTATTCTACGTCGGGAGGTTCGTAAGCACGAAAAGTTTTTCGAGGACGTGCGTCCTAATTATAGTGTTCCTCCTAGAACTGCTGGTGCTCGACGGCAACTGTATGAAATTGCTCAGGATAGTGACCCGAGGTTAAACGAATTAGAGAGTGACCATGTTCAACAAGAACTCAATGCGCTAGACATGAGTAAAGTAAAATGCTGGAATTGCGACGAGGATGGTCATCGGTACCAAGATTGTCTGAAGGCTAGGCGCGTATTCTGTTACGGTTGTGGTGCTGTTGACACCAACAAACCAAGCTGCCAGAAGTGTGCGGCGAAGGCAGAAGGCTTCAAGCCGGATTTTTGTCGGGAGTCGAGCAGACCCCAATTAAATCGTCCTCGGATGTAACTCCGATTAAGATTTTACCAAAATCTGACGTTCCACCACTTGTGTCTGCCTCGACTACAAAGTTTATTGACGATCCGGTGGATTCTCAACCTTTACCTCCTACCTTCAAACCTTACCACGTTAGACTTGCTGAATATAATAAGATACGTGAGAAAATATTTGGTACTTCGACTGCTAGGCGTCATTCAGTTCGCTCTTCAGACCGTATTCGCTTGTTCTGGAAACGAATAAAAAACTTGAGCAAGAGTGTGGTCTCGGCCATAGTCTACCAAGGTTCAGACATTCGTCCTTACACCAATCTTTTGATTGAAAATACTGTGTATCTTTCGCTTTTAGATAGTGGCGCTACAAAGAGTTGCATTGGTGGACGTTTTGCTCAAGTAATTCTCACTGACTCTACAAAGAAACTGGTTAAATTAAGAGGTAACGTTCAAACGGCGGATGGTAAACATCAACAGGTCGTGGGTTCGATTACTATCCCAATTACCTTTCAAAACCAAACGAAAAATTTTGATTTCTTGATTGTACCTTCTATTGTCCAAGACGTGATATGCGGAATGGATTTCTGGAATTTGTTTGAGCTTAAAATCCAAATAGATCCGACAGTGAGTGAACTCTCTGCTTTAGAGATAGACCCTGATAGCGTTCAGTTGAATGCACTCCAGCGTAGAATGCTTGATTCCACCATAGCCGCCTTTCCGTCTTCGGAAAAAGAAGGCCTTGGTACTACCTCTCTGGTAGAACATGTCATCGATACAGGTGTAGCATCTCCTATAAAACAGAGATACTACCCTATATCACCAGCTATGGAAAAGCTTTTATGCCAGGAAATAGACAGAATGCTCGATCTAGGTGTCATCGAAGAAGCAGAAAGTTCACCCTGGTCTTCACCGGGTGTCTTGATTGTAAAGCCTGGAAAGGTTCGATTTTGTATTGACTCTAGAAAACTCAATGATGTGACCATTAAGGATGCTTATCCTATTCCAATCATTGATGGGTTACTTTCTCGTTTGCCACCTGTGCATGTCATTTCAAAGATTGACCTTAAAGATGCTTTTTGGCAAATAAAATTGTCCAGAGATTCGTGTCCAAAAACCGCGTTCACGATACCCAATCGACCTTTGTATCAATTCACGCGCATGCCTTTCGGCTTGTGCAATGCACCGCAAACAATGTGTCGATTGATGGACAAGGTGATACCGTACAATCTGAAAACTAGCGTCTTCGTTTATTTGGACGACCTGTTGGTCGTATCACAGTCACTGGAAGAACACATAGTGCATCTATCTGAAGTTGCTTCTTGCCTTAGAAAAGCCGGTTTGACAATTCATGTCAATAAAAGTCAATTTGGTCTTATTGAGTATCTTGGTTTTATAGTGGGAAATGGTTCGCTTACTGTTGATCCCGACAAAGTGAAAGCCATAACAGAATATCCCGTTCCTAGAACAGTTCGTCAAATTCGCCAATTCCTAGGAATGACTGGGTGGTACCGGCGATTTGTGTCGGACTATGCAGCGGTTACTTTTCATCTTACTGAGCTCCTAACGAAAAAGAAATCCTTCACGTGGAACCCTTTGGCTCAAGAAGCTTTTGACGCCATCAAAGCTAAGTTGACGACAGCTCCTTTCCTCGTGCATCCTGACTACACTAGGCCGTTTATCGTGCAGTGCGACGCCAGCCAGTGCGGTGTTGGTGGTCTTTTAGCGCAAGTTGATGCGAATGGGGACGAAAGGCCCATCACTTTTATGTCTCATAAACTCAACAAAGCGCAAAGAAACTATACCGTCACTGAGTTGGAATGTTTAGCTGCCGTGCTAGCGATAAAAAAATTGCACGCCTACATTGAAGGTCACGAGTTTAAGGTAGTAACCGACCACGCAAGTCTGAAATGGCTAATGCGTCAAAAAGACTTAAGCGGAAAACTAGCTCGATGGGCACTAAAAATCCAAGGGTTTAATTTTACAATTGAGCACCGAAAAGGTAGCGAGAATGTTGTGGCTGATGCTTTGTCGCGGTCTTTTGAACCAGATGACCCTGAATCAGTCGTGGCTGCACTTGAGTTAGAGACTTTGCCTGAAATAGACCTTGAGTCTTTACATTTCAATTCAGACGAATACCGAAAATTCAGAGAAAAATTGGCTTTATCACCTTTGCCAGATTATAAAATCATTGATGATTATATTTATCGTCGTTTGGAATTTGACTCTGATACAACCGATCCTTCTCTTGCTTGGAAGTTGCTTGTTCCTGCCGAATTGCGAGAAAGCGTAATCTATGCCTCTCACGATATTCCATCTTCTGCTCATGGTGGCATAGCCAAGACGCTTGAACGCATTCGTCGTTACTTTTACTGGCCAGGTCTGGTTACGCAAGTTCGAAATTATGTGTTAAATTGTGAATTATGCAAAACGTCTAAGTCTCCGACGCATATCCTTCGTCCTCCTATGGGTCAGATGACAGAATCCGAACGTCCATTTCAAAGACTCTATGTCGACCTAATTGGACCGTTCCCTAGATCCAAAAGAGGTAACATTGGAATGTTGATAGTCTTAGACCACTTTTCGAAATTCACCTTTCTGAGACCTCTGAAGAAGTTTACCTCGAAACTCATTATGGAGTTTCTGAAAGAAAATGTGTTTGACTTATGCGGTGTTCCTGAGACAGTGGTATCCGATAATGGCAGTCAGTTCAAAAGCAACGACTTTGAACTTTTCCTGTCAAAATATGGCATAAAGCATGTTTGTACTGCTGTATACGCCCCCCAATCCAATGCGTCTGAGCGAGTCAATCGTTCAATTAACGAAGCGTTACGCTCATATATACGTAAAGATCAACGCTTGTGGGATGTGTATATAAGCAGCATTAACTGCTCGTTGCGCAAAAGTGTCCATCAGTCAATTGGACAAGCACCATATTATGCTGTCTTTGGTCAGCACATGATGACGCACGGTAAAGATTATAAAATCTTGAAAAATCTTAACTTGCTTTCGGAGGGTTCAGAGAGATTGAATCGAGAAGACGAGTTTTCTATAGTACGCAGTTTAATTCATAAACGAATGAAAGCGGCCTATGACCACAATGCCCACACCTATAACTTGCATTCACGAGGACGTCAGTTAGAAATTGGTCAAGAAGTGACAAGACGAAATTTTTGTCAAAGCAACTTACTTAAACATTTTAACGCCATATTGGCTCCAACAGGTGTAAAGGCAATTGTAAAAGAGAAACTTGGCAATGCATATTATGTGCTGACTGATTTAGAGGGAAGAACGCAAGGCACGTATCATGCGAAAGATATTTGGTAACGGTTAGTTGGAATTTTGTTTTGTTGTTATCGAAGGTTAAGCGTTTGGGTACGGTTGGATTGTCCGTGTTGGTAAAGAAAATTTGTGGCGCATAGTTCACTTAAAATAGACTGCTCGCATTCCTGATTTTTTTTTTGGGTCTTGACTTTCACGACCATGGGTAAACTGGACTGAGGTGGAAAATTAAAAGTTATACACCCTTTTCAGACACTTGTCTGCAGCCGGCTTTGTCAAGCATCTGTTTTGTGGGGGATGAAAAATTCTCAAACGTCACATTTTCGTTTGACAGCTAGTGGTAGCAGAGGTTGGTGAACCAACCTTGATAAAAATGTCACTGACATAACGCAACCTCAATTTTGACAGCCAAGTCGACAGTTGTTTCCCTGCTCAGGCTTGAATTTGAATTCGGGATTCAGTTCAGCGGAGGAAACACTACGACACACCAACCGGAAGAGTTTTTCTCATCGGCTCACCCGGTGGAACCCGTTGTGTTGTGCCCTCTGCTGGTCTGGAATTTGAATTCAAATTCGAACCTGAGCTGGGATCTCAACCCGGAAGCCGGTATTTATAAAGGATGTTGTTTTTTTTTTTTCTTTCCTTTTCTTTTGTTTGCAAAATAATTAGCCACAACGCGTCTGCCGTGGTTAATTAGGGCCTTCAGATGGACATCGTTCAAATTGCCAGCTGTATTGTTTGTGTGTTTGCTAACATCGAACAACAATGGTCAAACCCCGCGTCCGACAGTTTGGGCAAACAACGTTTGCACCAACTTTCGGTGTAAGCGGTCATTAAACCATGTCTTATAACATCGCATGTTGTACTGTCCGACTTGCGTATGTAAACGACAATACCAAAAAGTGACGGCTGTCAACGAAAAGAACGATGGCTGGCCAACTTCCGGCCTTTGTCTTTCTTTTCGTTGATGTCCCCCTGTCAAGTCGAACATGACGTTGTAGGTAAGAAAAAAAATCTCTTTACAGAAGAAAAATCGAATATCTTTAATTCTTTTAACCACAGCTTTACCTCAATTGCACCATCAACAATTGAAGAATTTCTGTTCTTTGGTCATTGCCCACCATTATAAGCTAGACCTTGTGTGCATGTCTGCAAGTTAGCTGCTGATAAGGAACGGCAGGTGAATTTGTACTTAGTGCAAATATATATAGTGTAAAAATATAGTAAATATATATAATATATATAGTGTCAATATATGTTAACATATCAGTGCACGGATACCTATGCGACCGCAGTTTATTGGGTTTTCTGCACTGGTACTGCGACAACGCAGTCTGATGCAAAGAGTTCTAGTTACAGTTTAATTGTACCGATGGATGCAGGCTATAGCGAGAGACCTCGCTTCCAAATTTCTCCACATCACCAGCGTCACCATTACCAGTTGGAGCAGCAGCAGCAGCACTGAACGGATGCCCGATATCCTAGAATATCAGCAAAATGCGCCAATTGTGGAAACTTTGACAACCACCAACAACAGCCGTCAACTCCACTAACAGCTACACCAGCACAACAGCGGCACCCACCGAAAAGGTGCACCAGGTCCATCAACAGCTAGCAACAACAACGACAGCAGCAGCTAACAACAACCACAACAGCTGCAACCAACAACGACAGCCAGCTCTAGATTTAGTAGCCACCAACGCAGCGCTACAACCTCTGCAGCTAATAACATCATCGCCAGTTGCGACAAGGTGCACCAGCTCCACAACACCGCCACCCGCATCCACAGCGAACAGTAGCAGGAGCGGCAACCTCAGCCAACAGCAGGAGCTTGTCAACCACCAACAACAGTCGTCAACAACAACAACAGCCGCTACCAACCACCAACAACACTCGTCAACAACAACAACAGCCGCTACCAACCACCACAGCCGTTAATACGGACACCAAAATGCTGGATGCAGACAAGGAGACGCAGTAAGCTGCAATATATGTTGAATTTTGAATTTTCTTGTATCGCCATGTGTAATATTCATATACATGGTATATGTAACCACATTTACATAAATAGCGATTTCAGTCAAACCATTTGCTACAATTTCTAGTTTATTAATCTGATTTTGAAATTTTTAATGTCGCCATGTATATGTAAATACATATACATAATTATACATATTTTAGTTTTACCAGATGCTAAAATTTTAGTTTACTAATTTGATATTGAAATTTTGAATATCGCCATGTATGTGTAAATACCTATGCATAATTACATATTTTTGCTATACCGGATGCTAAAATTTTAGTTTACTAATTTGATATTGAAATTTTGAATATCGCCATGTATGTGCAAATACATATACTTAATTACATATTTTAGTTTTCCCAGATGCTAAAATTTTAGTTTACTAATTTGATATTGAAATTTTGAATATCGCCATGTATGTGCAAATACATATACATAAATACATATTTTAGTTTGACCAGATGCTAAAATTTTAGTTTACTAATTTGATATTGAAATTTTGAATATCGCCATGTACGTGTAAATACATATACATAAATTTACATATTTCAGATATACCAGACGCTTAAATTTTGATTTTTCGAATTTGAATGGAAATTATGAATGTCGCCATGTGTATGTAAAAACATAAACATAATTATATATTTTAGTTATACCAGATGCTTAAATTTTGATTTTTCGAATTTGAATTGAAATTTTGAATGATGCCATGTATAGGTAAATACGCATATCGATATTTCTATTTCAGATTTCTAGGTTGTTTGCTAATTTATTGACCTTTGAGTATCGCCAGGTATAGGTAACTCCACATTTATAAAGAGCGAATAGTATGAGACTGTGCACAAAAAGGAAAAAAATTTTGTTATTTTCTTTTTAGCTGAACCAAAATGTAAGTTACTTCAGGGGGGGTAGATGACATTTCAGGAGTAAGGACAGCTAGAAGCGTAGGGTGAGATATCGGAGGCGAAGAACTAACCGATTTGAGGCCGCTTACGATTAACCTGAAACGTAGGTTTAACCTAATAAACCTGTTGAAAGTAAAATAGCATATAATTTTCATATCGAGAGCGTCATGGTATTTCAAACGAATTTGGTTTAAAAATTATGTGGTAAACGCTAACTACACTAAAAGAAAATATTAAATTAATCCAACTTAAATTTAAATTTAAATTTAACACTAAAGCGTGCTGATTTAAATTCACGAAAAGTAAACTACACTCAATGAAAATACTAAATTAATCTAAATTTAAATTTAACACTATGGCGATATGATTTAAATTTGCGAAAAATAAACTCCACTAGAAGAAAATATTAAATTAATCTAAATTTAAATTTAACCCTAAAGCGTGCTGATTTAAATTCACGAAAAGTAAACTACACTCAATGAAAATACTAAATTAATCTAAATTTAAATTTAGCACTATGGCGAAAAGATTTAAATTTACGAAAAGTAAACTACACTAAAAGAAAATATTAAATTAATCTAAATTTAAATTTAACACTAAAGCGTGCTGATTTAAATTCACGAAAAGTAAACTACACTAAAAGAAAATATTAAATTAATCTAAATTTAAATTTAGCACTATGGCGAAAAGATTTAAATTTACGAAAAGTAAACTACACTAAAAGAAAATATTAAATTAATCTAAATTTAAATTTAACACTAAAGCGTGCTGATTTAAATTCACGAAAAGTAAACTACACTAAAAGAAAATATTAAATTAATCTAAATTTAAATTTAGCACTATGGCGAAAAGATTTAAATTTATGAAAAGTAAACTACACTAAAAGAAAATATTAAATTAATCTAAATTTAAATTTTACACTAACGCGTGCAGATTAAATTTACAAAAAACTAAACTACACTAAGAGAAAAGATTAAATTTTATAGTTCTTAAAAGTAAATTACACTACCAGAAAAAAAATATAATCAAAGAAATTAATGTTTATCTTAATGCTATAAGTACACGGAACATGTTGAATTGTATTAACGCTCCTCTTGTATCTACTTTATTTTTTTTTATACTGTGAATGAATATATATATATTGGAATAGAAAACATGAAAAACTGCGACTTTCCATAAGGTTCTCGGATGATGAAAGGTAAGGACATGTAGGGGGCTGCGGCACTGGGGTGCAACTACAGGGTTAATGAAATCACTTCTCCGTTCATTAGCAGGTTGGGCGGGTATAGACGTTGAGGGAAAATACCACCTTCCTCCCTCATGCTATACGGTGCATAGAGGCTACTGTTCGGTTACGTCGCCTCTTTCGCGTTTTTTTTTTGTTGTCCTCTCTCCCATCCGTTTCCTGTTTCCGCCCATTTGAATTAAAATTCAAATAATTTGAACGTCTGCATACAAATAACTTGTGCAGATCACATCCCATGACTTCCTGACGAAGCAAACCCACGACCAATTTCCCTGAGCTAAGCTGAAGCATAGCTAGGTGTGCAGACGCTCGCTAAGTCAGGAAGTGCCTCGTCATCCGGTTGCGGATGTCACGACGCAGCGAGGTGGAGGTCGGTCTGTCACAGACTTCGATAAAAAAATGACAGCTATGATGAACGAATTCAAGCGCCAGATGCACTCAATGCAAGCAATGGTGATAACTAACAACCAACAGCTTCAAGAAAGGGTGCTTCAGTTAAGAAACGAGTTAGTCCTAGTGCCACAAAACAATCCGACGACTTGACGGTCTACATCACGATACAGCGTTACAGCCGGCCCCGAAGTTAAGTGTACCGAAGCCGATGCCGTCGCTGACGATGGAGCACACCCAACATCACCAAAAGCCGCCAGAGCAGCAACTTACATCACTCCTGGAAATACCACTATCTTAACAGATTACGTCGCAAGCATTGCAGCAACCGCAGCAAGCCCAAACCAATCATGCATTATCGTTCATGTCCCCGCCATTTTCTATGCAGCCGACATCGTTTACATCGCAGCCGACATCCCAAATAGCGCCGCTATTTCTCAACCAACAGACATTTGTAATGCAGCCAGCATCACAGCCATTGTCAATGCAGCAAGTATTTGCAATGCAGCCAGCGTCACAGCCATCATCAATGCCACAAGTTTTCCTTAGGCAGCCAGCATCACAGCCGACATCACAAACAGCGTCCATATATACGATCAAGCCGCTACATATGCCACCACCCATATAGCCAACTCCTGCGCCGCAGCCGACATCAATTAGCCGACAGCACCAATTAGACATACAAAGTTCAGCGAACCCGCATGCACAAACATTGTGCCCAAACTATGGAACTCCAAATTCCTGCTATGATGAAAGCGTTAGAACAAACTTTCATAAAAAAATCTACCAGCTCCACAGTGTTGCGTCTAGTGGACAAAAATCAAAAAATTTTTTTTCATCAAATCATACAAAATGGGTATCGTTGTAAAGAAAATGCTCCAATTAAGAAGAATTTAAATTTTTAGTTCCATTAAATAATTTTTGGAGACGCTACACCTGTTTAAAGTCAATACAATTTCATAGTTTTTTTTATGGTAAACTTTTCGTTTCCGAGCACTTAGGCAAATTTTTTTTTGTTAACTCATTTTTCAAGATATTTTAATATTTTTTAATATTATTTAAAGTTAATTTATAGTAAAAAGTAAGGTTTTTGTTATTGGGAAGAAAAAAGTCAAATTGAATTTTTTCAAAAATTTCAAAAATTGATAAAACTATGGAAAAATAAAAAATTTTGTTAAATTTATTAGTCAGCTTCTTCCAAGTTCCGCTGAGATCACCTTTGAAACCAACAAACATTGTAAGTATGGTTTATTATCTTTTAGAATCTATAAAAAACTTTTCCGAATACGTCCGATTCTTTGAGTAATCGTATTTTTAAAAATGGTCCAAAATGCAATTTTTCATAATTTTTAGAAAAATTGTTATTGTTTTAACAGCAATACAAATGTAAATAAACATGTTTCTTATCTATTTTATTAAAAAATGATGTAAGTCTGTTTTTTAGATGTTTTTTTTTAAATTATATTACATTTTTTGAATAATATGTATTTTAATATATACAAGAAATATATCATACCGGAAAAAAAAACTTAATTCATTTTAGAAATAAGCGAACAATTTTAAAAATTTGTACCCTACAAGTTAAAGAAGGGCTTTAAAGATCTTGCAATAATTATTGGGCACAAATTAACTAAAAAATAAAAGATTCATATTTAATTAATTGTATTTTTCGGAAAGATATATATTTTTTTTGCAAACATATATTAACGTAATAGTTTTTTAGGCAATTACTGGAAATTACATTTTACATAAAAGTTTAACGCGTGATTTGTAGTAAAAATGTCATATATTTTTAATAATTCCGATTTATTTAATAGTTGGATTAGTGCTGGACCACGAGATAAAGTATCTTTCATCGTAGCTTTTGTTAAAGAAAAAATTGATGAAAGAGTATTTGATGAAAATCAAGTAAAACAAAAAGTACGCGTTTTTTGTCAAAAACTTCAAAGAAAGTGGATTGAGTGTGGTTACAAAAAAGAATATTTTTTAAAAAGAAATTCGAATTGGCTAAATCTCAAAGCTTTCGAATTTTCAAATCCAGATGATGTAAGTAAACAGCTTTAAAGAAAATAAAATATTTTTAATATAAAAAGTTAAAATTAATCTATAATTTAGCAACCTAGCACAAGTCGCGGAAGGCCTCAAATGCAATTTCACTTGGCATCAGAAAAAACAAAAAAAAGGAGAATAGCTGATATAGCTGGTGAATATTCTGCGGAAGAGTTAGATTTTGCTTCCCAATTTGCTAAAACAAATAGCAATCCTGAAAGTGAGCCTAGAAAAAAAAATTTGTCACCAATGGAGGCATTAACGCTGTATATGGATTTGGACCTTTCTGTAGAAAAGTACAATATTTTGCGAAAAACAGTGAACAAATTGCATGAAAATTGCTTTCCTAGTTATTATGCTATACAGAACTTAAAAAAAACGTTAGTACCGCCAGTAATAGCTTCAGAAAATTCTGCTGAAGTTCCTTTGAAACCTTTAATGCGAAAGACAGCAGAAAGCGTTTTGAGTTTATGTAAACCTAATTTACTCCAAAACAAAGTTACACTTATCTGCAAGTGGGGTATGGATGGAAGTTCTGGCCATAGTCGGTATAAGCAGAGTTTTTCTTCAAGCGAGTTCAACGATGAGTTCTTATTTTTAATTGCTTTTGTTCCAATAAAGTGAGTAACCTTTGTATCATTTTATATAGTAAAAAAACATTTTTATTACTTTAGATTAATTGACTCAACATCCAGAAATGAAATTTGGGTCAATGAAAAATGCTCTTCCACTCTTTTCTGTAGACCTGTGAAATTTATCATGGCAAAAGAAAATAAAAATATTATTATTGGAGAAAATGCTGCTATGAAAAACCAGATAAATGAGTTAGAATGCGACATAATCGATCTTGATGGAAGACCTATTGAGGTCTCATACATAATGCACTGTACAATGATAGATGGTGCCATTGCAAATATTCTAACTGAAACCAATTCAACAAGTAGATGTTTTATATGCAAAGCAAGTCCTATTGAAATGAATCGAATTGATTTGGTTAAAACTCCAAATATAAATCATTATGAGTATGGACTTTCAACACTACATTGTTGGATAAGGTTTTTTGAATGTTTACTGCATATAGCCTATCGATTGGCATTTAAAAACTGGCAAGTAAGAGCAGAACATAAAACGGTTTTTGCTGAAACTAAAACACGAATACAAAGAGAGTTTAGAGAGAGACTGGGCCTGCTAGTGGATTATGTAAAAACAGGTTATGGCACCACAAACGACGGAAATACGGCTAGGAAGTTTTTTTTAAACTATGAAGTATCTGCAGAAATCACAGGACTTAACAAAGATCTTATATACAACTTTGCATTAGTGTTAAGAATCCTCTCATGTGGCAAAATCATTAAAATTGATGAATTTAGTAAGCTGCTGAGAAAAACGAGGAACTTGTACATAGAGTGCTACAATTGGTATTATATGCCTTGCTCTGTACACAAAGTTTTAGTACATGGATGCGAAGTAGTAAAATGTTTTGATTTACCAATAGGTGACTAAACTTTTAATATTGTAGTTTGAAGTAATTCGATCTAAGATATATTTTTTCACAATAATTATTTTCGCAGGAACTTTATCTGATGAAGCTTTAGAAGGAAGCCACAAAAATATTCGATATACTCGTCTTAATCACACGCGGAAGTGCTCAAGAGAAAATTTCAATACAGATCTTATGACCTATTTGGTAATCTCATCAGACCCTCTTTTATCTTCTCAAAGAAAAAGTAAATATAATAAAAAGATAAAAATAAAAAGATAAAAAAGATAAAAATTAATATTTGCATTTCATTATTCAAAGCGAATATCTTTCAAAAAGAAGAAAACGTCAATGTATTAAAAATATATAAGTTTTTCCAGCATAGTTTAGTACAAAAATACTCTTACAAAAATATTTATATCTTTTAAACTATATAACATATTTCAAAGAAATAATTTTTTTTTGATAAATCATAAACCATATATTAAACCAAAATTGTAAATTTAAGAATTTTAAATATGGTAATAATTTTTTAAAAAAATTAAAAATCTCAAAAATTGAAATTTATAACCTTAATTTAGACATGATGGAATTAATTTTTTTAAAATCATATTTGATATCAGCGACCTTAAATAATTCACCACTCCAAATTTCATCCAAATCGGACGACTCCTTCTATTTTTGTCCAACTTTTGTATGGGCTCGCAACACTGTGCGCTCCCTATATTTTCAGGTTCACCGGAGGACTGGCAAACATTTTTCGAAGCCTTTCAGAGCACAACGGAGTTTGAATACTCGCCGCTTCACAACATTATGAGACTGCGCGACGCGCTCAAAGGAGAAGCCAGAGAAACGGTTGAGAGTCTTCTATCAAACTCTGCAAATGGGCCAACCATCATAGAAATTCTTAAAGAGACGTTCGGACGACCGGAGCAGCTAATAAAGAGCCAAATCCAAAAGGTACGAGCTATACCAGCTTTAGCCGAAGATGACCTGAACGCGTTAGTGAATTTTGCCAACAAAATGTCCAATATGGTTACCTTTTTGAAGAACTCCCGGGGTGAACATCACCTCTCAAACCCGACGCTATTAAGTGAGCTGGTCGCGAAGCTGCCAATAACGAAACAGCTGAAATGGGCAGAAAGATGTATCTCACTTGAGACCCCGCCATCTCTGGAAGACTTTAGTAAATGGCTCAACCACCTGCGACGACTCGTAAACGTCGTTACAGACTCGCTACCCTCAACATCGTTGCAATTCACACGCGCTGCAGCACAACGAAAGCAAACAACCAAGACACCGGCTATAAGCACTGGCTGCAGATTTGCTTGCGTCGCAGTTGCCCCCTCGAAGTGTGCATTATGTGATGGTGATTGCAGCAATTTATCAACATGTAAGTCCTTTTTAAAACTTTCAGTTGACGAACGATGGGAAGAAATAAAGCACCTTCGCACCTGCTTTTCTTGCCTTAAAAGAGGGCACCATGTCACTAATTGCTTTTCGCGAAAACGCTGTGGCACCGACGGTTGCAGCCACGTTCATCATCATTTACTTCACGGCACTGAGAAGGAGCGCCAGATCACCACTAAGCCTACTGCATCAAAGCCGCCGCGCAGAGCCGAACGCGTTCTTACGCCGAATTGCATACCCAGATCCACTGAAGTTTCGCAAGACAGACGCAACGGTCACGTGGACCGAGGTCACGAGGGCACCGTTCTTTTCCAAGTACTACCCGTTGTGCTTTATGGCGAAGATCGAGCCGTCACCTCCTATGCCTTTATTGATGACGGTACCAACGTGTCGATGATAGACCAGGAGCTTGCAAATGAGTTGGGATTGAGAGGACGCAATGAGATTTTAGAACTTCAGTGGATCAATGAGCAAAACTCGCGACAATTAACACAGGTAATGAATTTAACAATAAGCGGCGTTGAGAAGAATGCCCCGAAATATGAGCTGTCAGACGTTTACGCCACCAGTAGCCTCGCGTTGCCAACGTAATCTTTTAGGTATGGTGAATATAAAGACACTCATTTAGCAGGGCTGCCACTTGTAGATTATGATAATGTTCAGCCAAAAATAATAATTAGTTTGAAGCATGCCTTTTTGACAGTGCCAGTGGAAGTGCCTCGAGCACCGTTAAAAGACGGACCGATTGGAGTAAAAACGCGTCTAGGTTGAATGGTCTATGACCCAACAAATAATAACATCCGAACAGAATCAAAGCATGTTTTTCATATGCGAAAAAATTGTGGATGCGATGCAGAGATGGAAGACATGAAGGAAATCATAGCAGCTTATTTTGATGAGGAAAATTTTGGGGTAAAGCCAGGTATTACACCATTGAAATCGGTGACCGAGGTAAGAGCGATGGAGTTGTTGAATAAAAACGTAGCGAAAGTTGGTGATAGGTACGAAGCAGGTTTGTTATGGCGAAACGAGAAGCTCAATTTTCCAGAATCTTTTCAGATGGCATTACACCGCTTAGAGAGTATCGAACGTAAAATGGCGCGAGATCCAAGTTACGCAATAGAATATTGCTCAAAAATTGCAGAATACGTTAATAAAGGATACGCAAGATGCCTAACCAAGGAAGAAGAAGAAAAACGATCAAGCAAAACCCTTTACTTGCCCCATTTCGGAGTAAAAAACCCAAATAAAAGCGGAATACGCCTTGTTTTTGATGCTGCAGCCGAAATCAAAAGCATGGCTTTAAACAAAGCTTTACTCTCAGGCCCTGACATAAATAAGCCACCATTACAAATTCTTTTTCAGTTAAGAGAGGCCCGTGTTGCTGTGTGTGGTGACATAAAGGAAATGTTTCACAAGATAAAAATCACTCAAGAAGACCAAGACTGCCAGCTATTCTTATGGAGGGATGGTAACCCTAGTCTGCCGGTGAAAACCTACGTAATGGAGCGAAAGATGTTCGGCGCTACGTGGTCTCCAACTATAGCACAGCACGTAAAAAACACTAATGCTCAGAATTTTACAGAACAATATCCACGTGCAGTAAAAGGAATAATCGACAAACACTATATAGATGAGTACGTAGACTGTTTTGAATCGGAACGTGAGGCCATTAACGTCGTAAAGCAAGTCATAGAAATACACAAAGCCGGTGGGTTTGAAATGCGTAACATTGCGTCGAATTCGGAATGCCTTGAAAGAGAAGTTGGCAACGCGGCAACAGATACGCCAATAAGCGTTAAAGGTGGTGAAAGCGTTGAACGTATCCTAGGAATGCAATGGTCAACAAGAACAGATGTTTTTTGTTTTGCTCTCCAATTTTCTAAAGTGCCATCTGAAATTCTACTTTTTACACTTTTTTAAATGAAACCTACAAAACGTGAGACGTTGTGTGTGACAATGTCAGTCTTCGATCCGTTTGGTTTTCTGGCTAATTTTTCGGTTTGTGCAAAAATTATTATGCAGACAGTGTGGAAGACCGGAATAGACTGGGACGAACAGCTGCCAAATAACATATATAGCAACTGGAGGAATTGGTTGGAGGAGCTGAAAAAGGTGAGAAATTTCAAAGTGCCCAGATGCTACTTTTTATCTTCTGACTATAGCGACGTCGAGCTGCATATCTTTTGTGATGCCAGCGAGGAGGCGATGGCAGTAGTGCCTTACTGGCGATATGTAGAACCGGCTGGTGCAAGGCTGGCTTTTGTTGCAGCAAAGACTTCGTGCGCTCCAACGCGATACCACACCATACCAAAACTCGAGCTGCAAGCAGCTGTGATTGGTGTTCGCTTAAAAGACACAATCGTCAAATACCATGGAATAGAAGTGAAAAGATGCAGGTTTTGGACCGACTCCCATACAGTTATTCGTTGGATCAGATCGGATCATCGAGTGTACAAGCAGTTTGTGGCAAATCGAGTGGCAGAAATTTTGGGCTCATCGAAAGTTGCAGATTGGAGATGGTGTCCAGGCGTGTTGAACCCGGCAGACGACGCAACACGAGCAAAGTTTCCAGTGCGTTACAATGCTGAGAGCAGGTGGAAATACGGACCAGAATTTCTTCAGAAAGATGACAACGAACGGCCAGACGAGTCACTAATGAAAAATAACGCTGATTACAGCTGCGATGAGCTGCGCAAAAAACATCTTGCTCTTCATTTTTGCCATGTGAGTAGACCCATAGTTCCCAAAATTAATGATTTTTCAAACTTCCATAGATACAAACGAACGATGGCTTGGGTACTTCGATTCAAAGAAAACGTTTTGAGGTCTGCAAAGGGAGAAAGCAAGATAAGTGGCGAACTCACGTCCGACGAAATAAGCGGAGCTGAGATAGTAATTTTACGTGGTGTGCAGCAAGAGGTCTTCAATAGTGAAATATCGTGCTTAGCAAAAAATTGAGCCATTTCCCGAGACAGTCCGCTCGTGTCGTTAAATCCATACCTGGATGGTCAAGGGATCATGCGCGTCAACAGGCGTATTCAGAACGCCCCCAGCATATCAATATCGTTGAAACGGCCAATTATCCTGCCCAAGCAACATAAGCTGACGCTCCACACTGGTCCCAATAGCCGATCTAGCTGGAATAAAGTCAATTTTTTAATACTTCGAATTTATTAAATTTGTTTGCTAGATGATTTACTAATGCCCACTGTTGATAACGGTGTATGCTTGTTTTCATTTATCATGTTCTTTGCTATGCTACGCTAAAGCAAACATTAGCAATTAAGTTACTGCAGTTATACAAAAGCATAGTCTATTTTTAGCAGCACATTTAAAGAGTTCGTGTGAAAAAACTACAAAACATTTTTAAAATTTTTTTTCTTTGCTGAATTATGTCAGGTATTTATTATTTTAATGGCCATTATGCGTTTTGCTATAATATTTTTTTGTGTTTAAAAATAGTGTTAGAAAGTATATTGTTTTCTAAATGTGTTTTTGGTGCGGCGTCAAGTTTAGTTAAACTTTTATTTGTTGTTTTATCGCTTCAGTGTAAAAGTGTTTATGTTATTTAAATCTGTGAAATGTCACCTTTCCAAAGAACAAAAAATTACGTGCGGCTTTTTGCGGCCTTACATTTTATTATATTTTAGATTACACACCATTAACACGAAGAGAGCTGTACAATGTGTGGTCTATCGAGAAGCAAGGAACGAAAATGGTTAATGATGTTATTAATCACTTTTTTATTAAAACTGGACTGGGCAGCAGTCAAACAGAACAGTATTGTGAAAAAATAAAGAAATCTCTTAAGAATTTCATCTATACTTTAAACGGAAAGTGGTGTCGGGCAAACAGAAACAAACGAACGTTTGAGTCAACAAATAAAGTGTGGCTTGACGGATATTTTCACCTTCCCTCTGAAGAAGTAGCATCGCAACCTTCCACATCACATTTTGGTCGACCCCAAATGGAGTTTTCAGAAAAAGGTGAAAGAGCGAAGCATTTGGAAGTAGCGCCTCTTGTAAATGCATGTTCTCCAGAAAAGTTATGTTATGCTGCTGGTGTTAGCCTTTATCAATGTGGTAAAAGAGATGCAGCCACAATTGTAAAAAATGTCAACATTTCACCGACAAGAGCTGCCAAAATTAAAAAAAAAATCAATTCTTCAAATAGAGAACCAATACCGTATGCAGATGAAGAAGCATTACGCATGTTTATTGATGGCAGGTATACAAAAAGCACTTACACTTCAATGCGCATTGGTGCTAAAAGCCGTAATGCCAATATCTATCCTTCATACCATAGGATTTTGAAAGCCAAAAATAAGTGCTACCCAAGCAGTGGTATAAGGATATCAGATGTATCAGCTGAGGTCACTCTTCAGGATTTAGTTAACCACACTGCAAGTCGAATTGTAGAACATACGTGTATACTGCAAGAAGAGCAGCTAATACAATCAAAATGTTCCGAGTTGACTTTAATCTATAAGTGGGGATGTGATGGAAGTAGTGGACATTCCACTTATAAACAACAGTTTAGTTCAAACATTTCAGGCGAAACAGACGAATATTTATTTGCAATTTGTATGGTACCATTGCAGCTCAAGCAGAATGCAAAAGTCTTATGGGAAAATCCACGCCCATCTTCCACGCGGTTTTGCGGACCAATTAAACTTATTTTTGAAAAAGAATCTAAGTCCATCATTAAAAACTAAACTGATTATATTAATGCTCAGATAATTAAAATTGTTCCAACGACAATTAATATTGGGGACAATAAAATAATGATTAACCATACTTTCCATTTGACAATGATCGATGGCAAGGTTTTTTCAACGCTCGCTGATTGTGCTCCTCAAACTTGTGGTATTTGTGATGCACCGCCAAGTGCTATGAATAATTTAGATAAAATAAGAAATTTTACTGTTAAAATCAGTTTTTACAAATATGGATTATCGACATTGCATGCATGGATACGTTGCCTTGAATGTGTATTGCATATCGCATACAAGCTTGGAATAAAAAAATGGCAAGCGCATGGAGACTCTGATAAAGCCTTGCAAAAAGAAACTAAGATCAAAGTTATTGATGATGTGAGATCAGAAATGCATTTGCTTGTTGATATTCCAAAACCAGGACGCGGAAGCACCAATGATGGCAACACAACAAGAAAATTTTTCAAGGACCCAAGCTTAGCATCTAAGGTAACCGGTGTAGATAAAAATCTTATTCAAAGATTAGGAGTAATTTTAAGAACTATGGCATCTGGCTATACAATCAATGTGGAAGCGTTTAGAACGTATACATTTGACACAGCGAAGTTATACGTACAGTTATACCCATGGTATTACATGCCATCAAGTGTCCATAAAATTTTGATTCATGGTGCAGACATAATTCAAAATGCAGTTCTTCCTATAGGAATGATGTCCGAGGAAGCGCTTGAGTCTCGAAATAAAGACTTCAGGTATGTCAGAGAACATCATACTAGAAAAATGTCGCGCAAACAAACAATGGAAGATCTGTTCCATCATTTGCTGTTATCATCGGATCCTTTGATATCATCCTTATCAACAAGTCCCTCTCTTCACAATGAAGATACAGAGCAACTAGGTGATGAAGAAATGTTGTTGCTGCTAGATCCTTTTGTACCGGAAGAGGAAGATGACACAGATTCTGAATAAAAAAACATTTACGAATTACTGGAAAATAAAATTTAAAAACAATTTAGAATTTAAGTTAAATCTTATTTTTAAATTCTTTAAACTAACTTGTAGTGTCTGCATGTGTGTCGACACAAAAACTTTGGATCGATTTTTAACCCTTTTCCCGTGATCCAATAGAACTGAAACTTTTCAGACAGACTCGTGGCGACGACAAAAATGTTTAAAAAAATTTTTTTCAAAAAATTAATTTAAAAAAAAAATTAAAAACAAAATTTAAAAAAAAAATTTAAAAAAAAATTAAAAAAAAAAATTTTGAAAATTGTATCGTATATAAAGAATTTATAGTCAAAAACGTTGTTTTTTACTGGTTCGTTTTTGTTTTTATTAGTTTATGTTCTACTTTTATCGAACACATACAACAATTCGAAATTAAAAAGTTTCTTGTATGAGAAGTACCACGCCCACTTTGCCTATTCCGCCCATTTTTGGTGTGAAGCAGCATTAAGGCAATATATTTCATACTTGATAATTTTAAGTTTCTACCTACTCTCAAACAGGAGTTATGACTTTATTCCAGCTAGATTGACCATTCGGACCACTGTGCGCTCCTACTGGTCGAAAGTTACCATAAAAAACTACGCCACATAAATACATCCACCGTTATCAGCGAAATTAGGCAACGCTTTTGGACTCCTGCAATTCGGTCGTTGGTTCGCAGCGTGGAGTCAAGCTGCATGTTTTGCCTAACTGTGCGGGCCGTACATCTAGAGATAGCTAGCGACCTATCCAGCGACGCGTGCTTGATGTGCGTAAAGAATTTCATAAATCGGCGAGGAGTGCCAATCCAAATCAGAAGCGACAACGGCACCAATTTCGTGGGCATTGAAAAAGAGTTGCGCGGTGTTGAAGATTTTCTCGACCAAAATAAAATGTATTCCGGCCGATCTACGCTGGGAATAAAATGGATATCTAATACGCTATCCAATCCTAGTGCAGGAGGAGCATGGGAACGCTTGGTGCAGTCGGTTAAAAAGGCCTTGTATGTTATGCTGAAGGAGCACTCGCCACGGTTGGAGACCTTCGCTAGCCTGTTGATCGAAGCCAAGAACATCGTAAACTCCAGATCGCTGACTCATCTGCCTGTGTCGCCTCAAGATCCTGAGCCAATTACGCCGAACCACTTCCTGCTAGGATGCAAGAATTCGACGCAAACTCCAGCGCCCTTTGAACCGAGACTCTTATGCTTGCGCAAACAATGGCGTATTCTAAAAAATTTTAAAAATGGATTCTGGAAGCAGTGGATGAGAGAATACCTACCTGAGCTAACGCGTCGAACTAAATGATCCCTACCTTCAAGCCCAATCAGCAGGGGATGCCTAGTGCTGATATGCGACGACAACGCACCAAGATCACAGTGGCGAAGAGGCCGCATAATCAACTTGTTTTTTGGCAAAGACGGCATTACCAGAGCAGCGAATGTAGCAACCAGCAGTGGAACCGTAAAGAGGCCCGTTTCGAAATTAGCCATTCTCGACGTAGAAGAACCCAATTCAAGGAAATGTGAGTCTCCCCTTCCGGGGTCGATTCACGGGGGTGGAGATGTCGAAGTTTGAAGCCTTAACTGCTCGATAAAGCAGTCAAAATTAACATTATAGAATTTATTGTTTTCACTCAGTATCTTGTTAAAGTACGGTATCTGTCATTTGTATTAGTAAGAGTCTTTCTTTATATGTTTGGTGTAATGAACTTCTTTTAAAAGAAAAGAAATAATTCTAATAACGCTACATAAATATAAAAAAAAAAAGAAAAAATCGCTTAGCGATAAAAAATTTTTTTTTGGCATACTGATGTAAGCATACGGTCAAACTTTATCTTCGAAATTGTTATAATGAAAAGGCATCTAACTTCATGTTTAACTTAATAGTTAATGCGAGGTAACTAATGAGAGAAACTTTAACTTCCTTTTCCTTCGAATCGTCAAACAAGCAACAGCTAAACGTTTAAAGCAGTGCGTAAAATTTTATTTTAAAATAGCTCATATAATGGTGCGTATAAATCATTTATAAGATATATGATTAATTAAATACAAAAACTATTTCAGCTTTTTGATTATCTTGTTATTTTCTAAAAACACATATAATGTTTAACGCAATGTGGAAATAAAAGGGGGAAAATGCACTTATCGTATCCCTAATTACTTGCAATAACTATAAGACTAAAAATTTGGCTGTAAAGCAAGAAGAGGTAATTTAAAAAAAAAATAAAAAAAAGAAAGATTGGATATTTATAGAAAAAAATCTACATTATTTTAGATGTGCCTGTAGTACATTGGATTCGATTTAAAGCTTTGGGGCAAAGTCTCAAAAACTGGCCTTACATTTTCACTTGTGCCATTTGAATTTATCTTCGTCATCTTTACTTAAACACTCCTAAGCTCATCATGCAGAGAACAAAAAAAAAAAAAACACTCTCTTCAGTCCTAACGTTGGTACCGTTTTTATTTCGATATATCAACATTAGTTACTACTAAGAACTCGCGTGCGTCGTGTTAAAATCAAAAAGTGTCACCTTGACGGGAAAAGAAAAATTTCATTATAAGAAACAAAAAAATAGAAAAAACTTGATTATAACTAAAACCTATTTAAAAAAAAGACAACTATTTAAATACTTGATCTATTTAAGCCAACTAGTGAAAATAAAATATTAATTTTTTGTTATTTCGCGTGCAAAACGAAAAATATATAATAAGTTAGCAATTAAAAAGTTGATCTTAAAATATTACGTTTATCTTGCCTATTAACCATATAGTGAAATTGCAAATTGAGCTATCCTGTTCCGTTTTAAGATTTAATTAATTAAAGAATCGTGATTCTTAAGTGTTTCAAACAAAAGAAAAAAAAAACTTTACATTTGTCACTTAATTCATTATTTTTAAAAATCGCTTGAAGTTCAGTCATACCAATAAACATGCCGATCGAACAATCATACTAACGCTTTCAGTACGTACGTGGTTGCACGCTGTAGTTAACGTTTGCATGACAATCGATCATCCATTCCTCTTTTTTTTTTAGAAATTCTTCGTCGCTGCCATCGTTTAAGGCCTTCAACGAATCAGCGGAGAACTTGGTGAGTTTCTTTTAACTAAAATTACTTAACAATTTACATTTTCCTATACTTATTTAATTTAAAAATATCCATTCAAATAGTAAAAAGTTAGTTTAAAATATGGGCTAAAATCAAAAGAAACATTTTTGCACAACAAGAGCATAAGTTTGAGTTTTAATTTTTTTTCTTTCATTTCATTTTTTTTATGACTCTTCTTCATGTGATTTTAAGTTGTTCGTTTAACTTTGTTTGAGGCAACAACAAAAGTAACAATGGAAACTGAGAGTCGGTATTGCAGTATCGATCACCTACTCTCCCATTGTTTACATTCTTGTTGCTATTAATAGTGTAATTTGTTTTTTTTTTCTTTCATTTATATTACACGCTTGAATATGAACATAATGACAATTTTTTTCTGTTAGTTGCTCTTCTTGCTAAAAATGTTACCTTCACAAATGGTTATTTTTAAGACTTAATAAATTACAAATATAAAAAATTTAAAAATTCTAAACAAAAAAAAAAAGCTTAAAGGATGAATTGCAAAAGTAATTAAAAAATATAATAATAAAATAAAATAGTTATTATTATCTGTAAATGATATTCATTTGTGAAATGTAGAAAAAAAATAATACAAATATGTTTCTTAAAATAACTTAAGTATAAATTTTTAAGCTAACATGCATTATACATATATATGTACATAACATACAATTTTCTATTTTATATTCTTCTTTCATATCGAGATAAATTTAATTTTTTTTTCTTGCTAGTTTTCATCTTGAGAACATGATTTTTGTTTACGGTAACCTCATTGAAAAATAAAATATATATGTTTAAAACCATGCGTTGATAAAATCTCTTGTTTTCTTAAGAGCCAAAAGGGTAGGGATATGGATGTGTGAAACGTTATGGGATCTTACTAAAATTTTAGCGCAAGTAAGATACAGGTTGGGAGGGTTGTGACTTATGTATCTCAGCTACATCTTCGAGATACGAGTGCATTAAAGCGTTTTGTTTTCAATTGGCATTTTATTCTTCGGGTAGTTAGTTTGTTTGGAACGTAACGTAATTCGTCCATTTAGGGAGTCTGTAACAAAAAACATATTATGTACTATCGATGGATTGAAGGGTCAAGAACTCCTCCCCTACGACTGTCAGCTAGTGGCAAAGACGGCTCCCGCTCGACTCTTTCATTCTTCAATTTCTGCAGCTTTTTCTAATAATTGTCCCATCTCTATTTAAATTTCTTTGAGATAAATTATTAGCAAAGGCTCAATAAAATCTTTCGGTTGCTTGCGTTTTTCTTATATGTCATATTTGAACCAAAGTGATACGACGGTACATTACATAATTTTGGCGCCCAACGTGGGGCCAGAAAGTTTTGAAATTTAAGAATTCTCTTTGCCCATTAATTTAATTTTTTTTATATTTCTTCAATTTAATATGAGTTAATGACTGCAAATCCTAAGAAAAAATTCCTTTCTGATACTATTTTTATAAATAATAGAATCGATTACTAAAAATTTGAATTTTTATTCAGAATCTATTACTAGATAGTCATTTTTATCATTGAGCAGTGAAGACATTCTTATGGACTCACAAATGTTTTGTGTTAAACAAATATTTGTCCTAAGATAATGCTGTAGTGCTTTATAATCATATCGTAAAATTATTTTGTTACATATGATTTTTTTTTTTAATTACACAAGGTATTTTAAAGTTTTGTCAGAAGTCAAATAAGCCAGTAATCTTTTCTGGATATTCGAGTGTTTGGCTATTGTGGTCCGAATACTTTCGACCGAAGGCTCTTACAGGTTTCTTTTGATTTTGGGAAATTTTATTGCAATCTGATACTAAATATTTAATTTTTATTTTCTTTCTTAACCAAGAGTTTTGTAGAGAATATTCTTGTGGATTCACAAAGTTTTGTTGTAGACAAATCCTTGTCCTGAGATAAAACTATATTACTCCTCAACTAAGATTAGAAAATCTTTTGCCCAAATATAAGTCCAATTGCAAGCAACGCCTATCCATATCCCAAATTACCATTTTGCTCAAACTAAGAAAACTAACCATTAATAAAACATCATAATATTTTTTTTGTTTGACTTTTTATACAATTGCTTCTACTTAAATAATTAAATTTTATTTTTTTTGGTTAAACGACTTTTATTGTTTAAATCATGGCTGTGGTACATAGCGCTGAAGATTTACCGAGTTTGATTAATTGGGATTCAGGGGTGTCGTGTTCACTATGCCGACAAGAAATTTCAAACCAACCTGAATGCAAGACAACTCTTTGCAAACATGTTTATCACAGTCATTGTATCACTAATTCTCTGCAGGAGTCACAGGAATGCCCTGTCTGTAAGGAACCTTGCTTTCTTCGTGATTTAAAGGATATAGATATTTCTTTAAATTCGAATGTTACTAATCCCAATGTAGCTTCCTTATCAGGTCGTGGTCGTGGTAGTGGTAGTAATCGAGGAGCAGTTCCTAAGAGATATCATACTCGTGGGTTTAAAAAGAAGCTTTACGATAATGCCTCTTTACCACCAATCAATCAAAACAAATCTATTTCCAATTTATCTATTCCTTCTACGGATATGAATCAGTCACTTTTAGCAAATAATCCTCCAACACAAACACCAATTGACTACAATCAGATATCAGTCATGATTGAAAATAGTTTACAGCGTGTGCTGACAAATCTTAATTTACGCCCAAGTGGTGAAAATAATGCTATAAATAGTACCGAAGATATTGCGTCAGGTCAAACTTCGGTACGTAGACAAACAGAACGGAGTTCGCATGAACAAACACAAGCTCACAATTTAAGTCCGGAAAAAATCACGTCCATTATCCAGAACTGGAATATTAAGTTTGACGGATCGACAAAAGGTTTAAAGGTGGAAGAATTTCTCTACCGAATACGTACATTGACAGCAGACAGCTTAAGCAACGACTTTAATGCTCTTTGCAAAAATTTGCACTTAGTTCTTACGGGTAAAGCTAGGAATTGGTATTGGCGATACCACAAGCAGGTATCTAATGTCGTGTGGACCGATTTCTGTGCTGGTATAAGATATCAGTATAAATCAGATTTTGATATTTGCGAAGAAATCCGTAACCGGAAGCAAAAGGCATTTGAAACATTTGAAGTTTTTTATGATGACATAATCGAGATAGTAGACCGACTTTCGGAACCTATTGAGGAATCGGTGTTGATTGAAATAATCACTCGTAATCTCCGGCCCGATATTCGGCATGAATTACTGTACGTACCCAGTAAATCCATAGCACATTTGAGGAAATTATGCCAAATGCGAGAAAATTTATTAAGTGAAGAAGTAGCCAAGCGCTACAATCCTCCTCGTATCCTTGCTCAGCGTCGTAATGTCGGGGAAATCGAAGAAGCTGAAAACAATAATAACCCTTTAGCACAAGATATAGACATTTCAATCGATGCTTTGCAGCAGAGCGATCGCATGTTGAAATGTTGGAACTGCGATGAAGACGGACACCACTGGGAAAACTGTTTGCGAGATCGAAAAATTTTCTGCTACGGTTGTGGGACGAAAAATACCTACAAGCCGCAGTGTCTGAAATGCTTAACAAAGCGTTCGGAAAACCAAAAACAGGGTCCATTCATAAACACCCGAGTGGCACCCAAATAAATTCATTTAAAGACAATTTTGCTGAAAATTTAAATGTTGTACAAAATGGTAAAAATCAATCAAATTTAGATGAATACAAAATTTTAGAGAGTACACAGATCAGGCAAAAACTTAAAGAACCATTTCTTTTTCCCCTACGTCCATATCATGAACGCTTGCAAGAATACCAGGAAAGAAGAAAAATTATTTTTGAAAATTTTGAAAATGATCCATCAAGGCATAAAGTACTTAATAAGAAACCTAAGCGTTCAACAGCTCGAATGCGTAGATATTGGCGAGTTTTACGTGAAACAAAAAAACTATTAGTTTCTTCCATTTTTAATAACAATTTTGATATGCGATATTATGCTCGAGTAGATTTTTTAAATTATTCTGAGCTTGGCTTATTGGATACAGGTGCAAATATTAGTTGCATCGGTGCTGATTTAGCACAAAAAGATTTTTCAGAATTGTCAAATTTTCATAAAATACATTCTCAAGTTAAAACAGCCGATGGAAAATTGCAGAATGTAGTTGGTTGGTTAAGTGTAGACATAAAGTATAAGAATGAGAGCAAAATGATAAAATTATTCGTTATACCATCACTGGCTCAAAGATTAATTCTAGGTATAGATTTTTGGAAAGCTTTCAACCTTGCTCCTAATATTATTGCATCAGTAGAATTTCCACCAGATTTTTATAACGATCTTTCAGTAAAAGAAAATAGTATTCCTTTGACTGCCTTTGAGCACCAACAACTGTCATCTGTTAAATTATTATTTCCAAATTTTGAAGTTCAAGGGCTAGGAAGGACAAGCTTAATAGAGCATAATATAGATGTTGGAGAAGCAAAGCCTATTAAACAGCGTTTTTATCCTGTGCCGCCAGCTGTAGAGAAGTTAATGTTTGAAGAAATCGACAGAATGTTGAAGTTAGGGGTAATTGAGCCTTCTACGAGCGCTTGGAGTTCGCCAGTAAGGTTGGTAATTAAACCAAAAAAAGTTAGATTCTGTTTGGACGCTCGAAAGCTTAATGAAGTGACCAAAAAAGACGCGTACCCTCTGCCAAGTATTGAAGGCATACTAGCAAGATTACCAAAAGCTAATTTTATTTCAAAGATTGACTTGAAAGATGCTTTCTGGCAAATTGGTCTTTCAAACTCTTCGAAACCACTAACTGCATTCACGGTTCCTGGGCGGCCATTATACCAATTCGTTGTTATGCCATTCGGCTTGTGTAATGCTCCGCAGACGATGTGTCGTCTTATGGACGAAATAATACCGCCGGATTTGCGACATTGTGTTTTTGGATATTTGGATGATCTCTGTGTTATCTCTGAGGACTTTAATACGCATCTTTCGCTGTTAGTTAGAATTGCTGAACAGTTTCGTAAAGCTAATGTAACTCTTAACATTAACAAGAGCAATTTTTGTGTGAAGCAAATTAATTATTTAGGATTTGTGATAGGAGGTGGAGGAATCTCGACGGACCCAGAAAAGGTGAATTCCATTTTATCTTGGCCAACACCAAAAAATCTCAAGCAGGTAAGGGGATTTCTAGGTCTTGCAGGGTGGTATAGGAGATTTATTGAAAATTTTTCTAGTGTTACATTTCCTATCACCGAAGTTTTGTCTACAAAGAAAAAATTTGTTTGGTCACCAGAGGCACAAAAATCATTCGAAAAAGTCAAACTGTTGCTTACAAAAGCACCCGTACTAGCTAATCCAAACTTTGAAAAAAATTTTTACGTACATTGTGATGCTAGTGACTTTGGCATTGGAGCAGTTCTGGTTCAGCTAACAGACGATGGTTCTGAAAGACCTGTGGCTTTTATGTCAAAAAAGTTGAATTCTGCCCAACGTAACTATAGTGTTACGGAACGCGAATGTCTAGCTGCTTTGGAAGCTATTAAAAGGTTTAGATGCTATTTAGAAATGCAGGATTTTGAGGTTGTCACTGACCATGCTAGTTTAGTTTGGTTGATGCGTCAACCAGATTTAAGTGGTAGGCTCGCGCGCTGGGTGTTAAAGTTGCAAGCATACACATTCTCAGTTAGTCATAGAAAAGGCAAAGAACATATAGTACCAGATGCCTTATCCAGAATTTTTTGCGAAGAAATTTCGTCTTTAGAAGATATTGGTCCCGAACTTGATTTGAATTCTATCCACTTTGATGATGAAGAGTACGAAGCTTTGAAGATTAAAATTAGGGAAAACCAAAACAGATATCCCGACATAAAGATTGTGGATAAGTATGTGTATATTCGAACAGAACACTATAGTGGAGATGTCATGCAGGAAAAGAATGCTTGGAAGTTGTGGATACCCAGTAAAATGCGTCCTGATGTATTAGCAAGGGCACATGATTCTGAAGTTGCAGCTCACGGGGGTATGTCAAAAACTTTAGCTTTAATAAGAAGATATCTATATTGGCCAGGAATAGTGCGTGACGTACGAAATTTTGTCAGAAAATGTGAAATTTGCAAGTCAACAAAAGCTCCAAACGTTTCACTCAAGCCTCCTATGGGTCAGCAGTCAATATCATATAGACCATTTCAACGAATATTCGTTGATCTGCTTGGACCGTATCCAAGGAGTAAGCAGGGAAACATTGGATTACTTATTGTTATTGATCATTTATCAAAATTCCATTGGGTGTACCCTATGAAAAACTTTACCTCGAACTTAATACAAGATTTCCTTTTAAAAAATATTTTCCACATGTATGGAGTGCCAGAAATATTAGTTAGTGACAATGGGTCTCAATTTAAGGCCAACGAATTCAATGCGTTCCTAACTAAACTCGGTATTAACCACATTTATACGGCAATATACTCGCCTCAGTCGAACGGTTCAGAGAGAGTAAACCGTTCGCTAATTACAGCAATCAGGGCTTATTTGAGAAATGACCAAAGGCTATGGGACCAAAACTTAAGCGCCATCAGTTGTGCCCTTAGGAATTCATACCATCAGTCAATTAAGTGCTCTCCATATCATGCTTTATTTGGCTTAGACATGGTAACGCACGGCTCTACTTACGGTCTCTTAACAAACCTTAACCAACTCGATGAACCAGCTTGTAGTTTACATCGTGATGATCAGTTAGCACTATTACGCCTAGACCTAAGAAAAAAAATATCCGAAGCTTACCAAGAAAACGTAAAACAGTATAACATTCGAGCTCGACCAGTTTCATTTAAGGTAGGACAGGAGGTTTTCAGGCGAAATTTCTCACAAAGTAAATTCGAAAAAAATTATAATGCTAAACTTGCCCCAATTTTTCTAAAAAGCCGAGTGAGGGAAAAAATAGGTAATCATTATTACGTTTTAGAGGACTTGCAAGGAAAACTCATTGGGACTTTTCACGCAAAAGATATAAGACAGTAGGCGTTCAATTTCCAACTAATACTTCTGGGAAACCATCGTATTATTCGGTTTTGTAATGAACTTATTTTAAAAGAAAAAAAATAATTCTAATAACGCTGCATAAATATAAAAAAAAAAAGAAAAAATCGCTTAGCGATAAAAAAATTTTTTTTGGCATACTGATGTAAGCATACGGTCAAACTTTATCTTCGAAATTGTTATAATGAAAAGGCATCTAACTTCATGTTTAACTTAATAGTTAATGCGAGGTAACTAATGAGAGAAACTTTAACTTCCTTTTCCTTCGAATCGTCAAACAAGCAACAGCTAAACGTTTAAAGCAGTGCGTAAAATTTTATTTTAAAATAGCTCATATAATGGTGCGTATAAATCATTTATAAGATATATGATTAATTAAATACAAAAACTATTTCAGCTTTTTGATTATCTTGTTATTTTCTAAAAACACATATAATGTTTAACGCAATGTGGAAATAAAAGGGGGAAAATGCACTTATCGTATCCCTAATTACTTGCAATAACTATAAGACTAAAAATTTGGCTGTAAAGCAAGAAGAGGTAATTTTTAAAAAAAAAATAAAAAAAAAAGAAAGATTGGGTATTTATAGAAAAAAATCTACATTATTTTAGATGTGCCTGTAGTACATTGGATTCGATTTAAAGCTTTGCGGCAAAGTCTCAAAAACTGGCCTTACATTTTCACTTGTGCCATTTGAATTTATCTTCGTCATCTTTACTTAAACACTCCTAAGCTCATCATGCAGAGAACAAAAAAAAAAAAACACTCTCTTCAGTCCTAACGTTGGTACCGTTTTTATTTCGGTATATCAACATTAGTTACTACTAAGAACTCGCGTGCGTCGTGTTAAAATCAAAAAGTGTCACCTTGACGGGAAAAGAAAAATTTCATTATAAGAAACAAAAAAATAGAAAAAACTTGATTATAACTAAAACCTATTTAAAAAAAGATAACTATTTAAATACTTGATCTATTTAAGCCAACTAGTGAAAATAAAATATTAATTTTTTGTTATTTCACGTGCAAAACGAAAAATATATAATAAGTTAGCAATTAAAAAGTTGATCTTAAAATATTACGTTTATCTTGCCTATTAACCATATAGTGAAATTGCAAATTGAGCTATCCTGCTCCGTTTTAAGATTTAATTAATTAAAGAATCGTGATTCTTAAGTGTTTCAAACAAAAGAAAAAAAAAACTTTACATTTGTCACTTAATTCATTATTTTTAAAAATCGCTTGAAGTTCAGTCATACCAATAAACATGCCGATCGAACAATCATACTAACGCTTTCAGTACGTACGTGGTTGCACGCTGTAGTTAACGTTTGCATGACAATCGATCATCCATTCCTCTTTTTTTTTTTAGAAATTCTTCGTCGCTGCCATCGTTTAAGGCCTTCAACGAATCAGCGGAGAACTTGGTGAGTTTCTTTTAACTAAAATTACTTAACAATTTACATTTTCCTATACTTATTTAATTTAAAAATATCCATTCAAATAATAAAAAGTTAGTTTAAAATATGGGCTAAAATCAAAAGAAACATTTTTGCACAACAAGAGCATAAGTTTGAGTTTTAATTTTTTTTCTTTCATTTCATTTTTTTTATGACTCTTCTTCATGTGATTTTAAGTTGTTCGTTTAACTTTGTTTGAGGCAAAAACAAAAGTAACAATGGAAACTGAGAGTCGGTATTGCAGTATCGATGACAATTTTTTTCTGTTAGTTGCTCTTCTTGCTAAAAATGTTACCTTCACAAATGGTTATTTTTAAGACTTAATAAATTACAAATATAAAAAAATTTAAAAATTCTAAACAAAAAAAAAAGCTTAAAGGATGAATTGCAAAAGTAATTAAAAAATATAATAATAAAATAAAATAGTTATTATTATCTGTAAATGATATTCATTTGTGAAATGTAGAAAAAAAAATTAATACAAATATGTTTCTTAAAATAACTTAAGTATAAATTTTTAAGCTAACATGCATTATACATATATATGTACATAACATACAATTTTCTATTTTATATTCTTCTTTCATATCGAGATAAATTTAATTTTTTTTTCTTGCTAGTTTTCCTCTTGAGAACATGATTTTTGTTTACGGTAACCTCATTGAAAAATAAAATATATATGTTTAAAACCATGCGTTGATAAAATCTCTTGTTTTCTTAAGAGCCAAAAGGGTAGGGATATGGATGTGTGAAACGTTATGGGATCTTACTAAAATTTTAGCGCAAGTAAGATACAGGTTGGGAGGGTTGTGACTTATGTATCTCAGCTACATCTTCGAGATACGAGTGCATTAAAGCGTTTTGTTTTCAATTGGCATTTTATTCTTCGGGTAGTTAGTTTGTTTGGAACGTAACGTAATTCGTCCATTTAGGGAGTCTGTAACAAAAAACATATTATGTACTATCGATGGATTGAAGGGTCAAGAACTCCTCCCCTACGACTGTCAGCTAGTGGCAAAGACGGCTCCCGCTCGACTCTTTCATTCTTCAATTTCTGCAGCTTTTTCTAATAATTGTCCCATCTCTATTTAAATTTCTTTGAGATAAATTATTAGCAAAGGCTCAATAAAATCTTTCGGTTGCTTGCGTTTTTCTTATATGTCATATTTGAACCAAAGTGATACGATGGTACATTACATTGGTTACACCGTATCTGTTATTTCGTATTAGTAGAATATGTTATATAATTATTATTGATGTTAATGTATTTGTATTTTAAATTTGGCTGTTATGAGTTTTCTAAATGTTGATAAAGTCTTTTAAGTCCATCAGCCAAGGAATCAAGTAAGAATCTTAACACTATATTGCTATTATACTATATTCTATATTATGTCATTATTTCTTTAACTAATTTATTAGAGAATAAACTTTCATCAGTCGAACTTTGTAAACTCACTGTGTTTTACTGCCACTTGCACTAGATTTTGAATTCAGCCTACAAGGGAAAGTTTATTCACGGCCGTTGGGCACAAAAGCCAACACAAGTATTCTCTTTGTTGTCCCAATGTATACTTGTTTGCAATTTTCTCCGTTTTTTCCTTTGCAGCTGATCTCGTAGACTACGTTGTCCTGCTCTAGCTTATTTATTTTGTCTTAAGTGTTTGTGAATAGTTTTTCAAGCGGCTGATTAGGTGTGTGTGCATATGATGCGTTCTCTTTTTATATTGTTCTGTGCAAGTGTGAACTCTCTGTCAATTTCGGAACATATGTTATGCTGAAGAATTCCTATTTTTATTAAGATTAGTTTACGAATCCATGGCCAAATCGCGGCGCCCAAGAAATCGTAATCTCCCCACTTTTGAGAATAGATGAAGTTACCGAAAATGATCGTCATGCTGTTGAATCTGCATTTGAATCAGTAGTTTAAATCTCTTGCGTGTAAAAATTGTTCACTGATAATGGTTCTCCGGGAAGGTGGAAAACATCTTGAAATTGTTTTAAGATGTCAATTATTAATGTTTCTGCCTCCGGTTCGTTGCATCCAATGTCTAGTGCTTTTAAAAGATCTTGTTATCTATGTGCATTAAATTTGTTAGCCTCTTTGCTAGAAAATATGTTGTAATTTTTTAATGGTTTTGTTTCTATGTTGAGATCTTCTAAATTTATCTCTTTATCTGTAGTGTTTAAAACTTTTATATGTGCTACACCATTTGCAGGTATTATACTATTGGCGATGAAAACTCCATTATTTATTTCTTTGTTAAGGACTATACCATCTTCATTAACCCTAATATTTTTTTGGGAACCACTGCTTCTACTCGAGCAGGTACTGTAAAACTTTTTCATTTAAAATTATTGGTAATGTAAATTCTTTTTCATTTATTAAAAATGTTACCGTGCATGCTTCAAAATCTATTTTAGACATGTACTTTCTCAACATGTCACGCCCTATTATGCCATCTGTTAAAATTGGAAATTCATCTTCTACTATGTGGAAGGTATGTGTAATTTCCTCGTTTTCAATTTAAAAATTTAAATGTGATGTGCACTCTATATTTTCATTAGTTATACCAGTTACTGTTAAAATATTTCTTGTGTCTATTTTATCTATGCCTCTTTTCTTGCAGATAGAAATATCTGCTCCCGTGTCTACTAGGAATTTTAAATTCTCATTTGTGTTTCTGCAATTCAATACTATAAAATTTGATAAATTTTTAGTAAGTTGTAGGATTAGTTTTGGCCTCTGTAGGTAACAATACCTGCTACCCGGCCATATCCGTTTCCCTGCGCATTGTTGCTGTTTTCAAAATTTCCATTTCTATTGAAATTATTATTTCTGTAATTATTGTTTATGAAATTATTATTATTATTTCTGTTATTTCCGGGGTAAAAATTATTGTTTTTTTAAAAGTATTATTTCTATAATTGTTATTATTTCTGTTTAAAAAATGTTGGTTTATATTATTGTAATTTCTGAAGTTGTGATTGAATCTATTATTTTGCTCATTATAGTTTCTTGAATTACTTCTGTTTTGTATATGTAGAATATTGCTTCTATCAGTTGAAAAATTTTGCTCAATAGTCAAGCATCTTTCGGCGGATTCGCCTGTAGAATAGTCTGATATTCTGTCCTAACACCTTTCGTAAACACCTTTCACCTAACACCTTTCGTAAATATTAAGTGCCATACTTTCGTTAACCTTATGTATTGCATCTTTTGCCTCCTGACTGGGCGTTTCTAAGCTTTGTAGCTCTAAATTGCTTAATTGCTTTCCTCATTACGTTATTTTTCTCTAAATTCTGAAATTGATAAGTTGTTCTGTGCTATTGAACTAAATTCATTTAGCATTTGCTGTAGTGTTTTTGGATTGGGGTAAGATTTTACCAATAAAGATTTTAACTCAATCAATGTCGAAGGTTTATTCAAACGTCCAAGTATACTTCTCACTTGGGTTGTTAATTTAAAATTGTACACATACTTAATAAAAATGGCCTTATCTTCATCTTTTACTAAATCATGAAGCAATTCTGCTTTCCCTATAAAATCATCTTACTCTGCATAAACGCCTTTGAAACCTGGTAGGTTTTTACCAACTACATTTATGTCAAAACTTGACATTTTTGGCAAATTAGTTTCCTCCTCCCAAACTGATGATAAATCCAAATCTATTTTATGCTCTTTTCGTATAATTAAATTGTTTATGATTTCAATTAATTCATAATAGTTTTTATTAAATTGTAATATTAAATCTTTACAATTTTCAAGACTCATATTTAATTGTTTCGTTTTTTAATTATTAAATTTTTTTTGCATTTTTTCCTTTTTATATTCTTCAATATAAATTCTATTTTTACTTTTTCTTAAATTTTTTTTTAATTTTTCAAGAAATATTATATTTTCTTTAATTATGTCCATAAATGAATGTCATGACATTAAACCAGTGTTTGGCACGCCATAGGCACGCGTGCTCGGCACAAATCGTTTTTTTCACACAGACATGATCGGCAAAGCACACAAACGATGCGGCGGAGCAGGAAAATACTGCATATCTGAGGTGTAAAGCTTAGAAGCGTTCAGTCTATCTCTCAGCAAACGAACATAAGCATACATTATGTTTGTGCGTGTGCGCTCGTGTTTGCCAAATACTGCATTAAACCATATAAAATTTTTAATTTTTTATTCTTATGAATCATCCTGTGATTTCATAGTACCAATAAATCATGCACAACGAAGTAAAATATAAGGAAGTGGTATAATAGCAGAAAAGTGTGGTATTTTCTATATTGGTGTTGGTTCACACAAATACAGAAACAATCACAAAGGGCCGTATTCGGTTGTATCCTAAAAGAAGGCCCAAACTGCTAAAGTTTGTTCTTATGCATTTAAATTTTAGGAACGTTTCAGGAATAGAAACAACTCTAATTATTTAAAAAATTTCAGGTCGCTCGCAATTGGCTTAGAAGTTATAGGCATCGAACGTTGGAAAAAGTGGACTAAAAATCTAGCTGATTTTTTAAGTTTTCCAACAAAACTAAACTTTATGGGTATCAAAAGAGTTATAATACAAGTATCTGTTCAACAAGATATAAAACATAAAAAAAAATGCATTTAAGATACAATTTTTTTTTCTTAAAATCGCGAGGTTTTTCCAAATTTAATAAAAATTACTAAATGTATTTAAAGGCGGCCTTCTGCCGCTGCTTAGGGATTACAAACGTCAGTAAGTACAGCACAGGCTTCGCTATCTACAGTACTTCTGGATGTAGTTATCTTTTTAATAATTATCTTTTTAATTTATTGCTTTCGTAAAAGCGAAACCATTAGTTTTTCAGACAATTTCTAGTTATAAAAAAAAAATTATATCTTGAAAAGTTATGCATGGAATTTTATGTTTCACACCTCGTTGAATATATACCCACATTACCTTTGTTTTAATACCCATAAAGCTTAGTTTTGTTGAAAAACAGCAAGATTTTTAGGTCATTTTTCTAAATTTGAAGGACTATAAATTCTAATCTTGAACTTTAACTACAAAAATTAATAAGGTTAATTTTTTAAAATACTTATTTTTTGGGTGTTTCTGCCTAGTTGTTGAGTAGAAATCAGAAATATTTAACAAACAGGTACTAAATCTGATTCACTATGCTGAAAACAAGAGCGCCCCAAAAATGTTTTCAACTATGAAAAATGACTGCGCCCCTGAGGCAGTGTTTGTGTTTTGACAGATGTGGTTTGATCACACTGGCGCACAATCAACGGGGTCTAATTTGCATTTTTAAACCATTTTTAATTAGAAATATATACATTTCTAATACAAATAAGATAAGAAAATATCGTTAAAAACTAAAAAAAGCACTTTTGTAAAAAGAAATCAAACCGTATGGACATATTTACCTGTGGAACGAAAGCGCATTATTTTTAAGTTTTCGGCAACTTTTACAATTCTTAACCGCACAACTCATGTTGCATTTATTTTTGTGATTATTTTCTTTGATTTTAATGCTTTTTAAGCAGTGAAAAATGCTTAAAATTAAACTATTTTCAACTATTTTGCTGAAGAGTCTTCCAATTTACGAATGGTGCGACAGCTCACGTACAACACCATTTCCTTATTTTACTTCTTTGATCATACATGCCAACTTTAAAACATGTGTTTGCAATGATTGATTGCGAATAAGAGTACAAAGAAAAAGCAAAACTGACGTTTCAGTTTAATGAAAGAAAAATATAACGGCGGTCGTGAGTAGTTTTCGTTTAGTGTGTATAAAAAAAAGTATAGCAGTGAGAGGACTGCCGACCGAAGCGAAAACCTATATATAAATATTAGTATTACCTGGAAGACGTTGTCCTGCCATGGACCGCCTTACTGCTATATAAGAATTTTCATGCTAACGGGTTTCGGACTATCCTACATGTAGGATGAATTTGACACGTCGGACGGACATGTAGGATATGCGAAAGCTCATACTGCAGCCCGTCCTACATGTAGGATGAAAATAAAAAAGTTCTAAAAGTTCCGCTATGATCTTGTTCTTCTCTGTGCGTCCTTGTTTGTAGATTTCCTTGGTAATTGTTGTTGGCGCAGTTAGCTGGAAATTTTTTGTAGACGTTGTGAATTCTAATTGTGTAGCTACAGTCGGCATATGAAATTAGAATTATTTTTGTTAAGAGCTTATAGCAATTTATTACATTTTTTATATATTACTGAAACTATTTCTTTTAAGCAAAAGTGTTACCATATCAAAAATTCATATAATTAAAGTAATTTATTTAAATTATTTCATTATTGAATTAATATAAAAATTTAAAGCTTATTTATATCTATTTATATCATAACACTAACACAATATACATGTTCACCATATCTATATTGAGTTGTGTATTAAAAATAGAATATTCTAAAATTAAGAAATATCTATAGCATATAAATTATACATAATTCATATAAGAAATTGATGCCAAACCGTTTAAAAAATAGAATGCTTAGGATAAGCAGACTTTAGTTATCCAATTACTACTGAAAATATTAATTATTTTGCAGGTTTATTACGTAATTGTTATTATATATAACAATTACTCTTTAAATTTCCTCAATGAGCTAAATTGTTCATATATATTGAATATATATTTCCAATACGGTAACACTTTTACTAAAAACAAATAGTTTTACCAATATTATATATACTCTTTAATTCATATGTATAAACTGTTTTCTAAAATAGTTAGATGTTATATGCTGACTGTAGCTACAAATAAACATCTACCAAAAATTAAAGCTTACTTTACAACAATAACTACCAAGCAAGTCTACAACAAGAACGCAGCGTTGCGCAGCGTTAGAGGGGATGAACCAAATTGGCGGCGGAAAATATACAGCACTTTGCCTGCTATATTTTCTGTTTGCCTGCTCTTATCTAAAATAAATCAGTTGTCATATGCCGACTGTAGCTACAAAAAAGTCTAAAAAAGTCCAGCTAACTGTACAACAACAATTACATTTCCAATCCACATCAACAACGCAGTGAGAATGGAAAGGTTCACAGCGGTTGCGCAACGTTAGAGGGGATGAACGAATCGGTGTCAGAAAATAAACCGCATTTTACTTTCTATGTACTATGTTTTTTGTTTGCCTGGTAGCAAAATCTCAAGTGGTGGAATGGCAAAATTAGACAAGGTAGTATTAGGGTGGAGAGCCGGTGACCGAAACTGTCAAAACGAAGTTGACATTTCACACAAAATCTGCAGCCAATGAGAATGCAATATGAAAGCAAAAATTGGCCAAAATACCAAAATGGCTGAGTTTGACAGTTATGGTCACTAAGAAAGCGAACACATTCAGCCCTAACACTACCTTATCTAGTTGTACTATGAGTGGTGGCATCAAAAAAGACTTCACGGCCAGTCAAACAAAAACCAAATATCAAAAATTTTAAATTAATTTTATTTTAACCTACAGCAGCTCTACATAAACATTGAAAACACTATATCATTCAATGTTTCGCAGCGGAGCAAAGAGAGGAGAAAAACGATGCGTCAGCAGAGGAACTTATTGATGGTTGCTTGCTACATTTGCTGAGTGCCTTGTAGTCAAGATCCAAGAGCGTCATTTAAAAAACTACTCGCTGTCTGTATTGATGAAGAGAGTTACTCGCAAAATGACGATGACGATAACGCAAACCAAAGATTTACCCTCCACCAAAATCGTTCAACGCGCCTAAAGAAGTTTTCACTTCAAAAAAATAACGAAAGTGCTTGAGTTTGTGTGTGCGTGGGCCAACGTATCCCGGTGCATCACCAAGTGCAGCAAAGTTAAATTGACTTTCTTTGCTGGTGAACGTCCTCCAAGTACCACCACCAGCAGCACAAGCAAGTGCAGCGCAAAATTCTTGCTAGCCAACATGTGCCAACAAGTGCCACCAGCAACAGCACAAGCAAATGAAGCGCAAATTCTCCGCTTTCAATTTATTCAATGCACGCCGCAGTGTAATGGCAGAAATTTGCCTCTGCGCTTGAGACATGCTGAAATGGTGCTTCAGAAATATTGGAGAGTTGACCAGTCAATTGAATTGTGCTGCACTTGCTGGTGCTGCTTGTGATGGCACTTGGAGGATGTTGGCTAGCAACAAATTTTGCACTGCACTTGGTGGTGGTGGCACTTGGAGGACGTTCGCCAGCACAGAAAGCCAATTTAACTTTGCTGCACTTGCTGATGCACCGGGAGATCGTTGGCCCACACACACAAACTCAAGCACTTTCGTTATTTTTTTATTATTTTGTTATTTTTTAAGTTTTTCAAATTTACAATATTACAAGTTTACGAAATAAGTTGCAAGTACAAGCACTCGAATGAAATATGTCGCAAAGTGAATAAAATTCAAATTAAATAAAATATTTGCGCTAAGATACGATCGAAATGTGTAACGTCAAAATTTGCAATTGTCAAAATTTGCAATTGTCAAAATTTCATCGTCCATTTGACACAGCAAAAAAGGCAAATTTATTTCAACACACACAAATTTTATTCAACCTGATATTTTCTATTCTACCACGACTGAAAAGTTTCCTTTTGACACTTACCCTTTACACGGAGGTTACACGAGACAGTACTGTTAATACAGTCACAACACATTCACAAATTTTTACCCACACACGCTAACTTTTACTACTGTCTGCTCTACTGTCTTAAGTTTTTTGTAGGCAGTTGGCGGGACAGTAGCTAGGAAAGTAGAATGATATTTAGCATATCAAGTGACAAAATACGTGAAAATTTAATAGAATTAAAGGAAAATTTGCAATACTTTGGCGTACTCGTAGTTTTAACAAAAATTTTCTTCATAAAATAGAATTTTTTTACTATTTTGTCTACTGTCTTGCCAACTGTCTGTACTCTTTTTCACAGACACAAAGTTTGACAATTAAAACGTATTTTTCACTGTCTTAACAGTACTGTCTCGTGTAACCCCCGTGTTATGGAAAAATTTATTAACAAAACAATGATAGTTGGCAACTCTAAAAATAAAATGCCGCAGTGGTGAAAATAAAAAGCCACTTACAAATACAACAAGTATGAAAATTGTCAAACTTTGTTTGATGATATATAATAAAATAAGAGCATGCATGTAATTATTTGAATGTTCAACATATTCCTTTATCACAACTTAAAGATTAAAATGCTAAAACACTCAATCAATACATTATTTTTCTTGTTTGCAAACGAAGTTCCAGCAGAAAAAGAAGATCGCTCCATTTTTAAATCTCACCATGTGTTTAGGCCGCAACCCTAAAGGTTAAAGAAAGTAATAGATTAACTTACTACTTTATCGACTCGTTCCAGTATCAATTCTCGATACACGAACGAGACGCTCGATCGGCTTCTCCGACGAGTGAGTTTTGCTTTTTACTGGTGTTATCACAAATTGATTTCCGAAAGTAATACGCTTCATTTTGTAAACCCGCGTTGAATTAAATATTAAATTAAATATTGCCACTAATTTTAATTAAATAATCACTTATTGATTATCAGCAAGCAATCACTTATTGATTGCCCTCAACATAAATATAGTTTTCTTTAACGCTCCTGTGTATGTACTTCATGCAGTAAGAAGCAGCCATTTTAATTTTCTCCTATTGAAGCCTAACAAATAAAACGTAAGAAATAAATATTGTACATATAACCTAAGCTAACTAATCACTGGTGTTTTCTTCTTACTTTGTTTTTCTCCGTTTGCATATAAACCCGAGCACAAAGATTGGCAGCGAAAGGCCAGCGCTCTTGGGTGAATCATCACTTCACCGGAACAGACCCAACTGATCTGCTTACCATGCATAGCAGCTGTTTAAGTAAAAGCAAATTTTTCAAAAATGTTGACAAATACAACAATTGACGAAATTGCCAAACTTTAAAAGCATATAGACCAATATATAGCGAATTAATAATAAGTTTTGGTTGCAACATAACTTAAGTATTTATATACTAACAAACAGATTATATGCATTAATTTCAGGAGTTGCCAAGTGATTTCTTTGTGAGCTTGCGGCCGATTAAGAACAAGAGACGATAATTGTTGATATTTTTATGCACAAATACATGCAAACATTTTTGATGTCTGTATTGATGACAAAGTTCCTCGGAAAAATACGATGACGGAAACCAAAGATTTACCCTCTACCAAAATCGTTCAACGCGCCTAAAGAAGTTTTCACTTCAAAAAAAAAAATAATATATAAATCGTGGCTATTATATATAATAAGGTAATTTTTATGCAAGAATTATATAAATATGCATTAAATCGTGCGCGTTGTTTTCGTTAAGCATATATTTGATAAATATATGCATTTAATTGAATTTAAGTATACAGCCTTACCAATAACGAGCTGCACACTTTCTCTTAAAATCGGTTTTACTTAAAATTTACTACTTTTTGAAAGCCATACTTCTTCTTTGCTACCAATAAAAAAATGAGTCAAACAATATTTAGCTAAAATAGGGATATTTTAAAAACATGACAAAACTGCCAATTTTGACAGAATTACAAATAATTTTAACTGCTTTTCAAAAAAGAAAATATTTGAGACAAGCTAGAAATGGAGCAAAAAGTTGATTAAGATGCAAAAAAAAAAAGGGAACAAACTCATTTTCATAATTTTACAATAAAACACACACAATACACAAAATTTAATTTATTATTATGTAGCACAAGAGTTTTAACAATTGAAGTGAAGAGCACAAAGCAGTCTTCAGGAAAGTGTGTGCCTTGATAGAAAAAGTGTCTTGGACAGCTCAAAAAATGACATCAAAACAATTAGGCAGAAGAACAAGACGTGGAGCGAATGTTTCCTTATCGAATCTACAAGAGCTAATATTTTAAGAGACCTTATTTAAGAGCTTATATATAAGCTTATATAAGCTTAAGAACTAATTGATGGAAAATGACGTAATTTTGCGACAGCCAGAAAACGGTGCAATTCTGGAATATATCAGTAAAGAATCCTGCATGTCTTTATTATGTTAGGCAAACATGTTTGGTGAACTGACTTTATTGTTTGTGTTTTACGAATAAAATGATAAACTAGCTTTTTCTCCTGCTCATTTCTTCGCTCTGACGCCAAACATTTTGAAATAGAAAACGTGCCAATATTTTCATTTTATAACTGAAAACGCAACTGTTTAACAAGCATAGCATAACCACGAAACAAATATTTGATCAGAGAAGAAAATTAACAAAATTAAATTAAGACATGAGTGAATGAAGGTGATATGTCGCTAAATATCAATTTCGAGAAAATTGAGATCAAACTTTCGCATTTGTACTGATCTCTATACTAAATCAAATTTTCTGAAGAAGTTATTTTCTAAAATAGCCACACACATGGTTGTTGTAAGGTTTAAAATTGTTTGTATGTAATGTACATCTTCATCTATGCATAGAACAGCGAAAATCCGAAAATGCGACATATCACCTTCATCCACTCATGTCTTCAAATAGCAAATATGTTTGCCTAGCAAAACCGGGGCATAACTGGCTCCCGCAAAATATTATCAACTGCTTTCGGTGGAAGAACCTGTGCAATTTTATGAACTCACTCGTTCCCGATACGTTTTTGGTTTTCTTATAGCACGATAGTCTGTCAGGATTTATCTGTTCGTAAGTTTAACGTTCCTCGTCCATGTTTCATCGTCAAAATATCAGCTGACAATTGAAAAGTAGTCAGTTTTAATATAAAATACATGGAAAAGCTGTGTATTTTCTGAGCTGGCTATTTTTTAAATTTAAAACTGACTTTAAGTTTTTATTGGTACTGTTTTTGCTTAATGTTCAACATTTTCGAAAATTTTGTACATTAAAATCCCTTTTTGGCAAGGCTGATAGTGTTTGAAGCAACAACAAAAAAAAATATGTAAAGAAAGAATTGTTGCTGTTGTTGGCAAACATTTTTTTTGCTAAAATTTTGCCAAGTGTTTGTGTTAAAAAAGGGTAAAATTTAATTAAAGCGCAACAAGTTGTTGTTTTTAGCTTAAAAAAAAATATTTAATGTGCAGAATGCTTGCACATATTATGAAAAGAAAAATAAGTACTTATATAGAGGAGTAATGTTAACAAAGTGTGACAAGTCTTTGTTCTTGGTAACTAAAAGAATAATGAAAATGTTATGAGTGTAGGAAAATATATACAAAAAGAAATTTTTCCAAATTTATTATAATTACAGAAAAATGGATTTATTCATCATAAAATTTCTTTGTACTTATAAAATTTCCAAAGAATGAATTGAGAAAAAAATATATAAAATTGAGAAAAACAAATATTTTTAATTTCTTATTGTCTTGACGTCGGCTTTTTAACTTTTAATTGTTTTTATTTTTTTTTAAAATTTGTGTTCTTTAATAATAAGAATTACTTTTATTCGTATTTTTTTATATTCATTTATGAATTCATTTCAGTTACAATTTTAAATAATATGAAAAAATGCAAAACAAAAAATTTATTTGTTTATTTAATGTTTGTTGCGGCTCTAAGGCATCTATCTCTCTCCATATTTCGCTCGCTATATTCCAAGGTGGTGGAGGATCTTTGCTGACAATAGCCTTTCGCAGCTTCACTAATTTTCCGCCTCTTTTGTGTTTCGGCTTCTGCGTCGCCGGTATTTTTGTTAGCCTTTCGTCCTTTAACCGATCCTGACGCCGCTGGTATTGTTTCACCGTAAGTCACTTTGGCTGCTGTTGTGCGCAGCTGGATGGGACATATTTGGGTGCGTTAAAGTTTTTACCCTCAGGTACGTCCTCCGGCACTGGTCGTTCTACCGTTGGTAGATTGTTATTGCCGTGAGTTGGCAGGATCGCCATGTGATGTGTTTGGTTTGTTTTTATAAGAAAAGTACCTGCCTCAAGGTTTTTGCCGGCGCTTAAAAACGCCACTGGCTCTAAATATTGATTATTTTTAATTTGTGTCAACCGGCATAAAATACACTTAGGCTTTTAAAAATAAAACTAAGCTGATTGAAGCTCGAAGAATAATGATCTTTATTTTCGCAAGTTGGGTGCTTATAAAGCCAGTTAACAGTATTTACTTAATTCTATTCTATTTACAAAAAAGTGCATAATTCTTAAAGTATAGCGTTCAAATTTATAACATTAAGGCCTTTTCCACACTTGGTCAACGCAATTCCAACACAACTTCAACGCAACAGCGAAAAAGTTGAAAAGCAATGCAACTATAAACCGAATGCATTCAGACTTGCTTCAAAAGTCATGCAACATATAATAATTTTTATTATATAATAACTCATGTTTTTCGACTTCTTGCACTAAGTTAATATTTAACACTTGCTCATTCATCTTGCAAACTATTTCTTCTTCTTTTAGATTCTATTAGGAACTAATTAATTAGCTTATTCACCTTGATTAATATAAAGTCTACTGCACTACAAATACTTGAATTCACAAAACAAACAAACTGATGCAACACGTCGCTGATGAAAATTGCGGAAAGCCGCGTTGCGTTGAACAGGTTGAGAATGTGTCGAGAACTTGTTGAGTGCAAGTTGCTTAGTCTGAAGGTTCCGGTATAGAAAATAAATATATAACTAATATAATAAACATTAAAAAAGCGTGAGTGAAATGCAAATATATATATATAAAACATTAAAAATGCGTAAGTGAAATGCAAATAAATATATAATAAACACTAAAAGTGCGTAAAGCAAATAAATATATAACTGCGGGTCATTGTGCGTGGTGAAAAACATAATACATAGTTGCGTTCAATTACAGTGCAACCAATAAGTGTTACTACAGTGAGTTGATTAATTCGGTGTGCACTACACAATACGTTTTAATCAATAACTTACATGTCTCTGTAACGATTACCAAAGTTAATAGCTTTTTAAAAAGAAAAAGAAATGTCCCTTAACAGCTAAAAAAGTTATTAGCACCTCGATTCAAAAAATGAGTTTTTTTCTTAAAAAAATCAACTTTTAAGGCAATTTTTAAAAAAAAAAAACAAATTGTTTACAATTTTTATTTTTTTTCTTACTTAATTCTGTGTAAATCCTGGAAAAAAGTGAAAAGATCGGGAATATCGATTTTTTTATGAAAAATAGCTGCTCTGAGAAAAAAAACGCATGGCGGATTTACACAGAATTAAGTAACAAAAAATAACGTCATAAAAAATTATAAACAATTTGGTTTTTTCGAGAAAATTTCATTGAAAGTTGATTTTTTAAGAAAAAAACTCATTTTTTGAATTAAGGTACTTATAAATTTTTTAGTTTGGATTTCATGGCAAAACTTTGTGCTAATAACTTGAAAGACATTTAAGTTTCTTTTCAAAAAGTTTTTAATTTTGTTAATCGTTGCAGAGACATGAAAGTTATTGATTAAAACATAAAGACACCTATTATTTTGTTTTTACCTCCTACATTTTGCGACCACCTCCACCAATATAATTTTTTGCTCGTCTCATCATGAGGAATCAGTCTCCGCTGGATTGTCCTCTAGGTCTGGGACACCCTGTATAATTGAATTAAATCTAATTTCTGACATGTAGAGTAGCAGTCGACTCAAACCTCCACAAAGTGTTTCCTGGGCAACGTAAAAACTGATAACCGTTAGTTTGGCGGCTAATCTGAGCGGCGGGCCTCCCTAGGCTTAAAATAGGTTGTGCGTCGGGTTTGAAGCCCACCCGTAAAAACTCATTTCAATAAAAACAAATAAGAATAGATGAAAACTGATCTCCAAATCTGATGATGACTACCGCAAACAAAAAACTGATAATAATTTACGGATATGCACCTGGAATGTCCGAACTCTTAATTGGGAAGGTAATTGGGAAAAATACAAAGATGATGTCACTGCTATCCAAGGAATGCGACGGAAGGAACAGGGTTGCAGTCGGCATGCACCTTGTGATATCTGCTACAGCGACCATTCGGAGAAGCACGAGTTTGGATGCGGATTTGTAGTTGACAAGAGACTACCGCCCCACGTTCTGCGATTCACACCTGTGCACAAACGACTTGCCATAATCCGCATCAAGGTTAAAATTTTTAATATAGGCCTAATATGTGCGCTCGCTCCGACAGAAGACAAGGACGATGAGATCAAGGAAATTTTATACGAGCGAATTGAAAATGCTTACGAGCGCTGCCACGACGTCACGACGCTAAAATCGTGCTTGGTGACTTCAACGCTAAGGTGGGCAAGGAAAATATTTTTGGTCCAACAGTCGGAAAGTTCAGCCTCCACGACAACACCTCCGACAACGGAATGAGGCTGATTGACTTCGCCGCAGCACGAAACATGGTCGTAAGTAGCACTAGATTCAAACATCTCAATATTCATAAAGCACTCTTCCAGTGTATTGGATGTAGGGGAGAGTGGTACTAGTTGTCACAAAATTTAAATGAACCACTGTAATTTCTATAATTCAAGCAATAATGACACTTTAAGATATTTAAACATAAATTTAATCTTTTATTCTTCAATTCTGATATGAATTACGTACATAATTAGACATTAAAATAAAAAATTTTCTTAAAAAAAGATTTAACTCGTCTGAGACAATCTACCCCACTCATGGGGTAAGTTGTCCCAACACGTAGTCCTCGTTGTCACACTACTTAATCGTCATCGCTGTCGTACTCCGATGCACAATTTAAGCAGCAATATATTAAATTTTCAGTTTTAATGCATTCATAATGTGCATAGCGCTTGCATTTTATGCATTGACGACAATTTTTATTAGATTTGACGCTCGACAGTGCTTGACAACATACCACACATATCGAATCCTCGTTATCTTCATCGCTACTAGTTGTTTTTGGCTTGACTCTGACGTTTCCTCGTTTAGTTACTTTTTTAGCTTCTTTTTTTGGCTGCTTACACTTTTGGAGTTTTTGTAAGCTATTTCTGACTGGAGTATCAGTCAAAACTGCACTACATCTTTTCCTTGGATTTTGATTTGACTTCCGTTGCTGAGCTTTAGGAAATGGTCGAAGAGTTTCAGGTGTTGGTTCGTCAACAATCAAACGAGGCGGTTCCAGTGTTTTTAAAAATTGGGAACTAGTTCCAGGAGTTGGAGATGGTGTTTTAGAAACTTGTTCTAAGCCTTTGTTAGTATTGTTTGAGTTCAGAGCATTGTCGTAGTTTTGAACGGACATTTGAAAGTTTTGCTGGTCATTTTTTGGTCTGTCAGTGACAAAAGATGGCGCAAAATCGATGTCCGTAAAAATCAGTCGATTTAAAGGAGAAATGCCTGTCGTTAAAAATCCTGACATTATGTTCTGAGAAGAGATAGCTGCTGGCAAACTGGTCTTAACAATAGCTGGTATGTCATAAATCGACATGGTTTTACCTGGATTATTTTTCAATCATCACAAGCAATATTCACATATCGTTTTAAAGGACCGTAAACACTACGATCCAATGGTTGTAGCTTGTGGGAGCAGTGCGGAGGAAACGACAACACTACAACACCGTTTTCCTTGCAAAAGTCTAAGGTTTTGATTGATAAATGGGAATCATGGTTGTCCAATAAGAGCAGTATTGGGCGCTCAAGGTTACATCTAGTTTGCCGAACAAAATGTTGTATAAATATATAAAAACAGTCTTCATTCATCCAGCCCGAGGGATTAGAAACACCAACTGAACCAATTGGTCCATTAGAAACGAAATGATCTTTAAATTTTTTGCGCGGAAAAACAAAAAAAGGTGGAATTGAGATTCCTGTAGCTGATACTGCAAGAGCTAAAGTAACAAGAGTGCCCCGCTCAGCCGAAGTAATAGCACCGACTTGCTTCATTCCTCTTCGAGCAACTATTCGTTGCGGCTTTTGCACAGTGGTAATACCTGTTTCGTCAACATTCCAAATATCGCTTTCAGTAAATTTGTACCGCTCAAGAACATTTGTCAAATTATTAAAAAACATATTAACGTTGTGCACGTTGAAACTTGTAGCTCGAGCAAGACTTGTTGCCTCTGGTTTTCTTACACTAAGCTCTTTATTTCGATCCATAAACACTCTAAACCATTCTTTGCCAGCCATTTTATTTAAGGACCAAGTTTCTGGAAGTTTTCTGTTAAGAGCAACGGCATATTCAAAAGCAAACTTTCGAACCTCTACAGGACTCAAACCAAAATATATATCAGATGCCCTCTGCAAGTATTTTGACAGTTGCTCTTCTTGTTCCCTTGTAAAAATTTGTCGTGTTTTCACATATCCAACAGATAAGTTATCAGACTCATTTTGTTTTTTTTTTGTGCAATAACGAGCGAGAGTTCGATAATTTATATTATAAATTTTAGCTACGCTGCGGATTGAAGCTCCTGGACACACTGCGTTTACAGCTTGCATCATGACTTCTGAAGATGTCTGACCTCGGTTTGTAAGTCGTTTGCGATTTCTCGGCATGTTTCCTAAAAAAAAATATAAATCATACTATTCCTTAAGAATGATTTTATAAAAATATATGTTGTATGGGGTTAGTTGTCACAGTGACAAATAGCCCCACAACGGCTGAGACAACCTGTACCACTAGCAAAAAAAATTTCAATGATTTTCTTTAAATTTATTTTTGAAGTTTTATCCAAAATACCATAGATATTTATAAATTACGACAATAATTTTATTGGAAATTAATTAAGAGTTGAAAAATACTCACTCGTTTTTATTTAAACACAAATTTCAAATAAATACAAAAGTACACAAATTCAACGTAATTTCTTAAATCACTTATTATTTTGCAAAAAAAATACTAACGGAACTCAAACTTTCTTGGGATGGTAGAAATTGCTAAAGCTTAGAGATGGCATTCATATCCAACTCGATAACATGTTAAATCGGAAGATATCGGCTTTGTGACAACTAGTACTTGAGACAACGGGGACGACTCTCCCCTACGCACGATCCGTGGTGCAAACATTGACTCGGATCACTATCTTCTTGCAGCCAAGATCCGTACACGTCTGTGCGTAGCTAAGAATACATGCAACCCTACACAGAGAAAGCTAGACGTCGGCAAGCTGCAATCGAAACAGACAGCCGATGCTTTCGCCACTCGACTCCCACTCCTGCTTCAAAGCACTCCTCCAATTGATGATATATGCGCGCAGTCGACACACATTTACCACTTCATGCGTGCGGCTGCTGAAGAGGTGACTGGCTACCACCGCCCTCGCCGAAACCAGTGGTACGACCAGGAGTGTCGCGACGCCACTGCAGAGAAAGACGCCGCCTACAAAGCCACCCTGCAGTCGGTTGTTAAGCGCGCTGCTAAGGAGCGATACAAAGAAAAGAGGAGGGAAGAGAGACGTATATTCAGGTGAAAAAAAAGAGAGGCAGAAAAGCGCAAGCAGGAGAAGATTGAAATGTATGGTGACAGGAATCAGGCCCGAAAATTTTTCGACAAAATAAGACGCCTTGCGAATGGTTTTAAAACCGGGGCCTCTTCCTGCAAGGATGAAAACGGGAATCTAGTGACAGATGTCCAGAGTACACTGACGTTATGGAAAAAACACTTCTCTAAGCTTCTAAATGGCGACGCTGACAACAATCCTGCCAATGGAGATGATATTACGGAAACCTCAATTTCGGAAGTCAGCGTCGAGGTTCCGCTGCCCGACTATGATGAAGTTCTGACAGCTATAGCTTGGCTTAAAAATAACAAAGCCCCGGGAGCTGATGGCTTACCTGCTGAGCTGTTTAAGAACGGAGGCGAAGCTCTGCTTAAATGCATACACGAGCTTCTATGCAGAATATAGTCGGAAGAATGCATTCCAAACGATTGGAATCTCAGTGTGCTCTGCCGTGCAATCCACAAGAAAGGCGATCCCACTATCTGTGCCAATTACCGTGGGATAAGCCTTCTTAATATCGCATATAAGGTCCTGTCGAGCGTTTTGTGTGAAAGATTGAAGCCCATTGTAAACGAACTGATCGGACCTTATCAGTGTGGCTTCAGAACTGGAAAGTCCACCATCAACCAGATTTTCACGCTACGACAAATCTTGGAGAAGACTCAAGAAAAACAAGTCGACACCCACCATATTTTTGTCGACTACAAAGCCGCCTTCGACAGCCCAATAAGGAAGCACCTGTACTCCACCATGTCTGAATTTGGTATTCCTGCAAAACTAATACGCCATTGCAGGATGACACTGAGCAACACCAGCAGCGCAGTTAAAATCGGGAAGGACCTCTCCCCACCATTTGTTACTAAACGAGGTTTCAGACAAGGTGATTACTTATCGTGCGACTTTTTCAACCTAATGATGGAAAAGATCATCCGAGCTGCTACAAGAGTGTTATGCTGCTTGCGTATGCTGATGACATCGATATCATTGGCTATAAAACGCGCGAAGTCAGTGCATCATTTTCCAGATTAGAGAGTCAAGTCGAATGGGTCTGGCAGTGAATGCAGATAAGACAAAATACTTAGTGTCAACAAACAAACAGTCCCAGCGTCTTGGAACCCACGTTACAGTCGACAATACCTCCTTCGAGGTTGTGAAGGACTTCGTTTATCTGGGATCCAGCATAAACTCAACCAACGACATCAGCATTGAGATCAAACGAAGAATAACTCTTGCCAACAGGTGCTACTTTGGGCTCATTAGGCAATTGAGAAACAGAGCCCTCTCTCGACGATCGAAAATCACGCTCTATAAATCGCTCATCATGCCCGTCCTACTTTATGCATCACAAACCTGGACGCTGAGCAGTTCAGATGAAAAGACTTTAGGAGCATTCGAAAGAAAGATCCTTCGTTAGATCTACGGACCAATCTGCGTCAATGGCGAGTACCGAATACGGTGGAATGATGAACTGTACGAGCTGTACGCTGACATCGACATAGTCAAGCGCATTAAAATCGAGCGGCTTCGCTGGCTTGGTCATGTTCAGCGTATGAAATACGATGCTCCAGTGAAGAAAACATTCGATTCGGTACCCAGCGGAGGTCAACGCAGAAGAGGACGACCGCATCTTTGTTGGAAAGACCAAGTGGAGGACAACCTGACGAAGCTTGGAATTTCCAACTGGCGCCAGCAAGCGAAAGACAGAAATGGCTGGCGCAAATTCTTAGATGAGGCCAAGACCGACATACGGTTGTAGCGCCAACTAAGTAAGTAAGTAAGTAAGATTAGCAACACATTCAGAGAAAAACATCGCTTACTAAGGTAGCGCCACCATTTCAGTTCACAACAGTTGTCTGCGCTGAATGCGGCCAATATAAGCTACAAACGTCGTTAACAGAAATCCAAAATATTTTTTGACAGCTTATTCAAACAGATAACAGATTTTGACATGAGTTTGAAAATAAGAGAAAACTAAAAATGGAAATCATAAAAAAGAAGCAGCCGGACAACTGCCGAACAGCACCAAATCATAATGGATTTTTTTGAGGCCAACAAATTCTTGGCTGAGGGCAAATTTGCCTCAATGCACGGCAAACAGGATGCGTGCAAGAAATCGGACGAGCTGGCTAAACTCCTTAATGAAAAAGGAGCAACTAAAACTGGTTCGCAATTGCAAACGGTAAGTAATGAATGATCATTGTATTGTAACTCTTAAATCCAAACCGCTCTTTTATCATATTAGGCTTGGCGCGACCTTAAAGCAGGACATCTGTTAAAGTAAGGAGCGTAGGAAGCAAATGGCAAAGACGGGCGGAAGACCGCTTACACTTCCTGCGCTCACCAAAATAGAGAAACGAGTGCTTGGTATACTTGGCCACGACTACGCACACGGAATCAGCATCTGCCCCGAAAGCTTTCCAGAAAAAGACGTAGCTTCATAATAGACTTAAAGTAACATATTAGTAATAAAATGTTTTTAAATGCAGCATTTACAAGTCCTCTGGGAAAGTTTAAACACAGATGTGCTGCATGTTCGTCCAGTGGTCATAGGTGTGTTTGAGGCTCAAGAGGAGGAGGAGTAGGATTGGCCTGTGGAACATCTAGATGAGACAGCTGAAATGCCAGAATCTCAGCTAAAAAGTAGGCCGAAGAGAAGAGTACCAAAAAGGACTCAAATTTACTCGGCGCTGCAGCAGTTTGCTACCATAGCAAAAAAGCAGGCAGATGCTATTATGGTGAGTAAAGACATTAGACTGGCCGCACGTTTGAATGGGAAATTTTAAAAATTCGAAATCCTATGAAAGTCGGCTTTTTAAACTTAACATTGGATGTAAAACTAAATGTGTAAGTGTTTCAGGCCGATCCGAATAAGGTTAGCACCGTCGTGTTGATCACTAATTTAAATCTGATGTACGTATATACCGTCAAATCTGGATATTCATTGTATCCAAACTGTTCGCTTTTTCGAGATTGAATTTTTTTTTGCTTCTTATTCTTTGAAATGTCAGTTACTAAAAGGTTCACTATTTTGAGCTGTTCGTTATATCCAGATTTGACTGTAGTGTAGTGTAGTGTAGTGTAGACTCTCTATTGGAAAAAAATCCCAATTACATCTATTTTAGTGTCAATTTTAAAAACTGTTTTTATTTTTATTTAGAAAGAGCTATCAAACATGAAAATTCAACAAAAACTACTAGAGATGTAATATTTTACATGGTTTTTATGTTTGATGTTGTTTTTAAATAAAAATAAAATTGCAAACAAAATGGGTATCAATGGATATTTTTCCAATAAGGAGCACTTTTTTCCCCATACACATAAATCAGATTTTCAACTTAATGATCAACAAATGTAAAGTTTTAAAAGCCAACTTCGTTCAGATTTGGAAAAATAAACGCTTAGGCCGGTTTAATTGGCATAGCATATACATGAACTTTGTTTTTAAATTAATGCAAACGTATCTTCAAGATACAAGCTGAATCAGCCAAGCAGTAGGCAGCTGCATCGCAGCAGTTAGCAGAAGATGCGCTAAAGCAGGCAGATGCATTGCAGCAATTAGCAGAAGCAGCGCTAATACAAGCAAATTCTTGCGACCGAAATGCTTCTACGATTGAGTAATTGTCCATTTCGTTTAAGCGATTTCTAACAAACTTTGAATAATTATAAGTATGACTTTATTATTCTTTTTACTTTTAACCTGAAAATTAAATGTTAAAATTAGAAACTAGATCACAAGATGTTAAGGTAAGCAAATAAATATAAAAACTTTTCTTTAAATGCAGTTTTTAACAAATCTTTACAAACAAGTCATATTGAAAAAACTAGTACTTTATGTAATCAAAAAGCAACCCGAACATAACGAATGTTATATTTTCTCTCTAATTTTCTTTTCTATCATATTCATTAAGTTAGTCGTTAATAAACTCTTAAACACAAAGGCTGCGTTTTTCTCATTATCGGTCTCTATCAGGTTATGGGCCCAGAAGAAATCAAGGTCAAAAACGACTCAAGCTCAACATTAAGTTCGAAATAAATGGAAAATATGAGTGCGATATATCAGATTGACAAACTGGATGATAGACATTATGATTTCTGGTCGATACAGATGAAAAGTGTTCTCATCAGTGCAGAGTTATGGTCTATTGCTAATGGCCACTCAACTAAAAATGCCTTCATGTCTGCAGAAATAGCTAAATGAGAAATGAAAGATGATAAACCTTTGGCACTTATAATTCTTAATATTAAACCAACGCAGGTTTGTCATGCAAAAACATGCAAAAACTTCTTCTGAAGCATGGACAAAATTAAGGCAAATTCATCAACCAAGTAAACCAGCTAGGAAAGTATCATTGAACAAGAAGCTTATTAATCTTATCATGTCAGAAAACGATAGCGTGTCCCAACATTTAAGCATATTTTCAGAAATCGTCGATAAACTTTCAGAGATAGGTGTTTCAATGAATGATGAGTTGCTGGCATTGATTTTGCTTACCAGCCTTCCAAAATCGTTTAATAACTTCGTCATAGCAGTTGAAATTCGTGATGTCTTACCTACGTTAGATTTGCTAAAGATGAAAAGTTTAGAAGAGGGAGCGCAGCAAGCTCAAGGAAATAAAACGAAAACGAAGATGACGATAGTCAAAAAGCATTCATTGCTCAGCTGAGCTCAAAAGGAATGCACACAGAGAATTCTAGAACTCGTAATAATGGAAATCTTCACAATAAAAATTCTAGCAAAACTTTTTATAATTGCTTTAACTGTGGAAAAAAGGCTACTATGCAAGAAACTGCAAAGCGTAGAAAAAGCAACAACAACAAGAAGGGTCTTTTTCGGCAGCAGTCGGCGCAGTCGCTGCATTTGGCAATAATCAGTCAAACGTTTTAAATTGGTGAATTGACAGCGGCGCAACTTCTCATATGTGCGGAGATTGCAACAGGTTTGAAGTGTTTGAAGAAGAACCGCAGCGAATTGCTTTATCTGGAGATAATTACATCAATGCAAGTGGGAGAGGCACTGGTTCACATTGCAACCCCGACATGCATGATGAAATTAAGAAACGTTTTGTTTGTCCCAAATTTGAAAAGCAATTTTATCTCTTTAAGTGAAGCTGTAAAACAAGGTTTGACAGTTGTTTTTGGCGAAAGTCATGCGGAAATTAAAAATAAAGAAAACGTCATAACTTTAAGTGCACGCAAAATCGATGGCTTATTTATTTTTGAACAAAAGTGTGAAAAATTATGTTATTCATCAATGGAACAAAATTCAACATAATGGCACTGTCGTTTCAGTTATTTAAACCACGCTAGCTTGCACGATGTTGTAAATAAAAATTTGGTGCATGGAATTGAAATGAAAACTATTTCAAAAAACTTAGTGTGAAATTTGTATGAAAAGCTAAATACACGTGCAGCCATTTCCTAAATAAGCTGAAAATAGAGCAACACATATTTTAGAAATAGTTCATACTGATGTATGCGGGCCATTCAGAACACCATCCATTGCTGGTGCAAAATACTTCGTTACCTTTACGGATGACATGTCAAGAAGAGTATTTGTGTATTTTATCAAAAGTAAAGTTGAAGTTTTTGATAAATTTAAAGTTTTTGTGGAGATGGCTGAGCGGCAAACTGGTCAAAAGATAAAATGTTTTAAAAGTGATATTGGGCGCGAATATATAAATAAAATATTTTATGAGTATTTAAGTGCAAATGGTATCCTTCGACAGCTGACAGTTGCCTACGCGCAACAATAAAACGGCGACGCAGAACTCCTTAATCGTACGCTGACTGAAATGGCCAGAAGAATGTTGATTCAATCTGTCATGAAAGACTTTATGTGGGCAGAAGCAATCGCAACGGCAGCGTACGTGCGCAATAGATGTCCCACGAAAGCACTGACAAATGCAACGCCATATGAGGTTTGGTCTGGAAAGAAACCTTTAGTAAGCCATTTTCGTGTATTTGGTTATTTAGCAATAGCGTTAAACAAAACTGACAAAAGCAAGTTTCAACAAGAAGGCGAAGTGTTTTACATGGTTGGCTACTCATTAACATCAAAAGCGTATCGACTTTATGACCCAGTCAATCACAAGGTAGTCGAAAAAAGGGACGTATTATTTGATGAAATCCAATTTAGCACCAAGAGCCAAAATTGTGATTTTGGTCAACATATGATTTTACAAAGAGAAAACAGCGTTTATAAAGACAGATGTGATGTTGACAGCAGTGTTGGCGATAGAAGTGTTGGTGATGGCAGTGTGGGTGATAGCAGCGTTTGCGATAACAGTGCTCGTGATGAAATTTGTGGTGGCGGTGTCCGTGGTGGAAGTGGTGATGACGGCGTTAGTGGCTGCAATAAAAATAAAACTACAGCAAAATTTGGACCTGGAAGACCTAAAATTATCCAAACAGGAAAACCAGGAAGGAATTCCAAAAAATTAAACGTCTTAAATGCAATGAACCCAAGCAACGAAATAGAATTTCCACAAACGTATGAAGATGCTCTTAATAGTTCAAACAGTAAGGAATGGAAAGTTGCTATGCAGAAGGAGTATTCGTCACTTATTGAAAATAACACGTGGACACTTGTAAGCTTACCTCCAGGTCAGAAAGTCATCGGTTGCTGATGGGTTTTTAGTTTAAAGAAGGACAAAGATGGTTCTGTTGAGAGGCTTAAAGCAAGGCTCGTAGCCAAAGGATGCAGCCAGAGATTTGGTCTCAACTACTTCGAAACCTTTTCCCCTGTCATAAGTTATGCCACAATTCGTATGGTAATAGCTTTGGCAGCGACACATAAGTTACATTTAGATCAATTAGATATGACCACAGCATATTTAAATAGCGATTTAAGCGACTGTTGTTATATGACACAGGCCGAAGGATTTGTTAACAGTAAACACTGTAATCGTATTCTTAAATTAAATAAAGTGATTTATGGGTCTCAAGTAGTCTGGAAGAGAGTGGAATTTAAAGATGGGCTCTGTATTAAAAAAAAATTGCATTTGATCCTTGTGAAAATAAGCCATGTCTTTACAAGAAGATCACTAAAGATAACTTAAATCTTATAGCTGTGTATGTTGATTTCATTTTAGCCTGTTCAACAAAAGAAGACATTAATTCTGTTTTTTTGTTGACAAAGGTCCTTTATGTTTGTTTCTGGGAATAGAAGTCGAACGTGAAAGCGAAACTGGACCAATTACCATCAGCCTAAAAATGAACATCAAAAATATATTAAAGCAATACGGCATGGAAGAATGCCGATCTAGATCACGCCGCTTGATACAGGATATCAGATTGAAACGAGACGATGAAAGTTGCAAAAAAATTGATCAGACTTCGTATCAGGCGATTACACTGTGGAACATTTTTGGGGTTATTGTCTGGGGGGTGAGAAATTCCAAGTCAGGGTGATGGTACTAGGTCAGTATATTAAAACCCTCAAAGGGTTTTGCGTTCGTATGTGCCAGTTTTTTTTTATGACCTTTAACATTTTTTCCTTATCTTGATGTTTTTTCGCTTAGTTGTAAAATGTTGGCAAAAACGTAGTTTGACATAAATCGAGAACGACTAGTTCGATTTTGCTGAAATAAATTGAGAAATATTAATAATTACATTTTCTTTAATCCATTAATATACTGTTTCTCTACCAAATCAACATTTTTGGAATTAGAAATAAATTTATGAAGAAAATTTTGCAAAAAAAAAATTTTTTTTTTAAAACATATAAATCCCAAACGGAAAAACGTGTCGAGTCTTATAACTTTCACGTAAAGTCACATAACCTATAAACAAAATGCGACATAGATCATAGAAATCGATTAACGCGTTCTGCTTTTATTTACAATTAAGTGAAGGTATCCCATTTTGACAAGAATATTGATATATGTTTTTATTCAAAAAAGTGTAATTTATCGCCTTTTTTATAAATTTTCCCCAATAACTCCAGACTTCTGGCCATAAACTACTAAAAAAATAAAGTAAAAATTTTTATAATTTTGTATTTTTATTTTATTTATTTATTTTAATAAATATTGCCTAGACTTTTTCGATGGTGGTTGTTCGGGACTAGTGGCATCGCATTCATCGCTGTCATCAGTTTCTGAACCACACATATTTCATATCAGTTTCTGAACCACAATCTGCTCATTGGACACAGATGGTTCGGGATTATATGAGGTATCATCACTTAAACCGTATGCTGGTGCAAAACTCGGAGCGGTCATAGAAGATACAGTATCTGGGCTAGAAGCTTTTGGCACAGGAATGTGGTCCGCATGAGGCAATGGTGTTGCGGCACTTGCAACACCAACGTGATTATACGATTTTCTTATCCTTTTTGCGGCTCCTTTATTCGCACATGCATAGCAATTCAATGGATTGTGACCTTCGCCAGGATTAGTCCAAATCATTGGGATACCGAATGTCATACTTTCACGTCTTCTATTTTTCCAATCCATTAGACGGTTGTAGCAGCTTTTACACACCACATTTGGTACCCAATTTTTGTTCACTATAACATTTTGGTTGAAGTACATCTCGTATATTTGAACAAAATCAGTACTGAAATTTCCCCTTTTTTTATGTGTTAAGACATATTGACCACAGCAGTAGCAGAAGCTATTTATATCTGGCTTGCACAGTTCCACATTCTATTCACTTTTGTTCACTTTTAAAAAACTGGAGGGAAAATACTTTTTCTCTTCGCGTTCGTCGGCACTTGTTTAATGACAAAAAACGAACAATGAACACCTATTTATACTATTTCATTTTCATATTTTTCAATATTTTACCAACAGGTACTTATGAATTGGCGCATCTTGCAACGTTCAAAAACATGACCACTCATAAATGTGGGTGCAATTTGTGTAAAAAATCATGCAGGTAGCCAACGGAAAAAACCCAAATAATTAAAAAAGTGCACTTTCCTTTTTTCCTTTTAATTGTCCACGCACATTTATGACCGTTTTTAAGTTTGTTGACGCAACCATAAAAATCAAATAACCTTTTGTTTATTATTTTTTTTTTAATTCAGACAATCATAAAAAAAGTCATCAATGTTTTTTCCAAGGAATTTTGAGCATATCTCGAGCAAATTTTTGAAATTTATACCTTTACTTAATTTTGAATAAAAGCGAAACGCATACATGGATTTTCATGATGTATGTCTCATTTTGTTAATAGGTTATGTGACTTTACGTGAAAGTTATAAGACTCGACACGTTTTTCCGTTTGGGATTTATGTTTTAAAAAAAAAAAATTTTTTTTTGGCAATATTTTCTTCGTAAATTTATTTCCAATTGCAAAAATGTTGATTTGGTAGAGAAACAGTATATTAATGGATTAAAGAAAATGTAATTATTGATTTTTCTCAATTTATTTCAGCAAAATCGAACTAGTCGTTCACGAGTTATGTCAAACTACGTTTTTGCCAACATTTTACAACTAAGCGAAAAAACATCAAGATAAGGAAAAAATGTAAAAGTTCATAAAAAAAACTGGGACATACGAACGCAAAACCCTTTGAGGGTTTTAATATACTGACCTAGTACCATCACCCTGACTTGGAATTTCTCACCCCCCCATATTGGCTTTTGTACTGTGTTATTGGTGCGCTAGTTTATTTAGCGATTACCACCCGACCTGATATTATGCATTCTGTCAGCAAGTTGGTACAGTGCAACAGCAATCCGAACGTCGAGTATGAAATTGGTGTTAAGCACATCCTACGATATTTGTTGAAAACTATTGATTTCAAAATACATTATAAGCCTAGCGAGGAAATAGTACATGACTACGTAGATGCGGATTGGGGTGGTGATCTCATACTCAGGAAATCGTATACTGGATTTGCTTTTATTATTGGAGGAGGTGCTGTGTCTTGGGAGTCGAAAAAACAAACAATAGTTGCGCTTAGTACAACTGAAGTAGAATATGTCGCGCTATCTACGACGGCAAAAGGGGCAATATATTTAAAGAGTTTGCTAAAGGAAATAGGTTGTTATGAAAACAATACGCCAATGATTTTAAAAGGAGACAATCAGAGTGCACAATCTCTTGCAAAAAATCACATATATCACGCGCCCAGCAAACATATAGATATAAAATATCACCATGTACGGGAGGTTGTAAAAAACGAAGATATAAAGCTGGAATACGTTCTTACGTGTGATATGGTCGCAGATATGTTCACCAAAAATCTACCAAGGGAAAAACAGTATAATTTAATAAAATGAATGGGTTTTTATTGAGTATAACTTTTTTGAATTATGAACTTTTTCCTTTTGTTTATACTTGTATTCGGGTTGAGAAGGAGTATTGAAAAAATTAGTACGTTATGTAATCAAAAGGCAACCCGAACATAACGAATGTTATATTTTCTCTCTAATTTTCTTTTCTATCGTATACTACGTTTCCATGGCGAGTTGAGTCTGAGTTGGGTTTTCGTCAAATTGACACAATGGCGTTTCAAGCTCAAAAGTGTTTCCATGTACAATATCGAGTCGAGTTGCAATCGTCAATTTTTTTAGGTTTTTCACTTGTGCTCAATATGCACAATATTTTTATTTACGATGTCCCTTTTCTTAAACTCACTTTCGACAATTTTATATTTTTCACTTCTTCTAAATTTTTTTCCATCCATTATATCAAGAATTTTCTTTTCTTTAAATATTTCAATCAACAGCAAAGTTTCTGCAGCACTTCAAAAAACTCTTCCACTCGCCATTTTTTTTGTGATAAATGAACTTATTCGCTTTGACAGATAGAATCAGCAAATTCTTACAAGTTTTGTGGATTTAACGAAGTTCAACTCAACTCGCGTTTCCATGGGGAGTTAATCCCTAGTAATCCCGACTCAACTCGCCATGGAAACGTAGTAATAATCATTAAGTTAGTCGTTAATAAATTCTTAAACACAAAGGTTGCGTTTTTCTCATTATCGGTCTCTATAAAGTCAGAACAATAAAAATAAATTTAAGAAAGGCTGCCAATAAAAAATATTCAAAGAAGCTAAATTAAATGAAATTAATAAATAAAAAAATTAATTTGAAACACAAGTAGACAATAAAAACAGATCACGAACGACTAAGACTATCAGAGGAATTATATATACTAATAAAAGAAATCAAAACATTATTAAAATCCCAATTGATAGATAACATACCAAACATGGCAGAATTCAACAAAGAAACTATCATGAAAATTATCCCACTTTTCTCAGGAAATTACAAAGACAATGAAATCCTTACACTAGGAACAATAAAGTTGGAACTCGATTTCCAATACCGTATAGTACCCCATATATTTCATGCAATAGATGATAATTTTCCGATAGGAACTGACGGCATAAAAAGCAGAGATTTCTTCTCAAAATACATGTGTAAAATAGACTGCGAAACGAAAACATTAACCACAGTACTAGACAACACTGATGTCATAGTAAACTTACACGTTAACAAACACGCATATGACGTCATACGAATACCACCAAGGACAGAAATAGTACACCCCATTTTTCTAGACATAAAAGAGGACAAAGTTGTTTTAAACGCAGAAATTCAGAAAGGAATATTTACAGTCAACTCGATAATCCCAGCAAAAGGTAAATGCCACATTAAACTGTTAAACACGACTGATGTAGAACTAAAAATAAATAAATTCACATCAAGAATGGAACCACTCTTACATTACGTACAAGACAAATTAATAACAACACTGACAAACGGTTCGAAGCACTACTTCAAGAACTAAACATAAACACAAGTCCTTTAATAGAACCCTTTAACAGAAATTTTTAGAAAATACCAAAATATATTTCACTTAGCCAGTGAAATACTAACAGTAAACAATTTCTACACTCAAACACTCTCTACAACTGATAACACACCCACTTACATAAAAAATTACAGATTACCTCAGACTCATGATGAAAAAATACATACACAAATAAAGGAATTATTGAAAAACGATGTAATAGAACACTCAATTAGTCCTTACAACGCACCATTATTACTAGTACCCAAAAAGTCCAGCGACGACACTAAGAAATGGCGAGTAGTGGTCGATTTTAGAATATTAAATGACAAATTAGTAAATGACAAGTTTCTACTAACCAAAATAGATGATGTATTGGACAAATTAGGACGAGCGAAATATTTCTCTACACTTGACATGACTAGTTCTTTCCACCAAATACCGCTCGACAAAAAATCATTACCACTGACAGCTTTATCAACAAACAACGGTCACTACGAATTAAAAAGACTACCTTTTGGATTGAAAATAACCTCAGTTTCCAGCGCATGCTTGCTCTAGCACTGACGGGCTTAAGCACAGAAGCATTCCTTTATATTGACAACAGTATAATATTTGGCATTCTTTCAAAATATAATTAAAACTGAATGCAATCAAATGCAAATTTTTTAGACCAGAAGTAGTATATCTAGGACATTTGATAGCACAAGAAGGTATCAAGACAGACCCCTCAAAGTATAACACAGTTAAAAATTATCCTATACCAAAGAACGCAGATGACGTTAGACGATTTGTAGCCAGTAATTGAAAAAGGATTACTTGCAATACACTGGGGAATTAACTTTTTCAAACCTTACTTATACGGAAGAAAATTCATTGTTGTGACGGACTTCATCATCGAAAATGACAAGAATAAGACTAGATCTTTCAGATTATGATTTTGAAATCAAATTTAAACAAGGAAAGATCAACACTAACGCCGACACGCTATCACGAATTCAAATAAATTCGGATATTTTAATAAAAATTATACCCTCAGAAGAGGACAAAACAAAAACTAAAGTATTGGTTTTAACAAAGGGAATTAAAAATAAGCTATCAAATAAAAATGAACAAGAGAGCTGCACATCTCAGAACGCGTCTGATAAACTTTTCATATGGGATTGCACATCTATTACTGACGTCAAAAACATAAAACGATTAAAGTTCATTATAAACGATAATAACAATACACGTGTTGAAATTAAAGATGATATCGTACAAGTACGATGTGGTGACAACCCAACGTATCTAGGATTCGACTTTGGAGAAACTTTCATCTCTTATGAATAGAAATAATATAAAAGACCTAGCGCTAGAGGCAACTGATGCTATTTTTGAAATAATTGATAAAAAATAACTAAAAAAAAAATTTAATAAGCTGCAGCAGAAGAAGAAATTAAAGAGTAATAACTTGCTTAACATATTAATATACATACCCCCAATGAATATAACAAGTAAGACCATGCAACATAAATTGATAAAATAATTCCACAATTCACCCCAGGGAGGACACTTAGGAATCAAGATAACAATACTGAAATTAAAACAGCGCTATACATGGAAAAACATGCGGGAAATGGTAAACTGTATGTAAACAAATGTGAAAAATGTGTTCGCAATAAAAAGACGAGATACATAAAAGAAAATATGACCATAACGGACACACCAAATAGAAAATTCCAAAAAATATCTATTGACACAGTAGGTCCACTTAAAGTATCAAATGGATACCGATACATACTTACAATGCAGTGCGAACTCACAAAATTTGTAATCGCACACCCCATTGAGAACAAAGACCCGAGATCAGTCGCTCAAGCGTTAGCCGAAGTTAATCTTAAAATTTGGTTTAATTAAAAAATTAAAGTCTGACCGAGGAACGGAATTTACTAACGAATTAATGAAAAACATATGCGAACTACTAAAAATGGAACAAATATTTTCAACACCCTACCATCACGAGACACTTGGTGCTCTTGAGAAAAACAACATCGTTACTGCACAGCCGAACCTACCTTCAAGAGAGCTAGTTAGTTATGCCGACGTTCTCTTAGATCAACACCTCCAACAAACCCACCATAGAGACAAAAATTAGAATTCTTCCGAAGAACACTTCCAACCGAGACAAAAGGAAATTGAAAAAACTAAGAACTTCAACCAACAACAAAAAAACAATGCAAAACCAGCGAACATCACAACATTTTTCTTCTGACTCTATATCAGTAGAGGATGAGTTAGGCCAACAGCAAAAACAATAAGTATCTACAATAACATAAACACAATTAAAAAATAAAAATATACATACTCAACACACTTTATATTATATTAAATACCAATAGCAATTACTATATTCTTATTCACCAATCAAAATGTCTCTAACTATAATTCAATGGAACATTAGAGGTTATACAAATAATTATAATGAACTGTTAATCTTAATTAAACGATTCAACCCTAAAATAAAAGCGATTCAGGAATCCCACCTCCACTCTACCACAAACATACCTATCCCAATTAACTGCAATCTGCAATTAACTGCATATATGCTTTGAATACTTCCTCAAACTCATATGGAGGAGTGATGTTGTTACTCCACAAATCACTACAACAAAAACAAATCCAACTTAGCGATGATTTTGACGCAATTGCCTGCGAAATACAGTCTAAAATCAAATTCACTGTAATATCAGCATACATCTCTCCACAAACCAGATTTAACTACAACAATTTAAATAACGTACTTGGTGCAGCATCCAACCCTGTCTTTATTAGCGGTGATTTCAATAGTTGGCACAACGCTTGGGGTTCATTGATTAACAACCGGAAAGGTACAATATTACATAGATTTATATGCCAATCCAATTATTTGCTTCTTAACGACGGATCTCTTACGCATTTTACAACGCATAATAGTTTCACCCATATAGATTTAACTCTCTGCTCCAATACGATAGGAATGCAATCTTTGTGGAAAACGGAAAAAGATACAATGGGAAGCCCACCATTTTCCTATTATTATAACTTTATCTCTCCAACATAGTCAGAGCACTACACCCATAAACCAACATTTAAACTTAAACTAGCAATCTGGCCATGCTTCACTGATCCTTCTAACGCATTTAGCACTCAATACGCTTCGAGTTCCAATATCAATAAAGAAGCAGCAAAAGAAAACCGTGTCGGAAGCTTTCGGTCGCAGTTTAATTAAGAAAATGGCGTAACCAAAAACGTTCATTGGGATGATAGAGTGCTACACATTGGGAGAAGATTTTCAAATGTACGCGAAAAGACTGGGACACTTGCTATCTCTAAATAAAATTGTAGACAATGCAGCTAAAATCTCATTGTTGGTTAGCTTAGGAGGACCGGACTTGTACAAGGTCTTGGTTTCAGTTATCGCACCTAAATCTGAAACGGATTCGACGGTGTTCTACGATGACGTCATAATAAGGCTAATGGAGCATTTCATGCCGAAAAAAATGTGATTGCGGAATGCTTCAAATTTTTTTAAACGCCAACAACAAGAACCGTTACATGAGTACGTGGTGGAATTAACACAGACAGCGCAGAATTGGAGTTTTGGTGAATTTAATGAAAAAGCACTCATAATTCAATTCGTTTGTGGATTGAGAGACGAAAAAATACAAAACCGCTTATTGAATGAGTCAGAGTTAAAGCTTTTTGAGAGGGCAGTCAGCATTGCAACCTCCATGGAAATGACAAAAGGCAACTGAGAAGTTTTGAAGCACAACGAGAGAACGATCTACTCAGCTAGTAACAAGCAGCAACAATCAAGATGGAACAGTCCCACGTCAGAGCGCAGAAAGCAGCATAGCGGGCGGAGTGAAAGTCGTGGCGACAGAGAGAGCAGAAGTTGGTCAACGTACAGCTACAATAAACGAATTCCACAACAGCATCAACAACAGCAGCAGCAACAACAAATTCGACCACGCGGAGAACGATGCTATGCATGTGGTGGCTACGGTCATATCAGACGGTTTTGCAAAAAGAATGCAAAGAATGTTAACAGCGTAGAGATTGATAACAACAGCGACAGTTCAGAGCACTTCTTGAGTGAGTATATCAATAATATGAAAACTGTAGGAGCAGATCCTCATAAATGCTCATTGCTGGTTAATGGAGTCTGGGTGAATTTCGAAGTCGATACGGGAGCTTGTGAGACAATAATTAACAGAAATATTCTTAAAAATTTTTTTAATTACTTACCATTCAAAGTAAGAATGAAAATGATTTCAGGTGATTATCTTTATACTTTAGGTAAAGTACATGTACAAGTTTTAGCTGGCAATAAAAATTATAGTTTAGAGTTAACGGTATTGGACAGTTTCGCAGATTTTAGTTCACTTTTGGGTAGAATTTGGCTTGATGTGCTTTTTCCATCTTGGCGGAATTTCTTTCAACTGAAAAAAAAATTAAATGCGCTGTGGTTATTAACAAAGTGGTTTGCCGGAGTTTAAGGGAATGTTTAGGGATGTGTTTAAGAAATCGCAAAATTCGGTCATAAAAGAATAAAAAGCGGCAATTGCGCTTATGGAAGACGCATACCCAATTTTTGTAAAGCAAATGTAGTTCCATATGGCTTGAGACGGAATGTAGAAGAAGAATTGAAGACTTTGTAGTGAAGGGGTAATAGTGCCAGTACCAAGAAGCAGAAGGGAAAGCCCCCTAGTAACAGTAAATAAAGGCAGTGGTTCGATTCGGTTGCGAGTGAATTGCACACGCACAGTTAACAAATTTGTCGTAAATGAACACGTCCCAATTCCGAGGATTGACGATATATTTGCAAATATGGTAGGTTGAAACATTTTTTGCAAATTGGATTTGATGGGAGCGTACCTACAGGTAGAGGTTACGGAACGATCAAGAGAGTTATTGACCATAAACATCCATATCGCCACATCGATTTCTTCCAATACACCAGGCTTATTTTTGGGCTCAAAACGGCACCGCAAATATTTTATGGCATAATGACAGAAATTTTAAAAGGGTTAGACAAAGTTCATTTATACTACGACGATAGTTTAATAGGAGGGGTGGACAAAGCGGAATGTGAAAGGAATGTAAGTGAAGTCTTAAGCAGATTGCAAGAGTACAATGTATGCGTCAATGAGGAAAAATGTCTTTTTTTTTGTAGAAGAATTGTCGTACTTGGGATATAAGATAAATAAAGACGGTACAAAGCCGTGTGAAAGTAAGCTTTTAGCAGCTTTAGCATCGTATCTAGAGATGATAAACTATTAGCATAAATGTGTTCGAAATTTGTCAGGAGAGTTGTCTTGTTTGTACAAATTAAATGGCAAGGAGTCAGAGTGAGAATGGAGATCGGAGCATAGAGAATGCTTCAAAAAAAGGTAAAGACCTAATTTGAAATATTAACACGCTTACACACTGTGATCCTTTGAAACCAATTTTAATTTCGTGCGATGCTAGCCCATATGGAGCAGAGGGTATTCTTTCGCATATATTAGAAGGTGTAAAAAACCATTGATGTTCGTGTCAAGTACGCTCTCTGAAGCTGGAAAAAATTACTCGCAACTACATAGGGAGGCACTGGCTATCATATTTGCTGTGCAGAAATTCCACAAATATGTATACGGACTCAAATTTACAATACAAACAGATCACCAACCACTTCGAGCTATATTTGGAAATAAGAAAGGTACGCCGTCGGTAGCTGCCAATCGATTGCAGCGCTGGGCATAGTTATTGCATGGTATAGTTAGGATGAAGATGGTTGCGCGTACATATGTTTGGTGGCCTCAAATTGATAGTTACATAGAGAACTACGTTAAAACTTGTGAAGCTTGCGCTTTGGTCTAAAATGCAGAAAAGCCAATTCTGACCTCATGGAAGACAACACAATATCCATTTGAGAGATTGCACATTGATTTTTGCAAAGTAGGGAATGTAACTATATTGGTGATATTTGATGTTTATTTTAAATGGATAGAGGCAGTGTTGATGAGAAAAACTGATGCAACTGAGGTTTGCAAAACTTTGCTAGAATTTTTTAGCATATTCGGGCTACCAAAGGCACTAGTAAGTGACAACGGCCCACCTTTCAGTTCGATTAATTTTATAAAATTCTGTCAGTCGAATGGTATTAGAGTTTTAAAGTCTCCCTCATATCACCCACAGTCGAGTGGGAGTGCGGAAAGAGCAGTAAAAACTATTAAGAAAGCGTTGAAAAAATATCTCATAGATGAACGGACAAAAAATTTATCATGGGAGCTTAAAATAAATAATTTCTTACTTAAATATAGAAACACCCAATCAACAGTTACAAATGAAACATCGGCAAAGCTTCTTTTTAAATATAAACCGAGAGCACTGTTAAACGTTTTAGTTGAAGGAAGGGGGAAGAAGGAGCAAATAACTTTTCGAAAAAATGGAATAAGTGAACTGAAAGCCAAGGAAAAAGAGCTAATTGAAATTAAAAAAACGTTTTCAGAGAACGAAGATGTATTGTATAGAAACATTTTTCAAATTACGTTAATTGGTTGCCAGCTAGAATTTTAAAGAAATATAGCGAGGTCAGGTATCTTATCTTGGTAGGTAATAGTCAAAAACATGTACATCTAAACCAATTGCGAAAACTAGGCTCTAAGATTGTAAGATATGCCACAATAACCTATTGTAGAAACAACAGTCGGAAAAGAACAAGGTCACTTGAAACTTCTCTGATCATGACAAGAAGTAGAATGAAGAAATTAAAAGAAAATTAAAGAATATTTATATTTGAACTAATTAAAGTAACTTATCTTTGAGTTAAACAAAGCAATTTATTTCAGAAAAAAGCTTAACAATCTATATAAAAGATCTATTATTAAAAAAAAATTATATATCAAAATAAACTTACTTTTATATAAATTTGAATTAAAGGGCAAGGAGTTGACATGTGTGATTTGTAGTCATATGGCAACCCTACCATACTAGAATGTAAATTTGAACAAAGAGAACAAGAATAATAAAAGTCAGTCTTAGCATAACTCTCACTGTGTATCATTGGCAGACATAACATTGACATATCAATACCACTTGACATTGCCAACACTTTTACATTTAGATAATTTTTATAATATCTCTTCAGCTCTTCAATTGAGTCACGCATATCCGCTCCCCGCTTTTGTGCATTCTAATGAAAAACTTCACCACCCAAGGTAAACACACTAAAAATACTTTTATTGCGTTTACAACAAATCGCAGCTTGAAGAATTTTTCGAGCATCACCTGATATGCTCTCATACAGATACACATTGTTGTCTGACTCAAAACCTGCGCCTCTCAAATTCACGGCTTTCTTATTCTGCCGACGGTAAACACCAAAAGCTTTTAACACTCGGTTCCTATCATATATTGTGTACAATTTTACAATCACCTCAGAGCTCTTATTATTATTTGATTTCACTTTAAATAAATCTTTGAGTGGTGGCGACTTAAAGTCGATAGAGCGACAAATCAAATTAAAAACACTCTTCAGGTTTTCTTCTTGCATAAGTGGTAGTCCGAAGAGAACAGCATCTGATGAGTGATCAATTCTGCTGCTGCTACTGCTATTATTATTGTTGTTTATTTTACTAACCTGCTGACTAAATTGATCACAGCGCAGAGTATATCATACACGATTTGAACTAATATATGGAAAATTATGCACTTTTGTAATATTTTATAATATTGATAACTATGTAAATGAATTAAAAATTAAATTAAGATATGCACAAAACAACGCGTATGAAAATCTAATAGCAAATAAGAATAATGGATCAAATAGTATTATACTAATAAATAATAAAGAGAAAAAATATACATAACAATAATCTGATAAAAGCTAGAAATTGTTAAATCACAAAAATAAATAATTTTTTTAAGGGTGAGGGTGCTGTGTGCCAACTATAAAAATAGAATAAATAAACCAAAACTCAATGACACACTGTTGTGCACTTTGTGTTGTAATAAAATAAACAAACCCAGACCACAAGACTTGAAACATAATCAAGGGTTGAACGTTTAATTTTACACATGTGCATTAGTCAACACGTGTTAGTCAGCCCGCACATGTAGGTTAATTTAATTGCAAACTTAAAATGAATCAATAACTCCAAAAAATTGTATAGAAAAAGAAAGAGAAGCAATAATCCTACGTGTCATCGGCGAAATAAAAATCTATGAAAAATATTTTAGAAGTGAAATTATGTGATTGGAAGTACTGGAAAGTAGGGGTAAGCTAGACTTAAGAATTGTAAATAAAGTTTAGGTATAAATATCTGTGCTGGTGCAAAAAATAAAGCAGATTCTATTCGACTTAAAAACTGTGCGCTGGTCGCTAATTTTATTTTAAAAGATCTCAAAACGGGGGCATCCTAATGCTTAAGAAGTCGGCATAGCCTTTGCCGAAAGTTTAAACAAAAAGGCAACAAGAGTATCTATTAGTTTAGTGACTTATGCTCTTTAAATAAGATTCTAGCAATCTTCAGCGTAAGGATTTATTCCCTGTAATAAAAATTTAAATAAATAAAAATAAAAAATATTTAGATAAAATAAAAAATATTTAGATAAAATATTTTGGAAGGACAGTTTTTTTCATTTGTTGGTGATTTTTGATCCCCCAACCAAACAAACCAGCACACCAAGGGCTAAGGAACCGATCGCAAAGGCAGCTTTTGGAATGCACTTCGGCAAGAGCAATAGCTAGATTAAATTCAGGCGGTGGTTCGTCTGGTGTGAAGGCCCAGACTGAACCCGGCCACAGTAAGGTTGCTGATCGGATTCTAGACAAGAAGAAACGGGTCTTCCCATAAAAGCTAGCCTTTTACGATTAATGCGCCAAGGCGAAACTGCTGAAAAATCAGGTCTTCCTCCTAAGGCGTCCCCTCAAACTGCTAGCTCAAGCAAAAGGCAGAGGTTGACAGAGGAAGCATCTGCTGCCAAAAGACCAAAGAAGCTCAGTAATACTCAAGACAGGTCGTATAGTGAAAGGCCAAGGGGCGAGGCAAGGTGCTGGGTGTGATCGACACACAAAGGGCGGACAGGGCACTCTCCGAAACAAATGGACATGGGTGCAGGCGGTAATCGTCACCTTTTTCCATGTTCCGGAGGAGAACCCTGGTCCTCCCCCCTGCTGCATGATGCAGGGTGGCACAATTCCTGCCAAGTTAAGCCAGTGGCAAAGTTTGGCCTGAGGCCAAGCTGCAGACAATTGAGAGGTACGCGATACACACTCTTCTTAGAGCAAGAGTGTGGCTACCATTCACGTGCTCTGAGCCGGAAACCATTTCAAAACTGTTCTGGACTTGCAACCCGCACATTCCCACGGAAGGATGGGAGATCGGCAAAATAGAGGAGCCTCAAGGAAGGTTCTTCTGCTGCTAAATGAGGAATCGCCATAGCCGATAAAATAAAAGAAGGTAGGTTATGTAGCAATGCCATCTATTCTTTCAAAAAAAAAAATACATATAATTTATAAGTACAAGGCTCCCTCTTTCGAATGCCATTGTGTTTACGTCGAACCCGGTTAGACACCCTGTTTGTTATATTGTTACTTAACTTAATTTATTTATCCTAGTTGTTTTTAACCGAAGTTATTATAAAAACCCGAACATCAAGACACTTGATGTTCGACGGGTGGCTAATGTTTTATTATTCTTGGGATAACTCGAGAGCTGGTAAGATCGCCTCACACTAGATAAACAAACGATATATACAGGCATGTTCTGCATTCCACTTCCGAGTAGAAGTGAAAATAAAACAAAATTGATTTCGATATTTGGTGTTCTATATATAACTTTTTTCGTTAATACAATTAACAACATTAATAAATTAAACAAAATACAAAACGAAAAAGTTATATGTAGAACACTAAATATCAAATTTAATTATGTTTTATTTTCGTTTATTTATAATAATTATGTTTTATTATTTATATAATTATGTGGAATGCAGAACATGCCTGATAATAAAGCATTACTAATATCAAATACATTTATTTTTCAATTTTATTTCTGCTGTTTTCCGAGCCTTTTTATCATTAATTTGAAATATTTTGTTATTTATTTGAGAAGCAAAGTCCTCAACTCGCCGAGCAGATATTTATTGGTCCAATCGAACCAGATTAGCAGAGTGGAAATAATTGGAAATCGCAAAGATCAACGCCAAATTTATTGAAGAAAAAATAAGGTTTGTCACATTTGCAATTCATTTGGTGATCCCTTTAAATCGGTGCAATTTTGAAAAACCTGAATTTACATATATTTCTAAATAATGTATACATTTTACATATAAATGTAATGTAAAATATTGTTGTTCGCGTTATTGGAAAGAAAGTCACTCATAAGGAAAACTAATAACAAATTACATACTACTAGTTTGCAGTGTTTGTTAAACTTCGTGCTTTATTTGGTTTTTTATGGGTGCTCATCTATTGATAATACGTAGAAAAGACAAAGTTAACTTTCCGTCAGTCTGATTCTTTGTTTCGCTTGCTGGCGCCAGTTGGAAATTCCAAGCTTCGTCAGGTTATCCTCTACTTGGTCTTTCCAACGAAGATGCGGTTGTCCTCTTCTGCGTTGACCGCCGCTGGGTACCGAATCGAATGTTTTCTTCACTGGAGCATCGTCTTTTATACGCTGAACATGACCAAGCCAGCGAAGCCGCTCGATTTTAATGCGCTTGACTATGTCGATGTGTAACGGCACAGATTTTTTTCTATTTCTATCTGACAGCTGCCACACACTCAAATTGGACAGCTGTCACATTTTTTTCATCTGAAAGCTGACATATCGTCAGATTTGATAGCTGCCAGGTGTCATATTTGACAGCTCACACTTTTCGTGTTTGACAGCTGCCATTTTGTTTTTCTTGAATTTGACAGATGTCACGTTTTTTATTTATTTGACAGCTGACACCTTTTAGCGCCATCTAGTAGCGTGGCTCCGGTTGTCCAGCTCTTCGATACGACATCTCGTGTTGTTCGGGGAATTCGTCCCATTAAAATGGCCATCAACGGGCTGGATTCGGTTTCAGCCAATCACAAGGCAGAAGTGGGAGTGGGTAATTCTGAGTTCGTGGAGTGGCATTAAATTTCCCTCTCGCTAACAACTCACTTCTACATTTTTATTTGAAATCCCGTTCTACTTGGCACAAATTTCGGTGTTTTGCCGTGTAAATGGCAAAGAAAAACAGTGCAACCTCACTCTAAAGGTCTGGCGCGAAGGGAAATTCGTAGCAGATTATACCAAGGGAAATAGCAGGGAGAACATTTTTGGTAAAACGTGCTGCTGCAAGTCGAGCAAAGAAGAAAAAGTTTATAGTATTTAAAACCCGAATTAAGTTCTCGACGCTTGCTGTTTTGTTCAAGTGGTGGGTGTTTGCTGTATCCGTTACTGCCATCACCACCGAAAAGCTGGCTCTAGCTGCTGTTTGGCTAGAAAAATTTCTGTGCACCCAGTTTCGCTAAATCGTGGCAGATTGTCGCCCGAAGGTAACACAAGTGGTGGATGCGCAAAGCGCTGCGTTCCTGCACCAACCAACCACGTACCTGACAGATGAAAAGGAATTGCCTAAGAAAGCAAAGTCTAATACGACCATAAAAGTGACAGCAGACGGCAACCCGCCAGCTAGCGCTGAAAGTGTGCACCCAGCACACCACGCTAACCCAGCACAAAACGCCAACCCAGCACCCATACCGTCAAGCCGTCTTACTTTAGCTAAAAGCGAAAAGGCTAGGTTTGGCTGGTCACGTCAGTGCCAGTGTTAACAGCTAGCTCTCTGCTAATCACCTCTGGGGCATCTGTAATAAAAGCTGCTCAAAAACAAGGAACTTACAGGCCTAGCAGTCAAAAATTAAGACGTTTCATTGTGTTGGCACATCACCAGACAGCGTTACCTCATAAACCACTTCCAAAAGCTAGCGCTTCAAAACACAACGCAGTCTTCGTCATGGCTAGCGTCGTCATCGTCAACCGTCCTTACCACGGTGAAAAAAAACAAAAAAAGGCAGCAGCGGCACTAACAACCAGCTACAAGCAACAACCCCAGCAGGCGAAATTACAACAACGACCACCACTACACACGATTAAGGGGACACCAGGTTTTTGGTTTTATTATTATTTTATCTTGACTACCATTCCAATGAACGCAACAGAAGTGACAAATGCGCTTTATAAGAATTGTTTTTCGTAAAGTATAAGATTTTTAAGAAAAAAAAAAATAATAAAAACGAAGAGAAAGAAAATTTGTAAAGAGCTCAATTGTCATTTCTGGTGCACTCATAAAATCGGGGTTGAACCATATACATACATAGTTTTGATTTTGTTTATATTCTTGATGAAGATACTTGGCCTCAGGGCGTATCTGACCTTTTAAGTTTCAAACCTTAAGTATTAGGATATTTTAACCCTGACTATAATGATAGTTTGAAATTTTAACCTTAATTACCATTTAGGCTAGTAAACGTAAGGCTAGCAACCCGTTTAGATATTAAAAGAAAGAAAAAAACTAAACAATCAAAATCGAATATAACATAAATTACCAGAACATAGTTTAAAACAACAACAATTAAAATCGAATATAACATAAATTAACAGAACACTATAGTTTAAAACAACAACAATTAAAATTGAATATAACATAAATTAACAGAACACTATAGTTTAAAACAACAACAATTAAAATCGATATAACATAAACTATAAGAACAGATATTTTATAGCCAAACTAGAATCTAACATCAAGTAAACGAAAACATGAAAATATTTCAATATTGAATAAACTTTAACGTAACTTAAACTAAATCTAAAACATTTCACTATTGAATACGCTTAAAATAAACTGAATTTAATACACTTAATATTATTCTTAATTTACTACACTTAAACTAAATGTAACATAATACACTTACAAGTAATATTTACCTTTCTTTTGCTTTATTTTTTTTTATAAAATTAGAAAACTACAAAATTTTTGGGTTTATAATTAAATAATGATAAATTATGTTGACTTTATATGATTTAAATACAAATTCTAAATGTTTGATAGTTTAAATCATACTTGATTTTAAATACAAATTCTAGTTGTTTGACAGTTTAAAATCGTTTATCGAGCTTAAGGTCAAAGTTAGAAACAATTAATTGTTCTAACGAATTTTTCTAAAGAAACAACAACAACAACAAAGTTTTTTCAATATGAAAGGAAAAAAACCACTAGCAAATTGATTTTATTGTACAATTTCTGCGTGCTAAACGCGTCATCAGAAATCTTTGTGATTGCCCGTGCAAGCGCGTAGACGCACTGCACCATCGGGGCGATGAGATTTTGAAGCTTCAATTTCTCATTTTTTTCCCTTAATTTCATAATGCCACATTTGTTGTTGTATTTCTGTTTTACTTTAGTTTCTATGCCTATATTATATGTAGTCCAACAGCCTGCTGGAATTCTGCACTGACAAAGCATGTTTACTGAAGTTGTTTTTAGAATTTTTGCTGATTTTGTTTTTCAGCTGTTTCCGTTTGGTCGAGCTCTACCATTTGATTAAAGTTTTTTCCTAAATGACCTCTATGTTTATTATGTTGACTTTATATGATTTAAATACAAATTCTAAATGTTTGATAGTTTAAATCATACTTGATTTTAAATACAAATTCTAGTTGTTTGACAGTTTAAAATCGTTTATCGAGCTTAAGGTCAAAGTTAGAAACAATTAATTGTTCTAACGAATTTTTCTAAAGAAACAACAACAACAACAAAGTTTTTTCAATATGAAAGGAAAAAAACCACTAGCAAATTGATTTTATTGTACAATTTCTGCGTGCTAAACGCGTCATCAGAAATCTTTGTGATTGCCCGTGCAAGCGCGTAGACGCACTGCACCATCGGGGCGATGAGATTTTGAAGCTTCAATTTCTCATTTTTTTCCCTTAATTTCATAATGCCACATTTGTTGTTGTATTTCTGTTTTACTTTAGTTTCTATGCCTATATTATATGTAGTCCAACAGCCTGCTGGAATTCTGCACTAACAAAGCATGTTTACTGAAGTTGTTTTTAGAATTTTTGCTGATTTTGTTTTTCAGCTGTTTCCGTTTGGTCGAGCTCTACCATTTGATTAAAGTTTTTTCCTAAATGACCTCTATGTTTATTATGTTGACTTTATATGATTTAAATACAAATTCTAAATGTTTGATAGTTTAAATCATACTTGATTTTAAATACAAATTCTAGTTGTTTGACAGTTTAAAATCGTTTATCGAGCTTAAGGTCAAAGTTAGAAACAATTAATTGTTCTAACGAATTTTTCTAAAGAAACAACAACAACAACAAAGTTTTTTCAATATGAAAGGAAAAAAACCACTAGCAAATTGATTTTATTGTACAATTTCTGCGTGCTAAACGCGTCATCAGAAATCTTTGTGATTGCCCGTGCAAGCGCGTAGACGCACTGCACCATCGGGGCGATGAGATTTTGAAGCTTCAATTTCTCATTTTTTTCCCTTAATTTCATAATGCCACATTTGTTGTTGTATTTCTGTTTTACTTTAGTTTCTATGCCTATATTATATGTAGTCCAACAGCCTGCTGGAATTCTGCACTAACAAAGCATGTTTACTGAAGTTGTTTTTAGAATTTTTGCTGATTTTGTTTTTCAGCTGTTTCCGTTTGGTCGAGCTCTACCATTTGATTAAAGTTTTTTCCTAAATGACCTCTATGTTTATTATGTTGACTTTATATGATTTAAATACAAATTCTAAATGTTTGATAGTTTAAATCATACTTGATTTTAAATACAAATTCTAGTTGTTTGACAGTTTAAAATCGTTTATCGAGCTTAAGGTCAAAGTTAGAAACAATTAATTGTTCTAACGAATTTTTCTAAAGAAACAACAACAACAACAAAGTTTTTTCAATATGAAAGGAAAAAAACCACTAGCAAATTGATTTTATTGTACAATTTCTGCGTGCTAAACGCGTCATCAGAAATCTTTGTGATTGCCCGTGCAAGCGCGTAGACGCACTGCACCATCGGGGCGATGAGATTTTGAAGCTTCAATTTCTCATTTTTTTCCCTTAATTTCATAATGCCACATTTGTTGTTGTATTTCTGTTTTACTTTAGTTTCTATGCCTATATTATATGTAGTCCAACAGCCTGCTGGAATTCTGCACTAACAAAGCATGTTTACTGAAGTTGTTTTTAGAATTTTTGCTGATTTTGTTTTTCAGCTGTTTCCGTTTGGTCGAGCTCTACCATTTGATTAAAGTTATTTCCTAAATGACCTCTATGTTTATTATGTTGACTTTATATGATTTAAATACAAATTCTAAATGTTTGATAGTTTAAATCATACTTGATTTTAAATACAAATTCTAGTTGTTTGACAGTTTAAAATCGTTTATCGAGCTTAAGGTCAAAGTTAGAAACAATTAATTGTTCTAACGAATTTTTCTAAAGAAACAACAACAACAACAAAGTTTTTTCAATATGAAAGGAAAAAAAACCACTAGCAAATTGATTTTATTGTACAATTTCTGCGTGCTAAACGCGTCATCAGAAATCTTTGTGATTGCCCGTGCAAGCGCGTAGACGCACTGCACCATCGGGGCGATGAGATTTTGAAGCTTCAATTTCTCATTTTTTTCCCTTAATTTCATAATGCCACATTTGTTGTTGTATTTCTGTTTTACTTTAGTTTCTATGCCTATATTATATGTAGTCCAACAGCCTGCTGGAATTCTGCACTAACAAAGCATGTTTACTGAAGTTGTTTTTAGAATTTTTGCTGATTTTGTTTTTCAGCTGTTTCCGTTTGGTCGAGCTCTACCATTTGATTAAAGTTTTTTCCTAAATGACCTCTATGTTTATTATGTTGACTTTATATGATTTAAATACAAATTCTAAATGTTTGATAGTTTAAATCATACTTGATTTTAAATACAAATTCTAGTTGTTTGACAGTTTAAAATCGTTTATCGAGCTTAAGGTCAAAGTTAGAAACAATTAATTGTTCTAACGAATTTTTCTAAAGAAACAACAACAACAACAAAGTTTTTTCAATATGAAAGGAAAAAAAACCACTAGCAAATTGATTTTATTGTACAATTTCTGCGTGCTAAACGCGTCATCAGAAATCTTTGTGATTGCCCGTGCAAGCGCGTAGACGCACTGCACCATCGGGGCGATGAGATTTTGAAGCTTCAATTTCTCATTTTTTTCCCTTAATTTCATAATGCCACATTTGTTGTTGTATTTCTGTTTTACTTTAGTTTCTATGCCTATATTATATGTAGTCCAACAGCCTGCTGGAATTCTGCACTAACAAAGCATGTTTACTGAAGTTGTTTTTAGAATTTTTGCTGATTTTGTTTTTCAGCTGTTTCCGTTTGGTCGAGCTCTACCATTTGATTAAAGTTTTTTCCTAAATGACCTCTATGTTTATTATGTTGACTTTATATGATTTAAATACAAATTCTAAATGTTTGATAGTTTAAATCATACTTGATTTTAAATACAAATTCTAGTTGTTTGACAGTTTAAAATCGTTTATCGAGCTTAAGGTCAAAGTTAGAAACAATTAATTGTTCTAACGAATTTTTCTAAAGAAACAACAACAACAACAAAGTTTTTTCAATATGAAAGGAAAAAAACCACTAGCAAATTGATTTTATTGTACAATTTCTGCGTGCTAAACGCGTCATCAGAAATCTTTGTGATTGCCCGTGCAAGCGCGTAGACGCACTGCACCATCGGGGCGATGAGATTTTGAAGCTTCAATTTCTCATTTTTTTCCCTTAATTTCATAATGCCACATTTGTTGTTGTATTTCTGTTTTACTTTAGTTTCTATGCCTATATTATATGTAGTCCAACAGCCTGCTGGAATTCTGCACTAACAAAGCATGTTTACTGAAGTTGTTTTTAGAATTTTTGCTGATTTTGTTTTTCAGCTGTTTCCGTTTGGTCGAGCTCTACCATTTGATTAAAGTTTTTTCCTAAATGACCTCTATGTTTATTATGTTGACTTTATATGATTTAAATACAAATTCTAAATGTTTGATAGTTTAAATCATACTTGATTTTAAATACAAATTCTAGTTGTTTGACAGTTTAAAATCGTTTATCGAGCTTAAGGTCAAAGTTAGAAACAATTAATTGTTCTAACGAATTTTTCTAAAGAAACAACAACAACAACAAAGTTTTTTCAATATGAAAGGAAAAAAAACCACTAGCAAATTGATTTTATTGTACAATTTCTGCGTGCTAAACGCGTCATCAGAAATCTTTGTGATCAACATAATAAACATAGAGGTCATTTAGGAAAAAACTTTAATCAAATGGTAGAGCTCGACCAAACGGAAACAGCTGAAAAACAAAATCAGCAAAAATTCTAAAAACAACTTCAGTAAACATGCTTTGTTAGTGCAGAATTCCAGCAGGCTGTTGGACTACATATAATATAGGCATAGAAACTAAAGTAAAACAGAAATACAACAACAAATGTGGCATTATGAAATTAAGGGAAAAAAATGAGAAATTGAAGCTTCAAAATCTCATCGCCCCGATGGTGCAGTGCGTCTACGCGCTTGCACGGGCAATCACAAAGATTTCTGATGACGCGTTTAGCACGCAGAAATTGTACAATAAAATCAATTTGCTAGTGGTTTTTTTCCTTTCATATTGAAAAAACTTTGTTGTTGTTGTTGTTTCTTTAGAAAAATTCGTTAGAACAATTAATTGTTTCTAACTTTGACCTTAAGCTCGATAAACGATTTTAAACTGTCAAACAACTAGAATTTGTATTTAAAATCAAGTATGATTTAAACTATCAAACATTTAGAATTTGTATTTAAATCATATAAAGTCAACATAATAAACATAGAGGTCATTTAGGAAAAAACTTTAATCAAATGGTAGAGCTCGACCAAACGGAAACAGCTGAAAAACAAAATCAGCAAAAATTCTAAAAACAACTTCAGTAAACATGCTTTGTTAGTGCAGAATTCCAGCAGGCTGTTGGACTACATATAATATAGGCATAGAAACTAAAGTAAAACAGAAATACAACAACAAATGTGGCATTATGAAATTAAGGGAAAAAAATGAGAAATTGAAGCTTCAAAATCTCATCGCCCCGATGGTGCAGTGCGTCTACGCGCTTGCACGGGCAATCACAAAGATTTCTGATGACGCGTTTAGCACGCAGAAATTGTACAATAAAATCAATTTGCTAGTGGTTTTTTTCCTTTCATATTGAAAAAACTTTGTTGTTGTTGTTGTTTCTTTAGAAAAATTCGTTAGAACAATTAATTGTTTCTAACTTTGACCTTAAGCTCGATAAACGATTTTAAACTGTCAAACAACTAGAATTTGTATTTAAAATCAAGTATGATTTAAACTATCAAACATTTAGAATTTGTATTTAAATCATATAAAGTCAACATAATAAACATAGAGGTCATTTAGGAAAAAACTTTAATCAAATGGTAGAGCTCGACCAAACGGAAACAGCTGAAAAACAAAATCAGCAAAAATTCTAAAAACAACTTCAGTAAACATGCTTTGTTAGTGCAGAATTCCAGCAGGCTGTTGGACTACATATAATATAGGCATAGAAACTAAAGTAAAACAGAAATACAACAACAAATGTGGCATTATGAAATTAAGGGAAAAAAATGAGAAATTGAAGCTTCAAAATCTCATCGCCCCGATGGTGCAGTGCGTCTACGCGCTTGCACGGGCAATCACAAAGATTTCTGATGACGCGTTTAGCACGCAGAAATTGTACAATAAAATCAATTTGCTAGTGGTTTTTTTCCTTTCATATTGAAAAAACTTTGTTGTTGTTGTTGTTTCTTTAGAAAAATTCGTTAGAACAATTAATTGTTTCTAACTTTGACCTTAAGCTCGATAAACGATTTTAAACTGTCAAACAACTAGAATTTGTATTTAAAATCAAGTATGATTTAAACTATCAAACATTTAGAATTTGTATTTAAATCATATAAAGTCAACATAATAAACATAGAGGTCATTTAGGAAAAAACTTTAATCAAATGGTAGAGCTCGACCAAACGGAAACAGCTGAAAAACAAAATCAGCAAAAATTCTAAAAACAACTTCAGTAAACATGCTTTGTTAGTGCAGAATTCCAGCAGGCTGTTGGACTACATATAATATAGGCATAGAAACTAAAGTAAAACAGAAATACAACAACAAATGTGGCATTATGAAATTAAGGGAAAAAAATGAGAAATTGAAGCTTCAAAATCTCATCGCCCCGATGGTGCAGTGCGTCTACGCGCTTGCACGGGCAATCACAAAGATTTCTGATGACGCGTTTAGCACGCAGAAATTGTACAATAAAATCAATTTGCTAGTGGTTTTTTTCCTTTCATATTGAAAAAACTTTGTTGTTGTTGTTGTTTCTTTAGAAAAATTCGTTAGAACAATTAATTGTTTCTAACTTTGACCTTAAGCTCGATAAACGATTTTAAACTGTCAAACAACTAGAATTTGTATTTAAAATCAAGTATGATTTAAACTATCAAACATTTAGAATTTGTATTTAAATCATATAAAGTCAACATAATAAACATAGAGGTCATTTAGGAAAAAACTTTAATCAAATGGTAGAGCTCGACCAAACGGAAACAGCTGAAAAACAAAATCAGCAAAAATTCTAAAAACAACTTCAGTAAACATGCTTTGTTAGTGCAGAATTCCAGCAGGCTGTTGGACTACATATAATATAGGCATAGAAACTAAAGTAAAACAGAAATACAACAACAAATGTGGCATTATGAAATTAAGGGAAAAAAATGAGAAATTGAAGCTTCAAAATCTCATCGCCCCGATGGTGCAGTGCGTCTACGCGCTTGCACGGGCAATCACAAAGATTTCTGATGACGCGTTTAGCACGCAGAAATTGTACAATAAAATCAATTTGCTAGTGGTTTTTTTCCTTTCATATTGAAAAAACTTTGTTGTTGTTGTTGTTTCTTTAGAAAAATTCGTTAGAACAATTAATTGTTTCTAACTTTGACCTTAAGCTCGATAAACGATTTTAAACTGTCAAACAACTAGAATTTGTATTTAAAATCAAGTATGATTTAAACTATCAAACATTTAGAATTTGTATTTAAATCATATAAAGTCAACATAATAAACATAGAGGTCATTTAGGAAAAAACTTTAATCAAATGGTAGAGCTCGACCAAACGGAAACAGCTGAAAAACAAAATCAGCAAAAATTCTAAAAACAACTTCAGTAAACATGCTTTGTTAGTGCAGAATTCCAGCAGGCTGTTGGACTACATATAATATAGGCATAGAAACTAAAGTAAAACAGAAATACAACAACAAATGTGGCATTATGAAATTAAGGGAAAAAAATGAGAAATTGAAGCTTCAAAATCTCATCGCCCCGATGGTGCAGTGCGTCTACGCGCTTGCACGGGCAATCACAAAGATTTCTGATGACGCGTTTAGCACGCAGAAATTGTACAATAAAATCAATTTGCTAGTGGTTTTTTTTCCTTTCATATTGAAAAAACTTTGTTGTTGTTGTTGTTTCTTTAGAAAAATTCGTTAGAACAATTAATTGTTTCTAACTTTGACCTTAAGCTCGATAAACGATTTTAAACTGTCAAACAACTAGAATTTGTATTTAAAATCAAGTATGATTTAAACTATCAAACATTTAGAATTTGTATTTAAATCATATAAAGTCAACATAATAAACATAGAGGTCATTTAGGAAAAAACTTTAATCAAATGGTAGAGCTCGACCAAACGGAAACAGCTGAAAAACAAAATCAGCAAAAATTCTAAAAACAACTTCAGTAAACATGCTTTGTTAGTGCAGAATTCCAGCAGGCTGTTGGACTACATATAATATAGGCATAGAAACTAAAGTAAAACAGAAATACAACAACAAATGTGGCATTATGAAATTAAGGGAAAAAAATGAGAAATTGAAGCTTCAAAATCTCATCGCCCCGATGGTGCAGTGCGTCTACGCGCTTGCACGGGCAATCACAAAGATTTCTGATGACGCGTTTAGCACGCAGAAATTGTACAATAAAATCAATTTGCTAGTGGTTTTTTTTCCTTTCATATTGAAAAAACTTTGTTGTTGTTGTTGTTTCTTTAGAAAAATTCGTTAGAACAATTAATTGTTTCTAACTTTGACCTTAAGCTCGATAAACGATTTTAAACTGTCAAACAACTAGAATTTGTATTTAAAATCAAGTATGATTTAAACTATCAAACATTTAGAATTTGTATTTAAATCATATAAAGTCAACATAATAAACATAGAGGTCATTTAGGAAAAAACTTTAATCAAATGGTAGAGCTCGACCAAACGGAAACAGCTGAAAAACAAAATCAGCAAAAATTCTAAAAACAACTTCAGTAAACATGCTTTGTTAGTGCAGAATTCCAGCAGGCTGTTGGACTACATATAATATAGGCATAGAAACTAAAGTAAAACAGAAATACAACAACAAATGTGGCATTATGAAATTAAGGGAAAAAAATGAGAAATTGAAGCTTCAAAATCTCATCGCCCCGATGGTGCAGTGCGTCTACGCGCTTGCACGGGCAATCACAAAGATTTCTGATGACGCGTTTAGCACGCAGAAATTGTACAATAAAATCAATTTGCTAGTGGTTTTTTTCCTTTCATATTGAAAAAACTTTGTTGTTGTTGTTGTTTCTTTAGAAAAATTCGTTAGAACAATTAATTGTTTCTAACTTTGACCTTAAGCTCGATAAACGATTTTAAACTGTCAAACAACTAGAATTTGTATTTAAAATCAAGTATGATTTAAACTATCAAACATTTAGAATTTGTATTTAAATCATATAAAGTCAACATAATAAACATAGAGGTCATTTAGGAAAAAACTTTAATCAAATGGTAGAGCTCGACCAAACGGAAACAGCTGAAAAACAAAATCAGCAAAAATTCTAAAAACAACTTCAGTAAACATGCTTTGTTAGTGCAGAATTCCAGCAGGCTGTTGGACTACATATAATATAGGCATAGAAACTAAAGTAAAACAGAAATACAACAACAAATGTGGCATTATGAAATTAAGGGAAAAAAATGAGAAATTGAAGCTTCAAAATCTCATCGCCCCGATGGTGCAGTGCGTCTACGCGCTTGCACGGGCAATCACAAAGATTTCTGATGACGCGTTTAGCACGCAGAAATTGTACAATAAAATCAATTTGCTAGTGGTTTTTTTCCTTTCATATTGAAAAAACTTTGTTGTTGTTGTTGTTTCTTTAGAAAAATTCGTTAGAACAATTAATTGTTTCTAACTTTGACCTTAAGCTCGATAAACGATTTTAAACTGTCAAACAACTAGAATTTGTATTTAAAATCAAGTATGATTTAAACTATCAAACATTTAGAATTTGTATTTAAATCATATAAAGTCAACATAATAAACATAGAGGTCATTTAGAAAAAAACTTTAATCAAATGGTAGAGCTCGACCAAACGGAAACAGCTGAAAAACAAAATCAGCAAAAATTCTAAAAACAACTTCAGTAAACATGCTTTGTTAGTGCAGAATTCCAGCAGGCTGTTGGACTACATATAATATAGGCATAGAAACTAAAGTAAAACAGAAATACAACAACAAATGTGGCATTATGAAATTAAGGGAAAAAAATGAGAAATTGAAGCTTCAAAATCTCATCGCCCCGATGGTGCAGTGCGTCTACGCGCTTGCACGGGCAATCACAAAGATTTCTGATGACGCGTTTAGCACGCAGAAATTGTACAATAAAATCAATTTGCTAGTGGTTTTTTTCCTTTCATATTGAAAAAACTTTGTTGTTGTTGTTGTTTCTTTAGAAAAATTCGTTAGAACAATTAATTGTTTCTAACTTTGACCTTAAGCTCGATAAACGATTTTAAACTGTCAAACAACTAGAATTTGTATTTAAAATCAAGTATGATTTAAACTATCAAACATTTAGAATTTGTATTTAAATCATATAAAGTCAACATAATAAACATAGAGGTCATTTAGGAAAAAACTTTAATCAAATGGTAGAGCTCGACCAAACGGAAACAGCTGAAAAACAAAATCAGCAAAAATTCTAAAAACAACTTCAGTAAACATGCTTTGTTAGTGCAGAATTCCAGCAGGCTGTTGGACTACATATAATATAGGCATAGAAACTAAAGTAAAACAGAAATACAACAACAAATGTGGCATTATGAAATTAAGGGAAAAAAATGAGAAATTGAAGCTTCAAAATCTCATCGCCCCGATGGTGCAGTGCGTCTACGCGCTTGCACGGGCAATCACAAAGATTTCTGATGACGCGTTTAGCACGCAGAAATTGTACAATAAAATCAATTTGCTAGTGGTTTTTTTTCCTTTCATATTGAAAAAACTTTGTTGTTGTTGTTGTTTCTTTAGAAAAATTCGTTAGAACAATTAATTGTTTCTAACTTTGACCTTAAGCTCGATAAACGATTTTAAACTGTCAAACAACTAGAATTTGTATTTAAAATCAAGTATGATTTAAACTATCAAACATTTAGAATTTGTATTTAAATCATATAAAGTCAACATAATAAACATAGAGGTCATTTAGGAAAAAACTTTAATCAAATGGTAGAGCTCGACCAAACGGAAACAGCTGAAAAACAAAATCAGCAAAAATTCTAAAAACAACTTCAGTAAACATGCTTTGTTAGTGCAGAATTCCAGCAGGCTGTTGGACTACATATAATATAGGCATAGAAACTAAAGTAAAACAGAAATACAACAACAAATGTGGCATTATGAAATTAAGGGAAAAAAATGAGAAATTGAAGCTTCAAAATCTCATCGCCCCGATGGTGCAGTGCGTCTACGCGCTTGCACGGGCAATCACAAAGATTTCTGATGACGCGTTTAGCACGCAGAAATTGTACAATAAAATCAATTTGCTAGTGGTTTTTTTTCCTTTCATATTGAAAAAACTTTGTTGTTGTTGTTGTTTCTTTAGAAAAATTCGTTAGAACAATTAATTGTTTCTAACTTTGACCTTAAGCTCGATAAACGATTTTAAACTGTCAAACAACTAGAATTTGTATTTAAAATCAAGTATGATTTAAACTATCAAACATTTAGAATTTGTATTTAAATCATATAAAGTCAACATAATAAACATAGAGGTCATTTAGGAAAAAACTTTAATCAAATGGTAGAGCTCGACCAAACGGAAACAGCTGAAAAACAAAATCAGCAAAAATTCTAAAAACAACTTCAGTAAACATGCTTTGTTAGTGCAGAATTCCAGCAGGCTGTTGGACTACATATAATATAGGCATAGAAACTAAAGTAAAACAGAAATACAACAACAAATGTGGCATTATGAAATTAAGGGAAAAAAATGAGAAATTGAAGCTTCAAAATCTCATCGCCCCGATGGTGCAGTGCGTCTACGCGCTTGCACGGGCAATCACAAAGATTTCTGATGACGCGTTTAGCACGCAGAAATTGTACAATAAAATCAATTTGCTAGTGGTTTTTTTCCTTTCATATTGAAAAAACTTTGTTGTTGTTGTTGTTTCTTTAGAAAAATTCGTTAGAACAATTAATTGTTTCTAACTTTGACCTTAAGCTCGATAAACGATTTTAAACTGTCAAACAACTAGAATTTGTATTTAAAATCAAGTATGATTTAAACTATCAAACATTTAGAATTTGTATTTAAATCATATAAAGTCAACATAATAAACATAGAGGTCATTTAGGAAAAAACTTTAATCAAATGGTAGAGCTCGACCAAACGGAAACAGCTGAAAAACAAAATCAGCAAAAATTCTAAAAACAACTTCAGTAAACATGCTTTGTTAGTGCAGAATTCCAGCAGGCTGTTGGACTACATATAATATAGGCATAGAAACTAAAGTAAAACAGAAATACAACAACAAATGTGGCATTATGAAATTAAGGGAAAAAAATGAGAAATTGAAGCTTCAAAATCTCATCGCCCCGATGGTGCAGTGCGTCTACGCGCTTGCACGGGCAATCACAAAGATTTCTGATGACGCGTTTAGCACGCAGAAATTGTACAATAAAATCAATTTGCTAGTGGTTTTTTTTCCTTTCATATTGAAAAAACTTTGTTGTTGTTGTTGTTTCTTTAGAAAAATTCGTTAGAACAATTAATTGTTTCTAACTTTGACCTTAAGCTCGATAAACGATTTTAAACTGTCAAACAACTAGAATTTGTATTTAAAATCAAGTATGATTTAAACTATCAAACATTTAGAATTTGTATTTAAATCATATAAAGTCAACATAATAAACATAGAGGTCATTTAGGAAAAAACTTTAATCAAATGGTAGAGCTCGACCAAACGGAAACAGCTGAAAAACAAAATCAGCAAAAATTCTAAAAACAACTTCAGTAAACATGCTTTGTTAGTGCAGAATTCCAGCAGGCTGTTGGACTACATATAATATAGGCATAGAAACTAAAGTAAAACAGAAATACAACAACAAATGTGGCATTATGAAATTAAGGGAAAAAAATGAGAAATTGAAGCTTCAAAATCTCATCGCCCCGATGGTGCAGTGCGTCTACGCGCTTGCACGGGCAATCACAAAGATTTCTGATGACGCGTTTAGCACGCAGAAATTGTACAATAAAATCAATTTGCTAGTGGTTTTTTTCCTTTCATATTGAAAAAACTTTGTTGTTGTTGTTGTTTCTTTAGAAAAATTCGTTAGAACAATTAATTGTTTCTAACTTTGACCTTAAGCTCGATAAACGATTTTAAACTGTCAAACAACTAGAATTTGTATTTAAAATCAAGTATGATTTAAACTATCAAACATTTAGAATTTGTATTTAAATCATATAAAGTCAACATAATAAACATAGAGGTCATTTAGGAAAAAACTTTAATCAAATGGTAGAGCTCGACCAAACGGAAACAGCTGAAAAACAAAATCAGCAAAAATTCTAAAAACAACTTCAGTAAACATGCTTTGTTAGTGCAGAATTCCAGCAGGCTGTTGGACTACATATAATATAGGCATAGAAACTAAAGTAAAACAGAAATACAACAACAAATGTGGCATTATGAAATTAAGGGAAAAAAATGAGAAATTGAAGCTTCAAAATCTCATCGCCCCGATGGTGCAGTGCGTCTACGCGCTTGCACGGGCAATCACAAAGATTTCTGATGACGCGTTTAGCACGCAGAAATTGTACAATAAAATCAATTTGCTAGTGGTTTTTTTTCCTTTCATATTGAAAAAACTTTGTTGTTGTTGTTGTTTCTTTAGAAAAATTCGTTAGAACAATTAATTGTTTCTAACTTTGACCTTAAGCTCGATAAACGATTTTAAACTGTCAAACAACTAGAATTTGTATTTAAAATCAAGTATGATTTAAACTATCAAACATTTAGAATTTGTATTTAAATCATATAAAGTCAACATAATAAACATAGAGGTCATTTAGGAAAAAACTTTAATCAAATGGTAGAGCTCGACCAAACGGAAACAGCTGAAAAACAAAATCAGCAAAAATTCTAAAAACAACTTCAGTAAACATGCTTTGTTAGTGCAGAATTCCAGCAGGCTGTTGGACTACATATAATATAGGCATAGAAACTAAAGTAAAACAGAAATACAACAACAAATGTGGCATTATGAAATTAAGGGAAAAAAATGAGAAATTGAAGCTTCAAAATCTCATCGCCCCGATGGTGCAGTGCGTCTACGCGCTTGCACGGGCAATCACAAAGATTTCTGATGACGCGTTTAGCACGCAGAAATTGTACAATAAAATCAATTTGCTAGTGGTTTTTTTTCCTTTCATATTGAAAAAACTTTGTTGTTGTTGTTGTTTCTTTAGAAAAATTCGTTAGAACAATTAATTGTTTCTAACTTTGACCTTAAGCTCGATAAACGATTTTAAACTGTCAAACAACTAGAATTTGTATTTAAAATCAAGTATGATTTAAACTATCAAACATTTAGAATTTGTATTTAAATCATATAAAGTCAACATAATAAACATAGAGGTCATTTAGGAAATAACTTTAATCAAATGGTAGAGCTCGACCAAACGGAAACAGCTGAAAAACAAAATCAGCAAAAATTCTAAAAACAACTTCAGTAAACATGCTTTGTTAGTGCAGAATTCCAGCAGGCTGTTGGACTACATATAATATAGGCATAGAAACTAAAGTAAAACAGAAATACAACAACAAATGTGGCATTATGAAATTAAGGGAAAAAAATGAGAAATTGAAGCTTCAAAATCTCATCGCCCCGATGGTGCAGTGCGTCTACGCGCTTGCACGGGCAATCACAAAGATTTCTGATGACGCGTTTAGCACGCAGAAATTGTACAATAAAATCAATTTGCTAGTGGTTTTTTTCCTTTCATATTGAAAAAACTTTGTTGTTGTTGTTGTTTCTTTAGAAAAATTCGTTAGAACAATTAATTGTTTCTAACTTTGACCTTAAGCTCGATAAACGATTTTAAACTGTCAAACAACTAGAATTTGTATTTAAAATCAAGTATGATTTAAACTATCAAACATTTAGAATTTGTATTTAAATCATATAAAGTCAACATAATAAACATAGAGGTCATTTAGGAAAAAACTTTAATCAAATGGTAGAGCTCGACCAAACGGAAACAGCTGAAAAACAAAATCAGCAAAAATTCTAAAAACAACTTCAGTAAACATGCTTTGTCAGTGCAGAATTCCAGCAGGCTGTTGGACTACATATAATATAGGCATAGAAACTAAAGTAAAACAGAAATACAACAACAAATGTGGCATTATGAAATTAAGGGAAAAAAATGAGAAATTGAAGCTTCAAAATCTCATCGCCCCGATGGTGCAGTGCGTCTACGCGCTTGCACGGGCAATCACAAAGATTTCTGATGACGCGTTTAGCACGCAGAAATTGTACAATAAAATCAATTTGCTAGTGGTTTTTTTCCTTTCATATTGAAAAAACTTTGTTGTTGTTGTTGTTTCTTTAGAAAAATTCGTTAGAACAATTAATTGTTTCTAACTTTGACCTTAAGCTCGATAAACGATTTTAAACTGTCAAACAACTAGAATTTGTATTTAAAATCAAGTATGATTTAAACTATCAAACATTTAGAATTTGTATTTAAATCATATAAAGTCAACATAATAAACATAGAGGTCATTTAGGAAAAAACTTTAATAATGATAAATTTTCTTTATTTTTATTATTAAATAATACTTAAATTTTTTCTAAAAGATTAAACTATAAGTAACATTAAAATGTAAGTTACATTGGAACAATATTAATTTTATAGAAACTACTAAAGGATTAAAATTAAATTCCGTTTGTACAAAAACATGAACATTTCAAGTTCGTTTTATTTGGTTGAAGAGGAAGGATTTTGCGTATGGGAGGGTTTTTAAAAAAAAAAAATACTTTAGCCCCTGAACCCTCAAGGTTGGGAAGGGAAGTGTGTGGGCAGGGACCATAACATCAGGTCCAGAAGTTTCGACGGGTGGAGTCAAAAAGAGGACCATCGCCCCCTTTCTTTTTTTTATAGATACTGGTTTTTTTTTATTGTTTGTTTTTTTCAGATTTAATAGTGCAGAGGTGCTGCAACCCCAAGCACGTGAAATATTTGTACGGCGAGGGTACAAGAGGTTGGTTCCAACGAAGCCCCCCACATCTCCCGAACTGCTGGCATCTGGCATACAAGCACGTGCTGTCGGTGCCAATCTTTTGTCCGCGGGTCACTGAAAGGAGAGGTGATACGTCTGGCTAGTGTGAACCAGGGGCGCTCTAATTGGGCGCCCTGAAAACAAAATAGAAAGGGCTGTCTTCTCTTGGGATGGCAACACCGCTCCACAACGGCGAGTTGCATTTTTTAAAATTTTTAAATTAAATGGCCGAAAATTAAATCGATTTATTTATTTGATTTTTTTGTTTGACGCCTAGACACGTTGTCACTGTTAACCCATGTTGACCCGGAACTTTCGCCGTCGTTACAGATGTCAGCGTACAGCTCATACAGTTCATCATTCCACCGTATTCGGTACCCGCCATTGACGCAGATTGGTCCGTAGATCTTACGAAGAATCTTTCTCTCGAATGCTCCTAAAGTCTTTTCATCTAAACTGCTCAGCGTCCAGATTTGTTATGCATAAAGTAGGACGGGCATGATGAGCGATTTATAGAGCGTGATTTTCGTTCGTCGAGAGAGGGCTCTGCTTCTCAATTGCCTACTGAGCCCAAAGTAACACCTGTTGGCAAGAGTTATTCTTCGTTTGATCTCAATGCTGATGTCGTTGGTTGAGTTAATGCTGGATTCCAGATAAACGAAGTTCTTCACAACCTCGAATGAGGTATTGTCAACGGTAACGTGGGTTCCAAGACGCTGGGACTGTTTGTTTGTTGACACTAAGTATTTCGTCTTATCTGCATTCACTGCCAGACCCATTCGACTTGACTCTCTTTCTTATCTGGAAAATGCTGCACTGACTTCGCGCGTATTATGGCCAATAATATCGATGTCAACAGCATACGCAAACAGTATAACACTCTTATAGAATATTGTGCCACTACGTCTCGGAGCTATAGCTGTCAGAACTTCATCATAGTCACGCAGCGGAACCTCAACGCTGTCATCCAAAATTGGGGTTTCCTGAATATCATCTCTATTGGCGGGATTGTTGTCAGCGTCGCCATTTAGAAGCTTAGATCAATCTTCTCCTGCTCGCGCTTTTCTGCCTCTCTTTTTTCCGCCTGAAAACACGTTTCTCTTCCCTCCTCTTTTCCTTTTATCACTCCTTAGCAGCGCGCGTTACAACCGACTGCAGGGTGGCTTTGTAGGCGGTGTCTTTCTCTGCAGTGGTGTCGCGACACTCCTGGCCGTACCACTGGTTTCGGCGAGGGCGGTGGTAGCCAATCACCTCTTCAGCAGCCGCATGCATGGAGTTGGAAATGTGTGTCCACTGCGCGCATATATCATCGATTGGAGGAGTGCTTTGAAGCAGGAGTGAGAGTCGAGTGGCGAAAGCATCGGCTGGCTGTTTCGATTGCAGCTTGTCGACGTCTAGCTTTCTCTGTGTAGGGTTGCGTGTATTCTTAACTGCGCACAGACGTGTACGGATTTTGGCTGCAACAAGATAGTGATCCGAGTCAATGTTTGCACCACGGATCGTGCGTACATCTAATACACTGGAAGAGTGCCTTCCGTCGATCAAAACATGATCAAGTTGATTCTTGGTTTTTTGATCAGGGGACATCCAGGTGGCTTTATGAATATTGAGATGTTTGAATCTAGTGCTAATAGAGTAAAGAAAATACCTTAAATAAAAATTGCTCAAATAAAGTAATTCAAAAAGTGATAAGTTATTTTTAAATTGAAAAAGTGCTAGAAACGAATAGCAAATTATCAAAATTTAGCAAACAAAGAAAAGCTGAAAAAGCCGTCGCCAAGCAGTGCATGCTATAAGGTGGTGGTTTTGCTTTGCTATTGTTGTGGTAAACTCTTTCCAGTGCACTATTTAAAAAAGTGTTGGCGTGCAACCACTTTCGTACTTTTTCAACACTACTTTTCTCACTACTATTTTTTATAGTGCACAATTGCAATACCACACTTTTTTCACATATTTTAAATAATTTTAAATATATGTATTTATATATGTTGCTGCTCAACAGTTATTTTATTATTTTAAACAACCATTAAAAGTTATTTAGATTCAATATGTTGCTGCTCAACAGTCAACAATAAATGCTGGCACCGCAGATCTTACATTCCAAGGCGGCGGACGGAAATTGCACAACAAAGTGTCAAGTTTCTGTCCGCTCACTTTGACAAAATGCATTATATCGTTTCGTTGTTAAAAGCGCATCAACAACAAAAGTGTATTGAACTTTTGTTTTTGTTAGTTGAGAAGCGGTATAATGCATTAACGACAAAGTGCATTGAACTTTGTTTTTGTTAGTTGAGAAACGGTATAATGCATTAACGACAAAGTGCATTGAACTTTGTTTTTGTTAGTTGAGAAACGGTATAATGCATTAACGACAAAGTATATTGAACTTTGTTCTTGATTATCAATAAATGCATTGATATTTATATTGATATTTGTGTGTATTTTGTGGTGCGGGCTATGTCTACTATGGGCCATTTATTGACTGTTGAGCAGCAATTATTATACAAGCAATTATTATACAAGCATTATTTACATGTCTTATGTTACTGTAAGTAAGTTCTTTTCCTTAATAAGAAAAAGAAATATGATAATAAATCTCAGTTGTAAATTAGTTACGGTACAAATACGTGTTTTAATCAAACTTAATTTCAGCTAATTATTGCCAGTTTAAGTGCTGGCAAAATCATAACCAAAACTTCAATCAGTTCAAGTGCTGATTGAAGCCAAATCAAGGTTTACAACCTTCAATCAGTTCAAGTGCTGATTGAAGAATTTGTCCCTTGGCCTCTGCAACCAAAAGAGGTTGCAACATTTTGGTGACCCCGACGTGATTCAACAAGGATCACGTTACAACAACAAGGCCGTCAGGACAATTGAAGCAGCCTACTGCCAACAAGGCCCGTCAGGACAACAAAGCAGCCTGCAGCCAACAGAAGCAGATCGCTTAACAGTCACAAAGCCGTCAGGACAATTGAAGCAGCCTACGGCCAACAAGCCCCGTCAGGACAACAAGGCAGCCTGCAGCCAACAGAAACAGATTGCTTAAACTGAGTAAAAAAAAACCCTTGAAATTAAAAGATGAGTGCCGTTGAAGAATTATTCGAGCTCCAACGGCTGACAGGTGGTGAAATACAAGCCGTTATCAGGAATTTTAAAAAGGATTCAGCTGATCGGAAAAGGACAGCATTCTATTACGAAGACCGCTTACAACGCCTAGATGAGGCCTGGGCACGATTTGAAGAGCAAGACAATAAGCTCAGGTTGCTGCCCGGGTTAAAGTTAGACCATGAATATTTCGCGCAGAACTATTATGATGAGATAATGACTTTGGTAAACACATTCAGAGAAGAGTTTGAAAAACATGCAGCAATTATTAAGTCAAGATCTGTTCCCGAAGTAACTCCACGTCTGGCTAACGCATCAACTGATAAAGACGCTGGAAATTCTACGTTGGTCAACGTTTCTGGAATTATCCGAAAGCAAGCAGCAGCCATAATTTCACTACATAGAATTTGTGCGGGTCTGATTGACAACATCGAAGATCAACCATCACAATTCTATGAATTAAAAATAAACACAATCACTCGGTTATGGCGTCAGATTGAAACCCTTAATGCAAATATTTGGGAACATTGTGAATCTCCGAGCTCTCAAGGATATTGTCAAGATGAGTATAATAACATGGAAGATACAGTACAGCAGGTCCTTGTCCAACTATCAATCAATATGACCGCACATCCACCAGCTGAAACACCAACTGCACAAACGGCTATGAGCCCATTTCAGCTACCCAAAATCACCATTCCGAAATTCAGCGGTGATTATCTTGAATGGACTCAATTTCACGACTTGTTTTCAGAAGTCATTCACAAGCAGCAGATACCACCATCACAAAAAATGTGGTACCTCAAAACAAGCATTGCAGGCGAGGCAGAGAAGCTCATTCGGCACCTCGCACTTAGTACTGAAAATTATGCCACAGCATGGAAATTACTGCAAGATCGATACAACAACAAAAGGGTCATTGTGTCAACGATTATTCAAAAGATGTTAAATCAACCTGGGGTGCCAAACAACCCTTCAGCTGCAGATATAAGATCTTTACATGACACAACACATGAAGGACTACTGGCGTTAAACAATTTGGCAATTGAGACAAGCTCATGGGGTCCATTGCTACTTCACATTTTATTGGCGAAGCTCGACAAACAAACTCGATTACTGTATGAACAGTCGCTAGAAAACTCAAGAGAACTCCAAGAGATTAGTCAATATCTGGAATTCCTAGAAAACAGATTCCAATCATTAGAGGCAGTGGGCAACAAATCAAGCCCAACTAAGACAATAGCAGCAACTGTGACTCAAACACAATCAAACAAATGTTCAGTTTGCAACAATGATCCTCATCCTCTATATAAGTGCAAGTCCTTTCTCCAATCTAACATTCAAGATCGCATAAAGACCGTGCAAAAACTTAAACGATGCATGAATTGCCTTCGGTCTGGACATATGGCTCAAGAATGCAGAAGTCGTCATTGCAATACATGCAACAAAAAACACAATTCGTTGCTTCACGACAAGAAACTATCAACTTCAGTCAACTCATCACGGTGCAACGAACCACAAAGGAGTCTAACGCCAGCAGTAAACACATTGAACCAAACCTCATTAATTACAACTTCAAACAATGGCTATGTGTTGCTGGGTACTGTAAAAATCAAAATAGCTTCAGGAGATGGACAGACTATTGAATGCACAGCAATTCTCGATTCAGGTTCGCAGGTGAACTTGATAACTGAAAAATTGGTCAAAAGGTTGAAATTACAAAAGGAACCAAACCCTATCTGGATAGAAGGAGTGTCAAGAGGGAAAAAGAGCTCACAGTATAGTGTCAACACCAAAATTCAATCACGAATAAGCAACTTCAGCATTACACTTAAGGCTTTTATGGTTCCTACAATAATTTCAGCGCAACCCACAAGAGCTTTGGATATGTCAAAATGGCCCATTCCACAAAATATACAGTTGGCAGATCCCGAGTTTAACATACCAGGACAAATTGATCTACTAATTGGTGCTGAATATTTCCATTCTCTCATGTCCATTGGCCAAATTAAGCTGGCAGACAACTTACCAATCCTTCAAAAAACTATGTTTGGATGGCTTTGCAGCGGAAAGATCGGAAGTTGTTATGACAACTTTATGGCATGTGGAATACATTCAACGGACGACGAGCTTAACAATCTTCTGACAAAATTCTGGCAACTCGATGATGTATTAGCTTCAGAAAGCAATCTTACAGCAGCAGACCAAAAATGCGAATCATCCTTCATTCAGAATACTCAACGCGATAAGAGTGGAAGATTCATTGTGAAAATTCCCTTTAAGGACGACCCATCAAGCCTAGGGGAATCAAAGCAGATGGCAATGAATCGATTCTTTTCTTTAGAACGACGGTTGAACAAATTTCCAGACATGAAATTATCATACGTCAAGTTCATGCGAGAGTATGAGGCACTTGGGCACATGGAAAAGATTGACGAAGAAGACATATTGTCGCCGCACTACATAATACCGCATCACTGCGTCATCAAACCAGACAGCAGCACTACTAAATTACGGGTTGTGTTCGATGCTTCGGCTAAGACATCTAGTGGAGTATCGCTTAATGATATAATGCACAGTGGTCCAGTGGTACAGAGTGATCTTTTATCTATTCTGATGCGATTTAGATCACCGCGATTTGTTTTTATAACCGATATTGAAAAGATGTATCGCCAAATTTGCATACATCCTCAAGACAAAACACTTCAAACCATAATTTGGAGAGAAAGTTGCAGCGACAAGTTGCAATTCTATCAGCTTAAAACAGTAACGTATGGAACACGCTCAGCTCCCTACTTAGCTACAAAATGTCTCCAAACGTTAGCAAAAACAAACAAAATTCAATATCCACTTGGTTCAGCAGCACTAGAAAAGGAGTTTTATGTCGACGATGGGTTATGTGGATCAAACAAATTGACTGAAGCCTTAGAAATAAAACATCAATTAATTAAAATCTTAGATTCTGCTGGTATGAAACTTCGAAAATGGTGTGCTAATCACGCACAACTACTTCAGGGAATACCAATTGATGATCAGGAAGTAGATCTGGACTTTGATAACGACTCCGACAAAAGCATCAGAACACTCGGGATCACTTGGCTTCCAAAATCAGATGAGTTTTGTATAAGGACGAATGACTCTTCAAACACAAAAAATACGAAGCGATCTGTAACCTCCGATATAGCACATATTTTTGATCCTCTCGGATTAATGGCTCCAGTAGTAGTAAAGGCCAAGACTTTTGTGCAAAGGTTGTGGCAACTAAAATTATCTTGGGATGAATCGCTTCCATTAGAAATGGATGCCTCTTGGACCAAATTTCGGAAAAACTTAGTAGCGCTCAACGATATAAGGCTTTGTCGACATATTACAAACCACAAGAACGCCGTATCCTTCCAGATACATCTATTCACTGATGCCTCAGAACGCGCATATGGAGCCGCGGTATACATTAGATCCCTAATAAATGATGGCACAATTGCAGTTCATTTGTTATGTTCAAAATCACGCGTCGCACCACTAAAAACTCAAACCATTCCACGACTGGAGCTGTGTGCGGCCCTATTAGGGGCGCAACTGGTCTCAAGGGTAAAGCAGGACATGTCTCTTGAACACTGCACGACTTTCTTGTGGACTGACTCTGAAATCGTTTTACACTGGATAAACTCAGAATCATCGTCGTTCCAGACATTCGTATCTAATCGCATAAGCAAGATTCAGGAGCTCACCTTAGTAGAACAATGGCGACATGTTAGTTCAAAAAACAACCCTGCAGATTTGTTATCCAGGGGAGTTGACCCAATTGATATAAAACGCTGCTCAATGTGGTTTTATGGTCCTCTCTTTCTTCATGCAAAGGAGGATTCATGGCCCAAAGCATTCCGCAAGGAGCTTGCAGTACCAAACCAAACGGAGCTGAAAAGAAACATAAGTGTTCTTACTACATCAATAAACGAAGATTTAAGCAACATGATTTACAACATAAATCATCGTAACTCTTTTCCAACGTTGCAAAGAATAGTTGGATACATACTAAGATTCATCAGGCACATACGTCGAAGTGATAGAGCAATTAAGGCCACACTATTAGTCGAAGAACTCAATGAAGCGCTAACTGTCATAATAAAAACGGTACAACTTAGCGACTTTAGTGACGAAATACAACAATTGTCAAGAGGACAAGAAGTAAAGAAAACAAGTGCCCTTCACGGTCTATCAGTTTTTCTCGACAACCAAGGTATCATCAGAGTGGGAGGACGACTTCTTGAATCAAATCTGCAATATGATGCCAAACATCCAATGTTATTACCTTACAATGATCCAATAACAAAATTAACAATGCAAGACTTGCACATTAAGAACCTCCACTGTGGACCACAAGCACTTCTTGCTCAGATAAGACAGCGATTCTGGCCCATAAAAGGTAAAATTATGGCCAGATCTATTGTTCAACACTGCATACGCTGCACGCGTGCTCGCCCTCATACATTCAATCAAATAATGGGCAACCTTCCTCATGACAGAGTGCAACCAGAACGTCCGTTCTTTAACTCGGGTATTGATTTTTGCGGCCCAATTTGGATACACTACAAAATAAGAGGAAAACGGCCTTGCAAGGCTTATATCGCCGTATTCTGCTGCTTCAGTACAAAGGCAGTTCATCTGGAAGTTGTGAGTGATCTGTCCACCGAAGCATTCATTGGCGCACTCAAACGTTTTACTTCACGAAGAGGAAGATGTCAAAATCTGTACTGTGACAACGCCACCAACTTTGTCGGTGCCAAAAACCAACTAGAAGATCTGAAGAACACCATCCACAATGATCATTCACAAGATGCAATCATTCGGTCATGTATAGACCTGGGTACCACTTTTCATTTTATACCACCAAGGTCGCCACATTTCGGTGGACTGTGGGAAGCAGCTGTAAAATCTGCGAAACATCTTCTGGTAAGAAGCGTAACAACCATTTCTCTCACTTATGAGGAGCTAGAGACAGTTGTAATCCAGATTGAAGCAATATTAAATTCTCGACCTCTAACGCCAATGTCATCTGATCCAAATGATCTCGCTGCCTTGACACCAGGACATTTTCTCATAGGCGAGCCATTAACAGCGATTTCTAGTGGTAAGAAGTGCACAACGAACCCATCAACTCTTGCTCGATGGAAGCTAGTAAATCATATAAAGGACGAGTTTTGGAGCCGGTGGTCAACTGAATACTTGAACGAGCTCCAGTGTCGCAGTAAGTGGAAGGATCAAGCTGCTAATGTAAAAGACGGAATACTGGTGTTAATAAAAGAAGACAACATCACTCCGCTGCAGTGGCCAATGGGCCGAATTATCAACACATATACTGGTAATGATGGTCGGGTTCGTGTGGTTGATGTCAAGACAAAAAACGGTATCTTTAAGCGCCCTATTCACCGTTTAGCACCACTGTTGATGGAAGAACAAGAAGATAACAGTGGCACAGAGTCAAATAATGGTGTGTCCACAAGAAAACGAAGGGACGTAATAAAAAAGGATCAACCAAAGAGAACAAAAACAGCACTACAGTACAGTTGTATAACGTTATTGGCAATATTACTAATGTTGCCGAAAGCATGGTGTGAACCAGTCCAGATCACAAAATTTGACCCAAATGCTGGTATTCATTTTGAACACATCGGATCGAGCAAAATCATCACTAGTGAATGGAAACTGGTTGTGTACTATGATCTCAAACCATTGCGTGCTGAAATCCAACTACTAAAAGATGGTACTACGACTATGAACCACATGTGCGATCAAATACAACCCACACCAAGATGCGATGAATTGGTCACACAGTTTCAACACACAAATGCGGAGCTGTATCTCGATAAAGGGTTGTTAGCAAGCCATCGTAAAAAAAGAGGTGCACTCAACTTTGTAGGAAATGTTGCTAACTCGCTGTTTGGAGTTTTAGACTCAGAGTATGCCCATCAGATGTCAGAAACAATAACGGCCATCAATGACAACGAACAACATCTGACAAGCATGATGAAAAAACAGATTTCGATAATTGATTCAACCATTAACATCATCAAACGTGACCAAACTTCAGCTCAAAGCTCATTCGAAAGGCTTGAAGGAAGATTGGCAAGCATCAACGATCAAATTCGTCATAATGAACAGGAGGCACAGAAGGAGCAAACATTCCAAACATTCTTATCGTTAGCCTTTCAATTATCCATTATGACATCAAACGTTCATCGTGTTCAAACAGCACTCATAAATGTCCTTACAAATGTTCATCACGGACAGATCAGTCCTCAGTTACTATCACCACAGCAGCTCAACGATGAAATTTTAAAAATCACAGCGCATTTGTCACCAACCATTCAGATCCCAGGTTATCAAGGCGATATACTATCAATATACAAGTTAATGAAGGTTAAGGCGGCGATAACAGAGAACCACGCAATTTTCCAGATAACAGTACCATTAACCAGCTTGGATCAATTTAACTTATATCGGCTAATACCAATTCCCACAAAGATTAACAACACGATGATGGCAATAAAATTATCTACAACAGTTCTGGCAATAAATGTACCTCGAGATCAATATTTTCCAACCACAACAGAAAATTTGCAATCTTGTTTTAGAATGGAAAATGAATTGTATCTTTGTGCCAACAATCAACCCACATACAATAAGGGATCAGAAGTTTGTGCTTGCGAAGTGAGTTTACTCAACAATGAAACCCGATCCCACTGTAAGTTGGAGCATAGGGAAAATCAAGTATGGACACAAGTCAATGATAGGAATAAATGGATGTTTGCTCTAGCAACGCCAATACAAATTACAACAGTTTGTGACAACCAAGTTTCGCGAATCTCGTTGGACGGGTCAGGATTTATCGAGCTAACGGCAGGATGTACATTAAAATATCAACTCCTTACGATAACAAGCAACCCAATACTTTCCTCATCTACAAACATTTCCTATACTGCATTTGGACACATTATCGATGTTAATTCAACCAAACCAGCATCACTTCCAGTCTTAGAGACCACAGAGATTGAGTATGAACCAGCACTAAAAGAACTGTCAAGGCTGCAAGAAATTTTGGAAGCACACACAATCATCGATCTTCCTAATAAACTGCAAACTCATCAATATCACAGTTTTGCAGTGAGTTATTCGGGTTTGTTGCTAAGCACAGCCGTCATTCTGGCTATATGCATCTTGTACAAGCGGCAACAGCATAGAGGAGCTTCATCAGAGAATTCTCAAGCAGCACCTACAAATTCTCCAGTGAAAGAACATCCACTGTCAGAGACCATTTCCAACACCCCGCCACAAGTAGCTCCACGGTGTTATAGAAGTTTCTGCGTGGATGTATAAGGTTACGTCTGAATTGTTGAACACTCGTTCAACGCGGGGGAGGATGTTGCTGCTCAACAGTTATTTTATTATTTTAAACAACCATTAAAAGTTATTTAGATTCAATATGTTGCTGCTCAACAGTCAACAATAAATGCTGGCACCGCAGATCTTACATTCCAAGGCGGCGGACGGAAATTGCACAACAAAGTGTCAAGTTTCTGTCCGCTCACTTTGACAAAATGCATTATATCGTTTCGTTGTTAAAAGTGCATCAACAACAAAAGTGTATTGAACTTTTGTTTTTGTTAGTTGAGAAGCGGTATAATGCATTAACGACAAAGTGCATTGAACTTTGTTTTTGTTAGTTGAGAAACGGTATAATGCATTAACGACAAAGTATATTGAACTTTGTTCTTGATTATCAATAAATGCATTGATATTTATATTGATATTTGTGTGTATTTTGTGGTGCGGGCTATGTCTACTATGGGCCATTTATTGACTGTTGAGCAGCAATTATTATACAAGCAATTATTATACAAGCATTATTTACATGTCTTATGTTAGTGTAAGTAAGTTCTTTTCCTTTATAAGAAAAAGAAATATGATAATAAATCTCAGTTGTAAATTAGTTACGGTACAAATACGTGTTTTAATCAAACTTAATTTCAGCTAATTATTGCCAGTTTAAGTGCTGGCAAAATCATAACCAAAACTTCAATCAGTTCAAGTGCTGATTGAAGCCAAATCAAGGTTTACAACCTTCAATCAGTTCAAGTGCTGATTGAAGAATTTGTCCCTTGGCCTCTGCAACCAAAAGAGGTTGCAACAATATATATATATATAATTTGTTCCCTTTTTAAATAATTCCCTTTTTTCGATTTTTTTCGCTTATATCGAACCGCAGGTGAGATTTAAATAACTTTATCGATTTTTTTTACGGTCTAGTTCTCACAATCGGTTTCGTTTATACTCTATAAGAAATAATACACAATGTCATTAAAATCGTTTACCCGGGCAGCTGATGATTTGTTGGAGTTCGAAGAACAATTTCATGAAATTGTTGATTCTGAACACGCAAAATGTACACAGTGGGTAGTTGTCAAAGGAAGCTATAGTACCTGCCTGCAAAAGTTAGGAAGTTCAGGCACTGAAGCAAATGACACTGATATTTCGAGTGTCAAAGTGAAGTAACGCTTTTGATACGACGCTTATGTCAGATGTTCAGGCAAAATAAAGGAAAAACTAACTCAAGTTAGTCAAGTTAATTTAGCAGGAAAGCAATCGCATGTTGACAACTTCTCAAATATGCCTGCTAGTGGACATATTATCAATTTGCCTCTTTGCGACACAGAAATATTTTATGGCGGTTATGTGTCTTGACCCTCATTTAGAGATACATTTTCCGCTAAAATTTCGTAGTCTATTGTGAAAAGTTAGTGCAGATTGTTTGATAACTTAGCTGCGAAAATTTTTAAGTTAATCCAGTGTTTTTGAATATTTAAGTCTAATTTCTGGGTAAATTTGTACTTTTTGGGACATTTGAGGACGTTTTCCAGTCAGGTTTTTATCATTTTTGTTTATTTTTCCACTTAATTCTATTAAAGAAGAAAAATAAAATTTGTTTCTGACAAATTTTTTATTCATAAGCTGTGGAAGCTAAGTTTTTGCGTTTTGTTTTTACATTCATATGCGCTTGTTTCTGTTGTTTGCAGTTGTACATCAATTGTATTTTAAATTTTTGCTACATACTTTTGTTAATCGCTGTATACTTTTAGGAACTTTTAGTGCAGGGTGGTTACAAAGCTAATTTTTCTTTTTTTTATTCTTTTTATTCTTATTGATAAAATTTGTTAAAATTTTTGCTTGTCATTTAAATTCAGTGTTTTTTTTGCCTTATTTTCGTCATTTTATCTGCATTATAATATAATTTGTGCTAAGCCTGGCTGCTCTGCAAGGGGTGAAACCGAGCGGTTTTTATCATGCTGGTTATGTGATGGTTGGTTGGTTGGTTTAGATGGTGATTCTACATGCAAGTAGGATGCAAGTAGCTCTAGTGAGCCGTTTTGATACCATAACCTCGTGTTTCTGTTGGTTGACTGGGTAGCGCACTGCTAGGTTGTAACTATCCGGTGCGGTTGATGAACATTAAGAGATTGTTGATTTTTGTTGTTGAAAGTTCCTCTAGGTTGCTGAGGAAGGGCCTGCCAAGCGTTGTTAGTCGGGACCTGGCCAGGGCCGGGCAGGTGCACAAAAAGTGTGTTAGTGTTTCTTTTTCACTTGGGTCATCGCAGCTGCGACAGTGGGTGTTGAAAGGTAGTCCAATTCTCTCGGCGTGAACTCCGATGCACCAGTGACCCGTAATAATAGCCGTTAATCTGGCTATGTCGTTCCGGGGTTTTGAGAGCATCTGTTGAGTTCTGCCTATGTTGTAAAGGAGCTATATTTTTCTTGGTGTTGCAGGTTGGTAGTTCTCTCCATCTACGACCGGCTAAGATTAGGTAGTAAGAATGTATTCCTCCCTTAACTGTGTTCAGTGGAACTTCGACTGGTTCCGCTCTAGAAACGTCAAGGGAAGAACCCCGCCTAGCCAATTCATCCGCCTTTTCATTACCATAAATGTTCCTATGGCCGGGAAACCAGATTATAGTAATGCTAAGTTGGTGACTTAGCCGGGCCAGTTCATTCTTACACTTCCTTACCAGTTTGGAGGTAGTGCTAATCGCAGCTAAAGATTTAACGGCAGCTTGGCTATCCGTCAGAATAGCTGCATAAAGGTGGTTGGTGTTAGCTCTCCTGTTGTATCCCCTCTGAGAGGATACGCGTTGGTCCTAACAGTCGCCGAGCGACGTCCTACCTATGGGTTGTTTGCCGGCGCTTAAGAGCGCCACTGGCAAGCTACTCAAAAAAATACCTCTGTCGCCGTCACCCGTAGGTGCATTCAGGCGTGGAGGTTTTAGTTTATACTTACTTTTGGGTTTTTCCAAGTGGGTAATCTGGTCTGCTTCCGTGAAAAGAAATTGACTGCAACCGTTTTAGTTTAAAGTACATCAATTCATCTTTATTTTAGCGGGGACCAGATATTTATAACATATCTGGCCGCGCTTCTTCTTCTTCATTTTTACAAACTTAATTCTACTTATTGATTAATCAGCGGTTTATCTTCCGCCTTTGGCTTAAATTAACTTCATTATTAAGTTCTTATTAAACATATTCTTACATATTTATTTAATGGTGCCAACTTTGGCTAAGCAAACATACAAACATGTATAACATGTTTAATTGGGTCATATTCCAACGTTAAATTCTTATTTAAATTATATTTGTTTTGCCAAACTATGTTTATGTTAAATACAACAATAAAATATTACAATTAATTTACCTCTGGTTTTTGCATGCTCAGCAGTTTACGCTGGCCGCACAGAAGTAAATTGTTGGCTTTATTTTATTGTCTTTAAATAAAATGAAAACTGATCGCCCAGTTGTTGTTGCGGTAGATCAGTGTTCATTTTATTGTCTTACTTTTGGTTTGTTTATTTTACCGGCCTTGGCATTGAATTCATATAAAAGTGCCGCAATGCAATGAATGTTGATCGCTCGCTTAGTTGTTGCGGTGGATCAACTTTCATTGCCAGCACTTGGCCACTAGTAAAAAGACAATATTTTGGGGAATACCTCGTTGTGAGTCACAACATTCCTCCCCCCTTACACAAAGAAAATTTTCTCCTTGAAGAGGTTAAAATTTTCGTCAATTAGTTCTTTGTTAATTGTATTTGTATGCTTGTTCATTAAAGCTATAATAGTTTTCCTTACTTTATTTCTATTCAAAAATTGCCGTTTTAATATTTTGTCGACAAGTTGATTGTTATTAAATTTTTGGTTTTACATATGACTTACATTTCGTGTTCATATTTCTTTTTTGAATTATGCTTACATTGTTTCTGTATTTAGTTTTAATTTATTGTTTCTACATTTTTACTTATAAATTTATAAATCCCTAACTTCCTGGCACTTGTTGGGGGTGATTGTTGTTTTCTTGTATTTATTTTTCAGTGTTGTCCATCGGTGCGCCGGAAAAACTGTCACGGTGTTTACTTTATTTCTCGTTATAGTTTTTGATACTGTTGAAGTGTGTGTGCTGATGATATTGTTTTTGTTTGCCAGGAGGCTTTAAGCCCTATAGCTGGTTAACCTGGTCTTCGTTTAAAAATGGGCCAGGAGACTTCACGTCTTTGCTGGTTAAATTGTTTATTTTTTATTATATCAATTTTTCAGGCTGTAACCTTATATTCATTTTGGTGTTATATTTCTCTGCTGAATGGTTTTCATGTCTTTTAAAATAAGGTTCTTGCTTTTTGTAGTTTTATGAAAGGTTTTTATACCTGATTTTAGAAAGACTTTTATATCTTTTGTTGTTTTAAAATATTATATTACCAAAAATGTTGTTTTTGAAGGTCTTTGTAACTTATTATGTTGTTAAAAATGTTGCTTTGTGAAGGTTTTTATACCTTGTGTTGTTTTATATCATTATTTTGCCAAATCTGGATTAATTATTTGTTTTCGTTGTGTTAGGAAGGCTATTTATACCTATTTTATTATTAATTTTCAAATTTTTCTGCTTTATTAAGGGTGTTATACTTTTTGTTGTTTTAAATTTAAACAAATTTTTCTGCGTTATTAAGGGTTTTATACCTTTTGTTGTTTTAAATTCAATTCAATCAAATTTTTCTGCTTTATTAAGGCTGTTATTAATTTTGTTGTTTTAAATTCAATTTAATCAAATTTTTCTGAGTATTAAGGGTTTTATACCTTTTGTTGTTTTAAATTCAATTTAATCAAATTTTTCTGCTTTATTAAGGGTTTTATACCTTTTGTTGTTTTAAATTCAATTTAATCAAATTTTTCTGCTTTATTAAGGGTTTAATACCTTTTGTTGTTTTAAATTTTTAATTTTAATTGATTTTGTATTCGCAGCTTTGTCAGCATTTTACTTTTCAATTTCTTCTGCTCTAATATTTATTAGTGTTTTTTTTTTTTTTTTTTTATAATCTGCCCATATTTCGAGCACACACATCTCGTGATTGCAGCTTATTTCCTGACTTGTTTTATTCATTCTAAATTTTTCTTCATTCTTTCGGGTCCATCGACGTCATCTTCGGTTGCACCCCCAATCTCAACAATATACGATGTTCCCTAATCTATTTCAAACATAATTTATTCATATTTATACTATTTTACTTTTTTCCAACTTCGTTTATTATTTTTAAATTGAATTTTACTTTTCTTTTAATTTACAGAATTGTTAAACATACATGTTTTTAATGAATCTATTTACATATTTCAATATTTCTATATTTATTCAATATTTTTATGCGAATTCGCATGCTATTTAATATTGTTATTTTATATGACTTCAAAGAAAAATTTACTTATAAGTAAGTACATAGTATGTATTAAAAAATTTATATATATCTTCTGTTCGTATGCGTTTTAATTAAAAACCTTAATTTTTTATTTTTATTCAATTTCTCCTTTTTAATATGTTTAATTTATAGCTTTACTTAACATTTCTTTAATTTTCATTTTCTTCGTAAAGTCTTATTTTTATTTATTTTTTTTTTTTTAAATTTGTAAAATATTTTCCTTTATTTAAAAATGATGTCTCTTTTTTTCTCTTTATTTTTCCTTTACTTCCTGTATCATGTAACTACGTCTTCATTTGACGTTATCAAATTTCTTTATTTTCAATTATTTTTTTTTTTTTTTCAATCAAATCTTTTCATATTTTGTGTATTTCAATCCAAAACAAAACTTACAGAATTGTAATAAAGTGGCACTATTCTGGGATCTACAAGTAGAATGTGTTGTACTAGAATTTAATCCTTGCGAGGGATTTCTGTAACAACGTCATTCACTTTGAAGATGCCAACACAATTGCCTTTTACTTTAGATTTTCTCCGCTTCTGATTTTTTTTCTGCTTTACCTTGGCTCTCTAATTGTTCCATTGAAATGCCTGTTAACACACCTGTTAACAAAACATAAGCTATTAATATAACTAGGTTATTATAAGCAAAATAAACGAAGCAAAACAAAACATAAGCTATTAATATAACTAGGTTATTATAAGTAAAATAAACAAAGCAAAACCAAAATATAACTTTATGTGTCAACAAGAAGTAGCCCAATAATGCGGAAGCTACATTTTTGCCTTACATGACACTTTACATTAAGTAGATCACTAGAATAAGTTTGTTATAGCTTGTACTGCAATTCATATTTTGTTTAATAATTATGCTTACAACAGCATTTGTGTAGATATATAAGCCAGTTTAATTAATCAATAAAGCCAGAGTAATTTCAGCAACTAAATAAAGTGTGTACTTTTACTTTCACAGTTACAATAAGTTCAAGTGCTTATTGTAATTCTACACTGCAACAAGTTCAAGTGCTTGTTGCATGTGTTACAAAGGAAACAAGAAAAAACCTAAACTCAACAAATTTATGTGTTTGTTGAGCCTGACGGTTAAGTTTCAAGAGTAAATAAACTAATTTGTCCTCAAACATTTGGCGACCGTGACAGGACACCGCAGTCCTCAGACGACATCAATCAAGTCAATCCTAGCCTGTAACCAGCAGACGACATCAAAAATCAATATTAGCCTGTAACCAGCAGACGACATCAATCAAGTCAATATTTGCCGGTAACCAGCAGACGACATCAAGCAGAACCACAACTGCATTTATCAACAATGGCTACATTCTCAGAGTTAGTAGCAGCACAGAGTAACACGGGCCAACATATCGAGCGCCTGATTAAAAACTACAAAAAGGATCCTATAGATAGGAAAAAGCATGCCCGATACTTTCAAGACAGAATCGATCAGCTCAATGCACTCTGGCACTCATTTGAAGAAAATGACATGAAAATCAGAGTGTCAGAGACTGAGCACAATGACCATGACTATTTCACTACAAGTTACTACGGTGAAATAGAAGCATTGGTCTCAAAATATATTCAACATTTTCAAGAGCACAGGAGTGCATTGTCGCAACATCTCCTGCCAGACTCTGAGTTGGAAGATCACAATCAACACGCTACCAAAGCTGGTTCAAAAGATAAGCCAGAATTGGAGTTGCAAAACGAAGAACTCAGGAAAGTACTTCGTAATCAGATGGCGCTATTAAGCATCATTTCGAAAACAATAAACGAAATTGATGCAGATGGTGAGCCACAGTCTGAGATATACTGTACTTTGAAGGCATCACTACTCGAGAAGTACCAAGCAGATCTAATCAGTAACAACTCAAAAATATGGGATTCTACTCAGCTGCACAAAGTGGGTGATTACAATTGGGAAACATTTTATGACATGCAAGCAAAAATACAACATGTCCTAGTGTTCCTAAATCAATACATAAAAAATTCAGCAAGTGTTACTGACAATGGTCAAGGAGCACTGCAAGAAGTCACACAGTTTCAACCAGTGAAACTACCGACAATTACGCTGCCTACGTTTGACGGCGATCATCTAAAGTGGGTTCAATTCAAAGACATGTATGAGCAACTCATACACAATCAACCATACAACACCATACATCAACCAACAACCAACAACAGCTTGGGCTGACACTTAAAAGTTCATCCCTATCTGTTGAAGGTATCGGCAGACAGAAACAGTTTGCCAGTCATCGCGTTCACGTCACTTTTCACTCTTGCAATAGTGGATTCAAGGCTCCGTTGGAAGCTTACGTATTTCCGCAGATTGTGGGTACCCAACCGTCAAAATTCATTAACATATCATCGTGGGCCATACCCCAAAATCTACAACTGGCTGACCCACAGTTCAATAACCCAAGCAAAATTGACATCCTATTAGGTGCTGAATTCACACATCAAGTAATGTCAATGGGACAAGTTAAACTAGCAAAGGGCTTACCAGTTCTTCAGAAAACCGTTCTTGGATGGGTTCTATCTGGAAAAATCGATAATGAACAACGAAAATCAGCAACATGCGGAGTTTTAGCTGACGATTACGATAACCTAAATAACGCTGTTGCAAAGTTTTGGGAATTAGAAGATATCTCTGAAACGGAGCCACAATTATCAATGTCAGAAAAGCAATGTGAAATGCACTTTACCCATCATACTCAAAGAGATGCAGCTGGTCGCTTTATAGTACGATTACCATTAAAAGACGATTTATCAAAATTAGGCACTTCGCAGCAAATTGCTTATAATCGATTCATATCTCTTGAAAAACGCCTAGCAAAGGACGTAAACCTCAAAAACCAATATAGTCAATTCATGGATGAATACAAAGCATTGGGACACATGACAAAGGTGAATCCTAATGACGTGTTGCATCCAAATTACTTCATTCCACATCATTGTGTTTTGCGACCTGAAAAAAGCACAACAAAGTTAAGAGTGGTGTTTGACGCGTCATGCAAAACATCAACTGGACTATCATTAAATGACGTAATGTACAAAGGTCCAACGGTGCAGAGTGATCTGTTTGCAATACTTCTCCGGTTTCGTATGCCAAGATTTGTTTTCACAACCGACATCGAGAAAATGTATAGACAGATTCGAATTCATCCTGATGATGAAAGATTTCAATTAATCTATTGGAGAAGCAGTTCGCAAGAGTCAATGGACGTGTATAAACTTCAAACAGTTACTTATGGAACACGAGCAGCACCATTCTTGGCAACAAGATGCTTACAAGAACTAGCACTTATCAATAGGGAAACACATCCATTAGGCAGCCAGGCACTTGATAAAAATTTCTATGTTGACGATGGTTTGGCAGGAGCAGACAATCTTCAGGAAGCAAAGGCTATTCAAGATCAATTATTAGAGATATTGACGAAAGCAGGGCTTCATTTACGGAAATGGTGCTCTAATCATCCCAAGCTTCTTCAAAGTATATCCATCGAAAACCAGGAAGTGGATTTAGACTTTAGAAATGAAGAAGAGTCAACCATTAAAACATTAGGGCTTTCATGGGCACCAACAAGCGACAATTTTCAAATTACTACAAGGTTAAATACTGTGCAGCGTGTCACAAAGCGCAGCATAACATCTGACGTAGCACACATTTTCGACCCATTGGGACTCATAGGACCAGTGGTGGTAGCAGCCAAAATATTCATTCAGCAGTTATGGAAGCTACAACTTCAATGGGATGAAGCACTTCCAATAGCAATGCACACGTCATGGATCAAGTTCCGCAACAGCCTGGATCAATTAGACAAATTAAGGATCCCTCGCCACATTTTTGGACACAATGTGCCTCACTCAATACAGCTTCATGGTTTCGCAGATGCATCTGAAAGAGCATATGGAGCAGCAATATACATTCGAACAGTGTTTAAAAACAAAAGCATATCGGTCAGGCTTCTCTGCTCAAAATCAAGAGTAGCACCGCTTAAAACACAAACCATTCCGCGGTTAGAGCTGTGTGCATCTCTACTGTGTACCGAACTAATGGCTCGAGTTAAAAACGATCTTGGGTATCAAAACACCATTACTCACTTTTGGACTGATTCACAGGTAGCATTAGCTTGGATAAATCGATGCCCATCAACACTCCAGACATTTGTATCCCACAGAGTGGCTAAGATTCAGAAACTTTCACTAACTGAACAATGGCATCACATCTCTACTCTTCACAATCCTGCAGATATATTATCTAGAGGAGCTCATCCAGAAGAAATGATGAAACCTCTGTTCAACCTGTGGTTTTATGGTCCTGTTTTTCTACATCAAAAAGGTTACACTTGGCCCTCATCCATTAAAAAGAATATCATCATAGAAGACCTTCCTGAAATCAAAAAGGTTAATCAAGTCATAGCCACGGTAGCTACAGCTGCAGGAGAGTCAGACAATATTATATACTACATAAAGGCACGAGAATCGTGTAAAACCCTACAGCGTGTTGTTGGATACATTCAACGATATATTAAAAATTGCAAAGGGGCTCAACGTTCCCAAGAACTGTCATTAAGCCCAAAGGAGCTCGATGCAGCACTTAAGACTATAGTAAAAATAGTACAAGAACAAGACTTCAATGAAGAAATCAAACAGTTGAAATCAAATAAAACTGTTATCAAAAACAGTTCAATCACGTCTCTCTCGCCATTTCTGGATGAAAATGGAATCATTCGAGTAGGAGGACGTCTAAATTCATCTTTGCTTCCATATGATACGAAACATCCAATGATGCTGCCATACAACGACCCTATAGTGAAACTAATTTTGCGAGATGCACACAATGACACTATGCACAGCGGGCCACAAGCACTATTGGCAAATATTCGGCAACGATTTTGGCCTATCAAAGGAAAATTAATGGCAAGATCCATAGTGCAAAGGTGTGTTCGATGCACCAGAACAAAGCCTACAATGTGTCAACAATTCATGGGAAACTTGCCTGCAACTAGAGTTTCCCCATCAAGGCCGTTTATAAACTCAGGTGTTGACTTCTGTGGCCCACTGTGGGTCCACTACAAAATAAGAGGAAAGAAACCACACAAAATATATATTGCAGTCTATTTGCTGTTTCGCCACGAAGGCTGTCCACTTAGAGATCGTAACAGATCTGACCACTGATGCATTCATTGGTTCATTAAAACGATTCATTTCTCGTAGAGGTCATTGCCTTAACCTTTATTGTGACAACGCTACTAATTTCGTTGGCGCCAGCAATCAACTTCAAGAAATAAATCAATCATTGTTCGGAAAAGGGAGTAGCGAAAAAATAATAAACGCGTGCAGCTCACAAGGAATCAAATTTCAGTTTATCCCTCCAAGAGCTCCGCATTTTGGAGGTCTTTGGGAAGCAGCAGTGAAGTCGGCAAAGAGATTACTTCTTTGAAGCGTAAATACGGCATCATTAACTCATGAAGAATTAGAAACGGTTGTCATAGAAATTGAAGGAATTCTCAACTCTAGACCAATCACACCTATGTCCACCAATCCAAACGATCTAAGCGCTCTTACACCGGCACACTTCATCATTGGTGAATCTCTGACCAATCCAGTAGACGCAAACACTAGTGTGTCCAAATCAACATTGCACGACCGGTGGAATGCAGTCAAGCGGATTAAACAAGAATTCTGGACACGATGGAGTCAAGAATATCTGACGGAACTTCAGCACCGATACAAATGGAAAGAACGAGTTCCCAACATACAAGAAGGAACCTTAGTCATAATCAAAGAAGACAACGTACCACCATTGAACTGGCCACTAGGACGAATCACACATGTATATCCCGGAAAGGATGGAATTGTCAGAGTGGTTGATGTGAAAACAGCTACTGGAAATTGTAAACGTCCAATCCATAGACTAGCTCCGCTCTTTCCAGAAGATATTAAAGATAATTTCACAGAGCCAAGCAAAGAGCTGCAAAAGGAAAAAATTTACAACAGGGACGATGATCAAGAAATCTCTCCTATACCATCAAAACGACGACGTTTACCCATCTCAAACATCGTCACAACCATATTGGTAACGCTGTTACTGCTACCACTAGCTATAGCAAATCCAATTAATGTAACCCAATTTCAATTAAATCCAGGCATACATTTCGAAGAAATAGGTTCAGCAAAAATAATAACATCAAGATGGAATTTGATTGTCTACTACGACCTTTTACCATTTTATAAAGAATTAAATGTCTTACGCACTGGTATTACAACACTGCAACGTCATTGCAATCAAAGTGCACCAAACCCAATATGTGAGTTTTTTGTGAACTACTTTCAAAATGCTCAGCAAGAGATCGGTTCAGAGTTTAAAATGCTATCTATGAAGCGAGTAAAAAGAGGAGCACTAGATTTTGTTGGAAACATTGGCAACTCACTGTTCGCAGTGCTCGACTCTAACTATGCGAATAAAATGTCAGATACCATTAATCATTTAAAAAACAATGATAACTACCTGCGCGAACTCCTGCAAAACCAAACTTCAGTTATTGACTCTACTATCAACATTATTACAAAAAATCAAGTTATAACAATGCAAAAGTTTAAAGATATCGATAACCACATCGACAAAATGATGAAGTTACTTAAAGATCAAGAAGTAAGCAATAGTGATGCGACCCTCACAGCTCTATGTCTACAAATGTCAATAATAATATCAAATCTTAAACGCATACAATCTTCAATCATCGATGTTCTAACAGACACACATCATGGAAAAATAAATCCCCTCATACTTACACCTCATCAACTAACTGAAGAAGCAGGAAAACTTAAGACTCATCTACCTCCTCAGCTGCAACTACCAGTCAACCAAGACAACTTGTTGCTGCTTTATAGCCTGATGAAGGTGGAAGGCATGGTGACAACTGATCACATTGTTTTCAGCATTAAACTCCCTTTGGTTGATCAAAAATATTACGACTTATTCAACATTGTTCCAGTAACAACAGTAATAAATAACACGTTAATAGAAGTAAAAATATCAACAGAATTTATGGGAATCAATCCCCACAGAGATGAATTCTTTCCCATGAAAGGTGCAGACCTTCAATCATGTACAACTATAGAAACTGATTGCTATTTATGCGCAAAAATACAATCAATCCATAGAAGAGGATCCGATGAATTCAAATGCGAAATGGATCTTTTCAACAATGACACAAATCCAAGATGTGACACCATAAAACTTAATAAATCAATCACATGGCATCAGTTAAACAACAAAAACCAATGGACGTATGCCACGAAGGAACCCATTCGGCTGAGTGCTGTATGTGGACAAGAAACATTTCAACTAATGCTGAACGGATCTGGATTAGTTCAACTCCAACAAGACTGCGTGATTAGAGACAGTCAAATAATCATTCAAGGGCATCAGTATGTTACCACTTCCCGTAAATCAACTTATACAAGCACCGGTGTACCAATAGGAACCATTAAAATACAACCCATCGACGAACTTGTTAACAAACAATACACCACTCAGCTAGAAGAACTTGGAGCACTTCATCGAGAATTAACCAGAAATAAATTACTTAAATTACCATCAATAGTAGAATCAACACAGAAACAAACCTGGACAGCTGTATGCATTGCACTTGTATTGACAATTGGGATCAGTGCCTATGCAATCAAAATCTTTTGGAACAAATACCAGAAGAAAAAACAACCTAAGCCTCCAACGCCACTTCCAAGAACTCAATCTACATTCAATGTCACTACAACATGAAACTTTGCAGTCACAACGTTGAGTTAATCATTAATTATTGAATTATTAAATTAACCAATAATTCAACGCGGGGGAGAATGTTAACACACCTGTTAACAAAACATAAGCTATTAATATAACTAGGTTATTATAAGCAAAATAAACGAAGCAAAACAAAACATAAGCTATTAATATAACTAGGTTATTATAAGTAAAATAAACAAAGCAAAACCAAAATATAACTTTATGTGTCAACAAGAAGTAGCCCAATAATGCGGAAGCTACATTTTTGCCTTACATGACACTTTACATTAAGTAGATCACTAGAATAAGTTTGTTATAGCTTGTACTGCAATTAATATTTTGTTTAATAATTATGCTTACAACAGCATTTGTGTAGATATATAAGCCAGTTTAATTAATCAATAAAGCCAGAGTAATTTCAGCAACTAAATAAAGTGTGTACTTTTACTTTCACAGTTACAATAAGTTCAAGTGCTTATTGTAATTCTACACTGCAACAAGTTCAAGTGCTTGTTGCATGTGTTACAAAGGAAACAAGAAAAAACCTAAACTCAACAAATTTATGTGTTTGTTGAGCCTGACGGTTAAGTTTCAAGGCTAAATAAACTAATTTGTCCTCAAACAATGCCTTTCATATAATTTTTTCTTGACTATTTCCTCAGTTAGTAGTTTTCTCTACTCCATTTGTTTCTCATTGCCGTATTATGGCCACAAATATGCTTTCACATTCACTACTTCTTTTTTTTTTTAAATTCTGTTTTATAATAACCTTTTTTCTTTACAACTTTACTAAATTTTCTTACTATATTTTTTTCTCTCATAATTTTACTCCTAATATGTATAATATGTATGTATACTATCTTTCCTTTTCCCGTCCATTTTTTCTTTTATTTTATATTTTATTAGACTTTCCCTACTATTAGTCAGAGCCATTTTTTCGTGTTACTATTATATTTTTTTTCTTTTCGTCTTAAATACTCTGTAAATATCTGTGACGTCTACCAAATTTTCACCTAAATAACCTCTTTGTGCAATTTCTTGCTTATGATCCACTAACTTGGGGATTTTTGTAGCATTTATTATGACTTCACTATAATTACTTGAACTTAATTCATTTTTTCGTTTCAAACTACTTAACGTGTTTTGTTTAGCTAAACTCGGGTTCGCTCCGGAATCTACAAGTGGAATGAGTTTTTCGTTTTTTGTATCCTCGCAAGGAACTCCTACGAACACATCATTCACTTTGCGAATATCCGAAAATTCCCCCTTTTCCGTGCCCAGCACTGTCATTTCTTTGTGCGTGCAACCATTTAATATATTTTCATTTAAATTTTCTACTACCACATTGATTTTTTCTTCTGTAATATTTTTATTTAATTTTCCTACTCCCACATTGAATTTTTCTCTTCTTACATTTTCATTTAATCTTCCCGCTACCACATTGAATTTTTCTTCTATCATATTTTCATTTAATTTCTCGAATACCACATCTGATTTTTCTTTTATCATATTTCCATTTAATTTTCCTGCTATCTCATTGACTTGTTTCTTTCTTACATTTTCATTTAACTTTTTTGCTACCACATTGAATTTTTCTTCTCTCATATTTCCATTTAATTTTTCCAATAGCACGTTGCATTTTTCTTTTATTTTCCCGAGTGTTCCTATAACCTTTTCTGATGTCGCCTGCAACGATTCAACAGTTACTATCGATTCTGGGCTTATGCTTTCTACATTCCTTCCTGAATGAGGTGTACAGAAATTTACAATCCGTTCGGATGTCAAATTCTCTGTTTCTACTGAATGATCTGTTACTGAACTTTCCACTGGCTTGGATGTACAGATATTCATAATCTTTTCAGATGTCGAATGATCTGTTACTGAACTCTCTCCTGGCTTGGATGTACATATATTCACAATCTTTTTAGACGTAGAATTATCTGTTACTATCCTTTCTATTGACTTAGATGTACAGATATTCACAATCTTTTCAGATGTCGAATGATCTGTTACTATCTTGGTCGGCCTAAGTGTTCTTTTATTTCGGGGTTCCCAGATTACTGGCCTTGGCTGGGCCCCTGAAAGTTTCCCTGCCGATTTTCCCAGTTGTTCCTCCTATAACACTCATCCTGCATATGACCCACTTTGTCACACCACGTACAGTGTATCTGTTGCTGTCTCACTGGCAGTTCATTACCAAAATTATTTGCCCTAAAACTCAATCGATCGTTAAATATGTTCCTGTTTTCTTGCTGTCTACTAGGAAATTGTCTAAAATTTTTCTGCTGTCCCCTTGCAGCGAAGGAGGGTGCACTCTTCCAGCAATTTTCATGCCCATATTCCTGGCATTTTTCGCAATATGGTGTGTTTCTCCTGGTTATACAAACGTCCCTGGTATGCCCTCTCTCCTGGCAAAATGAGCACCTTATAATTAATCTGTTATTTGTCAATTGTTTTGCATCCTCTTCCTGTATGCTATACTGTCCTCTTTGTTCCTGATTTCCTTCCCGGGGAAATCTAATTCCCTGTTTGCCCTGGTACTCTTGCCCATAGTTGTTATGGCCTTGTGCGGTTCTCCCTAGCTCACCTCCTTTTAACATTATCTCCATTTCTAACGCTTTTTTTTCTAATGCTGCGAGACCCAAACCGGTTGTCGTTAATAAAATCGTTCGTAGGTTCGGGTTGGAGACGCCCACCTTAAACGCACTAACGACTGAACTATTTAGCTGTTCCCACAGGATACCGTCATCACCTACTAGGTCTCTACCCCGAGACTCTATGTCGCTTATTCTGTTTGCAAACGAACTTAACTTCTCTCCCTGCCTTTGGACGCAATGCGATAGTTCCATTATCAACGTGTTATACGTTGTTTCCTTAAGGTACTTCGCTTTGATTGCCCCATAGAGTTCCTCAACCTTGCCAAATTTCTTACTCCTGCAAAACTCAAATGCTTCCCCATGTAACCTTAATTTCACACAATCTGTGAAGTCCTGTGCCTCTACTGGTTTCACCGCTTTGAATGCCAACTCGCATCCTTGTATAAACCTATAAACTTCTGCCGGTGACTCAGTACCCGAAAACAAGGGCACCAAATTATTCACCGTTTTCGCTATGTCGTTTAAATTCATAATTGTTCGTTTAACCAGTCCGTTTCTTCAATCTAATCCTGGTCTATCTTCTGTCTTGCTTCCTGCAAATTTACTCTAACACTCCGTGTGATAGTTTTCAATAAAAATACGAATTCTCCTCCTGACATGAGGTACATGAACAAATACAAATTTAAAGATTACAAAACACATTTTATATTTTTTGTTTAATTCCCATTTATTTAATGTTTTGCCATATATTAACCATACATAAGCCGACATTTGTAATACAAATATTCTTAATTATATTTAAAAGATTTTTTCTTTTTATTTCTGGTTGACTGGTTCTCTTCTCTGTTGATAAATCTTCCACGGTTATTTGTTCCTTTTATATTTTTCCGCTATAAAATTATGCGTTCAGCTTTGGTTTGCCAGGATGGTCTTCAAAAATTCTACTGGTACAGTCCTCAGTGGATCTAAAAAAGTTGTTGTTGACAATATGTGTTATATATAAAAAAAAACAAGGTTCAAACGAAACTTAAACCTTTATATTCAAAATAAAATATTTCTACCATCCTCTTTCCGAGAGGTGGTGGAAGATGGATCCGCCATCAATAATATATTTCCAGTAGGACCCACGTCAGTCCTACTGCCACAGAGATGAAAATCCCGCAGATTTTTATGCAAAAAACTATCATTTTGCCCAACAAAAAAATATATTTTTCTTTCAACATACCCAACAGTTAAACTCTATAATTCATCGTTATAAATCCTTTATCATTATTTAAAACATTAAACACATATTTATTTTTTTTTTTATTTATAAATGTCCTATATAAAAAAAAATTTTAATCCGTTTAAAATTTTTACAAAAACTTAAAAAAGAAATATCCTTATTGTTCCTGTAACAATAAGGATCCAATCAAAAATTTAAATTCCATAAAAAAAAATTTTTTATTCCAAAATATCCTTGTTGTTCCTGTAACAACAAAGTACCAACGATCACTTTGAATCCCTACCAAAGAGAAAATGTCCTTACTGTTCCTATAACAGAAGGATCATAGCTATTACTTTTTTTATGGCCATTATTTTCTTTCTTTTTATAAATATCCTATAAAAAAAAAATTTCCATTCTTCAGAAATTTTACAAAACTAATAATAAAAAAATTATCCTTATTGTTCCTCTAACAATAAGGATCCTAAAATCCTTGCTGTCCTTGCGAACAGAAGGATCCTACCGGCTGCGCCATTTTGTTGTATCCCCTCTGAGAGGATACGCGTTGGTCCTAACAGTCGCCGAGCGACGTCCTACCTATGGGTTGTTTGCCGGCGCTTAAGAGCGCCACTGGCAAGCTACTCAAAAAAATACCTCTGTCGCCGTCACCTGTAGGTGCATTCAGGCGTGGAGGTTTTAGTTTATACTTACTTTTGGGTTTTTCCAAGTGGGTAATCTGGTCTGCTTCCGTGAAAAGAAATTGACTGCAACCGTTTTAGTTTAAAGTACATCAATTCATCTTTATTTTAGCGGGGACCAGATATTTATTACATATCTGGCCGCGCTTCTTCTTCTTCATTTTTACAAACTTAATTCTACTTATTGATTAATCAGCGGTTTATCTTCCGCCTTTGGCTTAAATTAACTTCATTATTAAGTTCTTATTAAACATATTCTTACATATTTATTTAATGGTGCCAACTTTGGCTAAGCAAACATACAAACATGTATAACATATTTAATTGGGTCATATTCCAACGTTAAATTCTTATTTAAATTATATTTGTTTTGCCAAACTATGTTTATGTTAAATACAACAATAAAATATTACAATTAATTTACCTCTGGTTTTTGCATGCTCAGCAGTTTACGCTGGCCGCACAGAAGTAAATTGTTGGCTTTATTTTATTGTCTTTAAATAAAATGAAAACTGATCGCCCAGTTGTTGTTGCGGTAGATCAGTGTTCATTTTATTGTCTTACTTTTGGTTTGTTTATTTTACCGGCCTTGGCATTGAATTCATATAAAAGTGCCGCAATGCAATGAATGTTGATCGCTCGCTTAGTTGTTGCGGTGGATCAACTTTCATTGCCAGCACTTGGCCACTAGTAAAAAGACAATATTTTGGGGAATACCTCGTTGTGAGTCACAACACTCCTTAAGGTGCGACAAGCTTCTCTTATCGCTAAAAGCTCGGCTTGAAAGACGCTGGCTGAGTTTGGTAGACGAAAAGAGTCCACCACCCCCAGTTTCTCAGAGTATATGCCCGCTCCCACTCCGCACTCCATCTTGGAGCCATCCGTGTAAAAGGACACATCGAAGGCTAGATCAATTCCCCCATTGTGCCATTCCACCCTGGTGGGAAACTTGGTTGTAAAGGATTTCGTGAAGTCGAGTTTGGGAGTGTCGTAGTCCGTTTTTCCAGGAATAGCGGATTAAGAATGTTTCTGTGTCCATATGGTCTATTTCGCCAGTTGTACGACTCTCTGAGTCTGACTGCACTGTTTGTGGCAGTAAGCTTAATGTGTAGATCTATGATGAGTAAATGTGTCAGGACATTAAGTGTATCAGTGGGGCATGAGCGGATACCCCCTGTGATACCTATGCATGCGGATCGCTGGATCCGAGCTAGTTTTGTTGTGTTGTATGCTTTATTCAGTGCAGGCCACCATACTAGTGCACCATACGCCAAGATAGGTCGCACTACCGCTGTGTATAGCCATAAGAGCATTTTTGGTTGAAGACCCCATTTTCAACCAAAGGTTTTTTTGCAGGTGTAGAAGGCTATGCAGGCCTTTTGTTCGATGTTAGTTTTCCAGCTTAGCTTAGGATCCAGAATGACACCTAGATATTTTGCGCTACTGGATAGTGTAAGAGGTTGGTTGTTGAGCTTTGGAAGGACAAATTGTGGCGCTTTGGTTTGGAAGGGACTGCCAAGCGTTGTTAGTCTGGACCTGGCCAGTGCCGGGTAGGTGCACAGAAAGTGTGTTAGTGTTTCTTTTTCATTTGGGTCATCATTTCATTTCATTTGGGTGGTGAATAACATCAGTTCTGTCTTGCTAGGGTTAACTCCTAGGCCGCACCTGGCAGCCCAGACACTGAGTTTTCCCAAAGCAACCTCCATTAGCTCACTGAGCGTAGAGGGGAACAGTCCTGATACCATAACAACCACGTCATCCGCATAAGCCACCACTTTGACCCCATTGCAATTTAGTGTATTAAGAAATTCATTCATGGCGATGAGCCAGACTAGGGGGGATATCACTCCTCCTTGCGGAGTACCCCTACTGACAAATCTCGTGAGTTGGCAACCACCCAGGTCTGCCTGGATTATTCTGTTACTGAGCATTGAGATTATCCAGTTTCTCACCGGTGCTTGTACACCAAGGTTGGTAAGAGAATCAAAAATGGCCCTAGTATGAATATTGTTAAAAGCCCCTTCTATGTCTAAGAAGGCCGCAAGAGTGTATTGTTTAAAGTAGATTGAACTTTCAATAGTGGTAATAACCTCGTGTAGGGCGGTATCTGTGGATCTGCCCTTGAGGTATGCGTGTTGGGCGCTGGATATGTTAGCACCCTTTAGAACGTCCCTGAGATGAATATCCAGTACACGCTCTAGGGTTTTCAGTGCGAATGATGTGAGGCTTATTGGTCTAAAATCCTTGGCTAATTCATGACCTCTCCTCCCAGCTTTGGGTATAAATATTACCTTAACTCTTCTCCAGCTCCTTGGAGTGTAGTTAAGGCAGAGGCACTTAGTGAAGATAGAGAGTAGGATAGGTGCAACTACATCTTGTAGTTTCTGCAACATTATTAGAAGTATGCCGTCGGGACCTGGGGATTTGTATGGAGAGAAGCTGCTTAAGGCCCAGATAACCCTTTCCATTGAGATAAAGGAGCCAGTTGGCACCGCCGCAGTTGCCTCAGGTGGTTCTAAACCTAAGTTCTCATTGCAGTTGGGGAAGTGTGTGTTGAGTAAGTGTTCCAGAGATTCATTGGTAGATTCTGTCCACGTACCATCGTCTTTCCGAATGAAAGATGGACTGGTGCTTTCTTTGGACAGAATTTTGCTTAGTCTTGCCGATTCTTTTATATTGTCTATCGATTGGGTGTATTCCTGCCAAGAATGCTTTTTCGCGTCTCGAATTGCTTTCTTGTAGGTTTTGACGATGTTTCTGTATTGTTGCCAAAGACCCTGCCTATGACACGAGTTGAAAATTTTTCTAACCCTTTTCCTAAGGTCGGATAGATCTTTGCTCCACCACAGAGGAAGAGATTTCTTCTTGCTCCTGCTAGTGGGACATGAGACTCTAAAGGCAACCTGTATTGTTTGCTCTAGGGCCTCCACGGAAGAGTCTATCTCCTCCGCAGCTGAGATTTGCTTGTAGGCTAAAGAACGGATTTTTGGGCGAGCCACTTTGGCAAATTTGGCCCAGTCAGTACGTTTGGGGTTACGAAATGGAAGAGGGGCCTCTGTTCCAAGATTCAAGTCAAAGAGGATCAATCTGTGATCCGAGAAGGAACTTTTGCTCGAAACTCTCCAATTGACTACTTTTAGAGACTCGTTTTTGGATAGAAGGGTAATATCCAAGACTTCACTCCAGCCTGTGAAGTTGTCAGTACTTGGAAAGGTGAAAGTAGGTGTATTTCCTATTTTGCATATGTTTAAATAAGAGTTAATTATGAAGTCGAATAAAAACTCACCTCTAGTGTTTATTTCGGAGCTGCCCCATAGTGTGTGTCTCGCATTGGCATCGCAGTCCAAAATTGTGGTGGTGTTGTTCTGCATTGCCGTAGCCACTAATCGCTTCACTTCGTCTGGAGGAGCTTCTCTGTCGTGGCCCATATAGGCTGAGGCTATAAAAAGATTGTTGGCGCCCTCCAGTTTGACAACTGTTAGGTCTGAAGAGCTAAGATTAGGGAGTAGAAATAAGTGTATGTGCTTTTTGGCTATAATGCAAGTTCTTGGCTTACCTGCTGTTCTATTGTAGTAGATGTTGTAGTGGTTGTTCTGGAACTCTTTTACTACTGAGTCTCTGACCCAGTATGTGTAATGCTGTTCATACTAAATGTGCAGGCGTGACAGGCCGAGTTGCGGATTGTATTGAGGAAGGTAAAGGGTTGCGTTGGTCTTGCGAGAAATGTAGATTGGCTGACATCAACTTCTACAAGCTTTTCAAGCAGACAAAGCAAGGCTTCTCTGAAATAAGTAAGGAACTTTCTTAGCTTTCTGCAAAAATTTATAAATACCAGTCTCTTCTCGACAATTTTAAATATATTGAAGAGTCAATTCCTTCACCCAAAAGGAAAAAAAAACACGTCTTTGCGTAGTAAGCAAAAAATGGATTCAACTCCAAATCTACATTCTTCTGTACATGACATTGCTGATGACATGGACATTGGTGGTATAACAGTCCCTCCACCTATTTTAACTTCTACTTCGAATACAGCAAACATATCGATTTCTGCTCCTTTGCCAGTGCTGGCACCTCCACCTTCATTGCCAGTCATGTCTTATGCCCAAACTGTTTCTCTTTCACCAACTTTGGTTGATTCCCAGGTTGTTCCTCTTACTTCTCAGGTTTCTGTTCCACCTTAGCCAATCATTGCAATTCCACCAACTAAATCAATCTTTTTTTCTCGCTTAGCTGCGGACACAACAGAGGTTGATATAGATTTTTTCATTAAATCAAAGTTGAATTGTTCCTTGCATCTTTCGGTTCATAAATTCAAATATTCAAATGTAAGATCGATTACTTCTTTTAGATTAACAGTTCCTGAAAATTTATTTAATTCTATAGTTGTTGTAATCTTTTGGGGACTCCAAACACAATTGTACTCGAATTTGAATTTAAAAGCAATCCAAGACCGGTAAATGTTGGACATAGCCCGAAATAGCCCTGAATCTCATCCAAAAACGATTGATAAACCGCAAGTCTAAATTAGAGCTTGTGTACCAAAATGTCAGGGGTCTTAACTCCAAACTTTCCGATATTTTCATAAACAGTTTTGATTTTGAATATAACATTATAATTTTTACAGAGATTTGGCTTCGCTCTAATATCTTAAATTCTGAAATAATGTGCAATAAATATCAAATTATTCGTAAAGATTGTAATGATAAGATCGGTGGTGGTGTTTTGATAGCTGTTCAAAACTCGCTTGTATCTGAAGAATTGACAATTCTTGACACCAGTGACATTGAGTTAATTTGTGTTGCAGTTAAATTAAATAATAGTATTATTTATGTTACCTGCTCTTACATTCCTCCTAAATGTGACTTAACAATGCATTTAAAACATTTACACGCCATCGGAAAAGTTCATAATTTGTTAAAAAATAATGACGTTCATATTGTGCTGGGTGATTTTAACCTACCTTTTGTGACTTGGAGATCGTCTGACGATTCTTCATTTCTTACTCCTGTTTCCAATAGTGATTGGATAAATGATTTCTTAGATAAGCTATCTGATCTGTGTCTTCAACAAGTCAATGATATTTAAAATATAAACCACAGAACCCTAGACCTGGTATTTGTAGATAGATGCACTGCTGTTAATCTCCATTGTTTGAATCCCGTATCTCTTCCAGAAGATGTACATCATCCAACTCTTGAAAAAACAGTTTTACTTCCCCACGAAAAAGAAGATAAAGTAACTGCTGATGCGCGAAATTAAAAAAGTTTTTAATTTTAAGAAAACGGACTATGTAAAACTTAATTCCTTACTTTCGCAGACTGATTGGTCTCCAATTTCACTGATTGGACTGTTTGGTCACTAGCGGAACATCATATTCATATTATGGCGTCGAATCTTCTGTACAGTTTTTCAATGATACTATGCAAAGGTGTTTCTTATTGTCCGTTCCAAAAAAAGGTGTTTCTCCAATCCTTTAAATCCACCCTGGCTAACAAATAATCTAAAGGCACTTAAAAATTTAAAAAAAAGTTTATTTAAAAAATATAAAATATCGGGTTCTAGTTTAGACTTTGCTTCCTATTCTTCTTGTCGTTATAGATATCAACTATTAAATAAAAAATGCTATTCTGCTTATATAATTAACATAAAATCTCAATTTAAAGATGATCCAAAATTTTTTCTATAGTTTTGTTAACTCAAAACGTAAAGCCTCCAGCTTTCCACCACTTATGAAATTCAACCAGGAAGAATCATCTTGTGACAATGTGATTTCTAACATGTTTGCAAACTTCTTTAAATCAACTTACTCCGATATACCATTTAATACTAGCACGGTGTCTCCTTTTCTCCCGCCAGTTAACTCTTTTGAAACTCCTGTAATAGACCCAAATATTGTTATGTGTTATCTGTGACAAGTAAAATCTTCTTTTACGACCGGCCCTGATAAAATTCCAAGCTGTATTTTAAAGCAATGTGCTACAAACCTGTGTATTCCTCTAGCAAACATTTTTAATATTTCCTTGCATAGTGGTTATTTTCCTATTATATGGAAGGATTCTTATACTATACCCCTTCATAAATCTGGCTCCAAGATAGATGTTTCTTACTATCGAGGAATTGCAAAATTAAGTGCAATCCCTAAGTTATTTGAGAAAAACATAACTGATCAATTAACCCACTCTGTGTCTTCCACCATTTCTGTCTTTCAACAAGGTTTTCTGAAGGGTAAGTCCACTTTAACAAAACCTCTTAGAGTTTACTACGCGAGTTATAAATGGTTTTACTTTGGGACCGCAGACTGATGTTATTTATACGGACTTTAGCAAAGCTTTCGACAGTGTTAATCATAATCTTCTTTTGAAAAAAATAGACGTACTCAAAAGGTTTTATATAAGAATTCTCTTTCAAAAAGTATTTCGGTCACTTCTGGAGTTCCTCAGGGCAGTCATCTTGGACCGGTTTTGTTTTTACTATTCATTAATGATCTTCCTTCGGTAATAAAACACTGTAACGTCTTAATGTACGCTGACGACGTGAAACTTTTTCTTTGTTACAAATCACCCGAAGAACGACATCTTTTATAATCTGATCTAAATAGACTTGTGGACTGGTGTAGCTTAAATATATTAAATCTCAACTTAAAAAATGTAAGCAAATGACAGCGAAGATCTGCTAATAACATAAATTGCACTATAAATAACACTAAGTTAGAAATAGTTTCCAGTTTTCTCGATCTTGGTGTTATTATGGATTCAAAACTTCGCTTCAATCTCCACGTTAATATGGTGATAAATAAGGCAAGAGGAGTCCTTGGTTTCATTAAAAGATGGGCTAAAGAATTCAGTGATGGCTTTACTACTAAATTATTATATACCTCTCTCGTAAGGCCAATTCTTGAATATGCATCACCCTACAAGAAATAGCTAACCAAAACTCTAACACTATCACAAACATTTTTCTGTTTACAACCACATTCTCATACTCATGAATACTCATTTCAGTGAATACTCATTTCAGTGTCAAAAATTGTGAAACAAGGAAAAATATGAAAATTTTAACAAGTGCATGTGAAAGAAAGAGAAGGTATCATTATTAAAAATCATGTCCAATTTTTGCATATCCGCCATTGTAGTTTACCATTCCAAGTTTCGCTAACAAAAACCAAGTTCGGTAATAAAAAATTTAAATATCTTAAAATTGCTTACTGTTGGAATGCTGCTGCCCATCAAAGAAGGATGAGCCAATAAGCACGCTTGCTAATATCAAGATTGCAGTGAGCATTTCAACATTCGCTACAACTACTTCCACTCCCAAATTCGTCGGCACAGAAGTGGCTAGCAGTAGCAGCAACAACAATAACAATAACAACAATAACAATAAAAAATGTTATAATAAATTTAAAACATTTGTTTTAAGTCACTAACGAATTGCATGCAATTTTATTTTTTAAAAGGTACGTTAGATAAAACTGATTTTTACGTTAACTGATTTTTTACGTCTAACAGTTATATATAACAGAGTTTTCGGTTAGATTTATCTGGTGAGATTTAGTTACCTATAACCTGTATTTATGTTAACCTTAACTAGAGAGAGCGAGACGGCTATATTTCGATAATATTGGAAATTGCTACGTGTGAGAAAGGGATGCCAGATCACACGCATATACGAGTTTCGGTTAATTTCTTCCCGAGGCTCTTCCTAGCATAACCAAAACTTCGTATAAAGAGGTAACCGATATTTCAGTTTAGGAAAACCGTTTTTGTTTAGTTAAACAACCGATAGTCTTCTTGAAGGGCAGTTATATGGAACCCACAATTTAATGTCTACATCGACGCCTGTTTGTAAATTAATATTTTTTGTTATTGGGTTTCAGTATCTCCAAATATATTTTTTCCTATTTTCTAAATTTTAAGTTTTTGTTTAAGTCTATATGCAATGGTTATTTCTTTTAAAAACAATATTAAATTAAAGATGAGCTTATTTAACTCGGGGGTTCTTTCCTTTTGGACTCCACACTGACGCTTGATATTCTTACTTAGACTCTGATTTGTGGTCACATTTCACTTCAGTGATGATGTGCATACAGCAAGAAAGAGAGGTGTGGTGAAATGCAATGAGATGGTATATCTCAAAGCTTTACGTCTCATCTAGACTTTGTAGAAATCGTTCATGCCGCCCCAAATGCTGGAACCAGCAAGATGAGTTCAAACCTGTCGAAATGGAAAATTTCATGAATTTTTTTTAAATGTTTATAAAGTTACATGGCAACCTGAAGTGGTGTTTTCGTTTTTATGGAGTAAAAGAAAGACACCAAATAAAACTTCTCGTACCGAAGCCTTATAGTTGATGTTGTAAACTACTAACGAGAATTGGTCGAATAAGAAATGTGTTTATGGTATTTGTTAGTGTGTGTGTTGTGTGGATGTAGAATTCTAGTTTTCGTCGGAAGGTTTTGTTTCTTCGGTGTATGTTGGTATGGGCAAACGACATATTTTGGAAATTGATCGCTTGTATGTGCCATTTTTCGTACGTAGAGTAACGACGCGAACTAAGTTGTCGGGACCAGGATGTAGTTCAATTATCCTTCCTAGCAGCCATTCATTGGGCGGCAAGCGATCGTCTTTTATTAAGACCAAGTCATTTATCTTTAAGTTCAATTCTTCTGGACACCATTTAGGGCGTGCTTGTAAATGAGATAGCCAATCTGACGACCATCTTGACCAGAAATGCTGTACCATTTTTTGTATGGTGTGGTACTGTTGACTTAAACCAGTTCGGACGTATGAGACCTCAGATGGACAAAGGAGCGCATCGCCGATTAAAAAATGTCCTGGCGTGAGTACATCCAGGCCATGAGGATCTGCTCTTAAAGGACACAGCGGTCTGGAATTGAGGCAAGCTTCGTTTCTCGTAAGCACCGTTGCCAATTCTTCGTACGTTTGGCGACTACCCTCTACTGTTCTCTTCAAATGGTACTTGACCGATTTCACATTTGCTTCCCATATTCCCTCAAAATTTGGGGAATGAGGGGGGTTAAAATGCCATTGGATGCTCTGCGCTGCAAGCTTTGGTACAACGTCGCGCTCCACTGCTTCAATGAATTTCTTGGTGTTGGTTTTGAATATGTTATCGGCACCAATAAAATTTGTGCCACAGTCACTATACATGTCGTGACAGATGCCTCGTCGACCAATAAAACGTTGAAGGGCCATCAAAAAATATTCAGTGGATATGCCGGTCACTGCTTCTAAATGAATTGCTTTTGAAGCGAGGCATACAAAAATTACAATATATCCTTTAGAAATGGTGTTTCCGCGATATTTGGATGACTTGATCTCTATAGCACCTGTATAATCAATTCCAGTAGCGAGGAATGCTGGCTTCGGTAGGTTGACTCGATGATACGGCAGGTTGCCCATTAATTAAGTCGTATATCTCGGGTTATTGCGAACACATTTAAGACATTTTCGAAGAACACGTTGAACTGTTTGATATCCTTTGACGATCCAGAATTGATGTAGTATGTGTGATAACGTGAGCTTTATTCCACCATGCAATGTGTTGGCGTGTGAATTGTTGATAACTAGTTCAGTGAAAGGATGATCGTTGGGCAATATCATTGGATGTTTTCGCGCATAAGGCAATTGTGTTCTCTGCAAACGTCTTCAAACGCGTAGTATTTTATAAGCATCAAAAATTGGCGTGAGGCTGACCAATTTGCTTTTGTTTGGCAGTGACTGGTTTGATTTTATAAAATACATATCAGCACTGAATGCCTCCTTTTGCACCAGCAGCACAATCTTTTGTAAACTTTGTTGCAGCTCAGTGACTGTGATGGGACCAGCGATCTTCTGTTCTTTGCTTTTCTGTAAGCAGTTATTGTAAAATCGCAGAATGATAGCCGTAACTCGCAGCAATTTATTAAAGGATGAGTATTTGTAGATTACTGAGTCTGCCTGAATGACAAAATGCGTATGAATTTTGGTAGGTTTTGCATGAGTTAGACTTCTATCGATAACGCAATTCGCAAGGCTGAATTTAGGCCAATTTTCGATTGGTTCACGAAGCCAAGTGGGTCCGTTCCACCATAAATCGAAACTGGCTAGTTGAGTAGGAGTCAGACCACGAGTGGCACAATCTGCTGGGTTGTCGTTCGTACTAACATGTCTCCATTGTTGTGATGATGATTGTTGTTGGATTAGTCTGATTCGGTTTGCCACAAAAACTTTCCAACGAGTAATATCGCCACTGAACCAATACAAAACTATTGTTGCGTCGGTCCAAAAATATGTCTTGATCGTAGGATTGGGTAAACGCAGATTGTTTTGAACCCATCAAATTTGTTGTAAGCAGTGCGCCGCAGAGCTCTACTTCTGGAAAAGTAATATTTTTTGTCGGAGTGACTTTGCTTTTTGAAATAAGCAATCGAGTGTAAACTTCGTTGTCATCAGTATGCTTAATGCGTATGTAAACACTTGTGGCGTATGTCGATGAAGATCCATCGCTGAATGCATGTAGCTCAATTGATTCTATAGCATTTGGTGTAAACCATGTCCACCTTGGAATTGATATTTTTTTCTATATCAGGTAGACCAATTAAAAATTGTTGCCATTGTGCGTTTAGTGATTCTTGTATGTTTTTATCCCAGGTTAACGAAGTTGTAGCTGTATTGTCACGAGTAATTTTTACTGCATGAATTTGTTTTAAAATAATTTTTGCAGCGACCACAACCGGATTGATCAATCCCAATGGATCGAATAAGCAAGCAACGGTTGAAAGGACTGCTCTTTTTGTCGTAGTGGGATCTATTTTAAAGTTAAGTTTGTATCGAAACTCATCTAATATAGGTTGCCAATACATACCAAGTGTTTTTACCATGTCGATACTGCTGAGTTCTAACAAAGGCTTGCTGAAATGGTGTTCTACTGGAATTGATTCAAGAAGCTGTGGTGAGTTGCTCGACCACTTCCGCAGTTCCATGCCAGCTGACAGTAATGCTTTTATCAGTTGATCGCGCATTTCAATTGCTGTTACGATAGAATGACTGCCGGTTTGTACGTCATCTACATACATATCATGTTTGAGTACATGTTCTGCTAGTGGAAAGCGTGACTTCTCATCATCAGCAAGTTGGTGCATTACTTTGATAGCAGTATATGGTGCACTGGCTGTTCCAAAGGTGACAGTTGTGAGGCAATCATCTTGAATTTTACCTTCGGAGTTTCTCCCCTTCTCCGTCTTCTGAATTCATGTCTATGCACCTATCCATTTTTTGGATCTGCCAATTCTAAATTTTTTGGAATTTTCCAATTTGAGGTTTGTATTTGTTCTCCTGGTTGCTGAGCAGATATGGTTTTGGTTACGATAAAGTTGGATGACCATTCAAAGTTGCTTATACGAGACTTGATTGTAGCTGAGACAAACAGATTTGCGATTCCAAAAACTTCTTGGTTACTTTGGTGAAAGCGTAATGGCAACCGTTTTGCTGTCTCTTCAGTTATAAAGTTTACTTCAGAGCATGAGTATAAAAGAGCGCGTACTGGTTGAAAAAAGTCAAATCTATTTTTAATAAAAACAACTGCGGTTGGTATAATGGATCTCTTATATGAGCGTGTGGTGAGCGAGAATACTGCAGCCTGAGTAGACGTTTGAGCTACTGCATCTTGGATGGGAGACGATGAAGGAACAGAATCAATCATGATCTGATTCGTGACAGTGTTTACGTGGAGAACAGTATGATGCATTTTATGACACACTCGATAACGGGACTGAGTTGCACATTTAGAGACAGCGTGTCCCTTGCGCAAACAATTTATGCAGAGGCCAGCACGTTTGGCAAAATCGAAAAGCTCTGACACACTCAATGTTAAAAAACTCAAACAATTTGACACTCTATGTTCACTGCTGTTGCAATGCAAAAAAGTTGGCTTCGAAATTAAAAAGGTATGTAAACGTCTTTTTGAAAAAGGTTTCCTGCTATTTTCTATTGGTTTTTCAATAATTTCGACCTTCCCAAGGCGACTTTCTAAAAATTGGCAGCGGCGGTTGGGTAACCGATGATTGAAACTAGATCCGACACAAGCATTTGACGTACTCAGGAAGCTTTGGTCTATATTACTACTACGGCGCTTGCTATTCAATAATGACATAATTTTGGCTTTGGCATTTATGAACAACTCTTCGATATCGCTTCTGCTAAAGTCTTCGACATCCAATTTTTCAATTTGGCTCTGTATGTAACATAATTGCTTAAAGTACGATTCTAGAATTTGAAGACGGCACTCTAGAATTGTGGAATCTACATTCTCTCCTTCTTTTTCAATCTTTAGTTTCATATTGGTAATGTTTCTTTTCATAGATGAACGCTGTTGCTTAAAAGACGACAAGCTCGAATTAGAACCACTTGTCGATTTTCCAGGAGCATCATCAGCATTATTCGGCATGGTGAACAAAAGACAGAGTTAATATCTTTCAACAGTAATTTTTTTTCTTTTTTCCGGCAACGTGTACCGGGGATATCGTTCACTTAATGCTAGGAACCGTAGCGAACAACAAAAAACATAAGGTTATGTGCAATGAAAACGTGTGGGTATTATGTAAATATGGTATTGCAGCAACGGTTCAATGTGCCTTGAAATATTATGTTGTTGCTAACTAAGATTATCGAAGCTTTAAAATAATTTATCCCGTTTGTTTCTCTTATCCAATGGTTATACTTGTATATCTTACGGTGAAAAAGAATGGCAGCAGACACGTTGGCAGAACTTGCGACTTCTATCGACGTTATGACGAAATGATGAAATGTGGATTCCAATTATAAATCCTTAAGACTGTGATGATAGTGAGATGCAGTAACTAACTTAGCAGTAGCGACGTAAAGCAGTAGAGTTCCAACGATGGCCGAACATTGGTAAAACGAAAAAGTGTTCATACATGTACGTGGTGCATGAATTTATGTATATAAGGTTATTGTAATAAGTATATTATGTGAAAGATGATTGTGTAACGCTTATAAACAACTTTCAAAGCTTTTTTTTATGGTTAAACGAAATTGATATTTTTGCTTACGGACACTTGTTAGAGTCGGAGGTTCAGCGATGATTTTCGACAGCAATGACGTCGGCAAAAATATACTTAAAGTAGAGCTTCAACAACAAATGCAGGGTGCAGAAACCAGCAGCGACGCCGGCAGAACTATTGCAAGCAGCATCAATCACAGCAGACTCTGAGTCATTATCCCGCTTTTCGGCAAAACTGCAATTAAAGTTAATCCCTTGCAAACAGCAAGCAGCAGCGGCGACAGCAAAAAGCAAACTTAAGCAGCGCCATTTCGAAGCGCTCGCAATACTCAAAGAAAGTTTTTTGTTTAATTTGCTTTATTTGATAAAAACTACTCTAACACTGACTGTCCTGTCACGGTCGCCAAGATGTAGGGAGATAAAAAAGAACAATTGTGTTTGGTTCGGTGTCTTTCGTCTAACAAGTTTATTCAAAAAATTTCAATCAGTGTAAAGTTAACAATAGTAAGAACAGAGTATGAAAGAAATAAGAAACAAAAGGAATATGCAAAAATAAGAGTTATAAAGGAAATATTTCGAACTTAGTGAAGTGAATTTCTTATTATTCGTTATAGGTAACCAAATTTCATTTATAATTCAAAATAAGCAATAAATTCAAAGAGTTTTAATTTCATGTAATGACAAAGTAGCAATTTAAAGTAGAAAGCAGTATAGAGCCCTTATAAGTAGCAAAATTATAAGTTGAAGAAGCTGGAGTCGATCTCACCAAACAGCAGCAAAGACATATCGATGCATACGCCAATTTAAGATGACTGTTGGAAGATCGTTTTGCAATGGTGGATCAACGCAGAGCACATCATTCAAAGATCGACCGTTTGAACTTTTGGCTGACGCATCGAATACTATGCGCACCTTTGTAGTAAGACTGTCCTCTTTTATGACAGCATGGTGAGCTAACACGCACGAAGTTACAGCATCGTGATTCCATTCGTTTTTTGTACAGTGTTGCTCTTCTGTTGTTGTGGCCTCAGCAATTTGATTAAGATCGAAATATTATTTAATTGCAGCATTTTAGTGCTCTCGCATGACATCATTTTGATTAAGACGTCGTTCTAGACAATGAAATCGATTAAGTGAAATTTGTCTTGATTTTCCCAATGTTTGCTGCGGATCAAAGAAAGATTTTAATGGTAGTCTGACCATGTACTTGCCGTTTGTCTTGAGTGAGTGCGTGAGTGCGTTCTTTTAAAGAAATCTTCGCACCACTGGTCTTCAGGTGAAAGAACTCTCTGCTTAGGAACCTGATCCAGCTTAAAAAAGCGTTGTAACAAACCGTCAAGTTCGACATTTGTATGGTGACATCGGATGGTAACTGAACTCGTATTTATGTTGCTCGGGGTCACTCTTCCAGATAGAATCCAACCCAATTGAGTATTTTGAGCAATCGGTTGATCTGATGATCCCAATTTTGTTTCTGATAAAAGTATATCTGCAAGTAAATCAGCACCAATTATTAAATCAATTTTTAAGGGTTTATAATATGTTGGGTCGGCTAATGTGAGACCTTGAATATGAGGCCGTGGCACGATTTTTGTACTGGGTACAAAACTAGTCAGCTTATTTAATACATATGCTGTATCAAAGAAAAGACTGAAATTTGTGTTGATCATAGATCGCAGAGTAAAGTTGACAGCAGATTTGCAGTGATTTATAGCATCAGGTCCGACTCCAGAAATCTGAGCTGATGTTTGGCGTCGTTTTAAACCTAAGGTTTGTACCGCATGTTCTGAAATTATAGTGCCTTCAGATCCTTGATCAATTAATGCACGCAGTATGGTGGAGCGACCAGTGTCAGGATTTATGAGCATCACTATTGCGGTTGCCAGGATCACCTTGTATGATTTGTTATCACTTGTTGCAGTAGATAAGCTTTGGACAGCATTGGTAGATACGACTGGCGCAGTATCATTGTTTTTGTTTGAGAATGTATCTAGAATTTGCTCTTTGGAGTTGTTTGATGCTGCAATCTTTGTACTGATTTTTGGGAAATGCAGTAATGTATGATGGCGCTGACCACAGTTAGCCGCCATGCAATTCTTAGTGCTGGTGCACTTAGACATGGTGTGAGACTTATTCAGACAATTTATGCACAATTTAGCATAATCAACAATCGTTTTTCTTTCGTAGCAATCTTTAGCGAGAAATATCGGGCAACGACGAAGAATGTGACCTTGGCTGCAAAGAGTGCAATGTTCTACGTAGTTATTATTCGGTGTTGTTACGTGTAAACATTTTTTGATTTTGAAGATGATTGATGACTACTTTTATGCTGATCGCTATGCGAATGTGATTGCATTTGATGTGTAATATTCTATTTTCTATAGCGTCAAGGGTAAACAAGCGACTATTAAGAAAATCTGACAATTGCGTAAAAGTCGGAATATCCACTTTGTTACCTAGTGAAAGTTCCCATGCCTTATGTGTTTCTTTAGGCAGTTTTGTTGACAGATAATGTGCCATCCAATGATCGCAATTATCAGTGGGAATTTGTAATCGACGAAAGGCATTGACGCAAAGGCTGGCAACATTTCGCAGTGATTTAAGCTCTTCTGAGCGCTCATTATGGAGCAATGGCAAATTGAACAGTGTATTCATATAATGCATGAACAAAATGCGTGGATTGTTATACCGTTTTAACAATAACTGACATGCTGACAAGTAGTTATCTTCTGTTAAGGGCATTTGGTGAATGTCAACATCACGGTCGGTTGGAAGAGATTTTCGCAGAAAATTAAGTTTTTGAATTGCATTTAAATCGAGATTCAAATGAATTAGACTCTGAAAGTATCGTGGAAACCAGGCCAATCAATAAATTTACCTGAAAACGTTGGCACTGGTTAATTTGGCAATTTCACTAATGTTGTATTATGATGTGATACGGAAGAATTATGGTCGTTGCTTGCCGCCGCATTGACGGTTGAAACAGGATGCAATTGTTCGAATGCCTCAGTTATTGCACAGAGAATATTAAAATATTTTTCTTCAAACTCATAGGATATTTTGTTTGTAAAATAATCTGCGTTTTTCTCTGCAGAATATAATATTATCTTATGAGTCACAGTGAATTCTGTATGAATCTCATTCAATTTTTCTAATCGTAATTGAAAATATTGTTTTGTTTTACGAGACGTTGCATCTTTTTTATAATTGTTATAGGTTTGTTTCAATGCATCAAGGCGATCAGATTGTATTTTAACTAGATCGGAAATAGAAAAAGAATTTTCGTTTTCCATTTTAAGTAGTCACCTGCGACAGGAACCAAACATCCGTAACGTCAAAGATTGCAAAAGTCCTTTTAATTGTGTTACTTTTAAAAGACGCCAACGGAGCAGTCCACCCTTGTATAAGAAAATGTTCTTTCCAGTTTTGTAACTAGCAGAAAGAGTGTACTACTCGGTTCTAAATACAAACGATATATAATAAAGCATTACTAATATCAAATACATCTCTTTTTCAATTTTATTTCTGCTGTTTTCCGAGCCTCATCATTAATTTGGAATATTTTGTTATTTATTTGAGAAGCAAAGTCCGCAACTCGCCGAGCAGATATTTAATTGAGTTTGCTCAAATATCTTTGTTTTTTTCGTTGACTAACATACATCAAGATCACAAACTGTTGTTTCTGAACTGCATTCAACTGTTTGACGTCTAAGGGATCTTTAGAAGTTTTTCGCATATAATGGGGACCCATACACGCTGCAACCAAAGCAAAGCTGGAAGTGTAACTTGGAAGTTTTTGACAGTTTTCACGATGAAGTCGCAGAGTGTGTGCCAAAGTTACGCAACTCATTGACGGTTTCAACTCAGGTTGCAAAAAAATTAAAATCGTTTAATATTTTGGTCGCAGTTGCTGTTTTTTGCTGCGATGTGGTTTGTATGGCAAAATGGATTGCTGCAATCATTGCAGCGTGTGTGTCAAACTTATAAAAAAATACGTAATCTAGTTGCAGTTCCACTTATGTTTTGGTTGCAGTGTGTACTTGAACTGAGAAACTTTTTAATTTCAACATGTGATGTCTCGAAAAAAAAAAAGATATTTGAGCACACTCAATAGCGGGGTTCACATGGTCCTACATGTTGTCACGCATTGAAGGACAAACCTTGTATTTGACCGTTCGAACGCTCGATACAGTTGACTGACAACATGTTATCTTGAATTTGAAAGGTCATCACACCAGGCACGACAACATGTAGGATCATGTGAACCCCGCTAATGGCATTCGAAGGAAGCAGCTTTAGACTCAATATATTAGTTTTTTGAAAAAGAATAGATGGCATCATAGCCACAGATATAACGAAAAACAATGTTTTTCATTTTTAGGTTAGAATATCTCAAAAACCTGACGTGATAGAGCCATTCGATAAAATTTATATTTTTCATGCTTATCCATGCATTTTTAACTTTTCGAGCTCTTATCTTTCTTTCATTTCTCTTTCTTTGAAGGCAATCCTTTCCCGCATCTCCAATTCAAGCAACTTAAGCTTTTCATCACTGGCATACTTCTCCTTGCCAAATAAAAAAATTTTCTCCTTGAGTTCAAGCTCTTGTCCCTCATTTTTAAATCAGCCTCAAACTTTCCCGTTTTTAGTTCCACCAGACTGGAATGTACCTCAAGCACGTCAGCCAGAGCTGTGCGTGAGTAAATGCCCTTGCGAACAGTTTTTAGTGTAGGTCGTGGGGTCTCTGGTGATACTGCATCAGTTATTCCTTATCGAGAACTAAGGGAAAGTTTGGTGAGACATTTGCATTGCCAATAGACTCAATCTTGTTGCTGTCCTGAGAGTCCACAACATAGGCGTTGGACTTAAACTCCATGTACTCGAAAATATCCTCCAACTGGTTGTACAGCGGACAGTAAGTTAGACATAAAATCTTTAAGTTTTTACGGTTGAGTTGTGACAGGGCTCTGTCTTAATGTAGCTCTGCCTCAAGTTCTTTACTTTACAGCGCCCAACCGTCCACTCAAACTCACTACCGATTTGATTCAGGAAACGCTTATAAAAGAGCTGGGCTGTTGGGTTTTCAATTGGCCTGTTGTCGCGTGGAAAATCCACGAGTTTCTGCTGTTCCTGGTCACTCCATTTCCGGTATGGCGAATAGCGTGTATGCTGTACATAAACGAAACTTCTTAAAATCAAGAATATAATAGATTTTTGTAAAAGAGACAGAGAGAGAGAGAGAGCATCTCAAAAGAAATACAATACAAAATTTTCATAAAAAATATTCTGCGTATTTAATATTTACACTGTCATTGGTTGGTGCTTCAATTGGTAATACTGATTTTATTGGTTTGTGATACCTAAAATCTGTGTCGATAAGCAATAACAGCGTAAGTCTGATTTCAAAGTTTCGAGAAAACTCGCTTCAAAGTTTTCAATCGTCATATAAGTTATTTATTTATTTATTTATAAACTATCGACAATAATGTTTAACAGTCTATTTATTACTTCAAAAATTACACTTAAACAATAATTATAATGGAATTATTATACAAATATAAAATTAAAGATTTATACAATACTCAATACAATTTGCTTAAATGCCTCTCTATTTTGAGTGAAATCGGACATGTTAAAAATCGGATCACTCCGGCCATAGTTAGTTCTATGGTGCGGAATGTAAAAAAAAAATCTCTTTCCTTAAAGTGTCTTTCCGGAGCATAAATATTGAGAAGGGCGAGCATATTTAACTCCAGCCACAGTTCCTTGATTTCCATGTCCATTTGTTATTTGCTGCTCGCTGCATTACAGGCGATGATTTTATAAGTACGGCGCTAAAACACGATAAAATAAATTGTGGTGACTAGATTTTCAACCTAAATTTTTTTATTGCCAGCGAAACCAAGAATGGTACAATGGCGGATATGCAAAAATTTGATATACTTCTTAATAATGATACCTTCTCTTTCTTTCACATGCATTTGCTAAAATGTTAATGTTTTTTCCTGGTTTAACAAATTTTGACACTGAATGAGTATGAGAATATAGTTGTAAACAGAAAAATTTATGTGCTTGTGTTGGAGTTTCGGTTACCCATTTCTTGTAGGGATAGGAATAGCCCTGCTGATTATGTTGTCATAATGGACTGAAAATGACATCTTTTTGTCACAGAGTACACCTAGATCAGATTTAGAATCTACTCTAATCAAGGCGTTGCATAAAATTGAGCAATCAAAAAACGTTGGAGATCTTATCATATAAAATTACATTATGTTGCATTTTGACAAATTTAAATTCTCTTTATATAGCATACACCATGAGTGCAGACTATTTAAATCACTTTGTAAACTCCACTGGTCACTGAGAGAGCTTACAGATTTAAAAATCTTAACATCGTCAGCATACATAAGGCATTCTGAGTACTGTATAAAATTAGGAAGATCATTGATGAAAAGAATAAACAACAATGGCCCAAGGTGGCTACTTTGTGGCACATCTGAATGATTAATTATTGCTTTTGAGATCTTATTTCCGATGCATACATTTTGGCTATGACCTAAGAGGTACTCACTAAGCCAAGACAAGAGTGAAGAATGAAAACCCAATAGACTGAGCTTACTGATTAGGATAGAGTGCTGAACTCTATCAAATGCTTTAGCGAAATCTGTGAAAATAACGTCTATCTGCTTACCATTTTCCAATTCATTTTTTATAAAGTGAGTAAATAGAACCACGTTTGTAGAGGTTGATTTTCCAGAGACAAAACCATGCTGACTTTCAGATATCGCATTTTTAATGCATTAATAGATCTGCTTTTTCACCAAGGCTTCAAACAATTTGGGAACTGATGGTAACTTAGATATTGGTCTATGGTTTCCTATGTCTTGTCTTGATCCAGATTTATGAATAGGGACCTTACAAATATCCAAAAATATACCTTTCTCAAGGGACAAATAAAAATTCGTGAAAGAGTTATATGAAAGGGTCTTTTGTTTTTGTGTCATAACTTTGGCTAGGGTCATGCTGGAAGCTCCAGATTTTGTGTGTTTATAAAGCTGTATGAGAGAAGCATATCAAGTCGACTTAGGCGATTGTTGCTTATGAACACAGAAATATGAGATATACAGTGTTGTGCATTTTATATTTATGTTTATATATAAAGCTGCATGAATTATATACAAGATTTCCGAGATATACAGGCATGTTCTGCATTCCACTTGCGAGTGGAAGTGAAAAAAAATCATCATTGAATTTGATATTTGGTGTTCTATATATAAATTTTTTCGTTATTACAATAAATTATATTAATAAATTAAATAAAACACAAAACGAAAAAAGTGATACGTAGAAAACCCTATATCGAATTCAACTATGATTTAATTTCACTTCCTCTCGAAAGTTGAATGCAGAACATGCCTGATAGCATTAAGCCCCTCGATTGGTTATTCTCCATAATTAGTTGAGCCTGAAAAATGCAAGGATGAGGGTTACCCCCTCCTCCTACCCCCTTTGGAAGCTAGAAAGGCAAAACTTTAAAATATGTGTCATTACAATTTATTCCATATTTAATGTATCTCTCAGCCGATTTCCAAAGTTTATAACTTGTTGAGAAGAAGTCAAATTCCCATTAAGTTGTTTATACAACTTTGATAATAAATATCGCAAATATTAAATAAATTTGTTGAAAATTTTTATGATGTAATTTTCTTTTTTAATGAAGTTTTCTATTGACTTGGGTTTTGATCTTGCCATAGTAATTGATTTCTCAATACAAGCAAAACTAATTTTTCGTTTTTAATTACCACACATAAAACAGTTCGTTTTTTGTGTGGTAAGATTAGAAAACGGCTTTTGTATTATTGGTTTGAAGGTAATGTAGTCTCTTTTTTAAGATGCTTGTGACTTCGAAGATTGGTTCAGAGATAAATAAAATGTTGAGTAAGATGTAATGAAACATATTTTCACGTTTTCACTTTCTTGCTCCTAAGGGGGAATGGGAGGGGATTGATTCTCATCCATAAAGTTTTATACTCGCCCAATCAAGGAGAATCACCACCCGATGGAATTAACGCTATATCTGAGGCTCCTTGTATATAATTCATGCAGCTTCAAATATCAAAATACTGGTGTCAATATTTCTTTGCACATCACTGTATGTCCGTGATTTGCTATTTTTGACGTGAAGAAATTGCATCTATTGTACGGGTCTATATACTAAACACACAAAATATAACATTCACACCAGTCAATTTTATTACACTACATTATTATTTTATTTTGTTTTATTTTACGTGTTACATTCATTTTTAAATATTTTTGTAAATGTTTTCAATTATTACGATGGAAATTTATTAATGAAATTATTGGTTTTTGATATCTAAAATAGCAAACCTATATAGGTCATTCCATGTCAAATCGGACGCTTTTGTCCAAAAACTAATTTTGACGATTCCAATTTTTTTCAATTTGTTCACATCCATAGAACTTTAAAAACAAAAAATATTTGCATACTTTTTTATAATTTTTTTTGCAGTTATACACAGTGAAAAATTTAAAAGAAAATCAGAAATTGTTATTCAAACATGTAGTTAAACAACTGTATCTTCTAAGCCGTTAGTCCTACAAAAAAATGTTTGCCACATATTTCAAAGATCTTAAATTGGTCTTTATTGTGGTGTCTTTTTTTACAAACATTTACGTACAAAATTTTAAATTTTTTGACCACTAAAATTTCATTCACATTTTTCATAGTCAGCACCACTATTTTATTGGCACTTTGAAAATTTTATCGTATTGAGGAATTCATTCTTAATGAATTCTCAAAATTTAATGTTGGAGAATTAATGTTTTCTATTTTAAACGAAATTTTCAAAAACTGAGTACACAATTTTTAATTATAAAATACTTTACTTTTTAATTAAAAATGGAATTTTTAGTATTTTTTGCTAGGCTTTTTGCCGTGGTATAAAGGAATGGTGGGTTAAGGTTCCGTGTATCATTTTTTCTTTTTCGAATAGCTTTTTGAGAGATTGTTTTTCAGAAATGTACTGCTTTGATAAAATATATTCCGATTCAATACTTGCCATGTTGGAAACCCAATTATAAAATACTAGCATAAATCCGACATATTATTGTCGGATTATTAATGTTTGCAGATTACCCTTTGCCGCAAGCCTTTTTACTGTACCTGCCAAACCATCATATGGCCCTTTGCCGTGTGATGTTGCAAAAAAGTGCCATTCTACGGGGATATTGAAATCGACTTTGTGCTTGCATAGATTTATAAAAATTTTTTTGTTCTTATATTGAGTGACTGCTCTATCTGAGAAGTAAAATAATTTGTTTACTTCTCGCAATTTTTTCAGCAGGAAATTAATTAAGCTACGCTAGAATAAATGAACTGCTACTGTGTCGTGCTTTAATCTTTGCGAAATTGCATCGTAACTTATGCGCATTACATCCACATGAACTTTTTCATTTATTGTTCAAGTTTACAAGAACAAAAAAAAAATGATAAATAAAATGTTAAAACAATTTTACATAATTTAGTATTAATATAGTTATACATCATGGAATTACAACCAAAAAATTTTTTCGAAAATTTAAAAAATAGAGTATCTGCCGAGAAATGGTATATTTTAACGAGTTGACAAAATTTTTCAAAGTGACTGATTTTACATATCATCGCTGCGCCAGAAAAAACAGTTATGTGGTTTTTGAAAATTTTATTATTGCATATTTTATTCACACTATCTTTTGCACACATTTCTGCATTTAGAAGTGATCAAAAACAGTTATTGCTCGCAATACAAGAAATGCTCTGAAAAATTTGTTTTTTTGCTCTCCTGAAAAGTTACTGAAATACTGTTTTGTTGGTGCAGCGACGATATGTACCTAGCTTAGCAAAAAATACTAAAAATTCCATTTTTTATTAAAAAGTAAAGTATTTTGTGCTTAAAATTTGTGTAGTCAGTTTTTTAAAATTTCGTTTAAAATAGTAAACATTGATTCTCCAACATAAAATTTTGAGAATACATTAAGAATGAATGCCTCAATACGATCATATTTTCAAAGTGCCAAAAAAATAGTGGTGCTGACTTTGAAAAATGTGAATGAAATTTTTAGTGGCCAAAAAATTTAAAATTTTTTTATGAAAGTGTTTGTAAAAAAGGACACCACAATAAAGACGAATTCAAGATCTTTAAAATATGTCATAAACATTTTTTTTAGGACTACCGGTTTAGAAGATAAAGTTGTTTGAGTATATGTCCGAATGACAATTTTTGTCTTTTTTTTTATAATATTTCACTGAGTATAACTGCAAAAAAAATTTTAAATTACAAAAAAAAAAAGTACGCAAATATTTTGCTTTTTTAAAGTACTATCCACGTGCAAGGTATCAAATTTTTACAGAAATGTTAGTTTCGAAAAGCGTCCGATTTGACATGGAATGACCGATATTTACGATGTACGACTAGGTTCCAAAAAACGAGTAAAATTAAGTCTAAAATGAAATTCCAAAACGAGTGAATTTGAATTCAGTGTTTCACATAAGAAGCGATTTCACGTTTTCGAAATCATTTTATTTTCACTTTCGAAACAGCTTATAGCGTCAGCTTTTTTGTATTTATTTTGAATATTTCAGAATTTTTTGTAGCTTTAACGCAATAGAAGCATGAAATACAAACAACATTTGCAGTTTTAATATTAATTAATGTTAATATGAGTGTTTTGTTTGTTGCTGTTGCAAAGTGATGAGCAGAAGTATGCGGAGGAAAAACTAAAAATACGAATGTTAAGAGACACATCTTATCTATTTGAAGTACCTAATGCTGCTTAAGTACAAACGACGACAATTGAAATTAAGGGAGGTTTTAAGCAAAAGCGGTTAAAATTAAGGCATATTTTAGAATATGTTTTCTAAAAAAGTTTATTATAAACAAAAAAAAATTCAATTTGCATGTTAATTTTACATCATCAGCTTAAGTACAATAAATGTTTTTTTACTTTAGATATATTTTTTATATACTATAAAGATGGCGCTGAAGTTGGTGTGGTAAAAAAATATTGAACATCAGGCTACACAGTAGCTCGGCTCCAGATCGTCTGAAAATAAAAACAAAAATTTATTCGAAAATAGATCTTTACGAAGATGGAATGAAAATATGTAAAATTTAGAAAATTCTGAAGCGTGGAAAAAAATAAAAAAAGTTACGTTATTTTTGATTATATTGTTGCGTGTAAAAACTAGATAAATTTTAAAAAGACACTAAGGGTTTGTTAAGGCGTAAATAATGATTAATTTTTGTTTAAGTTTAATACTTTTCTTTCATAATTAAATACTTGTATGTATTTGCTACTTTTTATTACCTTTCAAAACAGCGTTTCTGAACACTGTGTAAAATTGAGAGAACATTGAAGTTACTTGGTTTTAACATAAAAGAACAGTTTGAGTTTAACTTCGTTCACTGAGCAAGACAGACCGCCATTACCTTTATATAGACTAGATTAAAGTGAATAAACTGAATTATAAGAAACTAAATCGTGCTGTTCTAATTTTAAACGGAAAACTAAAAAGGTTCGTAAAAACTATTGCGATTAATCATTGGTGCCGAAACCCGGGATTATAGGACTCCCATCGCGAAATTAATTAAGCATTTTAAAGAAAAAGTATTTGGCTGGGCTTGCTAGTGAATCGTGTTACTCCGCGAATAAAATCGAAAATAATTATTTGATTATATAAAACTCTTCTACGGTGTAGAAGATTCGGGAATTTGTTCGAAAATAAATCACGTGTTCTGAAACGGGCGATTTACAACAGCGTTAGTTGCGGTTTAAATCGAGTGCGTCAGCAGAATTGCAGCAGAATCGCAGCAGAGCCTTAAAAAAGTCAAAAGCGACTGCAGCAGAAGCTGTGCAGAACATAAAAGTTTGCAGCAAAAGATGTGCGTTGCATCCGACCCAACGGCAAAGGCTGCGAGAAACGTTCAAGTTAGGAGAGAGCAAATTGTCACATCATTTCTGTTGAACGACCATCTGTGTGCTAAAAAAATCCCATGAGAAGAGGAATAATTTCCCAAACCCTCATACATATAAAAATATCCCCTTGCGGAGTGTTTGAAAGTTTAACTCAAGTCACGAAATCATTTAAAGAAGAAGTGCGATAACTACACTCTCACTGGAAACAAAAAAAAAATAATAATTTGAATAGAAAATAAACAAACTGAGATATTTGGCAAAAACTAATAAATTAAAAAAGCAACGTTTGGCAAGTAATAATAGAAAAGAAAACTATATATTACTATATATAATTTTTTTTGCGCTTCATTTAAATCTTTAAAAATTTATTAAATCATGGAAGACGCAGCTACTGAGAAATATGCTTTTACTGCACAAGAAGATACGCACCGGGTAGCTGAGTTGAAGACGCTGCGGTCATCTACTAAAGGCAATATGTCACGTGTTAAAACGTTTATTTTCAAGAAAGGCATAAGTTCATCAGTGGAGGAACTGGAATGTAGATTGGGAATTTTAGAGGCTTATTTTAAACAGTTTCTAAATGTTCAAGCTAATATCGATAGGATGTGCTCAGAGGCAGACACTGCAGCGAGTCTAGCTGTGGTAGGTGAAGTGGAAGACTTATATGTGCTCACAAAGTCGAAAATCATGGCATTAATAGCTAAAAAGCGCACATCAGCTGGTGATGTCAGCATGCTTAACACAACGGCTCCAGTTGCTTTATCGTCGTTTGAAGGGCTGTATGCGGATTATCCCAAAATTATATCCATATTCAATAAAATGGTTCATCAGGATGAAAGTTTGGAAAACTGTGAACGTTTTTTGATTTTGAAGGAGAGTTTACGTCCAAGGCCACTGGCAGTTATTGCAGACTTTGATATCATGGAAGTCAACTATACAAAAGCTTTAGAACGCCTGAAGGAAAGCTACGATAAGAAGACTCTAATGTTCGAGGAGCACGTTGGAGCCCTCTTTGACTTACCAAAGGCAACAAAGGGTAGCTCGGTTCATCTTCGATCAATTGTTAATACGGTCAATGCGCGTTTCAGTGCGATGCTGTCTCTAGGAGAGTATAAGGATGTCGCTAACGCTTTGATCGTTTTCATTGTTATGCAGAAGCTTGACTTAGAATCGCAAGTAAAGTGGGAGGAATCGATTGACTACACCAATCTCTTTTCTTGGGAGCAATGTGCAGCTGTGCTATCAAGAAGATGCCAGAACCTAGAAGCGCGTGAAGCAAAGACTGTTCGCCCGGAGACCAAGCTGTTAGTTACAAAGGAGGTGCAGCGAGATAATAGAACCAACTGCAGTTATCGGAAAAAGCTTACAACATCGCTTGCAATCGGCAAGCTATCATGTGACGTGTGTAAGAAAGGTGGACACGATATAGCGAACTGCACGGAGCTTGCTAAGATAAAGGTGCAGGAGCGTTACAAGGCTGCGCGCGGCGCAAGTGTTTGTTTCGTATGTTTGAAGAAAGGGCATTCTTACAGAGCTTGCAATGCAAACATGTGTGCTGTTTGCAATCTTCCACATCATAAACTGCTACACAGGTTTTCTTCTTTTTCTCTAATGAACGAGTCAACAATGAATGAATCACCATCATCATCTTCATCAACGACGCTGCATACGGCAGTGGCGGAAGCAGTAAATGTTCCAGAAGTATTTCTAGAGACTGCTATTGTATTCGTTGAGGACGTTTATGGTCAAGATTACCCTGTGCGAGTCATTTTGGACTCAGCCTCGCATATAAGTATCTTGAGCGAGAAAATGGCTTCAAAACTAATGCTGAAAACGACTTCATGCTGTCTAGGTGCAAGTGGAGAGATAAGCAAACAAATCCGAAAAAAGTCGCAAGTCATTGTGAAATCAAGATTTAATAATTTTAAAACAAGATTGGAGGTTTTTATTATGCCCAAGATTACTGGCTCAAAACCTGATGAAATCGTAGATGTGTCGCAGTGGAACCTTCCAAGAAATATCGAGTGGGCAGACCCGTCGTTCAATATTCCAGCGCCAGTAGATATGCTTCTGGGTGCGGAACTTTTCTTGGATTTAATGTCGATTGGGCGCATAAAACTTGGAGAAAACTTGCCACAACTTCAGAAAACGTTGTTAGGATGGGTTGTCTCTGGAGCCTCCAGACAGTCGTATTCTGACTGCAATAAGATCAAAAATCTTTTAGTCGAGTGTAGCAACGCTAAAGAGGTGGTGCAGCTTGACGAATTGGTGGAACGATTTTGGCAGTTGGAACAGATAACGTTGACTACTTCATTTCTTACAGAAGAGGAAAAAGAGTGCGAGAGACTGTTTGAAGACGACGTGAACCGTGATTCAGCTGGCAGATTTGTAGTAAAAATACCATTTAAATGCAACGTCAATGAGTTGGGCGAATCTTACCAGAATGCAGAGCGGCGATTTTTGTCCCTTGAGCGTCGGCTGGACAGGGATCCGGCAACAAAAAAGGCGTATGCAAATTTTATACATGAATATCTACAACTGGGACATATGTCGATTGTTGAAGGTAAGGATAAGTCAAAATTGAAATATTTTTCACCGCATCAGCACGTACTACGGCCTGATTCCTCAAGTACCAAACTTCGAGTTGTATTTGACTGTAGCTGCAAAACAAGCACAGGAATATCGTTGAATGATGTGATGATGAAGGGACCTGTTGTGCAAGATGATTTGCTGTCGATTGTTTTGCGCTTCAGATTTTTCAAATATGCGATAACAGCGGATGTGACAAAGATGTACAGGCAAGCATGGGTTACTGATGATGATTCCTATTATCAGGCAATTATTTGGCGTGATTCATCGGAGGATGAGCTAAGAGCATATCGTCTACGTACAATAACATATGGTACTACAGCCGCACCATACTTGGCTACCAGGTGCCTGAAGATGTTAGGACAAGAAAATGCTGCAGAATATCCACTCGGAGCGAGTAAGATCTTAAAAGATTTTTATATGGATGACCTTATCTCAGGTGCAGACTCAGAAGAGGATTTATTTAAAATTTATGATCAGGTATCCAAAATTTTGAGCACTGCTGGATTCTTATTGCATAAATGGCACTCAAACAACAAAAAATTTCTTTGAAAAGTTCCTGAAGGCGATAGGGAGAAGCCGCTTCGAATGAATGATGCTGAAATCATCAAGACTCTAGGGATTATTTGGGATCCCAAAGCAGATGTCTTTCGTTACGTGCGACCTAATATAAATCCTAGCAAAACAGTTACGAAGAGGATTGTGTTAGCTGAGTTGTCATCGTTGTTTGATCCCTTGGGGCTCATTAATCCAGTCATCGTCAAAGCTAAAGCACAATGCAAGACTTGTAGATTCTGAAAATTAATTGGGATGAGTCGCTGCCGATGGGCTTACATTGTTATTGGGTTGAGTTTCGAAAGAAGCTGAGAACTATGGAGGATATAAAAGTTCCCCGCTATGTACTAGCAGCTGGAGGCTACGATCGCGTGGAGATGCATGGATTTGCAGATGCATCCATGCGAGCTTATGGCTGTTGCATATATATCAGGTGTATTGGATGTCACAGCAAAGTCAACGTTCAACTTTGGAGTGCGAAATCAAGAGTAGCACCAGTTGTTACAAAATCCCTTCCACGCCTGGAGCTATTAGCTGCCGAGCTTTTGTCGAAGTTGTTGATAAAGACTCAAGACAACTTTTTGGTACCGGTTAATGCTGTTTACCTGTGGTCTGATTCTGAGATTGTATTGGATTGGTTGAATCTGCACCCGTCTGCGTGGTCTACGTTTGTAGCGAACAGGGTTGCGAAAATTCTGGAATCAACGAAGGCTGCAATCTGGCGGCACGTGCCATCGAAGATGATTCCAGCCGATATAGTATCGCGTAGTGCGTTTGCAGATGAACTTGAGGGATGCCGTTGATTTTCTGGTCCGGAGTTCTTGTGGGCACCCAGCGAAGAGTGGCCTGCCAATAAAGTGCATACTAGAGCAACAGAAGTAAATGAGGAGCGGCGAAAGGGAGCAACATTTCTCCATGTGGAGTGCGAGAAAAATAAAATTTTGGAGTGGATCGAGAGCCAAACCCAGTTTGAAACGTTGCAGCGAAGGGTGGCTTTGATACTTCAAGTCTGTCGAAGAGGTAAAGGGCTTTCGAACCTGACTGTACAGTTGTTGGACGAAGCTCTGATTCGCATAGTCTACTGCCTGCAGCAGCACTACTTTCTATCGGAATATCGCAGTCTGAAAAGTTGTGGAGAAGTTCCAGCAACGAGTAAGCTAAGAAATCTAAATGTATTTATTGAAAGCAGTCATGGTGTGGACATATTGCGAGTGGGAGGGCGACTACTAAATGCAGAGATTCCTTATGACTCCAAGCATCAAATACTACTGCCAGGTGATAATCACTTCGTTAAATGCTACGTTAAGTTTGTTCATGAGAGAAACTATCATGCTGGCACACAAGCGTTAATGGCGATCATGCGACAGAGATTTTGGATTATCAACGCAAGGAAGCTGGTTCGTGCAGTGACTGGCAAGTGTCTGATGTGTTTCCGAAGTCGACCAAGGCTGCAGCGACAGCTCATGGGCAACCTTCCAGAAGCTCGAGTAAACGTAACAAGACCATTTGCTACGGCAGGTGTGGATTTTTGCGGACCAATAATGACGACCTATCGACTGCAGAGAGTACGGTTTACAAAAAGTTATATATCTGTCTTTGTCTGTTTTGCAACTAAGGCAGTACACTTGTAGGTAGTGTCAGACTTGACATCGAAAGCTTTCATTGCCGCACTGAAAAGGTTTGTGGCACGGCGCGGCTTGTGCTCTCGTCTTTATTGCGATAATGGGACAAACTTTGTCGGAGCTCGTAGGGAGCTCGAAGAGTTCAAAGAAAGGTTCTTCGAACAGCAGAAGCAGAAAGAACTGTCGGAGTACTGTACCGCAAACAGCATAGAATTCCACCACATACCACCGCGCTCTCCCCATTTTAGAGGATTGTGGGAGGCAGCGGTGAAAGCAGCTAAGTATCACTTAACTCGTATTCTAGGTGGTTCTCATTTAACGTTTGAGGAGCTTTGTACTGTTACGGCGGAGATTGAGGCTATCTTGAATTCGCGGCCATTGACTGCAATGTCTAACGATTCAAACGATGAAAGTGTTTTGACCCCGGGCCATTTCCTGATTGGTAGTCCATTGGTTGGCATATCGGAGCCAACAACTCATACAGAAAATTTTTCAAATTTGAATCGATTAAACAGCATTTTTGGCGGAGATGGTCACTTGAGTATCTCCATGAGCTGCAGCAAAGGGTTAAGTGGACCAAAAAGCAGCGAAACATAGAAGAGGGTGATTTAGTCTTGGTCGCTGAAGAAAGCTTGCCACCAAAGCATTGGTTGCTTGGGCGAGTTACCAATGTGGTCAAGAGTTCCGAAGGCTGCGTACGAGTAGCTGATGTGAAGACAAAGAAGGGAAGTATTCGGCGTGCTGTTCACAAGTTGGCGCAAATTCCACGTGATGAGTAGATAATTGACGTAACTATGAGATCCATCAAAGGCGGCGGCATGTTAAGGCGTAAATAATGATTAATTTTTGTTTAACCCTAACACTGGTACTATTTACATACGATAATATTTCACTTTTTTAATGGCTACAAATTTAATGTTTTTGGCACGATTTGAATATAATTTACATTCAGTGGCTAATTTTTAAATTTGTTTAAATAAACAAAATTAGCCACTGAATGTAAATTACATTCAAATCGTGCTAAAAACATCAAATTTGTATCCATTTAAAAAGTGAAATATTTACATATGTAAATAGTACCTGTGTTAGGGTTAAGTTTAATACTCTTCTTTCATAATTAAATACTTGTATGTATTTGCTACTTTTTATTACCTTTCAAAACAGCGTTTCTGAACACTGTGTAAAATTGAGAGAACATTGAAGTTACTTGGTTTTAACATAAAAGAACAGTTTGAGTTTAACTTCGTTCACTGAGCAAGACAGACCGCCATTACCTTTATATAGACTAGATTAAAGTGAATAAACTGAATTATAAGTAACTAAATCGTGATGTTCTAATTTTAAACGGAAAACTAAAAAGGTTCGTAAAAACTATTGCGATTAATCAGGGTTCTCATCTAAGCATGTAGCTGGCCCGTAAACATTGTAAACCTTGTGAACTTACATGCGCGTAAACTATCTGTCAAAATTTGTATGGGCGTGAGTTAACATCATTTCCGAGCCTATTTTGTAGTGTAAACTAGCATGTAAATTTACGTGTGTGAATGAGGGTTGTCTTTGGCGCTAATCATTACATATTTAAAGTAGTTGAAGTAAATATGAACACGTTTTATTTATTTTTTTATGTTAATGAAGGTTTTTTAAAGGTTTAAAATTTAAAAAAGTTATAATGTTGTAACAGCCGCCATTTTGACGACATTTACGCTATTTACACTTTATCGCTCATCAAAAGTTTAAATGTTATACATGTTAACATGTTTTGGTAAAAGATGTGTTGAATTACAATACAAACAGAGTTTGCTTGCAGCAGTGTGGCCCGTCTTTAAAAAGTATGTTTCGAGAAAAAACAGTTTAAAGTTTCTCTGGTTATACTATGTTTCCATCTACTCGAAATCGATTTTGAAAAAGTGATTTCAAAGTGTTTCCATCTGGCATGTCCTGACAGCTAGATTTCATTTGACAATAAAGACTTAATTTGCTAAATATAAGAATGAGCAGTTCGTGAAGGAGCAAACGTGTTGAATTTTTTTGGCATTTCCGGAGCTTTTATATTTTTACTCACTGAAGCCCTAAGCCTTTTTATTTTCATATTTTCTTTGTAATTTATTAATTGTCATTGCCAATTGACAATATAAAAAAATCTGATGTAAGCTGAATAGTGCTGGATACTGATATAACCTTTCAGGGATACCGGTAACCTTTCAGGGATACCGGTTTCAGGGATACTGATAAAATCTTATACTTTTATAGAGAACTCTGTTGATTTTGTTAGCTTTAGTTTTCAAGTGTGGTAACACTATCTCTAATCTTAATTATAAATTGTAATAGATCTATATAAGATAGTATTTAAATATTGCCACCACTGTTTTGACAACATAAAAATGAAAATTGTAGAAGAAAAGAAGACCTTTCTGGTTCGACACTTTTTGGTTGGACATTGATTTGAGCATATGAGTGAAATCAATAAAATAAAGTAAAACAAATCAAGAAACACCATAATAAGTGCATTTCATTTATTTCACCTCAGAAGTGAGATCAAACGAAAATGTTTACATGGAAACAGATGCTTTGATTAAAGCAAAATATTCTGTACCGCAAAGTGCTAAGCGCGCAACTACGTCTAGTACACAAATAGCACGCTGGCTCTAACCTAAAAATAACTGATGATGATCTCTCAGTGATTGCAAAAGGCGTTGTTTTATCTTCTGATGCCTCTGCGTTGGAAAACACTATTAAAAAAAAAAAATAAAAATAAACTGGCCATTTCAGCCCTTGGAAGGACTTTGACCTAGCTTCTATTGATCAATTGTGTTGTGCGTGTTATTAAATGTTTGATCCCAAATGATCGAGAACTAGGCCTACGTGTTTTATGCCGACTCCGAACGGCCTTTGTTCCCAAGAAGCTTTACATGGCAATTTTTACTCTCTGAGGTTTGCCATTGTATGCAGAGAGGTGAAGACCGAACAGAAAAATTAATTCAATTGAAAAACTTTCTGTCTGAGCTGGAATTGAACCCGGGCTGCCGTGGTTCTTTAGCTTAGGGGCCACGCACTCTACTCACTAGGCTACGGTCGCCATACGGAAAACACTATTACTGACGCTGTTTCACAGGACACTGCTGACATTACGGTCGTGGTAGATGAATCTGTGCAAGAAAATCCTATTGTTGTGCTAGGTGTTACATGCAATAACAATAGAGTTCAGCTACTACAGCTTTTTCACACTTTCTCCGCAATAGATCATTTTAAGAACCAATCCAATATCATTGAAATAACTCAAAGATATCGATAAAAGTGGTCCAATAAAAAACCAAAAGGGAGAAAAATTTACCCACTATAATATGGGTTGGGCTCAGGGACAACACAAGACATAACAACTAACCATGCGTTTACATAGATCTAATCAAACATTAGTTTTCAAACTACTTTTGAGTTGACCTTTCGACAAGTTAACATCAAACACGCTACAGTTGTTAACAAAGGTACTCATGCGATTTAATGGAGCAGTTAACATATAATTTGTTCTACTAAATGGTAAATAAATCAAGTTTTTAGAGTTTCTGCTGCTTCTACGGTTAGTGTTAAAATTTATAAAAGAAAGAAGCTCTGGAGAGTCGAATACACCAGTTATGAGTTGGTGTAAGTAGACGATATCAGCAGATTTTCTTCTCTCACTTAAAGATTGCATCTTTAATAATTTTAAACGATCCTCATATGGAGGAAGGTTAAATGTGTCAGTTCCACTCAAGCCTCTTAGAGCAAACCGAACAAAACGTTTTTGAATTCTTTCTATACGATCAACATGCACATTGTAATGTGGGGACCATACTTGACTTGCGTCCTCCAAGTGAGGACGCACGATTGAATAATACAGAGTTGTAGTTGTTATTAAGCTATCAAACTCTTTGGCCCACCGTTTTATAAAACCAAGCTTAGAAGACGCTTTTTTACAAATTCTATCAATATGCATGTTAAACGACAATTTAGAATCCATGCATATACCAAGGTCTTTGACGGTAGTTACACGACTTAAAGCAGTATCTTTAATTTTGTAATAAAAAATAAAATTGTTCCTTTTACGCGAAAAGGTCATAGTTTGGCATTTATCTGGATTTAAAAACATGTTATTTTTAGAACACCAAACCTCAAAGGAGTTCAAGTCTGACTGGAGCAGGTCTGAATTGTCATTAGAATCAATTGTTCTGTATATTTTCATATCATCTGCATAAATAAGCAAATGAGAGTGTATAATGACGTGGGTAACGTCATTAATTGCCAAAATAAACAGAAGTGGGCCCAGGTGGCTTCCTTGAGGAACACCCGATTCTGCAACAAATTCAGAAGACAACACGCCTCGGAACCGTATTTGATAAGATCGCTCCATCAAATACGATTTGATCCAGTTTATAAAATATTGTGGAAATCCCATTAATTTAAGTTTAAATAAAATTAGATTATGTGGTAATTTATCAAAAGCTTTGCTAAAATCAGTGTAAATACAATCGACCTGGCTACCAGAATCAATAGATTTTAAGCAGAATGTAGTGAAATCAAGGAGATTAGACACAGTGGATCTGCCAGTAACAAAACCATGCTGACGAGTTGTCATGACTTGCCCACAGTGAATTTTCACTCGATCGTACACTATTCGCTCAAAAAGTTTAGGAATCGAAGACAATTTAGCGATAGGCCTATAATTAGTGACGTCGTTCCTGCAACCTTTTTTGTAAATAGGACTGATATAAGATTTTTTCCAAAAAAGAGGAAAATTACTTTCATTAATTGATTTATTAAAAAGTAACGAGAGAGGCTGACACAAAACGGAGCCGCATTGTTTTAACACTGCGGTAGGAATTCCATCTGGTCCAGCGCTAAAATCCTCATCGATTGATTCAATATACTTAAAAATATCCTCTGAGGTAAAAGAGTTATGCCCAAAGAAACTCTGGATGCGTTGTTCATATAATCAAAATACGCTAAATCAGGATTAAAAGAATCTGAACAGAATGATTCTTTAAAAAGATTGGCAAATAAGCCACAAATAATGGTGGAATCGTCAGTAAATCCATCCTGAAATTTGAAAGAAGAAGGAAATCCATCAGTCTTCTTCTTAACATTAATAAATCCCCAAAATTTTCTTGGATCAGACAAAATACTCAGCTTCATATTATCCAAATACTCATTATATAATGCAGCTGAGCAATTCTCAAATTCCAGAAACAAACGTTTGTATGTTTCTAGGTCATTTGAGTCAAAACTAAAAACATATTTCTTCCATGCCCTATTCCTATTGTTGTGAAGAGTCTTTAAATTCTTTGTGTACCAAGGGTACGCAGAATTTTTCGCAAATTTGAGACTATATGGTATAGACTGAGAAAACATGGCAAAGAGCTCCGTATAGAAATAATTTATTGAACTGTTAAGATTATTATTATTTATGTATTCTGTAATTATATTCAATTTACTATAAAGTAAATGATTCAACCCCAAAAAGTCAGCTTTTTTTAAATTGAATTCATAAACTGTGTCAACAGAGCTTGAATTCACCATATTCTCCCTATCGGATTTATACCAAATACTCAAAGGTGGATGGTAATTATCAATAGTAGTCAAAGCATGAAGTGCCTTCTGAACAATGACATTGTTACTGTCTGTAGTTAAGACTAGGTCAAGCAGCCTTTCCAGACTATTATAAATACAACTAACTTGTTGTAAGTCAGAACATATATTGTCAACAAATATATGTTCTTGACGTGTCTTCGAATTAGATGCACAAAAATGTGTTTCATCGTCAGAAGAATGCCATTTTAAGTCAGGCAAATTAAAATCGCCCAACAATAAAATGTCGTCATTAACGTCAAGTAAATTTAATATAAATTCTATGCAATCCGCAAGGCTTGCATAGACCTCTACACTGCTCTTTGGAGGAACGTATGCATTAATAACATATACATTAGAATTGCAATGTACAGCCTTAACGCATATAAGTTCGATATTAGCAGAGCAGGGAATATCAATAAAGGAACTAACACAGGAGTTCCTTACAGCTAATAGGACACCACCACCAACTGCAGAATTATTGTCAGCGTGTCTGTCCTTCCTATATACTTGAAAACTATTGTCAAACAGTTCTAAGTCAGTAATTCCTCCGTTCAACCAAGTTTCAGTTAACGCGATAATATCTTCAGAAAAATTCTGAGTTGACAAAAAAATGTCTCGCGTCTTTGAACGCAATCCCCTTACATTTTGATAGTAAAGGGAAAGCCTATTTAGTTTTTTTGGGTCTGACTGGTGATATTATTCGTCCTTCTAGACCTGTGTTTAGGCTTAAACTCAGAAACAAAGATATTATCAGCCCACAAATTAGAGCTCAGAACAGTTGCAGACTCTTAAGCAGCTACTGTGAGAATAAATGATGCGTGGGACGGTTTATTGCCAATTTTCTTGCATGAGCAGAAAGCAGCCTGACTTACTAATTGGTTGTGTTTAACAAACGTCAATACATTTTCACTTGTTGTGTGGGGCTGAAGACGTGAAATGAAAATCTTTTTTTTCTCGACAAAGCTCTTAAATTTAATGAACTATTGCGCTCATTAGTTATGTCATTTCTAGCCGGGGGAGAAACAGATGGAGAAGATGGAGTAATAACTATATTATCTATTCTCACTGGCGTAAACACTGGTTTAGCCGAGATGTGCTTCATCTCTAAAGTGGCTGGAAGCGTCATGCGCCGCTTATTACTTTTATTTTTGGAATTATTTCTCTTTTTCTTCGAAATATTTAGGTTTTTTTTAGATAAAACTATTTGAGTCTCAGAAGAAGAGGCTGGAAGAGTCTGAGACAAAGCGGTCGAAATATTTACCGATGAAGACTTTTCATCATAAATGCTAGTACTGGGTGAGGTGCTTACTTCATTAAAAAATGTAACAATTTCTTTAAAATTGTTATTTAAAGCGTTAAGACTATCACCGAAAAGCTTAATTTTTGAGAAAAACTCATCTGGTGAAAGAACCCTACACGAAGCACAATACCAGCCAAGACCTGATCGTGGTGAGATTAAATCATCAAGACACGACTTAGAGATCCCAGCACATGATGTATGGAACAAACGCCCACATGGGCCAGAACAACTGAACATACGGTTCAGAATGTTTTGACTTTTGCAAAGCTCGTCTAAAGAACAAGCAGCAAAATTTTCTACGGAAAATATTCCATAGCGAATAAACAAAGTTCAATAATTTTATGTGAGCAAAAATAATGTCCACTAAGTGCTAATGGGTTAATATAATATGTTGCAGTTTAAAAGCAACTGCAACAGTTCTTGTGCTTAGTTAATGCAAATAAACAAACAACGCACAAAGAGGAACGCAAAAAAGAGAAAGAAAAAGTATATAAGCAGCAGCTCAGCTATCAAACTATAAACGACAATTAAAACAACACATGTATGTACTACAATAAAACATTAAAAAATTCAACCACACAGCATGAAAACACTATAGGTCACCTTAAAAACAATTTTCAATCACAAATAAATAAAAATACAGCACATACCGAAATTAAACAAACACTGGTATAACACAAATAACAATAAAAAAAACAACACAAGACAAACGACTGTCACCGGCCAAAAGACGAGATCAACTGGTGTTAACGCAAAATTCAGTTTTACTGCCGGTTTGAAAGATCATGATGCTGCTGTAACTAGTGCTGCTCCTGCTGGCACTTAAGCTCCTGGTGTCATATTCGCTTCTTCTGACGTTGGTGCTCCTGCTGCTATGAGTGCACCCTGTGAGGTTCTCCTCGTTGGTGCCTCTTCTGACGGTTCAGATTTCGAAGGTTTTGCCTCAAATGATAGAAACGAGGCTCTTGGTATGGAACTTGACAGGTTGCGTAAGCAACGCGAGATTCTATTGCTTAGGCGTGAGGTAGAGTTACTCCAGCTAGGACCGCGGAGAGGTTATGGTTGATTTCCATTTGCTAGAAGCGTCTGTCGGAAAATTCTCGGGTGACGATTCCTATGATGTGCACAAATAGATTGCTGATTTGGAAGATGCATTTGTGCTAATGCTATGTAGTGAGCGCATGCAACAAATTTGTGTTCGTCAGCTGTTGGAAAGAACAGCAAAAATGTATATGCACACAGTGGTTGCTTCTTCTTTTGAGGAAACAAAATGTCTTCTGCTTGCTGAATTTGGCCATAAGCATTAGCCTGGCCTTATTTTTTCAATATCGGATTTTCTTTGCTCTCCAGGACTAATTTCTTTTTATTTGCCTCTTATATCAACGTTCCGAAGTTTCGTTACGATCGGACAACGGGAAGTGGACGCGCACTCGATGCTCCCTGTGAGATATGCGAGATCAGTAAAAAATTTTATTTTTTCATTTTCATCAAAATAATGTTGAGTAAAACTTTCAGCATTGATTGAGCTGTGATTTTAGTTGATAGTTTATTTAATTACCTACAAAATAAGCCTAAATTTGCTGAAATCGATTCAAAAATATGGATTTAATGACAATTTTGGTGAATAATAAGCATGCGTTTTGTCAAATATAATAATAAACTAAGCAAAACTAAAATTAAGATTGCCATTTTTAATGAAAATGAAAACTAATTCTAACTATGCATCTCCTGCTTCGTTCTCTTCGTCACAGTCATTGTCTTAATCGGAATTCTCTGATCCAAAGTCATTTAGTAAGTCCATTTTACGATGAGAGAAATGTGACAGCTTTTAAAGCATAATTGATTTAATGAGGAACTGCTTTTGTTCCTCGTGCTTTGTCAAAATGCGATTGTATTCTGTTATTAGTTTGACTCCGAGTTCCGCGGAATCGTTGACCACATAAAGACCTTTGCAAAAGACTGTTGCGTCATTATACTCCTTGATCGATTGCCATTCTGATGGATCTTGTTCCAGAAATGATGTTGAAAAGCGGAATCTATGGAAAAATGTCATGGTTTTCTCGGTGACAAATTCGTTCAAAATGCGTAATGAAAACGTTTTTTTCGTGATAGCAACCTTAGAAATGGATTGCAGCATGGCTCGGCGTTGAAGATTTCCAACCATTTTTCTTTTAGTTTCAACTGAAACATCTTCATCGAAGAATGCGAAAGCAATCGTCTCCTCGGTCAAGTACCATAAATGGTCTGTCATCCTTTCCAGTACACCAGCAGAAATGCTTGTGTCGATTTTTGCGTAATTTATAATGTCTTTAATGAATCGAAGGTCTTGATTTGGAGCCAAAACACCGCAGCGACAGCAAAACCAGGTTTGCACATAAAGCGAAACAATAAAAATGCTCACATCCCGCACGTTTTCCAATTCTCGTGCTTTGAAATCGAATTGTTGCCGGAAAATAAACATTTCCAATATGTATAATGCTTTCGCCATCCATCGAGCTTCGCAGGTGGCTCCCGGTAAAGAGAAATTAAAATCAGTCACTTTGCCACCAACATAAATGATTATAAGTTGCAAAAACCGTTTGTAATCCGATCGTGGCTGCATTAACGTAAGTTGCCGCTCACAGATCGCGACGACATTTTTCACAACTTATCAATCACACTAGGCTGAAACTTTGACACATCAATTGTGCCTTCTTCTCGTGCCCTACGAAATCGGTCAAACAATTGATTGTCTGGTGCTTTTGATTTGCCAAACTTCACCTCGAATACTTTTCGCAGCATAACTTCGTACATGTGATGTCTACACGTCAACGGAAGCAATGTGCGCCCCATTATGTCTTGCAGAAATTTGTAGGCACCATTGATATAACCTGTGTTTGAAGCGGTTGTGGCAATGCACATTGCCTCGATCTTCCCAAGGACGTCCTACTGAGCGAGAGTTTCGTGCACTGCTTCAGCTGTTGGCTTTTCTTGCTATTGGGACATGACGGCACACCTAACAGTTTCTCAATTGCGGGTGCAGTCAAAATAATAGGCAATCTTTCTCCTTTCGTTCGACCAATCATTTTCTGCAGCAATTTTCCATCCCAGTGAACTGTTAAGCCATGTTTACGAACTATCTGTTAAATAAAATTTTTTACCCTAATAAAGCTACTTGCTACTCTTAAATCAAGCATACTAATTTAAAGATTGTTGGAATTCCATTTTGTACTTCGCCGCCATCTCCTCTCGATATTGTTTTCGGCGAATTTCAATGGAAGTGCGACTTATTATTAAATCACTGATTCTAAATCCCAAACCATCAGCGATAGCTGTCAATAGATGAACAGCCAGTCGACTTGATATTTTGCATTTGTCCAATGCCGCGATGACCCGTGGTGTGATGAAATCGACCAAACCTCTGTTCCGTTGTGGTTGCTCGCTTATTCAATGCGTTCATTTTCATATGAATCTTCCTTGGAGGAATCGCTTTCGCCGGAAAGCTGTTGAAAGTATTCGTCGATCGCATCATGTGTTGCTGGAATAATAAATATAATAATATAAATAAATAAATATAATAATATAATATTATTTTGTGATTGAAAACTTTTTTTCCTGCTTATAAGGTGACGTTAATGTTTTCATGGTGTAGTAAACTTTTTTAATGTTTTATTGTAGTACATATATCGTTTTGTTTATCGTTAATAGTGGTTTCATAGTTTGATAGCTAAGCTTCTTTTTTCTTTCTTTTTTTTTTTTTTTTGCGTTCCTAAACTAAGCACATAAATTAAGCACAGAGAAATGTTGCAGTAGTTTTTAAACTGTAACATATTTATTAACCCATTAGCACTTAGTGGACATTATTTTTGCTCACATAAAACTTTTAACTTTGTTTTTTTCGCTATGGAATATTTTTCCGTAGAAAATTTTGCTGCTTGTTCTTTAGACGAGCTTTGCAAAAGTCAAAACATTCTGAACCGTATGTTCAGTTGTTCTAGCCCATGTGGGCGTTTGTTCCATACTTCATGTGCTGGGATCTCTAAGTCGTGTCTTGATGATTTAATCTCACCGCGATCAGGTCTTGACTGGTATTGTGCTTCGTGTAGTGTTCTTTCACCAGATGAGTTTTTCTCAAAAATTAAGCTTTTCGGTGATAGTCTTAACGCTTTAAATAACAATTTTAAAGAAATTGTTACATTTTTTAATGAAGTAAGCACCTCACCCAGTACTAGCATTTATGATGAAAAGTCTTCATCGGTAAATATTTCGACCGCATTGTCCCAGACTTTTCCAGCCTCTTCTTCTGAGACTCAAATAATTTCATCTAAAAAAGACCTAAATATTTCGAAGACAAAGAGAAATACTTCTAAAAATAAAAATATTAAGCGGCGCATGACGCTTCCAGCCACTTTAGAGACGAAGCACATCTCGGTTAAACCAGTGTTTACGCCAGTGAGAATGGATAATATCGTTATTACTCCATCTTCTCCATCTGTTTCTCCCCCGGCTAGAAATGACATAACTTATTAGCGCAATAGTTCAATAAACTTAAGAGCTTTGTCGAGAAAAAAAAATTTTCATTTCACGCCTTCAGCCCGACACAACAAGTGAAAATGTATTGACGTTTGTTAAACACAACCAATTAGTAAGTCAGGCTGCTTTCTGCTCATGCAAGAAAATTGGCAATAAACCGTCCCACGCATCATTTATTCTCACAGTAGCAGCTGAAGAGTCTGCAACTGTTCTGAGCTCTAATTTGTGGGCTGATAATATCTTTGTTTCTGAGTTTAAGCCTAAACACAGGTTTAGAAGGACAAATAATATTGCCAGTCAGACTCAAAAAAACTAAATAGGCTTTCCCTTTACTATCAAAATGTAAGGGGATTGCGTTCAAAGACGCGAGACATTTTTTTCTCAACTCAGAATTTTTCTGAAGATATTATCGCGTTAACTGAAACTTGGTTGAACGGAGGAATTACTGACTGAGAACTGTTTGACAATAGTTTTCAAGTATATAGGAAGGACAGACACGCTGACAATAATTCTGCAGTTGGTGGTGGTGTCCTATTAGCTGTAAGGAACTCCTGTGTTAGTTCCTTTATTGATATTCCCTGCTCTGCTAATATCGAACTTATATGCGTTAAGGCTGTACATTGCAATTCTAATGTATATGTTATTAATGCATACGTTCCTCCCAAGAGCAGTGTAGAGGTCTATGCAAGCCTTGCGGATTGCATAGAATTTATATTAAATTTACTTGACGTTAATGACGACATTTTATTGTTGGGCGATTTTAATTTGCCTGACTTAAAATGGCAGTCTTCTGACGATGAAACACATTTTTGTGCATCTAATTCGAAGACATGTCAAGAACATATATTTGTTGACAATATATGTTCTGGCTTACAACAAGTTAGTTGTATTTATAATAGTCTGGAAAGGCTGCTTGACCTAGTCTTAACTACAGACAGTAACAATGTCATTGTTCAGAAGGCACTTCATGCTTTGACTACTATTGATAATTACCATCCACCTTTGAGTATTTGGTATAAATCCGATAGGGAGAATATGGTGAATTCAAGCTCTGTTGACACAGTTTATGAATTCAATTTAAAAAAAGCTGACTTTTTGGGGTTGAATCATTTACTTTATAGTAAATTAAATATAATTACAGAATACATAAATAATAATAATCTTAACAGTTCAATAAATTATTTCTATACGGAGCTCTTTGCCATGTTTTCTCAGTTTATACCATATAGTCTCAAATTTGCGAAAAATTCTGCGTACCCTTGGTACACAAAGAATTTAAAGACTCTTCGCAACAATAGGAATAGGGCATGGAAGAAATATGTTTGTAGTTTTGACTCAAATGACCTAGAAACATACAAACGTTTGTTTCTGGAATTTGAGAATTGCTCAGCTGCATTATATAATGAGTATTTGGATAATATGAAGCTGAGTATTTTGTCTGATCCAAGAAAATTTTGGGGATTTATTAATGTTAAGAAGAAGACTGATGGATTTCCTTCTTCTTTCAAATTTCAGGATGGATTTACTGACGATTCCACCATTATTTGTGGCTTATTTGCCAATCTTTTTAAAGAATCATTCTGTTCAGATTCTTTTAATCCTGATTTAGCGTATTTTGATTATATGAACAACGCATCCAGAGTTTCTTTGGGGCATAACTCTTTTACCTCAGAGGATTTTTTCAGTATATTGAATCAATCGATGAGGATTTTAGCGCTGGACCAGATGGAATTCCTACCGCAGTGTTAAAACAATGCGGCTCCGTTTTGTGTCAGCCTCTCTCGTTACTTTTTAATAAATCAATTAATGAAAGTAATTTTCCTCTTTTTTGGAAAAAATCTTATATCAGTCCTATTTACAAAAAAGGTTGCAGGAACGACGTCACTAATTATAGGCCTATCGCAAAATTGTCTTCGATTCCTAAACTTTTTGAGCGAATAGTGTACGATCGAGTGAAAATTCACTGTGGGCAAGTCATGACAACTCGTCAGCATGGTTTTGTTACTGGCAGATCCACTGTGTCTAATCTCCTTGATTTCACTACATTCTGCTTAAAATCTATTGATTCTGGTAGCCAGGTCGATTGTATTTACACTGATTTTAGCAAAGCTTTTGATAAATTACCACATAATCTAATTTTATTTAAACTTAAATTAATGGGATTTCCACAATATTTTATAAACTGGATCAAATCGTATTTGATGGAGCGATCTTATCAAATACGGTTCCGAGGCGTGTTGTCTTCTGAATTTGTTGCAGAATCGGGTGTTCCTCAAGGAAGCCACCTGGGCCCACTTCTGTTTATTTTGGCAATTAATGACGTTACCCACGTCATTATACACTCTCATTTGCTTATTTATGCAGATGATATGAAAATATACAGAACAATTGATTCTAATGACAATTCAGACCTGCTCCAGTCAGACTTGAACTCCTTTGAGGTTTGGTGTTCTAAAAATAACATGTTTTTAAATCCAGATAAATGCCAAACTATGACCTTTTCGCGTAAAAGGAACAATTTTATTTTTGATTACAAAATTAAAGATACTGCTTTAAGTCGTGTAACTACCGTCAAAGACCTTGGTATATGCATGGATTCTAAATTGTCGTTTAACATGCATATTGATAGAATTTGTAAAAAAGCGTCTTCTATGCTTGGTTTTATAAAACGGTGGGCCAAAGAGTTTGATAGCTTAATAACAACTACAACTCTGTATTATTCAATCGTGCGTCCTCACTTGGAGTACGCAAGTCAAGTATGGTCCCCACATTACAATGTGCATGTTGATCGTATAGAAAGAATTCAAAAATATTTTGTTCGATTTGCTCTAAGAGGCTTGAGTGGAACTGACACATTTAACCTTCCTTCATATGAGGATCGTTTGAAATTATTAAAGATGCAATCTTTGAGTGAGAGAAGAAAATCTGCTGATATCGTCTACTTACACCAACTCATAACTGGTGAATTCGAATCTCCGGAGCTTCTTTCTCTTATAAATTTTAACACTAACCGTAGAAGCAGTAGAAACTCTAACAACTTGATTTATTTACCATTTAGTAGAACAAATTATATGTCGGCTGCTCCATTAAATCGCATGAGTACCTTTGTTAACAACTGTAGCGTGTTTGATGTTAACTTGTCGAAAGGTCAACTCAAAAGTAGATTGAAAACTAATGAAGGATAAGATCTATGTAAACGCATGGTTAGTTGTTATGTCTTGTGTTGTCCCTGAGCCCAACCCATATTATGGTGGGTAAATTTTTCTCCCTTTTGGTTTTTTTTGGGACCACTTTTATTCGATATCTTTTAGATATTTCAATGATATTTGGGTTGGTTCATAAAATGATTTATTGCGGAGAAAGTGTGAAAGAGCTGTAGTACCTGAACTCTATTGTTATTGCATATTGTGTTTATAATAATAATAATAATACGTATTAGTACACCTTTTATTGAAAGTTCATCACATACTATTCGTTTGCGATTGTTCAGCATCAGCAGCATGTCTTTCTTTGCGCAATCGTTCCTGCTCCATTCGCTCTTCTCGTCTCTTTTCTTTCGCTGCTAAAAGAGCGTCCACTCCCAACATGCATCCAGGTCGTCCTTTTTTACGTTGATTTCGTAGAAACTCCCGATCATCTTCATTGACGGACGAGATGTCGAACAAGTCGTCAAGATTGTCGACAAATTGTTTCTCCTTGGTGATTTGCGCATCATTTTGATGATGGGCACTCTTGCTCAAAACATCGTTTTATTGTGTTCTATTCTATTACAATCAATCTATCATTCTATTACAATTACATCTATCTAGTAATTGTAATAAAAAAGATCGTGACATTTTGCATGTTATTGAGCTTGAACTGTAAAATAATGCTTTCAAGCTACTTGAATCGAGTACGTGAACAGACATAATGACATCTGAATGTTGTACCCTATTGAACGCACTCCTTATTACTTTTCGATTTTGTGTGGTTGAAAACACTCATTTATCGAATACGACTAGGAATAATTTATTTTTATTTTTGATAACATATACCTACAAAAACAATAAACATAGTTCAGATTGAATCTTGTTGTTATTATATTTGACTAAATGCATGCATATTATTCACCAAAATTATCATAAAATGCATATTTTTGATCCGATTTCAGCAACATTGGGCTTATTTTGTAGGTAAATAAAAAAACTATCAACTAAAAGCATAACTCAATCAATGTTGAAAGCTGAACTCAACATTATTTTGATAAAAATGAAAAAAAAAAAATTTTTTACTGAACTCGCATATCTCACCGGGAACATCGAGTGCACGTCTTCTTCCCGTTGTCCGATCGTAACGAAACTTCGGAACGTTGATATTGGAGGTAACTGAAAAAAAATTAGCTCTGGAGAGCAAATAAATTCCCACTTTTGAAATTCGCCTCACATAATAAAGCCAGCCTAATAAGCATTACCTCATAGAAATTTACGAACAGCTCGAATCTCATAAAAAAAAGTCTGGTGAGGGTATGCATAGACACGTGTTGGAGATGCAACTAATTGCTAGCAAGGGTGCTATTCCAGAACGTGACGTTGTAGATGCCGTTGTAGATGCAGGTCTTAATGACAAATCGCCACTTGCAATGATGTTGTATCAGGCTTCTTCAGTGCGTTAGTTGAAAATTGGGTTGGAGCGCTATGAAAAGTTATGTACTAAAATGGTTACATCAATCCCACGAACCCAATCGACGCAATTTGGTCGATTGGCAACTAGTGCTGTTTCTGCAACAAAGTCATCGGGAAAAAATGATTCGCAGCTTGAACCTCCCTGCTACAACTGTTCACAATTTGGCCACTACCAATCCCAGTGCTTGAAGCCAAAGCGGCCTGAGGGTTCCTGTTTTAAGTGTGGTGAGCTGAGCCACTTTTACAATGCTTGTCCCAAGAAGCGAGGAATGATTGCGGCTATTGAGGAAACTGATGGGAATTCTAATGGAAACATGTTTAAGGCCGGTGAAGCTGAATATGTAGAACCTGTTCATGCAGTACAGAGGGTGAGTGTCATATTTAAAAATAAACAAGACAAATGCACTGAGGTTAATAATATCGTTTCTCTTCTTGATTCCGGCAGCCCGACAAGTTTTATTAAACGATCGTGCGTACCTTATGATTTGAATAAGACATTGAAGTCAACTAAGTTTCAAGGTGTGGGTGATTTTATTTATTTTTAATTTTATTTTATTTAATTTTTCATTACAGGGAATAAATCCTTATTTTTTACTAGAAAAAGATTACTAGAATCTTATATAAAGAGCATAAGTCACTTAAGTTTTTAATTAAATTTTATGCTTGATAAAAATTAATAAACAAATAATTTTGCATAAGTTACTGGTAATTCCAGATTCAAATATTTCCGTTTCAGTGTAAATTGGTAGGGACCTTTTGAAAAAACTTAATATTTTTTATGCCAACTTAGACCTAAGCTATCTTATAAAAGAGAAAAACTTTATCAAATAAAAAATAGGAATGAATTAAAGCATTTGATTGGTTTAATTTAAGAAGGGTCTCTGGAAACTGTAAAGAGTGTCTGAGCGTAGATGGTAAAATTAATGGAATTAAGACAAGTGAGCCACGGGGCAATGAGGGTTCTGTGGCAGATGCTTTAAACACCTTGGGGTCTTCATTGGTGCAAAGAAGATTTTTCAATACAATCTTTTTTCAGTGGAATTGGTTCATGAAAAAAATGATAAAAGTAGGATTTATTTTAATCAGGGAAATGCTAGTAGTGAATTTTTAAACGTAGCTTCGACTGATTTTAAGTACGTTGATGTGAATCCTTTATTAAATAATGAACAGATACAGAAACTTTAATCACTAGTTATCGATGTTTACTGTACTTCTATCACTGAAGAGGGGGAGAAAGTTTGTGGTATGAAGATGAAGCTAAATTTAATGGACGATACACCTTTTTTTAGTGCACATAGAAGGCTGTCATTTGCGGAGAAGATGATTGACTGAACCTCTAGTCAATCATCAATGAGTTATTATCGAAAGGTATAATAAGGTACAGTAACTCTCCTTATGCTTCAGCAACAGTTTTAGTTAGAAAGAAATGTGGTGAGGGAAGGCTTTGTATAGATTATAGATTTCTTAATAAGAAAACATTTCCTGATAATTTTCCGATACATTTGATTGAAGATTGTATCGAATATTTGGAAGGGAAGAAATATTTCACGGCTTTAAATCTAAGAAATGGTTTTCACCAAGTTGATATGCATGAGGATTCCATTAAATACACTTGGTTTGTAGTCAATGGCGGACAGTATGAATACACCAAGATGTCGTTTGGCTTAAAAAATGCCCCTGCTTTTTTCCAGTGGTTTATTTGTGAGGCTTTGAGCGATTTAATACAGTCAAGGAAGATAGTGGTATTTATCGACGATATCACAATTGCAACGGAAGATTTTAAGTCACATGTAAAATTAGTGGGAGAGGTGCTACATCGTTTACATAAACGTGGATTGGAACTTAAATTGAGTAAATGTAAATTCGGTTACATCGAAATACCTTTCTTGGGTTACAAAGTTAATGAAAGTTTCATTAGTCCTAATGACAGACATATTGAAGCTATACAAAATTTTCCAAAACCCCAGAACTTTAAGGAAATATAGCGGTGTCTTGGATTATTTTCGTATTTCAGAAGATTTGTTTGCTCTTTTTCGATCATTGCCAAACCTTTAACCAAACACGTTTTAACCAAAAAACGGAATTACATACAGATGCTAGTAAAGTAGGGTTTGGTGCAGTACTGTTACAGAAACAAGATGGGAAATTTCACAGGGTAGCGTTTTTTTCGAAAACTGCATCTGAAAGTGAGTCCAAATTGCATAATTTCGAATTAGAAACCCTGGCAATAGTTTACAATCTTGAAAGATTTAGGACACAATTACAAGGTATATCTTTTACGATAATAACGGATTGCAATGCTTTGGCTCAAGCCATGGTCAAAAAGCAAGTTAATAAACGTATTGCGAGATGGGTTTTCAGTTTTGAAAACTATACCTATAGAGTTAAACATCGTTCGGGGGTTTCAATGGGACATCTAGATGCGTTGAGTCGGTGCTGTACGGTAGGATGCGAGGATGATCATGATAATGATTTTAATATACAAATAACTCAAAATAGAGATGAGATTCTGAAGACGATAAAAAATTCACTTGAAAATAGGCTGATGTTGCATTATGAACTTAAGGATGGTTTAGTTTTAAGGAAAGAGGTGGGACACCCTCTTCAGCTGTACGTTCCTACAGAAATGGAAAATAGTATTATAAAGACTATACATGACTATACTGGTAGACCAGTTAAGGAAAAATTATTGGTTCCCGAAGTTAAGGAAAAAACTTAAAGAATTCATATAAAATTGCTTGAAATGTATAGTTTATAATCCCACGGTTCGTTCAAACGAGCGGAACTTGTGCAACATTCCTAAAAAACCGGAACCATTTGACACCATTCACATTGATCACTTTAGCCCCTTACCTTCGGTTCGTTCGGTTAGAAAACAAGTATTGGTTGTGGTGGATAGTTTTACTAAACATACTAAACTTTATCCGGTGAAAACTACGAGTACCAAGGAAGTATGTGGTGGCTTACAGAAATACTTTGATTATTATAGTCGTCCTAGACGCATAATCAGTGATAGGGGTACATGTTTTACATCCCAAAATTTTCAGATTTTGTAGAAAAAAACAATATTGTTCATGTTAAGGTGGCTACAGCTTTACCGCAAGCAAACGGTCAAGTGGAAAGGATTAACTGGGTGTTAAAAGCAATGTTATCAAAACTGACTGAACCAATATGTTATTCAGACTGGGTAGGAAAGTTGTTAAATGTTGAGTATGCCATTTACAATTTTGTACATTCCTCAACAAAAAAAAACCCCGTGTACACTTTTATATGGGGTGGAACAGCGGAGCAGAATTGTGGACGAATTAACTGAATTTTTGGAGGATAAAAAATAAAAATAAGTTATTGATTTTAAAAGATCTCGGGATGAAGCCCTGAAAGGTATTGAAAAATCGCAAGAGTACAATCTTCAATATTTCTTGAAGCATAGTGCTCCAGCGAAGACTTTGTGACGAGGCAAAACAGGCACCAGTTTTGCCGCACATATAACTACCACAAGCAAACACGCAAAAACACATTAGAAGAGTCAACAACACGACAACAAAACAATAAAACCAAACAGCAAGAATAATAGGAAGACAGCCAGAACATCAAAACGAAACAACAACAACATGAATACAATTAACAACAACAATCGCTACTTACATACATTACATATATATATATATATATATCTATATTTCTTATTGAACTGAATAATTATAATATATAAGATGAATTAATTTTATTGTTAAATTGTTGAAGCAACAAATGAATTTCTTATTTACTTTATTTATTTCAAATAGAAATTACTTTAAATTATATTAAATTGCATAAAATAAGACAAATTCTATATAATTCTAATTTTGAACAACGCACCCTGTGCCAACATAAATGTTTAAGAGTTATTTGTATATATGGCATGAGCAACATTTGATTAAGCGCCAAAGGGACCGCGAGTACTTCGATGGGTGACCAGCAACATTACTGAGCGGTGTCAACATATTACCAAAAAAACATGACTACGAATAGCTAACAGCACACACAAAGCATACACAACAATTAGCAACATTTGATTAAGCGCCAACGGGACCGCGAGTACTTCGATGGGTGACCAGCAACACTACTGAGCGATGTCAACATGTTACCAAAAACATGAGTACGAATAGCTAACAGCGAAACAGACAAGCTACCAACAATTAGCAACATTTGATTAAGCGCCAACGGGACCGCGAGTACTTCGATGGGTGACCAGCAACACGATAAGCATGTTGCCAAGAAAAGCAATGAGCGGTGTGAACATGTTAACGAAGACATGAGTATAACTAACAGCAATGCTGCTACGTTAGCAAAGGTATACAATAAATTTGATGATGAGAAGACAGTGAGTAGCTGGCAGACAGTTGAATCGAGCGGTTGAGTGCACTTCAGTTGCTGACAGACAAGTGAGCCGAGCGATTGAGGTTACTGGAGTTGTTGACGAACCACCAAAGCGAGCGGAAGTACAAAAGGGATTAGCTGCCGAACCATATGAAGATAGAGGATATAGAGGAAGACACACCGAAGTAAGATTGTGTTAAAGTGATTGAGTTATTTAGACAAGTGGCGAGGATAACAGGCGAGACAAAGACTGAGGACGAACCTTACTCCTAATCAAGAGACAACTGGTTTTAGCTTTGGAGGCGCAGCGTCAGCTCGCAAGGGAGAACTGGTTTTTAGCTTTGGAGGCGCAGCGTCAGCTCGCAAGGGACAACTGGTTTTAGCTTTGGAGGCGCAGCGTCAGCTCGCAAGGGACAACTGGTTATAGCTTTGGAGGCGCAGCGTCAGCTCGCAAGGGACAACGGGTGTCAGTTTAGTGAGGCATAGCGTCAGTTCTCAAGGGGCATCATCCAGAGTTTCCGCCCACTCAGCACGCCAACGCCCATTAAAATTAATCACCACCGAATTGCTCACTATATATCGCCTTACTATTATTATTACTTAGTTTATATGTAAAATTGTAAGAAATCAAACTTAAAACGTTAAATAAAAGCTTTACTTGGAAGAACCTGAAACAAATAAATCTAATTTTTGTGACGAATCATGGACACGACTGAGAATACCTCAGCTATAGAGCCGGAAGACCGGCAGCTTCGTTATGAGATTGGGGACTTTGTGGTAATGAAAAACGTTGACAACACTGCAGGCACAACTAAAAAGTTAGATCTAAAATATCCTGGACCATATGTGATAAATGATCGGCACGTTTTGAGAGATATTGTTATTGAGAAATGTCAAATAACACAAATGCCATATGATGGGGTAATTGAAGCAAACCGGTTGCGAATGTAGCTTTTACCTCAATCTGGCTCAGACACTGTCAATTTAGACTCTTTATATGACACACGAGAACAAAATTTATAATAAAACTTGATTTAATTTATTGTAAGTGTGATCTGGTCGATCACAATGTCAGGACGGCCGAGCTGTAAACTTTAGTTTTCAAGTTTGGTAACACTATCCCTAATCTTAATTATAAATTGTAATAGGTCTATATAAGATAATATTTAAATATTGGCACCACTGTTTTGACAACATAAAAATGAAAATTGTAGAAGAAAAGAAGAACTTTCCGGTTCGACACTTTTTGGTTGGACATTGATTTGAGCACATGAGTGCAATTAAGTAAATAAAGTAAAACAAATCAAGAAACATCATAATAAGAGCATTTCATTTATTTCAATTTCAATATGGATTTTACAAAATCTCAAGATGTCGAGCAGATGGAAGATTAGTTAAAGTTATTCTGGCGCACCTGGTTTTAAGCGCTGTAGAATCTTTGTTATAAGCTAGAAGATTTTTTTATATATTCTTAGGGCCAGTTTTTCAGTGCTGGTTTAAACTTTGTTTAACTTGAGATTAGTTAATCGTAGATTAAAATTGATCTGAGCTTAACTAAGCAATCAGTTTTTCAGAGCTGGTTTAATAACATGCAGATTAGGTATAAATAATATGGCAACACTTGCAAACGTCAAATAGTTACTGAAAATTTCTAACAGCTGACAATGAAATTTGCCATAAAATAGGAAGCAAAATAGAAAAAAGCTTAAATAAGAAAAATTATTTTTATGAGAAATGAGCGTACAAAATAATAAAAGAAGTAACAACTTTAATACAGAAGAAGTAGAATACTTGCTGGCGCTGGTTGCAGATTTAAAACATATAATTGAATGCAAGCAGACGGATAGAACCAGCAGTGAAGAAAAAAACAAGGCCTGGAAGGAGATCGAAAAAATATTAAATTCGCAGTTTGGTTCATCGTTCAGAAGTATATCATCGTTCATATGTCATATCAATCATATGTCAAACAGAAAATTAACTAGAGCATAACTCACCAACATTGGTAGTTTAAACTTCGATTAAAGTTCATTGAAAAGCTAGATTCATGGTTTAAACTTAGTTTAAACTTCAAACAGAGTTAAACTAGCACTGAAAAACTGGCCCTTAAATAGCTGTACAACAATAATCAATTAACAAAATTCGATTTTAAAAAAATTGTTTACCTAAAACCTCCCTTAAGACTATGTTTAAAAATCTTTGGTAAGTTTGTAGATTACTATCGGGTCAATAAATGTGCATTCAAAATGTTAGATTGTGCAGAGTCGCATACCACAGCATTACGTTTCTTTGCCAAAATCAGTTTTTAGCTCTCCGTAGGAAAGGATGCTGATATTTCTCTAAGTCGGAGCACAGTTTCAAAGACTCTTTCGGAAGTGCTCGATGCTTTGGAAAGAAAAATATTTTTACATTTTATAATACTAGCAGTTCCTTTGGAAAGCAAATTCTAGCGCCATTTTCTGGATAAATACTACATTTTTTTTTTGATTCGCCCGGAGGTATGAATCTTCCAAAGATACGTATAGACCCGATCTATACGCATGCGGGATTTACATTCCAGATCCTGCCGGATCATCCGGGACAGACAGAATGCACCTACGTACTAAAACATACCCCCTATTGGCAATTAGGATTTTCCACTAAGCACATTAATTGTCTTTTCAGCGGAATTTGAAAATGTAATATATATCAAACGCGTATTTAAGTATATTTAATTCTATATAAATAAGCAACATCGAATTTAATTATAGTGATTATCAATTTAAGGTACTCAAAAAACAATCCTGATTTCAAAAACAATCCAAAACACTATACTCATTTTAACTGGTTTGCGGCCATTGTCCAACCCAAGGACCTACGTGGAAATGAGTAAAGGATTCACATCAACGTACTCAAAATCAGTCGAAGCTACGTTTAAAATTTCACTACTAGCATTTCCCTGATTAAAATAAATCCTACTTTTATCATTTTTCTCATGAACCAATTCCACTGAAAAAAGATTGTATTGAAAAATCTTCTTTGCACCAATGAAGACCCCAAGGTGTTTAAACCATCTGCCACAGAATCCTCATTGCCCCGTGGATCACTTGACTTAATTCCATTAATTTTACCATCTACACTCAGACACTCTTTACAGTTTCCAGAGACCCTTCTTAAATTAAACCAATCAAATGCACTGTCATTGAGGAACTTTGCATGTTTTAATTCATTCCTATTTTTTATTTGATAAAGTTTTTCTCTTTTATAAGATAGCTTAGGGTAAGTTGGCATAAAAAATATTAAGTTTTTTCAAAAGGTCCATATCAATTAACATTGAAACGGAAATATTTGATATATATCAAAAACTTTAGTGACTTATGCTCTTTATATAAGATTCTAGTAATCTTTTTCTAGTAAAAAATAAGGATTTATTCCCTGTAATGAAAAATTAAATAAAATAAAATTAAAAATAAATAAAATCACCCACACCTTGAAACTTAGTTGACTTTAATGTCTTATTCAAATCATAAGGTACGCACGATCGTTTAATAAAACTTGTCGGGCTGCCGGAATCAAGAAGAGAAACGATATTATTAACCTCAGTGCATTTGTCTTGTTTATTTTTAAATATGACACTCACCCTCTGTACTGCATGAACAGGTTCTACATATTCAGCTTCACCGGCCTTAAACATGTTTCCATTAGAATTCCCATCAGTTTCCTCAATAGCCGCAATCATTCCTCGCTTCTTGGGACAAGCATTGTAAAAGTGGCTCAGCTCACCACACTTAAAACAGGAACCCTCAGGCCGCTTTGGCTTCAAGCACTGGGATTGGTAGTGGCCAAATTGTGAACAGTTGTAGCAGGGAGGTTCAAGCTGCGAATCATTTTTTCCCGATGACTTTGTTGCAGAAACAGCACTAGTTGCCAATCGACCAAATTGCGTCGATTGGGTTCGTGGGATTGATGTAACCATTTCAGTACATAACTTTTCATAGCGCTCCAACCCAATTTTCAACTAACGCACTGAAGAAGCCTGATACAACATCGTTGCATGTGGCGATTTGTCATTAAGACCTGCATCTACAACGGCATCTACAACGTCACGTTCTGGAATAGCACCCTTGCTAGCAATTAGTTGCATCTCCAACACGTGTCTATGCATACCCTCACCAGACTTTTTTTTATGAGATTCGAGCTGTTCGTAAATTTCTATGAGGTAATGCTTATTAGGCTGGCTTTATTATGTGGGGCGAATTTCAAAAGTGGGAATTTATTTGCTCTCCAGAGCTAATTTTTTTCCAGTTACCTCCAATATCAACGTTCCGAAGTTTCGTTACGATCGGACAACGGGAAGTAGACGTGCACTCGATGTTCCCGGTGAGATATGCGAGTTCAGTAAAAATTTTTTTTTTTCATTTTTATCAAAATAATGTTGAGTTCAGCTTTCAACATTGATTGAGTTATGCTTTTAGTTGATAGTTTATTTATTTACCTACAAAATAAGCCCAAAGTTGCTGAAATCGGATCAAAAATATGCATTTTATGAAAATTTTGGTGAATAATATGCATGCATTTAGTCATATATAATAACAACAAGATTCAATCTGAACTATGTTTATTGTTTTTGTAGGTATATGTTATCAAAAATAAAAATAAATTATTCCTAGTCGTATTCGATAAATGAGTGTTTTCAACCACACAAAATCGAAAAGTAATAAGGAGTGCGTTCAATAGGGTACAACATTCAGATGTCATTAGGGCTGTTCCCGTACTCGATTCAAGTAGCTTGAAAGCATTATTTTACAGTTCAAGCTCAATAACATGCAAAATGTCACGATCTTTTTTATTACAATTACTAGATAGATGTAATTGTAATAGAATGATAGATTGATTGTAATAGAATAGAACACAATAAAACGATGTTTTGAGCAAGAGTGCCCATCGTCAAAATGATGCGCAAATCGCCAAGGAGAAACAATTTGTCGACAATCTTGACGACTTGTTCGACATCTCGTCCGTCAATGCATTAGAAACTATGAAAAATGAAGATGATCGGGAGTTTCTACGAAATCAACGTAAAAAAGCTCGACCTGGATGCATGTTGGGAGTGGACGCTCTTTTAGCAGCGAAAGAAAAGAGACGAGAAGAGCGAATGGAGCAGGAACGATTGCGCAAAGAAAGACATGCTGCTGATGCTGAACAATCGCAAACGAATAGTATGTGATGAACTTTCAATAAAAGGTGTACTAATACGTAATATTATTATTATAAACACAATATGCAATAACAATAGATTTCAGGTACTACAGCTTTTTCACACTTTCTCCGCAATAAATCATTTTAAGAACCAACCCAAATATCATTGAAATATCTAAAAGATATCGAATAAAATTGGTCCCAAAAAAAGCCAAAAGGGAGAAAAATTTACCCACCATAATATGGGTTGGGCTCAGGGACAACACAAGACATAACAACTAACCATGCGTTTACATAGATCTTATCCTTCATTAGTTTTCAATCTACTTTTGAGTTGACCTTTCGACAAGTTAACATCAAACACGCTACAGTTGTTAACAAAGGTACTCATGCGATTTAATGGAGCAGCCGACATATAATTTGTTCTGCTGCTTCTAAGTTAGTGTTAAAATTTATAAGAGAAAGAAGCTCCGGAGATTCGAATTCACCAGTTATGAGTTGGTGTAAGTAGACGATATCAGCAGATTTTCTTCTCTCACTCAAAGATTGCATCTTTTATAATTTCAAACGATCCTCATATGGAGGAAGGTTAAATGTGTCAGTTCCACTCAAGCCTCTCAGAGCAAATCGAACAAAACGTTTTTGAATTCTTTCTATACGATCGACATGCACATTGCAATGTGGGGACCATACTTGACTTGCGTACTCCAAGTGAGGACGCACGATTGAATAATACAGAGTTGTAGTTGTTATTAAGCTATCAAACTCTTTGGCCCACCGTTTTATAAAACCAAGCATAGAAGACGCTTTTTTACAAATTCTATCAATATGCATGTTAAACGACAATTTAGAATCCATGCATATACCAAGGTCTTTGACGGTAGTTACACGACTTAAAGCAGTATCTTTAATTTTGTAATCAAAAATAAAATTGTTCCTTTTACGCGAAAATGTCATAGTTTGACATTTATCTGGATTTAAAAACATGTCAGAAGACAACACGCCTCGGAGCCGTATTTGATAAGATCGCTCCATCAAATACGATTTGATCCAGTTTACAAAATACTGTGGAAATCCCATTAATTTAAGTTTTAATAAAATTAGATTGTGTGGTAATTTATCAAAATCTTTGCTCAAGTCAGTGTAAATGCAATCGACCTGGCTACCAGAATCCAAAGATTTTAAGCAGAATGTAATGAAATCGAGGAGATTAGACACAGTGGATCTGTAAGTAACAAAACCATGCTGACGAGTTGTCATGACTTGCCCACAGTGAATTTTCACTCGATCGTACACTGTTCGCTCAAAAAGTTTAGGAATTGAAGACAGCTTAGCGATAGGCCTATAATTAGTGACGTCATTCCTGCAACCTTTATTGTAAATAGGAATGATGAGATTTTCCCAGAGAAGAGGAATATTACTTTCATTAATTGATTTATTAAAAAGTAACGAGAGTGGTTTACTCAAAATGGAGCTTCATTGTTTTAACACAGCGGCAGGAATTCCATCTGGTCCAGCGCTAAAATCCTCATCGATTCATTCAATATACTTAAAAATATCCTCTGAGGTAAAAGATATATGCCCCAAAGAAACTCTGGATGCGTTGTTCATATAATCAAAATACGCTAAATCAGGATTAAAAGAATCTGAACAAAATGATTCTTTAAAATGATTGGCAAATAAGCCACAAACAATGGTGGAATCGTCAGTAAATCTATCCTGAAGTTTGAAAGAAGAAGGAAATCCATCAGTCTTCTTCTTAACATTAATGAATCCCCAATATTTTCTTGGATCAGACAAGATACTCAGCTTCATATTATCCAAATACTCATTTTATAATGCAGCTAGGAGCAATTCTCAAACTCCAGAAACAAACGTTTGTATGTTTCTAGGTCATTTGAGTTAAAACTACAAACATATTTCTTCCATGCCCTATTCCTATTGTTGCAAAGAGCCTTTAAATATATTGTGTACCAAGGGTACGCAGAATTTTTCGCAAATTTGAGACTATATGGTACAGACTAAGAAAACATGGCAAAGAGCTCCGTATAGAAAAAATTTATTGAACTATTAAGATTATTATTATTTATGTATTCTGTAATTATATTTAATTTACTATAAAGTAAATGATTCAACCCCAAAAAGTCAGCTTTTTTGAAATTGAATTCATAAACTGTGTCAACAAAGCTTAAATTTACCATATTCTCCCTATCGGATTTATACCAAATACTCAAAGGTGGATGGTAATTATCAATAGTTGTCAAAGCATGAAGTGCCTTCTGAACAATGACATTGTTACTGTCTGTAGTTAAGACTAGGTCAAGCAGCCTTTTCAGACTATTATAAATACAACTAACTTGTTGTAAGTCAGAACATATATTGTCAACAAATATATGTTCTTGGCGTGTCTTCGAATTAGATGCACAAAAATGTGTTTCATCGTGAGAAGAATGCCAGTTTAAGTCAGGCAAATTAAAATCGCCCAACAATAAAATGTCGTCATTAACGTCAAGTAAATTTAATATAAATTCTATGCAATCCGCAAGGCTTGCATAGACCTCTACACTGCTCTTGGGAGGAACGTATGCATTAATAACATATACATTAGAATTGCAATGTACAGCCTTAACGCATATAAGTTCGATATTAGCAGAGCAGGGAATATCAATAAAGGAACTAGCACAGGAGTTCCTTACAGCTAATAGGACACCACCACCAACTGCAGAATTATTGTCAGCGTGTCTGTCCTTCCTATATACTTGAAAACTATTGTCAAACAGTTCTCAGTCAGTAATTCCTCCGTTCAACCAAGTTTCAGTTAACGCGATAATATCTTCAGAAAAATTCTGAGTTGAGAAAAAAATGTCTCGCGTCTTTGAACGCAATCCCCTTACATTTTGATAGTAAAGGGAAAGCCTATTTAGTTTTTTTGAGTCTGACTGGCAATATTATTTGTCCTTCTAAACCTGTGTTTAGGCTTAAACTCAGAAACAAAGATATTATCAGCCCACAAATTAGAGCTCAGAACAGTTGCAGACTCTTCAGCTGCTACTGTGAGAATAAATGATGCGTGGGACGGTTTATTGCCAATTTTCTTGCATGAGCAGAAAGCAGCCTGACTTACTAATTGGTTGTGTTTAACAAACGTCAATACATTTTCACTTGTTGTGTCGGGCTGAAGGCGTGAAATGAAAATTTTTTTTTCTCGACAAAGCTCTTAAGTTTATTGAACTATTGCGCTAATAAGTTATGTCATTTCTAGCCGGGGGAGAAACAGATGGAGAAGATGGAGTAATAACGATATTATCCATTCTCACTGGCGTAAACACTGGTTTAACCGAGATGTGCTTCGTCTCTAAAGTGGCTGGAAGCGTCATGCGCCGCTTAATATTTTTATTTTTAGAAGTATTTCTCTTTGTCTTCGAAATATTTAGGTCTTTTTTAGATGAAATTATTTGAGTCTCAGAAGAAGAGGCTGGAAAAGTCTGGGACAATGCGGTCGAAATATTTACCGATGAAGACTTTTCATCATAAATGCTAGTACTGGGTGAGGTGCTTACTTCATTAAAAAATGTAACAATTTCTTTAAAATTGTTATTTAAAGCGTTAAGACTATCACCGAAAAGCTTAATTTTTGAGAAAAACTCATCTGGTGAAAGAACACTACACGAAGCACAATACCAGTCAAGACCTGATCGCGGTGAGATTAAATCATCAAGACACGACTTAGAGATCCCAGCACATGAAGTATGGAACAAACGCCCACATGGGCTAGAACAACTGAACATACGGTTCAGAATGTTTTGACTTTTGCAAAGCTCGTCTAAAGAACAAGCAGCAAAATTTTCTACGGAAAAATATTCCATAGCGAAAAAAACAAAGTTAAAAGTTTTATGTGAGCAAAAATAATGTCCACTAAGTGCTAATGGGTTAATAAATATGTTACAGTTTAAAAACTACTGCAACATTTCTCTGTTAATTTATGTGCTTAGTTTAGGAACGCAAAAAAAAAAAAAGAAAGAAAAAAGCAGCTTAGCTATCAAACTATGAAACCACTATTAACGATAAACAAAACGATATATGTACTACAATAAAACATTAAAAAAGTTTACTACACCATGAAAACATTAACGTCACCTTATTAGCAGGAAAAATAGTTTTCAATCACAAAATAATATTATATTATTATATTTATTTATTTATATTATTATATTTATTATTCCAGCAACACATGATGCGATCGACGAATACTTTCAACAGCTTTCCGGCGAAAGCGATTCCTCCAAGGAAGATTCATATGAAAATGAACGCATTGAATAAGCGAGCAACCACAACGGAACAGAGGTTTGGTCGATTTCATCACACCACGGGTCATCGCGGCATTGGACAAATGCAAAATATCAAGTCGACTGGCTGTTCATCTATTGACAGCTATCGCTGATGGTTTGGGATTTAGAATCAGTGATTTAATAATAAGTCGCACTTCCATTGAAATTCGCCGAAAACAATATCGAGAGGAGATGGCGGCGAAGTACAAAATGGAATTCCAACAATCTTTAAATTAGTATGCTTGATTTAAGAGTAGCAAGTAGCTTTATTAGGGTAAAAAATTTTATTTAACAGATAGTTCGTAAACATGGCTTAACAGTTCACTGGGATGGAAAATTGCTGCAGAAAATGATTGGTCGAACGAAAGGAGAAAGATTGCCTATTATTTTGACTGCACCCGCAATTGAGAAACTGTTAGGTGTGCCGTCATGTCCCAATAGCAAGAAAAGCCAACAGCTGAAGCAGTGCACGAAACTCTCGCTCAGTAGGACGTCCTTGGGAAGATCGAGGCAATGTGCATTGCCACAACCGCTTCAAACACAGGTTATATCAATGGTGCCTACAAATTTCTGCAAGACATAATGGGGCGCACATTGCTTCCGTTGACGTGTAGACATCACATGTACGAAGTTATGCTGCGAAAAGTATTCGAGGTGAAGTTTGGCAAATCAAAAGCACCAGACAATCAATTGTTTGACCGATTTCGTAGGGCACGAGAAGAAGGCACAATTGATGTGTCAAAGTTTCAGCCTAGTGTGATTGATAAGTTGTGAAAAATGTCGTCGCGATCTGTGAGCGGCAACTTACGTTAATGCAGCCACGATCGGATTACAAACGGTTTTTGCAACTTATAATCATTTATGTTGGTGGCAAAGTGACTGATTTTAATTTCTCTTTACCGGGAGCCACCTGCGAAGCTCGATGGATGGCGAAAGCATTATACATATTGGAAATTTTTATTTTCCGGCAACAATTCGATTTCAAAGCAAGAGAATTGGAAAACGTGCGGGATGTGAGCATTTTTATTGTTTCGCTTTATGTGCAAACCTGGTTTTGCTGTCGCTGCGGTGTTTTGGCTCCAAATCAAGACCTTCGATTCATTAAAGACATTATAAATTACGCAAAAATCGACGCAAGCATTTCTGCTGGTGTACTGGAAAGGATGACAGACCATTTATGGTACTTGACCGAGGAGACGATTGCTTTCGCATTCTTCGATGAAGATGTTTCAGTTGAAACTAAAAGAAAAATGGTTGGAAATCTTCAACGCCGAGCCATGCTGCAATCCATTTCTAAGGTTGCTATCACGAAAAAAACGTTTTCATTACGCATTTTGGACGAATTTGTCACCGAGAAAACCATGACATTTTTCCATAGATTCCGCTTTTCAACATCATTTCTGGAACAAGATCCATCAGAATGGTAATCGATCAAGGAGTATAATGACGCAACAGTCTTTTGCAAAGGTCTTTATGTGGTCAACGATTCCGCGGAACGCGGAGTCAAACTAATAACAGAATACAATCGCATTTTGACAAAGCACGAGGAACAAAACAAGTTCCTCATTAAATCAATTATGTTTTACAAGCTGTCACACTTCTCTCATCGTAAAATGGACTTACTAAATGACTTTGGATCAGAGAATTCCGATTAAGACAATGACTGTGACGAAGAGAACGAAGCAGGAGATGCATAGTTAGAATTAGTTTTCATTTTCATTAAAAATGGCAATCTTAATTTTAGTTTTGCTTAGTTTATTATTATATTTGACAAAACGCATGCTTATTATTCACCAAAATTGTCATTAAATCCATATTTTTGAATCGATTTCAGCAAATTTAGGCTTATTTTGTAGGTAATTAAGTAAACTATCAACTAAAATCACAGCTCAATCAATGCTGAAAGTTTTACTCAACATTATTTTGATGAAAATGAAAAAATAAAATTTTTTACTGATCTCGCATATCTCACAGGGAGCATCGAGTGCGCGTCCACTTTCCGTTGTCCGATCGTAACGAAACTTCGGAACGTTGATATAAGAGGCAAATAAAAAGAAATTAGTCCTGGAGAGCAAAGAAAATCCGATATTGAAAAAATAAGGCCAGGCTAATGCTTATGGCCAAATTCAGCAAGCAGAAGACATTTTGTTTCCTCAAAAGAAGAAGCAACCACTGTGTGCATATACATTTTTGCTGTTCTTTCCAACAGCTGACGAACACAAATTTGTTGCATGCGCTCACTACATAGCATTAGCACAAATGCATCTTCCAAATCAGCAATCTATTTGTGCACATCATAGGAATCGTCACCCGAGAATTTTCCGACAGACGCTTCTAGCAAATGGAAATCAACCATAACCTCTCCGCGGTCCTAGCTGGAGTAACTCTACCTCACGCCTAAGCAATAGAATCTCGCGTTGCTTACGCAACCTGTCAAGTTCCATACCAAGAGCCTCGTTTCTATCATTTGAGGCAAAACCTTCGAAATCTGAACCGTCAGAAGAGGCACCAACGAGGAGAACCTCACAGGGTGCACTCATAGCAGCAGGAGCACCAACGTCAGAAGAAGCGAATATGACACCAGGAGCTTAAGTGCCAGCAGGAGCAGCACTAGTTACAGCAGCATCATGATCTTTCAAACCGGCAGTAAAACTGAATTTTGCGTTAACACCAGTTGATCTCGTCTTTTGGCCGGTGACAGTCGTTTGTCTTGTGTTGTTTTTTTTATTGTTATTTGTGTTATACCAGTGTTTGTTTAATTTCGGTATGTGCTGTATTTTTATTTATTTGTGATTGAAAATTGTTTTTAAGGTGACCTATAGTGTTTTCATGCTGTGTGGTTGAATTTTTTAATGTTTTATTGTAGTACATACATGTGTTGTTTTAATTGTCGTTTATAGTTTGATAGCTGAGCTGCTGCTTATATACTTTTTCTTTCTCTTTTTTGCGTTCCTCTTTGTGCGTTGTTTGTTTATTTGCATTAACTAAGCACAAGAACTGTTGCAGTTGCTTTTAAACTGCAACATATTATATTAACCCATTAGCACTTAGTGGACATTATTTTTGCTCACATAAAATTATTGAACTTTGTTTATTCGCTATGGAATATTTTCCGTAGAAAATTTTGCTGCTTGTTCTTTAGACGAGCTTTGCAAAAGTCAAAACATTCTGAACCGTATGTTCAGTTGTTCTGGCCCATGTGGGCGTTTGTTCCATACATCATGTGCTGGGATCTCTAAGTCGTGTCTTGATGATTTAATCTCACCACGATCAGGTCTTGGCTGGTATTGTGCTTCGTGTAGGGTTCTTTCACCAGATGAGTTTTTCTCAAAAATTAAGCTTTTCGGTGATAGTCTTAACGCTTTAAATAACAATTTTAAAGAAATTGTTACATTTTTTAATGAAGTAAGCACCTCACCCAGTACTAGCATTTATGATGAAAAGTCTTCATCGGTAAATATTTCGACCGCTTTGTCTCAGACTCTTCCAGCCTCTTCTTCTGAGACTCAAATAGTTTTATCTAAAAAAGACCTAAATATTTCGAAGAAAAAGAGAAATAATTCCAAAAATAAAAGTAATAAGCGGCGCATGACGCTTCCAGCCACTTTAGAGATGAAGCACATCTCGGCTAAACCAGTGTTTACGCCAGTGAGAATAGATAATATAGTTATTACTCCATCTTCTCCATCTGTTTCTCCCCCGGCTAGAAATGACATAACTAATGAGCGCAATAGTTCATTAAATTTAAGAGCTTTGTCGAGAAAAAAAAGATTTTCATTTCACGTCTTCAGCCCGACACAACAAGTGAAAATGTATTGACGTTTGTTAAACACAACCAATTAGTAAGTCAGGCTGCTTTCTGTTCATGCAAGAAAATTGGCAATAAACCGTCCCACGCATCATTTATTCTCACAGTAGCTGCTTAAGAGTCTGCAACTGTTCTGAGCTCTAATTTGTGGGCTGATAATATCTTTGTTTCTGAGTTTAAGCCTAAACACAGGTCTAGAAGGACGAATAATATCACCAGTCAGACCCAAAAAAACTAAATAGGCTTTCCCTTTACTATCAAAATGTAAGGGGATTGCGTTCAAAGACGCGCGACATTTTTTTGTCAACTCAGAATTTTTCTGAAGATATTATCGCGTTAACTGAAACTTGGTTGAACGGAGGAATTACTGACTGAGAACTGTTTGACAATAGTTTTCAAGTATATAGGAAGGACAGACACGCTGACAATAATTCTGCAGTTGGTGGTGGTGTCCTATTAGCTGTAAGGAACTCCTGTGTTAGTTCCTTTATTGATATTCCCTGCTCTGCTAATATCGAACTTATATGCGTTAAGGCTGTACATTGCAATTCTAATGTATATGTTATTAATGCATACGTTTCTCCCAAGAGCAGTGTAGAGGTCTATGCAAGCCTTGCGGATTGCATAGAATTTATATTAAATTTACTTGACGTTAATGACGACATTTTATTGTTGGGCGATTTTAATTTGCCTGACTTAAAATGGCAGTCTTCTGACGATGAAACACATTTTTGTGCATCTAATTCGAAGACATGTCAAGAACATATATTTGTTGACAATATATGTTCTGACTTACAACAAGTTAGTTGTATTTATAATAGTCTGGAAAGGCTGCTTGACCTAGTCTTAACTACAGACAGTAACAATGTCATTGTTCAGAAGGCACTTCATGCTTTGACTACTATTGATAATTACCATCCACCTTTGAGTATTTGGTATAAATCCGATAGGGAGAATATGGTGAATTCAAGCTCTGTTGACACAGTTTATGAATTCAATTTAAAAAAAGCTGACTTTTTGGGGTTGAATCATTTACTTTATAGTAAATAAAATATAATTACAGAATACATAAATAATAATAATCTTAACAGTTCAATAAATTATTTCTATACGGAGCTCTTTGCCATGTTTTCTCAGTCTATACCATATAGTCTCAAATTTGCGAAAAATTCTGCGTACCCTTGGTACACAAAGAATTTAAAGACTCTTCGCAACAATAGGAATAGGGCATGGAAGAAATATGTTTGTAGTTTTGACTCAAATGACCTAGAAACATACAAACGTTTGTTTCTGGAATTTGAGAATTGCTCAGCTGCATTATATAATGAGTATTTGGATAATATGAAGCTGAGTATTTTGTCTGATCCAAGAAAATTTTGGGGATTTATTAATGTTAAGAAGAAGACTGATGGATTTCCTTCTTCTTTCAAATTTCAGGATGGATTTACTGACGATTCCACCAGTATTTGTGGCTTATTTGCCAATCTTTTTAAAGAATCATTCTGTTCAGATTCTTTTAATCCTGATTTAGCGTATTTTGATTATATGAACAACGCATCCAGAGTTTCTTTGGGGCATAACTCTTTTACCTCAGAGGATTTTTTCAGTATATTGAATCAATCGATGAGGATTTTAGCGCTGGACCAGATGGAATTCCTACCGCAGTGTTAAAACAATGCGGCTCCGTTTTGTGTCAGCCTCTCTCGTTACTTTTTAATAAATCAATTAATGAAAGTAATTTTCCTCTTTTTTGGAAAAAATCTTATATCAGTCCTATTTACAAAAAAGGTTGCAGGAACGACGTCACTAATTATAGGCCTATCGCTAAATTGTCTTCGATTCCTAAACTTTTTGAGCGAATAGTGTACGATCGAGTGAAAATTCACTGTGGGCAAGTCATGACAACTCGTCAGCATGGTTTTGTTACTGGCAGATCCACTGTGTCTAATCTCCTTGATTTCACTACATTCTGCTTAAAATCTATTGATTCTGGTAGCCAGGTCGATTGTATTTACACTGATTTTAGCAAAGCTTTTGATAAATTACCACATAATCTAATTTTATTTAAACTTAAATTAATGGGATTTCCACAATATTTTGTAAACTGGATCAAATCGTATTTGATGGAGCGATCTTATCAAATACGGTTCCGAGGCGTGTTGTCTTCTGAATTTGTTGCAGAATCGGGTGTTCCTCAAGGAAGCCACCTGGGCCCACTTCTGTTTATTTTGGCAATTAATGACGTTACCCACGTCATTAAACACTCTCATTTGCTTATTTATGCAGATGATATGAAAATATACAGAACAATTGATTCTAATGACAATTCAGACCTGCTCCAGTCAGACTTGAACTCCTTTGAGGTTTGGTGTTCTAAAAATAACATGTTTTTAAATCCAGATAAATGCCAAACTATGACCTTTCGCGTAAAAGGAACAATTTTATTTTTGATTACAAAATTAAAGATACTGCTTTAAGTCGTGTAACTACCGTCAAAGACCTTGGTATATGCATGGATTCTAAATTGTCGTTTAACATGCATATTGATAGAATTTGTAAAAAAGCGTCTTCTAAGCTTGGTTTTATAAAACGGTGGGCCAAAGAGTTTGATAGCTTAATAACAACTACAACTCTGTATTATTCAATCGTGCGTCCTCACTTGGAGGACGCAAGTCAAGTATGGTCCCCACATTACAATGTGCATGTTGATCGTATAGAAAGAATTCAAAAACGTTTTGTTCGGTTTGCTCTAAGAGGCTTGAGTGGAACTGACACATTTAACCTTCCTCCATATGAGGATCGTTTAAAATTATTAAAGATGCAATCTTTAAGTGAGAGAAGAAAATCTGCTGATATCGTCTACTTACACCAACTCATAACTGGTGTATTCGACTCTCCAGAGCTTCTTTCTTTTATAAATTTTAACACTAACCGTAGAAGCAGCAGAAACTCTAAAAACTTGATTTATTTACCATTTAGTAGAACAAATTATATGTTAACTGCTCCATTAAATCGCATGAGTACCTTTGTTAACAACTGTAGCGTGTTTGATGTTAACTTGTCGAAAGGTCAACTCAAAAGTAGTTTGAAAACTAATGTTTGATTAGATCTATGTAAACGCATGGTTAGTTGTTATGTCTTGTGTTGTCCCTGAGCCCAACCCATATTATAGTGGGTAAATTTTTCTCCCTTTTGGTTTTTTATTATTTCAATGATATTGGATTGGTTCTTAAAATGATCTATTGCGGAGAAAGTGTGAAAAAGCTGTAGTAGCTGAACTCTATTGTTATTGCATGTAACACCTAGCACAACAATAGGATTTTCTTGCACAGATTCATCTACCACGACCGTAATGTCAGCAGTGTCCTGTGAAACAGCGTCAGTAATAGTGTTTTCCGTATGGCGACCGTAGCCTAGTGAGTAGAGTGCGTGGCCCCTAAGCTAAAGAACCACGGCAGCCCGGGTTCAATTCCAGCTCAGACAGAAAGTTTTTCAATTGAATTAATTTTTCTGTTCGGTCTTCACCTCTCTGCATACAATGGCAAACCTCAGAGAGTAAAAATTGCCATGTAAAGCTTCTTGGGAACAAAGGCCGTTCGGAGTCGGCATAAAACACGTAGGCCTAGTTCTCGATCATTTGGGATCAAACATTTAATAACACGCACAACACAATTGATCAATAGAAGCTAGGTCAAAGTCCTTCCAAGGGCTGAAATGGCCAGTTTATTTTTATTTTTTTTTTAATAGTGTTTTCCAACGCAGAGGCATCAGAAGATAAAACAACGCCTTTTGCAATCACTGAGAGATCATCATCAGTTATTTTTAGGTTAGAGCCAGCGTGCTATTTGTGTACTAGACGTAGTTGCGCGCTTAGCACTTTGCGGTACAGAATATTTTGCTTTAATCAAAGCATCTGTTTCCATGTAAACATTTTCGTTTGATCTCACTTCTGAGGTGAAATAAATGAAATGCACTTATTATGATGTTTCTTGATTTGTTTTACTTTATTTTATTGATTGCACTCATATGCTCAAATCAATGTCCAACCAAAAAGTGTCGAACCAGAAAGGTCTTCTTTTCTTCTACAATTTTCATTTTTATGTTGTCAAAACAGTGGTGGCAATATTTAAATACTATCTTATATAGATCTATTACAATTTATAATTAAGATTAGAGATAGTGTTACCACACTTGAAAACTAAAGCTAACAAAATCAACAGAGTTCTCTATAAAAGTTTAAGATTTTATCAGTATCCCTGAAACCGGTATCCCTGAAAGGTTACCGGTATCCCTGAAAGGTTATATCAGTATCCAGCACTATTCAGCTTACATCAGATTTTTTTATATTGACAATTGGCAATGACAATTAATAAATTACAAAGAAAATATGAAAATAAAAAGGCTTAGGGCTTCAGTGAGTAAAAATATAAAAGCTCCGGAAATGCCAAAAAAATTCAACACGTTTGCTCCTTCACGAACTGCTCATTCTTATATTTAGCAAATTAAGTCTTTATTGTCAAATGAAATCTAGCTGTCAGGACATGCCAGATGGAAACACTTTGAAATCACTTTTTCAAAATCGATTTCGAGTAGATGGAAACATAGTATAACCAGAGAAACTTTAAACTGTTTTTTCTCGAAACATACTTTTTAAAGACGGGCCACACTGCTGCAAGCAAACTCTGTTTGTATTGTAATTCAACACATCTTTTACCAAAACATGTTAACATGTATAACATTTAAACTTTTGATGAGCGATAAAGTGTAAATAGCGTAAATGTCGTCAAAATGGCGGCTGCGACAACATTATAACTTTTTTAAATTTTAAACCTTTAAAAAACCTTCATTAACATAAAAAAATAAATAAAACGTGTTCATATTTACTTCAACTACTTTAAATATGTAATGATTAGCGCCAAAGACAACCCTCATTCACACACGTAAATTTACATGCTAGTTTACACTGCAAAATAGGCTCGGAAATGATGTTAACTCACGCCCATACAAATTTTGACAGATAGTTTACGCGCATGTAAGTTCACAAGGTTTACAATGTTTACGGGCCAGCTACATGCTTAGATGAGAACCCTGATTAATCGCAATAGTTTTTACGAACCTTTTTAGTTTTCCGTTTAAAATTAGAACATCACGATTTAGTTACTTATAATTCAGTTTATTCACTTTAATCTAGTCTATATAAAGGTAATGGCGGTCTGTCTTGCTCAGTGAACGAAGTTAAACTCAAACTGTTCTTTTATGTTAAAACCAAGTAACTTCAATGTTCTCTCAATTTTACACAGTGTTCAGAAACGCTGTTTTGAAAGGTAATAAAAAGTAGCAAATACATACAAGTATTTAATTATGAAAGAAGAGTATTAAACTTAACCCTAACACAGGTACTATTTACATATGTAAATATTTCACTTTTTAAATGGATACAAATTTGATGTTTTTAGCACGATTTGAATGTAATTTACATTCAGTGGCTAATTTTGTTTATTTAAACAAATTTAAAAATTAGCCACTGAATGTAAATTATATTAAAATCGTGCCAAAAACATTAAATTTGTAGCCATTAAAAAAGTGAAATATTATCGTATGTAAATAGTACCAGTGTTAGGGTTAAACAAAAATTAATCATTATTTACGCCTTAACATGCCGCCGCCTTTGATGGATCTCATAGTTACGTCAATTATCTACTCATCACGTGGAATTTGCGCCAACTTGTGAACAGCACGCCGAATACTTCCCTTCTTTGTCTTCACATCAGCTACTCGTACGCAGCCTTCGGAACTCTTGACCACATTGGTAACTCGCCCAAGCAACCAATGCTTTGGTGGCAAGTTTTCTTCAGCGACCAAGACTAAATCACCCTCTTCTATGTTTCGCTGCTTTTTGGTCCACTTAACCCTTTGCTGCAGCTCATGGAGATACTCAAGTGACCATCTCCGCCAAAAATGCTGTTTAATAGCGCTGAGTCGCACCCATCGATTCAAATTTGAAAAATTTTCTGTATGAGTTGTTGGCTCCGATATGCCAACCAATGGACTACCAATCAGGAAATGGCCCGGGGTCAAAACACTTTCATCGTTTGAATCGTTGCAGTCAATGGCCGCGAATTCAAGATAGCTTCAATCTCCGCCGTAACAGTACAAAGCTCCTCAAACGTCAAATGAGAACCACCTAGAATACGAGTTAAGTGATACTTAGCTGCTTTCACCGCTGCTTCCCACAATCCTCCAAAATGGGGAGAGCGCGGTGGTATGTGGTGGAATTCTATGCTGTTTGCGGTACAGTACTCCGACAGTTCTTTCTGCTTCTGCTGTTCGAAGAACCTTTCTTTGAACTCTTCGAGCTCCCTACGAGCTCCGACAAAGTTTGTCCCATTATCGCAATAAAGACGAGAGCACAAGCCGCGCCGTGCCACAAACCTTTTCAGTGCGGCAATGAAAGCTTTCGATGTCAAGTCTGACACTACCTACAAGTGTACTGCCTTAGTTGCAAAACAGACAAAGACAGATATATAACTTTTTGTAAACCGTACTCTCTGCAGTCGATAGGTCGTCATTATTGGTCCGCAAAAATCCACACCTGCCGTAGCAAATGGTCTTGTTACGTTTACTCGAGCTTCTGGAAGGTTGCCCATGAGCTGTCGCTGCAGCCTTGGTCGACTTCGGAAACACATCAGACACTTGCCAGTCACTGCACGAACCAGCTTCCTTACGTTGATAATCCAAAATCTCTGTCGCATGATCGCCATTAACGCTTGTGTGCCAGCATGATAGTTTCTCTCATGAACAAACTTAACGTAGCATTTAACGAAGTGATTATCACCTGGCAGTAGTATTTGATGCTTGGAGTCATAAGGAATCTCTGCATTTAGTAGTCGCCCTCCCACTCGCAATATGTCCACACCATGACTGCTTTCAATAAATACATTTAGATTTCTTAGCTTACTCGTTGCTGGAACTTCTCCACAACTTTTCAGACTGCGATATTCCGATCGAAAGTAGTGCTGCTGCAGGCAGTAGACTATGCGAATCAGAGCTTCGTCCAACAACTTTTCAGTCAGGTTCGAAAGCCCTTTACCTCTTCGACAGACTTGAAGTATCAAAGCCACCCTTCGCTGCAACGTTTCAAACTGGGTTTGGCTCTCGATCCACTCCAAAATTTTGTTTTTCTCGCACTCCACATGGAGAAATGTTGCTCCCTTTCGCCGCTCCTCATTTACTTCTGTTGCTCTAGTATGCACTTTATTGGCAGGCCACTCTTCGCTGGGTGCCCACAAGAACTCCGGACCAGAAAATCAACGGCATCCCTCAAGTTCATCTGCAAACGCAGTACGCGATACTATATCGGCTGGAATCATCTTCGATGGCACGTGCCGCCAGATTGCAGCCTTCGTTGATTCCAGAATTTTCGCAACCCTGTTCGCTACAAACGTAGACCACGCAGACGGGTGCAGATTCAACCAATCCAATACAATCTCAGAATCAGACCACAGGTAAACAGCATTAACCGGTACCAAAAAGTTGTCTTGAGTCTTTATCAACAACTTCGACAAAAGCTCGGCAGCTAATAGCTCCAGGCGTGGAAGGGATTTTGTAACAACTGGTGCTACTCTTGATTTCGCACTCCAAAGTTGAACGTTGACTTTGCTGTGACATCCAATACACCTGATATATATGCAACAGCCATAAGCTCGCGATCAGCATCTCCACGCGATCGTAGCCTCCAGCTGCTAGTACATAGCGGGGAACTTTTATATCCTCCATAGTTCTCAGCTTCTTTCGAAACTCATCCCAATAACAATGTAAGCCCATCGGCAGCGACTCATCCCAATTAATTTTCAGAATCCACAAGTCTTGCATTGTGCTTTAGCTTTGACGATGACTGGATTAATGAGCCCCAAGGGATCAAACAACGATGACAACTCAGCTAACACAATCCTCTTCGTAACTGTTTTGCTAGGATTTATATTAGGTCGCACGTAACGAAAGACATCTGCTTTGGGATCCCAAATAATCCCTAGAGTCTTGATGATTTCAGCATCATTCATTCGAAGCGGCTTCTCCCTATCGCCTTCAGGAACTTTTCAAAGAAATTTTTTGTTGTTTGAGTGCCATTTATGCAATAAGAATCCAGCAGTGCTCAAAATTTTGGATACCTGATCATAAATTTTAAATAAATCCTCTTCTGAGTCTGCACCTGAGATAAGGTCATCCATATAAAAATCTTTTAAGATCTTACTCGCTCCGAGTGGATATTCTGCAGCATTTTCTTGTCCTAACATCTTCAGGCACCTGGTAGCCAAGTATGGTGCGGCTGTAGTACCATATGTTATTGTACGTAGACGATATGCTCTTAGCTCATCCTCCGATGAATCACGCCAAATAATCGCCTGATAATAGGAATCATCATCAGTAACCCATGCTTGCCTGTACATCTTTGTCACATCCGCTGTTATCGCATATTTGAAAAATCTGAAGCGCAAAACAATCGACAGCAAATCATCTTGCACAACAGGTCCCTTCATCATCACATCATTCAACGATATTCCTGTGCTTGTTTTGCAGCTACAGTCAAATACAACTCGAAGTTTGGTACTTGAGGAATCAGGCCGTAGTACGTGCTGATGCGGTGAAAAATATTTCAATTTTGACTTATCCTTACCTTCAACAATCGACATATGTCCCAGTTGTAGATATTCATGTATAAAATTTGCATACGCCTTTTTTGTTGCCGGATCCCTGTCCAGCCGACGCTCAAGGAACAAAAATCGCCGCTCTGCATTCTGGTAAGATTCGCCCAACTCATTGACGTTGCATTTAAATGGTATTTTTACTACAAATCTGCCAGCTGAATCACGGTTCACGTCGTCTTCAAACAGTCTCTCGCACTCTTTTTCCTCTTCTGTAAGAAATGAAGTAGTCAACGTTATCTGTTCCAACTGCCAAAATCGTTCCACCAATTCGTCAAGCTGCACCACCTCTTTAGCGTTGCTACACTCGACTAAAAGATTTTTGATCTTATTGCAGTCAGAATACGACTGTCTGGAGGCTCCAGAGACAACCCATCCTAACAACGTTTTCTGAAGTTGTGGCAAGTTTTCTCCAAGTTTTATGCGCCCAATCGACATTAAATCCAAGAAAAGTTCCGCACCCAGAAGCATATCTACTGGCGCTGGAATATTGAACGACGGGTCTGCCCACTCGATATTTCTTGGAAGGTTCCACTGCGACACATCTACGATTTCATCAGGTTTTGAGCCAGTAATCTTGGGCATAATAAAAACCTCCAATCTTGTTTTAAAATTATTAAATCTTGATTTCACAATGACTTGCGACTTTTTTCGGATTTGTTTGCTTATCTCTCCACTTGCACCTAGACAGCATGAAGTCGTTTTCAGCATTAGTCTTGAAGCCATTTTCTCGCTCAAGATACTTATCTGCGAGGCTGAGTCCAAAATGACTCGCACAGGGTAATCTTGACCATAAACGTCCTCAACGAATACAATAGCAGTCTCTAGAAATACTTCTGGAACATTTACTGCTTCCGCTACTGCCGTATGCAGCGTCGTTGATGAAGATGATGATGGTGATTCATTCATTGTTGACTCGTTCATTAGAGAAAAAGAAGAAAACCTGTGTAGCAGTTTATGATGTGGAAGATTGCAAACAGCACACATGTTTGCATTGCAAGCTCTGTAAGAATGCCCTTTCTTCAAACATACGAAACAAACACTTGCGCCGCGCGCAGCCTTGTAACGCTCCTGCACCTTTATCTTAGCAAGCTCCGTGCAGTTCGCTATATCGTGTCCACCTTTCTTACACACGTCACATGATAGCTTGCCGATTGCAAGCGATGTTGTAAGCTTTTTCCGATAACTACAGTTGGTTCTATTATCTCGCTGCACCTCCTTTGTAACTAACAGCTTGGTCTCCGGGCGAACAGTCTTTGCTTCACGCGCTTCTAGGTTCTGGCATCTTCTTGATAGCACAGCTGCACATTGCTCCCAAGAAAAGAGATTGGTGTAGTCAATCGATTCCTCCCACTTTACTTGCGATTCTAAGTCAAGCTTCTGCATAACAATGAAAACGATCAAAGCGTTAGCGACATCCTTATACTCTCCTAGAGACAGCATCGCACTGAAACGCGCATTGACCGTATTAACAATTGATCGAAGATGAACCGAGCTACCCTTTGTTGCCTTTGGTAAGTCAAAGAGGGCTCCAACGTGCTCCTCGAACATTAGAGTCTTCTTATCGTAGCTTTCCTTCAGGCGTTCTAAAGCTTTTGTATAGTTGACTTCCATGATATCAAAGTCTGCAATAACTGCCAGTGGCCTTGGATGTAAACTCTCCTTCAAAATCAAAAAACGTTCACAGTTTTCCAAACTTTCATCCTGATGAACCATTTTATTGAATATGGATATAATTTTGGGATAATCCGCATACAGCCCTTCAAACCGTGGAAGTTTTATCTCACGTCGCAGCCACGACGATAAAGCAACTGGAGCCGTTGTGTTAAGCATGCTGACATCACCAGCTGATGTGCGCTTTTTAGCTATTAATGCCATGATTTTCGACTTTGTGAGCACATATAAGTCTTCCACTTCACCTACCACAGCTAGACTCGCTGCAGTGTCTGCCTCTGAGCACATCCTATCGATATTAGCTTGAACACTTAGAAACTGTTTAAAATAAGCCTCTAAAATTCCCAATCTACATTCCAGTTCCTCCACTGATGAACTTATGCCTTTCTTGAAAATAAACGTTTTAACACGTGACATATTGCCTTTAGTAGATGACCGCAGCGTCTTCAACTCAGCTACCCGGTGCGTATCTTCTTGTGCAGTAAAAGCATATTTCTCAGTAGCTGCGTCTTCCATGATTTAATAAATTTTTAAAGATTTAAATGAAGCGCAAAAAAAATTATATATAGTAATATATAGTTTTCTTTTCTATTATTACTTGCCAAACGTTGCTTTTTTAATTTATTAGTTTTTGCCAAATATCTCAGTTTGTTTATTTTCTATTCAAATTATTATTTTTTTTTTTTGTTTCCAGTGAGAGTGTAGTTATCGCACTTCTTCTTTAAATGATTTCGTGACTTGAGTTAAACTTTCAAACACTCCGCAAGGGGATATTTTTATATGTATGAGGGTTTGGGAAATTATTCCTCTTCTCATGGGATTTTTTTAGCACACAGATGGTCGTTCAACAGAAATGATGTGACAATTTGCTCTCTCCTAACTTGAACGTTTCTCGCAGCCTTTGCCGTTGGGTCGGATGCAACGCACAACTTTTGCTGCAAACTTTTATGTTCTGCACAGCTTCTGCTGCAGTCGCTTTTGACTTTGTTAAGGCTCTGCTGCGACTCTGCTGCAATTCTGCTGACGCACTCGATTTAAACCGCAACTAACGCTGTTGTAAATCGCCCGTTTCAGAACACGTGATTTATTTTCGAACAAATTCCCGAATCTTCTACACCGTAGAAGAGTTTTATATAATCAAATAATTATTTTCGATTTTATTCGCGGAGTAACACGATTCACTAGCAAGCCCAGCCAAATACTTTTTCTTTAAAATGCTTAATTAATTTCGCGATGGGAGTCCTATAATCCCGGGTTTCGGCACCAATGATTAATCGCAATAGTTTTTACGAACCTTTTTAGTTTTCCGTTTAAAATTAGAACAGCACGATTTAGTTCCTTATAATTCAGTTTATTCACTTTAATCTAGTCTATATAAAGGTAATGGCGGTCTGTCTTGCTCAGTGAACGAAGTTAAACTCAAACTGTTCTTTTATGTTAAAACCAAGTAACTTCAATGTTCTCTCAATTTTACACAGTGTTCAGAAACGCTGTTTTGAAAGGTAATAAAAAGTAGCAAATACATACAAGTATTTAATTATGAAAGAAAAGTATTAAACTTAAACAAAAATTAATCATTATTTACGCCTTAACAAACCCTTAGTGTCTTTTTAAAATTTATCTAGTTTTTACACGCAACAATATAATCAAAAATAACGTAACTTTTTTTATTTTTTTCCACGCTTCAGAATTTTCTAAATTTTACATATTTTCATTCCATCTTCGTAAAGATCTATTTTCGAATAAATTTTTGTTTTTATTTTCAGACGATCTGGAGCCAAGCTACTGTGTAGCCTGATGTTCAATATTTTTTACCACACCAACTTCAGCGCCATCTTTATGGTATATAAAAAATATATGTAAAGTAAAAAAACATTTATTGTACTTAAGCTGATGATGTAAAATTAACATGCAAATTGAATTTTTTTTTGTTTATAATAAACTTTTTTAGAAAACATATTCTAAAATATGCCTTAATTTTAACCGTTTTTGCTTAAAACCTCCCTTAATTTCAATTGTCGTCGTTTGTACTTAAGCAGCATTAGATACTTCAAATAGATAAGATGTGTCTCTTAACATTCGTATTTTTAGTTTTTCCTCCGCATACTTCTGCTCATCACTTTGCAGCAGCAACAAACAAAACACTCATATTAACATTAATTAATATTAAAACTGCAAATGTTGTTTGTATTTCATGCTTCTATTGCGTTAAAGCTACAAAAAATTCTGAAATATTCAAAATAAATACAAAAAAGCTGACGCTATAAGCTGTTTCGAAAGTGAAAATAAAATGATTTCGAAAACGTGAAATCGCTTCTTATGTGAAACACTGAATTCAAATTCACTCGTTTTGGAATTTCATTTTAGACTTAATTTTACTCGTTTTTTGGAACCTAGTCGTACATCGTAAATATCGGTCATTCCATGTCAAATCGGACGCTTTTCGAAACTAACATTTCTGTAAAAATTTGATACCTTGCACGTGGATAGTACTTTAAAAAAGCAAAATATTTGCGTACTTTTTTTTTTTTGTAATTTAAAATTTTTTTTGCAGTTATACTCAGTGAAATATTATAAAAAAAAGACAAAAATTGTCATTCGGACATATACTCAAACAACTTTATCTTCTAAACCGGTAGTCCTAAAAAAAATGTTTATGACATATTTTAAAGATCTTGAATTGGTCTTTATTGTGGTGTCCTTTTTTACAAACACTTTCATAAAAAAATTTTAAATTTTTTGGCCACTAAAAATTTCATTCACATTTTTCAAAGTCAGCACCACTATTTTTTTGGCACTTTGAAAATATGATCGTATTGAGGCATTCATTCTTAATGTATTCTCAAAATTTTATGTTGGAGAATCAATGTTTACTATTTTAAACGAAATTTTAAAAAACTGACTACACAAATTTTAAGCACAAAATACTTTACTTTTTAATAAAAAATGGAATTTTTAGTATTTTTTGCTAAGCTAGGTACATATCGTCGCTGCACCAACAAAACAGTATTTCAGTAACTTTTCAGGAGAGCAAAAAAACAAATTTTTCAGAGCATTTCTTGTATTGCGAGCAATAACTGTTTTTGATCACTTCTAAATGCAGAAATGTGTGCAAAAGATAGTGTGAATAAAATATGCAATAATAAAATTTTCAAAAACCACATAACTGTTTTTTCTGGCGCAGCGATGATATGTAAAATCAGTCACTTTGAAAAATTTTGTCAACTCGTTAAAATATACCATTTCTCGGCAGATACTCTATTTTTTAAATTTTCGAAAAAATTTTTTGGTTGTAATTCCATGATGTTTAACTATATTAATACTAAATTATGTAAAATTGTTTTAACATTTTATTTATCATTTTTTTTTTGTTCTTGTAAACTTGAACAATAAATGAAAAAGTTCATGTGGATGTAATGCGCATAAGTTACGATGCAATTTCGCAAAGATTAAAGCACGACACAGTAGCAGTTCATTTATTCTAGCGTAGCTTAATTAATTTCCTGCTGAAAAAATTGCGAGAAGTAAACAAATTATTTTACTTCTCAGATAGAGCAGTCACTCAATATAAGAACAAAAAAATTTTTATAAATCTATGCAAGCACAAAATCGATACTTTGCCGTGTATTTTATAATTGGGTTTCCAACATGGCAAGTATTGAATCGGAATATATTTTATCAAAGCAGTACATTTCTGAAAAACAATCTCTCAAAAAGCTATTCGAAAAAGAAAAAATGATACACGGAACCTTAACCCACCATTCCTTTATACCACGGCAAAAAGCCTAGCAAAAAATACTAAAAATTCCATTTTTAATTAAAAAGTAAAGTATTTTATAATTAAAAATTGTGTACTCAGTTTTTGAAAATTTCGTTTAAAATAGAAAACATTAATTCTCCAACATTAAATTTTGAGAATTCATTAAGAATGAATTCCTCAATACGATAAAATTTTCAAAGTGCCAATAAAATAGTGGTGCTGACTATGAAAAATGTGAATGAAATTTTAGTGGTCAAAAAATTTAAAATTTTGTACGTAAATGTTTGTAAAAAAGACACCACAATAAAGACCAATTTAAGATCTTTGAAATATGTGGCAAACATTTTTTTGTAGGACTAACGGCTTAGAAGATACAGTTGTTTGACTACATGTTTGAATAACAATTTCTGATTTTCTTTTAAATTTTTCACTGTGTATAACTGCAAAAAAAATTATAAAAAAGTATGCAAATATTTTTTGTTTTTAAAGTTCTATGGATGTGAACAAATTGAAAAAAATTGGAATCGTCAAAATTAGTTTTTGGACAAAAGCGTCCGATTTGACATGGAATGACCTATATAGGTTTGCTATTTTAGATATCAAAAACCAATAATTTCATTAATAAATTTCCATCGTAATAATTGAAAACATTTACAAAAATATTTAAAAATGAATGTAACACGTAAAATAAAACAAAATAAAATAATAATGTAGTGTAATAAAATTGACTGGTGTGAATGTTATATTTTGTGTGTTTAGTATATAGACCCGTACAATAGATGCAATTTCTTCACGTCAAAAATAGCAAATCACGGACATACAGTGATGTGCAAAGAAATATTGACACCAGTATTTTGATATTTGAAGCTGCATGAATTATATACAAGGAGCCTCAGATATAGCGTTAATTCCATCGGGTGGTGATTCTCCTTGATTGGGCGAGTATAAAACTTTATGCAAGAAAGTGAAAACGTGAAAATATGTTTCATTACATCTTACTCAACATTTTATTTATCTCTGAACCAATCTTCGAAGTCACAAGCATCTTAAAAAAGAGACTACATGACCTTCAAACCAATAATACAAAAGCCGTTTTCTAATCTTACCACACAAAAAACGAACTGTTTTATGTGTGGTAATTAAAAACGAAAAATTAGTTTTGCTTGTATTGAGAAATCAAGTACTATGGCAAGATCAAAACCCAAGTCAATAGAAAACTTCATTAAAAAAGAAAATTACATCATAAAAATTTTCAACAAATTTATTTAATATTTGCGATATTTATTATCAAAGTTGTATAAACAACTTAATGGGAATTTGACTTCTTCTCAACAAGTTATAAACTTTGGAAATCGGCTGAGAGATACATTAAATATGGAATAAATTGTAATGACACATATTTTAAAGTTTTGCCTTTCTAGCTTCCAAAGGGGGTAGGAGGAGGGGGTAACCCTCATCCTTGCATTTTTCAGGCTCAACTAATTATGGAGAATAACCAATCGAGGGGCTTAATGCTATCAGGCATGTTCTGCATTCCACTTTCGAGAGGAAGTGAAATTAAATCATAGTTGAATTCGATATAGGGTTTTCTACGTATCACTTTTTTCGTTTTGTGTTTTATTTAATTTATTAATATAATTTATTGTAATAACGAAAAAATTTATATATAGAACACCAAATATCAAATTCAATGATGATTTTTTTTCACTTCCACTCGCAAGTGGAATGCAGAACATGCCTGTATATCTCGGAAATCTTGTATATAATTCATGCAGCTTTATATATAAACATAAATATAAAATGCACAACACTGTATATCTCATATTTCTGTGTTCATAAGCAACAATCGCCTAAGTCGACTTGATGTGCTTCTCTCATACAGCTTTATAAACACACAAAATCTGGAGCTTCCAGCATGACCCTAGCCAAAGTTATGACACAAAAACAAAAGACCCTTTCATATAACTCTTTCACGAATTTTTATTTGTCCCTTGAGAAAGGTATATTTTTGGATATTTGTAAGGTCCCTATTCATAAATCTGGATCAAGACAAGACATAGGAAACCATAGACCAATATCTAAGTTACCATCAGTTCCCAAATTGTTTGAAGCCTTGGTGAAAAAGCAGATCTATCAATGCATTAAAAATGCGATATCTGAAAGTCAGCATGGTTTTGTCTCTGGAAAATCAACTTCTACAAACGTGGTTCTATTTACTCACTTTATAAAAATGAATTGGAAAATGGTAAGCAGATAGACGTTATTTTCACAGATTTCGCTAAAGCATTTGATAGAGTTCAGCACTCTATCCTAATCAATAAGCTCAGTCTATTGGGTTTTCATTCTTCACTCTTGTCTTGGCTTAGTGACCTCTTAGGTCATAGCCAAAATGTATGCATCGGAAATAAGATCTCAAAAGCAATAATTAATCATTCAGATGTGCCACAAAGTAGCCACCTTGGGCCATTGTTGTTTATTCTTTTCATCAATGATCTTCCTAATTTTATACAGTACTCAGAATGCCTTATGTATGCTGACGATGTTAAGATTTTTAAATCTGTAAGCTCTCTCAGTGACCAGTGGAGTTTACAAAGTGATTTAAATAGTCTGCACTCATGGTGTATGCTAAATAAAGAGAATTTAAATTTGTCAAAATGCAACATAATGTAATTTTATATGATAAGATCTCCAACGTTTTTTGATTGCTCAATTTTATGCAACGCCTTGATTAGAGTAGATTCTAAATCTGATCTAGGTGTACTCTGTGACAAAAAGATGTCATTTTCAGTCGATTATGACAACATAATCAGCAGGGCTATTCCTATCCCTACAAGAAATGGGTAACCGAAACTCCAACACAAGCACATAAATTTTTCTGTTTACAACTATATTCTCATACTCATTCAGTGTCAAAATTTGTTAAACCAGGAAAAAACATTAACATTTTAGCAAATGCATGTGAAAGAAAGAGAAGGTATCATTATTAAGAAGTATATCAAATTTTTGCATATCCGCCATTGTACCATTCTTGGTTTCGCTGGCAATAAAAAAATTTAGGTTGAAAATCTAGTCACCACAATTTATTTTATCGTGTTTTAGCGCCGTACTTATAAAATCATCGCCTGTAATGCAGCGAGCAGCAAATAACAAATGGACATGGAAATCAAGGAACTGTGGCTGGAGTTAAATATGCTCGCCCTTCTCAATATTTATGCTCCGGAAAGACACTTTAAGGAAAGAGATTTTTTTTTTACATTCCGCACCATAGAACTAACTATGGCCGGAGTGATCCGATTTTTAACATGTCCGATTTCACTCAAAATAGAGAGGCATTTAAGCAAATTGTATTGAGTATTGTATAAATCTTTAATTTTATATTTCTATAATAATTCCATTATAATTATTGTTTAAGTGTAATTTTTGAAGTAATAAATAGACTGTTAAACATTATTGTCGATAGTTTATAAATAAATATATAAATAACTTATATGACGATTGAAAACTTTGAAGCGAGTTTTCTCGAAACTTTGAAATCAGACTTACGCTGTTATTGCTTATCGACACAGATTTTAGGTATCACAAACCAATAAAATCAGTATTACCAATTGAAGCACCAACCAATGACAGTGTAAATATTAAATACGCAGAATATTTTTTATGAAAATTTTGTATTGTATTTCTTTTGAGATGCTCTCTCTCTCTCTGTCTCTTGTACAAAAATCTATTATATTCTTGATTTTAAGAAGTTTCATTTATGTACAGCATACACGCTATGCGCCATACCGGAAATGGAGTGACCAGGAACAGCAGAAACTCGTGGATTTTCCACGCGACAACAGGCCAATTGAAAACCCAACAGCCCAGCTCTTTTATAAGCGTTTCCTGAATCAAATCGGTAATGAGTTTGAGTGGTAGTAGTGTAGCTATGGGAGTTCTGGCATACTTTTCCCGGTTCGAGTCTTTGCTAATAGGTGGTTTGTGTCCGGGTTTCTGAGCTTTGTAGCTTGTGACGGCCTAAGAGTATGCAATGAAAAATTGTTATAAAAATGCGTTGCTTACAAAGTTTATGTCTCGAGTTTCTGAGAAGATAAAACCTGTAGTAGGCACTTTGAAGTAATGTGATTTATCATGCATTGCTTGCTGAGTTGAATTAATCTTGAACTTGAGAATACAAACCATGTTCTTGACCTTAATCAACTATGTCGATATGAATAAAAATAAAAACAAAAAGGGTTGATTTATACATGAATATTTTTAATAGGTTAAGATAAAAAGCATTCGCCATCAATGGTTGCGTTCTGAAACAGAGAATAAGTAATGCAACTATGTTGATATCTGTAATAAAAAACAAAAATCTTACTGACTAACTCTCAGTAATGCGATGTAATTCATCACATTAAAAGGGAAAATTAAATGATTTAAAATTTAAATGAAAAATAGATAATTGTATTGCCGCTCCGATGCACCCAGAACGATATTCGAGTTGCTATCTGCGGTTAAGTCTTGTTTGTTTGTTTGCGTCTCAGAACAAACTTTTTATTTTCGATAACATGAACGCGTAAAATAGCTATAAAAGTCTCAGATTATGTTTTAAATTATTCAGTGCATTTTAAAACGAGTAACTTAATTAATAAATAAAATTTTAAATGGATCTACACAAGAAGCCACCATAATCAAGAATGCGAAGTCAGCATTTGCGACAGGAAGAAATAATAGTGAGCTGATTCCCGAAGGAATCAATGAGTGCTCTACAGCATTGGATATTCTTCGTAATTGCTATTTGAGGAGAGCTAAAAACGTTGACGAAAAGCAGAAGATTATATATGCCATCGGTCTGGTACAGGGTTATCGGACTCAATTAAAGCATCGAGAAAATTCATCGATTAACATAAAATGTGAAGATCTGGAATCCGCTTTTGGTAGAAAGTACGTCCAATTAACATATTCTGTAATTTCGCAGAACGATAGAGCGCTCTTTTTCTTTTTCAGGTTAAGAGCTACAGCAATAATAGACCTAAAGCATATGGACCCCATTAACTTCCTCCAACAATGTGAAGAAGCATTTAAGCAAAAAATAGAGGACCTTATGACACAGGAATTGTTTGTAAAAATCAACACAGTCTTTTATGCGAACTTCATTAAGTTTTGTGGGGAGGAAGAAATTGAGGAGAAATGCAGCGATTTCAAAAGACACCAATCTAAGTGATTGGTTTGAAGAAAACTTCAAAAGCAAAATCCTTAAAAAACTTGATGATTTCCAAGAAAGGGATATCGGCTGGGCGCTAAAAGACGTTGTTAATCTAACAATTAACGTAAATAAATATACGCCCATGATTGCTTCATCATTTTTAGAGCTGACGCAATGTATTTTAAAGAAGAAAGCTTGCGTTAACGTTAACAATAAGGATAATGCTTGCTTTGCATGGGCTATTGTGTCCGCACTCTTCCCTGTTGACAGAAATGTGCAACGCGTTTCAGAATATCCGCACTATTCTACGGTATAAAACTTTAAAGGCATCAACTTTCCTGTTAAAAGGGCAGACATTAAAAAATTTGAAAATTTAAATTAATGTGTATGAACTCACGAAGGAAAAACAAAAATGTACATTCAAGGTTCTACCAACTAGATTAACGGAAAATGAACGTGAAAAACACGTAAATTTATTTCTAATACAAAGTTCTTGCGTTGAAGATGAAGAAAATCTGACAAAACAATATCACTATGTTTGGATAAAACATATTTCGCGACTCGTATCTACTCAGTTATCATTGCGACATGGAACCAAATACCTTTGCGATCGATGCCTCCATTACTTTTATTCTGATGAGAAATTGCAAACTCATATTGAAGAATGCGGGAAACATAACGAGTACAAAGTAACTTTTCCATCTCAAAAAGAGTTCCGTTTGTTCTTTATACCGATTTTGAATGCATTTTAAAGCCAACATCAATAAAAAAAGGAAATGGAAAGCATTATCTGCAACATGAGGCTCACAGTGTTGGGTATTTTGTTAAATGATCTTATGATGATAACTTATCATATTATAAAAGTTATAGAGGTTTGAGCTGTGCAGAATGCTTTGCTAAGGAGCTTCAGCACAATGCAAATACGGTGGAATCTATTGTTGACGATATAAAACCTATGGAGGATCTCACATCTGAACAAGTGGTGAACTTTATTTCTGCACCAAATTGCCATATTTGTAACAAACAGTTTGCCGAATCTGATTTTAAAGTGAAAGATCATTGTCATATAACGGGCAAATACAGAGGACTATAGAGAGGAATACAGAGGATAAACAATTCCTATAGTAATACACAATCTCAGCGGATATGATGCGCATTTGTTGATAAAAGATATAGCAAATAGCATCCCGGGACACTTAAAAATAATACCTTATAACACAGAAAGTTATATTTCTATTATAAAACATATAGATGGCTGCAGTATAAAATTCAAGTTTATTGACTCATTCCGTTTTATGGCCTCATCACTTGATAAATTAGCATCATATCTTAGGGAAAAAAACACTATTGATTCACAATTTCCAAACATAAGTGATGAAAAGTTGAAGTTGCTTAATAGGAAAGGAGTGTTCCCATACGAATATATATCAGATTGGTCAACTCTAGAAAAAAACCAATTGCCGGCAAAAGAAAAGTTTTATAGTTCCTTAGGAAAATGCCACATTAATTCTGAAGACTATGAACATGCTCAAACAGTTTGGGTAAAATTTGATATAAAAACTCTTGGTGAATACAGGCGATCTTTACTTGAAAACTGATGTGTTGCTACTTGCAGATGTATTTGAAAATTTCAGAGAAGGTTGTATTAATAGTTACAATTTGGATCCAGCACATTATTACACCGCACCTGGACTTGCTTGGGATGCAATGCTGAAATATACGGAGGTAGAAATTGAGCTCGTGCAAGATGTTGATATGCTCATGTTTATAGAAAACGGAATTCGCGGAGGCCTTACGCAGTGTTCTAAAAGATATGCAAAAGCGAATAACAAATACATGTCAGATTATGATCCTAACCAAGCTTCAACATTTCTTACGTATTACGACATCAATACAATGTATTCGTGGGCTATGACTCAATACTTACCATACAGTAATCTGCAGTGGGTCGAAGATGTTAATAATTTAAACTTTGATATTACGGATGATTCGCAGTTTGGCTATATTTTGAAAGTTGATATGGAATATCCGACTAGCTTACATGATAAGCATAAAGAATTACCTTACGCCCCAGAAAAAAGAGCTCCACCAGGTTTCAAAGACGCAAAAATGTTGGCAACTTTGTACAATAAAATCAAATATGTTGTTCATTATCGAAATTTAAAGACATATTTAAATGAAGGGATGAAAGTCACAAAAATTCATCGTGCTTTGAAATTCTCTCAGACTGATTGGATGAAACCGTATATTGAATTAAATACCAGTTTAAACGCTAAAAATTAATTTGAAAAAATTTGTTTAAATTGGTGTGCAATGCAGTTTTTGGAAAAACAATGGAGAATGTTCGACTTCGACGCGATATAAAACTTTTAACACGCTGGCAAGGACGTTATGGAGCTGAAGATTTAATATCAAAAGCAAATTTTCACAGTCGCTCAATATTTGACGATAATTTGGTTGCTATTGAACTTTTAAAAACGGAAGTAATATTCAACAAACCACTTTATATTGGAATGATTATATTAGATACCGCCAAAACATTGGTATATGAGTTTCATTATAAATACATGAAATACATATATGGTGATAATTGCAAGTTATGCTATACAGATACTGATTCGCTCATATACGAAATAAGAACTAATGATGTTTTTATAGATATGAGTCAACATATACACCGATTCGACACATCTGGTTATTCTGCAAGCAATCCATATAATTTACCGCAAGTTATCAAGAAAGTACTAGGCATTATGAAAGATGAAAATAATGGCCAAATTATGCTGGAGTTTGTTGCACTACGCGCTAAAATGTATGCTTTACGCGTACAAGGGGATGATGTTCAACATCAAATAACTAAAAAAGCAAAAGGAGTCAAGTCTGCTGTGATAAGCAAAGAAATTACTTTCGAGGATTACAAAAATTGTCTTGAAGAAAATGTGGAGCAATCTCATACGCAAAACACAATACGGTCCGAGAAACATATACTGTACAATACATCTCAAAGAAAAATCACGCTTAGCCCATTTGACAATAAGAGATATTTGATGTCAAATTGTTTTCTAACATTATCTTGGGGTCATTACGATGTCCCATCAGGAGAGGACGCAGCACACATCCCCGCTTCACCATGAGATCTTTTTATAAACAAAGAAAATGGCTTCTTTTTTTCCGTTAACGTCATATAACATAAAATATACGGTCAATTCTAATTAATTTACACAATTTCATTTGTTTTATTTTACTTTTTATTGTATTTTATAGGTAATATTTATTAAAGTTTTAGCAAAAACATTTCTCGAATATATATTATATACATATTTAAAGCTCTAAGAAACATTTTGTGGTCGAGGCTAGGGTTGCGATAAAAGGTTTAACAAAAATATTTCTTGAATGTAAATCTCTGGAATATAACCAAACAAAACTTGCAGTCTGGTTTTTTTTTTTTTGAGCTTTGGAAAATAAGAATTTTAAACATGCCCGCAGTTAATTGTGTTAAAATTTTGATAGCTAAAATAATTATAGCTAATGTTGCGACCCAAATATTTAATTATTTCTTTTGGCGGCTGCAAATTTCCAAAGCTATCAAAGTATTCAATTTGGTTCTTGTTTTTTCAGTATGCTACCCAATGTGTTCCAGGCCCATTTGAAGTATCTAGATTGATTATTCCACATTCTCTTTTAAGCGGTTTCTTTGGAAGAGTGTCACACATAAACACTCCTCTAAAATTTGGAATGTTTTTATCATATTTTCTCAAATCTACATCAGAAAGAGCTCTTTTGGGTAGCTTCATTAAAAATTTTGTTGATAAGGTTTTAAATAAAGTCCAAATCCTTTTTTATACGGTTTTAGAAACATGCCTTTACCCATTGTAATAGACTCCATTTTAAACGACTTATATGTCGTTTTGCTTCATTCAACTACTCTTTTTCCGGCTTAACTGCATTGATTGCTTTTATAACGCCAGATACTCCACCAGCTAGACCGCCAAGTGCACCCAGGGGAGCGAATATAGGTGTAAGCGGAAGAAAACCTGCAGATTTAGGTAGCGGTATTACTCGAGGTGTTTTTATTAGAGATTTTTTCCCCTTGAAAATATTGTTTACAACTTTTCTTGAAATTTTAATGGCATCATACAAGTTTTTAGTTTTCTTAATTTTAATTTTAGCACTTTTCAATGCATGTCTAAATAGTCGCTGTCCATTTACTTGAGGAGATCTCTTAGTTTTACTGCTAATGTTACCCATACCAAATTTTGTTTTTGCTTTCATTGCGTTAGTAACGAGCCAAGCGTTTGATTTTCCAGCAATACAACTATCACTTGCGTTAACCCTTTGCCAAGCCTTTTCTGCCAAAATTCTATCAGCAATATTTCTTTTTTCCAAATCTTTGTTGTTTGCGTATACTATATCGTGTTGTCTGCAAGCTGCGTCCAAGAGATTGATTCCTTGATCGCCTCTAGCTAACCGTTTCTTTAATTTTATTCCAGGTCCACAAAACTAATAGCCAGACAAATGAAGTTCAATAGGAAGTTTATTGATTAAATTATTTAGAAAACCTTCTCAAATTAAGGATGGACGCAGACTGATTGTCTTTTTATATATTATAGTCATAATCAATAGGTATTTATACTTGCAGATTAGAGGTTGAAAGTAAAGTGATTTTAACTCAATAAAATGAGCAGATTATATATGATATCGTTTAGTAGTTTTCATAATGCGCTTCTTAAAGCAACATAAAACACTTGACGTGAAGAATATTGATGCAAAGCTAAATACATCAAATAGAATACGCCACAGTTCATTACTACCGAACTCTATTCGTAGTCTTATTGTTGAAACATCAAATTGTGGAAAAACAAATCTGATGATAAGTCTTATTGAAAGTCCTAATGGATTAAAATTTAAAAATATTTACTTATACTCAAAATCAGCACAGCTACCAAAATATCAATATTTGGAGCGTCTAATTAAACCCATTAAGGAAATAAATTTTTCAACATTTTCCAACAATGATGATATCATATCCCCAGATGAAGTACAACCGAACTCAATATTTATATTCGATGATGTAGCATGCACAAAATCATATACGATCTTACTTCTGTATGGGGCGTCACAAGGATGTCGATAGTTTTTACTTATGCCAAACTTATACACGAATACCAAAACACTTGATTCGTGATAATGCTGATATGATTATAATATTTAAACAAGATTAAATGAATATCAGACACATTTACAATGATCATGTTGGTTCTGATATGTCTTTTAAGATATTTCATGAGTTATGTTTAAAGTGTTGGAAGGAAAAATACGATTTTATAGTTATCAATAAGGACGACCCAATGAATAATGGGCTCTATAGAAAAGGATTTGACTTATTTATCAGTTTATAAAAGAAACTGTATAGATCTTTTAAAATCAGTACAAAAACTGCTGCTAAACTGATCACACTAAACAGATAACTGCTAAACTGATCTATACTGTTCAACAGATAACTGCTTAACCGATCTATACTGTTCAGATAACTGCTAAACTGATCTGTACTGTTCAACAGCAAACTGCTATACGGACCATCAATCAATATGAATAAGAAAACAAATCTAGTTAATAATCTCATTAAAACTCGAAATATTTTGAAAAAGAAATATAAAAGTCTTCAGCTCGGAGAAGTTGCAAGTGATAAGCTTTAAGAAAAGACTTTTAAACCAATATCAAAACCTTTAAAAGAAATAATTCAAGCAACTAATAATAGAAGCAGAGTTAAATATGAAACGTATTCAAATAATTCTTTTAAGGATAAAAAAGTTGCTACCAGCACACCATTTAAAAAGAGCAAGCATGATTATAATATATTTTCTCTAGGCTTTGATGGCAGTAAAATCGAAAAATGTTGCCTACACACCAGGCTTATATGAACTATTAGTTTACAAGAATCCCAACAATTTTAATGATGCAGATTTAAATATATACAAACAAATATTACAGATGTCTAATGCACATAAACGAAATAATAATGCCAATGATCAAATTAAGGGAAATCGCTCAAAAAAATATAGAATAATTATTAGAAAACTATTAAAAGATAAAGTTCATAAAGGCAAAGGTTTGATGAATTTGAATATAAAAAAGTTTAATTATGTATATTGGGATGATCCCAACGAACTGGTTGATCGCATCATCAACAGCTGGCCACTCGAATCATAATAATGAAATAGTTTCAATTATTGAAGAATTGAGAGAAGCAAAAATTATTGCATAAATAGACTCTAAAATGCGCCATAATCTATATTCATAAAATGCCTCTCGATAAGTTTGGACATTATATGGGAAGCTCTGAAAGATATCAAATTCCACATACCAAGATTCATTTAGATAGAGTAGAGGGGGGTAATGTCGTGCACTCAACTTTAAAGTGCTCGTAAAGCCGTACATGATAAGCGAATACAACGAGTAAGCATCCGATCGAAAGATAATTTGGTTGGTAACATTTATGTGTAACAATATTCGTGTAGTATGAAATCGTGTTAGTAGAAATTAAAAAAAAAATGTGCACGACATTACCCCCCTCAAAATTTGTGGGGTAATGTCGTGCATTTTAAAGGTATCAGAATGTGTGAAAAACGATAGGTAGTGGTTCGATTCAAGAAGATATAGCATTATTGTTTATTTATTTATTATTGTTTATTATAAGGCAATATACACAAGTCCGAAATATGATCAAAAAATACAATTTTATGAAAAGAAAAGTGAAAATAGGCAATTTGCTATATGAAACACGGAAAGAAAAACAATATTTATTTCAAAAAGTGCTTGGCATTGAGAAAAAATTTTGAAAAATTTTATTTTGATTGTAGCGTTTTGTTATGGCTTCACGACTCCCTTGGTACACTAGGGCGACCGCGTTTCCTTCCCTTTTCTTTTCTGTATAGTGCACGACATTGCCCCACATCAAATACACGACATTGCCCCAAAGGTCGTTTTCAAGGTAGACTTCGACAAATCGGTAAAGAACCAAAATTTTTTCGATCACAATACATCTTTTTTTCGGCGGAAAATTTGCTTTAAGAAAACACTTACCTGGTATATTTTCCTGCGAGACAAATAATTTTTCTGATCCCATAAAAAAACACTTTCGTCGTCCCGAGAACGTGCGATTTTTAAAAAACGTCGCACATATTGCCCTTACACATGGATATTGCTAGTATTGTATACATGACCTCTGTAGGTCAGTAGGCCCATACCATACCAACGGCTGGTATATCATTCAATTTTTTATGATAAAAAAGCCAGTGCACGACATTACCCCCTGCACGACATTACCCCCTTCTACTCTAGTGATCGTTATTTCAACTTCAACTCGCGTAGAATAAAAAATATTGCCAATCCCGTATTAGAAACCGATGCTGTGAATAAAATTTATTTAAAAAATTGTATTGGAGAAATAAATAAACAATTAAATACATTATATGTGGAGGGAATTAAGGAGACGGAAGATCGTCTCAAAGAATTAATACAACAACAAAACATATCGCTTACAGAAAAACTTGTAGACTTGGAAGCACTCAATAAATCGTTAGAGGTGATAAAATCGACGTTAATATATAAAATTGATGAAGTCGAACAACGCCTTTTTAGAATAATAACAGATCATGACGAGTTTTTGGATGAGAAAATAAATCGCGTTGAAAGGAATTCGTCAACAGAAGCTCTAAAACGAGTGTGGGCTAAGGTAGCAGCTAGAGACGTAGAGGTGGAAGCTCTTAAACGAATAACAACCGCTGAAGACGCTAGAAATGGACAAACAAGCATTAGGAGCTCCATAAGCAAGCACGCAAAAATTTCATACGACGACGTGTGGTAACCAAGGGAATAGGCAAGCAGATCTTGTTAAAATGGGGGCTTATTCAAAATACAACAAAGGTTACCGGTTCATTTTAAAGGTAATAGATACATTTTCAAAGTTTGCTTGGGCTATTCCCGTAAAATCTAAAGGCAGCGAAGATATTACCAATGCTATGAAATCAATTTTTTCCCAAAAGAGAATACCAAAAAACTTGCAAACAGATAATGACAAAGAGTTTTATAATAAAACATTTCAAAACCTGATGAAAAAACATAATATCAATCACTATTCTACATATAGCATTATGAAAGCATCTATTGTAGAACGATTTAATAGAACTATAAAAGGAATGATGTGGAAACAGTTTAGCTTGCAAGGAAATTATCAATGGATAAATTAATGTACGGATTTAATAAATCAATACAATAGTAAAAAGTATAGAACCATTGAAATGACGGCAAAATCTGTTAACTCTAGAAATGAATGATCTATACTAAAGCATGCTTATAACCATCCAAAAGTATTCAAATATGGCAAACTTAAGGTTGGAGACCACGTTCGCATAAGCAAATATAAGCATATTTTTGCAAAAGGATATACTCCAAATTGGACAACTGAAATTTTTAAAATTCGTACTATACAGAACACAAATCCTGTAACTTATTTATTGGACGACTATCAAGGAAACCCTATTATTGGAGGATTCTACGAGCATGAAGTAATGAAGACACATTTTCCCCATACATATCTGATTATAAAAAGTAAGCGCCATCAAGCTTACGTTAAATGGTTAGGATTTCCAAATCAACATAATTCTTGGATAATTATAGGCAAATAAAACGCACATTTAAAAATAAAAAATAAGAACTTTTAAAACATATTTTAAATAATCCAATTTTTATTTTCAACATAGGCTTCAAAATAATTTACAGTCGAGTGTAAGAGAAGCAATAAAATTTGTACCCATAAAAAGTTATTGCTAAAGTCTTTAAAATAAGTTGAACAAAAATGATAAAATTTGCTTGCAATAGCAAATGAACGCTGCTAAAAGTCTTTAAAGTCTTTAAAATAAGTTGAACAAAAATGATAAAATTTGCGGTCAATAGCAAATGAATGCTGTTAAAAGATTTTTAATATATGCTGTATTAAAATGATAAAATTTGAGCGCAAACACAAATTGCCTGCTTTGAGGTACTAAAATAGTGTGCTGCGGTTAAGTGTATGATAAGTGAAAATATTTTTGTTCTTATAATCAGAAATTTCTTCCCATAATGCTTTAGTGTTTGAAAAACTTAGAATTCGTTGATATAAATACAGCTGCTTTTAATATACAGTTATTAGTCAAGTCAAGTTAAATCTGTAAAGTAGACAGAAAAATGAAGTAGACAGAAAAGCAAGTTCAACTTGCTAACCGATGCTGAAGTGGTGGAAATGTCCAAAAGGAAACTAAAAATTTTGAGGAGTTCTGGATTTCTGCTAGAAATCGAGGAAATCACGGAGAAAGAGATATCCGCCATAGAAAGCAGCGAGGATGAGGAGGAAAATAATCGATGCGTAGCCGCATACTTTTATGGTGGAGGCGTTGGTGGTGGTGGCAGCGTTAAGTAATAGCATTTTTTATAAAAAAAAATAAATAAAAAACACTAAACATATGTAATTTTGTTCTTTTTATTTATTGAGTCTTTGAATTTCCTTACAGATTATAAGCAATGATGGAGTTGGAAACCTGTGTTTAATGTTGTTAAAAGTTTGCATTTATTTTGCTTCATTTCTCTCCATATAAAAGAATAAATTATCGATTTAAAGTATGTGTTCTTTTTTCATTATCATCATAGGAGCTTTCGTATAAGCTGTTATAGAATATGTTCTCATTCTCTTCCTTCTTCTTTTTAATGGTTAGGGTAAATGCACCATGTAGATCTCTCCCTTTTATTAAAATGTGTGGAGTTCCATTTAAGTAGTCTATTTGATTCTGAGTTATTAAGATAAATCTCTTCGGCAAGTAAATTTGGTATCCTTTATTCACAATGCATCTAATGCTTTCACCATATTTTGTATCTGCTCTCTCAATCATATTAACTTCATATGGAACATTTTCTTCCATATCCTTCATAGGCAAGTATTTAATATTGGGATTTTTAAATAGATTTTTTAAGCTTGCTTTCATTTTTCTATCTTTTGACTTATCACCGCAGAAGCAACTTTTATACTAACTTTAATATTAAATTATTGATTTATTTTTACTCATATTGAATTCTGATAATTGATTATTTCCTATCAGTTGTGGTTATTTAAAGAATTGCAAGACATGACGAAATGGATACATATATATAAAGACGTGTGTAAGATATGTATTTATATAATATATATAAGTCATGTGTAAATGTGTAAGTCAAAAGCTTTTATAGAAGTATATATAGAGACGTGTGTAAGATATAAATATAAAATCTATGATAAGAGAGATTTAGTTGTAATACATTCTTCATTAAATATGTATTAGGGGCAACTTTTGAAAAGTCATGATAAATACTGCACTTGTCATGCGCAGTGGAAAACTTTACAAAAAATAAATGCCATCGTTTTGGATATTATGTTGCAGGTGTTTCTAAACGCGGAAGGAAGGGTTAGAACACAAATATTTTCTCTCAGTAGAGGACAACAAATGTAACAAACCTTTCAATATTCGAATTAAGCCATAATCAACATATAAAAATTTAAGTCAGCGGTGGTACGATATCGATAGTTGGAACAGCTATGAACACCTATGAAGGTGGTTGGAACACCTATGAAGGTGACTATAAAGATATAAATGTATACTCATACAAACCATCGTGTGTTTTCCGAGAAATAGATGGCTCTTTTGGAGGTGCTGAAAGAAAAATATATATTTGTAAGGTGGGAATCCCCGGATTCCGTTCAACACCAACATTATCAAATAATAATAATAATAATAGTAATAACCTCCCATCTCAAAAAAGAGAAAAAATTTCGATGATGATAGTGAAGTTGTTAAAGTAGGTGGGGGTGACAGCGGAGTTAATAGCTCATTTGAAGGAGAAGAAGAAGAAGATTATTTAAATTAGACTATAAATACAAGTATCAATTCTAATCACGTCATTTAAAAATATATCGTCAACAAAAGAACATACGAAGAAGAAGAACAAGAAGATTTAATACGAAAAATAATTTCATCGTATTACTTACATATTTTTGTATTGTACAAGTATTTTCTGCTGCAGTACCTATTGATTTGACTTTAAAATACAGAGGAAATGACTTTAAAAATACAGAGTTTGCCGTTAAATTACCTAATAATGATACTGTAAGCATACAACTGAATTTTAAACTTTGAAAGTTTAGTAAAAATTTAAATGAAAACGCTGAGTCATCAACGGAAGTAGAACCGCAGTCAACTGAAGAACCCCAGACGCCTATGGATCAATAGTTTACTGTGGATGAGGCAATAGAAGCATTTAGGCAAGACTTAGTTAAAAAGGAACAAAACATTGCGGGAATTATTGAAAGTTCACAACCATTTTACAGACATTTTCAACTGCAATACAAAGATAATATTAAATTGAGAATCCGCTGTACATATGATAGCAATTACTTGAAACATCGATTTCTTGCTTTGAATATCGTCAAATTGAATCTGAGAGATTTTTAAGTAATGGTGAAATTGAGATGGTTACTGAGGATGATACTACTTTCCGCTCAGATATGACATTAATCAACATTCAAGATTATAAACACGATTTGGAAATGGAAATATCTTAAATTTTTACCAATCAGTGATAAATTTGTTATCGCAGTGTTAAGAAGTCGCAATAAATAAAAATGAATAACGAACTTCGTGCTAAAATTTTAAATGATTTCTTAAGTGAAGAAATACTTTTATGGCCAGATTATAAGATTATTTTAAATAAATTACAAAATCGGTTGAATGAGTATGCTTTATATGAAGTTAAAAAATCGAAATTTGGCAATCATTATGCCAATTGTGCATAATCAAGAGATGATGCAACTTGCTGACTTGATACTTGTGGGTGCTCCTTTTTCAATAGAAAATGGGATGACGCATTGAATATAATAAACTTTTATTATAATATAAAAGTCCAAATTTTAACTAATTTTTTTCAGTTGTCGTCATGATCTAGATAACATTAAACAATGTCTGAGCAGAGAATACTAGTAATAGACGTGCAAGGTTTTCGCATCAACAACAACGAATTTATTGTAAAAGAACTATATATTTCGCTAGACGATGACTCGCAACTTGAAACATTCCTCATTAAACCTCCTTTTCAATATTCTATGCTATCATCACGGGAAAAAGTTTTTATTAAATGGCTTACTAGACATTATCACGGATTAAAATGCGAAGATGGCGAATCTACTTTAACAGATATTATAAAATATTATATTACATTCATTAACAATCAAAACTATATTTGTTATGTTAAGGGTTTGGAAAAAATTAAGTGAATTCAAAATTTTTTTTAAAGATAAAATCATTCTTTTTTATAATCTAGATGATTTAAACTGTCCAAATTTAAAAACTTTGTATCGAAAAGATCAATCTATAAATGTTTGCAATTATCATAAGAAAAATTGTATATGCACTGAAAAAAATGTAATACTCTTGAAAAAGTTTATAAATAAAGAACTAAAGTTATAAAACAATTTGCGTTGTTATTCAATATTTAAACCATATTTAATAAATATCTATTGTCAGTTCATAACGCATACTCGTCATGTCTATAACAATCTCTTTAAGCGGAACCACGTCAACTCTTATTGGAAAATATTTTCCGCCAATTGAATGGGATAAAAAATATGTTTGCGGACTTGTAGACTTGTAACATTTCATTCTATACCCAATGTAGACGTCGACAACAATTTATTTCATATCGGACCTCATACTATTGCAATACCTGTTGGTTCATATGAATTTGAGGATATTAGCTTTTTCTTGGAAACGGCCGTAAGAGCCATTGATAAATCAATTTTCCCAGCAATTGAATCGAACAACAACACTCTTCAAAATGAAATTGAATCCTCTATAGACATAGATTTTTCAAAACCCAACAGTATTGGGTTTCCTAGGATTCAATCCTAGGATTCAGTAAAGAAAATTGTTAATGAATGAGTTACCGTATGAGGAATTTATCGAAGTGGTTAATATAGAGCCGTTACAAGATATAGAAAAAGCAAAATATATGTATACAAATCAGTCAGTTAAAAAACAAAAATTTGAATCTGATTTACCTTTAAATATTACAAATGTAAGCACACTCCGCATCGAATGCAACTTGACCACCGGATCATATGTTAACAACACAGCAGTTCATTCATGAATTTCATCTCAATGTTGCACCTGACTATAAAATATATGAGAAACCTCAAAATGTTATTTATTTACCTGTTAGCTGTCAACAAATAAACAACATTACGATAAGAGTCTTAAATCAAGACGGCGATCTTATAAATTTTCGGGGAGAAAAAATTTCTGTAAGACTTCACTTTAAGCCTGAATAAAAAACATAATGATTATTTACACTAAGAACAATAAAAACGTAATTCAAAAAGGATTTCCAGTTAGTCCTACATCAACACTCGATCAAGGCCGTACAAAAAACAAACTGTTGACTGCAACTTATATAGAATATTTAAAATCCTTAGGACTTATTCTACAATCATGAACGAGATATCAAATGTTCTTCAAAAACCGATGTATGATGATAGCATTATAAAAAGGGAATACCATAGTTACTCTCTATATTTGAAATCTTTCAACAATAATGATGAGATTCGTATACCAATTCAAAATCAGAACCTCTTTGTCTTACCAAGTGAGAGTATGATTAACATTCATGGCTTTATAGTAAAACATGAAGGAGGGAAAGATGTGGCAACAACAGGTGTGAAATTTAAAAGTTACTTTGTTTCGTATCTGTTAGATGAAATTCGATATGAAATTAATGGTTTTGAAGTTGATCGTACATGATCCAACATGAAAAATTTCGCATCATTGAATATAGCTGAAAGCAATACATTAAAAAATGCTGGTTGGTGCTTGGAAGAGAATTTTGCGTTGGAAAAAACTCATTTCAGTTGCTGTATACCTCTGAAAATGTTGATGGGCTTTGCCGAAGATTACACTAAAATAATATTAAACTCGAAGCATGAGCTTATCTTCAACGATCATCATCTAACGATAGATCATTTCATCCTACTAATGCGACAGATCAATTAAAATTTACAATATTAGATATAATATAGAAAATTTTACACATACAGCTATCGGACTTTGCAAAATTGGAAATGTATAAGATAATTAACAACAAAAATCCTATTTTAATGCCTTTTCGAAGTTGGGACTGTCATGTAAATCCCATGCTTCCAAAGTCTACAAAGGTTTTATGGAATGTAAAACTAGCTCCACAAAATGAATGACCTAGATTTCTTATAATCGGTCTGCAAAGAAAAAGAAGTAAAGATTAGGGAAATACATTCGATCATTGCAATATATCCAATTTAAAAGTATATTTAAACTCTGATGCAGATCCCTATGACGATTTGAATAGCCGCTTTGATATGGGACAGTATGCTATTCCATATGATATGTATGCAAAATTTCAACAAAGCTATTATATGCGTGAACCTCAACCATTGCTAGATGTTGTTCGATATAAGGCTATTGCACCGCTTCTTGTTGTTGATGTTACCTATCAAAATGAAACAGTTAAAGTTGAACCTATTGATATACGAATTGAATTTGATACCGAAGCAAACAAACCGATTCCAGATAAAACTTCAGCTTAGTAATCCACGATCAAATACTCACCTCTAACAAGCGAAATCAGAAGAATAATTTAAATATAAAATTAGCTATTTTTTATTTATAATGTAATAAGAATGTATCTATATATTAAAAGATTCATGTATAAATCAACCCTTTTTTGTTTTTGTTTTTATTCATATCGACATAGTTAAGTAAGGTCAAGAACATGGTTTGTATTCTCAAGTTCAAGATTAGTTCAACTCAGCAAGCAATGCATGATGAATCACATTACTTCAAAGTGCCTACTACAGTTTTTATCTTCTCAAAAACCCGAGACACAAAGCTTTTAAGCAACGTATTTTTATAACAATTTTTCATTGCATACTCTTAGGCCGTCACAAGCTACAAAGCTCAGACACCCGGACACAAACCACCTAGCAAAGACTCGAACCGGGAAAAGTGTGCCAGAACTCCCATAGCTACACTACTGACGGTTGGGCGCTGTAAAGTAAAGAACTTGAGGCAGAGCTACATTAAGACAGAGCCCTGTCACAACTCAACCGTTGCTGGCACTATGCCGGATGGCGAGAAAACACGAGATGGATTAAAAACTTAAAGATTTTATGTCTAACTTACTAAAATAACTTTTCAGATGTGGTGAAAAGGATGTGTCCGCTGTACAACCAGTTGGAGGATATTTTCAAGCACATGGAGTTTAAGTCCAACGTCTATGTTGTGGACTCTCAGGACAGCAACAAGATTGAGTCTATTGGCAATGCAAATGTCTCACCAAACTTTTCCATAGTTCTCGATAAGGAATAACTGTGAATAAAAGTGAAAAACATTGTTTTTCGTTATATTTGTGGCTATAATGCCATCTATTCTTTTTCAAAAAACTGATATATTGAGTCTAAAGCTGCTTCCTTCGAATGCCATTAGCGAGGTTCACATGATCCTACATGTTGTCGTGCCTGGTGTGATGACCTTGAATTTGAAATATTTCAAATTCCTTTGCTTATTTGCTATTTGGACTGTTTGCTTGTTGAACTACAGACGGAATTTGAAGCATATCCGCGGAACTATTTAGTTCCTTTGTTTATTTGAACTGCAGGAACTATTAGAATAGTTTATTAGAACTGTTTAGTTGAACTGCAGATAAAAATTGTTTAAGTCCATGTAGAATTTCAACACAACGTTCTGACTAATCGTAAAAAAATTTAACACAATTTTTTTAATTATTAGTTATTTTAAATTAAAGAAAATATTTCATATAAAAAAGGAACTTTTATAATATGGCAAATAATTTCATTTAATTGATATATAAGGTATAAGTAACAAAACTGTACCATAATAAAACAAATTATAAAAATTATCTATGTTACAAAATAAATATTTGAATTAAAAGTATGTATTAAATTTATAATGTTGCAAAAAAGGAAGTAAAAATAATTTCCGATCAGTTCCTCAAAGAACGATACTCATTGGCATCTATAAAGTTCATCAGTTTTATGCATATCCGCTTAACTATACAGTTCCTGAAGTTCTTTTTATTAGAATAAAAGGAACAATTTTAAATGTCATTCCGAGATTGATCTGTTTCGTACGTTAAAAGCAAAAATAAACAGAACAATGTACACAACAAGAACTACGATATATCATTTTTTGGTTTCATCTATTATTTCTTTCATTCTCTTTCTCAAGCATAATCGCTTTACTTGTTGTCGCTCAAACAATTCGATTAAGCAGTAATGTGCGGTTTGTAAGTGCGAAAGAGATGTCGGCTTAAGTTGATTATTGGAAAATATTTAAGTTTTATCGAAACTGTTTAGACTATGGTATAATTAATAGCCGGTAGCATTGACAGTTGTTATGTTAACCATCTCCTGAGCAACTGGCGTAAAATGTATTGCCAACGTGTTCATAGATCATGCGCAAATGAATTGAATTGAAGATGACTTGCGCATAAATTATGATGAAATTATTAATTGTTTTAAAATATTGTTGTTAAATTAAAAATATTTACATTAAAATACGGTTTTTCAATGCCATTTTTTTAATTTTTTTGAGTTTTCGTCTACAGATTCATGATCAGCGACACCTGGGACCCCTCGAATACCAAATTTTTATAAAAATAATGAATTAGTTTTTATTTTATCTACACTCAAAAAAATATTGTATTAAAATTTACTACACAATGAGTATTTACTTCGTGTTTATGTAGTTTTATTTATTTTTAAATACATATGTAGTTATTCAATATATTTTTACTGAATTTACATTTAAATAATTAATACTACACGAAGTAGTTGCATGTAGTAAGTAGTTGTTTACATACATTTATTTAAATAAAGAATATCTAAAATCAAAATAATTTGCATAATATGTAATTGATAGCAATTGTATTTATTTCAACTAAAATAATTATAAAAGGTTCGTGATGAAGAACTGTGGTAAGTATACTTCTTAAAATGCATTTTTTTTTAATACAAAAATTTTTTGCTCTTCTTTTAATAAAAGCAATCTTTGTACTGTGGCAGAAAACGTTTTGCAGTTTTTTTAATTAATAAATGAAAAAACATTTAATTTTAATGAAATGCATTTATTTTCTGTCGTTAAAAAATATTTAGTAAAAGTAAATAATTGAAATTAGTAAAAATAATAACATTTTTATTTGGACGGTGAGTTACTAATTTACATACATTTGTTTTAAATACATTTTTATTTATTTTTACTACAGGATTTTTTGGGTGTAATGTTACATATTTGTAAAATCAAATAAAAAATATTTTGAAACAATCAAAAGTAAAATCGGGTTTTTTCTCTGCTTGGTCTCAATTGTCTGGCAATAATGGTCAATGATTCTACTGCTCATAATTTTTTCATTCAATCTCAGTTAGCGATGTATTTTTGTTATTGCAAAGAAATAATAAGAGAAAGTTAACAAAAAAATGAAATGAGTTTATAGTTTAAAATTAAATATGAAATGTTTATGTTTAATTTAAAGTATGTTTTTATTATCTACGAGAAGATGTCTGTTGATGTTGCTTATTTAAATAAGTTGTTATTGGAAGTGACGTAAGAAATTTTGTTAGAAAAATTTTGTAAGGTCAACGCAGAAGTTCATTTGGGCATACTGACTTGTCTTTATACATGTTAACACAAACAGTTTTGGCTTTTGTATAGTTTTATTTACCAATATATATATATTAATAGAAATATTTATATATTATTTAAAAAGGAACTTCTTTCATAAGGTTTAAAATTTGTTGTGTCAAAATAATAAGAAATAATTTTGATATGTAAATAAATATTTGAACTTCATTTAGATTTACATATGCAGTTATGTACAAAATTGCATATTATATTTACATTTATACAAAGAAATATTTATGTAGTAAAAAAATAATTTCATTCAATAAAAGTAACTTTAAAGTAACAATAGCAAAAAAATAATTTCATTCAATGAAAACTAACTTTAAAGTAACAATAGCAAAAAAAAAATAATTTCATTCAATGAAAAGTAACTTAAAAGTATTAATAATAAACGTTTGTTAAAAATAAATATAAAATTACTAAGAGTTCAATATAATAAAACAACTACTATATTTATATAAAGAAATATTTTTAAATAAAAAAAATGATTTCATTCAATGAAAAGGAACTTTAAAGTAATATAAAAAATTATATAAAAAGTAAATAAAAAATGACAAAAAGTTCAATAAAATAAATAAATGAAAAATTTCAAGTAACACAAAATAAAAAAAGGTTAAAAACAATATAAAATATTGCTAGAATTTAATATAAATAAAAAATGTTTTAGTAGCTTAAAAAGTTTTGAAATTGTTCAATTATTTTGAAAATTGCTGTTAATAAAAATAAGTTGTGATACTTTTTTCGCAGACAGCCTGGAACGGTTATCAGTCAGAGTTAAGCCCGCTTTTGAAAAAATGCGTTTGCACGGAACAGATGTCGCTACTAAGTTTAACCGCCTCAGGACATGATCGTACAAAATTGGATAAACACTCTTCCTTGCGTTCCACCAGAGAAGGGGATCTTCAGACCTACTTATAATTGGCTCGTGAATATACTTATCCAATACTACTATACCAGCAGCTACAGAGTTAACAGGTATTAAGCTGGCTACTTCACGGTCGAAGTCATCCCAAATAGATACACTCCTGCTGGTTGACGGCTGATTTTCAGTACGTGCGATGACAGTTGAATTTGCATCTGCAGATGGTGATGGACGACTTACTTTTCCAACTTTTGATTTTAAAGTATCGAAAACATTTTTAAAATTAGCTTCATCCCGAAATCCTCTTCCTTTAAAAAGCGGATCTAAAATTGTGGCTTCTGCATAAAGATAGTACTTTTCTAAATTATGAAATCGTGCATATATTTGTTTTTGTAGAACATCCACAAGCTTTTTGACATTATCGGAGCGTGTTGACCCAAGACAAAAGCGATCGTTTAACTGACGTTTTAAAAGTCGACAATAAACTATCACTTTTGATAGGCTGACATTCTTTTTGGCTGAAATTTCGACAGTTATATCGGAAAAAATTTTCGAAATCGGAATAACTTCTTCGATTTCGTCCCACTCTTCGGACTTTAATGACAAATCGTCTTTAATTAGTGCAAGTGTAGCGATAATTGCATCTTTCATCTTAAAAGCTCTATCAAGCATATCAAATGTAGAATTCCACCTTGTAGCAACATCTTGTTTTAATTTAAGTGGAGCTATATTCATTTGAGTTTGTACTTCGTGCAACTTATACAGCCCTTGAGAACTTCTTTTAAAAAACTCAACAATAATTTTGACTTTTTGCACAACTCCAGAAATCTGTTGAATGCCAGCTTGTACTACCAGATTCAAAAGATGTGCAAAGCATCCTATAGGTCGCCATCCACGTAGCTGTATTGCCAAACGAATATTAGCGGCATTATCGCTGACAATAGCTCCAACTTTATCCTGTATGTTCCATTTGCACAATTCTTCCTTAAAAAAAGAACATAAATTCATACCTGTGTGCCTCTCTCCATACTCAATACAGCCAAGTAAATTCGATCGCATTTCTGAAATTGTAGGATGCCTTCTTTGAATGTGCCTACCCAAATTACCTAAACTGCCTGATATAAATGATATTACCTGAGAGCAATATTTACATTTAGCTTTTTTTGGCTCGCTTTCCCACATGGTGCTAGAAATGGTCCCACAAAATGCTAGTCTTCCTCCGCATTGCCATCTTTGAATCTACTTTAATACATTATACACATATAAATCACTTTAACTGGCACAAAATAGTTTATACATTACCTATGTGAAAACTTGAACACAACAAAATTATCAAAATGTATAAATTTAATTTTATAAACTAAATCGCAGTTGCAGCAAATAAAATTTTAAACAAGCTCTTTTCAAAATATACGTTTGCAAATATATATATGTAGTTCTTTTTTCACGTTAGCCGTTTCCGTTGATGTGAATAAAATGAGCTTACAAAGGGAGTAGATGTTAACATTAAAGTAGTAGTTTGTTGAAGTTTGTGTAGTAAGTTCATTATAAAAATTGCTGAAAAGGGAGTAAAAGGAGCATTCAAGCCGTTCCTCATGCATGTCCTATGTACCAGATTTTAACATGTCCGAGGAACTATCTAGTTCTGCTAATTCCATTTGTTTTCATGAAAGCATGTTCAAAAAGAAATGGGCAGAGCAATGTGCACAACAAGAACAACAAAATGTCAATTACCATTTCATATATCAATTCTTTCGTTCGCTCACAATCATCATCTTTGCACTTCTAGTCGATCACATAAATTCGTGAAAGCCGTAGTATGTGCGAAAGAGATGGCGGTTACTATTGCTTATTTAAAAAAAAAAATTATTGCAACCGGAACTGTTTGGACATGCTAAAAATGAATCGAAGCAATGATTGAAACTATGTCCGACTGTGAACATAGTTCCGCGAACTATACAGTTTGACACACACGCTGCAATGATTGCAGCAATCCATTTTGCCATACAAGCCGCAACGCAGAAAAAAACAGAAACTGCGACCAAAATATTCAACGACTTTAATTTTTTTGCAACCTGAGTTGAACCCGTCAATGAGTTGCGTAACTTTGACACACACTCTGCGACTTCATCGTGAAAACTGTCAAAAACTTCCAAGTTACACTTCCAGCTTTGCTTTGGTTGCAGCGTGTATGGGTTCCCACACTCAAAAAAATACTGTAGTAAAATTTACTACACAATGTGTATTTACTTCATATATATGTAGTTTTATTTATTTTTTTAACACATGTAGTTCTTCAGTATATTTTTACTGAATTTACATTTAAATAATTAATACTACACGAAGTAGTTGCATGTAGTAAGTAGTTGTTTACATACATTTATTTAAATAAAGAATATCTACATTAAAATAAACTTCATAATATGTATTTGATAGCAATTATATTTATTTAAACTAAAATAATTTTCAAAGTTTCGTGATGAAGAACTGTGTTAAGTATACTTCTTGAAATGTATTTTTTTTAATACAAAAATACTTTACTTTTTTAAAATAAAAGCAATCTTTGTTTTTTACTTTGTATTTTTTTTGTTTTAAAATTGCAATCAGAAAAATTTTGGAGCAATGCAGCAAGAAAAGGCGGCAGCAGCAAAAAATCGCAACAACTGCAAAATTGCTGCTTGCTTACGGCGCAAATCCTTATGCCAAAAGTCGATATGGTGACAAGGCATTACGCACATATTGTCTTAAGGGAGCTCATAAAATATTTGATTATTAGAAGACTCATCTGGAATATCCAGCATTTCGAATTGCAGAGGCACATGAGCTGATTGGTAAATAAGCCTCCTTTTAACGATAAAGTAATATTTCAAATATAAAAGTGACTAGTTTCCACAGATTCCACTTTTGTTGAAGAACATAACGAGACCAGAGTCGCTATGTTACATTGGCGTTTAGCACTGCATATATGTGCTTCACGTTCACCCCACATTGGTTACTATATAAAATAATAATATGACAGAAACCCTGAACTTTAAATTCTTTTTATGTTATAGAAAAACGTCCCAAAGTTAAACGCTGTCGAATTTACTGCCCTAGAAGAACTCGACAATATTTCCACTGATGTCAACGCCATGCGTATACAATTATAACTAATTTTCGTATGTTTATTGTGTTCATATGTTCATTATAAAAATAAAAAAAATGGAAAAACAACAATGTTTCATTAAAACATACAGAATTTATTTTTTGGTGTACATGTAGTAAAAATTACTAAATGTAATAATTTCCACATGTGTAGTTAAAAAATGTCTAAATTACTGCATAAAAAATTTCATATTCAGCATTTCGATTAAATACATATGTAGTAAAATTTACTACAGTGTTAGTAAAACTATGGCAGAAAACGTTTTGTAGTTTTTTTCATTAATAAATGAAAAACATTTAATTTTAATGTAAATGTATTTATTCTCTGTAGTTAAAATTAATGTAGTAAGAGTAAATAATTGAAATTAGTAAAAACAATTACATTTTTATTTGGAGCTACTTACTTACATTTGTTTTAAATACATTTTTATTTATTTTTACAGCAGGATTTTTTTGGGTGCATTATATGCGAAAAACTTCTAAAGATCCCTTAGACGTCAAACAGTTGAATGCAGTTCAGAAACAACAGTTTGTGATCTTGATGTATGTTAGTCAACGAAAAAAACAAAGATATTTGAGCAAACACAATTAAATATCTGCTCGGCGAGTTGCGGACTTTGCTTCTCAAATAAATAACAAAATATTCCAAATTAATGATGAGGCTCGGAAAACATCAGAAATAAAATTGAAAAAGAAATGTATTTGATATTAGTAATGCTTTATTATATATCGTTTGTATTTAGAACCGAGTAGTACACTCTTTCTGCTAGTTGCAAAACTGGAAAGAACATTTTCTTATACAAGGGTGGACTGCTCCGTTGGCGTCTTTTAAAAGTAACACAATTAAATGACTTTTGCAATCTTTGACTTCATGAGAAAAAGTCAAACAGTTCATGCGCAGATGAAGCCTTCTTACGGTAGCTGAGCGATCACTTACACTCATGGATAAAAATTTGGGACAATCTTTTGACCGAGGCAAAGTTTGCATAAAGAGCTATTATTCACATTTGCATGATTAACATTCACCTTTCTCGCTAAGCTACTTTGATGAGATTGTGAACTATTTTTACTATGGGAGGGCTTTGCCGGATCGGCACTTCGAATATCAGAAACTGTTTCTAAAGTTTGAAAGCGGCTGGTTAAGAAATTATCCAAATCTTTCCATTTCATCATCAGGCCTATTTGCATTAACATTTCGCAATAGACTACGAAATTTTTGTGGTCTTACCGCTATTTTTTTAGAATTTATAGCACCTTTCTCTTATGAATCTCAAAAGTGAAAGTTTGCGCATACGACATTTATTTTATCAGGCGACGGTATGTCGCGGAAAATATATCTCTAAATGAGAGTCAAGACACATAACCGCCATAAAATATTTCTGTGTCGCAAAGAGGCAAATTGATAATATGTCCACTCGCAGGCATATTTGAGAAGTTGTCAACTTGCGATTGCTTTAATGCTAAATTAACTTGAGTTAGTTTTTCCTTTAATTTGCCTATTTTGCCTGCACATCTGACATAAGCGTTGTAGCAAAAGCGGTACTTCACTTTGACACTCGAAATATCAGCGTCATTTGCTTCAGTGCCTGAATTTCTTAACTTTTGCAGGCAGGTACTATAGCTTCCTTTGACAACTACCCACTGTGTACATTTTGCGTGTTCAGAAACAACAATTTCATGAAATTGTTCTTCGAACTCCAACAAATCATCAGCTGCCCGGGTAAACGATTTTAGTGACATTGTGTATTATTTCTTATAGAGTATAAACGAAACCGATTGTGAGAACTAGACCGTAAAAAATCAATAAATTTATTTAAATCTCACCTGCGGTTCGATATAAGCGAAAAAATCGAAAAAAGGGAATTATTTAAAAAGGGAACAAATTATATATATATATATATTCGATCCGCATATTCTGTATTAAGGCTAAAATTATTTAAAATATGTGCACTGGAATGTGTTCACCACAACAATAGCAATGCAAAACCACCACCTTATAGCATGCACTGCTTGGCGACGGCTTTTTCAGCTTTTCTTTGTTTGCTAAATTTTGATAATTTGCTATTCGTTTCTAGCACTTTTTCAATTTAAAAATAACTTATCACTTTTTGAATGCCTTTATTTGAGCAATTTTTATTTAAGGTATTTTCTTTACTCTATTAAAGCTTCTCACTATTTATTCCTGTCGTACTTTTTTTGTTGTTAGCATGTGTTTCACATATATTTAAGCATGGAAGAAATATGTTTGTAGTTTTGACTCAAATGACCTAGAAACATACAAACGTTTGTTTCTGGAATTTGAGAATCGCTCAGCTGCATTATATAATGAGTATTTGGATAATATGAAGCTGGGTATTTTGTCTGCTCCAAGAAAATTTTGAGGATTTATTAATGTTAAGAAGACGACAGATGGATTTCCTTCTTCTTTGCAATTTCAGGATGGATTTACTGACGATTCCACCATTATTTGTGGCCTATTTGCTAATCTTTTTAAAGAATCATTTTGTTCAGATTCTTTTAATCCTGATTTAGCGTATTTTGATTATATGAACAACGCATCCAGAGTTTCTTTGGGGCATATATCTTTTACCTCAGAGGATATTTTTAAGTATATTGAATCAATCGATGTAGATTTTGGCGCTGGACCAGATGGAATTCCTGTCGCTCTGTTAAAACAATGAAGCTCCATGTTGTGTAAACCACTCTTGTTACTTTTTAATAAATCAATTAATGAAAGTAATATTCCTCTTCTCTGGAAAAAATATCATCATTCCTATTTACAAAAAAAGTTGCAGGAATGACGTCACTAATTTTAGGCCTATCGCTAAGCTGTCTTCAATTCCTAAACTTTTTCAGCGAATAGTGTACGATCGAGTGAAAATTCACTGTGGGCAAGTCATGGCAACTCGTCAGCATGGTTTTGTTACTTACAGATCCACTTTGCTAATCTCCTCGATTTCACTACATTCTGCTTAAAATCTATTGATTCTGGTAGCCAGGTCGATTGCATTTACACTGACTTTAGCAAAGCTTTTGATAAATTACCACACAATCTAATTTTATTAAAACTTAAATTAATGGGATTTCCACAGTATTTTGTAAACTGGATCAAATCGTATTTGATGGAGCGATCTTATCAAATACGGCTCGGAGGCGTGTTGTCTTCTGACATGTTTTAAAATCCAGATAAATGTCAAACTATGACCTTTTCGCGTAAAAGGAACAATTTTATTTTTGATTATAAAATAAAAGATACTGCTTTAAGTCGTGTAACTACCGTCAAAGACCTTGGTATATGCATGGATTCTAAATTGCCATTTAACGTGCATATTGATAGAATTTGTAAAAAAGCGTCTTCTAAGCTTGGTTTTATAAAACGGTGGGCCAAAGAGTTTGATAGCTTAATAACAACTACAACTCTGTATTATTCAATCGTGCGTCCTCACTTGGAGTACGCAAGTCAAGTATGGTCCCCACATTACAATGTGCATGTTGATCGTATAGAAAGAATTCAAAAACGTTTTGTTCGGTTTGCTCTAAGAGGCTTGAGTGGAACTGACACATTTAACCTTCCTCCATATGAGGATCGTTTAAAATTATTAAAGATGCAATCTTTAAGTGAGAGAAGAAAATCTGCTGATATCGTCTACTTACACCAACTCATAACTGGTGTATTCGACTCTCCAGAGCTTCTTTCTTTTATAAATTTTAACACTAACCGTAGAAGCAGCAGAAACTCTAAAAACTTGATTTATTTACCATTTAGTAGAACAAATTATATGTTGGCTGCTCCATTAAATCGCATGAGTACCTTTGTTAACAACTGTAGCGTGTTTGATGTTAACTTGTCGAAAGGTCAACTCAAAAGTAGATTGAAAACTAATGTATGATTAGATCTATGTAAACGCATGGTTAGTTGTTATGTCTTGTGTTGTCCCTGAGCCCAACCCATATTATGGTGGGTAAATTTTTCTCCCTTTTGGTTTTTTATTGGACCACTTTTATCGATATCTTTGAGTTATTTCAATGATATTGGATTGGTTCTTAAAATGATCTATTGCGGAGAAAGTGTGAAAAAGCTGTAGTAGCTGAACTCTATTGTTATTGCATGTAACACCTAGCACAACAATAGGATTTTCTTGCACAGATTCATCTACCACGACCGTAATGTCAGCAGTGTCCTGTGAAACAGCGTCAGTAAGAGTGTTTTCCGTATGGCGACCGTAGCCTAGTGAGTAGAGTGCGTGGCCCCTAAGCTAAAGAACCACGGCAGCCCGGGTTCAATTCCAGCTCAGACAGAAAGTTTTTCAATTGAATTAATTTTTCTGTTCGGTCTTCACCTCTCTGCATACAATGGCAAACCTCAGAGAGTAAAAATTGCCATGTAAAGCTTCTTGAGAACAAAGGCCGTTCGGAGTCGGCATAAAACACGTAGGCCTAGTTCTCGATCATTTGGGATCAAACATTTAATAACACGCACAACACAATTGATCAATAGAAGCTAGGTCAAAGTCCTTCCAAGGGCTGAAATGGCCAGTTTATTTTTATTTTTTTTTTTAATAGTGTTTTCCAACGCAGAGGCATCAGAAGATAAAACAACGCCTTTTGCAATCACTGAGAGATCATCATCAGTTATTTTTAGGTTAGAGCCAGCGTGCTATTTGTGTACTAGACGTAGTTGCGCGCTTAGCACTTTGCGGTACAGAATATTTTGCTTTAATCAAAGCATCTGTTTCCATGTAAACATTTTCGTTTGATCTCACTTCTGAGGTGAAATAAATGAAATGCACTTATTATGGTGTTTCTTGATTTGTTTTACTTTATTTTATTGATTGCACTCATATGCTCAAATCAATGTCCAACCAAAAAGTGTCGAACCAGAAAGGTCTTCTTTTCTTCTACAATTTTCATTTTTATGTTGTCAAAACAGTGGTGGCAATATTTAAATAATATCTTATATAGATCTATTACAATTTATAATTAAGATTAGAGATTAGAGATTAGACTAGGTCAAGCAGCCTTTTCAGACTATTATAAATACAACTAACTTGTTGTAAGCCAGAACATATATTGTCAACAAATATATGTTCTTGGCGTGTCTTCGAATTAGATGCACAAAAATGTGTTTCATCGTGAGAAGAATGCCAGTTTAAGTCAGGCAAATTAAAATCGCCCAACAATAAAATGTCGTCATTAACGTCAAGTAAATTTAATATAAACTCTATGCAATCCGCAAGGCTTGCATAGACCTCTACACTGCTCTTGGGAGGAACGTATGCATTAATAACATATACATTAGAATTGCAATGTACAGCCTTAACGCATATAAGTTCGATATTAGCAGAGCAGGGAATATCAATAAAGGAACTAACACAGGAGTTCCTTACAGCTAATAGGACACCACCACCAACTGCAGAATTATTGTCAGCGTGTCTGTCCTTCCTATATACTTGAAAACTATTGTCAAACAGTTCTCAGTCAGTAATTCCTCCGTTCAACCAAGTTTCAGTTAACGCGATAATATCTTCAGAAAAATTCTGAGTTGAGAAAAAAATGTCTCGCGTCTTTGAACGCAATCCCCTTACATTTTGATAGTAAAGGGAAAGCCTATTTAGTTTTTTTGAGTCTGACTGGCAATATTATTTGACCTTCTAAACCTGTGTTTAGGCTTAAACTCAGAAACAAAGATATTATCAGCCCACAAATTAGAGCTCAGAACAGTTGCAGACTCTTCAGCTGCTACTGTGAGAATAAATGATGCGTGGGACGGTTTATTGCCAATTTTCTTGCATGAGCAGAAAGCAGCCTGACTTACTAATTGGTTGTGTTTAAGAAACGTCAATACATTTTCACTTGTTGTGTCGGGCTGAAGGCGTGAAATGTAAATTTTTTTTTCTCGACAAAGCTCTTAAGTTTATTGAACTATTGCGCTAATTAGTTATGTCATTTCTAGCCGGGGGAGAAACAGATGGAGAAGATGGAGTAATAACGATATTATCCATTCTCACTGGCGTAAACACTGGTTTAACCGAGATGTGCTTCGTCTCTAAAGTGGCTGGAAGCGTCATGCGCCGCTTAATATTTTTATTTTTAGAAGTATTTCTCTTTGTCTTCGAAATATTTAGGTCTTTTTTAGATGAAATTATTTGAGTCTCAGAAGAAGAGGCTGGAAAAGTCTGGGACAATGCGGTCGAAATATTTACCGATGAAGACTTTTCATCATAAATGCTAGTACTGGGTGAGGTGCTTACTTCATTAAAAAATGTAACAATTTCTTTAAAATTGTTATTTAAAGCGTTAAGACTATCACCGAAAAGCTTAATTTTTGAGAAAAACTCATCTGGTGAAAGAACACTACACGAAGCACAATACCAGTCAAGACCTGATCGCGGTGAGATTAAATCATCAAGACACGACTTAGAGATCCCAGCACATGAAGTATGGAACAAACGCCCACATGGTCTAGAACAACTGAACATACGGTTCAGAATGTTTTGACTTTTGCAAAGCTCGTCTAAAGAACAAGCAGCAAAATTTTCTACGGAAAAATATTCCATAGCGAAAAAAACAAAGTTAAAAGTTTTATGTGAGCAAAAATAATGTCCACTAAGTGCTAATGGGTTAATAAATATGTTACAGTTTAAAAACTACTGCAACATTTCTCTGTGCTTAATTTATGTGCTTAGTTTAGGAACGCAAAAAAAAAAAAGAAAGAAAAAAGCAGCTTAGCTATCAAACTATGAAACCACTATTAACGATAAACAAAACGATATATGTACTACAATAAAACATTAAAAAAGTTTACTACACCATGAAAACATTAACGTCACCTTATTAGCAGGAAAAATAGTTTTCAATCACAAAATAATATTATATTATTATATTTATTTATTTATATTATTATATTTATTATTCCAGCAACACATGATGCGATCGACGAATACTTTCAACAGCTTTCCGGCGAAAGCGATTCCTCCAAGGAAGATTCATATGAAAATGAACGCATTGAATAAGCGAGCAACCACAACTGAACAGAGGTTTGGTCGATTTCATCACACCACGGGTCATCGCGGCATTGGACAAATGCAAAATATCAAGTCGACTGGCTGTTCATCTATTGACAGCTATCGCTGATGGTTTGGGATTTAGAATCAGTGATTTAATAATAAGTCGCACTTCCATTGAAATTCGCCGAAAACAATATCGAGAGGAGATGGCGGCGAAGTACAAAATGGAATTCCAACAATCTTTAAATTAGTATGCTTGATTTAAGAGTAGCAAGTAGCTTTATTAGGGTAAAAAATTTTATTTAACAGATAGTTGGTAAACATGGCTTAACAGTTCACTGGGATGGAAAATTGCTGCAGAAAATGATTGGTCGAACGAAAGGAGAAAGATTGCCTATTATTTTGACTGCACCCGCAATTGAGAAACTGTTAGGTGTGCCGTCATGTCCCAATAGCAAGAAAAGCCAACAGCTGAAGCAGTGCACGAAACTCTCGCTCAGTAGGACGTCCTTGGGAAGATCGAGGCAATGTGCATTGCCACAACCGCTTCAAACACAGGTTATATCAATGGTGCCTGCAAATTTCTGCAAGACATAATGGGGCGCACATTGCTTCCGTTGACGTGTAGACATCACATGTACGAAGTTATGCTGCGAAAAGTATTCGAGGTGAAGTTTGGCAAATCAAAAGCACCAGACAATCAATTGTTTGACCGATTTCGTAGGGCACGAGAAGAAGGCACAATTGATGTGTCAAAGTTTCAGCCTAGTGTGATTGATAAGTTGTGAAAAATGTCGTCGCGATCTGTGAGCGGCAACTTACGTTAATGCAGCCACGATCGGATTACAAACGGTTTTTGCAACTTATAATCATTTATGTTGGTGGCAAAGTGACTGATTTTAATTTCTCTTTACCGGGAGCCACCTGCGAAGCTCGATGGATGGCGAAAGCATTATACATATTGGAAATTTTTATTTTCCGGCAACAATTCGATTTCAAAGCAAGAGAATTGGAAAACGTGCGGGATGTGAGCATTTTTATTGTTTCGCTTTATGTGCAAACCTGGTTTTGCTGTCGCTGCGGTGTTTTGGCTCCAAATCAAGACCTTCGATTCATTAAAGACATTATAAATTACGCAAAAATCGACGCAAGCATTTCTGCTGGTGTACTGGAAAGGATGACAGACCATTTATGGTACTTGACCGAGGAGACGATTGCTTTCGCATTCTTCGATGAAGATGTTTCAGTTGAAACTAAAAGAAAAATGGTTGGAAATCTTCAACGCCGAGCCATGCTGCAATCCATTTCTAAGGTTGCTATCACGAAAAAAACGTTTTCATTACGCATTTTGGACGAATTTGTCACCGAGAAAACCATGACATTTTTCCATAGATTCCGCTTTTCAACATCATTTCTGGAACAAGATCCATCAGAATGGTAATCGATCAAGGAGTATAATGACGCAACAGTCTTTTGCAAAGGTCTTTATGTGGTCAACGATTCCGCGGAACGCGGAGTCAAACTAATAACAGAATACAATCGCATTTTGACAAAGCACGAGGAACAAAACAAGTTCCTCATTAAATCAATTATGTTTTACAAGCTGTCACACTTCTCTCATCGTAAAATGGACTTACTAAATGACTTTGGATCAGAGAATTCCGATTAAGACAATGACTGTGACGAAGAGAACGAAGCAGGAGATGCATAGTTAGAATTAGTTTTCATTTTCATTAAAAATGGCAATCTTAATTTTAGTTTTGCTTAGTTTATTATTATATTTGACAAAACGCATGCTTATTATTCACCAAAATTGTCATTAAATCCATATTTTTGAATCGATTTCAGCAAATTTAGGCTTATTTTGTAGGTAATTAAGTAAACTATCAACTAAAATCACAGCTCAATCAATGCTGAAAGTTTTACTCAACATTATTTTGATGAAAATGAAAAAATAAAATTTTTTACTGATCTCGCATATCTCACAGGGAGCATCGAGTGCGCGTCCACTTTCCGTTGTCCGATCGTAACGAAACTTCGGAACGTTGATATAAGAGGCAAATAAAAAGAAATTAGTCCTGGAGAGCAAAGAAAATCCGATATTGAAAAAATAAGGCCAGGCTAATGCTTATGGCCAAATTCAGCAAGCAGAAGACATTTTGTTTCCTCAAAAGAAGAAGCAACCACTGTGTGCATATACATTTTTGCTGTTCTTTCCAACAGCTGACGAACACAAATTTGTTGCATGCGCTCACTACATAGCATTAGCACAAATGCATCTTCCAAATCAGCAATCTATTTGTGCACATCATAGGAATCGTCACCCGAGAATTTTCCGACAGACGCTTCTAGCAAATGGAAATCAACCATAACCTCTCCGCGGTCCTAGCTGGAGTAACTCTACCTCACGCCTAAGCAATAGAATCTCGCGTTGCTTACGCAACCTGTCAAGTTCCATACCAAGAGCCTCGTTTCTATCATTTGAGGCAAAACCTTCGAAATCTGAACCGTCAGAAGAGGCACCAACGAGGAGAACCTCACAGGGTGCACTCATAGCAGCAGGAGCACCAACGTCAGAAGAAGCAAATATGACACCAGGAGCTTAAGTGCCAGCAGGAGCAGCACTAGTTACAGCAGCATCATGATCTTTCAAACCGGCAGTAAAACTGAATTTTGCGTTAACACCAGTTGATCTCGTCTTTTGGCCGGTGACAGTCGTTTGTCTTGTGTTGTTTTTTTTATTGTTATTTGTGTTATACCAGTGTTTGTTTAATTTCGGTATGTGCTGTATTTTTATTTATTTGTGATTGAAAATTGTTTTTAAGGTGACCTATAGTGTTTTCATGCTGTGTGGTTGAATTTTTTAATGTTTTATTGTAGTACATACATGTGTTGTTTTAATTGTCGTTTATAGTTTGATAGCTGAGCTGCTGCTTATATACTTTTTCTTTCTTTTTTTTGCGTTCCTCTTTGTGCGTTGTTTGTTTATTTGCATTAACTAAGCACAAGAACTGTTGCAGTTGCTTTTAAACTGCAACATATTATATTAACCCATTAGCACTTAGTGGACATTATTTTTGCTCACATAAAATTATTGAACTTTGTTTATTCGCTATGGAATATTTTCCGTAGAAAATTTTGCTGCTTGTTCTTTAGACGAGCTTTGCAAAAGTCAAAACATTCTGAACCGTATGTTCAGTTGTTCTGGCCCATGTGGGCGTTTGTTCCATACTTCATGTGCTGGGATCTCTAAGTCGTGTCTTGATGATTTAATCTCACCACGATCAGGTCTTGGCTGGTATTGTGCTTCGTGTAGGGTTCTTTCACCAGATGAGTTTTTCTCAAAAATTAAGCTTTTCGGTGATAGTCTTAACGCTTTAAATAACAATTTTAAAGAAATTGTTACATTTTTTAATGAAGTAAGCACCTCACCCAGTACTAGCATTTATGATGAAAAGTCTTCATCGGTAAATATTTCGACCGCATTGTCTCAGACTCTTCCAGCCTCTTCTTCTGAGACTCAAATAATTTTATCTAAAAAAGACCTAAATATTTCGAAGAAAAAGAGAAATAATTCCAAAAATAAAAGTAATAAGCGGCGCATGACGCTTCCAGCCACTTTAGAGATGAAGCACATCTCGGCTAAACCAGTGTTTACGCCAGTGAGAATAGATAATATAGTTATTACTCCATCTTCTCCATCTGTTTCTCCCCCGGCTAGAAATGACATAACTAATGAGCGCAATAGTTCATTAAATTTAAGAGCTTTGTCGAGAAAAAAAAGATTTTCATTTCACGTCTTCAGCCCGACACAACAAGTGAAAATGTATTGACGTTTGTTAAACACAACCAATTAGTAAGTCAGGCTGCTTTCTGCTCATGCAAGAAAATTGGCAATAAACCGTCCCACGCATCATTTATTCTCACAGTAGCTGCTTAAGAGTCTGCAACTGTTCTGAGCTCTAATTTGTGGGCTGATAATATCTTTGTTTCTGAGTTTAAGCCTAAACACAGGTCTAGAAGGACGAATAATATCACCAGTCAGACCCAAAAAAACTAAATAGGCTTTCCCTTTACTATCAAAATGTAAGGGGATTGCGTTCAAAGACGCGAGACATTTTTTTCTCAACTCAGAATTTTTCTGAAGATATTATCGCGTTAACTGAAACTTGGTTGAACGGAGGAATTACTGACTGAGAACTGTTTGACAATAGTTTTCAAGTATATAGGAAGGACAGACACGCTGACAATAATTCTGCAGTTGGTGGTGGTGTCCTATTAGCTGTAAGGAACTCCTGTGTTAGTTCCTTTATTGATATTCCCTGCTCTGCTAATATCGAACTTATATGCGTTAAGGCTGTACATTGCAATTCTAATGTATATGTTATTAATGCATACGTTCCTCCCAAGAGCAGTGTAGAGGTCTATGCAAGCCTTGCGGATTGCATAGAATTTATATTAAATTTACTTGACGTTAATGACGACATTTTATTGTTGGGCGATTTTAATTTGCCTGACTTAAAATGGCAGTCTTCTGACGATGAAACACATTTTTGTGCATCTAATTCGAAGACATGTCAAGAACATATATTTGTTGACAATATATGTTCTGGCTTACAACAAGTTAGTTGTATTTATAATAGTCTGGAAAGGCTGCTTGACCTAGTCTTAACTACAGACAGTAACAATGTCATTGTTCAGAAGGCACTTCATGCTTTGACTACTATTGATAATTACCATCCACCTTTGAGTATTTGGTATAAATCCGATAGGGAGAATATGGTGAATTCAAGCTCTGTTGACACAGTTTATGAATTCAATTTAAAAAAAGCTGACTTTTTGGGGTTGAATCATTTACTTTATAGTAAATTAAATATAATTACAGAATACATAAATAATAATAATCTTAACAGTTCAATAAATTATTTCTATACGGAGCTCTTTGCCATGTTTTCTCAGTCTATACCATATAGTCTCAAATTTGCGAAAAATTCTGCGTACCCTTGGTACACAAAGAATTTAAAGACTCTTCGCAACAATAGGAATAGGGCATGGAAGAAATATGTTTGTAGTTTTGACTCAAATGACCTAGAAACATACAAACGTTTGTTTCTGGAATTTGAGAATTGCTCAGCTGCATTATATAATGAGTATTTGGATAATATGAAGCTGAGTATTTTGTCTGATCCAAGAAAATTTTGGGGATTTATTAATGTTAAGAAGAAGACTGATGGATTTCCTTCTTCTTTCAAATTTCAGGATGGATTTACTGACGATTCCACCATTATTTGTGGCTTATTTGCCAATCTATTTAAAGAATCATTCTGTTCAGATTCTTTTAATCCTGATTTAGCGTATTTTGATTATATGAACAACGCATCCAGAGTTTCTTTGGGGCATAACTCTTTTACCTCAGAGGATTTTTTCAGTATATTGAATCAATCGATGAGGATTTTAGCGCTGGACCAGATGGAATTCCTACCGCAGTGTTAAAACAATGCGGCTCCGTTTTGTGTCAGCCTCTCTCGTTACTTTTTAATAAATCAATTAATGAAAGTAATTTTCCTCTTTTTTGGAAAAAATCTTATATCAGTCCTATTTACAAAAAAGGTTGCAGGAACGACGTCACTAATTATAGGACTATCGCTAAATTGTCTTCGATTCCTAAACTTTTTGAGCGAATAGTGTACGATCGAGTGAAAATTCACTGTGGGCAAGTCATGACAACTCGTCAGCATGGTTTTGTTACTGGCAGATCCACTGTGTCTAATCTCCTTGATTTCACTACATTCTGCTTAAAATCTATTGATTCTGGTAGCCAGGTCGATTGTATTTACACTGATTTTAGCAAAGCTTTTGATAAATTACCACATAATCTAATTTTATTTAAACTTAAATTAATGGGATTTCCACAATATTTTGTAAACTGGATCAAATCGTATTTGATGGAGCGATCTTATCAAATACGGTTCCGAGGCGTGTTGTCTTCTGAATTTGTTGCAGAATCGGGTGTTCCTCAAGGAAACCACCTGGGCCCACTTCTGTTTATTTTGGCAATTAATGACGTTACCCACGTCATTAAACACTCTCATTTGCTTATTTATGCAGATGATATGAAAATATACAGAACAATTGATTCTAATGACAATTCAGACCTGCTCCAGTCAGACTTGAACTCCTTTGAGGTTTGGTGTTCTAAAAATAACATGTTTTTAAATCCAGATAAATGCCAAACTATGACCTTTCGCGTAAAAGGAACAATTTTATTTTTGATTACAAAATTAAAGATACTGCTTTAAGTCGTGTAACTACCGTCAAAGACCTTGGTATATGCATGGATTCTAAATTGTCGTTTAACATGCATATTGATAGAATTTGTAAAAAAGCGTCTTCTAAGCTTGGTTTTATAAAACGGTGGGCCAAAGAGTTTGATAGCTTAATAACAACTACAACTCTGTATTATTCAATCGTGCGTCCTCACTTGGAGTACGCAAGTCAAGTATGGTCCCCACATTACAATGTGCATGTTGATCGTATAGAAAGAATTCAAAAACGTTTTGTTCGGTTTGCTCTAAGAGGCTTGAGTGGAACTGACACATTTAACCAATACGATATGAGGATCGTTTAAAATTATTAAAGATGCAATCTTTAAGTGAGAGAAGAAAATCTGCTGATATCGTCTACTTACACCAACTCATAACTGGTGTATTCGACTCTCCAGAGCTTCTTTCTTTTATAAATTTTAACACTAACCGTAGAAGCAGCAGAAACTCTAAAAACTTGATTTATTTACCATTTAGTAGAACAAATTATATGTTGGCTGCTCCATTAAATCGCATGAGTACCTTTGTTAACAACTGTAGCGTGTTTGATGTTAACTTGTCGAAAGGTCAACTCAAAAGTAGATTGAAAACTAATGTATGATTAGATCTATGTAAACGCATGGTTAGTTGTTATGTCTTGTGTTGTCCCTGAGCCCAACCCATATTATGGTGGGTAAATTTTTCTCCCTTTTGGTTTTTTATTGGACCACTTTTATCGATATCTTTGAGTTATTTCAATGATATTGGATTGGTTCTTAAAATGATCTATTGCGGAGAAAGTATGAAAAAGCTGTAGTAGCTGAACTCTATTGTTATTGCATGTAACACCTAGCACAACAATAGGATTTTCTTGCACAGATTCATCTACCACGACCGTAATGTCAGCAGTGTCCTGTGAAACAGCGTCAGTAATAGTGTTTTCCGTATGGCGACCGTAGCCTAGTGAGTAGAGTGCGTGGCCCCTAAGCTAAAGAACCACGGCAGCCCGGGTTCAATTCCAGCTCAGACAGAAAGTTTTTCAATTGAATTAATTTTTCTGTTCGGTCTTCACCTCTCTGCATACAATGGCAAACCTCAGAGAGTAAAAATTGCCATGTAAAGCTTCTTGAGAACAAAGGCCGTTCGGAGTCGGCATAAAACACGTAGGCCTAGTTCTCGATCATTTGGGATCAAACATTTAATAACACGCACAACACAATTGATCAATAGAAGCTAGGTCAAAGTCCTTCCAAGGGCTGAAATGGCCAGTTTATTTTTATTTTTTTTTTAATAGTGTTTTCCAACGCAGAGGCATCAGAAGATAAAACAACGCCTTTTGCAATCACTGAGAGATCATCATCAGTTATTTTTAGGTTAGAGCCAGCGTGCTATTTGTGTACTAGACGTAGTTGCGCGCTTAGCACTTTGCGGTACAGAATATTTTGCTTTAATCAAAGCATCTGTTTCCATGTAAACATTTTCGTTTGATCTCACTTCTGAGGTGAAATAAATGAAATGCACTTATTATGATGTTTCTTGATTTGTTTTACTTTATTTTATTGATTGCACTCATATGCTCAAATCAATGTCCAACCAAAAAGTGTCGAACCAGAAAGGTCTTCTTTTCTTCTACAATTTTCATTTTTATGTTGTCAAAACAGTGGTGGCAATATTTAAATACTATCTTATATAGATCTATTACAATTTATAATTAAGATTAGAGATAGTGTTACCACACTTGAAAACTAAAGCTAACAAAATCAACAGAGTTCTCTATAAAAGTTTAAGATTTTATCAGTATCCCTGAAACCGGTATCCCTGAAAGGTTACCGGTATCCCTGAAAGGTTATATCAGTATCCAGCACTATTCAGCTTACATCAGATTTTTTTATATTGACAATTGGCAATGACAATTAATAAATTACAAAGAAAATATGAAAATAAAAAGGCTTAGGGCTTCAGTGAGTAAAAATATAAAAGCTCCGGAAATGCCAAAAAAATTCAACACGTTTGCTCCTTCACGAACTGCTCATTCTTATATTTAGCAAATTAAGTCTTTATTGTCAAATGAAATCTAGCTGTCAGGACATGCCAGATGGAAACACTTTGAAATCACTTTTTCAAAATCGATTTCGAGTAGATGGAAACATAGTATAACCAGAGAAACTTTAAACTGTTTTTTCTCGAAACATACTTTTTAAAGACGGGCCACACTGATGCAAGCAAACTCTGTTTGTATTGTAATTCAACACATCTTTTACCAAAACATGTTAACATGTATAACATTTAAACTTTTGATGAGCGATAAAGTGTAAATAGCGTAAATGTCGTCAAAATGGCGGCTGCGACAACATTATAACTTTTTTAAATTTTAAACCTTTAAAAAACCTTCATTAACATAAAAAAATAAATAAAACGTGTTCATATTTACTTCAACTACTTTAAATATGTAATGATTAGCGCCAAAGACAACCCTCATTCACACACGTAAATTTACATGCTAGTTTACACTGCAAAATAGGCTCGGAAATGATGTTAACTCACGCCCATACAAATTTTGACAGATAGTTTACGCGCATGTAAGTTCACAAGGTTTACAATGTTTACGGGCCAGCTACATGCTTAGATGAGAACCCTGATTAATCGCAATAGTTTTTACGAACCTTTTTAGTTTTCCGTTTAAAATTAGAACATCACGATTTAGTTACTTATAATTCAGTTTATTCACTTTAATCTAGTCTATATAAAGGTAATGGCGGTCTGTCTTGCTCAGTGAACGAAGTTAAACTCAAACTATTCTTTTATGTTAAAACCAAGTAACTTCAATGTTCTCTCAATTTTACACAGTGTTCAGAAACGCTGTTTTGAAAGGTAATAAAAAGTAGCAAATACATACAAGTATTTAATTATGAAAGAAGAGTATTAAACTTAACCCTAACACAGGTACTATTTACATATGTAAATATTTCACTTTTTAAATGGATACAAATTTGATGTTTTTAGCACGATTTGAATGTAATTTACATTCAGTGGCTAATTTTGTTTATTTAAACAAATTTAAAAATTAGCCACTGAATGTAAATTATATTAAAATCGTGCCAAAAACATTAAATTTGTAGCCATTAAAAAAGTGAAATATTATCGTATGTAAATAGTACCAGTGTTAGGGTTAAACAAAAATTAATCATTATTTACGCCTTAACATGCCGCCGCCTTTGATGGATCTCATAGTTACGTCAATTATCTACTCATCACGTGGAATTTGCGCCAACTTGTGAACAGCACGCCGAATACTTCCCTTCTTTGTCTTCACATCAGCTACTCGTACGCAGCCTTCGGAACTCTTGACCACATTGGTAACTCGCCCAAGCAACCAATGCTTTGGTGGCAAGTTTTCTTCAGCGACCAAGACTAAATCACCCTCTTCTATGTTTCGCTGCTTTTTGGTCCACTTAACCCTTTGCTGCAGCTCATGGAGATACTCAAGTGACCATCTCCGCCAAAAATGCTGTTTAATAGCGCTGAGTCGCACCCATCGATTCAAATTTGAAAAATTTTCTGTATGAGTTGTTGGCTCCGATATGCCAACCAATGGACTACCAATCAGGAAATGGCCCGGGGTCAAAACACTTTCATCGTTTGAATCGTTGCAGTCAATGGCCGCGAATTCAAGATAGCCTCAATCTCCGCCGTAACAGTACAAAGCTCCTCAAACGTCAAATGAGAACCACCTAGAATACGAGTTAAGTGATACTTAGCTGCTTTCACCGCTGCTTCCCACAATCCTCCAAAATGGGGAGAGCGCGGTGGTATGTGGTGGAATTCTATGCTGTTTGCGGTACAGTACTCCGACAGTTCTTTCTGCTTCTGCTGTTCGAAGAACCTTTCTTTGAACTCTTCGAGCTCCCTACGAGCTCCGACAAAGTTTGTCCCATTATCGCAATAAAGACGAGAGCACAAGCCGCGCCGTGCCACAAACCTTTTCAGTGCGGCAATGAAAGATTTCGATGTCAAGTCTGACACTACCTACAAGTGTACTGCCTTAGTTGCAAAACAGACAAAGACAGATATATAACTTTTTGTAAACCGTACTCTCTGCAGTCGATAGGTCGTCATTATTGGTCCGCAAAAATCCACACCTGCCGTAGCAAATGGTCTTGTTACGTTTACTCGAGCTTCTGGAAGGTTGCCCATGAGCTGTCGCTGCAGCCTTGGTCGACTTCGGAAACACATCAGACACTTGCCAGTCACTGCACGAACCAGCTTCCTTGCGTTGATCCAAAATCTCTGTCGCATGATCGCCATTAACGCTTGTGTGCCAGCATGATAGTTTCTCTCATGAACAAACTTAACGTAGCATTTAACGAAGTGATTATCACCTGGCAGTAGTATTTGATGCTTGGAGTCATAAGGAATCTCTGCATTTAGTAGTCGCCCTCCCACTCGCAATATGTCCACACCATGACTGCTTTCAATAAATACATTTAGATTTCTTAGCTTACTCGTTGCTGGAACTTCTCCACAACTTTTCAGACTGCGATATTCCGATCGAAAGTAGTGCTGCTGCAGGCAGTAGACTATGCGAATCAGAGCTTCGTCCAACAACTGTACAGTCAGGTTCGAAAGCCCTTTACCTCTTCGACAGACTTGAAGTATCAAAGCCACCCTTCGCTGCAACGTTTCAAACTGGGTTTGGCTCTCGATCCACTCCAAAATTTTGTTTTTCTCGCACTCCACATGGAGAAATGTTGCTCCCTTTCGCCGCTCCTCATTTACTTCTGTTGCTCTAGTACGCACTTTATTGGCAGGCCACTCTTCGCTGGGTGCCCACAAGAACTCCGGACCAGAAAATCAACGGCATCCCTCAAGTTCATCTGCAAACGCACTACGCGATACTATATCGGCTGGAATCATCTTCGATGGCACGTGCCGCCAGATTGCAGCCTTCGTTGATTCCAGAATTTTCGCAACCCTGTTCGCTACAAACGTAGACCACGCAGACGGGTGCAGATTCAACCAATCCAATACAATCTCAGAATCAGACCACAGGTAAACAGCATTAACCGGTACCAAAAAGTTGTCTTGAGTCTTTATCAACAACTTCGACAAAAGCTCGGCAGCTAATAGCTCCAGGCGTGGAAGGGATTTTGTAACAACTGGTGCTACTCTTGATTTCGCACTCCAAAGTTGAACGTTGACTTTGCTGTGACATCCAATACACCTGATATATATGCAACAGCCATAAGCTCGCATGGATGCATCTGCAAATCCATGCATCTCCACGCGATCGTAGCCTCCAGCTGCTAGTACATAGCGGGGAACTTTTATATCCTCCATAGTTCTCAGCTTCTTTCGAAACTCATCCCAATAACAATGTAAGCCCATCGGCAGCGACTCATCCCAATTAATTTTCAGAATCCACAAGTCTTGCATTGTGCTTTAGCCTTGACGATGACTGGATTAATGAGCCCCAAGGGATCAAACAACGATGACAACTCAGCTAACACAATCCTCTTCGTAACTGTTTTGCTAGGATTTATATTAGGTCGCACGTAACGAAACACATCTGCTTTGGGATCCCAAATAATCCCTAGAGTCTTGATGATTTCAGCATCATTCATTCGAAGCGGCTTCTCCCTATCGCCTTCAGGAACTTTTCAAAGAAATTTTTTGTTGTTTGAGTGCCATTTATGCAATAAGAATCCAGCAGTGCTCAAAATTTTGGATACCTGATCATAAATTTTAAATAAATCCTCTTCTGAGTCTGCACCTGAGATAAGGTCATCCATATAAAAATCTTTTAAGATCTTACTCGCTCCGAGTGGATATTCTGCAGCATTTTCTTGTCCTAACATCTTCAGGCACCTGGTAGCCAAGTATGGTGCGGCTGTAGTACCATATGTTATTGTACGTAGACGATATGCTCTTAGCTCATCCTCCGATGAATCACGCCAAATAATCGCCTGATAATAGGAATCATCATCAGTAACCCATGCTTGCCTGTACATCTTTGTCACATCCGCTGTTATCGCATATTTGAAAAATCTGAAGCGCAAAACAATCGACAGCAAATCATCTTGCACAACAGGTCCCTTCATCATCACATCATTCAACGATATTCCTGTGCTTGTTTTGCAGCTACAGTCAAATACAACTCGAAGTTTGGTACTTGAGGAATCAGGCCGTAGTACGTGCTGATGCGGTGAAAAATATTTCAATTTTGACTTATCCTTACCTTCAACAATCGACATATGTCCCAGTTGTAGATATTCATGTATAAAATTTGCATACGCCTTTTTTGTTGCCGGATCCCTGTCCAGCCGACGCTCAAGGGACAAAAATCGCCGCTCTGCATTCTGGTAAGATTCGCCCAACTCATTGACGTTGCATTTAAATGGTATTTTTACTACAAATCTGCCAGCTGAATCACGGTTCACGTCGTCTTCAAACAGTCTCTCGCACTCTTTTTCCTCTTCTGTAAGAAATGAAGTAGTCAACGTTATCTGTTCCAACTGCCAAAATCGTTCCACCAATTCGTCAAGCTGCACCACCTCTTTAGCGTTGCTACACTCGACTAAAAGATTTTTGATCTTATTGCAGTCAGAATACGACTGTCTGGAGGCTCCAGAGACAACCCATCCTAACAACGTTTTCTGAAGTTGTGGCAAGTTTTCTCCAAGTTTTATGCGCCCAATCGACATTAAATCCAAGAAAAGTTCCGCACCCAGAAGCATATCTACTGGCGCTGGAATATTGAACGACGGGTCTGCCCACTCGATATTTCTTGGAAGGTTCCACTGCGACACATCTACGATTTCATCAGGTTTTGAGCCAGTAATCTTGGGCATAATAAAAACCTCCAATCTTGTTTTAAAATTATTAAATCTTGATTTCACAATGACTTGCGACTTTTTTCGGATTTGTTTGCTTATATCTCCACTTGCACCTAGACAGCATGAAGTCGTTTTCAGCATTAGTCTTGAAGCCATTTTCTCGCTCAAGATACTTATCTGCGAGGCTGAGTCCAAAATGACTCGCACAGGGTAATCTTGACCATAAACGTCCTCAACGAATACAATAGCAGTCTCTAGAAATACTTCTGGAACATTTACTGCTTCCGCCACTGCCGTATGCAGCGTCGTTGATGAAGATGATGATGGTGATTCATTCATTGTTGACTCGTTCATTAGAGAAAAAGAAGAAAACCTGTGTAGCAGTTTATGATGTGGAAGATTGCAAACAGCACACATGTTTGCATTGCAAGCTCTGTAAGAATGCCCTTTCTTCAAACATACGAAACAAACACTTGCGCCGCGCGCAGCCTTGTAACGCTCCTGCACCTTTATCTTAGCAAGCTCCGTGCAGTTCGCTATATCGTGTCCACCTTTCTTACACACGTCACATGATAGCTTGCCGATTGCAAGCGATGTTGTAAGCTTTTTCCGATAACTGCAGTTGGTTCTATTATCACGCTGCACCTCCTTTGTAAATAACAGCTTGGTCTCCGGGCGAACAGTCTTTGCTTCACGCGCTTCTAGGTTCTGGCATCTTCTTGATAGCACAGCTGCACATTGCTCCCAAGAAAAGAGATTGGTGTAGTCAATCGATTCCTCCCACTTTACTTGCGATTCTAAGTCAAGCTTCTGCATAACAATGAAAACGATCAAAGCGTTAGCGACATCCTTATACTCTCCTAGAGACAGCATCGCACTGAAACGCGCATTGACCGTATTAACAATTGATCGAAGATGAACCGAGCTACCCTTTGTTGCCTTTGGTAAGTCAAAGAGGGCTCCAACGTGCTCCTCGAACATTAGAGTCTTCTTATCGTAGCTTTCCTTCAGGCGTTCTAAAGCTTTTGTATAGTTGACTTCCATGATATCAAAGTCTGCAATAACTGCCAGTGGCCTTGGATGTAAACTCTCCTTCAAAATCAAAAAACGTTCACAGTTTTCCAAACTTTCATCCTGATGAACCATTTTATTGAATATGGATATAATTTTGGGATAATCCGCATACAGCCCTTCAAACCGTGGAAGTTTTATCTCACGTCGCAGCCACGACGATAAAGCAACTGGAGCCGTTGTGTTAAGCATGCTGACATCACCAGCTGATGTGCGCTTTTTAGCTATTAATGCCATGATTTTCGACTTTGTGAGCACATATAAGTCTTCCACTTCACCTACCACAGCTAGACTCGCTGCAGTGTCTGCCTCTGAGCACATCCTATCGATATTAGCTTGAACACTTAGAAACTGTTTAAAATAAGCCTCTAAAATTCCCAATCTACATTCCAGTTCCTCCACTGATGAACTTATGCCTTTCTTGAAAATAAACGTTTTAACACGTGACATATTGCCTTTAGTAGATGACCGCAGCGTCTTCAACTCAGCTACCCGGTGCGTATCTTCTTGTGCAGTAAAAGCATATTTCTCAGTAGCTGCGTCTTCCATGATTTAATAAATTTTTAAAGATTTAAATGAAGCGCAAAAAAAATTATATATAGTAATATATAGTTTTCTTTTCTATTATTACTTGCCAAACGTTGCTTTTTTAATTTATTAGTTTTTGCCAAATATCTCAGTTTGTTTATTTTCTATTCAAATTATTATTTTTTTTTTTGTTTCCAGTGAGAGTGTAGTTATCGCACTTCTTCTTTAAATGATTTCGTGACTTGAGTTAAACTTTCAAACACTCCGCAAGGGGATATTTTTATATGTATGAGGGTTTGGGAAATTATTCCTCTTCTCATGGGATTTTTTTAGCACACAGATGGTCGTTCAATAGAAATGATGTGACAATTTGCTCTCTCCTAACTTGAACGTTTCTCGCAGCCTTTGCCGTTGGGTCGGATGCAACGCACAACTTTTGCTGCAAACTTTTATGTTCTGCACAGCTTCTGCTGCAGTCGCTTTTGACTTTGTTAAGGCTCTGCTGCGATTCTGCTGCAATTCTGCTGACGCACTCGATTTAAACCGCAACTAACGCTGTTGTAAATCGCCCGTTTCAGAACACGTGATTTATTTTCGAACAAATTCCCGAATCTTCTACACCGTAGAAGAGTTTTATATAATCAAATAATTATTTTCGATTTTATTCGCGGAGTAACACGATTCACTAGCAAGCCCAGCCAAATACTTTTTCTTTAAAATGCTTAATTAATTTCGCAATGGGAGTCCTATAATCCCGGGTTTCGGCACCAATGATTAATCGCAATAGTTTTTACGAACCTTTTTAGTTTTCCGTTTAAAATTAGAACAGCACGATTTAGTTTCTTATAATTCAGTTTATTCACTTTAATCTAGTCTATATAAAGGTAATGGCGGTCTGTCTTGCTCAGTGAACGAAGTTAAACTCAAACTGTTCTTTTATGTTAAAACCAAGTAACTTCAATGTTCTCTCAATTTTACACAGTGTTCAGAAACGCTGTTTTGAAAGGTAATAAAAAGTAGCAAATACATACAAGTATTTAATTATGAAAGAAAAGTATTAAACTTAAACAAAAATTAATCATTATTTACGCCTTAACAAACCCTTAGTGTCTTTTTAAAATTTATCTAGTTTTTACACGCAACAATATAATCAAAAATAACGTAACTTTTTTTATTTTTTTCCACGCTTCAGAATTTTCTAAATTTTACATATTTTCATTCCATCTTCGTAAAGATCTATTTTCGAATAAATTTTTGTTTTTATTTTCAGACGATCTGGAGCCAAGCTACTGTGTAGCCTGATGTTCAATATTTTTTACCACACCAACTTCAGCGCCATCTTTATGGTATATAAAAAATATATGTAAAGTAAAAAAACATTTATTGTACTTAAGCTGATGATGTAAAATTAACATGCAAATTGAATTTTTTTTTGTTTATAATAAACTTTTTTAGAAAACATATTCTAAAATATGCCTTAATTTTAACCGCTTTTGCTTAAAACCTCCCTTAATTTCAATTGTCGTCGTTTGTACTTAAGCAGCATTAGATACTTCAAATAGATAAGATGTGTCTCTTAACATTCGTATTTTTAGTTTTTCCTCCGCATACTTCTGCTCATCACTTTGCAGCAGCAACAAACAAAACACTCATATTAACATTAATTAATATTAAAACTGCAAATGTTGTTTGTATTTCATGCTTCTATTGCGTTAAAGCTACAAAAAATTCTGAAATGTTCAATGTGTTCAAAATAAATACAAAAAAGCTGACGCTATAAGCTGTTTCGAAAGTGAAAATAAAATGATTTCGAAAACGTGAAATCGCTTCTTATGTGAAACACTGAATTCAAATTCACTCGTTTTGGAATTTCATTTTAGACTTAATTTTACTCGTTTTTTGGAACCTAGTCGTACATCGTAAATATCGGTCATTCCATGTCAAATCGGACGCTTTTCGAAACTAACATTTCTGTAAAAATTTGATACCTTGCACGTGGATAGTACTTTAAAAAAGCAAAATATTTGCGTACTTTTTTTTTTTGTAATTTAAAATTTTTTTTGCAGTTATACTCAGTGAAATATTATAAAAAAAAAGACAAAAATTGTCATTCGGACATATACTCAAACAACTTTATCTTCTAAACCGGTAGTCCTAAAAAAAATGTTTATGACATATTTTAAAGATCTTGAATTGGTCTTTATTGTGGTGTCCTTTTTTACAAACACTTTCATAAAAAAATTTTAAATTTTTTGGCCACTAAAAATTTCATTCACATTTTTCAAAGTCAGCACCACTAATTTTTTGGCACTTTGAAAATATGATCGTATTGAGGCATTCATTCTTAATGTATTCTCAAAATTTTATGTTGGAGAATCAATGTTTACTATTTTAAACGAAATTTTAAAAAACTGACTACACAAATTTTAAGCACAAAATACTTTGCTTTTTAATAAAAAATGGAATTTTTAGTATTTTTTGCTAAGCTAGGTACATATCGTCGCTGCACCAACAAAACAGTATTTCAGTAACTTTTCAGGAGAGCAAAAAAACAAATTTTTCAGAGCATTTCTTGTATTGCGAGCAATAACTGTTTTTGATCACTTCTAAATGCAGAAATGTGTGCAAAAGATAGTGTGAATAAAATATGCAATAATAAAATTTTCAAAAACCACATAACTGTTTTTTCTGGCGCAGCGATGATATGTAAAATCAGTCACTTTGAAAAATTTTGTCAACTCGTTAAAATATACCATTTCTCGGCAGATACTCTATTTTTTAAATTTTCGAAAAAATTTTTTGGTTGTAATTCCATGATGTATAACTATATTAATACTAAATTATGTAAAATTGTTTTAACATTTTATTTATCATTTTTTTTTTTGTTCTTGTAAACTTGAACAATAAATGAAAAAGTTCATGTGGATGTAATGCGCATAAGTTACGATGCAATTTCGCAAAGATTAAAGCACGACACAGTAGCAGTTCATTTATTCTAGCGTAGCTTAATTAATTTCCTGCTGAAAAAATTGCGAGAAGTAAACAAATTATTTTACTTCTCAGATAGAGCAGTCACTCAATAGAAGAACAAAAAAATTTTTATAAATCTATGCAAGCACAAAATCGATTTCAATATCCCCGCAGAATGGCACTTTTTTGCAACATCACACGGCAAAGGGCCATATGATGGTTTGGCAGGTACAGTAAAAAGGCTTGCGGCAAAGGGTAATCTGCAAACATTAATAATCCGACAATAATATGTCGGATTTATGCTAGTATTTTATAATTGGGTTTCCAACATGGCAAGTATTGAATCGGAATATATTTTATCAAAGCAGTACATTTCTGAAAAACAATCTCTCAAAAAGCTATTCGAAAAAGAAAAAATGATACACGGAACCTTAACCCACCATTCCTTTATACCACGGCAAAAAGCCTAGCAAAAAATACTAAAAATTCCATTTTTAATTAAAAAGTAAAGTATTTTATAATTAAAAATTGTGTACTCAGTTTTTGAAAATTTCGTTTAAAATAGAAAACATTAATTCTCCAACATTAAATTTTGAGAATTCATTAAGAATGAATTCCTCAATACGATAAAATTTTCAAAGTGCCAATAAAATAGTGGTGCTGACTATGAAAAATGTGAATGAAATTTTAGTGGTCAAAAAATTTAAAATTTTGTACGTAAATGTTTGTAAAAAAAGACACCACAATAAAGACCAATTTAAGATCTTTGAAATATGTGGCAAACATTTTTTTGTAGGACTAACGGCTTAGAAGATACAGTTGTTTGACTACATGTTTGAATAACAATTTCTGATTTTCTTTTAAATTTTTCACTGTGTATAACTGCAAAAAAAATTATAAAAAAGTATGCAAATATTTTTTGTTTTTAAAGTTCTATGGATGTGAACAAATTGAAAAAAATTGGAATCGTCAAAATTAGTTTTTGGACAAAAGCGTCCGATTTGACATGGAATGACCTATATAGGTTTGCTATTTTAGATATCAAAAACCAATAATTTCATTAATAAATTTCCATCGTAATAATTGAAAACATTTACAAAAATATTTAAAAATGAATGTAACACGTAAAATAAAACAAAATAAAATAATAATGTAGTGTAATAAAATTGACTGGTGTGAATGTTATATTTTGTGTGTTTAGTATATAGACCCGTACAATAGATGCAATTTCTTCACGTCAAAAATAGCAAATCACGGACATACAGTGATGTGCAAAGAAATATTGACACCAGTATTTTGATATTTGAAGCTGCATGAATTATATACAAGGAGCCTCAGATATAGCGTTAATTCCATCGGGTGGTGATTCTCCTTGATTGGGCGAGTATAAAACTTTATGCAAGAAAGTGAAAACGTGAAAATATGTTTCATTACATCTTACTCAACATTTTATTTATCTCTGAACCAATCTTCGAAGTCACAAGCATCTTAAAAAAGAGACTACATGACCTTCAAACCAATAATACAAAAGCCGTTTTCTAATCTTACCACACAAAAAACGAACTGTTTTATGTGTGGTAATTAAAAACGAAAAATTAGTTTTGCTTGTATTGAGAAATCAAGTACTATGGCAAGATCAAAACCCAAGTCAATAGAAAACTTCATTAAAAAAGAAAATTACATCATAAAAATTTTCAACAAATTTATTTAATATTTGCGATATTTATTATCAAAGTTGTATAAACAACTTAATGGGAATTTGACTTCTTCTCAACAAGTTATAAACTTTGGAAATCGGCTGAGAGATACATTAAATATGGAATAAATTGTAATGACACATATTTTAAAGTTTTGCCTTTCTAGCTTCCAAAGGGGGTAGGAGGAGGGGGTAACCCTCATCCTTGCATTTTTCAGGCTCAACTAATTATGGAGAATAACCAATCGAGGGGCTTAATGCTATCAGGCATGTTCTGCATTCCACTTTCGAGAGGAAGTGAAATTAAATCATAGTTGAATTCGATATAGGGTTTTCTACGTATCACTTTTTTCGTTTTGTGTTTTATTTAATTTATTAATATAATTTATTGTAATAACGAAAAAATTTATATATAGAACACCAAATATCAAATTCAATGATGATTTTTTTTCACTTCCACTCGCAAGTGGAATGCAGAACATGCCTGTATATCTCGGAAATCTTGTATATAATTCATGCAGCTTTATATATAAACATAAATATAAAATGCACAACACTGTATATCTCATATTTCTGTGTTCATAAGCAACAATCGCCTAAGTCGACTTGATGTGCTTCTCTCATACAGCTTTATAAACACACAAAATCTGGAGCTTCCAGCATGACCCTAGCCAAAGTTATGACACAAAAACAAAAGACCCTTTCATATAACTCTTTCACGAATTTTTATTTGTCCCTTGAGAAAGGTATATTTTTGGATATTTGTAAGGTCCCTATTCATAAATCTGGATCAAGACAAGACATAGGAAACCATAGACCAATATCTAAGTTACCATCAGTTCCCAAATTGTTTGAAGCCTTGGTGAAAAAGCAGATCTATCAATGCATTAAAAATGCGATATCTGAAAGTCAGCATGGTTTTGTCTCTGGAAAATCAACTTCTACAAACGTGGTTCTATTTACTCACTTTATAAAAATGAATTGGAAAATGGTAAGCAGATAGACGTTATTTTCACAGATTTCGCTAAAGCATTTGATAGAGTTCAGCACTCTATCCTAATCAATAAGCTCAGTCTATTGGGTTTTCATTCTTCACTCTTGTCTTGGCTTAGTGACCTCTTAGGTCATAGCCAAAATGTATGCATCGGAAATAAGATCTCAAAAGCAATAATTAATCATTCAGATGTGCCACAAAGTAGCCACCTTGGGCCATTGTTGTTTATTCTTTTCATCAATGATCTTCCTAATTTTATACAGTACTCAGAATGCCTTATGTATGCTGACGATGTTAAGATTTTTAAATCTGTAAGCTCTCTCAGTGACCAGTGGAGTTTACAAAGTGATTTAAATAGTCTGCACTCATGGTGTATGCTAAATAAAGAGAATTTAAATTTGTCAAAATGCAACATAATGTAATTTTATATGATAAGATCTCCAACGTTTTTTGATTGCTCAATTTTATGCAACGCCTTGATTAGAGTAGATTCTAAATCTGATCTAGGTGTACTCTGTGACAAAAAGATGTCATTTTCAGTCCATTATGACAACATAATCAGCAGGGCTATTCCTATCCCTACAAGAAATGGGTAACCGAAACTCCAACACAAGCACATAAATTTTTCTGTTTACAACTATATTCTCATACTCATTCAGTGTCAAAATTTGTTAAACCAGGAAAAAACATTAACATTTTAGCAAATGCATGTGAAAGAAAGAGAAGGTATCATTATTAAGAAGTATATCAAATTTTTGCATATCCGCCATTGTACCATTCTTGGTTTCGCTGGCAATAAAAAAATTTAGGTTGAAAATCTAGTCACCACAATTTATTTTATCGTGTTTTAGCGCCGTACTTATAAAATCATCGCCTGTAATGCAGCGAGCAGCAAATAACAAATGGACATGGAAATCAAGGAACTGTGGCTGGAGTTAAATATGCTCGCCCTTCTCAATATTTATGCTCCGGAAAGACACTTTAAGGAAAGAGATTTTTTTTTTACATTCCGCACCATAGAACTAACTATGGCCGGAGTGATCCGATTTTTAACATGTCCGATTTCACTCAAAATAGAGAGGCATTTAAGCAAATTGTATTGAGTATTGTATAAATCTTTAATTTTATATTTCTATAATAATTCCATTATAATTATTGTTTAAGTGTAATTTTTGAAGTAATAAATAGACTGTTAAACATTATTGTCGATAGTTTATAAATAAATAAATAAATAACTTATATGACGATTGAAAACTTTGAAGCGAGTTTTCTCGAAACTTTGAAATCAGACTTACGCTGTTATTGCTTATCGACACAGATTTTAGGTATCACAAACCAATAAAATCAGTATTACCAATTGAAGCACCAACCAATGACAGTGTAAATATTAAATACGCAGAATATTTTTTATGAAAATTTTGTATTGTATTTCTTTTGAGATGCTCTCTCTCTCTCTGTCTCTTGTACAAAAATCTATTATATTCTTGATTTTAAGAAGTTTCATTTATGTACAGCATACACGCTATGCGCCATACCGGAAATGGAGTGACCAGGAACAGCAGAAACTCGTGGATTTTCCACGCGACAACAGGCCAATTGAAAACCCAACAGCCCAGCTCTTTTATAAGCGTTTCCTGAATCAAATCGGTAATGAGTTTGAGTGGTAGTAGTGTAGCTATGGGAGTTCTGGCATACTTTTCCCGGTTCGAGTCTTTGCTAATAGGTGGTTTGTGTCCGGGTTTCTGAGCTTTGTAGCTTGTGACGGCCTAAGAGTATGCAATGAAAAATTGTTATAAAAATGCGTTGCTTACAAAGTTTATGTCTCGAGTTTCTGAGAAGATAAAACCTGTAGTAGGCACTTTGAAGTAATGTGATTTATCATGCATTGCTTGCTGAGTTGAATTAATCTTGAACTTGAGAATACAAACCATGTTCTTGACCTTAATCAACTATGTCGATATGAATAAAAATAAAAACAAAAAGGGTTGATTTATACATGAATATTTTTAATAGGTTAAGATAAAAAGCATTCGCCATCAATGGTTGCGTTCTGAAACAGAGAATAAGTAATGCAACTATGTTGATATCTGTAATAAAAAACAAAAATCTTACTGACTAACTCTCAGTAATGCGATGTAATTCATCACATTAAAAGGGAAAATTAAATGATTTAAAATTTAAATGAAAAATAGATAATTGTATTGCCGCTCCGATGCACCCAGAACGATATTCGAGTTGCTATCTGCGGTTAAGTCTTGTTTGTTTGTTTGCGTCTCAGAACAAACTTTTTATTTTCGATAACATGAACGCGTAAAATAGCTATAAAAGTCTCAGATTATGTTTTAAATTATTCAGTGCATTTTAAAACGAGTAACTTAATTAATAAATAAAATTTTAAATGGATCTACACAAGAAGCCACCATAATCAAGAATGCGAAGTCAGCATTTGCGACAGGAAGAAATAATAGTGAGCTGATTCCCGAAGGAATCAATGAGTGCTCTACAGCATTGGATATTCTTCGTAATTGCTATTTGAGGAGAGCTAAAAACGTTGACGAAAAGCAGAAGATTATATATGCCATCGGTCTGGTACAGGGTTATCGGACTCAATTAAAGCATCGAGAAAATTCATCGATTAACATAAAATGTGAAGATCTGGAATCCGCTTTTGGTAGAAAGTACGTCCAATTAACATATTCTGTAATTTCGCAGAACGATAGAGCGCTCTTTTTCTTTTTCAGGTTAAGAGCTACAGCAATAATAGACCTAAAGCATATGGACCCCATTAACTTCCTCCAACAATGTGAAGAAGCATTTAAGCAAAAAATAGAGGACCTTATGACACAGGAATTGTTTGTAAAAATCAACACAGTCTTTTATGCGAACTTCATTAAGTTTTGTGGGGAGGAAGAAATTGAGGAGAAATGCAGCGATTTCAAAAGACACCAATCTAAGTGATTGGTTTGAAGAAAACTTCAAAAGCAAAATCCTTAAAAAACTTGATGATTTCCAAGAAAGGGATATCGGCTGGGCGCTAAAAGACGTTGTTAATCTAACAATTAACGTAAATAAATATACGCCCATGATTGCTTCATCATTTTTAGAGCTGACGCAATGTATTTTAAAGAAGAAAGCTTGCGTTAACGTTAACAATAAGGATAATGCTTGCTTTGCATGGGCTATTGTGTCCGCACTCTTCCCTGTTGACAGAAATGTGCAACGCGTTTCAGAATATCCGCACTATTCTACGGTATAAAACTTTAAAGGCATCAACTTTCCTGTTAAAAGGGCAGACATTAAAAAATTTGAAAATTTAAATTAATGTGTATGAACTCACGAAGGAAAAACAAAAATGTACATTCAAGGTTCTACCAACTAGATTAACGGAAAATGAACGTGAAAAACACGTAAATTTATTTCTAATACAAAGTTCTCTCGTTGAAGAAGAAGAAAATCTGACAAAACAATATCACTATGTTTGGATAAAACATATTTCGCGACTCGTATCTACTCAGTTATCATTGCGACATGGAACCAAATACCTTTGCGATCGATGCCTCCATTACTTTTATTCTGATGAGAAATTGCAAACTCATATTGAAGAATGCGGGAAACATAACGAGTACAAAGTAACTTTTCCATCTCAAAAAGAGTTCCGTTTGTTCTTTATACCGATTTTGAATGCATTTTAAAGCCAACATCAATAAAAAAAGGAAATGGAAAGCATTATCTGCAACATGAGGCTCACAGTGTTGGGTATTTTGTTAAATGATCTTATGATGATAACTTATCATATTATAAAAGTTATAGAGGTTTGAGCTGTGCAGAATGCTTTGCTAAGGAGCTTCAGCACAATGCAAATACGGTGGAATCTATTGTTGACGATATAAAACCTATGGAGGATCTCACATCTGAACAAGTGGTGAACTTTATTTCTGCACCAAATTGCCATATTTGTAACAAACAGTTTGCCGAATCTGATTTTAAAGTGAAAGATCATTGTCATATAACGGGCAAATACAGAGGACTATAGAGAGGAATACAGAGGATAAACAATTCCTATAGTAATACACAATCTCAGCGGATATGATGCGCATTTGTTGATAAAAGATATAGCAAATAGCATCCCGGGACAATTAAAAATAATACCTTATAACACAGAAAGTTATATTTCTATTATAAAACATATAGATGGCTGCAGTATAAAATTCAAGTTTATTGACTCATTCCGTTTTATGGCCTCATCACTTGATAAATTAGCATCATATCTTAGGGAAAAAAACACTATTGATTCACAGTTTCCAAACATAAGTGATGAAAAGTTGAAGTTGCTTAATAGGAAAGGAGTGTTCCCATACGAATATATATCAGATTGGTCAACTCTAGAAAAAAACCAATTGCCGGCAAAAGAAAAGTTTTATAGTTCCTTAGGAAAATGCCACATTAATTCTGAAGACTATGAACATGCTCAAACAGTTTGGGTAAAATTTGATATAAAAACTCTTGGTGAATACAGCGATCTTTACTTGAAAACTGATGTGTTGCTACTTGCAGATGTATTTGAAAATTTCAGAGTAGGTTGTATTAATAGTTACAATTTGGATCCAGCACATTATTACACCGCACCTGGACTTGCTTGGGATGCAATGCTGAAATATACGGAGGTAGAAATTGAGCTCGTGCAAGATGTTGATATGCTCATGTTTATAGAAAACGGAATTCGCGGAGGCCTTACGCAGTGTTCTAAAAGATATGCAAAAGCGAATAACAAATACATGTCAGATTATGATCCTAACCAAGCTTCAACATTTCTTACGTATTACGACATCAATACAATGTATTCGTGGGCTATGACTCAATACTTACCATACAGTAATCTGCAGTGGGTCGAAGATGTTAATAATTTAAACTTTGATATTACGGATGATTCGCAGTTTGGCTATATTTTGAAAGTTGATATGGAATATCCGACTAGCTTACATGATAAGCATAAAGAATTACCTTACGCCCCAGAAAAAAGAGCTCCACCAGGTTTCAAAGACGCAAAAATGTTGGCAACTTTGTACAATAAAATCAAATATGTTGTTCATTATCGAAATTTAAAGACATATTTAAATGAAGGGATGAAAGTCACAAAAATTCATCGTGCTTTGAAATTCTCTCAGACTGATTGGATGAAACCGTATATTGAATTAAATACCAGTTTAAACGCTAAAAATTAATTTGAAAAAATTTGTTTAAATTGGTGTGCAATGCAGTTTTTGGAAAAACAATGGAGAATGTTCGACTTCGACGCGATATAAAACTTTTAACACGCTGGCAAGGACGTTATGGAGCTGAAGATTTAATATCAAAAGCAAATTTTCACAGTCGCTCAATATTTGACGATAATTTGGTTGCTATTGAACTTTTAAAAACGGAAGTAATATTCAACAAACCACTTTATATTGGAATGATTATATTAGATACCGCCAAAACATTGGTATATGAGTTTCATTATAAATACATGAAATACATATATGGTGATAATTGCAAGTTATGCTATACAGATACTGATTCGCTCATATACGAAATAAGAACTAATGATGTTTTTATAGATATGAGTCAACATATACACCGATTCGACACATCTGGTTATTCTGCAAGCAATCCATATAATTTACCGCAAGTTAACAAGAAAGTACTAGGCATTATGAAAGATGAAAATAATGGCCAAATTATGCTGGAGTTTGTTGCACTACGTGCTAAAATGTATGCTTTACGCGTACAAGGGGATGATGTTCAACATCAAATAACTAAAAAAGCAAAAGGAGTCAAGTCTGCTGTGATAAGCAAAGAAATTACTTTCGAGGATTACAAAAATTGTCTTGAAGAAAATGTGGAGCAATCTCATACGCAAAACACAATACGGTCCGAGAAACATATACTGTACAATACATCTCAAAGAAAAATCACGCTTAGCCCATTTGACAATAAGAGATATTTGATGTCAAATTGTTTTCTAACATTATCTTGGGGTCATTACGATGTCCCATCAGGAGAGGACGCAGCACACATCCCCGCTTCACCATGAGATCTTTTTATAAACAAAGAAAATGGCTTCTTTTTTTCCGTTAACGTCATATAACATAAAATATACGGTCAATTCTAATTAATTTACACAATTTCATTTGTTTTATTTTACTTTTTATTGTATTTAATAGGTAATATTTATTAAAGTTTTAGCAAAAACATTTCTCGAATATATATTATATACATATTTAAAGCTCTAAGAAACATTTTGTGGTCGAGGCTAGTGTTGCGATAAAAGGTTTAACAAAAATATTTCTTGAATGTAAATCTCTGGAATATAACCAAACAAAACTTGCAGTCTGGTTTTTTTTTTTTGAGCTTTGGAAAATAAGAATTTTAAACATGCCCGCAGTTAATTGTGTTAAAATTTTGATAGCTAAAATAATTATAGCTAATATTGCGACCCAAATATTTAATTATTTCTTTTGGCGGCTGCAAATTTCCAAAGCTATCAAAGTATTCAATTTGGTTCTTGTTTTTTCAGTATGCTACCCAATGTGTTCCAGGCCCATTTGAAGTATCTAGATTGATTATTCCACATTCTCTTTTAAGCGGTTTCTTTGGAAGAGTGTCACACATAAACACTCCTCTAAAATTTGGAATGTTTTTATCATATTTTCTCAAATCTACATCAGAAAGAGCTCTTTTGGGTAGCTTCATTAAAAATTTTGTTGATAAGGTTTTAAATAAAGTCCAAATCCTTTTTTATACGGTTTTAGAAACATGCCTTTACCCATTGTAATAGACTCCATTTTAAACGACTTATATGTCGTTTTGCTTCATTCAACTACTCTTTTCACTACTCTTTTCAACTACTCGGCTTAACTGCATTGATTGCTTTTATAACGCCAGATACTCCACCAGCTAGACCGCCAAGTGCACCCAGGGGAGCGAATATAGGTGTAAGCGGAAGAAAACCTGCAGATTTAGGTAGCGGTATTACTCGAGGTGTTTTTATTAGAGATTTTTTCCCCTTGAAAATATTGTTTACAACTTTTCTTGAAATTTTAATGGCATCATACAAGTTTTTAGTTTTCTTAATTTTAATTTTAGCACTTTTCAATGCATGTCTAAATAGTCGCTGTCCATTTACTTGAGGAGATCTCTTAGTTTTACTGCTAATGTTACCCATACCAAATTTTGTTTTTGCTTTCATTGCGTTAGTAACGAGCCAAGCGTTTGATTTTCCAGCAATACTACTATCACTTGCGTTAACCCTTTGCCAAGCCTTTTCAGCCAAAATTCTATCAGCAATATTTCTTTTTTCCAAATCTTTGTTGTTTGCGTATACTATATCGTGTTGTCTGCAAGCTGCGTCCAAGAGATTGATTCCTTGATCGCCTCTAGCTAACCGTTTCTTTAATTTTATTCCAGGTCCACAAAACTAATAGCCAGACAAATGAAGTTCAATAGGAAGTTTATTGATTAAATTATTTAGAAAACCTTCTCAAATTAAGGATGGACGCAGACTGATTGTCTTTTTATATATTATAGTCATAATCAATAGGTATTTATACTTGCAGATTAGAGGTTGAAAGTAAAGTGATTTTAACTCAATAAAATGAGCAGATTATATATGATATCGTTTAGTAGTTTTCATAATGCGCTTCTTAAAGCAACATAAAACACTTGACGTGAAGAATATTGATGCAAAGCTAAATACATCAAATAGAATACGCCACAGTTCATTACTACCGAACTCTATTCGTAGTCTTATTGTTGAAACATCAAATTGTGGAAAAACAAATCTGATGATAAGTCTTATTGAAATTCCTAATGGATTAAAATTTAAAAATATTTACTTATACTCAAAATCAGCACAGCTACCAAAATATCAATATTTGGAGCGTCTAATTAAACCCATTAAGGAAATAAATTTTTCAACATTTTCCAACAATGATGATATCATATCCCCAGATGAAGTACAACCGAACTCAATATTTATATTCGATGATGTAGCATGCACAAAATCATATACGATCTTACTTCTGTATGGGGCGTCACAAGGATGTCGATAGTTTTTACTTATGCCAAACTTATACACGAATACCAAAACACTTGATTCGTGATAATGCTGATATGATTATAATATTTAAACAAGATTAAATGAATATCAGACACATTTACAATGATCATGTTGGTTCTGATATGTCTTTTAAGATATTTCATGAGTTATGTTTAAAGTGTTGGAAGGAAAAATACGATTTTATAGTTATCAATAAGGACGACCCAATGAATAATGGGCTCTATAGAAAAGGATTTGACTTATTTATCAGTTTATAAAAGAAACTGTATAGATCTTTTAAAATCAGTACAAAAACTGCTGCTAAACTGATCACACTAAACAGATAACTGCTAAACTGATCTATACTGTTCAACAGATAACTGCTTAACCGATCTATACTGTTCAGATAACTGCTAAACTGATCTGTACTGTTCAACAGCAAACTGCTATACGGACCATCAATCAATATGAATAAGAAAACAAATCTAGTTAATAATCTCATTAAAACTCGAAATATTTTGAAAAAGAAATATAAAAGTCTTCAGCTCGGAGAAGTTGCAAGTGATAAGCTTTAAGAAAAGACTTTTAAACCAATATCAAAACCTTTAAAAGAAATAATTCAAGCAACTAATAATAGAAGCAGAGTTAAATATGAAACGTATTCAAATAATTCTTTTAAGGATAAAAAAGTTGCTACCAGCACACCATTTAAAAAGAGCAAGCATGATTATAATATATTTTCTCTAGGCTTTGATGGCAGTAAAATCGAAAAATGTTGCCTACACACCAGGCTTATATGAACTATTAGTTTACAAGAATCCCAACAATTTTAATGATGCAGATTTAAATATATACAAACAAATATTACAGATGTCTAATGCACATAAACGAAATAATAATGCCAATGATCAAATTAAGGGAAATCGCTCAAAAAAATATAGAATAATTATTAGAAAACTATTAAAAGATAAAGTTCATAAAGGCAAAGGTTTGATGAATTTGAATATAAAAAAGTTTAATTATGTATATTGGGATGATCCCAACGAACTGGTTGATCGCATCATCAACAGCTGGCCACTCGAATCATAATAATGAAATAGTTTCAATTATTGAAGAATTGAGAGAAGCAAAAATTATTGCATAAATAGACTCTAAAATGCGCCATAATCTATATTCATAAAATGCCTCTCGATAAGTTTGGACATTATATGGGAAGCTCTGAAAGATATCAAATTCCACATACCAAGATTCATTTAGATAGAGTAGAGGGGGGTAATGTCGTGCACTCAACTTTAAAGTGCTCGTAAAGCCGTACATGATAAGCGAATACAACGAGTAAGCATCCGATCGAAAGATAATTTGGTTGGTAACATTTATGTGTAACAATATTCGTGTAGTATGAAATCGTGTTAGTAGAAATTAAAAAAAAAATGTGCACGACATTACCCCCCTCAAAATTTGTGGGGTAATGTCGTGCATTTTAAAGGTATCAGAATGTGTGAAAAACGATAGGTAGTGGTTCGATTCAAGAAGATATAGCATTATTGTTTATTTATTTATTATTGTTTATTATAAGGCAATATACACAAGTCCGAAATATGATCAAAAAATACAATTTTATGAAAAGAAAAGTGAAAATAGGCAATTTGCTATATGAAACACGGAAAGAAAAACAATATTTATTTCAAAAAGTGCTTGGCATTGAGAAAAAATTTTGAAAAATTTTATTTTGATTGTAGCGTTTTGTTATGGCTTCACGACTCCCTTGGTACACTAGGGCGACCGCGTTTCCTTCCCTTTTCTTTTCTGTATAGTGCACGACATTGCCCCACATCAAATACACGACATTGCCCCAAAGGTCGTTTTCAAGGTAGACTTCGACAAATCGGTAAAGAACCAAAATTTTTTCGATCACAATACATCTTTTTTTCGGCGGAAAATTTGCTTTAAGAAAACACTTACCTGGTATATTTTCCTGCGAGACAAATAATTTTTCTGATCCCATAAAAAAACACTTTCGTCGTCCCGAGAACGTGCGATTTTTAAAAAACGTCGCACATATTGCCCTTACACATGGATATTGCTAGTATTGTATACATGACCTCTGTAGGTCAGTAGGCCCATACCTTACCAACGGCTGGTATATCATTCAATTTTTTATGATAAAAAAGCCAGTGCACGACATTACCCCCTGCACGACATTACCCCCTTCTACTCTAGTGATCGTTATTTCAACTTCAACTCGCGTAGAATAAAAAATATTGCCAATCCCGTATTAGAAACCGATGCTGTGAATAAAATTTATTTAAAAAATTGTATTGGAGAAATAAATAAACAATTAAATACATTATATGTGGAGGGAATTAAGGAGACGGAAGATCGTCTCAAAGAATTAATACAACAACAAAACATATCGCTTACAGAAAAACTTGTAGACTTGGAAGCACTCAATAAATCGTTAGAGGTGATAAAATCGACGTTAATATATAAAATTGATGAAGTCGAACAACGCCTTTTTAGAATAATAACAGATCATGACGAGTTTTTGGATGAGAAAATAAATCGCGTTGAAAGGAATTCGTCAACAGAAGCTCTAAAACGAGTGTGGGCTAAGGTAGCAGCTAGAGACGTAGAGGTGGAAGCTCTTAAACGAATAACAACCGCTGAAGACGCTAGAAATGGACAAACAAGCATTAGGAGCTCCATAAGCAAGCACGCAAAAATTTCATACGACGACGTGTGGTAACCAAGGGAATAGGCAAGCAGATCTTGTTAAAATGGGGGCTTATTCAAAATACAACAAAGGTTACCGGTTCATTTTAAAGGTAATAGATACATTTTCAAAGTTTGCTTGGGCTATTCCCGTAAAATCTAAAGGCAGCGAAGATATTACCAATGCTATGAAATCAATTTTTTCCCAAAAGAGAATACCAAAAAACTTGCAAACAGATAATGACAAAGAGTTTTATAATAAAACATTTCAAAACCTGATGAAAAAACATAATATCAATCACTATTCTACATATAGCATTATGAAAGCATCTATTGTAGAACGATTTAATAGAACTATAAAAGGAATGATGTGGAAACAGTTTAGCTTGCAAGGAAATTATCAATGGATAAATTAATGTACGGATTTAATAAATCAATACAATAGTAAAAAGTATAGAACCATTGAAATGACGGCAAAATCTGTTAACTCTAGAAATGAATGATCTATACTAAAGCATGCTTATAACCATCCAAAAGTATTCAAATATGGCAAACTTAAGGTTGGAGACCACGTTCGCATAAGCAAATATAAGCATATTTTTGCAAAAGGATATACTCCAAATTGGACAACTGAAATTTTTAAAATTCGTACTATACAGAACACAAATCCTGTAACTTATTTATTGGACGACTATCAAGGAAACCCTATTATTGGAGGATTCTACGAGCATGAAGTAATGAAGACACATTTTCCCCATACATATCTGATTATAAAAAGTAAGCGCCATCAAGCTTACGTTAAATGGTTAGGATTTCCAAATCAACATAATTCTTGGATAATTATAGGCAAATAAAACGCACATTTAAAAATAAAAAATAAGAACTTTTAAAACATATTTTAAATAATCCAATTTTTATTTTCAACATAGGCTTCAAAATAATTTACAGTCGAGTGTAAGAGAAGCAATAAAATTTGTACCCATAAAAAGTTATTGCTAAAGTCTTTAAAATAAGTTGAACAAAAATGATAAAATTTGCTTGCAATAGCAAATGAACGCTGCTAAAAGTCTTTAAAGTCTTTAAAATAAGTTGAACAAAAATGATAAAATTTGCGGTCAATAGCAAATGAATGCTGTTAAAAGATTTTTAATATATGCTGTATTAAAATGATAAAATTTGAGCGCAAACACAAATTGCCTGCTTTGAGGTACTAAAATAGTGTGCTGCGGTTAAGTGTATGATAAGTGAAAATATTTTTGTTCTTATAATCAGAAATTTCTTCCCATAATGCTTTAGTGTTTGAAAAACTTAGAATTCGTTGATATAAATACAGCTGCTTTTAATATACAGTTATTAGTCAAGTCAAGTTAAATCTGTAAAGTAGACAGAAAAATGAAGTAGACAGAAAAGCAAGTTCAACTTGCTAACCGATGCTGAAGTGGTGGAAATGTCCAAAAGGAAACTAAAAATTTTGAGGAGTTCTGGATTTCTGCTAGAAATCGAGGAAATCACGGAGAAAGAGATATCCGCCATAGAAAGCAGCGAGGATGAGGAGGAAAATAATCGATGCGTAGCCGCATACTTTTATGGTGGAGGCGTTGGTGGTGGTGGCAGCGTTAAGTAATAGCATTTTTTATAAAAAAAAATAAATAAAAAACACTAAACATATGTAATTTTGTTCTTTTTATTTATTGAGTCTTTGAATTTCCTTACAGATTATAAGCAATGATGGAGTTGGAAACATGTGTTTAATGTTGTTAAAAGTTTGCATTTATTTTGCTTCATTTCTCTCCATATAAAAGAATAAATTATCGATTTAAAGTATGTGTTCTTTTTTCATTATCATCATAGGAGCTTTCGTATAAGCTGTTATAGAATATGTTCTCATTCTCTTCCTTCTTCTTTTTAATGGTTAGGGTAAATGCACCATGTAGATCTCTCCCTTTTATTAAAATGTGTGGAGTTCCATTTAAGTAGTCTATTTGATTCTGAGTAATTAAGATAAATCTCTTCGGCAAGTAAATTTGGTATCCTTTATTCACAATGCATCTAATGCTTTCACCATATTTTGTATCTGCTCTCTCAATCATATTAACTTCATATGGAACATTTTCTTCCATATCCTTCATAGGCAAGTATTTAATATTGGGATTTTTAAATAGATTTTTTAAGCTTGCTTTCATTTTTCTATCTTTTGACTTATCACCGCAGAAGCAACTTTTATACTAACTTTAATATTAAATTATTGATTTATTTTTACTCATATTGAATTCTGATAATTGATTATTTCCTATCAGTTGTGGTTATTTAAAGAATTGCAAGACATGATGAAATGGATACATATATATAAAGACGTGTGTAAGATATGTATTTATATAATATATATAAGTCATGTGTAAATGTGTAAGTCAAAAGCTTTTATAGAAGTATATATAGAGACGTGTGTAAGATATAAATATAAAATCTATGATAAGAGAGATTTAGTTGTAATACATTCTTCATTAAATATGTATTAGGGGCAACTTTTGAAAAGTCATGATAAATACTGCACTTGTCATGCGCAGTGGAAAACTTTACAAAAAATAAATGCCATCGTTTTGGATATTATGTTGCAGGTGTTTCTAAACGCGGAAGGAAGGGTTAGAACACAAATATTTTCTCTCAGTAGAGGACAACAAATGTAACAAACCTTTCAATATTCGAATTAAGCCATAATCAACATATAAAAATTTAAGTCAGCGGTGGTACGATATCGATAGTTGGAACAGCTATGAACCCCTATGAAGGTGGTTGGAACACCTATGAAGGTGACTATAAAGATATAAATGTATACTCATACAAACCATCGTGTGTTTTCCGAGAAATAGATGGCTCTTTTGGAGGTGCTGAAAGAAAAATATATATTTGTAAGGTGGGAATCCCCGGATTCCGTTCAACACCAACATTATCAAATAATAATAATAATAATAGTAATAACCTCCCATCTCAAAAAAGAGAAAAAATTTCGATGATGATAGTGAAGTTGTTAAAGTAGGTGGGGGTGACAGCGGAGTTAATAGCTCATTTGAAGGAGAAGAAGAAGAAGATTATTTAAATTAGACTATAAATACAAGTATCAATTCTAATCACGTCATTTAAAAATATATCGTCAACAAAAGAACATACGAAGAAGAAGAACAAGAAGATTTAATATGAAAAATAATTTCATCGTATTACTTACATATTTTTGTATTGTACAAGTATTTTCTGCTGCAGTACCTATTGATTTGACTTTAAAATACAGAGGAAATGACTTTAAAAATACAGAGTTTGCCGTTAAATTACCTAATAATGATACTGTAAGCATACAACTGAATTTTAAACTTTGAAAGTTTAGTAAAAATTTAAATGAAAACGCTGAGTCATCAACGGAAGTAGAACCGCAGTCAACTGAAGAACCCCAGACGCCTATGGATCAATAGTTTACTGTGGATGAGGCAATAGAAGCATTTAGGCAAGACTTAGTTAAAAAGGAACAAAACATTGCGGGAATTATTGAAAGTTCACAACCATTTTACAGACATTTTCAACTGCAATACAAAGATAATATTAAATTGAGAATCCGCTGTACATATGATAGCAATTACTTGAAACATCGATTTCTTGCTTTGAATATCGTCAAATTGAATCTGAGAGATTTTTAAGTAATGGTGAAATTGAGATGGTTACTGAGGATGATACTACTTTCCGCTCAGATATGACATTAATCAACATTCAAGATTATAAACACGATTTGGAAATGGAAATATCTTAAATTTTTACCAATCAGTGATAAATTTGTTATCGCAGTGTTAAGAAGTCGCAATAAATAAAAATGAATAACGAACTTCGTGCTAAAATTTTAAATGATTTCTTAAGTGAAGAAATACTTTTATGGCCAGATCATAAGATTATTTTAAATAAATTACAAAATCGGTTGAATGAGTATGCTTTATATGAAGTTAAAAAATCGAAATTTGGCAATCATTATGCCAATTGTGCATAATCAAGAGATGATGCAACTTGCTGACTTGATACTTGTGGGTGCTCCTTTTTCGATAGAAAATGGGATGACGCATTGAATATAATAAACTTTTATTATAATATAAAAGTCCAAATTTTAACTAATTTTTTTCAGTTGTCGTCATGATCTAGATAACATTAAACAATGTCTGAGCAGAGAATACTAGTAATAGACGTGCAAGGTTTTCGCATCAACAACAACGAATTTATTGTAAAAGAACTATGTATTTCGCTAGACGATGACTCGCAACTTGAAACATTCCTCATTAAACCTCCTTTTCAATATTCTATGCTATCATCACGGGAAAAAGTTTTTATTAAATGGCTTACTAGACATTATCACGGATTAAAATGCGAAGATGGCGAATCTACTTTAACAGATATTATAAAATATTATATTACATTCATTAACAATCAAAACTATATTTGTTATGTTAAGGGTTTGGAAAAAATTAAGTGAATTCAAAATTTTTTTTAAAGATAAAATCATTCTTTTTTATAATCTAGATGATTTAAACTGTCCAAATTTAAAAACTTTGTATCGAAATGATCAATCTATAAATGTTTGCAATTATCATAAGAAAAATTGTATATGCGCTGAAAAAAATGTAATACTCTTGAAAAAGTTTATAAATAAAGAACTAAAGTTATAAAACAATTTGCGTTGTTATTCAATATTTAAACCATATTTAATAAATATCTATTGTCAGTTCATAACGCATACTCGTCATGTCTATAACAATCTCTTTAAGCGGAACCACGTCAACTCTTATTGGAAAATATTTTCCGCCAATTGAATGGGATAAAAAATATGTTTGCGGACTTGTAGACTTGTAACATTTCATTCTATACCCAATGTAGACGTCGACAACAATTTATTTCATATCGGACCTCATACTATTGCAATACCTGTTGGTTCATATGAATTTGAGGATATTAGCTTTTTCTTGGAAACGGCCGTAAGAGACATTGATAAATCAATTTTCCCAGCAATTGAATCGAACAACAACACTCTTCAAAATGAAATTGAATCCTCTATAGACATAGATTTTTCAAAACCCAACAGTATTGGGTTTCCTAGGATTTAATCCTAGGATTCAGTAAAGAAAATTGTTAATGAATGAGTTACCGTATGAGGAATTTATCGAAGTGGTTAATATAGAGCCGTTACAAGATATAGAAAAAGCAAAATATATGTATACAAATCAGTCAGTTAAAAAACAAAAATTTGAATCTGATTTACCTTTAAATATTACAAATGTAAGCACACTCCGCATCGAATGCAACTTGACCACCGGATCATATGTTAACAACACAGCAGTTCATTCATGAATTTCATCTCAATGTTGCACCTGACTATAAAATATATGAGAAACCTCAAAATGTTATTTATTTACCTGTTAGCTGTCAACAAATAAACAACATTACGATAAGAGTCCTAAATCAAGACGGCGATCTTATAAATTTTCGGGGAGAAAAAATTTCTGTAAGACTTCACTTTAAGCCTGAATAAAAAACATAATGATTATTTACACTAAGAACAATAAAAACGTAATTCAAAAAGGATTTCCAGTTAGTCCTACATCAACACTCGATCAAGGCCGTACAAAAAACAAACTGTTGACTGCAACTTATATAGAATATTTAAAATCCTTAGGACTTATTCTACAATCATGAACGAGATATCAAATGTTCTTCAAAAACCGATGTATGATGATAGCATTATAAAAAGGGAATACCATAGTTACTCTCTATATTTGAAATCTTTCAACAATAATGATGAGATTCGTATACCAATTCAAAATCAGAACCTCTTTGTCTTACCAAGTGAGAGTATGATTAACATTCATGGCTTTATAGTAAAACATGAAGGAGGGAAAGATGTGGCAACAACAGGTGTGAAATTTAAAAGTTACTTTGTTTCGTATCTGTTAGATGAAATTCGATATGAAATTAATGGTTTTGAAGTTGATCGTACATGATCCAACATGAAAAATTTCGCATCATTGAATATAGCTGAAAGCAATACATTAAAAAATGCTGGTTGGTGCTTGGAAGAGAATTTTGCGTTGGAAAAAACTCATTTCAGTTGCTGTATACCTCTGAAAATGTTGATGGGCTTTGCCGAAGATTACACTAAAATAATATTAAACTCGAAGCATGAGCTTATCTTCAACGATCATCATCTAACGATAGATCATTTCATCCTACTAATGCGACAGATCAATTAAAATTTACAATATTAGATATAATATAGAAAATTTTACACATACAGCTATCGGACTTTGCAAAATTGGAAATGTATAAGATAATTAACAACAAAAATCCTATTTTAATGCCTTTTCGAAGTTGGGACTGTCATGTAAATCCCATGCTTCCAAAGTCTACAAAGGTTTTATGGAATGTAAAACTAGCTCCACAAAATGAATGACCTAGATTTCTTATAATCGGTCTGCAAAGAAAAAGAAGTAAAGATTAGGGAAATACATTCGATCATTGCAATATATCCAATTTAAAAGTATATTTAAACTCTGATGCAGATCCCTATGACGATTTGAATAGCCGCTTTGATATGGGACAGTATGCTATTCCATATGATATGTATGCAAAATTTCAACAAAGCTATTATATGCGTGAACCTCAACCATTGCTAGATGTTGTTCGATATAAGGCTATTGCACCGCTTCTTGTTGTTGATGTTACCTATCAAAATGAAACAGTTAAAGTTGAACCTATTGATATACGAATTGAATTTGATACCGAAGCAAACAAACCGATTCCAGATAAAACTTCAGCTTAGTAATCCACGATCAAATACTCACCTCTAACAAGCGAAATCAGAAGAATAATTTAAATATAAAATTAGCTATTTTTTATTTATAATGTAATAAGAATGTATCTATATATTAAAAGATTCATGTATAAATCAACCCTTTTTTGTTTTTGTTTTTATTCATATCGACATAGTTAAGTAAGGTCAAGAACATGGTTTGTATTCTCAAGTTCAAGATTAGTTCAACTCAGCAAGCAATGCATGATGAATCACATTACTTCAAAGTGCCTACTACAGTTTTTATCTTCTCAAAAACCCGAGACACAAAGCTTTTAAGCAACGTATTTTTATAACAATTTTTCATTGCATACTCTTAGGCCGTCACAAGCTACAAAGCTCAGACACCCGGACACAAACCACCTAGCAAAGACTCGAACCGGGAAAAGTGTGCCAGAACTCCCATAGCTACACTACTGACGGTTGGGCGCTGTAAAGTAAAGAACTTGAGGCAGAGCTACATTAAGACAGAGCCCTGTCACAACTCAACCGTTGCTGGCACTATGCCGGATGGCGAGAAAACACGAGATGGATTAAAAACTTAAAGATTTTATGTCTAACTTACTAAAATAACTTTTCAGATGTGGTGAAAAGGATGTGTCCGCTGTACAACCAGTTGGAGGATATTTTCGAGCACATGGAGTTTAAGTCCAACGTCTATGTTGTGGACTCTCAGGACAGCAACAAGATTGAGTCTATTGGCAATGCAAATGTCTCACCAAACTTTTCCATAGTTCTCGATAAGGAATAACTGTGAATAAAAGTGAAAAACATTGTTTTTCGTTATATTTGTGGCTATAATGCCATCTATTCTTTTTCAAAAAACTGATATATTGAGTCTAAAGCTGCTTCCTTCGAATGCCATTAGCGAGGTTCACATGATCCTACATGTTGTCGTGCCTGGTGTGATGACCTTGAATTTGAAATATTTCAAATTCCTTTGCTTATTTGCTATTTGGACTGTTTGCTTGTTGAACTACAGACGGAATTTGAAGCATATCCGCGGAACTATTTAGTTCCTTTGTTTATTTGAACTGCAGGAACTATTAGAATAGTTTATTAGAACTGTTTAGTTGAACTGCAGATAAAAATTGTTTAAGTCCATGTAGAATTTCAACACAACGTTCTGACTAATCGTAAAAAAATTTAACACAATTTTTTTAATTATTAGTTATTTTAAATTAAAGAAAATATTTCATATAAAAAAGGAACTTTTATAATATGGCAAATAATTTCATTTAATTGATATATAAGGTATAAGTAACAAAACTGTACCATAATAAAACAAATTATAAAAATTATCTATGTTACAAAATAAATATTTGAATTAAAAGTATGTATTAAATTTATAATGTTGCAAAAAAGGAAGTAAAAATAATTTCCGATCAGTTCCTCAAGGAACGATACTCATTGGCATCTATAAAGTTCATCAGTTTTATGCATATCCGCTTAACTATACAGTTCCTGAAGTTCTTTTTATTAGAATAAAAGGAACAATTTTAAATGTCATTCCGAGATTGATCTGTTTCGTACGTTAAAAGCAAAAATAAACAGAACAATGTACACAACAAGAACTACGATATATCATTTTTTGGTTTCATCTATTATTTCTTTCATTCTCTTTCTCAAGCATAATCGCTTTACTTGTTGTCGCTCAAACAATTCGATTAAGCAGTAATGTGCGGTTTGTAAGTGCGAAAGAGATGTCGGCTTAAGTTGATTATTAGAAAATATTTAAGTTTTATCGAAACTGTTTAGACTATGGTATAATTAATAGCCGGTAGCATTGACAGTTGTTATGTTAACCATCTCCTGAGCAACTGGCGTAAAATGTATTGCCAACGTGTTCATAGATCATGCGCAAATGAATTGAATTGAAGATGACTTGCGCATAAATTATGATGAAATTATTAATTGTTTTAAAATATTGTTGTTAAATTAAAAATATTTACATTAAAATACGGTTTTTCAATGCCATTTTTTTAATTTTTTTGAGTTTTCGTCTACAGATTCATGATCAGCGACACCTGGGACCCCTCGAATACCAAATTTTTATAAAAATAATGAATTAGTTTTTATTTTATCTACACTCAAAAAAATATTGTATTAAAATTTACTACACAATGTGTATTTACTTCGTGTTTATGTAGTTTTATTTATTTTTAAATACATATGTAGTTATTCAATATATTTTTACTGAATTTACATTTAAATAATTAATACTACACGAAGTAGTTGCATGTAGTAAGTAGTTGTTTATATACATTTATTTAAATAAAGAATATCTAAAATCAAAATAATTTGCATAATATGTAATTGATAGCAATTGTATTTATTTCAACTAAAATAATTATAAAAGGTTCGTGATGAAGAACTGTGGTAAGTATACTTCTTAAAATGCATTTTTTTTTAATACAAAAATTTTTTGCTCTTCTTTTAATAAAAGCAATCTTTGTACTGTGGCAGAAAACGTTTTGCAGTTTTTTTAATTAATAAATGAAAAAACATTTAATTTTAATGAAATGCATTTATTTTCTGTCGTTAAAAAATATTTAGTAAAAGTAAATAATTGAAATTAGTAAAAATAATAACATTTTTATTTGGACGGTGAGTTACTAATTTACATACATTTGTTTTAAATACATTTTTATTTATTTTTACTACAGGATTTTTTGGGTGTAATGTTACATATTTGTAAAATCAAATAAAAAATATTTTGAAACAATCAAAAGTAAAATCGGGTTTTTTCTCTGCTTGGTCTCAATTGTCTGGCAATAATGGTCAATGATTCTACTGCTCATAATTTTTTCATTCAATCTCAGTTAGCGATGTATTTTTGTTATTGCAAAGAAATAATAAGAGAAAGTTAACAAAAAAATGAAATGAGTTTATAGTTTAAAATTAAATATGAAATGTTTATGTTTAATTTAAAGTATGTTTTTATTATCTACGAGAAGATGTCTGTTGATGTTGCTTATTTAAATAAGTTGTTATTGGAAGTGACGTAAGAAATTTTGTTAGAAAAATTTTGTAAGGTCAACGCAGAAGTTCATTTGGGCATACTGACTTGTCTTTATACATGTTAACACAAACAGTTTTGGCTTTTGTATAGTTTTATTTACCAATATATATATATTAATAGAAATATTTATATATTATTTAAAAAGGAACTTCTTTCATAAGGTTTAAAATTTGTTGTGTCAAAATAATAAGAAATAATTTTGATATGTAAATAAATATTTGAACTTCATTTAGATTTACATATGCAGTTATGTACAAAATTGCATATTATATTTACATTTATACAAAGAAATATTTATGTAGTAAAAAAATAATTTCATTCAATAAAAGTAACTTTAAAGTAACAATAGCAAAAAAATAATTTCATTCAATGAAAACTAACTTTAAAGTAACAATAGCAAAAAAAAAATAATTTCATTCAATGAAAAGTAACTTAAAAGTATTAATAATAAACGTTTGTTAAAAATAAATATAAAATTACTAAGAGTTCAATATAATAAAACAACTACTATATTTATATAAAGAAATATTTTTAAATAAAAAAAATGATTTCATTCAATGAAAAGGAACTTTAAAGTAATATAAAAAATTATATAAAAAGTAAATAAAAAATGACAAAAAGTTCAATAAAATAAATAAATGAAAAATTTCAAGTAACACAAAATAAAAAAAGGTTAAAAACAATATAAAATATTGCTAGAATTTAATATAAATAAAAAATGTTTTAGTAGCTTAAAAAGTTTTGAAATTGTTCAATTATTTTGAAAATTGCTGTTAATAAAAATAAGTTGTGATACTTTTTTCGCAGACAGCCTGGAACGGTTATCAGTCAGAGTTAAGCCCGCTTTTGAAAAAATGCGTTTGCACGGAACAGATGTCGCTACTAAGTTTAACCGCCTCAGGACATGATCGTACAAAATTGGATAAACACTCTTCCTTGCGTTCCACCAGAGAAGGGGATCTTCAGACCTACTTATAATTGGCTCGTGAATATACTTATCCAATACTACTATACCAGCAGCTACAGAGTTAACAGGTATTAAGCTGGCTACTTCACGGTCGAAGTCATCCCAAATAGATGCACTCCTGCTGGTTGACGGCTGATTTTCAGTACGTGCGATGACAGTTGAATTTGCATCTGCAGATGGTGATGGACGACTTACTTTTCCAACTTTTGATTTTAAAGTATCGAAAACATTTTTAAAATTAGCTTCATCCCGAAATCCTCTTCCTTTAAAAAGCGGATCTAAAATTGTGGCTTCTGAATAAAGATAGTACTTTTCTAAATTATGAAATCGTGCATATATTTGTTTTTGTAGAACATCCACAAGCTTTTTGACATTATCGGAGCGTGTTGACCCAAGACAAAAGCGATCGTTTAACTGACGTTTTAAAAGTCGACAATAAACTATCACTTTTGATAGGCTGACATTCTTTTCGGCTGAAATTTCGACAGTTATATCGGAAAAAATTTTCGAAATCGGAATAACTTCTTCGATTTCGTCCCACTCTTCGGACTTTAATGACAAATCGTCTTTAATTAGTGCAAGTGTAGCGATAATTGCATCTTTCATCTTAAAAGCTCTATCAAGCATATCAAATGTAGAATTCCACCTTGTAGCAACATCTTGTTTTAATTTAAGTGGAGCTATATTCATTTGAGTTTGTACTTCGTGCAACTTATACAGCCCTTGAGAACTTCTTTTAAAAAACTCAACAATAATTTTGACTTTTTGCACAACTCCAGAAATCTGTTGAATGCCAGCTTGTACTACCAGATTCAAAAGATGTGCAAAGCATCCTATAGGTCGCCATCCACGTAGCTGTATTGCCAAACGAATATTAGCGGCATTATCGCTGACAATAGCTCCAACTTTATCCTGTATGTTCCATTTGCACAATTCTTCCTTCAAAAAAGAACATAAATTCATACCTGTGTGCCTCTCTCCATACTCAATACAGCCAAGTAAATTCGATCGCATTTCTGAAATTGTAGGATGCCTTCTTTGAATGTGCCTACCCAAATTACCTAAACTGCCTGATATAAATGATATTACCTGAGAGCAATATTTACATTTAGCTTTTTTTGGCTCGCTTTCCCACATGGTGCTAGAAATGGTCCCACAAAATGCTAGTCTTCCTCCGCATTGCCATCTTTGAATCTACTTTAATACATTATACACATATAAATCACTTTAACTGGCACAAAATAGTTTATACATTACCTATGTGAAAACTTGAACACAACAAAATTATCAAAATGTATAAATTTAATTTTATAAACTAAATCGCAGTTGCAGCAAATAAAATTTTAAACAAGCTCTTTTCAAAATATACGTTTGCAAATATATATATGTAGTTCTTTTTTCACGTTAGCCGTTTCCGTTGATGTGAATAAAATGAGCTTACAAAGGGAGTAGATGTTAACATTAAAGTAGTAGTTTGTTGAAGTTTGTGTAGTAAGTTCATTATAAAAATTGCTGAAAAGGGAGTAAAAGGAGCATTCAAGCCGTTCCTCATGCATGTCCTATGTACCAGATTTTAACATGTCCGAGGAACTATCTAGTTCTGCTAATTCCATTTGTTTTCATGAAAGCATGTTCAAAAAGAAATGGGCAGAGCAATGTGCACAACAAGAACAACAAAATGTCAATTACCATTTCATATATCAATTCTTTCGTTCGCTCACAATCATCATCTTTGCACTTCTAGTCGATCACATAAATTCGTGAAAGCCGTAGTATGTGCGAAAGAGATGGCGGTTACTATTGCTTATTTAAAAAAAAAATTATTGCAACCGGAACTGTTTGGACATGCTAAAAATGAATCGAAGCAATGATTGAAACTATGTCCGACTGTGAACATAGTTCCGCGAACTATACAGTTTGACACACACGCTGCAATGATTGCAGCAATCCATTTTGCCATACAAGCCGCAACGCAGAAAAAAACAGAAACTGCGACCAAAATATTCAACGACTTTAATTTTTTTGCAACCTGAGTTGAACCCGTCAATGAGTTGCGTAACTTTGACACACACTCTGCGACTTCATCGTGAAAACTGTCAAAAACTTCCAAGTTACACTTCCAGCTTTGCTTTGGTTGCAGCGTGTATGGGTTCCCACACTCAAAAAAATACTGTAGTAAAATTTACTACACAATGTGTATTTACTTCATATATATGTAGTTTTATTTATTTTTTTAACACATGTAGTTCTTCAGTATATTTTTACTGAATTTACATTTAAATAATTAATACTACACGAAGTAGTTGCATGTAGTAAGTAGTTGTTTACATACATTTATTTAAATAAAGAATATCTACATTAAAATAAACTTCATAATATGTATTTGATAGCAATTATATTTATTTAAACTAAAATAATTTTCAAAGTTTCGTGATGAAGAACTGTGTTAAGTATACTTCTTGAAATGTATTTTTTTTAATACAAAAATACTTTACTTTTTTAAAATAAAAGCAATCTTTGTTTTTTACTTTGTATTTTTTTTGTTTTAAAATTGCAATCAGAAAAATTTTGGAGCAATGCAGCAAGAAAAGGCGGCAGCAGCAAAAAATCGCAACAACTGCAAAATTGCTGCTTGCTTACGGCGCAAATCCTTATGCCAAAAGTCGATATGGTGACAAGGCATTACGCACATATTGTCTTAAGGGAGCTCATAAAATATTTGATTATTAGAAGACTCATCTGGAATATCCAGCATTTCGAATTGCAGAGGCACATGAGCTGATTGGTAAATAAGCCTCCTTTTAACGATAAAGTAATATTTCAAATATAAAAGTGACTAGTTTCCACAGATTCCACTTTTGTTGAAGAACATAACGAGACCAGAGTCGCTATGTTACATTGGCGTTTAGCACTGCATATATGTGCTTCACGTTCACCCCACATTGGTTACTATATAAAATAATAATATGACAGAAACCCTGAACTTTAAATTCTTTTTATGTTATAGAAAAACGTCCCAAAGTAAAACGCTGTCGAATTTACTGCCCTAGAAGAACTCGACAATATTTCCACTGATGTCAACGCCATGCGTATACAATTATAACTAATTTTCGTATGTTTATTGTGTTCATATGTTCATTATAAAAATAAAAAAAATGGAAAAACAACAATGTTTCATTAAAACATACAGAATTTATTTTTTGGTGTACATGTAGTAAAAATTACTAAATGTAATAATTTCCACATGTGTAGTTAAAAAATGTCTAAATTACTGCATAAAAAATTTCATATTCAGCATTTCGATTAAATACATATGTAGTAAAATTTACTACAGTGTTAGTAAAACTATGGCAGAAAACGTTTTGTAGTTTTTTTCATTAATAAATGAAAAACATTTAATTTTAATGTAAATGTATTTATTCTCTGTAGTTAAAATTAATGTAGTAAGAGTAAATAATTGAAATTAGTAAAAACAATTACATTTTTATTTGGAGCTACTTACTTACATTTGTTTTAAATACATTTTTATTTATTTTTACAGCAGGATTTTTTTGGGTGCATTATATGCGAAAAACTTCTAAAGATCCCTTAGACGTCAAACAGTTGAATGCAGTTCAGAAACAACAGTTTGTGATCTTGATGTATGTTAGTCAACGAAAAAAACAAAGATATTTGAGCAAACACAATTAAATATCTGCTCGGCGAGTTGCGGACTTTGCTTCTCAAATAAATAACAAAATATTCCAAATTAATGATGAGGCTCGGAAAACATCAGAAATAAAATTGAAAAAGAAATGTATTTGATATTAGTAATGCTTTATTATATATCGTTTGTATTTAGAACCGAGTAGTACACTCTTTCTGCTAGTTGCAAAACTGGAAAGAACATTTTCTTATACAAGGGTGGACTGCTCCGTTGGCGTCTTTTAAAAGTAACACAATTAAATGACTTTTGCAATCTTTGACTTCATGAGAAAAAGTCAAACAGTTCATGCGCAGATGAAGCCTTCTTACGGTAGCTGAGCGATCACTTACACTCATGGATAAAAATTTGGGACAATCTTTTGACCGAGGCAAAGTTTGCATAAAGAGCTATTATTCACATTTGCATGATTAACATTCACCTTTCTCGCTAAGCTACTTTGATGAGATTGTGAACTATTTTTACTATGGGAGGGCTTTGCCGGATCGGCACTTCGAATATCAGAAACTGTTTCTAAAGTTTGAAAACGGCTGGTTAAGAAATAATCCAAATCTTTCCATTTCATCATCAGGCCTATTTGCATTAACATTTCGCAATAGACTACGAAATTTTTGTGGTCTTACCGCTATTTTTTTAGAATTTATAGCACCTTTCTCTTATGAATCTCAAAAGTGAAAGTTTGCGCATACGACATTTATTTTATCAGGCGACGGTATGTCGCGGAAAATATATCTCTAAATGAGAGTCAAGACACATAACCGCCATAAAATATTTCTGTGTCGCAAAGAGGCAAATTGATAATATGTCCACTCGCAGGCATATTTGAGAAGTTGTCAACTTGCGATTGCTTTAATGCTAAATTAACTTGAGTTAGTTTTTCCTTTAATTTGCCTATTTTGCCTGCACATCTGACATAAGCGTTGTAGCAAAAGCGGTACTTCACTTTGACACTCGAAATATCAGCGTCATTTGCTTCAGTGCCTGAATTTCTTAACTTTTGCAGGCAGGTACTATAGCTTCCTTTGACAACTACCCACTGTGTACATTTTGCGTGTTCAGAAACAACAATTTCATGAAATTGTTCTTCGAACTCCAACAAATCATCAGCTGCCCGGGTAAACGATTTTAGTGACATTGTGTATTATTTCTTATAGAGTATAAACGAAACCGATTGTGAGAACTAGACCGTAAAAAATCAATAAATTTATTTAAATCTCACCTGCGGTTCGATATAAGCGAAAAAATCGAAAAAAGGGAATTATTTAAAAAGGGAACAAATTATATATATATATATTCGATCCGCATATTCTGTATTAAGGCTAAAATTATTTAAAATATGTGCACTGGAATGTGTTCACCACAACAATAGCAATGCAAAACCACCACCTTATAGCATGCACTGCTTGGCGACGGCTTTTTCAGCTTTTCTTTGTTTGCTAAATTTTGATAATTTGCTATTCGTTTCTAGCACTTTTTCAATTTAAAAATAACTTATCACTTTTTGAATGCCTTTATTTGAGCAATTTTTATTTAAGGTATTTTCTTTACTCTATTAAAGCTTCTCACTATTTATTCCTGTCGTACTTTTTTTGTTGTTAGCATGTGTTTTTTTGACCAGAAAACTTTTCAACAGGGCAAAGACCACAAGATCTACAGATACGTGGTCATATTATAAAATAGCCCTCAAGGAATATAAAAATGAAATACGAAAAGCACAAAGACAGTCCTGGAGGACCTTCTGTGAAAATATATCACAGACCTCTGAGGCGTCAAGGCTCAGGAAAATTCTAGCCAAGGCTCCCTCCAATCCAAGCTTCATGAAAAAAGAAGATGGTACTTGGACCACAAGCAGTGAAGAATCTCTGAACGTTTTAAAAGAAACCCACTTTCCGGGATGTTCAGAGATATACAACGATCCAATCCAGGTATATCAGTTACCACCTGTGAACAGATCTCTAGAAATACTCTCGCGAACAAAGCTCGAATGGGCAATCAGTAGCTTCAAACCATTTAAGTCACCAGGACCAGATGGTATAGCCCCCATTGAAATCCAAAAGTCGTATGACATCATTAAGGAGCGGCTTTTGTTGATCTACCAAAGCTGCCTTGACCTAAACCACATTCCCCAGCGATGGCGTAATGTGAAGGTTATCTTTATACCTAAGGCAGGTAAAAGCTCACACGTAAACCCAAAAGACCTTCGACCAATTAGTCTCTCATCTTTTCTTCTAAAAATCCTCGAGAGATTAATTGATATTCACTTGAGATCCATGATAGATAAGAAGCCATTATCTCTAGCTCAACATGCTTACACCAAAGGCAAATCAGTGGAAACAGCTCTCCACTCCATAATCTCCATCATTGAAAAATCCCTCTATCTGAAGGAATATACAATGATAGCTTTTATTGATATAGAAGGAGCCTTTAATAACGTCGAGGCAGGGGCCATCATCAGTGCGCTGACGGAGCTTGGGGTGGATGCCGCGCTGATAGCACTCATAAACCAAATGCTAGTTGGCAGGATTATAAGTGCAAAATTTGGAGCGGCATCCACGCTAGTATCTGTACCAAGAGGAACCCCTCAGGGAGGGGTTCTATCGCCTCTACTCTGGAATTTAGCAGTGAATGAACTGCTAGGCAAACTAGAACTAGAGGGGTGCAGGGTGATAGCTTATGCCGATGACGTTGCTATTGTTACCTCTGGAAAATATATATCTACTCTCCGAGACATTATGCAAAACTGCCTAAATACTCTTGTCAACTGGACTATCAGCTGTGGGCTCAGCGTTAATCCTAATAAGACTGAGTTAGTAGTTTTCACAAGAAAACACAATGTACCTCAAATTAGCCCTCCAAAACTGGGAAATACAAGTCTTATCTTCTCAGATCAAGCAAAATACCTGGGCCTTATACTAGATAGGAAACTAAACTGGAAGCCCAATCTGCTCGAAAGAGCCAAAAAAGCGAACATTGCCCTATACTCTTGCAAAAAGGCAGTGGGTAGCAAATGGGGTTTACAGCCAAGTGTTACTCACTGGCTTTATACAGCAGTTGTAAGGCCAATATTGCTATATGGTGCTATTGTCTGGTGGCATGCACTCGAAAAACAGACTCACCATAACCTTCTCCGTAAAGTTCAAAGATCAGCTGAACTGTGCATTAGCGGGGCCCTAAGAACCACTCCGACAGACGCATTAGACACAATGCTCCATCTTACACCACTTGATATCCTAGCTAAACAGATGGCCGCTAATACAGCCATCCGCCTAGTAGCCACCTCCCAGTGGAAAGAAGGTACACTAGGACATTCTTGTATCAGAAAATTTCTCCCTCCTTTACCTAGGTCCATTGACTACATCACACAAAAACTACTCTTTGAGAGGAAGTTCGATGTATCCATTCCCTCTCGAGAAGAGTGGGAACAAGAAAACCGTTCACCTCACAATGTCATTGAGATCTTTACGGATGGATCAAAACTAGATGGCAAAGTAGGTGGAGGAGTCTACTCAGAAACATTAAGCATCAATATAGCCTTCAGGCTCCCTGACCATTGCAGTGTATTTCAAGCTGAAATCGCTGCTATACATGAAGCGTTAACTTGGCTTCAGAAAAATGACATATCTTCCATGGATATATGCATACTTTCTGACAGTCAAGCCGCTCTGAAAGCCCTAGGAACTGTTGAAATAACATCTGAAACAGTTTTCAACTGCCGCAGATCTCTAAACGAGTTGGCAGAGCAGCTCAAAATTATCCTATGCTGGATTCCTGGACATAGGGATTTTCTAGGTAACTGCAGAGCAGATGAACTCGCTCGCACAGGTACTACCAAACAACTATCTTCAGACAAGACAAACCTTGGTATTCCTCTCACCACATGTAAACTCCTTACACATGAGTTATCCTGTATTAACACCAACAAAAGATGGTCAGCAGGTAACACTTGTAATATAGCACGGCAAATCTGGCCCAAACTCAATCTGAAGCGTTCAAAAGAACTCATATCTCTTAGTAGAGATCACATTGGCACCATGATAGGGATCCTGACAGGGCACTGCCTTATTGGCAGGCACGCTCAAAGATTAAACATACCCCACAACGACTTCTGCAGAAGCTGTAGAGATGAGGAGGAGGTGGAATCTACAGAACACCTTCTCTGCACCTGCCCAGCGCTGGCTCAAAAACGTTTTCTTCACCTAAACAACTGGTTTTTCAGAGACCTCGAAGAACTCTCGGAAATATCGATATACCGAATCCTAAGCTTTGTGAACAGCTCAAGCTGGTTTGAATAGAGAAGGGAGATCAACCCCTGTGGTACCACAATGGGCCTTATTGGCCTAAGTGCGTCTCAATTTGAGGCAGCCACTTTAACCTAACCTTACCTAACCTAGCATGTGTTTCACATATATTTAAGCATGGAAGAAATATGTTTGTAGTTTTGACTCAAATGACCTAGAAACATACAAACGTTTGTTTCTGGAATTTGAGAATCGCTCAGCTGCATTATATAATGAGTATTTGGATAATATGAAGCTGGGTATTTTGTCTGCTCCAAGAAAATTTTGAGGATTTATTAATGTTAAGAAGACGACAGATGGATTTCCTTCTTCTTTGCAATTTCAGGATGGATTTACTGACGATTCCACCATTATTTGTGGCCTATTTGCTAATCTTTTTAAAGAATCATTTTGTTCAGATTCTTTTAATCCTGATTTAGCGTATTTTGATTATATGAACAACGCATCCAGAGTTTCTTTGGGGCATATATCTTTTACCTCAGAGGATATTTTTAAGTATATTGAATCAATCGATGTAGATTTTGGCGCTGGACCAGATGGAATTCCTGTCGCTCTGTTAAAACAATGAAGCTCCATGTTGTGTAAACCACTCTTGTTACTTTTTAATAAATCAATTAATGAAAGTAATATTCCTCTTCTCTGGAAAAAATATCATCATTCCTATTTACAAAAAAAGTTGCAGGAATGACGTCACTAATTTTAGGCCTATCGCTAAGCTGTCTTCAATTCCTAAACTTTTTCAGCGAATAGTGTACGATCGAGTGAAAATTCACTGTGGGCAAGTCATGGCAACTCGTCAGCATGGTTTTGTTACTTACAGATCCACTTTGCTAATCTCCTCGATTTCACTACATTCTGCTTAAAATCTATTGATTCTGGTAGCCAGGTCGATTGCATTTACACTGACTTTAGCAAAGCTTTTGATAAATTACCACACAATCTAATTTTATTAAAACTTAAATTAATGGGATTTCCACAGTATTTTGTAAACTGGATCAAATCGTATTTGATGGAGCGATCTTATCAAATACGGCTCGGAGGCGTGTTGTCTTCTGACATGTTTTAAAATCCAGATAAATGTCAAACTATGACCTTTTCGCGTAAAAGGAACAATTTTATTTTTGATTATAAAATAAAAGATACTGCTTTAAGTCGTGTAACTACCGTCAAAGACCTTGGTATATGCATGGATTCTAAATTGTCATTTAATGTGCATATTGATAGAATTTGTAAAAAAGCATCTTCTATGCTTGGTTTTATAAATCGCTGGGCCAAAGAGTTTGATAGCTTAATAACAACTACAACGCTGTATTATTCAATTGTGCGTCCTCACTTGGAGTATGCAAGTCAAGTATGGTCCCCACATTACAATGTGCATGTTGATCGAATTGAAAGAATTCAAAAACGTTTTGTTCGGTTTGCTCTGAGAGGCTTGAGTGGAACTGACACATTAAACCTTCCAAATGAGGATCGTTGAAAATTTTCAAAAATGCAATCTTTAAGTGAGAGAAGGAAATCTGGTGATATTGTCTACTTACACCAACTCAATACTGGTGTATTCGATTCTCCAGAACTTTCCCTTATAAATTTTAACACTAACCGTAGAAGCAGTAGAAACTCTAACAACTTGATTTATTTACCATTTAGTAGAACAAATAATATGTTAAGGTTAACTGCTCCATTAAATCGCATAAGTACCTTTGTTAACAACTGTAACGTGTTTGATGCTAACTTGTCGAAAGGCCAACTCAAAAGTAGATTTAAAACTAATGTAGGATAAGATCCAATCGCGTCGGAAGCGAATTTCATCTGGGGGGGCAGTTCAAATGGGGGGGCAGTACAAATGGTGGTTCAAACAAAGTTCACCAAAATTTCTTCACATGAAACATGAAGAAGAGAGAAAGAAGAGGAAAATATATAATACAAAAATATTATCGTTGTAAAAAAACTGATATTTTGAATAACTTTTCCTTTTAAATTGTTTATCTAGCTAAAAAAGTGGGGGGGCAACTGCCCACCTTTGCCCCCCGCTTCCGACGCCAATGATAAGATCTATGTAAACGCATGGTTAGTTGTTATGTCTTGTGTTGTCTCTGAGCCCAACCCATATTATGGTGGGTAAATTTTTCTCACTTTTGATTGTTTTGGACCATTTTTATCGATATATTTGAGATATTTCAAAGGTATTTGGGTTGGTTCTTAAAATGATCTAACGTGGAGAAAGTGTGAAAAAGCTGTAGTAGCTAAACTCTATTATGTTATTGCATGTTAAAAAAATAAACAAAATATTAATTTTGTGACTTATTAAATTTTATGATACTTTTTATTATTCACGAAGGTATAAAACCAATTTTTACCAAACTAAAGAAACAGACGGACGGAAAAGTTAACTTTGTCTTTTCTACGTATTATCAATAGATGAGCACCCATAAAAAACCAAATAAAGCACGAAGTTTAACAAACACTGCAAACTAGTAGTATGTAATTTGTTATTAGTTTTCCTTATTAGTGACTTTCTTTCCAATAACGCGAACAACAATATTTTACATTACATTTATATGTAAAATGTATACATTATTTAGAAATATATGTAAATTCAGGTTTTTCAAAATTGCACCGATTTAAAGGGATCACCAAATGAATTGCAAATGTAACAAACCTTATTTTTTCTTCAATAAATTTGGCGTTGATCTTTGCGATTTCCAATTATTTCCACTCTGCTTATCTGGTTCGATTGGACCAATAAATATCTGCTCGGCGAGTTGAGGACTTTGCTTCTCAAATAAATAACAAAATATTTCAAATTAATGATAAAAAGGCTCGGAAAACAGCAGAAATAAAATTGAAAAATAAATGTATTTGATATTAGTAATGCTTTATTATCAGGCATGTTCTGCATTCCACTTCCGAGTGAAAGTGAAAATAAAACATAATAAAATTTGATATTTAGTGTTCTACATATAACTTTTTCGTTTTGTATTTTGTTTAATTTATTAATGTTATTAATTGTATTAACGAAAAAAGTTATATATAGAACAGCAAATATCGAAATCAATTTTGTTTTATTTTCACTTCCACTTGGAAGTGGAATGCAGAATATGCCTATATATATCGTTTGTTTATCTAGTGGGAGGTGATCTTACCAGCTCTCGAGTTATCTCAAGAATAATAAAACATTAGCCACCCGTCGAACATCAAGTGTCTTGATGTTCGTGTTTTTACAACAACTTCGGTTAAAAACAACTAGGATAAATAAATTAAGTTAAGTAACAATATAACAAACAGGGTGTCTAACCGGGTTCGACGTAAACACAATGGCATTCGAAAGAGGGAGCCTTGTACTTATAAATTATATGTATTTTTTTTTTTTTTAAAGAATAGATGGCATTGCTACATAACCTACCTTCTTTTATTTTATCGGCTATGGCGATTCCTCATTTAGCAGCAGAAGAACCTTCCTTGAGGCTCCTCTATTTTGCCGATCTCCCATCCTTCCGTGGGAATGTGCGGGTTGCAAGTCCAGAACAGTTTTGAAATGGTTTCCGGCTCAGAGCACGTGAATGGTAGCCACACTCTTGCTCTAAGACGAGTGTGTATCGCGTACCTCTCAATTGCCTGCAGCTTGGCCTCAGGCCAAACCTTGCCACTGGCTTAACTTGGCAGGAGTTGTGCCACCCTGCATCATGCAGCAGGGGGGAGGACCAGGGTTCTCCTCCGGAACATGGAAAAAGGTGACGATTACCGCCTGCACCCATGTCCATTTGTTTCGGAGAGTGCCCTGTCCGCCCTTTGTGTGTCGATCACACCCAGCACCTTACCTCGCCCCTTGGCCATTTCACTATACGACCTGTCTTGAGTATTACTGAGCTTCTTTGGTCTTTTGGCAGCAGATGCTTCCTCTGTCGACCTCTGCCTTTTGCTTGAGCTAGCAGTTTGAGGGGACGCCTTAGGAGGAGGACCTGACTTTTCAGCAGTTTCGCCTTGGCGCATTAATCGTACAAGGCTAGCTTTTATGGGAAGACCCGCTTCTTCTTGCCTAGAATCCGATCAGCAACCTTACTGGGGCCGGGTTCAGTCTGGGCCTTCACACCAGACGAACCACCGCCTGAATTTAATCTAGCTATTGCTCTTGCCGAAGTGCACTCCAGAAGCTGCCTTTGCGATCGGTTCCTTAGCCCTTGGTGTGCTGGTTTGTTTGGTTGGGGGATCAAAAATCACCAACAAATGAAAAAAACTGTCCTTCCTAAATATTTTATCTAAATATTTTTTATTTTATCTAAATATTTTTTATTTTTATTTATTTAAATTTTTATTACAGGGAATAAATCCTTACGCTGAAGATTGCTAGAATCTTATTTAAAGAGCATAAGTCACTAAACTAACAGAAACTCTTGTTGCCTTTTTGTTTAAACTTTCGGCAAAGGCTATGCCGACTTCTTGAGCATTAGGATGCCCCCGTTTTGAGATCTTTTAAAATAAAATTAGCGACTAGCGCACAGTTTTTAAGTCGAATAGAATCTGCTTTATTTTTTGCACCAGCACAGATATTTATAACTAAACTTTATTTACAATTCTTAAGTCTAGCTTATCCCTACTTTCCAGTACTTCCAACAATATTTATTTTACGACAATCACATAATTTCACATCTAAAATATTTTTCATACCTTTATTTATTTCGCCGATGACATGTAGGATACATTGCTTCTCTTTCTTTTTCTTTACAATTTGTTGGAGTTATTGATTCATTTTAAGTTTGCAATTAAATTAACATACATTTGCGGGCTGACTAACACGTGTTGACTAATGCACATGTGTGAAATTAAACGTTCAACCCTTGATTATGTTTCAAGTCTAGTGGTCTGGGTTTGTTTATTTTATTGCAACACAAAGTGCACAACAGTGTGTCATTGAGTTTTGGTTTATTTATTCTATTTTTATAGTTGGCACACAGCACCCTCACCCTTAAAAAAATTATTTGTTTTTGTGATTTAACAATTTCTAGCTTTCATCAGATTATTGTTATGTATTTTTTTTTTCTTTATTATTTATTATTATAATACTGTTTGATCCATTATTCTTACTTGCTATTAGATTTTCATACGCGTTGTTTTGTGCATATCTTAATTTAATTTTGAATTCATTTACATAGTTATCAATATTATAAAATATTACAAAAGTGCATAATTTTCCATATATTAGTTCAAATCGTGTATAATATACTTTGCGCTGTGATCAATTTAGTCAGCAGGTAAGTGAAATAAACAACAATAATAATAGAAGTAGCAGCAGCAGAATTGATCACTCATCAGATGCTGTTCTCTTCGGACTACCACTTATGCAAGAAGAAAACCTGAAGAGTGTTTTTAATTTGATTTGTCGCTCTATCGACTTTCAGTCGCCACCACTCAAAGATTTATTTAAAGTGAAATCAAATAATAATAAGAGCTCTGAGGTGATTGTAAAATTGTACACAACATATGATAGGAACCGAGTGTTAAAAGATTTTGGTGTTTACCGTCGGCAGAATAAAAAAGCCGTGAATTTCAGAGGCGCAGGTTTTGAGTCAGACAACAATGTGTATCTGTATGAGAGCATATCAAGTGATGCTCGAAAAATTCTTCAAGCTGCGATTTGTTGTAAACGCAATAAATGTGTTTTTAGTGTGTTTACCTTGGGTGGTGAAGTTTTTCATTAGAATGCACAAAAGCGGGGAGCGGATATGCGTGACTCAATTGAAGAGCTGAAGAGATATTATAAAAATTATCTAAATGTAAAAGTGTTGGCAATTTCAAGTGGTATTGATATGTCAATGTTATGTCTGCCAATGATACACAGTGAGAGTTATGCTAAGACTGACTTTTATTATTCTTGTTCTCTTTGTTCAAACTTACATTCTAGTATGGTGGGGTTGCCATATGACTACAAATCACATACAACTCCTTACCCTTTAATTCAAAGTTATATAAAAGTAAGTTTATTTAGATATATAATTTTTTTTTAATAATAGATCTTTTATAGATTTTTAAGCTTTTTTCTGAAATAAATTACTTTGTATAACTCAAAGATAAGTTACTTTAATTAGTTCAAATATAAATATTCTTTAATTTTCTTTTAATTTCTTCATTCTACTTCTTGTCATGAAGTGCTCTCGGTTTATATTTAAAAAGAAGCTTTGCCGATGTTTCATTTGTAACTGTTGATTGGGTGTTTCTATATTTAAGTAAGAAATTATTTATTTTAAGCTCCCATGATAAATTTTTTGTCCGTTCATCTATGAGATATTTTTTCAACACTTTCTTAATAGTTTTTACTGCTCTTTCCGCACTCCCATTGGACTGTGGGTGATATGAGGGAGACTTTAAAACTCTAATACCATTCAACTGACAGAATTTTATAAAATTAATCGAACTGAAAGGTGGGCCGTTGTCACTTACTAGTGCCTTTGGTAGCCCGAATATGCTTAAAATTTCTAGCAAAGTTTTCATATCTCTCAAATAGATATTGTGTTGTCTTCCATGAGGTCAGAATTGGCTTTTCTGCATTTTGGACCAAAGCGCAAGCTTCACAAGTTTTAACGTAGTTCTCTATGTAACTATCAATTTGAGGCCACCAAACATATGTACGCGCAACCATCTTCATCCTAACTATACCATGCAATAACTATGCCCAGCGCTGCAATCGATTGGAAGCTACCGACGGCGTACCTTTCTTATTTCCAAGTATAGCTCGAAGTGGTTGGTGATCTGTTTGTATTGTAAATTTGAGTCCGTATACATATTTGTGGAATTTCTTCACAGCAAATATGATAGCCAGTGCCTCCCTATGTAGTTGCGAGTAATTTTTTCCAGCTTCAGAGAGCGTACTTGACACGAACATCAATGGTTTTTTTACACCTTCTAATATATGCGAAAGAATACCCCCTGCTCCATACGGGCTAGCATCGCACGAAATTAAAATTGGTTTCAAAGGATCACAGTGTGTAAGCGTAATATTTCAAATTAGGTCTTTACCTTTTTTTGAAGCATTCTCTATGCTCCGATCTCCATTCTCACTCTGACTCCTTGCCATTTAATTTGTACAAACAAGACAACTCTCCTGACAAATTTCGAACATATTTATAGTAATAGTTTATCATCTCTAGATACGATGCTAGTAGCGCTTTGTTTTTAGGTTCTGGCGCATCTAAAGCTGCTAAAAGCTTACTTTCACACGGCTTTGTACCGTCTTTATTTATCTTATATCCCAAGCACGACAATTCTTCTACAAAAAAAAGACATTTTTCCTCATTGACGCATACTCTTGCAATCTGCTTAAGACTTCACTTACATTCCTTTCACATTCCGCTTTGTCCACCCCTCCTATTAAAATATCGTCGTAGTATAAATGAACTTTGTCTAACCCTTTTAAAATTTCTGTCATTATGCCATAAAATATTTGCGGTGCCGTTTTGAGCCCAAAAATAAGCCTGGTGTATTGGAAGAAATCGATGTGGCGATGTGGATGTTTATGGTCAATAACTCTCTTGATCGTTCCGTAACCTCTACCTGTAGGTACGCTCCCATCAAATCCAATTTGCAAAAAATGTTTCAACCTATCATATTTGCAAATATATCGTCAATCCTCGGAATTGGGACGTGTTCATTTACGACAAATTTGTTAACTGTGCGTTTGCAATTCACTCGCAACCGAATCGAACCACTGCCTTTATTTACTGTTACTAGGGGGCTTTCCCTTCTGCTTCTTGGTACTGGCACTATTACCCCTTCACTACAAAGTCTTCAATTCTTCTTCTACATTCCGTCTCAAGCCATATGGAACTACATTTGCTTTACAAAAATTGGGTATGCGTCTTCCATAAGCGCAATTGCCGCTTTTTATTCTTTTATGACCGAATTTTGCGATTTCTTAAACACATCCCTAAACATTCCCTTAAACTCCGGCAAACCACTTTGTAAATAACCACAGCGCATTTCATTTTTTTTTTCAGTTGGAAGAAATTCCGCCAAGATGGAAAAAGCACATCAAGCCAAGTTCTACCCAAAAGTGAACTAAAATCTGCGAAACTGTCCAATACCGTTAACTCTAAACTATAATTTTTATTGCCAGCTTAAACTTGTACATGTACTTTACCTAAAGTATAAAGATAATCACCTGAAATCATTTTCATTCTTACTTTAAATGGTATGTAATTAAAAAAATTTTTAAGAATATTTCTGTTAATTATTGTCTCACAAGCTCCCGTATCGACTTCGAAATTCACCCAGACTCCATTAACCAGCAATGAGCATTTATGAGGATCTGCTCCTACAGTTTTCATATTATTGATATACTCACTCAAGAAGTGCTCTGAACTGTCGCTGTTGTTATCAATCTCTACGCTGTAAACATTCTTTCCATTCTTTTTGCAAAACCGTCTGATATGACCGTAGCCACCACATGCATAGCATCGTTCTCCGCGTGGTCGAATTTGTTGTTGCTGCTGCTGTTGTTGATGCTGTTGTGGAATTCGTGTATTGTAGCTGTACGTTGACCAACTTCTGCTCTCTCTGTCGCCACGACTTTCACTCCGCCCGCTATGCTGCTTTCTGCGCTCTGACGTGGGACTGTTCCATCTTGATTGTTGCTGCTTGTTACTAGCTGAGTAGATCGTTCTCTCGTTGTGCTTCAAAACTTCTCAGTTGCCTTTTGTCATTTCCATGGAGGTTGCAATGCTGACTGCCCTCTCAAAAAGCTTTAACTCTGACTCATTCAATAAGCGGTTTTGTATTTTTTCGTCTCTCAATCCACAAACGAATTGAATTATGAGTGCTTTTTCATTAAATTCACCAAAACTCCAATTCTGCGCTGTCTGTGTTAATTCCACCACGTACTCATGTAACGGTTCTTGTTGTTGGCGTTTAAAAAAATTTGAAGCATTCCGCAATCACATTTTTTTCGGCATGAAATGCTCCATTAGCCTTATTATGACGTCATCGTAGAACACCGTCGAATCCGTTTCAGATTTAGGTGCGATAACTGAAACCAAGACCTTGTACAAGTCCGGTCCTCCTAAGCTAACCAACAATGAGATTTTAGCTGCATTGTCTACAATTTTATTTAGAGATAGCAAGTGTCCCAGTCTTTTCGCGTACATTTGAAAATCTTCTCCCAATGTGTAGCACTCTATCATCCCAATGAACGTTTTTGGTTACGCCATTTTCTTAATTAAACTGCGACCGAAAGCTTCCGACACGGTTTTCTTTTGCTGCTTCTTTAAATGTTGGTTTATGGGTGTAGTTGGTGTAGTGCTCTGACTATGTTGGAGAGATAAAGTTATAATAATAGGAAAATGGTGGCTTCCCATTGTATCTTTTTCCGTTTTCCTGACTAAGGACTAATTGAGTGTTCTATTACATCGTTTTTCAATAATTCCTTTATTTGTGTATGTATTTTTTCATCATGAGTCTGAGGTAATCTGTAATTTTTTATATAAGTGGGTGTGTTATCAGTTGTAGAGAGTGTTTGAGTGTAGAAATTGTTTACTGTTAGTATTTCACTGGCTAAGTGAAATATATTTTGGTATTTTCTAAAAATTTCTGTTAAAGGGTTCTATTAAAGGACTTGTGTTTATGTTTAGTTCTTGAAGTAGTGCTTCGAACCGTTTGTCAGTGTTGTTATTAATTTGTCTTGTACGTAATGTAAGAGTGGTTCCATTCTTGATGTGAATTTATTTATTTTTACTTCTACATCAGTCGTGTTTAACAGTTTAATGTGGCATTTACCTTTTGCTGGGATTATCGAGTTGACTATAAATATTCCTTTCTGAATTTCTGCGTTTAAAACAACTTTGTCCTCTTTTATGTCTAGAAAAATGGGGTGTACTATTTCTGTCCTTGGTGGTATTCGTATGACGTCATATGCGTGTTTGTTAACGTGTAAGTTTATTATGACATCAGTGTTGTCTAGTACTGTGGTTAATGTTTTCTTTTCGCAGTCTATTTTACACATGTATTTTGAGAAGAAATCTCTGCTGTTTATGCCGTCAGTTCCTATCGGAAAATTATCATCTATTGCATGAAATATATGGGGTACTATACGGTATTGGAAATCGAGTTCCAACTTTATTGTTCCTAGTGTAAGGATTTCATTGTCTTTGTAATTTCCTGAGAAAAGTGGGATAATTTTCATGATAGTTTCTTTTTTGAATTCTGCCATGTTTGGTATGTTTTCTATCAATTGGGATTTTAATAATGTTTTGATTTCTTTTATTAGTATATATAATTCCTCTGATAGTCTTAGTCGTTCGTGATCTGTTTTTATTGTCTACTTGTGTTTCAAATTCGTTTTTTTATTTATTAATTTCATTTAATTTAGCTTTGAATATTTTTTATTGGCAGCCTTTCTTAAATTTATTTTTATTGTTCTGACTTTATAGAGACCGATAATGAGAAAAACGCAACCTTTGTGTTTAAGAGTTTATTAACGACTAACTTAATGATTATTACTACGTTTCCATGGCGAGTTGAGTCGGGATTACTAGGGATTAACTCCCCATGGAAACGCGAGTTGAGTTGAACTTCGTTAAATCCACAAAACTTGTTAGAATTTGCTGATTCTATCTGTCAAAGCGAATAAGTTCATTTATCACAAAAAAATGGCGAGTGGAAGAGTTTTTTGAAGTGCTGCAGAAACTTTGCTGTTGATTGAAATATTTAAAGAAAAGAAAATTCTTGATATAATGGATGAAAAAAAATTTAGAAGAAGTGAAAAATATAAAATTGTCGAAAGTGAGTTTAAGAAAAGGGACATCGTAAATAAAAATATTGTGCATATTGAGCACAAGTGAAAAACCTAAAAAAATTGACGATTGCAACTCGACTCGATATTGTACATGGAAACACTTTTGAGCTTGAAACGCCATTGTGTCAATTTGACGAAAACCCAACTCAGACTCAACTCGCCATGGAAACGTAGTATACGATAGAAAAGAAAATTAGAGAGAAAATATAACATTCGTTATGTTCGGGTTGCCTTTTGATTACATAACGTACTAATTTTTTCAATACTCCTTCTCAACCCGAATACAAGTATAAACAAAAGGAAAAAGTTCATAATTCAAAAAAGTTATACTCAATAAAAACCCATTCATTTTATTAAATTATAATGTTTTTCCCTTGGTAGATTTTTGGTGAACATATCTGCGACCATATCACACGTAAGAACGTATTCCAGCTTTATATCTTCGTTTTTTACAACCTCCCGTACATGGTGATATTTTATATCTATATGTTTGCTGCGCGCGTGATATATGTGATTTTTTGCAAGAGATTGTGCACTCTGATTGTCTCTTTTTAAAATCATTGGCGTATTGTTTTCATAACAACCTATTTCCTTTAGCAAACTCTTTAAATATATTGCCCCTTTTGCCGTCGTAGATAGCACGACATATTCTACTTCAGTTGTACTAAGCGCAACTATTGTTTGTTTTTTCGACTCCCAAGACACAGCACCTCCTCCAAAATAAAAGCAAATCCAGTATACGATTTCCTGAGTATGAGATCACCACCCCAATCCGCATCTACGTAGCCATGTACTATTTCCTCGCTGGGCTTATAATGTATTTTGAAATCAATAGTTTTCAACAAATATCGTAGGATGTGCTTAACACCAATTTCATACTCGACGTTCGGATTGCTGTTGCACTGTACCAACTTGATGACAGAATGCATAATATCAGGTCGGGTGGTAATCGCTAAATAAACTAGCGCACCAATAATTGCCTGATACGAAGTCTGATCAATTTTTTTGCAACTTTCATCGTCTCGTTTCAATCTGATATCCTGTATCAAGCGGCGTGATCTAGATCGGCATTCTTCCATGCCGTATTGCTTTAATATATTTTTGATGTTCATTTTTAGGCTGATGGTAATTGGTCCAGTTTCGCTTTCACGTTCGACTTCTATTCCCAGAAACAAACATAAAGGACCTTTGTCAACAAAAAAACAGAATTAATGTCTTCTTTTGTTGAACAGGCTAAAATGAAATCAACATACACAGCTATAAGATTTAAGTTATCTTTAGTGATCTTCTTGTAAAGACATGGCTTATTTTCACAAGGATCAAATGCAATTTTTTTTTAATACAGAGCCCATCTTTAAATTCCACTCTCTTCCAGACTACTTGAGACCCATAAATCACTTTATTTAATTTAAGAATACGATTACAGTGTTTACTGTTAACAAATCCTTCGGCCTGTGTCATATAACAACAGTCGCTTAAATCGCTATTTAAATATGCTGTGGTCACATCTAATTGATGTAAATGTAACTTATGTGTCGCTGCCAAAGCTATTACCATACGAATTGTGGCATAACTTATGACAGGGGAAAAGGTTTCGAAGTAGTTGAGACCAAATCTCTGGCTGCATCCTTTGGCTACGAGCCTTGCTTTAAGCCTCTCAACAGAACCATCTTTGTCCTTCTTTAAACTAAAAACCCATCAGCAACCGATGACTTTCTGACCTGGAGGTAAGCTTACAAGTGTCCACGTGTTATTTTCAATAAGTGACGAATACTCCTTCTGAATAGCAACTTTCCATTCCTTACTGTTTGAACTATTAAGAGCATCTTCATACGTTTGTGGAAATTCTATTTCGTTGCTTGGGTTCATTGCATTTAAGACGTTTAATTTTTTGGAATTCCTTCCTGGTTTTCCTGTTTGGATAATTTTAGGTATTCCAGGTCCAAATTTTGCTGTAGTTTTATTTTTATTGCAGCCACTAACGCCGTCATCACCACTTCCACCACGGACACCGCCACCACAAATTTCATCACGAGCACTGTTATCGCAAACGCTGCTATCACCCACACTGCCATCACCAACACTTCTATCGCCAACACTGCTGTCAACATCACATCTGTCTTTATAAACGCTGTTTTCTCTTTGTAAAATCATATGTTGACCAAAATCACAATTTTGGCTCTTGGTGCTAAATTGGATTTCATCAAATAATACGTCCCTTTTTTCGACTACCTTGTGATTGACTGGGTCATAAAGTCGATACGCTTTTGATGTTAATGAGTAGCCAACCATGTAAAACACTTCGCCTTCTTGTTGAAACTTGCTTTTGTCAGTTTTGTTTAACGCTATTGCTAAATAACCAAATACACGAAAATGGCTTACTAAGGTTTCTTTCCAGACCAAACCTCATATGGCGTTGCATTTGTCAGTGCTTTCGTGGGACATCTATTGCGCACGTACGCTGCCGTTGCGATTGCTTCTGCCCACATATAGTCTTTCATGACAGATTGAATCAACATTCTTCTGGCCATTTCAGTCAGCGTACGATTAAGGAGTTCTGCGTCGCCGTTTTATTGTTGCGTGTAGGCAACTGTCAGCTGTCGAAGGATACCATTTGCACTTAAATACTCATAACATATTTTATTTATATATTCGCGCCCATTATCACTTCTAAAACATTTGATCTTTTGACCAGTTTGCCGCTCAGCCATCTCCACAAAAACTTTAAATTTATCAAAAACTTCAACTTTACTTTTGATAAAATACACAAATACTCTTCTTGACATGTCATCCGTAAAGGTAACGAAGTATTTTGCACCAGCAATGGATGGTGTACTGAACGGCCCGCATACATCAGTATGAACTATTTCTAAAATATGTGTTGCTCTATTTTCAGCTTATTTAGGAAATGGCTGCACGTGTATTTTGCTTTTCATACAAATTTCACACTAAGTTTTTTGAAATAGTTTTCATTTCAATTCCATGCACCAAATTTTTATTTACAACATCGTGCAAGCTAGCGTGGTTTAAATAACTGAAACGACAGTGCCATTATGTTGAATTTTGTTCCATTGATGAATAACATAATTTTTCACACTTTTGTTCAAAAATAAATAAGCCATCGATTTTGCGTGCACTTAAAGTTATGACGTTTTCTTTATTTTTAATTTCCGCATGACTTTCGCCAAAAACAACTGTCAAACCTTGTTTTACAGCTTCACTTAAAGAGATAAAATTGCTTTTCAAATTTGGGACAAACAAAACGTCTCTTAATTTCATCATGCATGTCGGGGTTGCAATGCGAACCAGTGCCTCTCCCACTTGCATTGATGTAATTATCTCCAGATAAAGCAATTCGCTGCGGTTCTTCTTCAAACACTTCAAACCTGTTGCAATCTCCGCACATATGAGAAATTGCGCCGCTGTCAATTCACCAATTTAAAACGTTTGACTGATTATTGCCAAATGCAGCGACTGCGCCGACTGCTGCCGAAAAAGACCCTTCTTGTTGTTGTTGCTTTTTCTACGCTTTGCAGTTTCTTGCATAGTGGCCTTTTTTCCACAGTTAAAGCAATTATAAAAAGTTTTGCTAGAATTTTTATTGTGAAGATTTCCATTATTACGAGTTCTAGAATTCTCTGTGTGCATTCCTTTTGAGCTCAGCTGAGCAATGAATGCTTTTTGACTATCGTCATCTTCGTTTTCGTTTTATTTCCTTGAGCTTGCTGCGCTCCCTCTTCTAAACTTTTCATCTTTAGTAAATCTAACGTAGGTAAGACATCACGAATTTCAACTGCTATGACGAAGTTATTAAACGATTTTGGAAGGGTGGTAAGAAAAATCAATGCCAGCAACTCATCATTCATTGAAACACCTATCTCTGAAAGTTTATCGACGATTTCTGAAAATATGCTTAAATGTTGGGACACGCTATCGTTTTCTGACATGATAAGATTAATAAGCTTCTTGTTCAATGATACTTTCCTAGCTGGTTTACTTGGTTGATGAATTTGCCTTAATTTTGTCCATGCTTCAGAAGAAGTTTTTGCATGTTTTTGCATGACAAACCTGCGTTGGTTTAATATTAAGAATTATAAGTGCCAAAGGTTTATCATTTTTCATTTCTCATTTAGCTATTTCTGCAGACATGAAGGCATTTTTAGTTGAGTGGCCATTAGCAATAGACCATAACTCTGCACTGATGAGAACACTTTTCATCTGTATCGACCAGAAATCATAATGTCTATCATCCAGTTTGTCAATCTGATATATCGCACTCATATTTTCCATTTATTTCGAACTTAATGTTGAGCTTGAGTCGTTTTTGACCTTGATTTCTTCTGGGCCCATAACCTGATAGAGACCGATAATGAGAAAAATGCAGCCTTTGTGTTTAAGAGTTTATTAACGACTAACTTAATGAATATGATAGAAAAGAAAATTAGAGAGAAAATATAACATTCGTTATGTTCGGGTTGCTTTTTGATTACATAAAGTACTAGTTTTTTCAATATGACTTGTTTGTAAAGATTTGTTAAAAACTGCATTTAAAGAAAAGTTTTTATATTTATTTGCTTACCTTAACATCTTGTGATCTAGTTTCTAATTTTAACATTTAATTTTCAGGTTAAAAGTAAAAAGAATAATAAAGTCATACTTATAATTATTCAAAGTTTGTTAGAAATCGCTTAAACGAAATGGACAATTACTCAATCGTAGAAGTATTTCGGTCGCAAGAATTTGCTTGTATTAGCGCTGCTTCTGCTAATTGCTGCAATGCATCTGCCTGCTTTAGCGCAGCTTCTGCTAACTGCTGCGATGCAGCTGCCTACTGCTTGGCTGATTCAGCTTGTATCTTGAAGATACGTTTGCATTAATTTAGAAACAAAGTTCATGTATATGCTATGCCAATTAAACCGGCCTAAGCGTTTATTTTTCCAAATCTGAACGAAGTTGGCTTTTAAAACTTTACATTTGTTGATCATTAAGTTGAAAATCTGATTTATGTGTATGGGGAAAAAAGTGCTCCTTATTGGAAAAATATCCATTGATACCCATTTTGTTTGCAATTTTATTTTTATTTAAAAACAACATCAAACATAAAAACCATGTAAAATATTACATCTCTAGTAGTTTTTGTTGAATTTTCATGTTTGATAGCTCTTTCTAAATAAAAATAAAAACAGTTTTTAAAATTGACACTAAAATAGATGCAATTGGGATTTTTTTCCAATAGAGAGTCTACACTACACTACACTACACTACAGTCAAATCTGGATATAACGAACAGCTCAAAATAGTGAACCTTTTAGTAACTGACATTTCAAAGAATAAGAAGCAAAAAAATTCAATCTCGAAAAAACGAACAGTTTGGATACAATGAATATCCTGATATGACGGTATATACGTACATCAGATTTAAATTAGTGATCAACACGACGGTGCTAAGCTTATTCGGATCGGCCTGAAACACATACACATTTAGTTTTACATCCAATGTTAAGTTTAAAAAGCCGACTTTCATAGGATTTCGAATTTTTAAAATTTCCCATTCAAACGTGCGGCCAGTCTAATGTCTTTACTCACCATAATAGCATCTGCCTGCTTTTTTGCTATGGTAGCAAACTGCTGCAGCGCCGAGTAAATTTGAGTCCTTTTTGGTACTCTTCTCTTCGGCCTACTTTTTAGCTGAGATTCTGGCATTTCAGCTGTCTCATCTAGATGTTCCACAGGCCAATCCTACTCCTCCTCCTCTTGAGCCTCAAACACACCTATGACCACTGGACGAACATGCAGAACATCTGTGTTTAAACTTTCCCAGAGGACTTGTAAATGCTGCATTTAAAAACATTTTATTACTAATATGTTACTTTAAGTCTATTATGAAGCTACGTCTTTTTCTGGAAAGCTTTCGGGGCAGATGCTGATTCCGTGTGCGTAGTCGTGGCCAAGTATACCAAGCACTCATTTCTCTATTTTGGTGAGCGCAGGAAGTGTAAGCGGTCTTCCGCCCGTCTTTGCCATTTGCTTCCTACGCTCCTTACTTTAACAGATGTCCTGCTTTAAGGTCGCGCCAAGCCTAATATGATAAAAGAGCGGTTTGGATTTAAGAGTTACAATACAATGATCATTCATTACTTACCGTTTGCAATTGCGAACCAGTTTTAGTTGCTCCTTTTTCATTAAGGAGTTTAGCCAGCTCGTCCGATTTCTTGCACGCATCCTGTTTGCCGTGCATTGAGGCAAATTTGCCCTCAGCCAAGAATTTGTTGGCCTCAAAAAAATCCATTATGATTTGGTGCTGTTCGGCAGTTGTCCGGCTGCTTCTTTTTTATGATTTCCATTTTTAGTTTTCTCTTATTTTCAAACTCATGTCAAAATCTGTTATCTGTTTGAATAAGCTGTCAAAAAATATTTACGATTTCTGTTAACGACGTTTGTAGCTTATATTGGCCGCATTCAGCGCAGACAACTGTTGTGAACTGAAATGGTGGCGCTACCTTAGTAAGCGATGTTTTTCTCTGAATGTGTTGCTAATCTTACTTACTTACTTACTTAGTTGGCGCTACAACCGTATGTCGGTCTTGGCCTCATCTAAGAATTTGCGCCAGCCATTTCTGTCTTTCGCTTGCTGGCGCCAGTTGGAAATTCCAAGCTTCGTCAGGTTGTCCTCCACTTGGTCTTTCCAACAAAGATGCGGTCGTCCTCTTCTGCGTTGACCTCCGCTGGGTACCGAATCGAATGTTTTCTTCACTGGAGCATCGTATTTCATACGCTGAACATGACCAAGCCAGCGAAGCCGCTCGATTTTAATGCGCTTGACTATGTCGATGTCAGCGTACAGCTCGTACAGTTCATCATTCCACCGTATTCGGTACTCGCCATTGACGCAGATTGGTCCGTAGATCTAACGAAGGATCTTTCTTTCGAATGCTCCTAAAGTCTTTTCATCTGAACTGCTCAGCGTCCAGGTTTGTGATGCATAAAGTAGGACGGGCATGATGAGCAATTTATAGAGCGTGATTTTCGATCGTCGAGAGAGGGCTCTGCTTCTCAATTGCCTAATGAGCCCAAAGTAGCACCTGTTGGCAAGAGTTATTCTTCGTTTGATCTCAATGCTGATGTCGTTGGTTGAGTTTATGCTGGATCCCAGATAAACGAAGTCCTTCACAACCTCGAAGGAGGTATTGTCGACTGTAACGTGGGTTCCAAGACGCTGGGACTGTTTGTTTGTTGACACTAAGTATTTTGTCTTATCTGCATTCACTGCCAGACCCATTCGACTTGACTCTCTAATCTGGAAAATGATGCACTGACTTCGCGCGTTTTATAGCCAATGATATCGATGTCATCAGCATACGCAAGCAGCATAACACTCTTGTAGCAGCTCGGATGATCTTTTCCATCATTAGGTTGAAAAAGTCGCACGATAAGTAATCACCTTGTCTGAAACCTCGTTTAGTAACAAATGGTGGGGAGAGGTCCTTCCCGATTTTAACTGCGCTGCTGGTGTTGCTCAGTGTCATCCTGCAATGGCGTATTAGTTTTGCAGGAATACCAAATTTAGACATGGTGGAGTACAGGTGCTTCCTTATTGGGCTGTCGAAGGCGGCTTTGTAGTCGACAAAAATATGGTGGGTGTCGACTTGTTTTTCTTGAGTCTTCTCCAAGATTTGTCATAGCGTGAAAATCTGGTCGATGGTGGACTTTCCAGTTCTGAAGCCACACTGATAAGGTCCGATTTGTTCGTTTACAATGGGCTTCAATCTTTCACATAAAACGCTCGACAGGACCTTATATGCGATATTAAGAAGGCTTATCCCACGGTAATTGGCATAGATAGTGGGATCGCCTTTCTTGTGGATTGGGCAGAGCACACTGAGATTCCAATCGTTCGGAATGCATTCTTCCGACCATATTCTGCATAAAAGCTCGTGAATGCATTTAAGCAGAGCTTCGCCTCCGCTCTTAAACAGCTCAGCAGGTAAGCCATCTGCTCCTGCGGCTTTGTTATTTTTAAGCCGAGCTAAAGCTGTCAAAATCTCATCATAGTCGAGTAGCGAAACCTCAACGCTGTCATCCAAAATTGGGGTTTCCGGAATATCATCTCTATTGGCGGGATTGTTGTCAGCGTCGCCATTTACATGCTTAGAGAAGTGTTCCCTCCATAACGTCAGTGTACTCTGGACATCTGTCACTAGATTCCCGTTTTCATCCTTTCAGGAAGAGGCCCCGGTTTTAAAACCATTCGCAAGGCGTCTTATTTTGTCGAAAAATTTTCGGGCCTGATTCCTGTCACCATACATTTCAATGTTCTCCTGCTCGCGCTTTTTTGCCTCTTTTTTTCCGCCTGAAAATACATCTCTCTTCCCTCCTCTTTTCTTTGTATCGCTCCTTAGCAGCGCGCGTTACAACCGACTGCAGGGTGGCTTTGTAGGCAGCGTCTTTCTCTGCAGTGGCGTCGCGACACTCCTGGTCGTACCACTGGTTTCGGCGAGGGCGGTGGTAGCCAGTCACCTCTTCAGCAGCCGCACGCATGGAGTTGGAAATGTGTGTCCACTGCGCGCATATATCATCAATTGGAGGAGTGCTTTGAAGCAGGAGTGGGAGTCGAGTGGCGAAAGCATCGGCTGTCTGTTTCGATTGCAGCTTGCCGACGTCTAGCTTTCTCTTATTCTCTTATTCATATATTCTTAGCTACGCACAGACGTGTACGGATCTTGGCTGCAACAAGATAGTGATCCGAGTCAATGTTTGCACCACGGATCGTGCGTACATCCAATACACTGGAAGAGTACTTTATGAATATTGAGATGTTTGAATCTAGTGCTACTTACGACCATGTTTCGTGCTGCGGCGAAGTCAATCAGCCTCATTCCGTTATCGGAGGTGTTGTCGTGGAAGCTGAACTTTCCGACTGTTGGACCAAAAATATTTTCCTTGCCCACCTTAGCGTTGAAGTCACCAAGCACGATTTTAGCGTCGTGACGTCGTGGCAGCGCTCGTAAGCATTTTCAATTCGCTCGTAGAAAATTTCCTTGATCTCATCGTCCTTGTCTTCTGTCGGAGCGTGCGCACATATTAGACTTATATTAAAAAATTTAACCTTGATGCGGATTATGGCAAGTCGTTTGTTCACAGGTGTGAATCGCAGAACGTGGGGCGGTAGTCTCTTGTCAACTACAAATCCGCATCCAAACTCGTGCTTCTCCGAATGGTCGCTGTAGTAGATATCACAGGGTGCATGCCGAATGCAACCCTGTTCCTTCCATCGCATTTCTTGGATAGCAGTGATATCATCTTTGTATCTTTCCCAATTACCTTCCCAATTACCTTCCCAATTAAGAGTTCGGACATTCCAGGTGCATATCCGTAAATTATTATCAGTTTTTCGTTTGCGGTAGTCGTCATCAGATTTGGAGATCAGTTTTCTTCTGTTCTTGTTGGGTGGGCTTCAAACCCGACGCACAACCTATTTTAAGCCTAGGGAGGCCCGCCGCTCAGATTAGCCACCAAACTAACGGTTATCAGTTTTTACGTTGCCCAGGAAACACCACGTGGTGGTTTGAGTCGACTGCTACTCTACACGTCAGAAATTAGATTTAATTCAATTATACAGGGTGTCCCAGACCTAGAGGACAATCCAGCGAAGGCTGATTCCTCATGATGAGACGAGCAAAAATTATATGGGTGGAGGTGGTCGCAAAATGTAGGAGGTAAAAACAAAATAATAGGTGTCTTTATGTTTTAATTAATAACTTTCATGTCTCTGCAACGATTACCAAAATTAAAAGCTTTTTGAAAAGAAAATTAAATGTCTTTCAAGTTATTAGCACAAAGTTTTGCCATGAAATCAAAACTAAAAAATTTATAAGTACCTTAATTCAAAAAATGAGTTTTTTTCTAAAAAAATCAACTTTCAATGAAATTTTCTCGAAAAAAAACCAAATTGTTTATAATTTTTTATGACGTTATTTTTTCTTACTTAATTCTGTGTAAATCCACCACGCATTGTTTTTTTCTCAGAGCAGCTATTTTTCATAAAAAAATCGATATTCCCGATCTTTTCACTTTTTTCCAGGATTTACACAGAATTAAGTAAGAAAAAAAAAATAAAAATTGTAAACAATTTGATTTTTTTTTGAGAAAATTTTCTTGAAAGTTGATTTTTTTAAGAAAAAAACTCATTTTTTGAATTGAGGTGCTTATAATTTTTTTAGCTGTTAAGGGACATTTCTTTTTCTTTTTAAAAAGCTATTAACTTTGGTAATCGTTACAGAGACATGTAAGTTATTGATTAAAACGTATTGTATAGTGCACACCGAATTAAGCAACTCACTGTAGTAACACTTATTGGTTGCACTGTAATTGAACGCAACTATGTACTATGTTTTTCACCACGCACAATGACCCGCAGTTATATATTTATTTGCTTTACGCATTTTTAATGTTTATTATATATTTATTTGCATTTCACTTACGCATTTTTAATGTTTTATATATATTTATTTGCATTTCACTCACGCACTTTTAATGTTTATTATATTAGTTATATATTTATTTGCTTTTCACTCACGCACATTTTAATGTTATAAATTTGAACGCTATACTTTAAGAATTATGCACTTTTTTGTAAATAGAATAGAATTAAGAAAATACTGTTAACTGGCTTTATAAGCACCCAACTTGCGAAAATAAAGATCATTATTCTTCGAGCTTCAATCAGCTTAGTTTTATTTTTAAAAGCCTAAGTGTATTTTTATGCCGGTTGACACAAATTAAAAATAATCAATATTTAAAGCCAGTGGCGTTTTTAAGCGCCGACAAAAACCTTGAGGCAGGTACTTTTCTTATAAAAACAAACCAAACACATCACATGGCGATCCTGCCAACTCACGGCAATAACAATCTACCAACGGTAGAACGACCAGTGCCGGAGGACGTACCTGAGGGTAAAAACTTTAACGCACCCAAATATGTCCCATCCAGCTGCGCACAACAGCAGCCAAAGTGACTTACGGTGAAAGAATACCAGCGGCGTCAGGATCGGTTAAAGGACGAAAGGCTAACAAAAATACCGGCGACGCAGAAGCCGAAACACAAAAGAGGCGGAAAATTAGTGAAGCTGCGAAAGGCTATTGCTGCTAAGCTTCGCTTAGTCAGCAAAGATCCTCCACCACCTTGGAATATAGCGAGCGAAATATGGAGAGAGATAGATGCCTTAGAGCCGCAACAAACATTAAATAAACAAATAAATTTTTTGTTTTGCATTTTTTCATATTATTTTAAATTATAACTGAAATGAATTCATAAATGAATATAAAAAAATACGAATAAAAGTAATTCTTATTATTAAAGAACACAAATTTTTAAAAAAAATAAAAACAATTAAAAGTTAAAAAGCCGACGGCAAGACAATAAGAAATTAAAAATATTTGTTTTTCTCAATTTTATATATTTTTTTCTCAATTCATTCTTTGGAAATTTTATAAGTACAAAGAAATTTTATGATGAATAAATCCATTTTTCTGTAATTATAATAAATTTGGAAAAATTTCTTTTTGTATATATTTTCCTACACTCATAACATTTTCATTATTCTTTTAGTTACCAAGAACAAAGACTTGTCACACTTTGTTAACATTACTCCTCTATATAAGTACTTATTTTTCTTTTCATAATATGTGCAAGCATTCTGCACATTAAATATTTTTTTTAAGCTAAAAACAACAACTTGTTGCGCTTTAATTAAATTTTACCCTTTTTTTAACACAAACACTTGGCAAAATTTTAGCAAAAAAAAATGTTTGCCAACAACAGCAACAATTCTTTCTTTACATATTTTTTTTGTTGTTGCTTCAAACACTATCAGCCTTGCCAAAAAGGGATTTTAATGTACAAAATTTTCGAAAATGTTGAACATTAAGCAAAAACAGTACCAATAAAAACTTAAAGTCAGTTTTAAATTTAAAAAATAGCCAGCTCAGAAAATACACAGCTTTTCCATGTATTTTATATTAAAACTGACTACTTTTCAATTGTCAGCTGATATAGCAGCCGAAAGCAGTTGATAATATTTTGCGGGAGCCAGTTATGCCCCGGTTTTGCTAGGCAAACATATTTGCTATTTGAAGACATGAGTGGATGGAGGTGATATGTCGCATTTTCGAATTTTCGCTGTTCTATGCATAGATGAAGATGTACATTACATACAAACAATTTTAAACCTTACAACAACCATGTGTGGCTATTTTAGAAAATAACTTCTTCAGAAAGTTTGATTTAGTATAGAGATCAGTACAAATGCGAAAGTTTGATCTCAATTTTCTCGAAATTGAAATTTAGCGACATATCACCTTCATCCACTCATGTCTTAATTTAATTTTGTTAATTTTCTTCTCTGATCAAATATTTGTTTCGTGTGGTTATGCTATGCTTGTTAAGCAGTTGCGTTTTCAGTTATAAAATGAAAATATTGGCACGTTTGCTGTTTCAAAATGTTTGGCTTCAGAGCGAAGAAATGAGCAGGAGAAAAAGCTAGTTTATCATTTTATTCGTAAAACACAAACAATAAAGTCAGTTCACCAAACATGTTTGCCTAACATAATAAGGACATGCAGGATTCTTTACTGATATATTCCAGAATTGCACCGTTTTCTGGCTGTCGCAAAATGACGTCGTTTTCCATCAATAAGCTCTTAATATAAGCTTATATATAAGCTCTTAAATAAGCTCTCTTAAAATATTAGCTCTTGTAGATTCGATAAGGAAACATTCGCTCCACGTCTTGTTCTTCTGTTTTGATGTCATTTTTGAAGCTGTCCAAGACACTTTTTATATCAAGGCACACACTTTCCTGAAGACTGCTTTGTGCTCTTCACTTCAATTGTTAAAACTTTTGTGCTGAAATTCATAATAAATTAAATTTTGTGTATTGTGTGTGTTTTATCGTAAAATTATGAAAATGAGTTTGTTCCCTTTTTTTTTGCATCTTAATCAACTTTTTGCTCCATTTCTTGCTTGTCTCAAAGCAGTTTTGTCATGTTTTTAAAATATCCCTATTTTAGCTAAATAATGTTTGACTCATTTTTTATTGGTAGCAAAGAAGAAGTATGGAGTTTTCAAAAAGTAGTCAATTTTAAGTAAAACCGATTTTAAGAGAAAGTGTGCAGCTCGTTATTGGTAAGGCTGTATACTTAAATTCAATTAAATGCATATATTTATCAAATATATGCTTAACAAAAACAACGCGCACGATTTAATGCTTATTAATATAATTCTTGCATAAAAATTACCTTATTATATATAATAGCCACGATTTATATATTTTTTTTATACAAACTACGAGAAAACTACTCACGGACGCCATTATACTTTTCATTCATTAAACTAAAACGTCAGTTTTGATTTTTCTTTGTACTCTTATTCGCAATCAATCATTGCAGACACATGTTTTAAAGTGGGCACGCATGATCAAAGAAGTAAAATATAAGGAAATGGTGTTGTTAACACACACTGTAAGTGAGCTGTCGCACCATTCGTAAATTGTGCGAGCGAGAAAGAGAGTGTTTTTTGACATTTCTGAGAACCCTGGCATCTGATGGTAAGACTCTTCAGCAAAATAGTTGAAAATAGTTTAATTTTAAGCATTTTTCACTGCTTAAAAAGCATCAAAATCAAAGAAAATAATCACAAAAATAAATGCAACATGAGTTGTGCGGTTAAGAATTGTAAAAATTGCCGAAAACTTAAAAATAATGCGCTTTCGTTCCACAGGTAAATATGTCCATACGGTTTGATTTCTTTTTACAAAAGTGCTTTTTTTAGTTTTTAACGATATTGTCTTATCTTATTTGTATTAGAAATGTATATATTTCTAATTAAAAATGGTTTAAAAATGCAAATTAGACCCCGTTGATTGTGCGCCAGTGTGATCAAACCACATCTGTCAAAACACAAACACTGCCTCAGAGGCGCAGTCATTTTTCATAGTTGAAAACATTTAGGGGCGCTTTTGTTTTCAGCATAGTGAATCAGATTTAGTACCTGTTTGTTAAATATTTCTGATTTCTACTCAACAACTAGGCAGAAACACCCAAAAAATAAGGATTTTAAAAAATTAACCTTATTAATTTTTGTAGTTAAAGTTCAAGATTAGAATTTATAGTCCTTCAAATTTAGAAAAATGACCTAAAAATCTTGCTGTTTTTCAACAAAACTAAACTTTATGGGTATTAAAACAAAGGTAATGTGGGTATATATTCAACGAGGTGTGAAACATAAAATTCCATGCATAACTTTTCAAGATATAATTTTTTTTTTATAATTAGAAATTGTCTGAAAAACTAATGGTTTCGCTTTTACGAAAGCAATAAATTAAAAAGATAATTATTAAAAAGATAACTACATCCAGAAGTACTGTAGATAGCGAAGCCTGTGCTGTACTTACTGACGTTTGTAATCCCTAAGCAGCGGCAGAAGGCCTCCTTTAAATACATTTAGTAATTTTTATTAAATTTGGAAAAACCTCGCGATTTTAAGAAAAAAAAAAGATTGTATCTTAAATGCATGTATTTTTATGTTTGATATCTTGTTGAACAGATACTTGTATTATCACTCTTTTGATACCCATAAAGTTTAGTTTTGTTGGAAAACTTAAAAAATCAGCTAGATTTTTAGTCCACTTTTTCCAACGTTCGATGCCTATAACTTCTAAGCCAATTGCGAGCGATCTGAAATTTTTTAAATAATTAGAGTTGTTTCTATTCCTGAAACGTTCCTAAAATTTAAATGCATAAGAACAAACTTTAGCAGTTTGGGCCTTCTTTTAGAATACTACCGAATACGGCCCTTTGTGGTTGTTTCTGTATTTGTGTAAACCAACACCAATATAGAAAATACCACACTTTTCTGCTATTATACCACTTCCTTATATTTTACTTCGTTGTGCATGATTTATTGGTACTATGAAATCACAGGATGATTCATAAGAATAAAAAATTAAAAACACGAGCGCACACGCACAAACATAATGTATGCTTATGTTCGTTTGCTGAGAGATAGACTGAACGCTGCTAAGCTTTACACCTCAGCTATGCAGTATTTTCCTGCTCCGCCGCATCGTTTGTGTGCTTTGCCGATCATGTCTGTGTGAAAAAAACGATTTGTGCCGAGCACGCGTGCCTATGGCGTGCCAAACACTGGTTTAATGTCATGACATTCATTTATGGACATAATTAAAGAAAATATAATATTTCTTGAAAAATTAAAGAAAAATTTAAGAAAAAGTAAAAATAGAATTTATATTGAAGAATATAAAAAGGAAAAAATGCAAAAAAATTGAACAATTAAAAAACGAAACAATTAAATATGAGTCTTTTGAAAATTGTAAAGATTTAATATTACAATTTAATAAAAACTATTATGAATTAATTGAAATCATAAACAATTTAATTATACGAAAAGAGCATAAAATAGATTTGGATTTATCATCAGTTTGGGAGGAAGAAACTAATTTGCCAAAAATGTCAAGTTTTGACATAAATGTAGTTGGTAAAAACCTACCAGGTTTTAAAGGCGTTTATGCAGAGTAAGATGATTTTATAGTGAAAGCAGAATTGCTTCATGATTTAGTAAAAGATGAAGATAATGGCCATTTTTATTAAGTATGTGTACAATTTTAAATTAACAACCCAAGTAAGAAGTATACTTGGACGTTTGAATAAACCTTCGACATTGATTGAGTTAAAATCTTTATTGGTGAAATCTTACCCCAATCCAAAAACACTACAGCAAATGCTAAATGAATTTAGTTCAATAGCACAGAACAACTTATCAATTTCAGAATTTAGAGAAAAATAACGGAATGAGGAGAGCAATTAAGCAATTTAGAGCTACAAAGCTTAGAAACGCCCAGTCAGGAGGCAAAAGATGCAATACATAAGGTTAACGAAAGTATGGCACTTAATATTTACGAAAGGTGTTAGGTGAAAGGTGTTTACGAAAGGTGTTAGGACAGAATATCAGACTATTCTACAGGCGAATCCGCCGAAAGATGCTTGACTATTGAGCAAAATTTTTCAACTGATAGAAGCAATATTCGACATATACAAAACAGAAGTAATTCAAGAAACTATAATGAGCAAAATAATAGATTCAATCACAACTTCAGAAATTACAATAATAAAAACCAACATTTTTTAAACAGAAATAATAACAATTATAGAAATAATACCTTTCAAAATGGCAATCAAAATATCTCAAATAGAAATTACAGAAAAAATAATAATTTTCAAAACAACAATCTAAATGGCAATTACAGAAATAATAATAATCACAGAAGCAACCATTTTCAGAATAACAATAATTTTTACCCCGGAAATAACAGAAATAATAATAATAATTTCATAAACAATAATTACAAAAATAATAATTTCACTAGAAATGGAAATTTTGAAAACAGCAACAATGCGCAGGGAAACGGATATGGCCGGGTAGCAGGAATTGTTACCCACAGAGGCCAAAACTAATCCTACAACTTACTAAAAATTTATCAAATTTTATAGTATTGAATTGAAGAAACACAAATGAGAATTTAAAATTCCTAGTAGACACGGGAGCAGATATTTCTATCTGCGAGAAAAAAGGCGTAGATAAAATAGACACAAGAAATATTTTAACAATAACTGGTATAACTAATGAAAATATAGAGTGCACATCACATTTAAATTTTTCAATTGAAAACGAGGAAATTACACATAATTTCCACATAGTAGAAGATGAATTTCCAATTTTAACAGATGGCATAATAGGGCGTGACATGTTGAGAAAGTACATGTCTAAAATAGATTTTGAAACATGCACGGTAACATTTTTAATAAATGAAAAAGAATTTACATAACCAATAATTTTAAATGAAAAAGTATTACAGTACCTGCTCGAGTAGAAGCAGTGGTTCCCATAAGTATTAGGGTTAATGAAGATGGTATAGTCCTTAACAAAGAAATAAATAATGGAGTTTTCATTGCAAATAGTATAATACCTGCAAATGGTGTAGCACATATAAAAGTTTTTAACACTACAGATAAAGAAATAAATTTAGAAGATCTCAACATAGAAACAAAACATTTAAAAAATTACAACATTTTTTCTAGCAAAGAGGCTAACAAATTTAATGCACATAGATAATAAAATCTTTTAAAAGCACTAGACATTGGATGCAACGAACCGGAGGCAGAAACATTAATAATTGACATCTTAAAACAATTTCAAGATGTTTTCCACCTTCCCGGAGAACCATTATCAGTGAACAATTTTTACACGCAAGAGATTCAAACTACTGATTCAAATGCAGATTCAACTGCATGACGATCATTTTCGGTAACTTCATCTATTCTCAAAAGTGGGGAGATTACGATTTCTTGGGCGCCGCGATTTGGCCATGGATTCGTAAACTAATCTTAATAAAAATAGGAATTCTTCAGCATAACATATGTTCCGAAATTGACAGATAGTTCACACTTGCACAGAACAATACAAAAAGAGAACGCATCATATGCACACACACCTAATCAGACGCTTGAAAAACTATTCACAAACACTAAAGACAAAATAAATAAGCTAGAGCAGGACAACGTAGTGTACGAGATCAGCTGCAAAGGAAAAAACGGAGAAAATTGCAAACAAGTATACATTCGGACAACAAAGAGAATACTTGGAATAAGAAAGAAGGAACACATGGCAGACATAAAGAAGGAAAGAGCATCAAAATATTATATTATATTATATTATATTATATTATATTATATTATATTATATTATATTATATTATATTATATTATATTATATTATATTATATTATATTATATTATATTATATTATATTATATTATATTATATTATATTATATTATATTATATTATATTATATTATATTATATTATATTATATTATATTATATTATATTATATTATATTATATTATATTATATTATATTATATTATATTATATTATATTATATTATATTATATTATATTATATTATATTATATTATATTATATTATATTATATTATATTATATTATATTATATTATATTATATTATATTATATTATATTATATTATATTATATTATATTATATTATATTATATTATATTATATTATATTATATTATATTATATTATATTATATTATATTATATTATATTATATTATATTATATTATATTATATTATATTATATTATATTATATTATATTATATTATATTATATTATATTATATTATATTATATTATATTATATTATATTATATTATATTATATTATATTATATTATATTATATTATATTATATTATATTATATTATATTATATTATATTATATTATATTATATTATATTATATTATATTATATTATATTATATTATATTATATTATATTATATTATATTATATTATATTATATTATATTATATTATATTATATTATATTATATTATATTATATTATATTATATTATATTATATTATATTATATTATATTATATTATATTATATTATATTATATTATATTATATTATATTATATTATATTATATTATATTATATTATATTATATTATATTATATTATATTATATTATATTATATTATATTATATTATATTATATTATATTATATTATATTATATTATATTATATTATATTATATTATATTATATTATATTATATTATATTATATTATATTATATTATATTATATTATATTATATTATATTATATTATATTATATTATATTATATTATATTATATTATATTATATTATATTATATTATATTATATTATATTATATTATATTATATTATATTATATTATATTATATTATATTATATTATATTATATTATATTATATTATATTATATTATATTATATTATATTATATTATATTATATTATATTATATTATATTATATTATATTATATTATATTATATTATATTATATTATATTATATTATATTATATTATATTATATTATATTATATTATATTATATTATATTATATTATATTATATTATATTATATTATATTATATTATATTATATTATATTATATTATATTATATTATATTATATTATATTATATTATATTATATTATATTATATTATATTATATTATATTATATTATATTATATTATATTATATTATATTATATTATATTATATTATATTATATTATATTATATTATATTATATTATATTATATTATATTATATTATATTATATTATATTATATTATATTATATTATATTATATTATATTATATTATATTATATTATATTATATTATATTATATTATATTATATTATATTATATTATATTATATTATATTATATTATATTATATTATATTATATTATATTATATTATATTATATTATATTATATTATATTATATTATATTATATTATATTATATTATATTATATTATATTATATTATATTATATTATATTATATTATATTATATTATATTATATTATATTATATTATATTATATTATATTATATTATATTATATTATATTATATTATATTATATTATATTATATTATATTATATTATATTATATTATATTATATTATATTATATTATATTATATTATATTATATTATATTATATTATATTATATTATATTATATTATATTATATTATATTATATTATATTATATTATATTATATTATATTATATTATATTATATTATATTATATTATATTATATTATATTATATTATATTATATTATATTATATTATATTATATTATATTATATTATATTATATTATATTATATTATATTATATTATATTATATTATATTATATTATATTATATTATATTATATTATATTATATTATATTATATTATATTATATTATATTATATTATATTATATTATATTATATTATATTATATTATATTATATTATATTATATTATATTATATTATATTATATTATATTATATTATATTATATTATATTATATTATATTATATTATATTATATTATATTATATTATATTATATTATATTATATTATATTATATTATATTATATTATATTATATTATATTATATTATATTATATTATATTATATTATATTATATTATATTATATTATATTATATTATATTATATTATATTATATTATATTATATTATATTATATTATATTATATTATATTATATTATATTATATTATATTATATTATATTATATTATATTATATTATATTATATTATATTATATTATATTATATTATATTATATTATATTATATTATATTATATTATATTATATTATATTATATTATATTATATTATATTATATTATATTATATTATATTATATTATATTATATTATATTATATTATATTATATTATATTATATTATATTATATTATATTATATTATATTATATTATATTATATTATATTATATTATATTATATTATATTATATTATATTATATTATATTATATTATATTATATTATATTATATTATATTATATTATATTATATTATATTATATTATATTATATTATATTATATTATATTATATTATATTATATTATATTATATTATATTATATTATATTATATTATATTATATTATATTATATTATATTATATTATATTATATTATATTATATTATATTATATTATATTATATTATATTATATTATATTATATTATATTATATTATATTATATTATATTATATTATATTATATTATATTATATTATATTATATTATATTATATTATATTATATTATATTATATTATATTATATTATATTATATTATATTATATTATATTATATTATATTATATTATATTATATTATATTATATTATATTATATTATATTATATTATATTATATTATATTATATTATATTATATTATATTATATTATATTATATTATATTATATTATATTATATTATATTATATTATATTATATTATATTATATTATATTATATTATATTATATTATATTATATTATATTATATTATATTATATTATATTATATTATATTATATTATATTATATTATATTATATTATATTATATTATATTATATTATATTATATTATATTATATTATATTATATTATATTATATTATATTATATTATATTATATTATATTATATTATATTATATTATATTATATTATATTATATTATATTATATTATATTATATTATATTATATTATATTATATTATATTATATTATATTATATTATATTATATTATATTATATTATATTATATTATATTATATTATATTATATTATATTATATTATATTATATTATATTATATTATATTATATTATATTATATTATATTATATTATATTATATTATATTATATTATATTATATTATATTATATTATATTATATTATATTATATTATATTATATTATATTATATTATATTATATTATATTATATTATATTATATTATATTATATTATATTATATTATATTATATTATATTATATTATATTATATTATATTATATTATATTATATTATATTATATTATATTATATTATATTATATTATATTATATTATATTATATTATATTATATTATATTATATTATATTATATTATATTATATTATATTATATTATATTATATTATATTATATTATATTATATTATATTATATTATATTATATTATATTATATTATATTATATTATATTATATTATATTATATTATATTATATTATATTATATTATATTATATTATATTATATTATATTATATTATATTATATTATATTATATTATATTATATTATATTATATTATATTATATTATATTATATTATATTATATTATATTATATTATATTATATTATATTATATTATATTATATTATATTATATTATATTATATTATATTATATTATATTATATTATATTATATTATATTATATTATATTATATTATATTATATTATATTATATTATATTATATTATATTATATTATATTATATTATATTATATTATATTATATTATATTATATTATATTATATTATATTATATTATATTATATTATATTATATTATATTATATTATATTATATTATATTATATTATATTATATTATATTATATTATATTATATTATATTATATTATATTATATTATATTATATTATATTATATTATATTATATTATATTATATTATATTATATTATATTATATTATATTATATTATATTATATTATATTATATTATATTATATTATATTATATTATATTATATTATATTATATTATATTATATTATATTATATTATATTATATTATATTATATTATATTATATTATATTATATTATATTATATTATATTATATTATATTATATTATATTATATTATATTATATTATATTATATTATATTATATTATATTATATTATATTATATTATATTATATTATATTATATTATATTATATTATATTATATTATATTATATTATATTATATTATATTATATTATATTATATTATATTATATTATATTATATTATATTATATTATATTATATTATATTATATTATATTATATTATATTATATTATATTATATTATATTATATTATATTATATTATATTATATTATATTATATTATATTATATTATATTATATTATATTATATTATATTATATTATATTATATTATATTATATTATATTATATTATATTATATTATATTATATTATATTATATTATATTATATTATATTATATTATATTATATTATATTATATTATATTATATTATATTATATTATATTATATTATATTATATTATATTATATTATATTATATTATATTATATTATATTATATTATATTATATTATATTATATTATATTATATTATATTATATTATATTATATTATATTATATTATATTATATTATATTATATTATATTATATTATATTATATTATATTATATTATATTATATTATATTATATTATATTATATTATATTATATTATATTATATTATATTATATTATATTATATTATATTATATTATATTATATTATATTATATTATATTATATTATATTATATTATATTATATTATATTATATTATATTATATTATATTATATTATATTATATTATATTATATTATATTATATTATATTATATTATATTATATTATATTATATTATATTATATTATATTATATTATATTATATTATATTATATTATATTATATTATATTATATTATATTATATTATATTATATTATATTATATTATATTATATTATATTATATTATATTATATTATATTATATTATATTATATTATATTATATTATATTATATTATATTATATTATATTATATTATATTATATTATATTATATTATATTATATTATATTATATTATATTATATTATATTATATTATATTATATTATATTATATTATATTATATTATATTATATTATATTATATTATATTATATTATATTATATTATATTATATTATATTATATTATATTATATTATATTATATTATATTATATTATATTATATTATATTATATTATATTATATTATATTATATTATATTATATTATATTATATTATATTATATTATATTATATTATATTATATTATATTATATTATATTATATTATATTATATTATATTATATTATATTATATTATATTATATTATATTATATTATATTATATTATATTATATTATATTATATTATATTATATTATATTATATTATATTATATTATATTATATTATATTATATTATATTATATTATATTATATTATATTATATTATATTATATTATATTATATTATATTATATTATATTATATTATATTATATTATATTATATTATATTATATTATATTATATTATATTATATTATATTATATTATATTATATTATATTATATTATATTATATTATATTATATTATATTATATTATATTATATTATATTATATTATATTATATTATATTATATTATATTATATTATATTATATTATATTATATTATATTATATTATATTATATTATATTATATTATATTATATTATATTATATTATATTATATTATATTATATTATATTATATTATATTATATTATATTATATTATATTATATTATATTATATTATATTATATTATATTATATTATATTATATTATATTATATTATATTATATTATATTATATTATATTATATTATATTATATTATATTATATTATATTATATTATATTATATTATATTATATTATATTATATTATATTATATTATATTATATTATATTATATTATATTATATTATATTATATTATATTATATTATATTATATTATATTATATTATATTATATTATATTATATTATATTATATTATATTATATTATATTATATTATATTATATTATATTATATTATATTATATTATATTATATTATATTATATTATATTATATTATATTATATTATATTATATTATATTATATTATATTATATTATATTATATTATATTATATTATATTATATTATATTATATTATATTATATTATATTATATTATATTATATTATATTATATTATATTATATTATATTATATTATATTATATTATATTATATTATATTATATTATATTATATTATATTATATTATATTATATTATATTATATTATATTATATTATATTATATTATATTATATTATATTATATTATATTATATTATATTATATTATATTATATTATATTATATTATATTATATTATATTATATTATATTATATTATATTATATTATATTATATTATATTATATTATATTATATTATATTATATTATATTATATTATATTATATTATATTATATTATATTATATTATATTATATTATATTATATTATATTATATTATATTATATTATATTATATTATATTATATTATATTATATTATATTATATTATATTATATTATATTATATTATATTATATTATATTATATTATATTATATTATATTATATTATATTATATTATATTATATTATATTATATTATATTATATTATATTATATTATATTATATTATATTATATTATATTATATTATATTATATTATATTATATTATATTATATTATATTATATTATATTATATTATATTATATTATATTATATTATATTATATTATATTATATTATATTATATTATATTATATTATATTATATTATATTATATTATATTATATTATATTATATTATATTATATTATATTATATTATATTATATTATATTATATTATACTAGCTGAACCCGGTGTGCTTCGCTACCCCCTCGTTTAAAATAAAATAAAAAGTATTTATGTATTTACAAAAATTTATTTATTTAATTTAATTATTGCAATGCTTCGCCTCTTGTTTTGTTGTAAACCAATTAGAATTCAGCGCTGAATCGCATGTAATTTGCTTCATGCTCCCCCTTTTTATTTTTAGACCAATCAAAAAGCAGCAATTACACAATCAGCTGTTTCGCAGTCTGTTGTGGGAGAATGAGAATGGGGTTACCCCACTCTCTATTTTAATTAACACGTATTATAAAATCAGCTGTTTTGAAGACAGTGGTAGAAGAAAGAGAATTGAGCTACCCCACTATTTTAATTAATATGTATTTTAATGATTTTAATGACATGATTTGTGGTATAGCCGTTAATAAACGTAGTAAAAAAGTAGGTGCAGAAGTGTGCATGGTCGAAAAATATTATCATGTAATAAGTATTCCTGAGTCAAAGCTGAACTCTGTGAAAATTTAAGATCGGTTATCAGGTCCAGCCTCCAATATATCGCAAACAAAGGGGCGTGCTCCGCCCACTTTTCTTTTGGTACGTATTTCTATTCATGCTAATACCATATATAGCAAATACTGCCGCCGTTGGTCAAAAAATGCCCAAGATATGACGATTTTAAAATTTGGGTTATATGGGCGAGGCCACGCCCCTTCGTCCACTCACAACTTTATATAGTCAAGAATTTATTATTTCGTAAGAATATCCAATTGTGAAAATTTAATGATGATCGGTACAGTAGTTAAGACTATATTGCGATTTTTAATTTTCCTAAAAAGGGGCGTGGTCCCACCCACTTTTCTCCTGGTACGTATTCCTAACTATGCCAATACCATATGTACCAAATAGCATCAACGTAGGTCAAAAAATGCCCAAAATATGGCGATTTAAATTTTTAGGTTATATGGGCAGTGCCACGCCCCTTTGTCAAATAAAAACTTCATATAGCCTTTTATTCTTTCCAGATTCATAGTAAAATGCTGTGAAAGTTTCAGGAAGATCTGTCAAAGGGTTTGGCCTCCTATAAAGCACAAACAAACAAACAAACAGACAGACATTCATTTTTATATATATAGATTGAAAGCAGATTTATTATAATTAAAGTAAAATGGGGCGAAAAAGGGGGATTTGGTAATAAAAAATCTATGGCTACCTTACCTGTAGATAAAAAGTATATAAAACTTTAGGTAAATACATATTACAAAAAAAGTATTTTGTATAGCAAACATTGTTAGTGGTATAAGTAAGTATCTGAATTAAAAAAGTGGGCGTAAAAGTGGGCGCGGTCGAAAAAGTACCCTATTAATCATGCCAGAGTCCCAGTTAAATGCTGTGAAATTTTCAGGAAGATCGGTCCAGAGGTTTGGTCTCCTATAAGGTACAAACAAACAAATAAAGAAACACACATTCCATTTTATATATATAGATAGCTTAAACCCGGCGCGTTGCTGCCGCGGCCCCGTTGCCAAACGCGAATAAAATGTTATCAGTGAAATTTTATGTGTAAATTGTGGTCGAATACTCAATTCCATGGCTGTGCGACCTATAACTCAAAAGCTGTAGAATTTCTCAAATTTTGGTTGCATGGGAGGTGACACGCCCCCTTGTCCAACGCCATACAAAGTTATCAGTAAAACTGCATGTGTAAATTGAGTTCGAATGCTGAATTCCGAGGCTTTGTTTGCTTTGTTTAATTGACTCAAAAGCTATTCGATATCGCAAATTTGGGTTGTATAAGAGGTGCCACGCCCCTTTGTCCAACTCCCATAAAATTTTATCAGTAAAACGCCACGTGTAAATTGTGGTCGAATTTCGAATTCCAAGGATGTGCGGCCTATAACTCCAAAGCTATTCGATATCGCAAATTTGGGTTGTATGGGAGGTGCCACGCCCCCTTGTCCAACTCTCACAAAATTTTATCTGCGAAGCGGCACGTGTAAATTGTCGAATACCGAATTCCGAGGCTAAGCGACTTATAACTCCAAAGATATTCGATATCGCAAATTTGGGTTGTATGGGAGGTGCAACGCCCACTGTTAGTAGGAGGTTGAAATATACTTTACGACCTATTCTCATACCTACAAAATATACATACAAAATTCATGAAAATCGGTCTAGCCGTTTCGGAGGAGTTCGATTACGTACCCCGTGACAGAAGAATTTTATATATTAGATTATATTATATTATATTATATTATATTATATTATATTATATTATATTATATTATATTATATTATATTATATTATATTATATTATATTATATTATATTATATTATATTATA